>CM022303.1:422462482-424862482 GCA_011799875.1 Thinopyrum elongatum | reverse complement strand
ACCACATACGTACATACGGGCGTGATCTCGAACGCGTACAGCGACGGCGTCTGATACGTCCATTTTGCATCATGTTTTTCTACTGTTATTTATAGCGTTTTAAATCAATATAACACTTTGTGGAGTAATTCTAATGCTTTTTCTCTCATAATATGCAAGGTTTACACAAAGAGGGAGATTACCGGTAGCTGGAATTCTGGACCTGAAAAAGCTATGTCAGAGATACCTATTCTGCACATCTCCAAATGAGCTGAAATTTTATGGAGATTTATTTTGGAATATATAAAAATTATTGGAGAAAATAAATACCAGAGGGGGCCACCCAAGTGCCCACTAGACACCAGGGCGCGCCTACCCCCCTGGCGTGCCCTGGTGGGTAGTGGGGCACCTGGCCAGCCTCCGGTGCCCATCTTCTGGTATATAAGCCCATTTGCCCTAGAAAAAAAAATAAGGAGAGGACTTTCGGGACGGAGCGCCGCCATCTCAAGGCGGAACTTGGGCAGGATCACTTTTGCTCTCCGGCGGAGAGATTCTGCTGGGGGTACTTCCCTCCTGGAGGGGGAAATCGAAGCCATTGTCATCACCAACAACCCCCTCATGGTGGGAGGGTCAATCTTCATCAACATCTTCAACATCACCATCTCATCTCAAACCCTAGTTCATCTCTTGTGTTCAATCTTTGTTCAAATCCTCAGATTGGTACCTGTGGGTGACTAGTAGTGTTGATTACATCCTGTAGTTGATGCTAGTTGGTTTATTTGGTGAAGATCATATGTTCAGATCTATTATGCTATTCAACACCCCTCTGATCTTGAACATGAATATGTTTTGTGAGTAGTTACTTTTGTTCTTGAGGACATGGGAGAAGTCTTGTCATAACTAATCATGTGAATTTGGTATTCGTTCGATATTTTGATGATATGTATGTTGTTGATTCCCTTAGTGGTGTTATGTGAACGTCGACTATATGACACTTCACTATCTTTGGGCCTAAGGGAATGCCTTGTGGAGTAGTTATTAGATGATGGGTTGCTAGAGTGACACAAGCTTAAACCCTAGTTTATGCGCTATCCCGTAAGGGACTGATTTGGATCCATATGTTTAATGCTATGGTTAGATTTTATCTTAATTCTTCTTTCGTAGTTGCGGATGCTTGCGAGAGGGGTTAATCATAAGTGGGAGGTTTGTTCAAGTAAGAACAGCACCCAAGCACCGGTCCACCCACATATCAAATTATCAAAGTAGCGAACGCGAATCAAACGAACATGATGAAAGTGACTAGATGAAATTCCCGTGTGTCCTCAAGAACGCTTTGCTTATTATAAGAAACCGTTCCGGCCTGTCCTTTGCTACAAAAAGTATTGGGCTACCTTGCTGCACTTTTGTTCATGTTACTGTTACTTGCTCGTTACAAATTACTTTGCTATCAAACTATCTGCTACCGATAATTTCAGTGCCTGCAGAAAATACCTTGCTGAAAACTGCTTGTCATCTCCTTCTGCTACTCGTTGGGTTCGACACTCTTACTTCTTGAAAGGACTACGATTGATCCCCTATACTTGTTGGTCATAAAGTCTCTTTTCTGGTGCCGTTGCTGGGGAGTGAAGCACTTTTGGTGAGTGGAATTTGGTAAGGAAAATTTTTTATTACGTGCTAAAATTTACTGTTACTTGTTACTATGGAAATCCATCGTTTGAGGGGTTTGTTCGGGGTATCTTCACCTCGACCGGAAGCACAAAGAGTTTCTCCTCAACCTACTGCACCTAATGAAAATATTTATTATGAAATTCCTTCGGGTATGATAGAGAAACTGTTAGCTAAACCTTATGCAGGAGATGGAACATTACATTCTGATATGCACCTAATCTATGTGGATGAAGTTTGTGGATTATTAAAGCTTGCAGGTTTACCCGGAGATGATGTGAAGAATAAGGTCTTCCCTTTATCTTTGAAGGTACATGCATTGACATGGTATAGGCTACGTGATGATATTGGAGCTTGGGATTGGAATTGGTTGAAATTGGATTTTCATCAAAAGTTTTATCCTATGCATCTAGTTCATCGTGATCGGAATTATATATATAATTTCTGGCCTCGTGAAGGAGAAAGTATCGCTCAAGCTTGGGGGAGGCTTAAGTATATGATGTATACATGCCCTAATCATGAGCTCCCAAAAGAAATTATCTTATAGAATTTTTATGCTAGGCTTTCGCATGATAATCAAACTATGCTCGATTCTTCTTCGACTGGCTCTTTTATGAAGAAGGCTATTGAATTCAGATGGAACCTTCTGGAAATAATTAAATGCAACTCTGAAGATTGGGAACTCGACAAAGGTAATGAGTCAGGTATAACACTTAAGTTCGATTGTGTTAAATCTTTTATGGATACCGATGCTTTTCACAAGTTTAGCACTAAATATGGACTTGAATCTGAAATAGTAGCTTATTTTTGTGAATCATTTGCTACTCATGTTGATCTCACTAAGGAGAAATGGTTTTAATATCATCCCCCTATTAAAGAAAAGATTGAGGACCCAGTTATGGTTAAAGATGAAACTATCATTTATAATATTGACCTAGTTGTGCCTACTGCTTACAATGAAAAAACCACCTTTCCCTGTTAGGATAAAGGAACATGCTAAGGTTTCAACTGTGGTAAACAAAAGTAATATAAGAGCACCTAGACCCTCTGAACAAATTAAAGTTGGACCTAATGTTGCTATGGTTAATGATCTCTTGGTCGATAATATTGACGGGCATGTGTATTTATTTATGCGGTGAAGCTGCTAGAATTGCTAAACCCGATGATAAAGATAAGAATAAGCCTGTGGTTGGCATACCTGTTGTCTCTGTTAAAATAGGAGATCATTGTTATCATGGCTTATGTGATTTGGGTGCTAGTGTGAGCGCTATCCCGTTTACCTTATATCAAGAAATTATGAATGATATTGCCCCTGCTGAAACAGAAGACATTGATGTTACTATTAAGCTTGCTAATAGAGACACTATCACACCACTTGGGATTGTTAGATATGTTGAAGTCTTTTGTGGGAAAATAAAATACCCTACCGATTTCCTAGTTCTTGGTTCTCCACAAGATGATTTTTGTCCTATTATATTTGGTAGACCTTTCTTGAACACTGTTAATGCTAAGATTGATTGCGCTAAAGAGACTGTCAGTATTAACTTTGGTGATATATCTCATGAGTTTAATTTCTCTAAGTTCCATAAACAACCTCATGATAAAGAATTGCCTAGTAAAGATGAAATTATTGGTCCTTCTTCTATTTCTGTACCTCCTACTGATCCGTTAGAACAATATTTGCTAGACCATGAAAATGATATGAACTTGAATGAAAGAAATGAAATAGATAAGATGTTCTTTGATCAACAACCTATTCTTAAACACAATTTGCCTGTTGAAACTCTTGGAGGTCCTCCTCCACCTAAAGGTGATCTGATGACCCACAAGTATAGGGGATCTATCATAGTCCTTTCGATAAGTAAGAGTGTCAAACCCAACGAGGAGTAGAAGGAAATGACAAGCGATTTTCAGCAAGGTATTCTCTGCAAGCACTGAAATTATCGGTGACAGATAGTTGTATGATGAGATAATTCGTAACGAGTAACAAGTAACAAAAGTAAATAGGGTGCAACAAGGTGGCCCAATCCTTTTTGTAGCAAAGGACAAGCCTAGACGAATTCTTATATAAAGCAAAGCGCTCCCGAGGACACATGGGAATTATCGTCAAGTTAGTTTTCATCATGCTCATATGATTTGCGTTCGTTACTTTGATAATTTGATATGTGGGTGGACCGGTGCTTGGGTGCTGCCCTTCCTTGGACAAGCCTCCCACTTATGATTAACCCCTCTCGCAAGCATCCGCAACTACAAAAGAAGAATTGAGGTAAACCTAACCATAGCATGAAACATATGGATCCAAATCAGCCCCTTACGAAGCAACGCATAAACTAGGGTTTAAGCTTCTGTCACTCTAGCAATCCACCATCTACTTATTACTTCCCAATGCCTTCCCCTAGGCCCAAATAATGGTGAAGTGTCATGCAGTCGACGTTCACATAACACCACTAGAGGAGAGACAACATACATCTCATCAAAATATCGAACGAATACCAAATTCACATGATTACTTATAACAAGACTTCTCCCATGTCCTCAGGAACAAACGTAACTACTCACAAAGCATAATTATAATCAAGATCAGAGGAGTATTAACTATCATTAAGGATCTGAAAATATAATCTTCCACCGGATAAACCAACTAGCATCAACTACAAGGAGTAATCAACACTTCTAGCAACCCACAGGTACCAATCTGAGGTTTTGAGACAAAGATCGGATACAAGAGATGAACTAGGGTTTGAGAGGAGATGGTGCTGGTGAAGATGTTGATGGTGATTGACCCCCTCTCGATGAGAGAATCGATGGTGATTGACCCCCTCTCGATGAGAGAATCGATGGTGATGACGATGGCGATGATTTCCCCCTCCCGGAGGGATGTTTCCCCGGTAGAACAGCTCCGCCGGAGTCCTAGATTGGTTCTGCCTAGGTTCCGCCTCGAGACGGCAGCGCTTCGTCCCGAAAGCTTCCTTCCAATTTTTTCTAGGTCAAAACACACCATATAGCAGAAGATGGGCGTCGGGGGCTTGCCAGGTGGCCCACAAGGTTGGGGGGCGCATCCTCCACCCTTGTGGATGGCAGGTGGCCCCCCTCTGGTACTTTCTTCGCCCAATATTTTTTTATTAATTCCAAAATGACTCTCCGTGAAGTTTCAGGACTTTTGGAGTTGTGCATAATAGGTCTCTAATATTTGCTCCTTTTCCAGCCCAGAATTCTAGCTACCGGCATTCTCCCTCTTCATGTAAACCTTGTAAAATAAGAGAGAAACGGCATAAGTATTGTGCCATAATGTGTAATAACAGACCATAATGCAATAAATATTGATATAAAAGCATGATGCAAAATGGAAGTATCAACTCCCCCAAGCTTAGACCTCGCTTGTCCTCAAGCGAAAAGCCGATATCGAAAAATATGTCCACATGTTTAGAGATAGAGGTGTCGATAAAATAAAATACGGACATGAGGGCATCATGATCATCTTTAGAACAGCAACATATATTGTCATATAATTTCTTATGCTAAAGTAACAATTCATTCACAAGGTAAAGTATGAATCAGAAACTTCATTGAAAACTAACAAACTATGATCTCAGTCATTGAAGCAATTGCAATTTATCATAACATCGGAAAGAGTCAATATAAGAGCTTTTCAGCAAGTCCACAAACTCAACTATCATTTAGTCTTTCACAATTGCTAACACTCACGCGATATTTATGGGTACAAAGTTTCAATCGGACACAGAGAAAGATAGGGGCTTATAGTTTCGCCTCCCAACCTTTTACCTCAAGGGTAATGTCAACAATAATACTTTATGATAACCTACATCTGAGTGGATATATATATCTGGATCTTTCTCCAACACATAGTGCTTGCCAAAGGAAAAAGTGTAAAAAGGAAAGGTGATGATCACCATGACTCTTGTATAAGGGTAGAAGATAAAAGTAAAAGATAGGTCCTTCGCGGAGGGAAGCAGAGGTTGTCATGCGCTTTTATGGTTGGATGCACAAAATCTTAATGCAAAAGAACGTCACTTTATATTGCCCCTTGTGATAAAGACCTTTATTATGCAGTCCGTCGCTTTTATTTCTTCCATATCACAAGTTCGTATAAAGCTTATTTTCTTCACACTAATAGATCATACATATTTAGAGAGCAATTTTTATTGCTTGCACCGATGACAACTTACTTGAAGGATCTTACTCAATCCATAGGTAGGTATGGTGGACTCTCATGGCAACTGGGTTCAAGGATGTTTGGAAGCACAAGTAGTATCTCTACTTGGTGCAAATAATTTGGCTAGCATGAGAGGGAAAGGCAAGCTCAACATGTTGGAGGATCCATGACAATATAACTTCTATTCGGATATAAGAAAACATAACCCATTATGTTGTCTTCCTTGTCCAACATCAACTTTTTAGCATGTCATATTTTAATGAGTGCTCACAATTACAAGAGATGTCCAAGATAGTATATTTTTATGTAAAGCCTCTCTTTCTTTATTATTTCCCATTAATTGCAACAATGACCAAAACTATGTTTCAACTCCCAACAAATTTTATTCATCATACTTTTTATATGTGAAGTCATTACTCTCCATAAGATCAATATATGATCTTTTTTTTATTCTTTCTTTTATTTAATTCCCTCAAGATCATAGCAAGAAAGCAAAGCCCTCAACTCAAAACTACTCTTTATTATATGACTCAAGGGCTCGATTACATAGATAGAGATCGAAACAAAACTCATAGCTAGATCATACTAAAAACTTTATTCTACTAGATCAAGATATAACCAAAAGGATCAAACTAAGAAAAAGATAAAGATAAAGATGTGATGGTGATATGATACCGGGGCACTCCCCCAAGCTTGGCAGTTGCCAAGGGGAGTGCCCATACCCATGTACTTATGTCTCTTTCTTCGGAGGTGAGGATGAGGGAGTTGTTGATGAAGTAGGCTTGTCATCCATCTTCCAAGGCATAGGTTCACCATCATAGAAGGACGAACGAGTCTCCGGGATCCTCAAATCTGCAGCCAAACTCATCCTCTTAAATCTGTATTCATACTCACAGTTTTGGTTTTGCAGGTCATAGATCTGGGCTTGGAGATGCTCGATTTTCTCATGAAGCTTGAAGATGGCCTCCCCAATGTTCTTAGCATCCAGCTTGTGATTGTTGGTGAACTCCGCGATCATAATATGATTAGAGTCGATTCCATGTTCCACCATCCCTTGGCACTTGAAAACTTGTTGCTCCATTGCTTCGAGTCTTGTCTCCACGCTTCCGGTCTTCTTGGGCCCCTCAACATCATGGATGTGCAGCACCCCCTCACACATCTCAATGGTTTGAGGGTGTCGTAGCACCTCCGCGAGGTAGGGGTTGATAACCTTCTCAAAAAACTTGTCCTTGGGGGCGCTTGGAGACGTCATGGCGATCTAGATCTGTCAGAAAAACAGCTCGAAACAAAAACAGGAGATTTTGCCGTGGTACGGTGGTCAAAACCTTCGGGAGATTATATAATGAATTTTTACCAACCAAAAGAAGTATCATGCAGGAAAACGGAGTCCGGAAGGCACACGAGGTGGCCACAAGGTCGGGGGGCGCGCCCTCCACCCTTGTGGTGGCCTCGTGTCTCTTTCGGACTACTTTTAATTTTCCTAATTTTTTAAATATTCCAAAACAGAGAAAAATTGACATTGGAAACGTTTTGGTGTCGGTTTACTTACCGTACCTCATACCTATTCCTTTTCGGAGTCTGAAACATTCTGGAAAGTGTCCCTTATGTACTCCTCCGGTGTTACGGTGTCAATTATATTAGTCTCAATATTTATGGGATTACCTGAGATATAATGTTTGATTCTTTGACCGTTTACCACCTTCGGATCTGTGCCTTCGGCGTTGTTGATTTTTATGGCACCGGAACGATTGACCTCCTCGATAATGTAAGGACCTTCCCATTTAGAGAGAAGCTTTCCTGCAAAAAATCTTAAACAAGAGTTGTATTGCAAAACATGATCACCTACATTAAAATCACGCTTTTGTATCCTTTCGTCATGCCATCTTTTAACCTTTTCTTTAAACAACTTGGCATTCTCATTGGCTTGGGTTCTCCATTCATCAAGTGAGCTAATGTCAAATAACCTCTTCTCACCGGCAAGTTTGAAATCATAATTGAGCTCTTTAATAGCCTAATATGCCTTATGTTCTAGCTCAAGAGGTAAGTGACATGCCTTTCCATAAACCATTTTATACGGAGACATACCCATAGGATTCTTATAAGCAGTTCTATAAGCCCATAATGCATCATCAAGTTTCTTAGACCAATTCGTTCTAGATCTATTAACAGTCTTTTGCAAAATCAATTTAATCTCTCTATTGCTCAATTCTACTTGACCACTAGACTGAGGATGATAAGGGGATGCAATTCTATGGTTAACATCATACTTAGCAAGCATTTTATGGAAAGCACCATGAATAAAATGTGAACCACCATCAGTCATTAAATATCTAGGGACTCCAAACCTCGGAAAAATAACTTCTTTAAGCATCTTAATAGAGGTGTTATGATCAACACTACTAGTTGGAATAGCTTCTTCCCACTTAGTAACGTAATCAACAGCAACTAAAATATGTGTATACCCATTAGAGGAAGGAAAATGTCCCATATAATCAAAGCCCCAAACATCAAATGGTTCAATAACAAGTGAATAATTCATAGGCATTTCCTAAAGTCTACTAATATTACCAATTCTCTGGCATTCATCACAAGACAAGACAAACTTACGAGCATCCTTGAAGAGAGTAGGCCAATAAAAACCAGATTGCAATACCTTGTGTGCAGTTCTATCTCCAGCGTGGTGTCCTCCGTAAGACTCGGAGTGGCACTTGCGTAGGATCTGTTCCTGTTCATGCTCAGGTACACAACGTCTAATAACACCGTCTACTCCTTCTTTATAAAGATGTGGGTCATCCCAGAAGTAATATCTTAAATCATAGAAAACCTTTTTCTTTTGCTGGTATGTGAAACTAGGTGGTATAAATTTAGCAACAATATAATTTTCATAATCAGCATACCAATGAGTATTAGGAGAAACATTTACGACATTTAATTGTTCATCAGGAAAGCTATCATCAATAGGCAGTGGGTCATCAAGAACATTTTCTAACCTAGACAAGTTGTCTGCAACGGGGTTCTCAGCTCCCTTTCTATCAATAATATGCAAATCAAATTCTTGTAGCAAGAGAACCCATCTAATAAGTCTAGGTTTAGCATCTTTCTTTTCCATAAGATATTTAATAGCAACATGATCAGCGTGAACAATTACTTTGGAATCAACAATATAAGGTCTGAACTTATCACATGCAAATACAACTGCTAAAAATTCTTTTTCAGTGGTAGCATAATTTCTCTGGGCACTGTCTAGAGTTTTACTAGCATACTGAATAATATTTAATTTCTTATCAACTCTTTGTCCTAGGACAGCACCAACAACATAATCACTAGCATCACACATAATTTCAAAGGGTAGATTCCAATTAGGTGGCTAAACAATAGGTGCAGAAATCAAGGCTTTCTTAAGTATTTCAAATGCTTCTACACAATCATCATCAAAAACAAAAGGAACATCTTTTTGCAAGAGATTAGTGAGAGGCCTAGAAATTTTAGAGAAGTCTTTAATAAACCTCCTATAGAAACCCGCATGACCAAGGAAACTTCTTATACCTTTGATATCTTTAGGGCATGGCATCTTTTCAATAGCATCTACTTTAGATTTATCAACTTCAATACCTCTTTTAGAAATTTTATGCCCCAAGACAATACCTTCATTAACCATAAAGTGGCACTTCTCCCAATTCAAGACAAGATTAGTTTCTTCACATCTCTGCAAAACTCGGTCAAGGTTGCTTAAGCAATCATCAAAAGAAGTTCCGTAAACGGAGAAATCATCCATGAAAACCTCAACAATCTTTTCACAAAAATCAGAGAATATAGCAGTCATACATCTTTGAAAGGTAGCAGGTGCATTGCATAAACCAAAAGGCATACGTCTATAAGCAAAGTACTGAAAGGGCAAGTAAAGTGGTTTTCTCTTGATCATCTTTTGACACAGGTATTTGAGAGAAACCAGAATAACCATCTAGAAAGCAAAAATGTGTATGCTTGGATAACCTTTCTAGCATTTGATCAATAAAAGGTAGAGGGTAATGATCTTTTCTAGTGGCTTTATTTAATTTGCGAAAACCATTTACCATTCTATAACCTGTAACAATTCTTTGAGGAATCAATTCATTCTTATCATTAGGAACAACAGTAATACCTCCTTTCTTAGGGACACAATGAACAGGACTTACCCATTGACTATCAGCAATAGGATAAATTATACCTGCTTCCAGAAGCTTTAGTATTTCATTTCTTACCACTTCTTTCATCTTAGGATTTAATCATCGTTGGTGATCAACAACTGGTTTAGCATCTTTCTCCAATTTAATTTTGTGCTGACATAGAGTGGGACTAATGCCCTTAAGGTCATCAAGAGTATATCCAATAGCAGCACGGTGCTTCTTCAGAGTTTTCAATAATCTCTTTTCTTCATGCTCTGGAAGGTTAGCACTAATAATAACAAGATATATCTTCTTTTCATCAAGATAAGCATATTTCAGAGTATCCGGTAATTGTTTAAGCTCAAAAACGGGATCACCCTTAGGTGGAGGAGGATCCCCAAGGATTTCAAAAGGCAAATTGTGTTTCAAAATAGGCCCTTGATTAAAGAATATCTCATCTATTTCCCTTCTTTCATTCATAGACAAATCATTTTCATGGTCTAGCAAATATTGTTCTAAAGGATCAGTAGGAGGCACGGCAATAGAAGCAAGACCAATAATTTCATCCTTACTAGGCAATTCTTTATCATGGGGTTGTCTACAAAATTTAGAGAAATTAAAATCATGAGACATATCCCCTAAACCAAAAGTAACAATATCTTTCTCGCAGTCTATCTTAGCATTAACAGTATTCAAGAAAGGTCTACCAAATATAGTGGGACAAAAGTCATCTTGTGGGGAACCTAGAACAAGAAAATCAGCAGGATATTTTATCTTCCCACACAAGACTTCAACATCTCTAACAATCCCAATTGGTGATATAGTATCCCTATTAGCAAGCTTAATAGTAACATCAATATCTTCTATCTCAGCAGGTGCAATATCATTCATAATTTCTTTATATAAGGTATAAGGAATTGCACTCACACTAGCACCCACATCACATAAGCCATGATAACAATGATCTCCTATTTTAACAGAAACAACAGGCATGCCAACAACAGGTCTATGTTTATCTTTAGTATCGGGTTTGGCAATTCTAGCGGCTTCATCACAAAAATAAATAACATGCCCATCAATATTATCAACCAAGAGATCTTTAACCATAGCAATACTAGGTTCAACTTTAATTTGCTCAGGGGGTGTAGGTGTCCTAGTTTGACTCTTATGAACCACAATTGAAGCTTTAGCATGATCCTTTATTCTAACAGGAAAAGGTGGTTTCTCAATATAAGCAGTAGGAACAATAGGATCAACATTATAAGTAATAGTTTCTTCTTCAACTTTAACAGGTTCAACTACTTTAACTTCAATGGGAGGATGATATTTAAACCACTTCTCCTGAGGGAGATCAACATGAGTAGCAAAGGATTCACAGAAAGAAGCTACTATCTCAGAGTCAAGTCCATATTTAGTGCTAAAATCACGAAAAGCATCGGTATCCATAAAAGATTTAACACAATCAAACTTAAGGTTTATACCTGACTCTTTACCTTCGTCGAGTTCCCAATCTTCAGAGTTGCGTTTAATTCTTTCCAATAAATCCCATTTGAATCCAATATCCTTCTTCATATAGGAGCCAGTGCAAGAAGTATCGAGCATGGATCGATCATTATGAGAAAGCCGAGCATAATTTTTTTGAATAATAAGTTCTCTTGAGAGCTCATGATTGGGGAATGAATATAACATTGAATTAAGCCTCCCCCAAGCTTGAGCGATACTTTCTCCTTCCCGAGGACAAAAATTATATATATAAATCCGATCACGATGAACCAGATGCATAGGATAAAACTTCTGATGAAATTCCAATTTCAATCGGTTGTAGTTCCATGATCCAATATCATCCAATAGCCTATACCATGTCAATGCTTTTCCCTTCAAAGATAAAGGGAAGACCTTCTTCTTGACAACATCCTCGGGCATACCTGCAAGCTTAAATAATCCACAAACTTCATCCACATAGATTAGATGCATATCGGGATGTAATGTTCCATCTCCTGCATAAGGATGAGCTAGCAGTTTCTCTATCATACCCGAAGGAATTTCATAATAAATATTTTCAGTAGGTGCAGTAGGTTGAGGAGAAACTCTTTGCTCTTCCGGTCGAGGTGAAGATACGCCGAACAAGCCCCTCAAAGGATTACTTTCCATAGTAACAAGTGACAGTAAATTTCAGCACGCTATATAAATGTTTCCTTACCAAATTCCACTTACCAAAGGCGCTTCACTCCCCGGCAACGGTGCCATAAAAGAGTCTTGATGACCCACAAGTATAGGGGATCTATCATAGAAGCCTGGACGAACTCTTATATAAAGCAAAGCGCTCCCGAGGACACATGGGAATTATCGTCAAGTTAGTTTTCATCATGCTCATATGATTCGCGTTCGTTACATTGATAATTTGATATGTGGGTGGACCGGTGCTTGGGTGCTGCCCTTCCTTGGACAAGCCTCCCACTTATGATTAACCCCTCTCACAAGCATCCACAACTACGAAAGAAGAATTGAGGTAAAGCTAACCATAGCATGAAACATATGGATCCAAATCAGCCCCTTACGAAGCAACACATAAACTAGGGTTTAAGCTTCTGTCACTCTAGCAACACATCATCTACTTATTACTTCCCAATGCCTTCCCCTAGGCCCAAATAATGGTGAAGTGTCATGTAGTCGACATTCACATAACACCACTAGAGGAGAGACAACATACATCTCATCAAAATATCGAACGAATACCAAATTCACATGATTACTTATAACAAGACTTCTCCCATGTCCTCAAGAACAAATGTAACTACTCATAAAGCATAATCATAATCAAGATCAGAGGAGTATTAATTATCATTAAGGATCTAAAAATATAATCTTCCACCGGATAAACCAACTAGCATCAACTACAAGGAGTAATCAACACTACTAGCAACCCACAGGTACCAATCTGAGGTTTTGAGACAAAGATCAGATACAAGAGATGAACTAGGGTTTGAGAGGAGATGGTGCTGGTGAAGATGTTGATGGAGATTGCACCCCTCTCGATGAGAGAATCGATGGTGATGACGATGGCGATGGTTTCCCCCTCCCGGAGGGATGTTTCCCCGGCAGAACAGCTCCGCCGGAGCCCTAGATTGGTTCTGCCTAGGTTCCACCTCGAGATGGTGGCGCTTCATCCCGAAAGCTTCCTTCCGATTGTTTCCAGGTCAAAACACACCATATAGCAGAAGATGGGCGTCGGGGGCCTGCCAGGTGGCTCACAAGGTCGGGGGGCGCACCCTCCACCCTTGTGGATGGCAGGTGGCCCCCCTTTGGTACTTTCTTCGCCCAATATTTTTTATTAATTCCAAAATGACTCTCCGTGAAGTTTCAGGACTTTTGGAGTTGTGCAGAATAGGTCTCTAATATTTGCTCCTTTTCCAGCCCAGAATTCCAGCTGCCGGCATTCTCCCTCTTCATGTAAACCTTGTAAAATAAGAGAGAAAATGCATAAGTATTGTGCCATAATGTGTAATAACAGACCATAATGCAATAAATATTGATATAAAAGCATGATGCAAAATGGACGTATGATGATCCTCTGTTTGAATTAAAACAATTGCTCGATAAATTGAAATATGCTTATCTTGATGAAAAGAAGATATATCCTGTTATTATTAGTGCTAATCTTTCAGAGAATGAAGAAAAGATATTATTAAAAACTCTGAGGAAACACCGTGCTGCTATTGGATATACCCTTGATGATCTTAAGGGAATTAGTCCCACTCTATCACAGCATAAAATTAATATGGAACCTGATGCTATGCCAGTTGTTGATCATCAACGATGATTAAATCCTAAGATGAAGGAAGTGGTAAGAACTGAAATATTAAAGCTTCTGTAAGCAGGTATAATTTATCCTATAGCTGATAGTAGATGGGTAAGTCCCGGTCATTGTGTTCCTAAGAAAGAAGGTATTACTATTGTTCCTAATGATAAAAATGAACTTATTCCACAAAGAATTGTGACTGGTTATTGGATCGTAATTGATTTTAGAAAACTAAATAAAGCTACTAGAAAATATCATTACCCCTTACCTTTTATTGATCAAATGTTAGAAAGATTGTCTAAGCTTACACACTTTTGCTTCCTTGATGGATATTCCGGTTTCTCTCAAATACCTGTATCACAACCCGATCAAGAGAAAACCACTTTTACTTGCCCTTTTGGAACTTATGCTTCTAGACGTATGCCTTTTGGTTTATGCAATGCACCTGCTACTTTTCAAAGATGTATGACTGCTATATTCTCTGACTTTTATGAAAAGATTGTTGAGGTTTTCATGGATGATTTTTCATACAGAACTTCCTTTGATGATTGCTTAAGCAACCTTGAACGAGTTTTGCAGAGATGTGAACAAATTAATCTTGTCTTGAATTGGGAGAAGTGTCACTTTATGGTGAATGAAGGTATTGTCTTGGGGCATAAAATTTCTGAGCGTGGCATTGAAGTGGATAAGGCCAAAGTTGATGCAATTGAGAAAATGCCATGTCCTAAAGATATTAAAGGTATCCAAAGTTTACTTGGTCATGCTGGTTTCTATAGGAGATTTATTAAAGACTTCTCCAAAATTTCTAGGCCTCTTACTAATCTCTTGCAAAAACATGTTCCATTTGTTTTTGATGATGATTGTGTAGAAGCCTTTGAAACACTTAAGAGAGCCTTAACTTTTGCACCTATTGTTCAACCACCTAATTGGAACTTGCCCTTTGAAATTATGTGTGATGCTAGTGATTATGCTGTCGGTGCTGTTCTAGGACAAAGAGTTGATAAGAAATTAAATGTTATCCATTATGCTAGCAAAACTCTAGACAATGCTCAAAGAAATTATGCTACTACTGAGAAAGAATTTCTAGCAGTTGTGTTTGCTTGTGACAAATTCAGATCTTACATAGTTTATTCTAAAGTAATTGTTCACACCGATCATGCTGCTATTAAATACCTTATGGAAAAGAAAGATGCTAAACCTAGACTCATTAGGTGGGTTCTTTTGTTACAAGAATTTGACTTGCATATTACTGATAGGAAGGGAGCTGAGAATCCCGTAGCTAATAACTTGTCTAGGTTAGAAAATATCCTTGATGATCCACTATCTATTGATGATAGCTTCCCTGATGAACAACTAGCTGTCATAAATGCTTCTCATAATACTCCTTGGTATTCAGACAATGCTAATTAGATAGTTGCTAAATTTATACTACCTAGTTTTACATACCAACAAAAGAAAAAATTCTTCTTTGATTTAAGACATTACTTTTGGGATGACCCACATCTTTATAAATAAGGAGTAGATGGTATTATTAGACGTTGTATACATGAGCATGAACATGAACAAATCCTACGGAAGTGTCACTCTGAGGCTTATGGAGGACACCATGCGGGAGACAGAACTGCACACAAGGTATTACAATTCGGTTTTTATTGGCATACTCTTTTCAAGGATGCTCATAAGTTTGTCTTATCTTGTGATGAATGTCAAAGAATTGGTAATATTGGTAGACATCAGGAAATGCCTATGAATTATTCACCTGTTATTAAACCATTCGATGTTTTGGGGATTTGATTATATGGGACCTTTTCCTTCCTCTAATGGGTATACCCATATTTTGGTTGCTGTTGATTATTTCACTAAGTGGGTAGAAGCTATTCCAACTAGTAGTGCTGATCATAACATTTCCATTAAAATGCTTAAAGAGGTTATTTTTCCAAGGTTTGGAGTCCCTAGATATTTAATGACTGATGGTGGTTCACATTTTATTCATTGTGCTTTTCATAAATTGCTTGCTAAATATGATGTCAACCATAGAATTGCATCCCCTATCACCCTCAGTCTAGTGGTCAAGTTGAGTTGAGTAATAGAGAAATAAAGTTAATATTGCAAAAGACTGTCAATAGGTCTTGAAAGAATTGGTCTAAAAAACTTGATGATGCACTATGGGCTTATAGAACAGCTTGTAAAAATCCTATGGGTATGTCTCCATATAAAATAGTTTATGGAAAAGCTTGTCATTTGCCTCTTGAGTTAGAACATAAAGCATATTGGGCAATTAAAGAACTCAATTATGATTTCAAACTTGCCGGTGAAAAGTGGTTATTTGATATTAGCTCACTAGATGAATGGAGAACCCATGCCTATGAAAATGCCAAAAAGTTTAAATAAAAAGTTAAAAGATGGTATGACAAAAGAATCCAAAAAGGGGAATTCAAAGTGGGTGAATATGTTCTATTGTACAATTCTCATTTTAGATTTTTTGCAGGAAAACTTCTCTCTAAATGGGAAGGACCATATATCATCGAAGAAGTTTATCGCTCTGGAGCTATTAAAATCAATAATGCTGAAGGCACAAATCCGAGGGTGGTTAATGGACAAAGAATTAAGCATTATATCTTAGGTACGCCTATTAATGTTGAAACTAATATTATTCAAACCGTGACACCAGAGGAATACATAAAAGAGACCTTACAGAACACTCCAGAACCCAGAAAAGGAAAAGGTACGTGATACGGTAAGTAAACTGACTCCCAAAATTCTGTAAAAATTATTTCTGTCAGTTTTGGAATATTAGAAGAAAAAAAAACACCCGAGAAGGCAACCCAGGTGCCCACTAGGCACCAGGGTACGCCTGCCCCCCCTGGCGCACCCTGGTGGGTAGTGGGCCCCTCGGGAGCCTTCCTGACTCCATTTTTCTCTAGATTACTTGTTTTGCAAGATAAAAATTCTTCATATATACTCCCGGATGTTTTGACCACCGCATCATAGAAATATCCTCTGTTCTTGTTTCGTGCTATTTTTCTGTCAGATCTATCGAGCCAGGCATCATGTCTTCTCCCTCCTCCAACAACGAAGAAGACAATGCTTGGTTGCTACAGATGGAACTAAAGAGAGAGGGAACTAAGGAGGCTGCCATGGAAGAAGATGAAGGGAGCTCGCTTGGAGTCCACCCTCCGGCCTCTGAGAGGGGAACGCTGGCTGGCATCTCCACTACTCCTAATCTCCATCAAGCTATGAGGGCAACGAATGATCAAGGGAGTCATGAGGTGCGAGGAGGACTCCCTCCAAGGAGGCCTTTACACAGGTTACATCGAAACAATTTCCATAATTTGATTCATAACTATGGGATCGAAAACACCCCTCGTATGCACATACCGTCCAACTGGGACATACCTCGTCCAAGAGAAAGTGATGCAGGAATAAACATATTATGGCTGAGGTGGAGAGGAACACTGAGTTAATTCATCAAGCTCTCTGGGAAATTCAAAGTTTGAGGGAGGCACTCATGAGTATTTTGAAGGACAAGCCCACCACTTCATCACTACCACCATCACCAAAGAAGGAGACTTGAGTACACGGGTATGGGCACTCCCCTTGGCTTGTGCCAAGCTTGGGGAGGTGCCCCCGGTGTCATATCACCATCACTTTTATTATCTTTACCTATTTTAGTTCGACCTTTAGTTATTTCCTGATGTACCTGAATAAAAGTTTAGTATGATCTATTTTTGAGTGCTAGTTTCGTGATCTATCCATCTATGTAATTGAGTTGAGAGTTATATAATAAAGATTAGTTTGTGTTTTTGCTTCTTTACCTTTTTGTTTCAATCCTAGCAATGAAAATAATGAAAAATATCATATGCTAATCTTATGGAAAGTAATAACATTACATAAGGAAAAGTATAAGTAGTAAAACTTATTGAAAGTTGACAAACATAGTATTGGTCAATGATGCAATTCATGAAAGAATTAATAAGGGAAGAGAAGATTAACATGCAAATAGACTATCTTGGACATCTTTTATGATTGTGAGCCCCCATTAAATATTTTATGCCAAATTGTTGATGTTGGACAAGGAAGACAGCGTAATGATTTATGTTTGCTTATATTCACAGAGAAGTTATATTGTCATAGAACATGTGGTGCTTGCCCAACATCTTTGCTAGCCAAAAATCCGCACTAAGTAGAGATGCTACTTGTGCATCCAAAAACCTTAAACCCAATTTCATGTCATGAGAGTCCACTATACCTACCTATGGATTGAATAAGATCCTTCAAGTAAGTTGTCATCGGTGCATTAAGCAATAAAAATTGCTTCTAAATATGTTTGATCTTTTATTATAAGGGAAAATAAGCGTTGTACAAACTTGTGATGGCAAAGTAATAAAAGCGACGTCTGCATAATAAAGGTTGCTATCATAAGGGGCCATATAACGTGACATTCCTTTGCATTAAGAGGTTTTGTATCCAAAAACAAAAAGTGTATGACAGCCTCTGCTTCCCTCTGCGAAGGGCCTATCTTGTACTTTTATGTATTTACTTTTTATGCAGAGTCAATAGTGTTCTCCTCTATTCCTTTTTATTTTTCTCTTTTGCAAGCATCATGTGGTGGAGAAAGATCTAGGCACATATACCCAGTTGGATATGACTGATCATGAGTTATTATTGTTGACATCCACTACCGCAGGATGCTGCTAATGCGACACTACGATCAGAGACCCTTTGACGAAACTGTGTGTGATCCATTAATCGTAAACGGGGATGTAAAAAAATCATCAAAAAAGATGCAGAACATTTGCGATGGTGGAGACATCAAACACGGTTCAGATTTTAGTTACGTGTGCAATGTGGGGCATACAGTTGATCCATACGAACTATTTGCGATTAAACAGAACAACAGAAATGGGCAGCCATATCAATGTGTGTGCGATATACGACATATAGTTCGCTCCGATGAACTATTTGCTATTAGGGAATGCAACAGAAACGGTCAGCCAGATCAAGGTGTGTGTGATATACGGCATACGGTTCACTCGGACAAACTGTTTTCGATTAGGGAACAGAACAAAAACGGTTCAACTTAACAAGATGTGTGTGATATGCGGCATAGAGTTCACATAGATGAACTGTTTGCGAGGAGCCAAAAGAACACAAACGATTCATGTAAACAAGATGTCTGTGATACGCAACAAACAACCCACTTGGATGAACTGTTTGCGATGAGAAATTATAACACAGACGGTTACTACAGTTAGTTTGTGTGCGATTCTGTTTGTACAAAAAACTTTGAAAAATGCAAACTAGTTGCTTGCGGTGGCTAGGAGTATTGCACATGATGCGTCTGCAAGTACTCGTGTGTGATGATTAGTAAGTTACACATACGTTTCCTTATGTTAACACATGGCACCACATACGGTATTCGGGTTGTGTGTGTGCTCCACTTAGTCTTCCCGCGCTCCACATCAGTGAATTGTAAAATCCACGCCTCTTCCCTCATCGGTTTCCCGGCACCAGCTAATGGCTTGCTGCATATAACCCAGGCGGCAACGCACCGTCGCGACACTCTGCGCAGATCTAGTCCTCACCATCTACCATTAGTTATTCCAAGCATGCCAGGCAACGACCAAAGTTTCGACGTCGACCCCTACCTGCGTTACATCTTCGGCAAGGAGAACGAGCCGGAGTAGGTCGGGGAACAAGAGCTTCATCGGCCGGTGCAGGCACCATGGCCCATTGGCAGCGATATCGGCATGACAGTCCTTGGGTGCACAATTGACATATTGCAGAGGAAGTGTGATGAGCAGTTTGCCATCCACCATGCAAAAGATCCAGAGCTGCTCGGCGGCATGATCGATGACCCACCCGAAGAGCCACCGCCACCAGTGCTCATTGAGAGCCTGATGCCCCGCAAGGAATGGGCAGATGACCTCTGCGATTTAGTCAAGACACAGCCAGCCTGTGGCTTCATCATTGCCGGTGGCGGCCGCGTCAACCTCGATCCCGACGATGTGGTGGCCAGGCTCGAGCGCATCCTTGGCGGAGTTGACATCCCTAACAAAGTAGAACATCGCCAACATGGTATCTTGAGGATGCAGGTGATGGTCGAAATTTGCTACCAGGCCAGAGACATGGAAATGGAGCAGTTCCGTGGAGATATCATGCGCGCGATTGCACGCTGTCAAGCTCTTCTGGAAGAGGCCCAGCAGCCCCAAGAGCCTCCCAGCGCCAGCAGCTCCGTAGGCGGAGGCGGGTCGGGACACTTGGAATGAACGGCTGCAAGGGTGCTATGCTGATCATGGAGTCCAAGAAGACCATCATCGGAAGGCCTCCAGCTCAGCCTTTTAGCCTATATTTTATTATAATTGTATGCAAATGTAGGTCGTGAGTGTTTTGGGCGTTGCCGCATGTGGCATTTTAAATTATCCTAAATATGTAAGACAATTATTAACCGTTGCCATTGTAAATTTGCCTCAACGGCGAGCAGAGCGCGCAGGGACACCAGAGCGGAGCGCGCCGCGGCTGCCTCAATGGCGAGCAAAACGCGTGGACGGACGCGAGCAGAGCGCACTGCGGCCACCTCAATGACGAGCGGAGCACGCCGCGGCCGCCTCAATGGCGAGCAACCACGTGGTGAACCTTCTGGCACCCCGTGGGAGGCGCGACGGCGCATCCATCGGACATGATGGTGATATCTTGATCGTGTGTGATAGTGGGTAGACACGTACATGTACATCCGAGAACACGGGCCCACGTACGCCATCCAGGGACCGTTTCGGCCTTCCGATGCATGGCATATGGTTGATCCATAAGAACTGTTTGCAATGAGCCAGAACAACAGAAACGGGCTTTGTAGGCCCAGAACCATCAATAAATTTTGACCTTGTTTCTCGTCACATTGCAGATTACAACGCAATAAGTAATTGCAAATTTGTTCACACCGATCAAACCAATATGTGTTCACACTTAGCACCGGGCTATAAAAACTACCCACTCAAAAATTACTTCACAGTTCCTCTCCTCATCACCCACAAAACTGGTATTTCCTGTCAAGTCATTCCGCCATGACCGGTAGGAGGAGTTTCGGGTGGACATATAACCAGGGAGCAAAGACCAAGGCCGCAGAAGCACTAGAGAGGTCCCGCCGCCATGCAGCAGCCGCAACAGAGATTACCCGGCGCACCGCGGAGCCCTCGAACGAGCTCTCACCGGCACGCGAGGGCTCTCACAAGCGCACTCGCCGCGTCGGCGATCGCGACGAGCTGGCGTTGCTGAAGTCCTTGGACGGCGACAACGACATTCTCGCTGGCCTCATTAAGTAGCAGGAGCTGGTCGACGGCTTGATGAAGCTTCTCGAGATCAGCGATGCCTCGATTGAGAAGGCGACCGACCTCGTCGAGCAACTCATGGGTGACAATGCGAAGCTCCTCAAGGCGCTCGCCGAGAAGGAGGAGGCCGCCTGCTGGAAGATGCTGCATGAGCAGAGCAGTGCCTTGGGGATGACACTGATAGCGGTCATCGAGGAACCGATGGGTGACTTGAGGAAGCTCCGGATCGAGCGCGAGCAGGAGGTGGAGGAATCCGTGGCTGCTTTCAAGCAAAGTCGTGAGAAATTGAAGAAGGAGCTGGAGGATGTCGTCGCCCGGCGATCCATCGAGGAGTAGAGACAATAGCGACCTAGATCGTTGTCTGTGATTTCCTTCTTCTCTTGCCCCGTGTCTTCCGGGCTTTGCCGCATGTGGCATTTTAAATTATCCAGAATATGTAAGACAATTATTATCCACGCCATTGTAAATTTGTCGTCGTATTATCCGTTGCCATTTTATTTGTTGTCGTATTATCCGTTGCCCAATGTGGTATTTTAAATTAGGCCGGAATACGAGTTGAAAACATGAACAAAGCTAATGCTAACATTGAGCGGGGCCATGGGATCACAAGCAAACATCCTTCGTCCAGGTGCTTTAATTAACCGCATGTTAAACAGCAGCTCGGCCGCCATTAATGGAGAAGTTGTGAGCGAGGCGGGCGACTAGTGGATGGAGGTCAAAGAGCTCGCTTCCCGGTGAGCATGGGCGGGCTTGCTGCTCGCACGTGTCCCGTTGAGCCTGCGAGGTGGACATGATGCACGCGTCCCGTTGAGCCTGCGTGGCGGACTGCTCGCACGCGTCCCATCAAGCCTGCACGGCGGACTACTCACGCTTGTCCCGTCTAATGAAACAGCTGCATGCACGCATGCCATGTCATGAAACCATGCCATGTTTCATGTTTTTTGGGTGAGTTTTCGATTTACTGGGATTTAAAAACCGAGATTCTCAATGTTTCAGGATGACGAGAAGTTTGTAATTCATTCCCATTCCTTCAATGAGACCTAAACATGCACCCAATGACACATGTACGATTTCCCACCCATTTTGCTTCACTGGAGCATGTGCTTGTAGTTCAAATTTGAATTATGGACTACATTAAATGCCTAGAAAACTCAATTAATATATAAAATGGCCAAACGAACCCTGAATAGTTTCAAATTTCAGCACGACACTCCTGTTATTCTATGTTGCCTGTAGAAAACAAAGTTCAAGGCGAGAAGAGGCAGCGATTATCATTTCGCCCATAAGAGGGGCATGTTTCCCTACCGGAACTATGAGGGTTGCGAGAAGCTTCGGTTTGTAAGAGGCTTGTAATATAGCTTGGCCCAAATTGGACAATTATTTTACCACGACATATATGTGCCATGTAGTGACACCATGCCAAGTTTCATGATTTTCTGGTGAGTTTTGGATTTACGGAGATTTAAAAACCGAGATTCGCAATGTTTGCCGAGATGGTTGAATTCATTCCCATTCCTTCCATGGGACCTAAACATGCACCCCAAGGACACATGTACATTTTTTCTAGCCATTTTGTTGCACTAGAGCATGTATTTGTAGTTCGGATTTGAATTATGGACATTAAATGCCTAGAAAACTCAATTAATGAATAAAAAAGGTCAAACGAACCCTGAATAATTTCAATGTTCAACGCGAATCTCCTGTTGTTCCATGTTGCGTGTAGAAGAAAATACAAGGCTAGAAGAGGGATCGATTATCATTTCATCCACAAGGGGACATGTTTCCCTATCGAAACCATGAGGGTTCTTGTGACAGGCTCCGGTTTGTAAGAGGTTTGTAATAAAGCTTGGCCTAAATTGGACAATGTTTTTACCACGACATATATGTGCCATGACGTGACACCATGCCAACTTTCATGACTTTCTGGTGAGTTTTGGATTTATGGGGATTTAAAAACCGAGATTCCAAATGTTTGAGGACGAGCCAGGACGACGGTACGGTTGTAATTCATTCCCATTCCTTGCATGGGACCTAAACATGCACCCAAGGACACATGTATAATTTTTCTAGCCATTTTGGTGAACCGAAGCATGTATGTGTAGTTCAGATTTGAATTATGGACATTAAATGCCTAGGAAACTCAATTAGTGTATAAAAAGGCAAACGAACCCTGAATAATTTTAAATTTCAGCATGGATATCCTGTCGTTCCATGTTGCCTGTAGAAGAAAATACAAGGTGAAAAGAGGCAGTGATTATCTTTTCGCCCACAAGGGGGACACGTTTCCCTATCAGAACCACGAGGCTTCTTGAGAGAAGCTCCGGTTTGTGAGAGGTTTGTAATAAAACTTGCCCCAAAATGGACAAAAAAAATTCCTCGACATATATCTGCCATGTCGTGACACCATCCAAGTTTCACGATTTTCGGGTGAGTTTTGGATTTACGGGGATTTAAAAATCGAGATTCTTCTCATGAAGTGTTTTCAAATAGCACACGGTTCACTCACGAAAGCCGTGTGCCTACCAAACTGTGGCCGATGCCCCCCTGCTGCACGCGCGATCTGAGTCGTGCGTTTTGATTAGCCAGAACCCAAACCCCACGGATCGTACGTCTGCACCGTTGGATGCTCCCAGATTGAACGGCAATCCTCATCCCTTTCAACAACGCATGCAGTTCCGGTTGTGATTTTATTTATATGGGTAAGCACTATGCGCATGTGTCGTGCTAGCTCACGCTTCCTTCTCTACTAAGTTTTCTATATTAATGTTGTTATATATCCAAACACGCTACCGTTTCCCGCCACTCCTCCTATCGGTTTCCCGCCTCTTCTCCCATCGTTCTCCCGCTGTCAGTGTCAGTGCTCATAGAAGGCTAGGCGGTGACACACCAGCCATGTAAATATCGCACACAATTTCTAAAAGCACAAATGTGTGTGATAGTAGGGAGTAGTTCCCATAGGGTGACCAGCGTGAAACGCCTTAATGGCAAGGAGGCAATTCCTATCAGCAAGGGGCGGCTTCCCATCCGCTAGCCTAGTCGAATAGAACGCAGAAGTTAAGCGTGCTCGGGCTGGAGTAGTCTAAGGATGGGTGACCTGGTGGGAAGTTGCATATCTCAAGCTTCATTTAAATGCTATGATATAGTCATTATAGAGATAAATGTCTCTATAGTGACCTGTCATGGCGATTATATAAACCTTGGGATCCTTGTTTTGCTAATTTGCAGACTATGTTTTTTATTGGTTATTTTTGTTCTAAAAAATCAAAGAATGATCGACTCTATAGTGACCTATCATGGCGATTATATAAACCTTGGGATCCTTGTTTCGCTAATTTGTAGACTATGTTCTTTATTGGTTATTTTTTGTTCTCAAAAATCATAGAATGATCGACATCTGTAGGCCCACACAAATTATCCCTTTGACTCAATGCACGAGAAGGGTTTACTGTTTGCTATGTTAGAGCAAATCAAGTTTTAGCACATGCGTTGGATGGCACCTGGCCCCTGCCCCCCCACCTGCCTCGAAGTTACGTTCCCGACAATGTTCAGTTTGTAATGTTACTGATGTAGTTGGTGCCCCATCGAACTTGTGCTTTCGGGATTTGAACAAATCACACACCAGACCCATACATTTTTTCCGGGTCGCACGCAGGGTATAGGGGGCCGGGTGTTCTGATCGAGCATGTCTCCCTTGTGCGGTTTATAGACGCCGCACATATCTGTGGGCTCCCCGGGGTATATATATTATCCTTGACCGATAATGAGGGGGCCCCACACAATCTATCCCTTTGACCCAACATACGAGAAGGGTTTGACCATGATGGTTTCCTATTGCTATGTGTGCCATGTTAGACCAAATAAAGTTTGTGCGCATGCGTTGGATGACACCCCCCCGCCTCGAAGTTGGGAAACCAACATCGTACGTATTGAACCTGGCTTGGGGTCGGGTACGATGTTCGGTTTGTAATGTAGTTGGTGGCCCATCGAAGTTGTGCATTCGGGATTTAAACACATCACACACCACCGTACCCATACATATTTTTGGGCCACATGCAGTGTATACGGGGTCTTCTGATCAACCACGTCTCCCTTGTGTGGTTTTTTGTGACGACACGCATATCTGCGGGCTCCCCGAGTGTATATATATCATCCCTTTGACCCATAACGAGGGGTATGTGTTGGCCATGAATGGATTCCTCCTAGTTCGTGTTAGGGCCGGTCACCGTCACATGTCGTTCAACCAAAGCTCGAGCTCATGCGTTGTCAGGATTCCCTCCCACATGCTCGGATTGCTGGGTTCGACCGACACCATACCCTGCGTATCTCGTCCTTAACTACCTGGCTTTCATGGTTGTTGTCTCTATCGAGAGGCAGGCGCCACATCTAAATTGTACATTATTCTATATTGAAAACACACATCACCCCTTCCAACGTACATCATTTCGGGCCGCATGCAGGCGGTGCTGGTTTTGTGGTCCCTCTCATGCGATTTTTTATGATAGTTCAATCTATTAGCCCAAGCGGTTTATCGACAACAACAGTTGTCGTTTGACCAAACGATAGATTCACTGGTCCGTCTTATGGTAGGTCATGGCGACATGCATGTATGACCAAAGTATCATTACATGCATCCACCCCGCTGACACGAAGTGGGAGGTGGATCAAGCACCCTAGCTAGCTACGACATTATGTCATTATAGATATATCCAAGGGTGCTTTCGGGTTTGCGAGGCAGGTGCCACCAAAGTTGTGCATTGTGTATTTAAAGTTTTAAACATCACACCCTATATTCCTACATATATTTGGCCACTTCCAGGTGGTTCTTGACTTCTGGCCCCTCTCATCGATCTTCGACGATGCGCCCACCCGTGGGCCCGCATAGTCAAAGTTGTGCATTGGAATTTTGAACATCACAGACCACCCTTTTCACTCATATATATTTGGGCCACATGCTGGTGTGGCTATCTTCTGACCCTCTCTAACGTTTTTGCTGCAAAGCCTCTCATGATGCTCAATGGACACGGGTATAATGGATTAACCGTGTGTGATGCAAGTGCGCTGTGAATCACCACGACTGCGCTAGCGCGAGCAAAGGTGGAGGTACTGGCTTAACCGTGTGCGATGCAAGTGCGCTGTAAAATCACCACCTGCACAAGCTAAAGGTGGGTAGTTTATTTAGATTGAATTCCACATCTACGTCTGAAAATTAGGACGAACCGTGTGCGATAGACCTGCTAGCTAGAAATCTAAAAACAAACTACCCGCCTTGAGCATTGCAAAAATTGGCGGTTCCGCCGCTTTTCCTTATTATCATACACGCATATTCTTATTGGACCGTGCGCGATCTTGGGTACTCGCACCCTGCATCAATTCCTTTACGCAAATTTTAGTAGCCGCGGTACTTCAACCATCGCCCACACTCCTCCAGCACCGACCTTATAGTAAATTTGCAGTAGCCGAGGCATTTGAACCGTCGCCCTCCCTCGTCCACCACAATCTCCACCCACCATTACTAAAATTTTCAGTAGCCGCAGCGTATCCTCAAAAACCACCCCTCCCCCCCTCCACAGTCCCCCACCCGGCCCCCTCCCCCCTCGAACCCTAGCTCGCCGCCGCCGCCGGCGCCACCGCCGCCAACCCCTGCCGGTCTGCCCGTTCCTCCTAGCTTAGATAATAAAGTTCAGGTTACCCAGCGATTCCCATACCGTCGCCCCACTCCCCTGAGTTTTTAGAGGAGGCCTGCGGTGTCCCTCACCGCCAGATCCATATCCCCTGCTCCAGAATGTCGCAGCCTAAGCTCGACCACGTATCCTGGGGAGCCCGACGAGCGTTCGGCCAAGAAGAGGTTTATCATGGCCTCTCTGGCGGACATTGGCGAGGTGGCCACTGTTCGGCCCGACCTGTCGATCCCGGAGCAACACCTCACCACGGAAGCCGGCGAAGACGTTGACTACATTGCCATGCCGAAGGCTTCATGTCAGCGGGCTAGCGTATTACTATATCTCAGGAAAGCTGGCTACGACATCAAGCTCGTCGACAATGACGACTTCACGCGGGCCATGTCACAGGTTAAGTGGTCCATCCCCAACCCCTCTGGTTCGACCGCCATCGATCTCTTCGACGGCCCTGCCGCTGATCTCCTCCGCCACACGGTCAACGATTTGTGATCCTTGTACACCATCCCGCCCATTTTGTCATTTCTGAAGGACATGTTCTACGACGGCGGCTTGGGATCCTCATCGACCACGACCACGAGGAGGGCACCCACAAAGGTTCTTCCAAGGTGAAACATCCCATCTGTGACATCAAAGAGCGCACCATGGGTCTGTGCTCTTCCAACTGGAATGATCCCATCCATGACATGTGAGGCAACATCCTATCAGCAAATCTTACCTTTTCTAGCTTGCCAACCCATACCCTTTGTTGTAGTAGCATTTGCCATGCTGTGTTTTAACTGTGCCTTGTTTAATTATTTCAGTTATGCAAAAATGTATTGTTCAATAGGGCTATGTGATGTTTAAGTATGAATTATCCACTTCAGTTTCACGAATGGCTATATTTGGTTGTTTATAGTGAGTAGATGCCTTGTTTATCTGTATTTGGTTGTTAGGTTGGTTGCTGTGAGCATTTTTCCAGTTATCGAGCAGATGCCTTGTTTATCTGTATTTGGTTCTTAGGTTGGTTGCAGTGAGCATTTGTCCAGTTATCAAGCAGATGCCTTGTTTATCTGTATTTGGTTGTTAGGTTGGTTGCAGTGAGCATTTGTCCAGTTTTCAAGTAGATGCCTTGTTTATCTGTATTTGCTTGTTAGGTTGGTCGTAGTGAGCATTTATCCAGTTTTCAAGCATATGCCCTGTTTATCTGTATTTGCTTGTTAGGTTGGTTGCAGTGAGACTCTATCCAGTTTTCAATGGCTATATTTGGTTGTTATACTGATCATTTATGCCTTGTTTATTTCAGTCATTCACAATGTGATGTTCATTATGTGCAAGTCGGAGCTGTGCCGCTCGATTACATCAATACCAGTTTGAACGGCTATATTTGGTTCCAGTTATGCCTGGTGTAGTTAACACATGCCCTTTATTTCAGTTTTACACATTTATCCAGTGTAATGTTTAAGCATTACCTACGTTCTATTCATTTTCAACAATACCAGTTTGAATTGCAATATTTGATGGCTGTTAAGCCTGTTGTAGGTAACATTGCCTTCCATTTTATATCTGCTTTAACAACATGCTGAAACCAACACATTCAAGCTATCATTTGGAGATGATGTTTTTTACCTTTGCTATATTTGTTTGTGTTAAGGTTGCTGTACTTATCATGCCTTTCCACTACTTATGCAGGACAACAACGGGAGTGGCCACCATTTTCCGCCGAGGTTAGTTTCATCCCTCGGCTTGTACTCCCCCCTGTCATTCCATAATGTAGTGCATATAGATCCAGGCCTGGACACTTGTTAGCTTCTAATATTGACTTGTTGCTTGTAGGTACATATGCCCTTGGCAAGGATCCACGCATCGACCCTTTTTGCGTATGGGGCAATGAGATATTCATGAACAAGCATCAAGTGAGGAAACTGAGAAGGATTATTAGCAAAAAGATACGAACGATGGCAAGCAAATTATTTGTTTATGCTCTATCCAACACAACAGTGAGCTGTAGGATGGTAACTACAAACTCTGCAGCCTTCTCTTTTTACTGCCCATATTGAGTTGTTAGACAACAATGTCTGAATCTTTTTTGTTCGCAGTGGTTCCCTAAGCAGTTCACTCAAGATTACCTCGCAAAGTACATGATTGGTGGACACACAATGAAGGTTAAAGTATTTCATCCAGACTACAATGAGCATCGAGAAGTCCTAATGAAGACAGTGAAGGATGGACGGGTAGCCATCACAAGGGGTTGGCCTAGAGTCATGCGCGCATTACGCATGGAGGAGGGCACAATATGGGCATTCTACTTCACCTTCTCCAGCAACCAGAATGTCTTTCGCCTCTCTCTTTATAGTCTTTAGTACAACTGTGGTTCATCATTCTTTACTTGGTGCTTCTGTAGTTCTTCAGTATATGTACCTGTGCATCGAATTATGCATTCGTGGTTGAACCTATATTTGTAATAAACATGGTTGGATATGAAATAAGTGATTGCCTACTTTCAAATTCAAAACATGTGATTTTTAAATTTGGGATTAAATTAGGGATTAATCAGGGATTACACTGCACACGGTTTGCAAAAGCGAAATGTCTGCGATAGACGTGGAGATCAGCCATGTTTCTCGGATCCACTACGTGTGCGATCAATCTCTACTGCACACACGATCAGCCAAAAAAAAACATGTGCGATTAACAACAGCATCGCACACAATTCTTTCTTATTAAATGTTTGCAAAAGTCACCTTATCACACACGCTTCGCAATTATGGACTATTTATGATGTTGTGCGCATCGCAAACGTTTGGTCATAGAAGAACGCGTGCGGTAGGTCTTCATCCGACGCGGGTACGACGGATGAATCGTGTAGGATGTATTCAAGCTTCGCATACAGTTTTATAGGGACAACTGTATGCGCTCTTACATCGAAATGTATACAGTCGAGGAAAAGTAAATGTGTGTGATTGTCTGCTTCTATAATCGTGAACTGTTTGTGATGGGTCGCGCATTGTGAACATAGCACTGCAGAATACCGACTGCGATGGCAATGCGATCGAGCACAAATGAGTTTCAAGGATGAAGCGTTTCGGATAATCGAGATATCAGAAACAATTTTATAGGGACAACTATATGCATCAAGGCTCCCTATCCCCGATGGTTTCTGGGTCATGTGGGAAGGACCCCCCTATCGCAGTCACTCACTTGGCAATGGTTCAAAACGCCGTCGCGGAAAGGGGTTAAAAACCGTTTGTATAGCACCTCGCTGTACCAGTGATCCCCCCTGAGATGAATAAGTTGGGAGGCAAAATTATAAGCTCCTATCTTTGAGTGTGTCCGACTGAAACTTTTTGCTCCATATATATGTTGTGAGTGTTAGCAATCATAGAAGACTAAAATGATGGTTGAGCATGTGGACTTGCTAAAAAGCTCCAACATGGGACCCTTCCTGAAAATATGATGAATTGCAATTGCATTGTTGACTGAGAACATAGTTTGTTAGTTTTCAAGAAAGTTTATGCCTTATACTTCGATGTTGTGCTGAATTATTACTTGCTCATGAGAAGTTTTATGATAACAAATATTGATTTTATAATAATTATCATGATGCTATTATGTCCGTATTTTGTCTTTATCGACACCTCTCTCTCTAAACATGTGGGCATGATTATCGATATCAGCTTTCGCTTGAGGGCAAGCGAGGTCTAAGCTTGGGGGAGTTGATATGTCCATTTTGCATCATGTTTTCCTACAGTTACTTATAGTGTTTTTAATCTATATAACACTTTGTGGAGTAATTCTAATGCCTTCTCTCTCATAATATGCAAGGTTTACACAAAGAGGGAGATTACCGGCAGCTGGAATTCTGGACCTGAAAAAGCTATGTCAGAGATACCTATTCTGCACATCTCCAAATGAGCTGAAATTTTACGGAGATTTATTTTGGAATATATAAAAATTATTGGAGAAAAGAAATACCACAGGGGGCCACCCACGTGCCCACTAGGCACTAGGGCGCGCCTACCCCCCTGGCGTGCCCTGATGGGTAGTGGGGCCCCTGGCCAGCCTCCGGTGCCCATCTTCTGGTATATAAGCCCATTTGCCCTAGAAAAATAAGGAGAGGACTTTTGGGACAGAGAGCCATCGTCTCGAGGCAGAACTTGGGTAGGAGCACTTTTGCTCTCCGGGGGAGAGATTTCGCCGGGGATACTTCCCTCCGGGAGGGGGAAATCGAAGCCATCGTCATCACCAACAACCCCCTCATCATGGGAGGGTCAATTTTCATCAACATCTTCAACATCACCATCTCATCTCAAACCCTAGTTCATCTCTTGTGTTCAATCTTTGTATCAAATCCTCAGATTGGTACCTGTGGGTGACTAGTAGTGTTGATTACATCTTGTAGTTGATGCTAGTTGGTTTATTTGGTGGAAGATCATATGTTCAGATCTATTATGCTATTCAACACCCCTCTGATCTTGAACATGAATATGTTTTGTGAGTAGTTACTTTTGTTCTTGAGGACATGGGAGAAGTCTTGTCATAAGTACTCATGTGAATTTGGTACTCGTTCGATATTTTGATGATATGTATGTTGTTGATTCCCTTAGTGGTGTTATGTGAACGTCAACTACATGACACTTCACCATCTTTGGGCCTAAGGGAATGCATTGTGGAGTAGTTATTAGATGAAGGGTTGCTAGAGTGACATAAGCTTAAACCCTAGTTTATGCGTTATTCCGTAAGGGACTGATTTGGATCCATATGTTTAATGCTATGGTTAGATTTTATCTTAATTCTTCTTTCGTAGTTGTGGATGCTTGCGAGAGGGGTTAATCATAAGTGGGAGGTTTGTTCAAGTAAGAACAGCACCCAAGCACCGGTCCACCCACATATCAAATTATCAAAGTAGTGAACGCGAATCAAACGAACATGATGAAAGTGACTAGATGAAATTCCCGTGTGTCCCCAAGAACGCTTTGCTTATTATAAGAGACCGTTCCGGCCTGTCCTTTTCTACAAAAAGGATTGGGCTACCTTGCTGCACTTTTGTTACCGTTACTATTACTTGCTCGTTACAAATTACTTTGCTATCAAACTATCTGCTACCAACAATTTCAGTGCCTGTAGAAAATACCTTGCTGAAAACTGCTTGTCATTTACTTCTGCTCCTCGTTGGGTTCGACACTCTTACTTATCGAAAGGACTATGATTGATCCCCTATACTTGTGGGTCATCAGCGTCTATTCATCTGCAGCCAACCGGCTGGGTTGGAACAAAGAAACAACATCTTGTTCAATGGGAGTCTACCGGCTTGGACAGAACAGCCAAAACGGTGTGTGGCGTACCGCAGAACAAAGGAAACGGCCTTGTGTTCGACCGCCTACGATCAAAACAGGGTCATGTTCATCAGGAGGGGCCTGGCATACCGCAAAATGGTGGAAACGGACTGCTCTCCAATAGCCTATGGTCGAAACGGGGTCCTGTTCATCGGGAAGGGTGTGGCATACCGCAAAATGGGACTCCACAAGCTACTGTTCATCCACCATCTACTGCCTCGCTCCAGCCTCCACCAGATGCTATTCATCCACCGTCGACTTCCTCCAGCCTCTCATCCAGCCTACACGGGGTCCTGTTCATCCACCCCAACCGGCTGGGGTGTGGCGGCCTCCTCGGGGTCCTGTTCAACCAGCCACCACTGGGAACTGTTCATCCACATCCAACCAATCGGCTGGACTCACCACGTCTCGACTCATTCTACGTATTGCACGCGCAGCAGCAACGGGCACTGTTCATCTAGAGGCAACCCAACCGGCTAGCTACGTCTGGCATGGGGGTTCGATCGGCTTCAGTAAGCAGCACCAGCGATCGATCGGGTTCAATTGGCAGCGAAGGAGTCAGTCGAGTTCAATTAGCAGCGAAGGAATCGCTCGGGTTTAGTTAGCAGCAAAGGGATTGATCGGCTTCAGTACGTAGCTAGTGCGATCGCTCGGGTTTAGTAAGCCAATGCCTTGCTCGGGTTCAGTTAGCAAACGCCTCGCACATACAAGCGTATGAGAGAGAAACACGCTAACCACACTGCATCGCTCGGCCCCGACCACCCACCGTAACCGGGAACTCCCCCAAATTTTCCTCGCCCTCACTTCTACCATGATTTTTTTACGTCATGGATGACCCAAAGAATGTCATACAGGTGCGTCTCCGGCCGGCCCAGGACAGAAAACCCATTTTCTGTCATGATTTTTTGTCATAGAAGTAGGATCCCACCACATCTATGACGATACATGTTTTTGTCACAATTATTGTCATAGAAGTGCCATAAGCATGGCAAAAAAAGTTTTCGTTCGGGCCATAATGTCACAGATGTGCCTTTTTTTGTAGTGTCACATGGAAGGAGTTCCTAGCAGGAATCACTATCTTGAAATACTAATGAGTGAAATACATGATTTCAATCATGCTTGTGTTAATTCTAAGGTATGTAAATAACCATATATGTCTAGTACTCCAAGTAAGTTGTGAGTAAAGTTACCAAATTGTTGATCATAGGACAACAGTGAAAATGTCATTGAGTATTGACGACATGTTTCTCGCATACAGAGAAAATGAAGGGATTGCTGTAAGGATTTACATCAATACATGCTTGATGTAAGTTGTACATCAACAAAAGTCTTCAAATAGTGCTCCAAACGAATTTCGATTTCAATTAAACGATTTATGGTGGCACAGTAAGTTGGAATTGGTCCAAGAAAACTACTCTAGCGAATTCTATAACAGAAGGCTGGGTATATTGTCACTTTAGAAGTAACAATAAGAGGGTGATGAATCAAAAGTTCATTTATGAGCTTGGTATGATTTCCAGATGATTGTACAAATGGAACACTACTCTCAATAGTGGTTCCATAGCTTAGTTTATGGAATAATATGTCATGCCATTGATTCAATACATACAAAGCTAGTTTAACACAAATTATGAATTTATGTGAAAGTATGACAGATGCATTGAAATGTGATACACACAGATCTAAAGATTGTCAGATTCGATAAGACAAAGTCTATACCACAAGCAAAGCATGGACTAACACCGGATTGCCATTTGTGTAAAAGTTAGAAGTGCTAACTAGATTATTGACTTTAGTGCAAGTGTGAGACTGTTGTAAATATGCCCTAGAGGCAATAATATTGTATTATTATATTTCCATATTCATGGTTAAGTGTTTATATTTCATGCTATAACTGCTATGATCCTGGAATATGCGATTCAGTGGAAAACTCACATGCACGTGTGAAATGATAAATGGTTAAAATAAAGGTTCCTAGTCTCGCCTCTAGGACTAGCTCAAGTGTTGTTGGTGATCATGTTTTCCGGATCTTACAATATGGTTAAGTGTAACGATAGTCCTGAAACAACATTGAGATTATGAGGTAGGAAGAACGATCATATTGAATCGACCCACTCTTGTCTGTTATGAATTGAGTTAATGTCGCCTGTAATCAATTGTAATAACATCGAGCGTTAATGTTGAATTTGCTCCTTAGATCATGAGAGCATTGTAGTCACTTCTTACCATACGATGAGCTTTGGGTTGCTCGAAAGTCAGCTGTAACACGGTGATCATAACGACAACTTACGGGTTCATCGGAAAGTTTGACAAGGGACTAGATAGCTCGAGAGTGGGATTTGCTCCTCTGAAAATGGAGAGATATTCTTAGGGCCCTCTCGGTGTGACGACATCCATCATCGTCTGGCCAGACACAGTTGACTACGTCACGGGGATGCCGGAACACGAGAACGAGAAAGAAGAACTAAACCGGAAATGAGGATTTTTGTATAATGAGCATGTAATGACTCAAGAGGATACCGATGCATCCCAGGTTTTGTAAAGTAGCACGAAGCAAAGGGAACATCACATGATAATGAAAGGTTCACTCGAATGTCATTCATGTATTCATAGGGATCGATACGGATGTCGATGGTTCCGCTATCGGTCATTGAACGAGAAGATTTTTTTTCATGTCTATGTTTTACCAAACCTACAGGGTCACAAGATTAAGGGAATCATGATCTGTTGAGTGTTAGCGGAGTAAGAGTTATGAGAAAATATTCTTGGAATAGTGTCGGGAATATAAGAAATTGTTTCGAGAGAGTTCCAAAATAGTTTCAGATGTTTTCAGAAATGTTCTGGTGTGAGGACACCTTGGCTAGGGCCAAGGGGAAAGGCCCACGAGGCTTGAGGTCAGTGCAAAGGTGTTTTGCGAAGACAGGGGCTAGACGCCAGGGTCCCTGGCATATGGTGCTGGGCCAGGCGCCGAGGTCCTTGGCGTCTGGTACTGGGCCAAACGCCGAGGTCCGTGTCATTTTCAAAAATGCCAGGAACCTTGGCATTTCATGCTGGAATCCGAGGAGGACTCTTCCTTGTGTTCCAAACTGACTTTGCGGAGGCCCTCTCCCCAAGTTACGACCTCAGGGCTCAATATATAAATAGAGGGACAGAGCTAGCCCCCAGAACATAAGTTTTGAAGCCTTCTCTAGTTCTCGTCTAGTTTGATCTAGTTCTAATTCTCTCTAAATCCTCATAATAGAGAAGCCCTGTGCGGTTCTCTTTTTCTCCTTCTAATTCTCCGGTGATGATTAGCTCTGGACGGTGATGCGCTGACGGATCGTGAAGCCTGTACGCTTGCAATCTGTGGAGAGGCCATGCTTTCGGTCTTCCGTTCGAGGGACGATTTGTGAGCAGTTCAAGGGATCGTTCATCTATGGTTTGAAGGACTTCAAGTACGATCTACACCGACACGTTCTTCTTCCGCTGCAACTCGATGATGGTAACAATCATGATCCCAACCCATAATGCATCTTCATATTTGTCCTGTTTGTGCGTAGGTGTGATTTTTTTGTTTTCTACTATGTTTCCCAATAATAAATAGGCAAATTTTCCAGTTAATTGGCCGATAAATCAGTTAGTCAGCTATTTAGTGATCCATCGAATAGCGATTAACTGACTGAGATGCTGAGGGTTGATATTTGGAATAATGACCACACATGCATACCTCAGCAAAACCTCACGGGGGGGGGGTAAGAAAGCAGATTTCTCATCTTATGACAAGTGAGAGAGAGAGAGATGCCTTAGGGTTGACCACTGTTGCGCCTAAGATGCAATGATGAATGCCAGATGAATGCAACAAATAAATAAAGCACACGACAAAAACGAAATAACATGGAAGGCGTCTGGAGCATCGGTCTTGGGTCGTTACAACTCTCCCCCACTTACAAGAGATATCGCCCCGAGATCTAGGGATGACAAATGGAAGAGGGCGAGAAGAGGTAAAACTAAGTTGCTTCTTTGATAAACGAGTGAAACCAACAAACCTTGAGAGGTAGAAAACTTGAAAGAAAGAATACAACGGAGATGAACTAAATTGAAAACACTTCGTTAGAAAAGAGGAACAAGGAACATGATGAGAACCAAGAGCTTAGGGGATGATAGATTTTGAAGCCACTCCGGTAGAAAAGCAAAGAAAATCCTGATAAGATGAAAAGAACTTGAAAAGAGAACACCGCACTCTGATTAAATGGATAAGCAAGGAAAGAACATGATCTTGACAAAATGAGATGATGGGTCGAAGAGAGCAACATCACAATGCCTCCGGAACAAATGCAAGAATGGAACTGAAAGAGTGGAGAAGGGAAGAATATCTTCTACCACGAAGAATTTGAAAGAGCGAGCTTACGAGGAATGCTAGAACAGAGTTGTTGGAAAATCAACAACGAAAAGAATAAGCTTCTTGTGGGCTTATGGAAAACATCTCAAAATTATGAGGTGACGACCGGCCACTAAAGGAAACAATTGATTGGTTGAAATCAAGAAAAGATGAAAAACTTCTTTCGCCAAGAGGATAGGAGAAAACTTGGATCATTGATAAGCACCACAAATAGCAACAATTCTGAAGGAAAGGCTTTTAGGTGAAATCTAATCCAAGATAGCTCCGAGCAAGAAAAGATGGGTTTAAAATATCTCATTCTTGACAATTTTTGAATCATGAAACACGAAGGGAAATTGTCAAGAATGACATAACACCACCTCAAAAGATAAGGTAGAAAGAATTGCACTTTGGAATGCAAGAAGAAGAATACTTGAGCTCCTCCAACAAGAATCTTGAGGAACACTTCGAGAATGAATTAAATCCCGATGAACCACCACGTAGAACCTCTTGGAAGAACTCCGGACTGGAAGGATACTAGAAATGAAATGAAGGTTGAAAATAATAAGATTGGAGTCTTGCAATGAATTAGGGCTTCAAGACGAGACATCCGAGAAAACTTGAAACTCCATAAAAGAAAGGATGAAAAACTTAGAACCGAGAAATTGATATCATGAACGAACTCCGGAAGAAAAGAATTGAATCACCTCGAGGAAACAAGAATCAAATTTACTGTATGTTTATCCTTCATCAACTTAAATTGATGACAAGCAATGGATTTGGCATACTACTTATTCTCCTTGAAAAAGGATTGGAGAGAGATATAACGCAAACTTGAGAAGTCTTCAACGAATCACCGGTAGGACTTTGGAAAGAATGAATGAATTAATATGATAACAAAGGAAAAGGAATCTTGAACGAACCATCGTAAGAATTGAAAACGAACAAAGAAAAGGGAATGAATCACCAAGAAGAATTAGAAAGCGAATGAAGATACTTGAGGAAATTTAAATACTAGAGAGCGAAGAGATCATGAGATGACTAGAGAATACTTGAACGAAGCACCGGAAGAATATGGATATGAACGAAGAGGCGTCAATTTAGAATAATTAGAGAATGAAGCTAAAAACTTAGAACGAAGAAATCTTCTGAAATGATGGCCTTCGGATGATCGAGAGAGGAAAGCAACTCTTGAAATGCTTCGGATGGGTATGAAAAGAATTTCTCACGATCGGAACAATTTGAGAGGATAGCAACAAGCTTGAACCACAATCTTCAAGAGAATGGAACAAGATTTGGAAGGAAACTCTTCTTCGGTCTTCAAATGTTGAGAATGACGATGAGAAACACTACCATGAGTTGTTGAGGCACTCCGGAACAATGAAGAATTGAAATGTTGAATCAACGATGAAAATGTTTTGAAAGCGATCTTGGAGAAGGAATATGACTGATGTTAATTCATTCTTACGTCAAACTTTGAAAAGAATATGAGGATAGGTCCGAAAAATTAGAAGAGTCAGGTAAGATCCTGGGAAAAGACCTGTGGGTTATGGGCCCACTAAAAAAACACCGTTGAACGATTTTTAAAGAGATATTGCACCGGTTGAATTAAATGGCTTGAATGAGGTAACAACCCCGAAATAGAACAAATGGATTAAGAATGGAAACACGAATCTTCTGAGATATCTTCGACACTTCGGATACGCATAGCGAGAGGTGAATGATTAAGAGGTGCACCGACATGAGAAAGCATTTGAAAGGAGGAAAGGGATATGATCAACATCAAAAACTTGAATTTAGCCCACCGGAGAAGAAAACAAGAATGAGGAATGATGAACTTGTAGCTTCCTTAGCATCTTCCTGAGAATCACCAGATAAGAACATTGAAGGAAAAGAACAAAGAGACTTCACATCATAAAATGGATACTTGATCAAGAAATCTGAGTCCTTGAAGAAAAAGGGTGGGTGGTGGGAAAAGAAGAAGACAATTTGGGACGGGTGAAATGAATAACGTTAAGAAAACTGAGAAGTGATCTTGCAAATGGGGAAAATGATAGGATCATCTTGACGAGAAGCGCACCGGTTGAAAAATAATTGTCATGACAATCTCGATGATCAAGAAGGATTAGTATTCACATAGAAATATGAGAACACCGCTTAGGAAAGGTATGGAATCAACACTTGACAATGAAGTAACTCGAATACCATAATCAAAACAAAAACAAAAGAATTGGCTTGTAGAATAAGCCGTAACAAACATATGATAGAGATTTCATCCGAAATTTTCATGGTGGGGCCCACACGGGCTCGATCGTACAACACCATCATGTACAAGGCAATGCACATGACATACGAAGCGTCCCCGAGTCAACATATCCAAGGACTCTTTAAGACACAATTAGACCACTGTAAAAACGACCGTGGACAGGCGGACCACTAGACGTCGAACCCCAATCTCATATCATGCATTTGTCGGAAAGATATCCTAGGTAACTACTTGAATTCCCACCTAAGAACTCCTGAAACTTTCTGGTTATGCAATCTGGTGTTGGGGATACAGGGAGGCACAAATATCTCACACAACTAACAAATCCTACACTCCAACTGTATCCATCCGTCAACACATAACCAAGAAAACCTCGAAAATCATGTACCTCAGACCTTCGAAAAACATCCAATATACTGGATGTGGCAATACATCTGATCGATCTCCCCAGTACTGGGTGTCGTCAAACTACTCTCACCACAAAGAGCATAGAAGCATTTTCGATGTCGGCGTCCTCTGGTATTCCGGAACTGAAACGATAAGCACTGTGACGAAAACACCTTGGAGCTCAACTCCCGGAAGAAGTCAAGTCAGACAGGAGGCACCAAGACAAAATTCCCGTCACACCGATATCGCAGCGATTCCAACAATACCCGCGCGATCCTAAAAAAAATTTGTGTGAAAAAGGAGAGTAATGGAAACAAAAACACCTACGTCACGATTCCTCACCAGAGCGACGAAGGGGATGAGGAGTAAAAAGAATTCCTACTCTTCGATATAACTAGACTCAAAAATAGTTTTTTCTAGACTCAACAACAGCAGCGGTTCGATCAATCAAGGGGGCTCCTGTGGTCGGTAAGGCTCTGATACCAACTTGTAGCGCCCAAGATATGATGATGAATGCCAGATGAATTCAACAAATAAATAAAACACACGACGAAAACGAAATAACATGGAAGGCGTCTGGAGCATCGGTCTCGGGTTGTTACAACCACATTCGAACGCGTTGTGATTGTGTGAGTACTGAGGCCACCGTCGACAATAGTGGGAAGGAGGATAAGGGAAAACACAGATGGGATGTCATGTTGAAATGAAGGACGTGGACCTATTGGGGTCTTGAGTCATGGTTATTGGATTTGGGGCGTGTGGTGTTTATTTTTCTCTATTGCAATGCACATCTCATTACAATCTTCTCATAAAATATTCCAACTTATGTAGTTCTCCCTTGGGTAAAATAAACATGGACATCATAAAATATGGTATACTAGTTAGACATGAATTAAGTAAAAATCAGTTTAACCTTGTAATCCATATATCTACCCTGCCAAGTACCCAACTTCTTCTCCATATTACCCTCTAGTTTATCCCAGTCACTATTTCTTAGTTTGACATTATGCAAAGGGATTCATAAATATTTAATAGGCAAATCACCACTCACAAAAGTAAATACATCTCTAAACATATGCTCTCTATCTTTAGCCTCACCAAAGCAGCAAATTTCACTTTTATCATAATTAATTTTCAAACCTGACATATACACAAACAAACAAACAATATGTTTTAGATTTCTAGCACTAACCAGATCATCTTGAAAGATAAAGATAGTGTGGTGTAGGTACTACAACATAGTCAAACACTCATCTCCTAATTTAGAAATAACCCCACTAACTAGTTGTTGATCTCTAGCTCTATTCACAAAGATATGCAAAACATCAATAGCAATATTAATTAAAATGGGGGGAGAGAAGCCCCCCACCATAAACCTTTGTCAGTCCTAAATATTTACCCACCTGACAATTGACAATAACTGCAACACTACCATTCTGAACTGTCTGTTTAATCCAATGAATATATTTAAAAGGAAAACCTTTCATCTCAAGGAGACTAAACATAAATCCCCAGTAAACTTTGTCGTAAGAATTCTCAAAATATATTCTGAAAAGAACCACATTATCTTTCTTTTGGAGCTAAACTAACATTATGTTATTAATCACCATAGTAATTAATTTCACACTAAACATTACTCATACAAATGGGTCTATACATCTTAAGCATGCCCCCCTCAAGCATTTAGTGATGAGGGCATCAATACAATTGTTACACCCAGCCCCTGCTGCTATACATACTGAACCAATTACTAGAGCTCGCGCACGCCAATTGAATTAATAGGTACTTTCGTTTCTTGGTAACAATTCTAATGTTCATGAGAATATGATGCTGCCTAAATTGGATACATTTGTGTTGATTACTAATGAAGGGCCTAGCATGGACAAGAGGGATGAACACTGGAGTAGAAACAAGCATGAAGATGAAGGCGCGCGCAAAGGGAACCAGAACGACGTTTCTAGTGCAGATTTCAGTACTTTGAAGCCTCCTTGATGACATACAAGGACATGGACGAAATATACAAGATGCCCTTTCATAAATTTCATCCATAGCTTATAATAGGTGCCGCATCACCTTATTTTTGGGCCAGGCCCATGTAATTTTGAAATCCTTGAGTATAGGCTGTTTTTAGAGTCCGTATGTGTGGGGAAACAAGAGTTAGGGTTGGTTTCGGACCCCTCCTCCAAGGGGTCACGAAATTTCCCCCTCTTCCTCCATATATACAGCCCTTAGGGCGTCATTTAGACTTTGGGTTTTATTTAGATTAAAAGTTTGCCATAGCTGCAACTTCGCATACTTCGTTTGTGTTCAACAACCAGACCAAGACGTCACGGAACTCCACCATCATTAATAAAGCTTTCCTCTTATATTCGCAATATCCAGATTGCAATTTCAGTTTCTTGCTTGTTCTTCGTTTGCTTGCAGGAAATAGACCCTCGTGGTCAGGTTGATCGTGCTCCGGCGTGGTCAATAACCTCTCGGAGTTGGTTTAGGATTGCTAAGGCGTGACGTCCTCGCACGTTCGTAGTCGGATCGTCAAAGTCTACTCCACCAAAAACGATAACCACTATCTCATCGAAAGATGGGACTCCTTTGCCTCTATCAAGTGGTATCAGATTTCCAGGTTGCTCGGTGAGATTTTTCAGTTTTTCATAGTTTAGATCGAGTCTGTTCTTCATACCTACAGTCCACGAAAAAGCCAAAAAAAATAGGGTTAGTTCATCATATCCAAACCAATCTGAGCCATTGCATAATCTTTTCTGTATTTGCTTTGTTGAATTTGTAGTTGCATCATCATGTCGAGTTGCTGGTCTTAGCGTCTAGTTCTTTAGAGTTTCGAGTTCTGTTCATAGGTTGTCACGCCGCCGCCGCATCAACTTCATCTCCGCTGCCATATACCACCACCACATATCCGCTGCCAATCCGAGTCCATATACGCCACCACATATCCACCGCCATCACGCCAATCCGAGTCCACCTCCAACATACATCCGCCACCAGTCTGAGTTCCACCATATACATATCCGCCACCAGTCCGAGTTCCACCAGATTCATCTTCGCCACCAGTCCTAGTCCGAGTCCAGTATTTGTTCCTTTGTTTTCGATTTCCAGATCACGCCATACTACGAGTCGTGACCAAGTCGGACTTCCCAACTTCAGTGCCACCTGTACAAGAAAAATAGTTTTAGTGAAAAAAAACTAAGTCTGGAAAATTCTGGCTAGGCAGTTTTTAGGCCATTTGTAGACTTTTCGAAAAAAAATTGTTGTGGAGCAAAAAAAAAAGGAAAAAAAAGAAAAAAAATGAAAAAAAAGAGAGATTCAGAGTGTGCTCCTCCCTTGTTTACGTGCAGCATCATGATTTTGTTAGTGTTCTAGGCTCGCGTCTCTAACACGGTCTAGCCTAGGACCAGCACAGTACCATCATTGAGCGTTTATTCAACTTTGCATCTCTGAATTGATTATTGCTGACCTTTTTGCTACCATCTATTAAGCCGTCCCAGCTCCACATATATCTACATCATGCGATTGACACCACCTGCTAATCGCTCTATCCAAGCTTTGAGAGTTTTGACTACAACGGTTGCCAATCACCCCTTGCTGCTTGGTAAGAACTGGTAAGAATTTGAGATTCGCTTGATTGATTTGTGACTTTCCACAACACCACTGCCACTTCCTAGTAGTCTGTAGGATCATATTCTTGTGTGTTTCTCTTGCTGCTAACCATGCCAGGATCACAAGCAGATGAGCCGGACTGGAAGAACATGACGAACAAGGAGCTCCATGATAAATCCAGGAAATGTTGGGTCAACAGGGAGAAGACGTGATGACCAGTTTTGGCAAGGCATTAGCGAGGATTGATGACATTGAGAAGACAATTGACAACAAGTTGGATGCCAAGTTGTCGTGGGAAACCACGGCCACCTATGGGGCCATGAGCCCCTTTTGGTTCGGCAGGGGGACTGAGCACGTTGCACAAAGAGCGGAGGAGTGCAGCGTAGCGCGGCAGAGATCACACGGGCAGTTTTACCCAAGTTCGGGCCACCACGAGGCGTAAAACCCTACTCCTGCTTTGGTGGATTGATGGTGGATGGTGGTGGAAATGCAGCGCTCTTGCCAAGCAGGGTTGCCTTGGGGCGAGAGCAGCTACGTGCGTACAAGTGAACAAGGGTCCGAATCCTTTCTATGGTTGCCATGGGCCTCCTTTTATAGATCAAGGGGTCACCACAATGGCAAATCAGTCATTGTGTACTGATTAGATAGCAAACAGTGCTATCATATCTACTCTGTAGACAGAGCAGAACACATTAAATGCGCCACTTAGTGTCACATCAGGGCCTGCCCGGCACGCCTTGCCGGGCTGTTTGGCCACCTTCTCTCCTGTCTGCATGACACGTTGCTGGACGGGTGTCATTTGGGGGTGATTCCTGTAGGAAATGGCTGCCATGTTGCAAAAGACAGCCACTTAGTCACCTTGGGGCTTGACACCGCACCGATCGATGACTTGCGTCACTGCGAGGTGGGGCGGTGAAGCCTTGGTGGGGTGTTTTGCCTTCGTAGGACCTGGCAGGCCTGCCGGGGCGGTCTTGAGGCTTGCTTTTGGGGCAACCTTGACCTCGCCAGGCTCTCCTGCCCGGCAAGGGAGGTTTTCCCTTAGCTGTGTCTTGCTCCTTGGCTTGACTTGGTCTTCTCAACCTGCCCTTTGATTCCTCAAAGAGCCTATCTCTTCACCTTGGCCTTGTCTTGGATGCTGTAATCTTGATCTCGGGCATGTGCATGGTCTGGGCAACAGACCCAGGGTTTGTTGCACCGACAGGAGCCCCCGGGCCTGGCCCGAACGCGCTGTCGGGCGTCAACGGGGTAGGCCTAACTTGTGCACAGGCGAGGGGGAAATAGCGGCTTGTCCTTTGAGATCTTCTTTTCTTCTTCATTAATCTGAGCCCAAGTTGGTTTCCGATTCTCCCGTGCGTCGTGTAATGCCGACCGCAGTGATGGAGATAATGGGCCAAGATCCACGGAGTTACCCACGTCCCTTGTTAACGGGGCGGTAACTGCCACCCCACTATCCCTCCCCGCTCCAAGTGCTTCTACCACGTGTATTGCATGCATTGCGCAAGGTTGGTGGCGGATGCAGAGGGTGCGGGAATGAGTGCCATGGCAGAAAGCAAGGGGTCGTGGATTGGTGCAGGGGGTTGGCCTTGATTCTTCGAGCCGTTAATGGCGAGGAGGAGCCGGACTGGCCGAGCGGGGCGGCCACCTCCACGAAGAAAACCCAGTCCCCTGCCACGCCCGCCTATAAAAAGGGGGCGTGGTGCGAGATGTTTCTCCACACCTCCTTCCTTCTCCATTTCTGCAGTTGCCCACGTCTGTCATGGTGAGAGGTCAGGGGTCCGGTCCTCCCCAAGTGGCGATGAGAACTTCTGCTCGACAGCGTCTCCCTCCTCCCTCCGAAGATTCGGGAACGGAGCCTGCGAAGAGAGGAGGTGGGAGAGGACGAGGTCGAGGTCGTCGTGGCGCACGGGGCCGAGGGGGATGGGGTGGCGCTCTGATTGTGCCCCTGCCGGGCGCCCCTCCCCTGATGGAAGGCCACATTGGAGACCAGCCTCTGGAGTTCGTCATTAGGCTGTATAAGCCTCCGCACGGCCGCCTTCGTCTCCCCACCCCATTCGCAAGGGCGATGGAGCTCGAACAGCTGCGTGCGTTGAGACTACACATGAGGGCTGCGGGAATGGCAGCATACGGGTGGATGTGGATTTCCCCGCCCCTCATGTCATGTACTTCCACCATGGCTGGAAGACCTTTGCCCGCGCCCATAGCTTGTCGGAAGGGCACATCCTCCATTTTAAGTTAATGTAGGCCGATTTCCTTTCCGTCAAGGTTTTTGGGAGCTCGGGTGCTTGTTTAGGGTGCTGTGTGGAGAGCTCGACCAACGATGAAAGGTCCTCCTCGAGTGATAGCGACGAGGAGGACAGTGACGGTGATGACGACGATGTCGGCCGGGAGAGCGACGACTCTGACTCCGGCTGAGCACCAGCCGCACCATCACCGTCAGGCGGTGGCACCATCATCTGCACCTGCATCTCCTCCCCGGCAAGGTGATTTGCCGGGGAGTTGGATGCAGGGGTGGGGGTGGTGCTCCTGGCTCCTCCAGCAGCCTTCCAGCTGGACCCCGGCAGGCTTCCTCGTGGGCTACAGCTTCGTTCGCCCTGCCGCGTCCTGTCCCTGGTGGTGGCAGTTGGCGGGTCGTCTCCGCCGATCTCTTCACCATCACCTTCGCCCGCGCCCTCCCACTCTCGCCAGGCTCCTCGTCAGGGGACCCAACGGGGTCAGGCTGGGCTTCTTCCCAGGCGCTCCTTTTGCCCTCTTCTCCTCCTGCTGCAGTGCCTAGAAGGGGAGGGGTAAGAAAGGGCATCACGGGGCACTTATCTTTTTTCAATCTAAAATATGTAGGCACTTGCCAAACTTTAGTCTAAATAATGTAATCTTCTTTATCCTTGTTAGTGTTCTATAATATCTGTACTTGTTCATCTGCATATTAATGAAAAAGACAAGCTTTTCTGGGCACTTGTGCATGTGTCATACTCATGCAGAGGTGAAATGCCTCTATACGTTCAAGTAAACAAGTTAGTCCCGGCAAGCTATCCTGCCGGTACCCCTGAATTGTTGCCGTGAAGCTAAGCCTGCCGGGCACAAATCATAAAGAGGGACCAGCCCCCCGCCAAAACCTTCTCCATCAAAGGCCACTGTGACCATCCTGACCGAAGCAACGTTCGAGCCAAAGGATGGGAGCACCTATGTTTCGAAGGTGGCGAGGTTTTCATATGCACAAGTTTCTGCTTACAGAACGCGTAAGGATAAGAAGAGAACTTATCTGTTTGGGCTCATCGGGGATCACAATGTAGGCTTGTCTTCTCTTCTCCTTCTTCGGGACCGAATCCATGGTAGGAGCCTGTAGTTTGATGCAGATGAAAATGATGCCTCATGCGATCTTATCTACATGAACATGCAATGCTCATGATATGCTTATGCATGCATGCAATTTGTCGAGGGCCCCCCAGTGCTTCATTTATTTCTCTGTTGCTCAGGGTCTGCGCCTGGCTTTGTACAAGGGGTTACATGCAACAGAGGCAAGGCCTGTACAAAAGGGTGGCTGCCGGGGGGCAGGGCTCGACAGCCACGCCTTATGGGTAGAACTTGCGGAGATGCTCAATGTTCCATGAGTTTTGCAACCGAGTGCCATCTCCGGTCTCCAGACGGACTACGCTTGGTCTGGTGACTCGTACTACCCAGTAAGGGCCTTCCCACTTTGGCGTCAACTTGTTTGCACCCTTGGTGGACTGAACGCACCTAAGGACAAGGTCGCCTTCCTCAAAACACCGGGCATGAACCCTGCGGCTATGATAGCGACGCAGGGCTTGCTGATAGCATGCGGCACGCGTAGCAGCCCGGAGATGGTTCTCCTCGAGTGGCACAGCATCATCACGCCGGTGCTGATCTTGCACTACTTCATCGTAGGCAAGCACTCGAGGTGACCCGTAAATGAGTTCCGTGGGATAACTGCTTCTGCCACATAGACTAGGGAGAAGGGAGTGTTCCCAGTAGCTCGATTTGGTGTCGTCCTGAGGGACCAAAGAACCATTGGCAGCTCATCGATCCACCGCCTGCCACACTTCTGCAGCCTATCAAATGTTCTCGTCTTGAGTCCTCGCAACGCTTCAGCATTCGCCCTCTTAGCTTGCCCGTTGCTCCTTGGATGGGCCACAGAGGTGAACGAGATTTTGCTTCTGAGGGCATGAACATATTGCATGAAGGCGCGACTCGTGAACTGGGTGCCGTTGTCAGTGATGATCCGGGCAGGAACTCCAAAGCGGCACACCAATCCTTTCAAGAACTTGATAGCTGACTGAGCATTCACCTTTCTCACGGGCTCTACTTCCGGCCACTTTATAAACATGTCGATTGCAATGAACAAGAATTCAAAGCCCCCGGCAGCACGGGGGAAAGGGCCAAGGATATAGAGCCCCCAGACCAAAAATGGCCATGACAAAGGGATTGTCTGAAGAGCTTGGGCAGGCAAGTGGATATTCTTGGAACGGAACTGACAGGCTTCACACTTGGTGACAAGCTTGAGCGCATCTTGGAGGGCTGTGGGCCAGTAGAATCCTTGCCGGAAAGCTTTCCCAACCAATGCCCTTGATCCAATGTGGGAGCCGCACATACCCTTGTGTATCTCCTCCAGTAGTTCCTTTCCTCCTTTCCGGCAAATGCACTTCAATTTCACACCGTTGGGCCTCCTTCTGTATAGCGTGTCGTCAACGAACTGATACATATTGGCCCTCCGGGCTACTCTTTCAGCTTCTTCTTGCTCTTCGGGAAGTTCTCCAGTTTGGAGGAAATGGACTATGTGTCGTGCCCAAGATGGAGCCTATGGCTCGGCAACAAGGACTAACAGCACCTCCTCATTCGTGAGAGTGCAATCCTTGACCGCAGGGACCGGTGGCCTGGCGGGAGGATGCAGCTCAGCGATCAAAGGGGAGTTGCACCCAACAAGCTTTCTGCCGAGATCCTCGGAAGGTTCTACCGGGAGAGGCTTGCCGAAGTCCAGTTTCATCCTCTTTCTGGCCATTGTTGCCGGGGATACGGAGGGTTGAGTCAGATGGAGAATAAAAGTTCCTGGTTCCACAGGGAGCTTTTGCGCAGCGCACTTTGACAGATGATCAGCAATGCTGTTTTCCGCACGGGGTACGTGCTCTTTTTGCAATCCGTCAAAGCGCCCCTCCAACTTTCTCACTTCCTCAACGTATGCCTCCATCAATGTACTTTGGTAATCCTTGTTGACTTGTCTCACCACAAGTTGTGAGTCTCCGCGGATGTTCAGCTTCTTGATCCCCAGTTTTGTTGCAACTCTGAGCCCGGCAAGGAGCCCTTCATACTCTGTTGTATTGTTGGTAGCCTCCTCCCGGGGAAAATGCATCTGGACGACGTACTTTAGGTGCTCTCCAGTGGGAGCAACGAGAAGCACGTCAGCCCCTGCACCTTGTAGGGAGAAGGCACCATCGAAATACATGATCCATTCTTGGGGCGCTTCCTTGCCGGGAATAACTGTCTCCAACACCTCTTCGTCAGGAGTTGGCGTCTATTCTGCAATAAACTCTGCCAACACTCTGCTCTGAATAGTTGATGTGCTCTCAAACTTCAAACCAAAGCTGGATAACTCCAAAGCCCACTCCACTATCCTGCCGGTAGCCTCAGGGTTTCGGAGTATCTGTTGCAAAGGGAAACGGGTGACAACTATGATCTCGTGGACTTGGAAGTAGTGGCGCAGTTTCCTTGAGGCCATGACAAGGCCGAAAATCCATTTTTGCACACCAGAGTACCTGGATCTAGCCCCCTGCATCAAGGAGCTGACGAAGTATACTGGGCGCTGCACCACTTTCCTCTTTGCCGTGACCAGAGAACTGCTTCCGCTGCTTTGCTCTTCTCCATCTTGATCTGCATCTGACCTTGCCGGGGTGTGCTCACTTTCCTCCCTGAAAGAGACACCAGCTATGTCTGCTGCTTCATCCACTTCCCGCTATGCCACCAGTGCTGCACTAACCACTTGATTAGTTGCCCCCAAGTATAGCAGCAACGGCTCTTGAGGTTTCGGAGCGACCAAAGTGGGCACAGAGGAAAGGTAGGCTTTCAAATCTTGTAGTGCAACGTCTGCCTCTGGGGTCCACTCCATGGGTCCTGCCTTTTTCGGGTTCTTGAAGAACGGCAAGGCACGCTCAGCAGACTTGGAAATGAATATGCTAAGCGCGGCAACACACCCAGTCAAACGCCTCACGTCCTTGACTGTCTTGGGTGCTTGAATCTGCTCGATAGCCTTGATCTTGTAGGGGTTGGCCTCTATCCCCCGGTGGGACACAAAGAAGCCAAGTAGCTTACCAGAAGGAATGCCAAACACACACTTCTCCGGGTTTAGCTTCAAGTTGATCTTGCGCAGATTAGCAAACGTCTCTTCTAAATCCTGAATGAGGGTTGGTCTGTCCTTGGTCTTGACCACAATATCACCCATATAAGCCTCAATGTTTCTGTGCAACTGTGACTCAAAACCAATCTGGACTGCTCTTACGAAAGTGGACTCGGTGCTCTTCAACCCGAAAGGCATCCGCAAGAAGCAGTATGTGCCACATGGGGTGATGAACACGGTCTTCTCTTCGTCTTCCTTGGACATGAAGATCTGATGATATCTAGAGTAGGCATCCAAGAAGGAAAGCAGGTCACACCCGGAGGTGGAATCCACAATCTGATCGATGCGCGACAAGGGAAATGGGTCCTTCGGGCATGCCTTGTTCAGATCCATAAAATCTATGCACAACCTCCACTTCCCATTAGCTTTGCGTACCACCACAGGATTTGCTAACCACGTTGGATGCAACACTCCTCTAACCAGACCAACTGCCTCAACTTTCTTGATCTCCTCGGCAATAAACTGTTGTCGCTCCAAAGCTTGCTTCCGGACCTTCTGCTTGACAGGCCGGGCATGTGGGCAGACAGCAAGGTGGTGCTCGATTACCTCCCTGGGAACACTGGGGATGTCAGATGGTTTCCAGATAAACACATCGACATTCGCCCGCAGGAAGGCAACAAGCGTGCTTTCCTATTTGTCATTGAGGGTGGCGCTGATAGTAAAAGTACCATTAGCGCCAGCCAGCCCTGCCGGGACCTTTTTCATAGCCGGTGCAGAAGCCTTAGATCTCTTGCTATTGGAACTCTCCGACAAGTCATCAACAGGCGCAGCATACCCCGAAGAGGTACGCTTCCCAGATTCCTTGCCGGCGTCCCTGTTAGCCTTCTTCTTTCCATTACTTTCCTTGGCGGGGATTGCAGCTTCAGTGGCCTCTGCCGCGACTGCTTCCCGGTACATCTTGTCCACGCAAATAATTACGTCCTTCTCGTCTGATGGAATGGAAATGACGCCCACCGGCCCTGGCATCTTCAAGGTGTTGTAGGCACAGTGGGATGCCGCCATGAACTTGGCCAGAGCTGGGCGACCAAGGATTCCATTGTATGGCAAGGGGAGGTCAACCACATCAAACACGATCTTCTCAGTCCGGTAATTCAACTCTCCCCCAAATGTCACCGGCAACGTGATTTTCCCCTTAGGATGACTCCTGCCGGGGTTGATTCCTTGAAACGTACCAGTAACCTTGAGCTCTTCTTCTGCTATCTGGAGTTTGCTAATGACCTTTGAAGAAATCAAATTCAACCTGGCCCCGCCATCAACCAACATCTTTGTGACTTTGAGGTTGTGGATTGTTGGTGATACCAACAATGGCAAGCACCCTACCGCGGTGGTGCGGTCAGGGTGGTCCTCTTCGTCGAAGATGATGGGCATGCAGGACCACTTAAGCGGCCTCCGAGAGTCTTCCGCTGGCTCCATGGCATTGACTTCACGTGCCCACCATTTAAGTTGGCGGTGGGAGGAGTGCAAAGATGCACCCCCGTCAATGCACAGGGCGTTAGTGGATTTCTGGAATTCCTGTTCACTAGTTTCCTCTTCATCTCCTCCATCACTCTCATTGTTGCAATCCCCCTTCTCACGGCCTCTGGCGGGTTTCCCTTGATTCTGAGGAGCCTTGCCGGGGCGGCTTTCTCCGCCACCCCAGCCCTTTCCGCCAGCGCCATTCTGACCTTTCTCTTTATCTCGCTTCTCATATTCAGCCCTCCGCTTCTTGACAAGCTGCTCAACTTGATGACACTCCTGGAGATCGTGGCCCTTGGTCTGATGGATCTTGCAGTATGGGCCATCACCTTTCCCAGCCTTCTCGGCAGCCGTGGCTTCCCGGCAATCAGTGCACGCGACAACTTCCTTGCCGGGTATCTCAGCCTTGGCTTTCTTGCCGGTACTAGGCATGCCCGATCCCTCAACGGTCATCACTGCTTTATCCTTGCGCCTTTTGTTGCACTTCTTGTTCTTATTCTTTTGACTGGTGGCCTCGTCATCATCCTCTGAATCGATGTCGATGCCATCCTCTTCTCCGGGGAGCTTCCTCCCCTCCTCTATTCGAGCGCACTTATCCACCAGAGTGTAAAGCTCCTTCATAGTCTTGGGTAATCGAACGTTCATCTTGGAACGTATCCGACGATTGTGCATGTTGGACTGGAACGCATCTATCACAACTGCCGGGTGGATGTCTGGAATATTCCTGTGGACTCTATTGAACCTCTGCATGTATTTCCGCAGGCTCTCTCTTTCCTTCTGTGGGAGAACCTGCAAGTCGCTGGGCCGCCCTGGTTCTTGATGGCCGCCCGTGAAGGCGCCAACGAACTCATGGCACAGGTCAGCCCAGGTCGAAATGGAGTTCTCCGGTAGGTGCATCAGCCAAGACCTCACATTTGGCTTGAGTGCCAAATGGATGTAGTTGGCGAATACCTTCTCATCTCTTCCCCCGACAGCTTGAACAGCGATGGTGTAGATGCTCAAGAACTCTGCCGGGTTCAGTCTCCCGTCATACTTCTCTGGTATCTCCAGCTTGAACGTGCGAGTGGACGGCCAACGGACTTGCCGCAGCTCACGGGTGAAGGCAGGGCACCTAGCCTCGAAAGGTAGGTACCCGCCTTCAGCGAGTGCGGGCTCATCGATGTCAGGGCCATCGCGCCTATCAGACTGGCGGCGGGCGTCGCGGTGTCGCTCGGTGGTGACACGCGTGCCTTTCCTCTGCCTGTCCTCTAGGACTCGCCGTTGGCCTTGACGCGCTCAAGGGTCGGACGAAGCCATCGAGACGTCGTTGTGTTCTTGGTTGCGCGGCTCCCGCGCTGGCTACCGTGGAGGGGACTGCATCGTAGGAGTGGCCCCTTCTGCACGGCCAACAGCGTGGGCCATTGTCGTTGCCTAGGGAGGCCGTGGCAGGCCAGCCCGCTGCGATCCTCCCCCCTCGGCAAAGCCAATCAGACTCTGGATGGTGGCTCTCTACTCATCCATCTAATCGGCTGCCGGCAGAAATTTCAACAGCAGCTGGGCCTGCACCATGGCCTCCGAAGCGGTGCTTGCCATGGATGTTGATGAAGACCGTAACGTCGCCCGGCTCCTGACGGTGCCGGTAGCGGTCGTGTCGTGCTCTTGTTGTCGTGAGCCAGCCGCCTGGATGGCGTGGTGACGAGGTGGAGGCGCTCGAGGGCCAGCGGCTCCGTTTAGCATAGCGGCCAGGTCGGCTCGTTCCGGGGGTGGCGCATGCTCTGCGGTCGCACCCGCGGCGGAAGCGGTCGGGGAGTTGCGATTCCCCCCAGAGCGAGTGCCCCCGCTGCGGTTGTGCCCCTTGGCCGAACGGGGAGGTGCAGATGAAATGATCTCTCCTCTCGTACCTCGTGGGGCGTGGCCACTGGGATGTTGTTGGTGCTGTCCTTCTCTGGTGCCTCCTGCTCCTGCTTCGGCCACAGGGGAGGTGGTAACGATGCCGCGTGCACTGACCACATCCCCCGCAGCGTCCACACCCCCAGGCATCCCCGTAGCCCCCGCGACATCGGCGGTTGCGTGCGGCGGGGCCTTCGAGGTGGATGGATGAGCCACGGCTCCGGGCTTCCTCTCGGGCGCCATGGACGATGGAGCCGTTGATGAAGAAGATGGCGGTGAAGATGACGCACTACTTACACTTCTCGGGTTCGCGCAAGCGCTTCCTCCTACCTGGCGCGCCAAAGATGTCGTGGGAAACCACGGCCACCTATGGGGCCATGAGCCCCTTTTGGTTCGGCAGGGGGACTGAGCACGTTGCACAAAGAGCGGAGGAGTGCAGCGCAGCGCGGCAGAGATCACACGGGCAGTTTTACCCAGGTTTGGGCCGCCGCGAGGCACAAAACCCTACTCCTGCTTTGGTGGATTGATGGTGGATGGTAGTGGCGCGCTCTTGCCCGGCAGGGTTGCCTTGGGGCGAGAGCAGCTACGCGCGTACAAGTGAACAAGGGTCCGAATCCTTTCTATGGTTGCCATGGGCCTCCTTTTATAGATCAAGGGGTCACCACAGTGGCAAATCAGTCATTGTGTATTGATTAGATAGCAAATAGTGCTATCATATCTACTCTGTAGACAGAGTAGAACGCATTAAATGCGCCGCTTAGTGTCACATCAGGGCCTGCACGGCACGCCTTGCCGGGCTGTTTGGCCACCTTCTCTCCTGTCTGCATGACATGTTGCTGGACGGGTGTCATTTGGAGGCGATTCCTGTAGGAAATGGCTGCCATGTGGAAAAAGACAGCCACTTAGTCACCTTGGGGCTTGACACCGCACCGATCGATGACTTGCGTCGCTGCGAGGTGGGGCGGTGAAGCCTTGGCGGGGTGTTTTGCCTTGTAGGACCCGGCAGGCCTGTCGGGGCAGTCTTGAGGCTTGCTTCTGGGGCAACCTTGACCTCGCCAGGCTCTGCTACCTGGCAAGGGAGGTTTTCCCTTAGCGGTGTCTTGCTCCTTGGCTTGACTTGGTCTTCTCAACCTGCCCTTTGATTCCTCAAAGAGCCTATCTCTTCACCTTGGCCTTGTCTTGGATGCTGCAATCTTGATCTCGGGCCTGTGCACGGTCTGGGCAACAGACCCAGGGTTTGTTGCACTGACATAAGTTCGCTGAAGTGCTTGCACGTCTACCTCCACCTGTTGCACCGCTGCAACAACACCAACAACAACCACCTCCACGTCGCGATCCAGCCCTCCATTGAGCGAGGCGTCATTGGTGCCGAGACGTGCTATACAAACGGGCTTTAACCCCTTTCCGCGACGGCATTTGGAACCGTCGCCTAGTTAGTGTGGGCGATAGGGGGGTCCTTCCCACACGACCCAGAAACCATCGGGGATAGGCCCTCCTGGCACACAGGCGGGGGCAAAATGAGCTCGTGTGCGATTGGGCGAGGCATCGAAACCCAATCATTTCCGTTCGTATGTACATCCCACACAGTGAATCCCAGAAAAACATTTCCGTTCGTATGCATATCACACACAGTTTTTTGTGTGGATACGTTTGTGCAAGGTGGCCTAACGCAAACAGTTCTCTGCTGGAAGCCGTGTGTGATTGTTAGTTGATCGAACACGCCTACTTTCTAGAAACCGTGTGGGTTGTTTGAGTTCATCGCCCACGGTGCTGTCTGAGTAACCGTCTGCAATAGAAAACCCCAATAAGCAGGGTAATTAGCCTATTATTGATAATGCATGTAGTAATCAAATTGACATTTCTTATAAACCACACCAGATATTTCATATCCGTATAACGGCAACCAGGATTTCATAATCGAATTACATCAGATAGCTTCAGCACCCAGTTACGCCATTACACAACAGCACCAAGTTTCACATGCAACATCAAAAACCTTTGGAAAGTAGCATCATACACGGTAAATAGACAGATGAATCTCATATGGAAAACTGCAGAAGCGGATGGCAAATATTGAGCCTTCAGTGATGTTGAATGTCCTTGCAACTTTAGGCCAGTGGCTATGGATAATTGCCCGCCCAACCTTAGTCCTCTTCAGGAAGACTTCAATATTGTACCATGGGTGTTGAATGAATACCTTCCTCGCCTCTTGACCATGCAGGTGGTTTGAGAGGTAATCATCGGTGAACTGCTTTGAAAAGTACTGAAAACAAAGATATGCATAAATCACTGTTATAAATTTTGAAATGGCGCAAGGGGTAAAAACAAGGTAAAAGAGTTAGTACCATCCTATAGTTGACTGATGTCTTCTTCATTGTGCAAACAAAGATCTTGCTGTTATTCGTCGCAAGTTTCTTCATCCTAACAATCTTTCTGAGTTTCTTGACTTGACTGATATTCATGGACATCTCATTTCCCCATATGCAAAATGGGTCGAATAGTGGGTCTAAGCCTCTGACAGTAGGACCTACATGTGCAAGACCAAATTGTAAGAAACCTAAATATTAGAATGATTCCTGCAACTGCACAATAATGTGCTATTAGCGAATGGACCATGCATGAGCAAACCTCGATGGTAAACCGCAGTGTCTCCCATTGTTTCCCTGCAACACACATAAGGAAGATCTTGATCAGGTTAACTCAGAGTTGCCATACTATCAGTAGAATATGTATTGAGTACAGCCAAATTAGATTTATTTCTCACATGCATAACAATACAAAATTGTACCCACAACAATTGAAAATCAAATTGCAGAATTGAACCAAACAGTTAAATGGATAGCAGACCAAATGAACCAAAACAGTTAACTGAGCACGACATTGCAGAATAGAAACATGTACTAGAAGATAAAACAGTTAACAAAACAAAGAATGCTTACAGTACTACGAAATGTAGCAATTGTTGGACCAAACTGTTAACTGAACATTACATTTTAGAGGACCAAACTATTAAGTGAACATCAGATTGCACATTAACATTACAGAGGACAAATCACTAGAAGGCACTGGCGGTGGCCTCGAGAAAACAACACAAACTGTATTTTAAAGTAGACGACCATGTGGCGATGTTGACGGTGGCCTCAAAGACGAGGTGATCCTCCAAGATCTGGCAGTCGGCACGCATGGCAGCCATAGCGACCTCGTGTGCACGTGCGGCCGCGATTTGCTTCTCCGCTGCCAGATGCTGCTGAGCTCCACGTTATACTGCATGCAAAATGGCTGTGGGTGGCGCTTAATTGGAGGACAGGGCCAGTGATTTCGGCGGATGGTGTCGCGCCGTCGGTCGGGGCATGTGGGACGGGGAAGGAGGAGGATGGTGTGGGTGGGGTGTGGATTACCTGACCATATCGACAAGGCCACGCAACAAGAAGAAGGGTCAACGGCGAGGAGGCCACGCAGCAAGAAGAAGGGTCGGCGGCGAGGAGGCGGCGCTGCAAGAAGAAGGGTCGCCGGCGAGGAGGCGGCGCTGCAAGAAGAAGGGTCGCCGGCGAGGAGGCTGAGCTGCCAGTAAGCAGCAATGAAGGTTGTTTGAACTTGGAAAGCAAGGAGGAACAGTGGAAATGTGGCTTTTGGTGGGAGGGAGGGGGCGGGGAGATAGATATTTCTGCGGTGGCAGAAAAATTTCGCTTGGTGCCGCGAGAAACTGGCATGCAAGTGTGGTTCAAGCGCGGGCGGTGGACTGTAGACGACGAATCTTCCTGCGTAAGTCAGACAAGACGGTGCGCCAAGATATTTTATATCGCATCCCACACGATTCTTGCTAGTAAACTGTTTGTGGTATACCTGAGTTTTTCATTATGTTTTGAAAGACAAAATGGTGTTACGGAGGGAAAGGATGGTGTTTGAGTTGCTAGAACATTTATGTGCAGTGAACATGCAACTGCATGAGTGTCGTGTTTAAATTTGGAATTATTCCGGGTTTGTTTGGCATTTTTATGCATTAATTGAGTTTCTAGGCATTTAATGTGCATAATTCAAATTTGAACTACAAGCACATGCTCCAGTGCACCAAAGTTTGTTGAAAAATGGCATGTGTGTCTTTGGGTGAATTTATAGGTCCCATGCAAGAATGGGAATAAAATTCAAACATCTGGGCGCCGTGGCTCGGCCGGGAACATTGAGAAACTTGGTTTTTAAATTCCTGTAAATTCAAAACTCGCCTGAAAATCATGAAACTTGGCATGGTGTCATTTCGTGGCACCACCATGCTATGGTAAAAAAAATGGTTTTGGTATAAGCTTCTTGCAAACCGGAGCTTCTCTCGAGAAGACTCGTGGTTCCCGAGGGGGGACGTGTCACCTTTGTGTGCGAAACGATATACGCTGCCTCCCCCTTGATTTTTTACAGAGGCAACATAGAACTATATGAGTGCCGTGTTAAAATTTGGAATTATTCTGGGTTTGTTTGGCCTTTTTTATACATTAATTGAATTTCTAGGCATTTAATGTGCATAATTCAAATTTGAACTACAAGCACATGCTCCAGTTCACCAAAGTTGGTTGAAAAATCACATGTGTGTCCTTGGGTGAATTTCTAGGTCCCATGCAAGAAACGGGAATGAAATTCAAACATCTGGGCATCGTGGGTAGGCCGGAAATATTGAGAAACTTGGTTTTATTAATTCCTGTAAATCCAAAACACGCCTGAAAATCATGAAACTTGGCATGGTGTCATGACATGGCACCAACATGCTGTGGTAATTTTTTTGGCCGAATTGGGACAAGCTTTGGTATAAGCTTCTTGCAAACCAGAGCTTCTCTCAAGAAGGCTCGTGGTTCCGAGAGGGAACGTGTCACCTCCGTGTGCGAAACGACATACACTGCCTTCTCCCGCCTTAATTTTTTACGCAGGCAGCTTAGACCAAATAGGAGTTTCGTGCTAAATTTTGGAATTATTCCGGGTTCGTTTGGCCTTTTTTATACATTAATTGAATTTCTGGGCATTTAATGTGCATAATTCAAATTTGAACTACAAGCACATGCTCCAGTGCACCAAAGTTCGTTGAAAAATCACATGTGTGTCCTTGGGTGAATTTCTAGGTCCCATGCAAGAAATGGGAATGGAATTCAAACATCTGGGCGTCGTGGTTCGGCCGGAAATATTGAGAAACTTGGTTTTTTAATTCCTGTAAATCCAAAACACGCTTGAAAATCATGAAACTTGGCATGGTGTCATGACATGGCACCAACATGTTGTGGTAATTTTTTTGGCCGAATTGGGACAAGCTTTGGTATAAGCTTCTTGCAAACCGGAGCTTCTCTCAAGAAGGCTCGTGGTTCCAAGAGGGAATGTGTCACCTTCGTGTGTGAAACGACATACGCTGCCTTCTCCCGCCTTGATTTTTTTACACAGGCAGCTTAGACCAAATAGGAGTTTCGTGCTAAATTTTGGAATTATTCCGGGTTCGTTTGGCCTTTTTTATACATTACTTGATTTTCCAGGCATTTAATGCACATAATTCAAATTTGAAGTACAAGCGCATGCTCCAGTGCGCAAAAGTTAGTTGGAAAACCATTTATGTGTACTTGGGCGAATTTCTAGGTCCCATGGAAGAAGTGGGAATGGAATTCAAACATCTGGGCGTCTTCACTTGGCCGGAAACATCGAGAAACTTTGTTTTAAAATTCCCGTAAATCCAAAACTTGCCTGAAAATCATGAAATTGGCATGGTGTCATGACATGGCACCAACATGCTGTGGTAAATTTTTTGTCCGATTTGCGAAGGCGCACACATTAACAATCAACAAAGTCATTTTGGAACAAGTGCTTTCATGTTACAAATCGGAAACACAAGTATTATTGAAACCATGGGCGTTCTACTTACCATTTACGTGCCACCACGCGTCCCCTTTTTTTATTGGCTAGGAGGTGCCGTGTGGGGTAGCTATTTGAGTACGGGAGGCGTGCGATCAGACCCCTGCGCGTGTTCATCGGGATGAGAGCCCTTTGACCTCTATCCGCGGCCCACCTCCCTCCCAATGTCTCCATTAATGGCACCCGAGCCCCTATTTCATGGCATGGCTATGTCTCACTCGACTGAGATTTAAGAGAGAAAAAAGAAAATCTGAAAAGAATGTTTTGTATGGATCTTGATGTAAAATCTGACGGACCTATATAGCATCGACTGCGACTTATAGCAAGACTAATGAATATAAGGACGATGACAGTGGATAATAATTGTCTTACATATTTAGGAAGATAATTAAAAAAGCCACATGCAGCAATGCCCGAAATACACAAGGGCAAAAGAAGAAGGAAGTCAACGATCTGGCTCGCTGATCTCTACTTTCTTGATGCATTGCTGCAGGCTGCGGGAACTAGTAATCTCCGCGGCGAGCGGCGCTGAGCTCTTTTGTGTCCTCAAGACGCTACTTGAGAGCATCCACAGATTCCTCCACTAGCCTTTGGTGCTCGATGCGAAGCATGGCATTCTCGTCCATAAGTTTCTTGATGATGACGCCGCTCCTCTGCAACAAGGCAGTGGTCTCCTCGTGCTGCTTCGTCGTTTCGACGATCTTCGCCCTTAGCAGGTCATGCTCGATGCGGAGCTTCGTCTTGTCCTCCCCTAGTCCCCGGATGACGCTGGTAGCACTTTCAAATGAGGCATTCATCTCGTCCTGCTGCTTCATCCAGTCGGAGATCCGACCCATCAGGTCATAGAGCATAGCGCGCATGCGCCTGTGAGAGTCCTCGCCTGCCTGCGAGACATTTTCCTAGGCCGCGCGGCGCGGGAGGACATCTCTGTTGCATTTGCGGTGCGGCGGGACATCTCTGCTGCTTCCCCAGTGCGGCTGGACCAGTCTGCTGCATCGACGGCACGGCGGGACCTCTGTGCTGCTTCGGCGGCGCGGCGGGACCTCTGTGCTGCTACGGCCGTGCGGCGGGACATGTCGGCTGCTTTCGCGGTGAGGTGGGACATCTCTCGTGCTTCCGCTTCCATGCTCGCCTCTCCGTGGTAGTAATCTCTTGACCCAAAACTCACGCTGGCCATGGCAGACGCAAGGGAACGACGATGAATGACTTGTTTGTTTTTGTGGATGACGATCGAGTTGAGGAGGAATGTGTAGTCATCTTGGAGTAGTAGTATTTATAACCGAGTACTAATACGCTCCTAAGTGGGAAACCATTTAGGTTTTGATCGGTGTGAACAGGTTTGCAATTAAATATAGCGTGGTAGTAATTTGGAATGTGACGGGACGCAGGCTCAAAATTTATTGACGGTTCTATAATTTCTAAGTGCGGCACTATTCTCAGACGGCGTAACGTGGGCACGCTTTCTCGGCCGCGTACGTGGCATTTGCACCATAGGGTGCATCGCAATAGGCGATGTCAGCACACGTCTTGTTCCAACAACCATGCACGCTCGTTATTACCATCACGCACGCTTCTTTTAATTAGAATGTGTGCCCGTCTAGCGCACACATGTCGATCTGTCTAACTGTTTCTGTTTGTTGTGGCTAATCGCAAACAGTTCATCCGTGTGAAGTGTATGCCGTCAATCGCAGACACGTTGATCTGGCTGACCGTTTCTGTTGTGTTGCCTAATCGCAAATAGTTCATCCGTCTGAAGTGTATGCCCTCAATCGCACACACCTTCATCTGGCTGCCCATTTCTGTTGTTTCGTCTCATCACAAACAGTTAATCCGACTGAACTGTATGCCATATATCGTACACGCCTTCATTAGGCTGCCCGTTTCTGTTGTTCTTCCTCATTGCAAATAGTTCATTGAACTGAACCGTATGCCCCACATCACACACGCAACTAAAATCTGAACCGTGTTTGATGTATCCGCCATCGCAAACGTTTTGCATCTTTTTTGACGGGTTTTTTACATCACCGTTTGTGATTAATGCATCGCACACAGTTTCGTCGAAGGATCTCTGATCATAGTGTCGCGTTAGCAGCATCCTGCAGTAGTGCGTGTTCCTCTTGAGGAAGGAAAAAATTCTGGTGCCGTCGCTACTGCTGCTACGGCCGAGGCAGAGGACGTTTATGAGGGCGATTACGAGGATAAGGTTGATCAAAATCAGAACTACGTGCAACCACCAGCACCACCACCAGGTCATCCACATGCATATAATCGCACCAGCAGGGCTGCACCACAACCTCAGGTACGAGACCCTGACCATCTCCCTAAACTAAAATTGAATATTCCACCATTTGAGGGTAGATATGTTCCTGATATATATCTTACTTGGGAGTTAGAAACTGAACAACGTTTTACATGTTTACAATATCCCGAGGAGAGACGTGTTGCTGCTGCTCTCTATGCATTCACTAGTTTTGCTTGTGTGTGGTGGTCTGAACATCGTAGATTATATTCGAATAATATCCCAACTACTTGGGCTGCTTTGAAAGTTGCTATGCGTACTCATTGGGTTCCACCATATTATCAACGTGAATTACTACAAAAATTGCAGCGTTTAAGACAAGGAAAAAATTCTGTAGAAGAATATTATCAGGAATTACAAACTGGCATGATTAGATGTGGTATTGTTGAGGATAATGAAGCTATGCTAGCAAATTTTATGGGTGGATTAAATAGAGAGATTCAGACCATTTTAGAGTATGAGGAGTATAACAATATCACTCGTTTATTCCATCTTGCTTGCAAAGCTGAACGTGAAGTGCAGGATCGACAGGCATTGGCGCGGACTAATGATAACCCACAAGTATAGGGGATCGCAACAGTTTTTGAGGGTAGTGTATTCAACCCAAATTTATAGATTCGACATAAGGGGAGCCAAACAATATTTGTAAGTATTAGCAGTTGAGTTGTCAATTCAACCACACCTAGAGATTAAATATCTGCAGCAAGGTGATCAGTAGCACAGTAATATGATAGTTTTGATAGTAGTGGTAATAGTAGCAGTAACGGTAGCAGTGATAGCAATGATTTTGTAGCAAGTGTAACAGTAACAGCAGCAGTAATAACTTAGCAAGAACAATCTGTGGAAAATTCGTAGGCATTGGATCGGTGAATTCGTTGGATGATATTCATCATATAACAGTCATAACCTAGGGCGATACAAAACTAGCTCTGGCTCATAAATATAATGTAGGCATGTATTCCGTAAATAGTCATACATGCTTATGAAAAATAACTTGCATGACATCTTTTGTCCGACCCTCCCGTGGCAGCGGGGTCCATAAGGAAACTAAGGGATATTAAAGCCTCCTTTTAATAGAGAACCAGAACAAAGCATTAACACATAGTGAATACATGAACTCCTCAAACTACGGTCATCACCGGAAAGTATCCCATTTACTGTCACACTGGGGTTTACGGATCATAACCTGAATATGACTTGCAAGAAAGGATCTAGAACATAGATATAATGGTGAAAACATAAACGGTTCAGATCTGAAATCATGGCACCCGGGCCCTAAGTGACAAGCATTAAGCATGGCAAAGTCATAACAACATCAATCTCAGAACACAGTGGATACTAGGGATCAAGCCCTAACAAAACTAACTCGATTACATGACGAATCTTGCCACTTCTTGAGCTTGTGTTGGTTTTTCCCTTGAAGAGGAAAGCGTGATGCAACAAAGTAGAGATAAGTATTTCCCTTAGTTAGAGAACCAAGGTATCAATCCAGTACGAGGTACAAGCAAGTCCCCAATCTATGCACCTGCACAAACAATCAAACACTTGCAGCCAACACAAAAAAGGGGTTGTCAATCCCTTCACGGTCAATTGCACAGGTGAGATCTGATAGAGATAGGTATAAAAGATTGCTAGAACCGAAAAGTAAATAAAAGTAAATAAATTGCAGTGAGATATTTTTGGTATTTTTGGTTTATAGATCTGAAAATATAATATGGAAAATAGACCTGGGGGCCATAGGTTTCACTAGAGGCTTCTCTCTTGAAGGAAAATAATACAGTGGGTAAACAAATTACTGTCGAGCAATTGATAGAAAAGCGCAAAGTTATGATGATATCCAAGGCAATGATTATGCATATAGGCATCACGTCTGTGTCAAGTCGACTGACTCCTGCCTGCATCTACTACTATTACTCCACACATCGACCGCTATCCAGCATGCATCTAGACTATTAAGTTCATAAAGAACGGAGTAACGCCTTAAGTAAGATGACATGATGTAGAGGGATAAACTCAAGCAATATGATGAAAACCCCATTTTTTTATCCTTGATGGCAACAATACAAATACGTGCCTCGCTGCCCCTACATTGTCACTGGGTGAGGACACCGCAAGATTGAACCCAAAACTAAGCACCTCTCGCATTGCAAGAAATACCAATCTAGTTGGCCAAACCAAACCGATAATTCGAAGGGAAATACAAAGATATCAAATCATGCATATAAGAATTCAGAGAAGATTCAAATAATATTCATAGATAATCTGATCATAAATCCACAATTCATCGAATCTTGACAAACACACGGCAAAAGAATATTACATTGGATAGATCTCCAAAAACATCAAGGAGAACATGGTATTGAGAATCAAAGAGAGAGAAGAAGCCATCTAGCTACTAGCTATGGACCCGTAGATCTGAATTAAACTACTCACGCTTCATCGGAAGGGCAATAGGGTTGATATAGAAGCCCTCTGTAATCGAATCCCCCTCCGGCAGATCCCCGAAAAAGGCCCCAAGATGGGATCTCACGGGAACAGAAGGTTGCGGCGGTGGAAAAGTATTTTCGTGGACTCCCCTAAGGGTTTTGGAATATATCTGAATTTATAGGACGAAGAAGTAGGTCGGTGGACTCCCGAGGGGATAACAAGCCAGGGGGACACCCCCCTAGGGCGTGCCCCTATGGCTTGTCTTCGCCTCATGGGTCTTCTGACTTCATCTCCAAGTCTTGTAGGTGTCTTCTGGTCCAAGAAAAATCATCATGAATGTTTTATTCCATTTGGACTCCGTTTGATATTCCTTTTCTGCGAAACTCAAAAACAAGGAAAAAACAGAAACTAGCACTGGGCTCTAGGTTAATAGGTTAGTCTCAAAAATAATATAAAATAGCATATTAATGCATATAAAACATCCAAAACAGATAATATAATAGCATGGAACAATAAAAAATTATAGATACGTTGGAGACGTATCAAGCATCCCCAAGCTTAATTCCTGCTCGTCCTCGAGTAGGTAAATGATAAAAACAGAATTTTTGATGTGGAATGCTACCTAACATATTTATCCATGCAATTTTCTTTATTGTGGCATGAATGTTCAGATCCATAAGATTCAGAACAAAAGTTTAATATTGACATAAAAACAATAATACTTCAAGCATACTAATAAAACAATCATGTCTTCTCAAAATAACATGGCCAAAGAAAGTTATCCCTACAAAATCATATAGTCTGGCTATGCTCCATCCTCATCACACAAAATATTTCAATCATGCACAACCCCGGAATTAGTCAAGCAATTGTTTCATACTTTAGTGCTCTCAAACTTTTTCAACTTTCACGCAATACATGAGCGTGAGCCATGGACATAGCACTATAGGTGGAATAGAATATGGTGGTTGTGGAGAAGACAAAAAGAAGGGGATAGTCTCACATCAACTAGGCGTATCAACGGGCTATGGAGATGCCCATCAATAGATATCAATGTGAGTGAGTAGGGATTGCCATGCAATGGATGCACTAGAGCTATAAGTGTATGAAAGCTCAAAAAGAAACTAAGTGGGTGTGCATCCAACTTGCTTGCTCACGAAGACATAGGGCAATTTGAGGAAGCCCATCATTGGAATATACAAGTCAAGTTCTATAATGAAAATTTCCCACTAGTATATGAAAGTGACAACATAGGAGACTCTCTATCATGAAGATTATGGTGCTACTTTGAAGCACAAGTGTGGAAAAGGATAGTAGCATTGCCCCTTCTCTCTTTTCTCTTTTTTTTATTTTGGGCTCTTTGGCCTCTCTTTTTTTCTCTTTTCTTTTTTTTTCTTTTTTATTTATTTTTCGTCTGGAGTCTCATCCCGACTTGTGGGGGAATCATAGTCTCCATCATCCTTTCCTCACATGGGACAATGCTCTAAAAATGATGATCATCACACTTTTATTTACTTACAACTCAAGAATTAGAACAAATATGACTCTATATGAATGCCTCCGGTGGTGTACCAGGATGTGCAATGACTCAAGAGTGACATGTATAAAAAATATGAATGGTGGCATTGCCACAAATACGATGTCAACTACATGATCATGCAAAGCAATATGACAATGATGGAGCGTGTCATAATAAACGGAACGGTGAAAGTTGCATGGCAATATATCTCGGAATGGCTATGGAAATGCCATAATAGGTAGGTATGGTGGCTCTTTTGAGGAAGGTATATGGTGGGTGTAATGCACCGGCGAAAGTTGCACGGTACTAGAGAGGCTAGCAATGGTGGAAGGGTGAGAGTGCGTATAATCCATGGACTCAACATTAATCGTAAAGAACTCACATACTTATTGCAAAAGTCTAGAAGCTATCGAAACAAAGTATTAGATGCATGCCCCTAGGGGAAGGGTTGGTAGGAGTTAACCATCGCGTTATCCCGGCCTCAACACAAAGGATGGCAATAAAAAAATCATGCTCCGACTTCATCACATAACGGTTCACCATACGTGCATGCTACGGGAATCACAAACTTTAACACAAGTATTTCTACCAATCCATAATTACTCACTAGCATGACTCTAATATCACCATCTTTATATCTCAAAACAATCATAGTATTCAATGCACTTTATATGAAAGTTTTTATTATATCCCTCTTGGATGCCCATCATATTAGGACTAAATTCATAACCTAAGCAAATTACCATGATGTTTAGAGACTCTCAAAATAATATAAGTGAAGCAAGAGAGTTAAATAATTTATATAAAATAAAGCCACCGCCGTGCTCTAAAAAGATATAAGTGAAGCACTAGAGCAAAATTGCCTAGCTCAAAAGATATAAGTGAATCACATAGAGTATTCTAATAAATTCACGATTTAAGTGTGTCCCTCTCAAAAGATGTGTACAGCAAGGATGATTGTGGCAAACTAAAAAGCAAAGACTCATATCATACAAGATGCTCCAAGCAAAAGACATATCATGTGGTGAATAAAAATATAGCCTCAAGTAAATTTACCGATGGATTGAAGACGAAAAAGGGGATGCCTTCCGGGGCATCCCCAAGCTTAGGCTCTTGGTTGTCCTTGAATATTACCTTGGGGTGCCTTGGGCATCCCCAAGCTTAGGCTCTTGGCTGTCCTTGAATATTACCTTGGGGTGCCTTGGGCATCCCCAAGCTTAGGCTCTTGCCACTCCTTATTCCATAGTCCATCAAATCTTTACCGAAAACTTGAAAACATCACAACACAAAACTCAACAAAAAACTCATGAGATCCGTTAGTATAAGAAAAGAAAATTACCACTTTTTGGTACTGTTGTGAACTCATTATTTATTTATATTGGTGTAATATCTACTGTATTCCAACTTTTCCATGGTTCATACCCCCCGATACTACCCATAGATTCACCAAAATAAGCAAACAACACAAAGAAAACAGAATCTGTCAAAAACAGAACAGTCTGTGAAGATCCGAATTGTTCTAATACTTATGTAACTCCAAGAATTCTGAAAAATTATGAAAACAGAGGAAATCTGTATATAAATCTTGTGTAAAATATTCAGGGTTTTTACACGCTCCAGTGAATTTAAACAATTCTGTTACTGGACGCAAAAGTTTCTGTTTTTTTCAGCAAGATCGAATCAACTATCACCGTAAGCCATCCCAAAGGTCTTACTTGGCTCAAACACTAATTAAAACACCAAAACACAATTACTACAGAGGTAATAATGTGCCTCCCAACAAGCACTATTGTTTAATGCCCCTAGCTAGGCATAATGCAATAGATCTAGGTATTGTCATCTTTGGCATGCTTTTCCTTAGATGTGTTCTCATCGGGAGGTTTTGCAAAGATAACTTGAAACACATTATCCATAGAAATTTTGGCATCATTAAGTTGCCCATCTACATATCCCCTTTGGTTTCTGGCTACAATCCAAGAATACTATTGATTAACATCATTGAAAACTTGTTGGATCATATCTAAAACGGGGATTTTCTTTTTGAGATTCTCATCAAAAATTTGATTATTTCCAAACTAATGTCTTAAAGCATAGTCACTATTGTAAAGAATCTCATCTATCGCCGGTTTTTCATGATTCATACCGTAATGATCAAAAATTTCCCTAGCTTCTCGTACTATGTGATCAAACTCATTCTTAAGAACTTCGGTAGCTATCTTTTTAGCCTTAGGATCTTTTATCACAGGTAGCTCATAAAACAATCTTTGCAAAGTAGGATGAGTATGGATGAATCTATGTTCAAATTTCAGAACTAATGCTGAAATAGCTTCCGCATAAGTTTTAGTTCTTTTAAGTAAGGGAATATCATCAAGAGGCAAATTGCCCACGCAATTGAAAAATTCTTGTATATGTTCCTTTCCCATAAAATTCCCTTGTCCCAAAACGGAAGTTTTAACATCCAGATTTCCTAAACGTCCAATTTTAGGAGTCAGGCCATCATCAGTTTCTGCCATACCAAAATCACTCATGATGATGAGTTCAAGCAAACAAAAGATCGGACAGAAGAAGGGTGAATTAAAAGGCAAATCTTTTTGTATTTTTCTCAAAAATTGTTTTAGAAGTGAGGGAGAGGAAAACGAGAGGCAAATGGCAAATAATGTAATGCAAGAGATGAGTTTGTGATGGGTACTTGGTAGGCTTGATGTAGACCTCCCCGGCGACGGCGCCAGAAATTCTTCCTGCTACTTCTTGAGCTTGCGTTGGTTTTTCCCTTGAAGAGGAAAGGGTGATGCAACAAAGTAGAGATAAGTATTTCTCTCAGTTAGAGAACCAAGGTATCAATCTAGTAGGAGGTACAAGCAAGTCCCGAATCTATGCACCTGCACAAACAATCAAACACTTGCACCCAACGCAAAAAAGGGGTTGTCAATCCCTTCACGGTTAATTGAAAAGGTGAGATCTGATAGAGATAGGTATAAAAGATTGCTAGAATGGAAAAGTAAATAAATTGCAGCAAGATATTTTTGGTATTTTTGGTTTATAGATCTGAAAATATAATATGGAAAATAGACTCGGGGGCCATAGGTTTCACTAGAGGCTTCTCTCTTGAAGGAAAATAATACGGTGGGTAAACAAATTACTGTCGAGCAATTGATAGAAAAGCGCAAAGTTATGAGGATATCCAAGGCAATGATTATGCATATAGGCATCACGTCCGTGTCAAGTAGACCGACTCCTGCCTGCATCTACTACTATTACTCCACACATCGACCGCTATCCAGCATGCATCTAGAGTATTAAGTTCATAAAGAATGGAGTAACGCCTTAAGTAAGATGACATGATGTAGAGAGATAAACTCAAGCAATATGATGAAAACCCCATGTTTTTATCCTTGATGGAAAAAATACAAATACGTGCCTCGCTACCCCTACTTTGTCACTGGGTGAGGACATCGCAAGATTAAACCCAAAACTAAGCACCTCTCCCATTGCAAGAAATACCAATCTAGTTGGCCAAACCAAACCAATAATTCAAAGAGAAATACAAAGATATCAAATCATGCATATAAGAATTTAGAGAAGATTCAAATAATATTAATAGATAATCTGATCATAAATCCACAATTCATCGGATCTCGACAAACACACCGCAAAAGAATATTACATCGGATAGATCTCCAAGAACATCGAGGAGAACATGGTATTGAGATTCAAAGAGAGAGAAGAAGCCATCTAGCTACTAGCTATGGACCCGTAGGTCTGAAGTAAACTACTCACGCTTCATCGGAAGGGCAATAGGGTTGATGTAGAAGCCCTCCGTGATCGAATCCCCCTCCGGCAGATCGCCGGAAAAGGCCCCAAGATGGGATCTCACAGGAACAGAAGGTTGCGGTGGTGGAAAAGTATTTTCGTGGACTCCCTTGAGGGTTTTGGAATATATCTGGATTTATAGGACGAAGAAGTAGGTCGGTGGACTCCTGAGGGGACCACAAGCCAGGGGGGCGCCCCCCTAGGTCGCGCCCCTACGGTTTGTCGTCGCCTCGTGGGTCTTCTGACTTCATCTCCAAGTCTCGTAGGTGTCTTCTGGTCCAAGAAAAATCATCACGAAAATTTTATTCCATTTGGACTCTGTTTGATATTACTTTTCTGTGAAACTCAAAAACAAGGAAAAAATAGAAACTGGCACTGGGCTCTAGATTAGTAGGTTAGTCCCAAATATAATATAAAATAGCATATTAATGCATATAAAACATCCAAAACAGATAATATAATAGCATGGAATAATAAAAAATTATAGATACATTGGAGACGTATCAAATCTCATCCAACTCCTCACTGACCAGCGAGCCTACGAAGGAATTACTCACTCCCGGTGGGGAGCATCATGGAATTGGTTATGAAGGAGGGTTGGTGATGACGAAGACCGAAGATTCCCCTCTTCGGAGCCCCGAACGTGCTCCAGATCTGGCCTCCCAATGAAGAACAAGAGGCGGCAGTGGCTCTGTATCATGAAACGCGATGAAACTTCCTCTCCAGTTTTCTCTCTCCAAAAATAGGATTTTATAACGTCAGAATTAGGGTCAGTGGGGCCACGAGGTGGGCACAACCCACCAGAGCACGCCTGGAGCGGGGGATGCCCTAGTGTCTTGTGCTCAACCAGGGGCCCCCCTCCGGTGGTTCTTGGCTCCAGTATTTTTCTTTTATTGTAAAACAACTCTGCATAAAGTTTTGTTCCATTCCGAGAACTTTTATTTCTACACAAAAACAACACCATGGTAGTTCTACTGAAAACAGCGTCATTCCGGGTTAGTTTCATTCAAATCATGCAAATTAGAGTCCAAAACACGAGCAAAAGCGTTAGGAAAAGTAGATACCACGGAGACGTATCAACTCCCCCAAGCTTAAACCTTTGCTTGTCCTCAAGCAATTCAGTTGACAAACTGAAAGTGAAAAAGAAAAACTTTTACGAACTCTTTTGTTCCTGTTTACATAAATAAGCTTAAGTAGCACCCAAGTTTTCAGCAAAGATTATGACTAACCATGTCAACAATAACTCTTAAAAATTATATTAACTCATATCAATAGCATAAGCAACTAGCGAGCAATAATAGGTTATCTCAGATGACAACACTTTGTCAAAACAACCATGATGTAATATGACAATAATGGTATCTCACTAGCCCTTTTTGAGACCGCAAAACATAAATGCAGAGCACCTCCAAAGTTCAAGCAGCGACTAAACATTGTAATTCATGGTAGAAAAGATCTAGTCATGATGCATCCAACATTAACTATAAACAATGCATGAGGATGACAATAGTGCTCTCAGATCTGGTGCTTATTTGAGAAGATGATGACTCAGCATAAAATTAAATAGATAGTCCCTTTGCAGAGGGAAGCAGGGATTTGCAGTGGTGCCAGAGCTCAAAGTTAAAAAAAAAGATAAATGTAATTTTGGGAGGTACACCCTTCCTGTCAACGTTACGACCAAGAGTTATCAATATCTTCCATGCTAAACACATTAGTGGCGGTTCCCGAGCGATAAAAGTAAAGGTTTACTCCCCCTCCACCAACAAAACACACTCCACGGCTAGCCGAATCCACGGGTACTGTCTGTACCAACATCAGTCCCGGGGGAGTTTTGTTTAATTATTTGCAATTTTTTATTTCGGGACTGGGCATCCTTATTACCGCCCTTCTCATGCAAGGACGAGTGAATAAACACTCATCATGAGAATAACCCACTTAGCATTGAAGATACTGACCGCCCCCTGTCGCTCCATGAGCGGTCCAGGCACATAAAACAGATGTTCATTTGAAATTTTAGAGGTGGCACATGCAAATTTACTTGGAACGACAGGGTAATACCGCATATAGGTAGATCTGGTGGACTCATCTGGAATAACTTGGGTTTTAGGATTTTGATGCACAAGAAGTATTTCCGCTTAGTACATGCGAAGGCTAGCAAATAGGTTGAGAAGTGGCCAGCCAGAGAGCGAAAACGGTCATGAACATGCGTTATGCATAATTAACATTGAATGCTAGCACGAGTAGGATATGAGCACCATGAACATAAATATCATATAGGCTATGTTGGTATTGATTCAACTACATGCATGAACATGTGCCAAGTCAAGCCACTTGAAACATTCAGAGGAGGATACCATATCATCATACTACATCACAATCATTTTAATGCATGTTGACATCCAAGATAAATCATTATCCACTCCTAGCTACTTAAGCATGGCATGAGAAACTATAATCTCTAATTGTCATTGCAAACATGTTTGATCATAATATGCTGAATCATGGATACTAGGTTAAACATATTTACAAAAACAGAACAAGTTGAGTTCATACCCGTTTCTCTGCCACAACTAGTTCATCAAGTATCGTCATTATTGCCTTTCACTTGCACGGTCGAATGGTATGAAAATAATAATAGTGCAAGAGTGTCATGGACTAAACTGGAATCTGCAAACATTTTTGTTCAAAAGGAGAAGACAAGGTAATATGGGCTCTTTGTTATATCAACAATGATGCATATGAGAGCCACTCAACATTTTCATCATAGTCTTCTCCTCGGTATGACTTAACAAAAGAAAAGAATTTCAGAGAAACACACTGAAATATTTTTGGAGTTTTTTGTTTTTCTTGAAGAAAGCAGATTAAAGAAGGACAGGCTAAAACGAGAAAAACTATTTACATGGGAAAGCTCCCAACAAGCAAAAGAAGAACAAGCAAATCCTTTTGGGTTTTCTTTTAACACTACAACTATTTTAAGCTAGAAAGAAAAACTGAAAAGAAGCAAGAAATATTTTTGGGTTTTTCTCAAAGTTTTTTAAACACACAAAAAGAAAGCAAAGAAATAAATCTAGCATGGATAATACAATGAAAAAGTGTGGACATTGACAACTGAAATGAGATGTGTGAACATGAATGTAATGTCAGTGGAAACACGTACACCCCCAAGCTTAGGCTTTTGGCTTAGCTTGGTAATCACCATCCGCGGCCTGCATAATAGTCAGAGTGATAGCTCACGGAGGCTCTTGGTGCAGCCTCCTCAGCCCACCGAGCTACCTCGATCTCCGCCTTGTACGAGCGGGCCTCGCTCTCAAGAACATAATGTCTTCTTTTGCTGTCAAAATCAAAGAGAGCAGGCGCAGGCAAAACAATATGCGCAATGGTTTCTTTATTGAACCTCAAGTTATAAGTATAATAAGTGATTTTGCCTTTAAGGAACTTATGGTGCTTCATGGCCTCAAAGTCTAAGTACTGAGTAGGTAAGATGGGGTCATAAGGCAGAGGTGTAACACCAACCTCTTTAGCTAAACGAAAAGCATAAATCCCACCATAAAAATAACGACTACCTGCGTTGTGCTGCAACCTTCATGCAATAATTGCTCCAAGATTATAACGTTTAATTCCGGTCAGAGCAGTGTGTATGAGGTTCAAGTCAGGGGCACATAGTGTGCTGCAATCCTGCTTGCCCACAATGCATTTGCCATTAAAGAGTGCAAAGTATTGAATTGATGGGAAATGAATACTTTTTATTCTACCTTGTGTCACTCCTCTATCCTCACCGTAGCAAAGGCTAGTAAAAAATGACTCATACTCAGATCTTGGAGGCTCGTCTAGCGAATCCCAATATGGAATTTTGCAGGCATCATAGAACATACTTAGAGGCATGGTAACTGGATGATCATAAAGGCTAAACGGAACTCTATACTCACGAGGAAAATATTTAAATTTCTTAGTAAAAGTTTCTGTGATGTTAAGATACTAGATGCACTTATCTCCAATGTAGGGGCCGAGCTCGGCGTTGTGAACATATTGCTCAAATTCTTCCTTAATGCCTGTGCTTACCATGAAAACGTTGCATGGCCATAGGCATGATTTGATAGCGGCATCACGCATTGCGCTAGCACTTGGTTCAACATAAGACCGACGTATAGAGCCACTACTAGATGATGCCTCCATAGACCTCCTCCTCTAAGAACTCCTAAAGAATTGCATTTTTACTTGCGAACAATTTCTGAAAAATTTTGGGACACAAAATTTTTGTCAACGAAACTTCACAAGATTGATAGCAACTACTCATAAGGACGTATAGAGGCTATATTAAGCATTCAAACTACTTAGAACTCTAAGAATTCAACATGCAAGCTCATCTACAGCAGCACCAAGAGTAGCCAATTATTCAAAATATAAACCACTAAAGCAAAAACTAATTGGAACAATGGAGGAGTCACATACCAAGTAGCAGTCCCCCAAAACAGTTTCGGAAACGGAGCTTCGAGCAAAGAGATCGAAATCCGCGGGTTTGAGAGCAAGAACACAAGAGAGAGAGAGCTATGGTGATTTTTTCTGGAGGTAGGAGATGACATGGGCTAAATAAGTAAGTGAGGGGACCCACGTGGGGACCACAACCCACCAGGGCGCACCTGGGGTTGCTGGCGCGCCCTGGTGTCTTGTGGTCACCAGGTGCACCCCCCTCTGATGTTATTTGCACCAAAAATTCAGAAAAATTCGAAAAAAAGTCGTATTAATTTTTTAGGGCATTCTAAGAACTTTTATTTTTGGGTCATTTTTTATTGCACGGGAAATCCAGAAAATAGGATAAACATGGCACTTTATTTAATTTAACTAAGAAAAACAGAAAACAAAAGTTGGGAGCAGAGGGTTGTGCTTACTAAATTCATCAACTTCATACCTCTAAAAAATGATCCATTAATAAGGTTGATCAAGTCTTATTAACAACCACCTTCGATTAGCATGAAACCGAAGAACTTTCGTAAAACACTAGGTTACCTCAACGGGGATATGAATATCCCCAACAATAAGTATGTCATACTTCTTTTTGGCAGTAGGTAGAGGTAGTTGAAAACTTCCAATAGTGAGTGTTGGAGATTTTTCAATAACATTAATACCATTCACTTGGAATTGTTTCTTCGGAAAGTGCACCGTATGCTCATTACCATTGATATGAAAAGTGACCTCGCTTTTATTGCAATCAATCACAGCCCCTGCAGTATTCAAAAAGGGTCTACCAAGGATAATCGACATGTTGTCGTCCTCGGGCATCTCAAGTATAACGAAGTCTGTTAAGATAGTAACATTTGTAACAACAACGGGCACATCCTCACAAATACCGATAGGTATGGTAGTTGATTTATCATCCATTTGTAGAGATATTTTAGTAGGTGTGAGTTTATTCAAATCAAGTCTTTTATATAAAGAGAAAGGCATAACACTAACACCAGCTCCTAAATCACACAAAGCAGTTTTAACATAATTTCTTTTGATGGAGCAAGGTATAGTTGGTATTCCTGGATCTCCAAGTTTTTTAAGTACTCCATCCTTAAAAGAATAATTAGCAAGCATGGTGGAGATTTCAGCTTCCGGTATCTTTCTCTTATTAGTAATGATGTCTTTCATGTATTTTGCATAAGGGGCCATCTTTAAAATATCAGTCAAGCGAGTGCACAAAAAGACTGGCCTAAGCATCTCAGCAAAGCGTTCAAATTCTTCATCATCTTTTTTATTAGTTGGTTTAGGTGGAAAGGTCATGGGTTTCTGAACCCATGGTTCTCTTTCTCTTCCATGTTTCCTAGCAACAAAGTCTCTTTTATCATATCTTTTATTTTTAGGTTGTGGGTTATCAAGATCAACAGCTGGTTCTATTTCAACATCATTATCCGGTTGTTTATCAATTTCTGGTTGAGTGTCTTCATGAACATCATCATTATCTTTTTCATTATCACTAGATGAATGTTCATTACCAGATTGAGTTTCATCATCAGAAATACAAACATCATTATTATTTTCAGGAGGTTTTTCTATTTCAGGTTCACTCGAGGAATGCAAAGTCCTATCAGTTTTCTTTTTCTTCTTCTTTTTAGAAGGACTAGGTGCATCAGTGTTAATTGAGAGTCTTGTTCAATTCTTTTAGGGTGTCCCTCAGGATAAAGTGGTTCCTGAGTCATTTTACCTCCTCTAGTTGCTACTCTAACTGCAAAATCATTTATATTATTATTCATTTCACTAAGCAATTCTCTTTGAGATTTAGCAACTTGTTCTAGTTGAGTGTGAACCATAGAAGCATGTTTTCCTACACCTCTTACATCATTAGTGATTCTAAATAACAAGTCACTCAAGCGAGCAATCATATCAGAATTATATTTCAATTGTTTCATAACATTTTCATTGAAGTGATCTTGTTTTCTAATGTAATTGTCAAACTCATAAAGGCATTGACTAGGATGTTTATTGTAAGGGATATCACTTTCATCAAATTTCATTAAAGAGTTTATCTCTACCACCTTTGGTGGTGGTGGTGTGTCAAGTCCATGTATTTCTTCAATAGGAGGTAAATTTTTAACATCCTCTGCTTTAATACCTTTTTCCTTCATACTTTTCTTTGCCTCTTGCATATCTTCAGGACTGAGATATAAGATACCCCTCTTCTTCGGAGTGGGTTTAGGCGGTAGTTCAGGAAGAGTCCAATCATCATAACTTTTCAATATATTATTCAATAATTCCTCAGCTTGTTTAGCAGTTTGTTCCCTAAAAACACAACCATCGCAACTATCTAGGAAGTCCCTAGAAGCATCGGTTAGTCCATTATAGAAGATATCAAGTATTTCATTTTTCTTAAGAGGATGATAAGGCAAAGCATTAAGCAATTGGAGAAGCCTCCCCCAAGCTTGTGGAAGACTCTCTTCTTCAATTTGCACAAAATTAAATATTTCCTGTAAGGCAGCTTGTTTCTTATGAGCAAGAAAATATTTTCAGAGAAGTAGTAAATCATATCCTGGGGACTACGGACACAACCAGGAGCAAGAGTATTGTACCATATCTTAGCATCACCCTTTAATGAGAAAGGAAATAATTTGAGGATATAATAGTAGCGAATCTTCTCATCATGAGCAAATAGGGTGGCTATATCATTTAATTTAGTAAGATGTGCCACAACAGTTTCAGTTTCATAGCCATGGAAAGGATCAGATTCAACCAAAGTAATTAACTCTGGGTCGACAGAGAATTCATAATCCTTATCGGTAACAAAGATAGGTGAAGTAGCAAACTTAGGATCACATTTCATTCTAGCATTCAAAGATTTTTCTTTAAGTTTGCATAGTAATTTCTTAAGATCATCTCTATCATTGCAAGCAAGAAAGTCTCTAGCTGTCTCCTCATCCATAACAGAACCTTCAGGTATCTTAGGCATTTCATATCTAGGAGAGCTAGGTCTAATAGGTGTTTCAAGATTTTCAGTTTCAAGTACTTCATCAGTTTCAATAATTTCATCAGTTTCAGCATTCTCAATATCTTTAGCTTTAGCAATTTGTTCATCAAGAAATTCACCTAATGGCACATTATCATCAAGCAAGGTACTAGCATCATTATGCGTATCATTCATAGCAGAAGTAGCATCATCAATAACTTGTGACATATCAGGATTAATAACATGTGGTGGTGTTGCAAGTCTACTCAAAACAGAAGGTGAATGAAGTGCAGAGTGTGATGGCAGTTCCTTACCTCCCCACGTCCTAGAGGGAACAATCTTGGTTTTTGTTTCCTTCAGATTCTTCATAGTGATAAATAGATAATAATCCCAAGTGACTCAACAAATATAGCTATGCTCCCCGGCAACGGCGCCAGAAAAAGGTCTTGATAACCCACAAGTATAGGGGATCGCAATAGTTTTCAAGGGTAGAGTATTCAACCCAAATTTATAGATTCGATACAAGGGGAGCCAAAGAATATTTGTAAGTATTAGCAGTTGAGTTGTCAATTCAACCACACCTGAAGATTAAATATCTGTGGCAAAGTGATCAGTAGCATAATAATATGATAGTTTTGATAGTAGTGGTAACAGTAGCAGTAACGGTAATAGTGATAGAAATGATTTTGTAGCAAGTGTAACAGTAACAACAGCAGTAGTAACTTAGCAAGAACAATATGTGGAAAATTCGTAGGCATTGGATCGGTGAATTCATTGGATAATATTCATCATATAACATTCATAACCTAGGGCGATACAAAACTAGCTCTAGTTCATAAATATAATGTAGGCATGTATTCCGTAAATAGTCATACGTGCTTATGGAAAAGAACTTGCATGACATCTTTTATCCTACCCTCCTGTGGTAGTGGGGTCCATAAGGAAACTAAGGGATATTAAGGCCGCCTTTTAATAGAGAACCGGAACAAAGCATTAACACATAGTGAATACATGAACTCCTCAAACTACGATCATCACCGAAAAGCATCCCAATTACTGTCACACTGGGGTTTACGGATCATAACACGTAATAGGTGAATATGACTTGCAAGATCGGATTTAGAACATAGATATAATGGTGAAAACATAAATGGTTCAGATCTGAAATCATGGCACCCGGGCCCTAAGTGACAAGCATTAAGCATGGCAAAGTCATAACAACATCAATCTCAGAACATAGTGGATACTAGGGATCAAGCCCAAACAAAGCTAACTCGATTACATGATGAATCTCATACAACTCCTCACCGACCAGCGAGTCTACGAAGGAATTACTCACTCCCGATGGGGAGTATCATGGAATTGGTGATGAAGGAGGGTTGGTGATGACGAAGACCGATGATTCCCCTCTCCGGACTCCCGAACGGGCTGCAGATCTGGCCTCCCGATGAAGAACAGGAGGCGGTGGTGACTTCGTATCGTGAAACGCGATGAAACTTCCTCTCCAATTTTTCTCCAAAAATAGGATTTTATAGCATCGGAATTAGGGTCAGTGGGGCCACGAGGTGGGCACAACCCACCAGGGCGTGCCTGGAGGGGGCGCCCTGGTGTCTTGTGCTCAACCAGGGCCCCCCCTCCGGTGGTTCTTGGCTCTAGTATTTTTCTTTTATTGTAAAACAATTCTCCAAAAAGTTTCGTTCCATTTCAAGAACTTTTATTTCTGCACAAAAACAACACCATGGTAGTTCTGTTGAAACAACATCAGTCTGGGTCAGTTTCATTCAAATCATGCAAATTAGAGTCCAAAACAAGAGCAAAAGTGTTAGGAAAAGTAGATACGACGGAGACGTATCAACTAATTTTTCTGTAGGTCGACCTTTATCATGGACACCGTGTGCATCGTCCACTTCCACACATTCTGCTGCAGCGGCACCTCCGTCAGCTGCCACCTCCAGCCGTGATACAAGAAAGCGGGCACAACCACCACTATCTGCCAAGAGCACACCTGCCGGGCCTGCACAAAGCTCTTCTTCATCCATGGCATCAACAGGGCACACACATGATATTATTTGTCATCGTTGTAAGGGAAGAGGTCATTATGCGAGAGAATGCAAATCTCAGCGTGTGATGGTTGCTACTGAGGATGGTGGGTATGAGTCCGCTAGTGACTATGATGAGGAGACTTTGGCTCTTATTACAAGTGAAGAACATGGTGGAGATGATTCTGAACTTGAGACGCAATACATGGCTGCTGAAGATGCTGATAGGTATGGAAGTTTAGTTGCTCAATGTGTTTTGAGTGTGCAGGTCACACAAGCTGAGCAAAATCAGAGGCATAATTTGTTCCATACAAAGGGAGTTGTGAAGGAGCGTTCTGTTCGCGTCATCATAGATGGAGGGAGCTGTAACAACTTGGCTAGCATGGAGATGGTGGAGAAGCTATCTCTCACCACAAGACCACATCCACATCCTTACTGCATCCAATGGTTCAACAACAGCGGCAAGGTTAAGGTAACACGTACTGTTCGTGTGCATTTTAGTATCGCTACATATGCTGATTATGTTGATTGTGATGTGGTACCCATGCAAGCATGTTCCTTATTACTTGGTAGACCATGGCAATTTGATAAAAATTCTGTACACCATGGTAGAAACAATCAGTATACTCTTGTTCATAAGGATAAACATATTACTTTGCTTCCTATGACTCTTGATTCCATTTTGAAAGATGATATTAATCGAGCTAGTAAAGCAAAACAAGAGCAAAATAAGAGTGAAAATTAGATAGTGGCAAAAGAATTTGAGCAACAAATGAAACCTAATAATAAACCATCTAGTGTTGCTTCTAAAATTAAATTGAAAAGTGGATGTTTACTTGCCACCAAATCTGATATTGATGATCTAGATTACAGCAAATCTGTTTGCTATGCTTTTGTGTGCAAAGAGGCATTATTTTCATTCGAGGACGTGCCTTCCTCTTTGCCTCCTGCTGTCACTAACATTTTGCAGGAGTTTGCAGATGTCTTTCCAGAAGACGTGCCACTAGGATTACCACCTATTCGAGGGATTGAGCATCAGATTGACTTAATTCCCGGTGCATCTCTACCCAACTGTGCACCATACCGTACCAATCCAGAGGAGACGAAGGAGATTATGTGTCAAGTCCAGGAGCTGCTTGACAAAGGTTATATACGCGAATCCCTTAGTCCTTGTGCTGTTCCTACTATTCTACTGCCGAAAAAGGATGGTACATAGTGTATGTGTGTTGATTGTAGAGGCATTAATAATATTACTATTCATTATCATCATCCTATTCCTAGGCTAGATGATATGCTTGATGAATTGAGTGGATCTACAATATTCTCTAAAGTTGATTTGCGTAGTGGATACCATCAAATTCGTATGAAATTGGGGGATGAATGGAAAACAACATTTAAAACTAAGTTTTGGTTATATGAGTGGTTAGTCATGCCTTTTGGGTTAACTAATGCACCTAGTACTTTCATGAGATTAATGAACGAAGTTTTAGGTGCTTTCATTGGATGATTTGTGGTAGTCTATTTTCATGATATACTGATTTATAGCAGATCTTTGGAGGAACATTTGGAACATTTACGTGTTGTTTTTATTGCTCTACGTGATGCATGTTTGTTTGGTAACCTTGGGAAGTGCTCCTTTTGCACCGACTGAGTATCTTTTCTTGGCTATGTTGTTACTCCACAGGGAATTGAAGTTGATAAAGCCAAAATTAAAGCTATTTTGAGTTGGCCGCAGCCCAAAACGGTCACACAAGTGAGGAGTTTTCTTGGCCTCGCTGGTTTCTATAGGCGTTTTGTGAGTGATTTCAGCACCATTTCTGCACCTCTCAATGAGCTTACAAAGAAGGATGTGCCTTTTGTTTGGGGTACTGCACAGGAAGAAGCCTTCACGGTACTGAAAGATAAGTTCACACATGCTCCTTTACTCCAACTTCCTGATTTTAATAAGACTTTTGAGCTTGAATGTGATGCTAGTGGAATTGGATTAGGAGGTGTGTTATTACAAGATGGAAAACCTGTTGCATACTTTTCTGAAAAATTGAGTGGGCCTAGTCTGAACTATTCTACTTATGATAAAGAATTATATGCTCTTGTTTGGACCTTAGAAACATGGCAACATTATTTATGGCCCAAATAATTTGTTATACATTATGATCATGAATCTTTGAAACATATTAACTGAATCGTAGACATGCTAAATGGGTTGAATTCATTGAGACTTCCCCTTATGTCATTAAACACAAGGGTAAAGAAAATGTTATTGCTGATGCATTGTCTCATCGCTATACTATATTTGGTTCGGAGACCATCAAAGATCAATATGTGCATGATGTTGATTTTAGAGATGTAATGCAGAATTGTAAAGAAGGAAGAACATGGAACAAGTTCATCGTTAACAATGGATTTGTGTTCCGTGCTAACAAGCTATGCATTCCAGCTAGCTTCGTTTGTCTTTTGTTGTTGTAGGAGGCACATGGAGGAGGATTAATGGGACACTTTGGCGCCAAGAAGACGGAGGACATACTTGCTACACATTTCTTTTGGCGAAAGATGAGACGGGATGTTGAGCGTTTTGTTGCTCGCTGCACTACATGTCAAAAAGCTAAGTCACGACTCAATCCTCATGGTTTATATATGCCTTTGCCTGTACCTAGTGTTCCATGGGAGGATATATCTATGGAATTTGTTTTAGGTTTACCTCAAACAAAGAAGGGGAGGGATAGCATATTTGCTGTCGTGGATAGATTTTCAAAAATGGCACACTTTATACCATGTCATAAAAGCGATGCTGCTGCTAATGTTGCTGATTTGTTCTTTCGTGAAATTAACCTTATTATTGGGCCAGGCCCATGTAATTTCGAAATACTGAAGTATAGGCTGTTTATAGAGTCCGTCTATATGGGGAAAACAGAGTTAGGGTTGGTTTCGGACCCCTCCTCCAAGGGGCCACGAAATCCCCCCCTCTTCCTCCATATATACAGCCCTTAGGGCGTCATTTAGACTTTGGGTTTTGTTTAGATTAAAAGTTCGCCATAGTTGCAAGTGCGCGTACTTCGTTTGTGTTCAACGACCAGACCAAGATGTCACAGAACCCCACGTTAATAAAGCTTTCGTCTTATATTCGCAATATCCAGATTGCAATTTCAGTTTCTTGCTTGTTCTTCATTTGCTTGTAGGAAATAGACCCTCGTGGTCAGGTTGATCGTGCTCCGGCGTGGTCAATAACCTCTCGGAGTTGGTTTAGCGATTGCTAAGGCACGACGTCCTCGCACGTTCATAGTCGGATCGTCAAAGTCTACTCCACCAAAAATGATAACCACCATCTCATCGAAAGACGGGACACCTTTGCCTCTATCATTTAGGAATTAAAGCAATTACACCATAGTTTTGTTGGAAATATGCCCTAGAGGCAATACTATTGTATTATTATATTTCCATATTCATAATTAAGTGTTTATATTTCATGATATAATTGCTATGGTCCTGGAATATGCAATTCAGTGGAAAACTCATATGCACGTGTGAAATGATAAACAGATAAAATAAAGGTTCCTAGTCTCGCCTCTAAGACTAGCTCAAGTTTTGTTGGTGATCACGTTTTCCAGATCTTAGGATATCGTTAAGTGTAATGATAGTCCTAAAACAACATTGAGATTATGACGTTGAAAGAGCGATCATATTGAATTGACCCAAACTTGTCTGTTGTCAATTGAGATAATATTGTCTGTAATCAATTGTAATAACACAGATTGTTAACATGATATTTTTCTACTTAGACCATGAGAGTATCATAGTCACTTATTACCATACAGTGGGCTTTGGGGTTGCTCAAGCATCACCTGTAACATGGTGATCATAACGACAACTTACGGGTTCATCGGAAAGTTTGACAAGGGACTAGATAACTCGAGTGTGGGATTTGATCCTCCGACGATGGAGAGATATTATTAGCGCCCTCTTAGTGTGATGACATCAATCATCATCTTGCCAGACACAATAGTGAGAAAGAAGAACAACACCGGTAATGAGGATTTCGGTATAGCGAGCATGGTGATGATTCAGGAGGATACGATGCATCATGGGTTTTGTGAAGTATCGCGAAGCAAAGGTAACATCACATGATAACCGTAGGTTCACTCGAATATCGTTCGTGTGCTCATAGGGATCGATATGGATGTCCATGCTCCCGCTACCGGTCATTGAACGAAGGAATTTCGTTCATGTTTATGGGCTACCGAACCTACGGGGTCACAAGCTTAAGGCAATCATGATCTGCTGAGTGTTAGTAGGACGGGAGTGATGAGAATATATTTGTGCAATTGTTCCATTAATATTTGTAATAGTTTCGAGAGGATCCGGAAGCGTTTCGGGGTCACGGGATGGGTTTCATTGAGTATCGGGTAATACCGGGTATTACCGATAAATAAATATATATATATAGGTGGAAAATGTTTCTGGGGATGTTAAATTATATATATAATGGTCTAAAAGTATTTAGAACTATTTTATATTTAATTTAGTATCAACATGCCTAAAAAGGCCAAGAGGTGGAAGGCAACTTGGGCCACAAATGCCCAAGTGGGGGAGGCGCCTCCTTCCCTAAGGAAGGAGGTCGAATTGGACTCCTCCCCCCTTAGGTCAGTGCCCCAAGGAGGCTTTCCCTCCTTGGTGGCAGCCCTCTTCTTCCCCTCCAACCTATATATACTTGTGGTATTGGCCACAATTTAACATACAAGTTTTGGAGCCTCCTCTCGTTCTTCTAGTTCTAGCTGTCCTAGTTGACTAACAAGAGCTAGGCTAATCCTTTGTCCTCATAATTAGAAGCTGATACGTCTCCAACGTATCTATAATTTATGAAGTATTCATGCCATGTTTACAGCAATTTTATATGGTTTTGGTATGATTTGAATGGAACTAACCTGGACTGACGCTGTTTTCAGCAGAACTACCGTGGTGTTGTTTTTTGTGCAGAAATCAAAGTTCTCCAAATGCAGCAAAACTTTTTGATGATTTTTTGGAAGAAAATAGGCACTATAAGCTTCATGGGAGGGCCATAAGAGCCACGAGGGCCCCACAAGGCACCAGGGCGCGCCAGGTGGGGCTGGCTCGTCCTGGTACCTTGTGGGCTACTCGTGGCCCATCTTCGCGTGATTCCAACGCTGAAATTATATATATATATATATATATATATATAGAAACCCCCAGAAATAACCCTAGATCGGAAGTTCCACTGCCGCAAGCCTCTGTAGCCACGAAAAACCAATCGGGAGCCCGTTCCGGCACCCTGCCAGAGGGGGAAATCATCACCGGAGGCCATCTTCATCATCCCTATGGCCACCATGACGAGGAGGGAGTAGTCCACCCTCGGGGCTGAGGGTTTGTACTAGTAGCTATGTGTTTGATCTCTCTCTCTCTCATGTTCTTGATTTGGCACGATCTTGATGTATCGCGAGCTTTGTTAATATAGTTGGATCATATGGTGTTTTCCCCTCTCTATCTTATTGTGATGAATTGAGTTCTCCCTTTGAGATTTCATTATTATCGAATTGAATACTTTGTTGGATTTGAGAGCACTGGATGTATGTCTTGGCACTGAACTCACGGATTCCTGAGGTGACATTGGGGTAATCTATGCATAGGGGTTGATGCAGGTTTTCGTCCTTGTTTCTCCGGTAGAAATCTTGGGACACTCTTTGAGTTTCTTTGTGTTGGATTGAGTATTATGAATCTGAAATTGTTTGATGCATATTGTATAATCAACTCACGGATACTCGTGGTGACATTGGAGTATCTAGGTGACATTAGAGTTGGTTGATGTGTATCATATGGTGTTATTTTAGTATGAACTCTTAGATAGATCAATCGGAAAGGATAACTTGGTGTTATTTTAGTACGAACTCTTGGATAGATCGATCGGAAAGGATAACTTTGAGGTGGTTTCGTACCCTACAAACAATTTCTTCTTATGTTCTCCGCTAGATAAGAACTTTAGAGTGATTCTTTGTCGCGCGTTGAGGGATGGTTATATGATCCAATTATATTAGCATTGTTGAGAGATGCACTAGCGAAAGTATGAACCCTAGGCCTCATTTTGAAGCATTGCAATACCATTTGTGCTTACCTTTGTTACATGCTACCTTGCTATTTTTTATTGTTCCTATTACAAAAATTAATATGTACTATCATTACTACACTTGTATCATCATCTCTTCACCGAACTAGTGCACTTATACAAATTACCATTGTATTTGGTGTGTTGGGGACACAAGAGACTCTTTGTTATTTGGTTGCAGGGTTGTTTGAGAGAGGCCATCTTCATCATACGCCTCCCACGGATTGATAAATCTTAGGTCATCCACTTGAGAGAAATTTGGTACTGTCCTACAAAACTCTGCGCTTGGAGGCCCAACATGAGTCTACAAGAACAAGTTGTGTAGTAGACATCAAGCTCTTTTCTGGCGCTGTTGCTGGGGAGGTGAGTTCTTGAAGGTATACCTTTAGATCTTGCAACTGCATCTTTTAGTTTCTTGTTTTATCACTAGTTTGGTTTGTAAAAAGAAAACTAAAAAAATGGAATTGAGGTTGCCTCATATTATTCGTCTTTATCATGTCTTTCTTGAAAATGATGGAAAGGAAAATTGTGCTCAATTGATAGAAGAAGAATTCTATAAAATGTTTGGCATAAAATCCATGAATGATGAGCATGATTGCAATGTTTACAGTATGAATTCTTTGAATATCCATGATGCTAGTAATATGCAAAGCCATAAGCTTGGGGATGCTATGTTTGATGAAGATGATATTTTTTGTCCCCCAAGTTTTGATGAGAAAATTTATTATGATGATAGCATGCCTCCTATTTATGATGATTATATTGATGAAAGTGGGTTTGGAAGAGTGTCAACTCTAGGTAATGATCCCACTATTTTGGAGGGTGTTGAATCTTATTCTCATAATTATGAAAGTGGATTTGGAGAGGTCATGAATTTATTTAGTGATGAATCCACTATTTTGGAAGAGGTTTCAATTGATTATGACAACAAAGTTCCTATCTATGATGATTATGGTGATGACATGTATGCTATATTGAATAATGATAACCATGAAACTTGTCATCATGATTTTAATTTTCAATCACATGATAGTTATTTTGTTGAGTTTGCTCCCACTACTATTCATGAGAATAATTTTGCCTATGTGGAGAGTAATAAAATTTCTATGCTTGTAGATCATGAAAAGAATGATTTGTGTGATAGTTATATTATTGAATTCATTCATGATGCTACTGAAAATTATTATGAGAGATGAATTTATGCTTTTACATATCTCAATAATATCAAGTTTCCTCTCTTTATGTTGAAAGTCTTGAAGTTTTGCTTGTTTTACCTTCCTATGCTAGTTGATTCTTGCTCCCATAAATTGTTTGCTCACAAAATCCCTATGCATAGGAAGAATGTTAGGCTTAAATGTGCTTGCCATGTGATTCATGATGCTCTTTTTCATGTTTCAATTACTATTCTTATGTGAGCATCATTGAAATCATCATGCCTAGCTAAAAGGCATTAAAGAAAAGCGCTTGTTGGGAGACAACCCAATAATTTTACCTACTGTTTTTGTGTGTTCAAATGATTAAGCTACTGTATTAATCATGTTTTATAGCTTTCATTTCATTAAAGTGCCAAGTAAAGCCTTTGGAATAGTGTGGATGATAGTTGACTCTGAGAAAAAACAGAAACTTTTGTGCCCAGTAGCAGAATTGTTTAAATTCACTGGAACGTGAATTTTATCTGAATTTTTTACACATGCTTTATATACCAATTTCCCACATTGTCTTAATTTTTCAGAACTTCTAGAGTTTCGTAAGTATGAGAATAATTCAGGTCATTACAGACTGTTCTGTTTTTGACAGATTCTGTTTTCAATGCATAGTTTGCTTGTTTTCTAGTTTCTATGGCTTATAATGATAAATATAAATTGTATAAATGATAGGGTACAGTAGTCATTGTGTGGAAACAATTATGAATCTTGTCTTAGACAGTACCAAAGTGAATGATTTGCTCTTTATCATACTAACCAATCTCACGAAGTTCCGTTAAGTTTTGTGTAATTGAAGTTTTCATGTTTTGGGTGAGATATCGATATGACGAGAATAAGGAGTGACAAGAGCCTAATCTTGGGGATGACCAAGGCACCCCCAAGGTAATATTCAAGGAAGATCAAAGCAACTAAGCTTGGGGATGCCCCGGAAGGCATCCCCTCTTTCGTCTTCAACATTATCAGTAACCTTACTTGGAGCTACATTTTTATTCATCACATGTTATGCGTTTTGCTTGAAGCGTCATTTTATTTTATTAGGATTTTCTTGTGTAGCGACCCGACCTCAAACGGTCAAGCCTCTGTGTATCTGTGCCATCCCTGGATCAGTATGTTGGCACACACAGTACATCAATGTATATATCAAAGTGCAATCACATGTAGAAATAACGTAAAACTGATATATACCTCATAAGTTTCAGCGGAAACAATCAGGTGTGGAGTCCCATCAACGCCATCGGCAGGTTGAGTGTAGACCGTAACCCAACAACGAAACTCACTCGTTGTAGAAATAATCCTGCAACATAATACGTTGCAGCCGTGTAGGTCAGTACATTGAATGTACCGGCAAGATCACTGTAAGAAAAATGGATGATAAAACTATACTATATGCAATATGGCTTTGTGGCTCTGGGTCTGAGTTTTGTTTGCGTAAAAGCTGGTTTAATTTTTCCTACATCAAAGGAATATCATGAGTCTGTACTACAGAGTTCTCTACTATGACATGGTTCCGCCAACCGATGTCTCATAGCCCAAATCATCATAAGTTGCCCACAATTAAGTTTATCAGTCTGGTGTTGAGAGTTCCGAGATAGATCCAAGTCCAGAGGCTCAAATTGTCCGTAACCGGGGACACGGCTAATCGATTAGGTTTTAACCCTCTGCAGAGGTTTGTACACTTTACCCGCAAGATTTGATCCCTCTTTTTACGTTCTCGCACTTCAGGGTGTTTGAGAACAAGATGACCGAAACATGGTCTTCCGAAGAGTTCCCCTGACCACTGTCCGGTGCTCATCCAATCCTACCGTAGTTCTACATCTGCTAGCACCGTCCCAGCCAGAGTCACAACTAAGGTCAACCAAGCCAGAGCCCATAATGACTTGCGGTTGCACAGGTAAGCTTCCGGGCATGAAGTATTCTTCCGTCTCTTTGAGTCTGGGTGAAGCTTTCCGCAAGATGTCATGGTGCTTCTCAATGCATCTCGGGTCATCCACTGGTTTCTCCAGGGTGCCCATCTAAACCATCCTTCACCCAGTAGTGTGTATTGAATTCTTGTCTCGAGTCTTGAAGTCTTGAGGTCTTGAAGATGCAGTCCTTGCAGATGCCATCATGAAGTTGTCGTCATTGACTTAGAGTCCTCCATTCTCACACCACTCCTGAGCACTCATACCAACCCCGTCTACTATAGCGTAGCATTAAAATAAATAACGTCCCGGGCTTGGTAATAGGGAGATGGGTTCCTACCTCATGCATACTACTCAACTACAAGGATTCAATATCACTATTGGAGGGATTGTTGCAAAGATGCCACTAAATGCAATAAAAAAATAGGTATGAAAGCATGGTCAAAGTGAACTTGCCTGGTAAGTTGATGAAGATAACAACGCTCTCGAAAATAACTTATCCGTCACTCCGATGTAAATCTATATTAAACATTCATAGCATTCATATAAGCAATCATTAAAGAGATCAAAATGCAATTCATCAAATAAAATCAATAATAAAAACCAAAATAAAAGTCCAAGAAGAACTCCAAGGAAAATTATAAAGAAACACTAAAGAAAACTCTATGACTTCATAACTATGAAATAGCTTTTGCCCTAAATAAAAACTTAACAGCAAATAAATTTTTTAAACAAATAAGTTAACAGAAAATAAATAAACTTTTATTAAAATAACAGAAAGTATTTTTCATAAACTTTTACTAGCAAAAAGAAACACATAAAAAGCTTTTGTGAAACTCTAACTATGACCTATACAAGTTTTACTTCAAAACTAAAGAAAATAATTTTTTTTAAGTAAAATAAAATTTTCTACTGTTTATTAACAGAAACAAAACTAAATTTGTCGAAAATACAAAAAGGTTTTTAGTTAAAAACAAATAAATACTAAGAGAAAAGAAAATAACACTAAACTATGTAAAACAGTACTGTTTTGCCTAAAATCCTAATTTAAAATAAACAAAAACTAATTTTCAAAAGCCTACTGTTTAGACAAAAGATCAAGTGATCACTAGCAAAAAGAATTAATCAAAAAGCTATTTTTAAATAAAAATTATTAGCAATCTCGTGTTTGTAACAAATCTGTTTGAATTCGAAATTTAAAAAGTTCAAAAATATTTTTCGTTAGGTCCACGAGATAGATGGGATTTTTTTGAATCCGTAGCAAAAAGAATCATCCAAATCGGATTTAAAACATAAAAGTTGTGGCTATATTAAAAACAGAACTATTCTGAAAACGGGATTTTACTAGGGGTCAGCCAGGGACACGTGGCGCACTGCGAGCGGATCCTAGTGTGTTTGTTCGATGGCTAATGAGAGGACGGCCGATGTGTAAGAAATCTGGGTGTAGTTGAACTAAAAGCATCAGTTTTCTGAAGTACAGTGAACCGGTTGGGTTATGGTTAACAGAATAAAAAAAACGGCGGTTCAGATTCGATTTTTTTTAACTAACCCAACTAACCGCAAAGAAACCGATCTGAAAAAAAAGAACATACGTGTGTGCGTGCATACGTACTGGGAGGAAGAGACGATGATGGGGGCGGCGGCTCCGGCGAGAATCGGCGGCGATGGAGGAGGGGGTCGGTGAAGGCGCGTCGAGGGGGTTCACGTGGTGGTGGAGTTGGTCTTCGGGGACGCCGGTGTAGAGCGGGGCGAGCTTGTTTCTCCGGTGAACTACGCGAGCTCCAGGTCGGCGTTCGAGCTCGAGTGGCTCGTTGTAGTGGACGAGACGAGAAGAAAAGATGCCAGACAAATGCTCCGCAATGAAAGATCTCAATAGGCAAAAGGAGAAGGCCTCAGGTGACCTACCGGTCATGCAAACGGCCGGTGAACTTCGCAGTTTCCGACGAGATCCAACTCGTTCTTGCGGTTGATACATGAGGGTTTGGGCGAAGATGTATGGGGGAATCGGTCGAGGGGAAGCTCGGCTATTTATAGGTCATATTCGTGCGAAAGGGGAAGGCCGGGGATCACGATCCCGAGGAACTCGGGATACGACGGCGTTCGGGCGATGCTCTGGTGCGCGTTGCGTGGGGAGGAAGAAGAAAGTGCGAGGCCCAGCAGTCAGCGAGTGCGGGAGCGAGGGAGAGGTGTGGGTGCTCGCTGGGGCAGGCCGTGGGCCGAAAAGAGAGAGAGATAGAGAGATGGGCCTTCGTGGCTTCAGTCGTTTTTTTTGTTTTAAGAAACAGAGAGGAAAAACTAAAACAACAAATATGAAAACGGAATTATAAATAGACATATTATATACCAAAATTTTCAGAATAAAATTTCCTAAATCAAGAACATATTTTCAAGACCAAATAAAATACTTTAAAAAATCATTTTTTTGCAATAACTCCAAAATGAAAAGAAATTTGGATTTCAAATAAATTGCAAATAGTTTCTGTCTTCAAATTCGAATCTCAAACAAAAAAAATGTCTTTCATTTTGGAGTGTCATTTTCCTCCTCTCATTTTATTTGTTTATCAGAGGGTTTCGAAAGGATTCGAACTCAAAATCGAATAGGGATTCAAATGGAAATTTTTGGGAAAGTCCTTTTAGTCCCTCTCATTAAATTTTTAAAAAGCTTCAAATTCCACTCAATTTCACACAACCAATCACACAACATCCAAGCAAACAATCCTAATTATTTATTTAATATAACATTCCAAAATTTAGAATTTTGGGATGTTACAGCTTGCTGTTATTTAGAATAATGTTTGGTGTCTTTTATTGCAATAAAAGTGTCAAGGATAGCCTTTACCACGCTTAGTTTGCAAGTATATGAGTTGCTGTTTCAACACAGAAAGTTTATCGCTGTTGCAAAAATTCCCGAGAAAAGTCAGAATGTCATAAAAGCTTGAAATTTTGAAACAAGCTATGATAAATTTTCTATAGTGAGGTAAATTTTCAGAATTTTTTGAGTTAATTAAGTATGGATCTGGTTTCATCCTTTACAGACTGTTCTGTTTAGGCAGATTGCTGTTATGATTCAATGTTTGCATATGTTTGCTTGTTTAATGGTTCTATTTGAGGATAGCAGTATTCAATATGCAGACGCATTTAGTATGCAATGTTAAATTATAATTTTAGTGATTTTTTACAGTAGGGAATGATAAGGCTTTGCATTGATTTATACTAACGTATCTTACGAGTTCTTGTTGAGTTTTGTGTGGATGAAGTTTTTGATGTTTAGGGAAACCATGATATAAAATGAATTGAGGAGACACAAAAAATCAAGATTGGGGATGCCCAATGCATCCCAAGATAATATTCTAAGAAGTCTCAATCATCTAAGCTTGGGGATGCCCCAGTAGGCATCCCACCTTTCTTCTTCAATAATTATCGGTTAGTATCGGTTGAGCCTAAGTTTTTGCTTCTTCACATGATTTGTGCTATCCTTGGAATGTCATTTTATTTTGTTTTGCTTGCTGTTTTAATAAAATACTTAGATCTGAAATTTTTAAATGGGAGAGAGTCCTCAAATAGCTACCCATTTACTTAACTACTCGCTTGATCTTCACTTATATCTTTTTGCAGTAGTTTGTCATTACTCTTGTGCTTCACTTATATACTATGAGTAAATTGTTGAATGAATTGAATATCATGAAGTTAAAATTATATGTTCATATCATACCTAGTAGTAGCTTCACGTTGGGTTTAGAAAGTGAAACCTTTTGAAGCTTGACAATCACAATATTGGTCATACAAGCAATTCATGGATGATTAGTATAAGGAAGAGAACTTTCACATACAAATATATTATCTTGGACATCTTCTATGATTGTGAATACCCATGAATTATTTTCAAACTTGAGAAAATTAGTTGAATTTGGACAAGGAAGACAACATAATGAGTTATGCTTGTGTATATTTGCATAGAAGTTATATTGTTATGGATCCTCCAACATGTGGTGTTTGCTTAGGATCTTTTGCTAGCCAAAAATTCGTACTAAGTAGAGATACTACTTGTAAATACAAAAACCCTTAAACCCAGTTTCTTGCCATGAGTATCCACCATACCTGCCTATGGATTGAATAAGATCCTTCAAGTAAGTTGTCATCAGTGCATAAAGCAATAAAAATTGCTCCTAAATATGTTTGATCTTTTATTGTAAGGGAAAATAAGTGTTGTACAAACTTATGATGGCAAAGTAATAAAAGCGCGGACTGCATAATAAATATTTCTATCATAAGGGGCAATATAACGTGGCGTTCCTTTGCATTAAGAGATTGTGCATCCAAAAATAAAAAGCGCACGACAACCTCTGCTTCCCTCTGCGAAGGGCATATCTTTTACTTTTCAGTATTTACTTTTATGCAAGAGTCAATAGTATGCATTCTCATTTCAACCTCAATTATGTGACGCCCCCGGCTCAATCGTGCACTAATCATACATGCAAATGCACACGATCAAGCCTAAGGACTCACAGGAAGATATCACAACACAACTCTAAAACATAAATAAAGTCATACAAGCTTTATATTACAAGCCAGGGGCCTCAAGGGCTCGAATACATAAGCTCGCATACAAGCATCAGTGGAAGCATTAGATATCTGAGTACATATATGAAACAGAAATAGAAAGCCTCTAGAAAGACGGGGCAAAACAAAAGCTACGATCGAAAGGCGCATGCCTCCTGCCTAGGACCCTCCGAACCTACTCCTGGTCGTCGGCCAACTCGAAGCAGGATCCACCCTCGGGGTAGTAGTAGTAGCGATCGTCGGCGGGGTAGCTATCTCAGGGATTCCGTCATCTGGTTGCATCAAAAGGATATGGGGGAAAAAGAAAGCAAAGCAACCATGAGTACTCATCCGAAGTACTCAGCAAGCAAGGATCTACACTACATATGCAACATTATCAAAGGAAAGCTGTATATGTGGACTGGGCTGCAGAAATGCCAGAATAGAGAGAAGGCCTAGTCCTATCGAAGACTAGCATCTTCTGAGGTCTTGCAGCATTAGAAGCGTGTAGATTAGTACCGTATAAAGTAGTAGTATCATTAAGTCTCATCCTTACACAGAGATCCTTTCTCGACTCCCTGCGAGAAAGAAATCCCAGAGCCATACAGTCATCAACCTCGTCCGGAGATCCCTTCTCGACTCCCTGCGAGAAGCAATCCCAGAGCCATAGTATCCAATTCTAGTTGTATCGATCGGGATACAACTCCGAGTGTCCGTTACTGAGGATCCGGCTATGCATAGATTAGTTCTTCCCTGCAGGGGTGCACCAACTTACCCACCATGCTCGCTTAACTCCGGTGGGACACACATTTCTGGGTCATGCCCGGCCTCGGCCAAACGACACACCGCAACCCTACCTAGAGCTCAACAGAGAGGTCCCCGCCGGTCTACATCCTAAGCGCTCAGGGGTCTTGGGCCATCGCCCTGTGCACTCCGGGTCGTTGTGTGCAGGGTGGATACCAGCACCACCTCGGATGGTCGGTACGATCCGACCATGCCACAATGCTGAACTGGATATCTGAAAGAACTTTCGGTTGATGCCACGATGGAGAGTACCCATATTTATTCCCGCGTGATGGTTAGTGCTATCAGGCCAGAGGCCCACTTAGATCAAATATCCAAATCGTAGTGTGTTGGTAGTGCGGTAACGAGCAGAGACTCACGATCGATGTGACCCCGTCGCCCCATCTCGAGGACTTGCGGCAAGGGCCAAGAATGCCCGGCCACGCCTCGTATTCATCACTCGGGCACCATCCAGGCAACCCGTCTTCACATCACACGCGGGTACCCCTCAGGGTCGACCCGCCTTTCCAAGTAACAATAGTATAGTCCAAGTATCTTTGTGTCCATATCATCAGGGGAATCCGAGGTATCACCCTCGTTGGATTCCTATTCGATGTATCCGTCAAGGTGAACTCAGAGGAATCACCCTCGCTGGGTTCACACTTGAGGTGTTGTACGATGGCGTCGTTATCGGAAGTGGTGAAGGAGGAATCACCCTCGATGACCACGACCGATTAGCTACTCTACAGAGTTAACATCAGAAGTGCTACACGAGGTATCACCCTCGACACTCGATAGTAACGCTGCAGTGTCGTTACAACTAAGGGGGGTGATGTGCGGTGCCGGGGCCTGGTCTTCGATCCTGTTGATCGGGTCTTCTGATAATCCAGCGGGGCAGTCGGGACAAGTGCGGTCACTGATAGGTCTCTACCCAGCCTATACTAGACAGTTTAGGATAAGCAGGTAAGGTTTCAATAGCAGGTTACAATAAACAGGCTATGCATCAGAATAGGTAAAGCAGTAGCAGCAGCAATTCTATTGCAAGCATGAGAGAGAAAGAATAGGCGATATCAGTATGCTCAAAGGGGGGGGGTGCTTGCTTGGTTGCTCGGCGGCAAGGGCAAGGTCGTCAACGGTGTCATCGGGCTCCTGAGCTGCGTCAGTACCGGGAACTGCGTCGGGGTCTAACGAGAGAGAAGAGGGGGAGGAAACAGTATAAATACACAGTAAACATGAGCAACACAGAGCAGGCTACGCTAACGTGCAGTGCAGAGTTGCCTAAAGATATGTCTAAGTCATTTAGTTTTTTTAGGAATTTGTTTGGATTTATTTTATAAAAGCCAGGCACTATTCATTTATCAAAATCAGGTAAAAAGTTCCATGTTCATGTAGCTAGGGGCATCTGACAGGATTACGGAGGGCATATTCAGATTCGTATCGAAATTCTGAGCAACTTTCATATATAAATTATTTTCATCGGAGTTACGGTTTAAAAGATATGATTTTCTAAAGTTTTATTAATTTCTGGAATTATTTTAATTAATTAAATTCAAATTATCCAAAACAGTAAATGGTGACGTCAGCATGACGAAAAGATGATGTCAGCAGTCAACTGTGGCTGACCAGAGTCAAACCTGACAGGTGGGGCCCACCTGTCAGCCTCTGTGAATTAACAATGGGTTAATTAAAACTAACAGAATTAATTAGGGGTGTGGGTCCCAGTTGTTAGTGACTAATTAACTAATTAATTAATTATAGATTTTAATTAACAGTTTTAATTATTTATAAAATGCTTTTAGGTGATGGGGCCCGCATGTCAGTGGGTCAGAGTTGCCCAGTCAGCGGCTGACTGGGTCAACTGGGCCCGCGGGGCCCAGCAGTCAGCGGCACAGCGGTGGGGCCCGGTCGGCCATGTCGGACGCCGAGTCAGCGCCGGTCACCGGAGTGCTCCAGCGAGCCCGAGCTCGGCGGCAACTCCGGCGAGCTCGGAATTGAGCTACGATGCACGGTTTTGGGCGCGGTCTGGTCCATTGGAACGGGCGGACGATGCCGCATCCTGTGGTGGGTTGCATGGCGACGGGGGTGGCCGGAGCTAAGCAGTGCGACGGTGATGGCGGACGGCGGTTTCGGGTGGCGATCGGGGATGGCGTTGCAGCGTGTAAACGAGCGAGGCGATGAGCTGGGGATGTTCCGCGTGACACGGCGAGCAAAATGGGCACAGGCACGGGGCCCAATGGTCGCCGAAAGCATGCCGGCAACATTGCTTCGCGGCGGAGGGCTCGAGCAAGTTGGGGGCAGGGGCTACCGCGCAAGGAAGAGCACGAGGAGAGAGGGAGAGGGAGGCGGAGCTCACGTTGATCCTGCAGATGTGCTAGCGTGGACTCGGGGAGGGCTTGCCGGAGCGAATCGACGGCGGCGATCTTCGGCGTCCGAGAGGGGAGGCGTGGTCGTGGGCGAAGAAGCAGAGGCTCCCGGCTCGAATTCGGAAGTGTAGGAGACGTAGCCGGCGACGGGGAGGCCGGTGGGCACGTCGGGGAGGCGAACGGAGCTCGGTGGCTGCGAGCTCAACGGAGCGCGCCCATGGCTGCGCTCGGGTTGTGGTGGAGAGCAAGGGAGGAAGGGAGGGAGAGGAGCCAGAGGGGTCAGGGGAGTGCGGAGAGCGTCCTTATCCACGGCGTGCGCGGCGACGCGCTGTCGAGCGAGGGAAAGGGGGGCCTGGCTGCGCGCGCGCGCACGCGCTGTGTTCAACAGCGGTGCGGGGGTGGGGGAAGGCGCTGCGCGGGCTGGGCGGGCCGCTGTTAACCTTAGGCCTAGGCACTATGGGCCTCCTTTCCTTTTTTCTATTTTCTGTTTTCTTTTCTTTTCTGTCTTGCAAATTGTTTGGCACCCAAATGATTTTTGTAAAATATGTGACCTAGTCCATAAATCACAGGGCAACATATCCTATCACCAAAAATTAGCTTGGGGTATTTATAATTTCATATTTATATTATATTAATTAATAGGTTATTAAATATTGTTTTCAGCCACTGTTTGAGGATGTTCAAGTCACTTATCCAATTCCAATGAGGTTGGTTTCAATTTTAGAATTGTCTCTGATTTACTTGCTATCTAATGACAATTTAGTTTCTGATTTGAACAACTTTTATTTTCCACTTTAATTTTCTTTGAATTTTGAGTTAGGAGCTGAATGCAATATGATGCAAATGATGATTTGGCACTGATAATCATGATGACATGGCATTATCAAAAGTGGATTACTGTAGCTTAATACATGGGGTGTTACAAATCTCCTCCACTAACAAGAATTCTCGTCTCGAGAATTAAGAGGCAGAAGGGAAAAGATCGGGGTATTCAGCACGGAGGTTATCCTCGCGTTCCCAAGTGGCTTCATCTTCAGTATGATTTGACCACTGCACTTTGAGGAACTTGGTAACCTTCTGACGGGTCCGACGTTCAGCTTCATCGAGAATGCGGATCGGATGCTCCTTATAAGATAGATCATCTTGCAACTCGAGCATCTCGTGATCCACTGTGCGGTGCAGAGATTCCTTGAAGCAACGACGAAGTTGCGACACATGGAAGACATCGTGGATATGAGAGAATTGCGGCGGCAACTCCAATTTATACGCCACCTGACCATGTCTTGCAACAATGCGGAAGGGACCAATGTAGCGTGGAGCTAACTTGCCCTTGATTCCGAAATGGTGAGTGCCCTTCATAGGAGTGACACGAAGATAAGCTTGATCACCGGGTTGATAAGTCAAACCCCATCGTTTGCGATCATAGTTGCTCTTCTGGCGGTCCTGAGCCGCCTTGAGATTTTCGCGGACGATACGGACTTGTTCTTTGGCATGTTGAATAATATCCGCACCCACGAGCGGTCGTTCCCCAGTTTCTGACCAATTCAGAGGGGTTCGACACTTACATCCATATAGTACTTCGAAGGGGGCCATTTTCAAGCTGGCTTGATAGCTGTTGTTATAAGAGAACTCGGAATACGGGAGAGATTCTTCCCACTTCTTGCCAAAAGAAATAACACAAGCTCGCAGCATGTCTTCAAGCACTTGATTTACTCGCTCGACTTGGCCTTGGGATTGGGGGTGATAAGCTGAACTCCAGGTAATATGAGTTCCCATAGCTTCTTGGAAACTTTCCCAGAACTTGGAGGTGAAAAGTCCGCCACGGTCTGAACTGATCTCCTTCGGAATACCGTGGAGTGAAACAATTCTGGAGATATACAACTCTGCTAACTGACTAGCAGTGATAGTCTCCTTGACAGGCAGAAAGTGTGCAACTTTAGAAAGTTGGTCAACGACGACAAGAATAGCATCGTGACCCTTCTGTGACCTGGGAAGTCCTGTAATGAAATCCATCTGAACCTTATCCCATTTCCATAAAGGAATAGGTAACAGTTGCAGAATTCCAGCAGGCTTCTGATGTTCTGCTTTAACGCGGCGGCAAACATCACATTCAGCAACATAACGAGCAATGTCCTGCTTCATTCTAGACCACCAATACCTTTGACGAAGATCACGATACATTTTGGTGCTACCCGGATGAATAGACAGTGGTGTATCATGTGCCTCCTTCATGACCTTGTCAGTCATAAGCTCGAAGCGAGGTACCACAATGCGGTTTCTGAAATACAAGGTTCCATCTTCAGACAGCGAGAAATCCCTGTACTTTTCAAGGTGAAGATTTTTCTTCATCAGATCAATCTCAGCATCTTTAGTTTGCGCGTTCTTAACAACTTTCTCAAGATCTGGTTGTATCACAAGGTTATTAAGAGAACCCTGTGGAACAATACGCAGATTCAGCTTGCACAGTTCTTCAAAAAGACAAGGTTGAGCTCGCCTAACCATGAGGTTGTCGCAATAGGACTTGCGGCTTAAGGCATCAGCCATCACGTTAGCCTTGCCAGGGGTATAGGAAATACCCAAATCATAGTCCGCAATGGCCTCCATCCATCTTTGCTGACGGAGGTTTAGAGATGGCTGGGTGAACAAGTACTTCATACTTTTATGATCCGTGTAGATCTCGCAACGATTGCCGAGAAGGTAATGTCACCAGAACTGCAGTGCATAGATGACAGCAGCTAGTTCTAGATCATGTACCGGATAATTCTCTTCATGTGGGCGCAACTGACGAGAGCCATAGGCAATCACTTTAAGCTCTTGCATTAGGAAACAACCTAATCCTTCATGGGATGCGTCACGATAAATCATGAAGTCTTTGCGGGAATCTGGAGGAGCAAGTACTGGGGCAGATGTTAGCTTGTCTTTGAGTGTCTGGAAACTTTCCTGACATTTTTTTCCATTCGAACTTAACGCCCTTGTGAAGCAGATCGGTCAAAGGCTTAGCAATCTTGGAAAAGTTCTTGACAAATCGACGGCAATAGCTTGCAAGGCCGAGAAAACTTCTCACTTGCTTGACATTCTTCCGAGGAGTCCAGTCAAAAATAGCCTGAACCCGCTCCGAGTTAATAGCAATTCCATCCTTGGAAATCACATGACCAAGGTAGGTTACTTCAGAAAACCAAAATTCACATTTGGAGTATTTGGCATACAACTGGTGTTCTCGGAGCCTTTCCAGTACAAGCCGGAGGTGTTCGGCATGTTCTTGTTTATTCTTAGAATAAACCAGAATATCATCTAGATATACCACGACGAACCTGTCGAGGTAATCCATGAAGATATAATTCATCAGACGGGAGAATGTGGCTGGAGCATTTGTTAAACCAAATGACATGACAGTGTACTCATAAGAGCCATAGCGAGTAACAAATGCAGTCTTCGGAATATCCTCTTCACGAACACGGATCTGATGATAACCCAACCTCAAATCAAGTTTAGAGAATATTGATGATCCAGCAAGTTGATCATACAAATCATTGATCTGAGGAAGCGGATATTTGTTCTGGATTGTGGCTTGGTTAATGGGCTGGTAATCCTGAACCAATCGGTTAGTTCCATCCTTCTTCTTAACGAAGAGTGAAGGTGCTCCCCAAGCAGAGGAACTGGGGTGGATGAAACCCTTCTTAAGTGACTTGTCGATTTCCTCCTTAAGTTCAAGAAGGTGGTGCGGAGGCATCTTATAAGGACGTTTCGCAATAGGAGTTGTGCCTGGTTTCAAGTCAATGACAAACTCGACAGCTCTAGCAGGGGGTATTCCTGGAAGTTCTTCTGGAAAGACATCTTGAAAATCTCGAACAACTGGAACGTTCTAGATGCCTTCAAGGGGTGAGGCATTCAATGCATTCAGAACATATATTTGAGTCTCAGCATCCTGAGCTATTCGGGCTGAGTATTTGACTGTCTGGCCAGAAGGGTGAGTGAGCTGGACTGTCTTAGTAGGGCAATCAATCAAAGCATTATGGGCTGTCAACTAGTCTATACCGAGAATGATGTCTATGTCGGAAGGTCCAAGTACAATGAGAGAAACCGGAAAAAGTAGACCTCCAATCTCGATGTGGTTGTGAGGGCTTAGCATTGTGGTTTGCCACTTGGATCTCGGGGACTGAACCATTAGAGGAGTGGGTAATTCTTCCAGGTATAACTCATGTGACTGAGCAAATTGTTGGGACACAAAGGCATGCGATGCTCCTGAATCAAAGAGAACAGAGGCTGGTACTGAATTCACAGAGAGTGTTCCCAGCATGATAGTTGGTTCCTTCTGAGCCTTTTCAGCATTGACGTGATTGGCATGGCCAAGTACAACAGCAGACGGTATGATATTACGGTTTCTGAATCAGCGGTTTCAACAATTCTTCTTACGACCAACAGGAGGACAAGATGCATTCTGACCATTATGGGATGGAGCCACAACATTGGACTGTCCACCCTGAATCGTTAGCTGTATCGGCGGCGGAGGCAGACGAGGTGCAAGATAAGACTGCCTGGGCGTTGGAGCAGGTCGATGATGTACATTATGCGGAATCCACACTCGACGTTTCTGAACAGGCTGACCCGAGGATGAGCCAACGTCATGAGTGCGCTTGAGCGACTCCTGGTACTTAGTCAGAGCAGTTTCAACTTGGAAAGATTGGCTGACAAGTGTTGCGAAGTCTGTGCAATCATGGACAGCAAGTGCAAGGTTTATATCAGTACGCAGTCCTTCACAGAATTTCTCCTGCTTGCGTGCATCAGTGCAGACGTCATCTTCAGCATAGCGGGACAATTCAAGAAATTTCCTCTGATATTCATCCACAGTCATTTTACCCTGAGAGAGTTTGCGGAACTCCTGCTTCTTCTGGTCCATCAGACCTTGAGGAATGTACCGTGCACGAAAAGCTGACTGGAATTCCTGCCAAGTGGTTATTGTTTTAGCAGGTAACATACCCTTGTGGCTTTCCCACCATTGAGCAGCTGAACCCCTTAGGTGATATGTCACATAGGTGACGTAACTGTCAGAGATAACATTGGCCGACTTCATCTGGAAGGCAATGTCACGGAGCCAATCATCAGCATCCATTGGATCAGTCGAGCTGCGAAAAGTGGACGGATTGAGGCGCACGAATTCTGGCAGTGTTATTGGGGTAGGCTATTGATGAGCATTCTGGTGTGGGAACTGAACCAATATCCCAGTCATAACCTGACGGTTCAGTTCAAACTGCTGCATCATTGCAGCAATATAAGGTGGAGATTGATGATCATCAGCCATCCTGCCAAATCAACAGGGGTAGTTTAGTAAGTAAAACTGCAGGTGTATGGAGTTATTCATGATGTAACACGGGAAAGAACAGGAAAGGCATTAGATATATAATAATATTCGTCAAAGACATACCAATCATACACAGAGTTAGATTCAAACGGATAGTACGAGCTCGGGATCGCTCGCAGCTAGACAAACTAGGCGGCGCGCAGGCACGCAGTGAGGATTACAACAACGTGACAAAGCAAAGGCTACATCCACGTCGAAGGAAACTGCTGGAGCGAGGAATCTGCAAGTGACAACACAGGGTGCCCTTGATAAGAGGATCCTGCAAGCAGAACCTGGCCCGCAATCTTGAAGGAAGGGGGGGGGGGGAATTTCCAGAACACCAGGTGGATGTGATCACGAGAACCTAATGTTGGAGTTAGTAAAATTTTAACCCAAAAGGAAGAGAGGTCAGATTCCAGAGTATAGACGAGGAATAATAGATCCTAATACCACCCATTCAGCGTCGTGGGCCCGTAAGACACATAGCCAAGTTAGTAAAATAGTTTTGGTTTTCTAGACTCAACTTCGGCCAAGGAGTTGGAAAGGGGGGTTCCTACAGGCAGTCGGCTCTGATACCAACTTGTGACACCCCCGGCTCAATCGTGCACTAATCATACACGCAAATGCACACGATCAAGCCTAAGGACTCACGGGAAGATATCACAACACAACTCTAAAACATAAATAAAGTCATACAAGCTTTATATTACAAGCCAAGGGCCTCGAGGGCTCGAATACATAAGCTCGCATACAAGCGTCAGCGGAAGCATCAGATATCTTAGTATAGATATGAAACAGAAACAGAAAGCCTCTAGAAAGATGGGGCAAAACAAAAGCTACGATCGAAAGGCGCAGGCCTCCTTCCTAGGACCCTCCGAACCTACTCCTGGTCGTCGGCCAACTCGGAGCAGGATCCACCCTCGGGGTAGTAGTAGTAGCGATCGTCGGCGGGGCAGCTGTCTCAGGGGTTCCGTCATCTGGTTGCATCAAAAGGATATGGGGGAAAAAGAAAGCAAAGCAACCGTGAGTACTCATCCGAAGTACTCAGCAATCAAGGATCTACACTACATATGCAACATTATCAAAGGAAGGCTGTATATGTGGACTGGGCTGCAGAAATGCCAGAATAGAGAGAAGGCCTAGTCCTATCGAAGACTAGCATCTTCAGAGGTCTTGCAGCATTAGAAGCGTGTAGATTAGTACCGTATAAAGTAGTAGTATCATTAAGTCTCATCCTCACCCAGAGATCCTTTCTTGACTCCCTTTGAGAAAGCAATCCCAGAGCGATACAGTCATCAACCTCGTCCGGAGATCCCTTCTCGACTCCCTGCGAGAAGCAATCCCAGAGCCATAGTATCCAATTCTAGTTGTATCGATCGGGATACAACTCCGAGTGTCCGTTACCGAGGATCCGGCTATGCATAGATTCGTTCTTCCCTGCAGGGGTGCACCAACTTACCCACCACGCTCGCTTAACTCCGGCCGGACACACTTTTCCGGGTCATGCCCGGCCTTGGCCAAACGACACACCGCAACCCTACCTAGAGCTCAACAGAGAGGTCCCCGCCGGTCTACATCCTAAGCGCTCAGGGGTTTTTCGCCATCGCCCTGTGCACTCCGGGTCATTGTGTGCAGGGTGGATACCAGCACCACCTCGGATGGTCGGTACGATCCGACCGTGCCACAATGCTGAACTGGACGTCTGAAAGAACTTTCGGTTGATGCCACGATGCAGAGTACCCATATTTATTCCCGCGTGATGGTTAGTGCTATCGGGCCAGAGGCCCACTCAGATCAAATATCCAAATCATAGTGTGTTGGTAGTGCGGTAACGAGCAGAGACTCACGATCGATGTGACCCCATCGCCCCGTCTCGAGGACCTGCGGCAAGGGCCAAGAATGCCCGGCCACGCCTCGTATTCATCACTCGGGCACCATCTAGGCAACCCATCTTCACATCACACACGGGTACCCCTCAGGGTCGACCCGCCTTTCCAAGTAACAATAGTACAGTCCAAGTATCTGTGTGTCCATATCATAAGGGGAATCCGAGGTATCACCCTCGTTGGATTCCTACTCGATGTATCCATCAAGGTGAACTCGAAGGAATCACCCTCGCTGGGTTCACACTTGAGGTGTTGTACGACGGCGTCGTTATCGGAAGTGGTGAAGGAGGAATCACCCTCGATGACCACGACCGATTAGCTACTCTACAGAGTTAACATCAGAAGTGCTACACGAGGTATCACCCTCGGCACTCGATAGTAACGCTGCAGTGTCGTTACAACTAAGGGGGGTGATGTGCGGTGCCGGGGCCTGGTCTTCGATCCCGTTGATCGGGTCTTCTGATAATCCAGCGGGGCAGTCGGGACAAGTGGGGTCACTGATAGGTCTCTACCCAGCCTATACTAGACAGTTTAGGATAAGCAGGTAAGGTTTCAATAGCAGGTTACAATAAACAGGCTATGCATCAGAATAGGTAAAGCAGTAGCAGCAGCAATTCTAATGCAAGCATGAGAGAGAAAGAATAGGCGATATCGGTATGCTCAAAGGGGGTTGCTTGCCTGGTTGCTCGGCGGCAAGGGCAAGGTCGTCAACGGTGTCGTCGGGCTCCTGAGCTGCGTCGGTACCGGGAACTGCGTCGGGGTCTAACGAGAGAGAAGAGGGGGAGGAAACAGTATAAATACACAGCAAACATGAGCAACATAGAGCAGGCTACGCTAACATGCAGTGCAGGGTTGCCTAAAGATATGTCTAAGTCATTTAGTTTTTTTAGGAATTTGTTTGGATTTATTTTATAAAAGCTAGGCACTATTCATTTATCAAAATCAGGCAAAAAGTTCCATGTTCATCTAGCTAGGGGCATCTGACAGGCTTACGGAGGGCGTATTCAGATTCGTATCGAAATTCTGAGCAACTTTCATATATAAATTATTTTCATCAGAGTTACAGTTTAAAAGATATAATTTTCTAAAGTTTTTATTAATTTCTAGAATTATTTTAATTAATTAAATTCAAATTTTCCAAAACAGTAAATGGTGACATCAGCATGACAAAAAGATGATGTCAGCAGTCAACTCTGGCTGACCAGAGTCAAACCTGACAGGTGGGGCCCACCTGTCAGCCTCTATGAATTAACAATGGGTTAATTAAAACTAACAGAACTAATTAGGGGTGTGGGCCACAGTTGTCAGTGACTAATTAACTAATTAATTAATTATAGATTTTAATTAACAATTTTAATTATTTATAAAACATTTTTTGGTGATGGGGCCCGCATGTCAGTGGGTCAGAGTTGCCCAGTCAGCGGCTGACCGGGTCAACTGGGCCCACGGGGCCCAGCAGTCAGCGGCACAGCGGTGGGGCCCGGTCGGCCACGTCGGACGTCGAGTCAGCACCGGTCACCGGAGTGCTCCGGCGAGCCCGAGCGCGGCAGCAACTCCGGCGAGCTCGGAATTGAGCTACGATGCACGGTTTTGGGCGCGGTCTGGTCCTCTGGAACGGGCGGACGATGCCGCATCCGATGGTGGGGTGCACGGCTGTGGGGGTGGCCGGAGCTGAGCAGTGCGACGGCGATGGCAGACGGCGGTTTCGGGTAGCGATCGGGGATGGCGTTGCAGCGTGCAAACGAGCGAGGCGATGAGCTGGGGATGTTCCGCGCGACACGGCGAGCAAAATGGGCACGGGCACGGGGCCCAATGGTCGCCGGAAGCTTGCCGGCGATGTTGCTCCGCGGCGGAGGTCTCGGGCAAGTTGGGGGCAGCGTCTACCGCGCAAGGAAGAGCACGGGGAGAGAGGGAGAGGGAGGCGGAGCTCATGTTGATCCTGCAGATGTGCTAGCGTGGGCTCGGGGAGGGCTTGCCGGAGCGAATCGATGGCGGTGATCTTCGGCGTCCGAGAGAGGAGGCGTGGTCGTGGCCGAAGAAGCAGAGGCTCCCGGCTCGAATTCGAAGGTGTAGGAGACGTAGCCGGCGACGGGGAGGCCGGTGGGCACGTCGGGGAGGCGAACGGAGCTCGGTGGCCGCGAGCTCAACGGAGCGCGCCCATGGCTGCGCTCGGGTTGTGGTGGAGAGCAAGGAAGGGAGGGAGAGGAGCCAGAGGGGTCAGGGGAGTGCGGAGCGACATCCTTATCCACGGCGTGCGTGGCAACGCGCTGTCGAGCGAGGGGAAGGGGGGCCTGGCTGCGCGCACGCGCACGCGCTGTATTTGATAGCGGTGCGGGGAGGAGTAGTGTGGGGGTGGGGGAAGGCGTTGCGCTGGCTGGGCCGGCCGCTGTTGACCTTAGGCCCAGGCACTATGGGCCTCCTTTCCTTTTTTCTATTTTCTGTTTTCTTTTTTTTCTGTCTTGCAAATTGTTTGGCACCCAAATGAATTTGGTAAAATATGTGACCTGGTCCATAAATCACAGGGCAACATATCCTATCACAAAAAATTAGCTTGGGGTATTTATCATTTCATATTTATATTATATTAATTAATAGGTTATTAAATATTGTTTTCAGCCATTGTTTGAGGATGTTTAAGTCACTTATCCAATTCCAATGAGGTTGGTTTCAATTTTAGAATTGTCTCTGATTTACTTGCTATCTAATTACAATTTAGTTTCTGATTTGAACAACTTTTATTTTAATTTGAATTTTGAGTTAGGAGCTGAATGCAATATGATGCAAATGATGATTTGGCACTGATAATCATGATGACATGGCATTATCAAAAGGGGATTACTGTAGCTTAATACATGGGGTGTTACAAATTATTCTCTAGTTGGCAAGCATCATCTGGTGGGGAAAGATCTAGGCACATATGGCCAGTGAAATATATTTGATCATGATTTATTATTGTTGACAATTATCTCTATGATAAATGAGTTCGGAGGCGAAACATTAAGCCCCTATCTTTCTCTATGTTCGATGGATGCCATTTGTTCTAAAAATATGCTTTGAGTACTAGCAATCATAGAAGACTATATGATGATTGAGTATGTGGAGCTCTTACTTAGACTTTGTTGAGAATAAGTTGAATTGCAATTGTTTGGTGACTAAGAACATAGGTTGTTAAGTTTCAGGAGAAGGCATTGTTTGAACCATAACATGTGAATCGATTGCTACTTTATCATGATGAGTTTTATGAGAAATAGTTGCTGTTATGATGCTAGAAAAGTGATTGAAATTATCATTGATCAAACCTACGCACTATGCTAGCATTCACACTTCATAAATTATTTCTTTTATCATTTACCTACTCGAGGACGAGCAGGAATTAAGCTTGGGGATGATGATATGTCTCCAATGTATCTATAATTTATGAAGTATTCATGCCATGTTTACAATAATTTTATATGGTTTTGGTATGATTTGAATGGAACTAACCCGGACTGACGTTGTTTTCAGCAGAACTACTGTGGTGTTGTTTTTTGTGCAGAAATCAAAGTTCCCCAAATGCAGTGAAACTTTTTGACGAATTTTTTTGGAAGAAAAGAGGCACTAGAAGCTTCATGGGAGGGCCAGAAGAGCCATGAGGGCCCCACAAGGCACCAGGGTGCGCCAGGTGGTGCTGGCTCGTCTTGGTACCTTGTGGGCTACTCGTGGCCCATCTTCGCGTGATTCCAACGCTAAAAAATCCTATATATAGAAACCCCCAAAAATAACCCTAGATCGGAAGTTCCGCCGCCGCAAGCCTCTGTAGCCACAAAAAATCAATCGGGAGCCCGTTCCGTCACCCTGCCGGAGGGGGAAATCACCACCGGAGGCCATCTTCATCATCCCTATGGCCACCATGATGAGGAGGGAGTAGTCCACCCTCGGGGCTGAGGGTTTGTACTAGTAGCTTTGTGTTTGATCTCTCTCTCGTGTTCTTGATTTGGCATGATCTTGGTGTATCGCGAGCTTTTATTAATATAGTTGGATCATATGGTGTTTTCCCCTCTCTGTCTTATTGTGATGAATTGAGTTCTCCCTTTGAGAATTCGTTATTATCAGATTGAATACTTTGTTGGATTTGAGAGCACTTGATGTATGTCTTGGCACTCAACTCATGGAATCCCAAGGTGACAATGGGGTAATCTATGCATAGGGGTTGATGCATGTTTTCGTCCTTGTTTCTCCGGTAGAAATCTTGGGGCACTCTTTGAGGTTCTTTGTGTTGGATTGAGTATTATGAATCTGAAATTGTTTGATGCATATCGTATAATCAACTCACGGATACTCGTGGTGACATTGGAGTATCTAGGTGACATTAGAGTTAGTTGATGTGTATCATATGGTGTTATTTTAGTACAAACTCTTAGATAGATCGATCGGAAAGGATAACTTGGTGTTATTTTAGTATGAACTCTTGGATAGATCGATCGGAAAGGATAACTTTGAGGTGGTTTCATACCCTACAAACAATTTCTTCTTATGTTCTCCGCTAGATAAGAACTTTGGAGTGATTCTTCATTGAGATATGAACTAGTGAAAGTATGAACACTAGGCCTCATTTTCAAGCATTGCAATACCGTTTGTGATCACTTTTGTTACTTGCTACCTTGCTGTTTTTTACTGTTCCTATTACAAAAATCAATATCTACTATCATTACTACACTTGTATCACCATCTCTTCACCGAACTAGTGCACTTATACAAATTACCATTGCATTTGGTGTGTTGGGGACACAAGAGACTCTTTGTTATTTGCTTGCAGGGTTGTTTGAGAGAGCCCATCTTCATCCTACGCCTCCCATGGATTGATAAACCTTAGGTCATCCACTTGAGGGAAATTTGCTACTGTCCTACAAAACTCTGCGCTTGGAGGCCCAACATGAGTCTACAAGAACAAGTTGTCTAGTAGACGTCAGAAGCCCCGTGTGGTTCTAATCTCCTCTCTCTATTTCTCCGGCGATGATTAGCTCTAGATGGCAAAGTGCTGCCAGATCATGAAGGCTGCACGCTTGCAACCAAGTAGAGAGGCCGTGCTTTTGGTCTTCGGTTCGAGGGACTATTCGTGGGCGGTTCGCGGGATTGTTCATTGACGGTTCGAGGGACTCCAAGTACGATCTACACCAACATGTTCTCTTCCATTGCAACTCGGTGACGGTAATGATCATGATCCCAATCCGTTATGCATCTTCATATTGATCTTGGGTGTGAGTAGGCCCAATTTTTTTGTTTTCTTCTATGTTTCCCAACAGTAGCATCCTGAGCAGTTATATGAGTTTTGTGATCTAGATCATATGTATTGTGAGGGTTGATGCTCTTTCTATGCTTCCCTCGAGTGGTGCTTTGGTTTCATTCATCGGTGACATGGTGTCGCATTTCACAAGGTTCTGACAATCGACCGGCTGTGGCTGTCGACTATGTGCTAACAGTTCCTTGGGCTTCACCATAGTTGAGAATAGTGAACCACCACGTACACAATAGGGTGTCGAAGATGGATGATCTTCTAGGGGGTCACGCGTATTTGACGAAGTTTAGTGTGGGGGCGAGACTTTTTATTAAGTCTCTTCTTTCACACACACCCCGAAACTTAATCTAGCATCAAGAATCATCGCCAATGTTGTCGACATAGGTAGCTAGTATTATTTGTTAAAACTGGTTAGATACGTTACAAAATTTGCTAAAACTGATTAGAGGACGTCTAGCTTGGTTTTGCAGGGTATGCATATGATGTGGTATAGCCTTCGTCATGATAATGAGTTTTACATATGAGATGGTTATATGTTGTAATGTTAAGTGGCCTGCATGTCACGACATGATGGCTGGAGCCATGAGATTGCCATGTTAATGTAAATTTCGTAGAGATAGCCTACAGGTTACAGGTGATGATGGCAAACATACATAGTGGACCCCGACGAGGAGAAGGTGTACTTGACGCGGGTGAAAGATCGAGAAGAGGGGTCTAGAGGGGGAGTGATTAGACCCTTAACAAGTAAAAGTGGTAGTTTTTAGATTCTTCAAGTTAAGGTTGAGCTGAGCACATATTAATGGGCACACAGTACATTTTACACAAGCACATCAAGAGTATGGGCAGCGGAAAGAGTAAAGCATGCAAGTGCAAGAATGTAAAGGGATGGGAATTGGAAAGTGCAAACGCAGTGGAGATGCGGAGATTTTTGGCATGGTTCTGATAGGTGGTTCTATCGTACGTCCATGTTGATGGAGACTTCAACCCACGAGGGTAACGACTGCGCGAGTCCACAGAGAGCTCCACCCACGAAGGGTCCATGAAGAAGCAATCTTGTCTATCCCATCATGGCCATCATTCATGAAGGACTTGCCTCACTCGGGTAGATCTTCACAAAGTAGGCGATCTCCTTGCCCTTACAAACTTCTTGGTTCAACTCCACATCATGTCAGAGGCTCCCAAGCAACACCTAACCAATCTAGGATACACCACTCTCCAATAGGTAATAGACGGTGTGTTGATGATGAACTCCTTGCTCTTGTGCTTCAAATGATAGTCTCCCCAACACTCAACTCTCGCTCACAGATTTGGCTATGGTGGAAGAAGGATTTGAGTGGAAAGCAACTTGGGGAAGGCTAGAAATCAAGGTTCAAATGGTAGGAATGGAATCTCTTGATCTCAACACATGTGTAGGTGGTTCTCTCTCAGAAAATGAGTAGTGGAAGTGTAGGCACATTTTGATGGCTCTCTTATCGAGTAAGAGGGGGTGCAGGGGTATAAATAGCCTCCACACGAAATCCAACCGTTACACACTTTTGACCCAACTCAGTGGCACCGATCAGAAATCTCGATGGCACCGACCTGTGTAAAAGATATGAACGTTGGACGTCTTGGTGGGACCGACTGGAAACAACTTGGATGAACCGGTGTGCAATGGTTAGGGCAAGCCTTGTTTCGGTGGCACCAATTGCATCAAGTCGGTAGGACCGAAGTGAAGCAATAAGGCAACAGAAAGGTTGGCATGCCGTCTCGGTGGGACCGATTGCAAAGTCGGTGAGGCCGAAATTATTGCAACAAGTTACAGAAGGTTTGCCAAGCTATCTCGGCGGGACCGATTGCAAAACTCGGTGAGACCAAAATAATTGCAAATGGTTCCAGAAGGTTGTGCAAGCAAAACTGGTGGACCGAGAACCATATCGGTGGATCCGATTTGTTAGGGTTTGGCAGAGGCAGTGTCCAGATGACCTCGGTGGGTCCAGATAGGGAAATTTTGGTGGGGCCGAGTTGGAATGTAGGGTTTTGGACATATTTGGATAGAGAAAGTGGTTGAGGGTTTTGGAGCAATATCACTAAGCACTTGAGCAAAAATATCATAATCAAAACCTCATCCCCTTTTAATTGTATTGGCTTTCCTATGGACTCAATGTGATCTTGGATCACTTAACCAAAAATGTAGTCTTGAGCTTTTGCTAATCCATGTACTTAGCATTTTGAAGGGGGTCCACATCCTCTTGTCCTTGCCATGCCACTATTGAACTTGTCTGCAATATACTAGATAACTATTAGTCCAACAAAAGATATGTTGACATTAATTACCAAAACCACCAAGGGAGCACTTGTGCTTTCAATCTCCCCCTTTTTGGTAATTGATGACAACATACATCAAAGCTTCAAGTAATGATATGATGAGCAATATATTTAGAGCTTTGAAAGACATGTAACTTGCATGAGCTCCCCCCTATATGTGTGCAGTCATGTGAATGATGGAATTAGAAGACATGTGAATGCACAGCATGACAGAGTGAGTAATGAGTCACATGTATCTTGGCCATATGCATCAGAGCGAAAAGGAATGAGAGATGTACCTTCATATTTATGATTCTCTCTTGCAGACAATATGTGCAAAAGCAAGAGATCATCATGCATGCATGAGTGAGATGCAAATATTTACCTTATGGTCCTTGAACTGACTCTTGAAGAAGAAAGCTTGAGAAAACAGGGTTAGATAACACGAGAGAACCTCAAACAAGAAAGAGACTTCAAGATCCACAAGAGTACCAAGACTGGGATGACATGTAATTGGCTAGTATCACAGAGTGAGTACTCCTTTTGAATATAGACATGTCCCCCAAAGAATTAAGGATTCGCAATAGATTTCCAAGGATTTTTCTCCCCTAAACATAGACTTCCTCTCCCCCTGAATCTAGCATCGGATAATGGGAGTAGGTAGGGTAAGATAAAATCAGAGCAAACTATGAGCAAACTAAAATTTTGCCAATATTTCATCAGAGCAAGACAAAATTACAACAAAGTAGGCTCAAATGAAATAACTGACATGTCTCTCCCCTCTTAAAGACATGTGAATTCTCTCCTCTTATGATAGTGCATCTCTCTTCCTTTCTTAGAAGAGCTTAAGATATGATAAGTGATACGTCTCCATCGTATCCACTTTTCCAAATACTTTTGCTCTTGTTTTGGACTCTAATTTGCATGATTTGAATGAAACTAACCTGGACTGACGCTGTTTTCAGCAGAACTACCATGGTGTTGTTTTTGTGCAGAAATAAAAGTTCTAGGAATTGGACGAAACTTTTTGGAGATTTTTTCTGGAACAAATAAAAAAATACTAGAGCAAAGACCCACTAGAAGGGGCCACCAGGTGCCCACGAGGCACCAGGGTGTGCCCACCCCCTAGGCACGCCCTGGTGGCTTGTGGGGCCCACGTGCCTCCGCTGAGCCTAATCTCAGCACTGTAAATTCCTATTTCCTAAGAAAAAATAAGGGAAGAAGCTTCATCGCGTTTTATGATACAGAGCCGCCGCCACCTCCCGTTCTTCGTCGAGAGGCCAGATCTGGAGTTCGTTCGGGGCTTCGAAGAGGGGGATTCATCGCCATCATCATCACCAACCCTTCTTCATCACCAATTTCATGATGCTCACCACCGGGAGTGAGTGATCCCTTCGTAGGCTTGCTGGACGGTGATGGGTCAGATGAGATTTATCATGTAATCGAGTTAGTTTTGTTAGGGCTTGATCCCTAGTATCCACTATGTTCTGAGATTGATGTTGCTATGACTTTGCTATGCTTAATGCTTGCCACTAGGGCCTGAGTGCCATGATTTCATATTTGAACCCTTTATGTTTTCATGAATATATTTGTGTTCTTGATCCTATATTGAATGTTATACGCACCTATTACGTCTTATGATCTGCATACCCCAAGGTGACAATAATTGGGATTCTTTCCGGTGATTACCGTAGTTTGAGGAGTTCATGTATTCACTATGTGTTAATGCTTTGTTCCGGTTCTCTATTAAATGGAGGCCTTAATATCCCTTAGTTTCCTTTTGGACCCCGCTGCCACGGGAGGGTAGGACAAAAGATGTCATGCAAGTTCTTATCGCAAGCACGTATGACTATATACGGAATACATGCCTACATTACATTGATGAATTGGAGCTAGTTCTGTGTCGCCCTAGGTTATAACTGTTACATGATGAATGTCATCCAACACAATTATCAATCACCAATCCAATGCCTACGAGCTTTCCACATATTGATCTTTGCTAAGTTATTATTATTGCTGCTACTATTACAATTGCTACAAAACTATTACTGCTACTGTTACCGTTACTTTTGCTATCTTTGCCACCGCTACCAAACTATCATACTACTGTGCTACTGATCACTCTACTGCAGATATTTAGTTCTGTAGGTGTGGTTGAATTGACAACTCAACTGCTAATACTTGCAAATATTCTTTGGCTCCCCTTGTGTCGAATCAATAAATTTGGTTTGAATACTCTACCTCGAAAACTGTTACGATCCCCTATACTTGTGGGTTATCAAGACCTTTTTCTGGCGTTGTTGCCGAGGAGCATATCTTTATTTGCTGAGTCACTTGGGATTTATATCTGTTGGTCACTATGAAGAATCTTAAGGATGATAGGACCAAGATCGTTCCCTCTAGGACGAGGGGAGGTAAGGAACTGTTATCTAGCTCTGCACTTGATTCACCTTCTGTTTTAAGTAAGCTTGTGACACCACCATCTGCTATTAATTCTGATATATCGCAAGTAATTTATGATGCTACTTCTGCTATGAATGACGCTATTGATGATACTAGTACCTTGCTTGATGATACTATGCCACTAGGTGAATTTCTTGATGAACAACTTGCTAAAGCTAAAGAATTTGAGAATGCTGAAACTGATGAAGTTATTGAAATTGAAAATTATGAAACACCTATTTGACCTAACTCTCCTAGATATGAATTGCCTAAGATACCTGAGGGTTATGTTACTGATGGAGAGGTAGCTAGGGATTTTCTTGCTTGTAAGGATAGAGATGATCTTAAGAAAGTACTATCAAAGCTAAAAGAAAAATCTTTGAATGCTAGAATGAAATATGATCCTAAGTTTGCTACTTCACCTATCTTTATTACTGATAAGGATTATGAATTCTCTGTCGATCCTGAGTTAATTAATTTGGTTGAACCTGATACTTTCCATGGCTATTGAACTAAAACCGTTGTGGCACATCTTACTAAATTAAATGATATAGCCACCCTATTCGCTCATGAGGAAAAAATTCGCTATTACTATATTCTTAAGTTGTTTCCTTTCTCATTAAAGGGTGATGCTAAGATATGGTATAATACTCTTGCTCCTGGTTATGTGTGTAGTTCCCAGGATATGATTTATTACTTCTCTAAAAAATATTTTCCTGCTCATAAGAAACAAGCTGCCTTAGAGGAAATATTTAACTTTGTGCAAATTGAAGAAGAGAATCTCCCTCAAGCTTGGTGGAGGCTTCTCCAATTACTTAGTGCTTTGCCTGGTCATCCTCTTAAGAAAAATGAAATACTTGATATCTTCTATAATGGACTAACAGATGCTTCTAGGGACTACCTAGATAGTTGTGCTAGTTGTCACTGGTACCGTATCGTGCTATGCAAACGGTTTTTAACCCCTTTCCGCGACGGCATTTGGAACCGTCGCCTAGTGAGTGACTGCGATAGGGGGGTCCTTCCCACACGACCCAGAAACCGTCGGGGATAGGCGAGCGGCTACTGACGATCGCCATAGAATAAACGTATGAGAAGCCGCCCCAGTTCCACACGTTACATCTCGATGTTACGTTTCTGATCAGAGAGACATCCCAAACGATTACACCGCAATAGTCATGTGAAAAAGGTGGACATCAACATTTAATCTACCGATATGTTTGTGATAGGTACGTTATCGCACATGGTTCAAGAATGTAAAATGTGTGCGGTGCCTCTACTAACGCCAACGTGTCCATTTTTATTACTGTGTGTGATTGGTATTCCTATCACACACGCACACTGGTTTGAAATGTTTGCCGTATTACCATGAATTGCACACGCATATGAGACGAAACCGTGTGTGCATCCGTCGGGCATCGCAAACGTTTCACGTCAAAGAACCGTCTGTTCTCTATTTTTCATCGCACACGCTGTTTTCTTTCTAACCATGTGCACATTATTTTATTCGCTCCTGTATAATTTTATTTTTCCCTATAATTTATTATTCGTATTGGAAATTTTGAAATATGAAATGTGTAATTCAAATTCTCAGCACAATGGTTCAACAATGAATCCATAAATAAAATTATCAGTACAATATGTTCAATAACTACAGGATTAGACAGCAATTAACTATGATGAACCACAATATTTAGAGACGGTAAAGGTGAAGAGACAAGTGTAAATCATTTTGACTGCCGATGGTGTTGAAGAAGCGGAATGCCCATAATGTGCCTTCTTGCATGCCATAGGCACGAACAACTTTTGTCCAACCCCTTGTGACGATCGCCCGCCCATCCTTCACCGCCTTCAGGAAGACTTCTAGAGCATTATCATGGTAGCATGAATTATATACTTTAACCTTAGTTGCCTCCACTCCGGTCATGTAGTTTGCAAGGTAATCATCAGTAAATAGCTTCAGAAACCACTGAAAAGAGAAAAATATCAGATACTGAGGTCTAATAGAGTAACTTGTTGTGGGCAGGGGGAAAAGGCAACACATTACTTACCATCCTAAAGTTCACTGTTGTCTTGGACAAAGTGTAAATAAAGAGCTTAATTCCCATCACCCGTTTCTTTCGCCTAACAATCTTTCTTAGTTTCCTCACTTGACGCTTGTTCATGAATATCTCATTGCCCCATACGCAAAAGGGATCGAAGCGTGGATCAGTACCGCTCATATATGTACCTACAAGCAACCAGTAAATGTTAGAAGCTAAACTGAGATAGCACAAATGATGTAAAATACAACTACCTACGTTCCTAAGTACAAGTATTTTTAGAGATTTCAATATGAACTACATACGGATGTATATAGAATTATAGATATAGTTTAGATTAGAATCTAGATTCACTAATTTTGCTCCTTATGTAGTCTATATTGGAATCTCTAAAAATACTTATATTTAGGAACAGATGGTGTATAAGACATGGGATACAGCTAACCTCGACGGCAAACAACAATATCGCCCATTGTAGCCCTGTGTAAGTACATGGAAAGCCAATGTTAACTACAACAGGGTTAACATCCACCAAAAATAGCAAATGGTAATAAAACGGCAGCATCTGTAGTGATATCTTCATTGCGAAAGAGTAGCACGGTAGCAAAGGGACGGATTAAAAAGTGGATACAACTTTGTAACAGGCTTAACAGCATCCTAAGTCATGTTTTGTAAGTTTGTAGCCATTGAAATACAACTGCTTAAAAATGGATACAACTGTTAATTGCAACAGGCTTAATAGCCATTGAAACTGGTACTGATAAAAATGCAATTGGCAGAGTTAAACATCACAAGGCAGGTGCTGCCAGAGCAGAGAATGCCGCAGTTGTCTATAAAAAGGTAGGGAAAATAGCTAAAACGTGTTAGGCATGTTTACTACAACATGCTTAATACATCGACCATACAAAACATAGCCATTAATTGCAACTGGTATTGGTAACATTGAACTGGTGAGTTCATACTTGGTAAGTCCTGAGAGGTAGTTGTTGGGGCACTTCATCTTGGCCAGAGCCCGCCCAAAGTCAGCGGCGACAGAGGCGAGCTCTTCCTCCGGGTCGAAGCGTGGATCAGTGCCGCCGACATGTGTACCTACAAGAAGCAAGTAAATGTTAGAAGCCAAACTGCAATTGCATAAATGATGTAAAATACTGTAAGACATGGGATGCAGCTAACCTCGACGACAAACAACAACATCGCCCGTTATGGCCCTGTGTAAGTACATGGAAAGGCATGTTAAGTATAGCATCCACCAAAAATAGCAAATGGGCAACATCTCTAGTATATCTTCATTGCGGAGAGTAGCACGGTAGCAAAGGGACAGATTAAAAAATGGATACAATTGTTAATTGCAACAGGCTTAATAGCATCCTAAGTCATCTTTTGTAAGTTTGTAGCCATTGAAATACAACTGTTTAAAAATGGATTCAACTGTTAATTGCAACATGCTTAATAGCCATTGAAACCGGTACTGATAAAAATGCAATTGGCAGAGTTAAACATCACAAGGCAGGTGCTGCCAGAGCAGAGAATGGCCCAGTTGTCTATAAAAAGGTAGGGAAAGTAGCTAAAACGTATTAGGCATGTTTACTACAACATGCTTAATACATCGACCATACAAAACATAGCCATTAATTGCAACTGGTATTGGTAAGATTGAACTAGTGAGTACATACTTGGTAAGTCCCGAGAGGTAGTTGCTGGGGCACTTCATCTTTCCCAGAGCCCGCCCAAAGTCAGCGGCGGCGGAGGCGAGCCGTTCCTCTGGGTCGAAGCGTGGATCAGTGCCACTGACATGTGTACCTACAGGCAACCAGTAAATGGTAGAAGTTAAACTGCAATTGCACAAATGATGTGAAATACTGTAAGACATGGGATGCAGCTAACCTCGACGGCAAACAACAGCATCGACCGTTATGACCCTGCGTAAGTACATGGACAGGCATGTTAAGTACAACAAGGTTAGCATCCACCAAAAATAGCAAATGGGCAGCATCTCTAGTGATATCCTGAGTCATGTATTGTAAGTTTGTTGCTGGTATTGGTGAAATTGAGCTGGACAATTAATACTTGAACATCACACAGTGTGCAGTACTGAAATAAACAAGGCACGAACATGCTTAATACATCAACCGTACAAAACATAGCCATTGCAAGTGGTATTGGTAAGATTTAGCTGGTCAGCTCATACCTGTTAAGTCCTGGGGGGTAGTCACTGGGGCACTTCATCTGGGCCAGAGCCTGCACCATGTCGGCGGCGGGGGAGGCGAGGTGTTTCTCCGGGTCAACACGCACAACTGCCATCGCGCCATGGACCGCCATCAGCTCCTCGACCTCCACGTGATATGTGGTTGGGCTTGCGCGGCGATGCTATGGATGTAGGGGCAGTGGGGATTTGGAGGCATGAGGATGTTTCGCAGGCGCCATTTAAGCAATCAGACCGGGGCCGTGATAGAGATCGGTGGGTTACCTGACTGGATCCGAGCAGAACGTAGATGTGGTTGGAGCTGTGGTTGTGGCGGCGGCGGTTTGGTCTGCCGGTAGGGGGTGGGGGAGGAGGGAGATACTGAGGAAATTTGATGGGTGGGGATGTGGTTGGAGGAATAAATTCTGAAATCGCGCGCCTAATGAAAATTTCACTGCGAAACTTGAAACTTGGGCGGGGGAAATACACAGCGCAGTCGAAGCGCGTAAAATACTCGTGTGCGAGAAAAGAGAAAATTGGCAGACTACGGGCGACACACGCACTAACTACTTCTCACATGCTGCCATCGGGGCATGCTGGCCAGACGCCGACGTTCTCCTTCCCGGCCTTGTAGGTGGCAGCCCATCATGCTTCGATCTCCGCCAAGCTCTCCTCAGCACGGCGTGTAACCTCTTCTTTCTTGCGGTGGCGGGACTCTCTTTTCTTGACTGCTTTCTGCCTTTTCCACTCCTTCTGTGCGGCTTTGGCCGCCTCTAGATCCACCACCCATTCAGCCATGGCAGCCTCAAAGTCCGCCCACATAACTGTGTGGCCGGCGGCGGCGATGAACTTGGCACGGCGAGATGCCATCTCTTCCTTACCATGTGTGCGGTCGCGGGCGGCGAGGAACGCGGCGCAGCGGGATGCCATCGCTTCCTTACCAGTTATTGTGCATCGCGGTGGCATGAACGACGCTTGGAGAGAGCTCTGGGACGGAGGGGCCGGGCAGCCGTACAGTGCAGTGGTTTTTAAGAGCTCAACGACAAACGACAAAGGAAATTTGGCTTCCCTTACAATTTTGCTCGTTCATTATCGCACATGGTTCATCTCCGTCGCCTCCGGAAACAGTGTGCGCTGAGCCTATTGTGTGTTGCGTTATGATTGGCCGGAACCCCAGCCACGCGGATCGTGTGTGTGCACCATAGGATGTGCCGCGATCGAACGGCAATCCACGTCCCTCACATCACACCCGTGCAGCTGTAGCTGGATTGGATTTATATGCGCTAAATGCCTAGAAAATGCGCATAATCCCCTAAATATGGTAAATGAGCCCAGAAAAATGCCAAATTTGAACACGGTGATTTGCAGGGTGTATGTTCATCGTAGAAAAAATTTCCAGGGCAAAGAACAAAGAAAATTTGGATTCCCCTTCAATCTTGGTGATTTCCCTCTTGAAAGCATGGAACTTCCTCGGTGATGGTTCGATTTATGAAGGGCATGCATGACGACATAAGCCAAACCTTCTAAAATTTTTACCAGGGCATGGTGAGGCCATACCATGGCACCATGCCAGGCATCATGTTTTTCAAGCATTTAATTCATTTTTTCTATAGTTGAAAACCCAATAAACAAACGTTTGTGGTTGACTATTGCCACACATTTCATCGAAATATCTGCCCATTCCTTGTAAAAGGCATGATAATTTTTCTAAATGGCACGAGCATGGTTTTCCAGGCCATTCTTGTGCACCCTTTCATGCATCGATTGTTTGAACTTGAATTATGTGCATTAATGCCTAGAAAATGCACATAATCCCCTAAATATGGTAAATGAACCCGAAAAAGTGCCAAATTTGAACACGGTGATTTGCAGGGTGTATGTTCATCGTAGAAAAAAACTCATGGACAAAGGACAAAGGAAATTTGGATCCCCCTTCAATCTTGGCGATTTCCCCCTCAAAACCATGAAACTTCCTCGGTGATGGTTCGATTTATGAAAGGCGTGCATGACGACATAAGGCAAACATTGTCAAATTTATACCAGGGCACGGTGAGGCCATACCATGGCACCACGCCAGGCGTCATGTTTTCCAAGCATGTATTTCATTTTTGTATAGTTGTTAACCTAGTAAACGACGCGCTTATGGTTGACTATTGCCACACATTTCCTTGAAATATCTGCCCATTCCTTGTAAAAGGCATGACAATGTACTAAATAGCATGAGCATTGTTTTCTAGACCATTCTTGTGCACCTTTTCATGCACCGATTGTTCGAATTTGAATTATGTGCATTAATGCCTAGAAAATGCACATAATCCCCTAAATATGGTAAATGAGCCCGGAAAAATGTCAAATTTGAACACGTTGCATTTGAGGCCGTATGTTGATTGTTGGAAAAAAACTGAATGACAAACTAGGACAGAAATTTGGATTCCCCTCCAATCTTGGTGATTTCCCTCTCGAAAGCATGGAACTTCCTTGGTGATGGTTCGATTTATGAAGGGCGTGCATGATGACATAAATAAAACCTTCTCAGCTTTTTACCAGGGCACGGTGAGGCCATACCATGGCACCATGCTAGGCATCATGTTTTTCAAGCACGTATTTCATTTTTCTATAGTTGATAACCCAGTAAATGACGCGTTTGTGGTTGACTATTGCCACACATTCCCTTGAAATCTCTACCCATTCCTTGTAAAAGGCTTGAGAATTTACTAAATAACATGAGTATGGTTTTTCTAGACCGTTCTTGTGCACCTTTTCATGCACCGATTGTTCGAATTTGAATTATGTGGATTAATGCCTAGAAAATGCACATAATCCCCTAATATGGTAAATGAGCCCGGAAAAATGCCAAATTTGAAAACGTTGCATTCGAGGGGGTATGTTGATTGTAGAAAAAACTGAATGACAAGCTAGGAAGGAAATTTGGATTCCTGGCCACTTCAATCTTGCTGATTTCCCCCTCAAAACCATGAAATTTCCTCGGTGATGGTTTGATTTATTAATGGCGTGCATGATGACATCAGGCAAACATTCTCAAATTTTTACCAGGGCATGGTGAGGCCATACCATGGCACCACGCCAGGCGTCATGTTTTCCAAGCATGTATTTCATTTTTGTATAGTTGTTAACCCAGTAAACGACGCGTTTATGGTTGACTATTGCGACATATTTCCTTGAAATATCTACCCATTCCTTGTAAAAGGCATGAGAATTTACTAAATAGCACGATCATTGTTTTCTAGACCGTTCTCGTGCACCTTTTCATGCACCGATTGTTTGAATTTGAATTGTGTGCATTAATGCCTAGAAAATGCACATAATCCCCTAAATATTGTAAATGAACCCGGAAAAGTGCCAAATTTGAACACAGCGATTTGCAGGGTTTATGTTTATGGTAGAAAAAACTCATGGACAAAGGAAATTTGGATTCCCCTTCAATCTCGGTGATTTACTATCGCACACGATTCATCTTCGTCACCTCTGCGAACCGTGTGTGTTCACCCACACATGCAGAAGAAAAAAAAACCCTCGCCCACTTCGTCCCCACCCACTCGCTGCGGACTCCTCTGCAACTCTGCACCTCATCAACTTCTATCGCGGCGGCCACCGTAAGCTCGACGGCTATTGTCGGCGGGCGGAGGTCGCGCTCCAAACGGCACAGGATTTCGCCCCTACCGCTTTCCGCCACCTATCTGCACCGACATTCTAGACTCTGGTCGATTGGGGTTTTCTGTGGGATTGGGCCAGGGATTTTTCTCATGGAGAAGGTAATCAACTTAGCGAAATATTCACTCATCTCTTATCGTAGTCCGTCCGTCGCTGTTAATCAACCAGCGGAAATCGCCGTGGATTCATTTTTGTTCTAGCTGATTCGTGGGTGTTCATTCATGTGTCCACAGTGCGAGCACAAATCGGGCAAGTGTGGTCGTGGCCAGTCGGAAACGAAGTTCTATCTTACCATTCCAGATGACTTCAGGGAGCGCTTGGTATGTTCAATCTCAACCTACCACGGTCGGCATGGCCTAAATTTGTGAATATATACCGTCTGTTGCTACATTTGGATAAAAGGTATGGTGCCACGTGCAGCCTAGATGTCGAAGCCGATTTCCCCCCTATATAAGGCAAATATATGATGTATTGTTCATTCAGTTACTCTCATATTTCCATCAAATCTTTGTTACATTATCTATTTTTAATTATATATTTTTGTACTTTGCTTTCATCTATATATTGATCTGTTCTATCAGTTACTCCCATATTTGCATCTTGCTCTATTATTTCAATATATCTAATTTATGATCTTAATTTTCATTTCAAGCAGTACATCCCTTGCTTTGCAAGAAAAGGAGTGGAAGGAAATCTTGGGCTTTACTTCGTTGATGACTCCATGGATGTCATATTGACAACGCAGCATGGATTTACAATGACGGTTAGCGTAAAACTTGATAAAGATGGTCACTCCTATTTTGATGCGGACCTTTGGAGGAAAATGTCTAAGTGTTATGAACTGAAAGCTGGTAATAAAATTCTAGTGCGTGCACCACAGCCTGGTCTAATTAACATGGATGTTTACTTCCCCAACGTCTTCAGCCGATCAAAGTCTGATCGAGGTTAGTGTCCTTTCAACTTTCTCCATGCTGGCATATTACTTAGCAAAATCGAGGTATTTGTTCTGACTAATTGATCACTATTTAAGCAACCAATTGTGATTTCATTTTCTGACTCCGTTCCTAGGCAGTAACAAATTCTATTTACCAATTTGTGCGCACTATATATTCTTCTGCCATGTTCTAAATAAATAATACCTTCCCACCTTTTAAGCAGGATATGTTGGATGCATAGTGAATGATCTGTATGTTACTAAGCGTACCAAATTTCACTGGAAGGACTTGAAGCATGTCATAAACTTTGTTGATAATCTGACAGAGATAGCACAGCATATGAACGCTGGATTTTGGATGGGATCAATTATACCTATGGTGCACACATTGAACAAGACCAATTGTGTGCACAAAACGCTGGTAAAAAGTCTTATTTTAATGTTGATGCTCATAAACTATATATATCTTTAACGATATGTTACAATTGGTTTTTATTCTACATTCCAACAGAAATTGCCCGCTGTAGCAGTTCCTGGATCGACTTCCCGGCGTGGTGGAATTACACTTGTGCCTGCTAATAACGCCAAAGTGATTGCAAGGTACTGCATTTCCCGCAGAAATGGAACCATTCAAATTAACAAGTTCTCACTTGTCGTGGCAATGCATCCATATTGGAAAATTGGAGACACTGTTCTACTCATGCTCTACCAAGGCACAGGAGGGCTCTTCCTTTTCATTGAAGAGATGTCGAGTCGCCGTGATCAAGCTGCTTCCAGTGGATAGTTGTGGTTGTTGGCCCTCAGCCTCTTAAAATGTGCTAGTTGTTACTATGTCAAGTATGTAGATATGGACCATATGGTTGTTGGCCCTCAGCCTCTTAAAATGTGATAGTTGTTACTATGTTAAGTATGTAGATATGGACCATATGGTTGTCAAAACCGTGTTACGAAGATCCTCCTTTTGTCGAATAGTGTAACCACTATAGATATGTTACTCAAATGCTGTTAGCCAAGTTCTTAAATTTTCATGGAAAGTATTAGTATCATACATAGTTCATTGAGTTTAAGCGTGTGCCCGATGTCCAGAAGGCATTTGCATATTAACTGTCCATATTGCAAATTCACACACGTGTTAACATAAGGAAACGTATGTGTAACTTACTAACCATCGCACACGAGTACTCGCAGACGCATCGTGTGCGATACTCCTAGCCACCGCAAGCAACTAGTTTGCATTTTTCAAAGTTTTTTGTACACACAGAATCACACACGAACTAATTGTAGTAACCGTCTGTGTTTTAATTTCTCATCGCAAACAGTTCATCCAAGTCGGCTATTTGTCATGTATCACACACATCTTGTTTACACGACCCATTTGTGTTCTTTTGGCTCATCGCAAACAGTTCATCTATGTGAACTATATGCCGCATATCACACACATCTTGTTAAGTTGAACAATTTCTGTTGTGTTCCCTAATCGAAAATAGTTCGTCCAAGTGAACCGTATGTCATATATCACACACACCTTGATCTGGCAAACCGTTTCTGTTGCACTCCCTAATAGCAAAAAGTTCATCGAAGCGAACTGTATGCCGTATATCGCACACACATTGATATGGGGCTGGTTGGTGTTTCGCTATCTAGCTCTTTTATCATTTCCAACAAGGGCCTTTCATGCAATATAATTGGGCTATAAAGTTCTAGGATCGATCATACTGTGAGAACAACACAAAAGAGCATATTGTATACAACGCCACAATAATGATATCATAGACATACATAAAAGTACAGGTTAGTACCTTGAGCATTTTAATCCCTTCCTCGTATGTTAGCTTCCACGTTTTCTCTAGGAACTGTATATAAATTAGAAGAAGTTGAGATAGTAACTAAAACAAAAGCACACATATAATAACACAAAATAGTAAGGAGTAATGTTTTACCTTCAGAGGTTCAAATGGATACTGCCTATTTATTGTCTTGAGTTCCTTCTGATAATTTTCATTCAGGTGTTTGAATATTGCTACAATTAGCAATCTATGATATCACAAACCTGTAAACAAAATTCAGTACTTGGTCAGCATCGCATCAATAGACAAACTAAAGAATTATTTCCTCCAAATCTTCCTTACCTCAAAGTAGTGCTCCTTAATCTCCATTTCTGCATCCAACCCAATAAACTCACACAAATGCTTGTGAGTGTTTGATTTTTCTTATCTAAATACCGGACCAGCCTCAAACACGCGCCCAAAGCCACCACGGATGCTCTTTAGATTGTACTCCAGCTTGAATACAGATGCACCACCTTCACTTGATCCACCAATCAAGTTTGGACTGTGGATCCCAATAAAATTCTCCGAGAACTAAAACTCGCTGAAAGTTTGCATGTGTATCCAACAATCATGACATGTACTCCCTACGTAAAGAAATAAAAGAGCATTTAGATCACTACTTTAGTGATCTAAACACTCTTATATCTATGTAAAGAAATATAAGAGCGTTTAGATCACTACTTTAGTGATCTAAACACTCTTATATTTCTTTACGGAGGGAGTATGAACCATAGTTTTGAGGAACACCATCTCATGTTGCATGTTAACACTACGAAAAAAAGACACATCCGTGACATGATGGCCCGAATGATTTTTTTCCTGTCATGGTTATGACACTTCTATGATGATAATTGTGACAGAAATACTTATCATCATAGATGTGGTGGGCTCCTACTTCTATGACAAAAAATCATGACAAAAATTGGGCTTTTCATCCTAGGCGGGCCAGAGATGCACCTGCATGACAATCTTTGGGCTATCCATGACGAAAAAAATCATGGTAGAAGCGAGGGCGAGGAAAATTTTAGGGAGTTCCCGGTTACGGTGGGCGGTCGGGGCCGAGCGATGCACTAGGTCTGCGCGTTTCTCTCTCGTACGTATGCGCGCTTGTGTGCGAGGCGTTGGCTCTAACTGAACCTGAGCGATTGCACTCACTACGTTACTAAACCCGAGCGATCGATCGGGGCTATTAACTGAACCTGAGTGATTCCTTCAGTGCTGACTGAACCCGAGCAATTCCTTCGCTGCAGCTGCTAAATGAACCCGAGCGATTGATTGCTGCTGTTGCTTATTGAAGCCGATCGAGCCCCCATGCGAGATACAGCCAGCCGGTGTTGGGTTGCCTCTCGATGAACAGTGACCATTGCTACTACGCGTGTGATACGTAGAATGAGTCGAGACGTGGTGAGTCGAGGCTGTGGATGAACAGTTCCTGGTGGGGGTTGGATGAACAGGACCCCGTTGTAGAAGGCGGTTGCTGCTGGATGAATAGGACCCCGAGGAGGCCGCCGCACCGCAGTCGGTTGGGAGTGGATGAACAGGACCCCATGGAGGCTGGATGAACAGTAGCCGGTGGAGGCTGGATGAACTGTAGCCCATGGATGAACAGTAGCTGGTGGAGGCCGGAGGAAGTCGACGGTGGATGAACAGTAGCCTGTGGAGGCTAGAGCGAGGCAGTAGACGGTGGATGAACATGACCCTGTTTCGACCATAGGCGCTCGAACAGAAGTCCGTTTCCTCCATTTTGCGGTACGCCACGCCCCTCCCGATCAACAGGACCCCGTTTCGACCGTCGGCACTCAAACAAAAGTCCGTTTCTTCCATTTTGTGGTACGCAAGACCCTTCCTGATGAACAGGACCCCGTTTCGACCGTACGTGGTCGAACGAAAGGCCATTTCCTTCGTTCTGCGGTACGCCAGACCTCATTTCGGCTGTTCCGTCCAAGCTGGTTGGCTCCCGATGAACATGACGTATTTCGACCCAGTCGGTTGCCTCCCGATGAACACGACGCTGTTTCCTCCGTTTCGACCCAGTCGGTTGGCTGCCGATGAACATGACGACATCGTTGTACGCGTTAGAGACCCCGCCCTTATGTACGTACGTAGCCATATTTACTTTCTTGTAGTGTGACTGTACGTACGTGTACACGATATAGACGAGACTGCATGACATGCTACGTCGCCGGTTCTACTATGACACCTGCCACTCCTTACTCATCCATGGGTCATCGCTGCAGAGAGACCGATCGACCACTATGTACATACACGTTCACGACCAGACAGATAACTCTACGTACGCTTCGACCTGGTGGGTCCCAGCTGCCAGGGGGTAAGGAGGCACTTCCTTCCGTGCGAAGATGTAGCTAGTGGGTCCCAGCTATCAGGGGGAAACATTTTTTTGCGAAATGCAGAGGCTCTTCCAGTGGGTCCCCGCTGTCAGGTGGAGGAATCACTATTTTGCGCGTAATAAGGAGGCACTTCCTTGCGTGCGGCCGTGGAACCAGCTGTCAGCCTCTCCACGTACAGTCCTCTTCCGATGGATTGACCATGCCGCACCAAGAGCACCATGGCGGTGGACGACGGCGAGGCCTAGGAAGGGAACGACACGGAGCCAGGGAAGACTTGCTAGTTGTTTCCCATGCGGAGGGGAGTACGAGGGTTTACTGGTTCGTCTGTCATCGCTGGAGAATAACAGTAGGTGTGGGTAAGTAGAGGGATGGCCAGGCCAGTGATGGGAGTAGGGTGGGACGGTGAGGCCTGCGGAGCAGCACAACCGGCCAAGGAAGGCAGGAGCAGGTGGCACGGCCGGCGCTGGTTCGGGCGGCTGGAGCAAGAAGACCAGAGATTGAAGAAGCAGCACGGCCGTTAGATTAAGATCGTACGGTCACTGCAGCTAGAATCATTTATATTGACTAAGTAGACAAAGCCCTGTGTCCGCGTCAACTTAGTAGGCCCACAAGTCAGCCTCCAAGTATGGTGGGTCCCAGCTAGCAGGGGGAGTAATCATTTTTGTGTGTGCGTAATACGGAGGCACTTCCTTGCGTGCTAAGATATAGTTGGTGGGTTCGAGCTATCAGTGGGAGGAACATTTTTTTCATGAAATACAGAGGCCCTTCCGGTGGGTCCCCGCTGTCAGGTGGAGGAATCATTATTTTGCGCGTAATAAGGAGGCACTTCGTTGCGTGCGGCCGTGGACCCAACTGTCAACCTCTCCACGTACAGTCCTCTTCCGATGGATGTCGTTCGTTGACCACGCCGTGCCGAGAGCACCAAGGCGGTGGATGATGGCGAGGCCTAGGAAGGGAACAACACGGAGCCGGGGAAGACTCGGTAGTTGTTTCCCGCACGGAGGGGAGTACGAGGGTTTACTGGTTCGTCTACCGTCGCCGGAGAATAACAGCAGGTGTGGGTGAGTAGAGGGATGGCCAGGCCAGCGATGGGAGTAGGGTGGGGCAGTGAGGCCTGCGCAGCAGCATAGCTGGCCAAGGGAGGCAAGAGCAGGTGGCACGGCCGGCGTTGGTTTGGGTGGCTGGAGCAAGAAGACCAGAGGTTGAAGAAGCAGCACGGCCGTTAGATTAACATCGTACGGTCACTGCAGCTAGAATCATTTATATTGACTAAGTAGACAAAGCCCTGCGTCTGCGTCAACTTAGTAGGCCCACAAGTCAGCCTCCAAGTATGGTGGGTCCCAGCTAGCAGGGGGAGTAATCATTTTTTGTGCGTCATACGGAGGGACTTCCTTGCGTGCGAAGATATAGCTGGTGGGTCCGAGCTGTCAGCAGGAGGAACATTTTTTTTTGTGAAATACAAAGGCCCTTTCGGTGGGTCCCCGCTGTCAGATGGAGGAATCATTACTTTACGCGTAATAAGGAGGCACTTCCTTGTGTGCGGCCGTGGACCCAGCTGTCAGCCTCTCCACGTACAGTACTCTTCTGATGGATGTCGTTCGTTGACCACGTTGACCACGTTGACCACGCCGCGCCGAGAGCACCAAGGCGGTGGACGACGGCGAGGCCTAGGAAGGGAACGACATGGAGCCAGGGAAGACTCGGCAGTTGTTTCCCACGCGGAGGGGAGTATGAGGGTTTATAGGTTCGTTTGTCATCGCCGGAGAATAACAACAAGTGTGAGTGAGTAGAGGGATGGCCAGGCCAGCGATGAGAGTAGGGTGGGGCGGTGAGGCCCACGCGGCAGCACAGCCAGCCATGGGAGGCGGGAGCAGGCAGTCCCGTCGGCGCTGGTTTGGGCGGCTGGAGCAGGAAGATCAGATATTGAAGAAGCACGACGGCCGTTGGATGAACATCCAACAGTCACTACTCTCGTGTGTTGATTAAGTTGACACGGCCATGCGTGTGCGTCAACCTTTTTTTAAGGAAAGCATACACGTCAACCTAGTAGGTCCACAAGTTAGCCTCAAATATGTGGAAAACATCATACAACCCATCTGCCATTATTTCTAATAAATTTACAACCCATTGGCTAATTCTTGAGGATTTTTTTGAAGCCCATATTATTTTTGTTAGCATTACATCCCATATTCTGGCCACGGTTAAAAAATTCAATGAAATTTTCATATTTCAGTGTGGTCCGAACTGTTATTATTCCCGAAATTTTGAATCACGTTCAAACTAATTTAAAAAATTATATCAATTTAAAATCTAACATAATTTTCCGTGCAAAAAACAATTAAATTTGAAATCTCAAAATCCTAAAAAAATGATATTTGAAACTAATTGCCGGTTTTCTGTGTTTTTAAAATTTACATCCCATTTCTTACTACTTATAGCCCATTTTCTGGGCAAGCGAATACATCGCTCTCGTCTTGAAAGATTTGCAGCCCAGCAGGGCTGAGAAAAGCAAGTAGGCCTCCGTTGGGTATTCTTTAAAAGAAGTAGAACTGGGCTAGCCATTTTTAGAAAGAAAAAAACACAACTGGGCTCATCATGTGGTAAACATAAAATAAAAGCCTGTCACGGCCATGCAGCCTTTCTTATGAAAAATTACAGCCCATTTGGTGTGCTAGTTCAAAATAAGTTTGTGGGTGCTGCGGGGGCTAATCACCTGGGTTCTGTAATGCACAGTGAGCTCAAGCAGCCGGCAAGAGTGATGTTATTTCCCTTGGTTGGGATTTTTTTACAATATTTCTCTCTTAATTAAACAAATGGCAAGCCATTTGCCTTGTTTCAAAGAAAATATGACAGTCACAGCCGAGTTGAAAAGGGCAACAACATCTAACTCCAGCTCACAAACTGTACAAAAGCACGAGGGTTAATTGTTCATCAGGTTTACAAAAAACCAAGATTGAAAAGGGCAACAACATCTAACTCCAGCACTGTTTTTGGCAGTCACAATCAAATGGACCGGTTAGGTCCATAGAACGAACATCCTAGGTCGTAAAATTTACTAGATAATGCCCACAAGATGTTGTAAATAAAAGCCCGGCACGTTCAGAAGCCCTTTTGTCCACCCGAAACTCCTTTTTTTGCTCTTTGACATACCCATCCGTCAAAACCATGCTGCCAATAAACTTAAGCCTGATGGACAATAGTAACCTAGCATTCAGTAGGAAGAATGTGACAAATCTAGTGTTTGCATGGTTGGCTACATATCGTTCCAGCGTTATTGTCTTCAATCGAGTGTCATGAGAACCGAGAAAATCCCGGTGCTTATGAAACCACTGATTGGTTATACCTTTCTTACCCCGTCCTGTTGCCTAAATAGACATGAAGATTGAAAAAGGTTAAGGTCTAAAAAAAGAGTGTCGAAAGAGCAACAACTGAACGGTTAATTCTAGTACACTATATGCGGGATTTCAATGTGCGTGAAATTATCACCTTTATATAAAACTTCTCCAGACATGGAAAGCATTGCAGCAAGCCAATAATCTTGTTCAAATCAAAACTATTCATAGAGAGAGAGAGAGTGGTTTGAAATCCAGAGAATGCATGGCTTTTGCAATTAATATATAAACATGAGTGCACTCCGTGTTGTCAGTGTCAAGCACTTTATACATTTGTCACATACATGGATACATTCCAAATTGCTAGCTACGAAATAGAATACATGTCGAATTCAACATAAAAGTGGTTTCAAAGATTCGAATTCATAGGAAGTGCATTCAAATATGAATTCGAGATAATGGCATTTGTAAATCATATCTAAAAGGGGGCATTAATCTTTGTTGTGCGTTTGAACATGCTATATATTCATACGCATGTCTAAATATTTTTTTCAACCAAGGAGATTATATCTGGAACCATGCATGAATTGAGCTAAGCTACATTTTTTTAATATATACTCGTGTACAATGTAGATTCAAATGTACCCCCTCCATTGCAAAATAATCGTAGTTTTAGGATTTTCAAGAGTCAATATTTTTGAAGTTTGACAAATCCTGAAATTTTAATTCAAGAGAACTGTAAACGTTAATGCTTCTGCGCCCAAATATTGAACGAAGCACCAAATAAGCCTCTGGTCACCCGAAACCGCGCGAGACCAAAGTTTGGTGGCAGGAAATTACTATCCTGACTCTGGCCCATGTAGCCTATCGGCCCGATGTCCAAAGGTCTAAACCGGGGTTGGTTTGTAACTTCACCAAGATGCTAGTCAACCGCCTCCGAGAAGCATTCATACACCGTGGGCGCCTAAACACCCATGAGCTCGGCCGAAATCTATCCCGCCCACTATTTGGGACACCTGAGATTACCGTCCTACCCCCGACACACAATATCTCTGAAATTTTAGTTGGGGGCAAAGTTTGTTACTTTCCCCAAATTTCAAACAAGTGCATCCCAAAACAAAACATTATTCCCCCTTAGCCCCCTCCCTCCGTTTCCCAATTCATACACCATGGGCTCCAAAACACCCTCTCCACCAGCCGCGAAACCGCAGCCTCCTCCGTCCTCCACCCCATTGCGCGCAATCCACCGCCGCCCTCCTCCATCACGCCAGAGCTAGTACCCCGATGTCGTCGTCCAACGCAACCGCAACCACAACACTCTCAAGGACTTAGTAGCTGAAGCCAAGGCAGAGCTGCCTCCATGACACCGACGTCGACGTGCGTCATACCCGAACCACTTTGAGCACGCCGTCGTGCACCTCACCGCTGCCGCTCCACTATCATAACCGTCCACCGCACCGGAGCTGTTCCCGCTACGCCGTCATTCACCGGCTCAGATCTGCTTCCCCGCCGCCGACAGATGGAAAACGCACCACACTCAACAACTTGGCCATGGCTTCATCCAAGGCACCACCGTCCTCCACAACATCTTGTTTCCAGTGAACCACAAGAAGATCGTTGAAAAAACAGAAGGACACGACACTACCAGCAGAAAGAGGTACTCCTCTTCCCTTATTCCTGCAAATCTTATGTCTCTGCTCACACCGTATTCATCCCACGAAAGAAACTAGTTGAGCGCTTATTACTGCACCTTCTTCATGACACTAAATGCACAAGGTTTCTCCCATTTACTATTTCACCTTAGCTAGAGGTCAGTTGTCTGCCTGATTTCAATTCAGGGTCAGTTGATTCGCAATTAAAAGAAGCAGCACCCGCTTAGGCGCACGGAGCATCTAGTCCACCTGTTCGCCGGGGAAGCGGTAGCATCGGTATCTATCATAGGGGTGTGGGGGCACATGAGCTGCTTGCGCCCAATCTGGAGGTCGGCGGGGCTTAAAGGGATGGCCGGTGGGGGGGGGGGCGGTGCCAAGCACGGAGGTGCGGTGAGGTCGAAGGGAGGGCGGAGGCAGGGGACTGGGCCGATGGTCGCTGGCGTTTCCAGGAAGATCATCAACACTGAATGGCTGGAGGTAGATGAAGGCGATCTGCCCATTCTTTGTACATCGAACGGTGCAGAAAAATGGACTGGCCTATTTGTTTTCAGTCGACTATTATTTTCATAGGACCACACCTTATGGTGTGCTGGAGGAGTATCTACATCTCCCAGCCATCCCTGTGATCATATTTCAAAATCCTAGAATCTAATTTTGTATCATATGTCTCCCGTCATTTATTTCTCACCCACCTGCTATCTACTACTTTCACTATGTACTACTTGTGCACACACTTCACCCATACTCACACTACTGTTTTTTTATGCATGGGTATTTCAGACTCTGACGCACTATCAATAAATACACAAAAAGAAAAGACAAAAGTCACTCCAGTCTAATTCGAGGATAAGCAGTAAGTGTTTCAGCACTCTAAAGGGTGCAGTGTCAGCAGATGGAGACAGTAAACGTAGCTCTGCAGTTGATGATCTCAATTGCCACACACAACCATCCCAGGTGCTTGCTTTAACTTCGCGCTGTCAAATGCGGTTGCATGTTGCATATGGTGTCTATCTTGTATTACTTCCAATTTGGTTAAATTGCATCAGCTTACTTTACACATTATACCTTTGATAATGACATGCCTTCCTATTTTTGATACATACTACATCTGTCTATTAACCATGTTCTTACATCAAACTAATGCTCTTATGTATCCCTCATCAATCACTTATGATGAGACAATCACGCCAGTGGGTTACTGTGAGACACGCTACTCTTTCAAAGAGTGCAGTGTCATCCTCCCCACATGATTCTCAAGAAATAGCAAAGCTAGATGAAGATAGTCAACGTAGCTCTGTAGTTGATGACCACAATTCCCCTACACCACCATCGCAGGTGCTTGCTCTTACTTGGCAATGTGATATGTGGTTGCATGTTGCATATGGTGTCTACCTTGTATTGGTTCTAATTAGGGTAAATTGCATCTGCTTAGTTAACACATTATACCTGTGAATATGACATGCCTTCCTGTTTTTGGTACATACTACGTCTTTCTATTAACCATGTTCTTACATCAAACTACTTTTCTTGTGTATCCCTCATCAATCACTTCTGATGAGACACCTTCAAATTGACAATGTGATATTGGTTGCATCTTGCATATCATTTCAAGCATGTACTGCCTCTAATTTGTTGAAATGCCACTTATGATGAGACACTTTTGACTTGGTAGAGTGATTTTGGTTGGATCTTTCATATGGTGTCTAGCTTGCATTGCTTCCAATTTGTTGAAATACCTAGAGATCTGTAACCCCGATGGCGCTGAAATTTTAATATGGTTTTTTCGGATATAAGCTTCCTTGTGGATGAAGAAGAGCCACAACCGACTTACGAGGTGCCCACTAGGCACCACCGCGCGCCAAAGGGGCAGGCCGCGCTCTGGTGGGTCATGAGGCCATGGGCCTCCGTTTGCGTTGATTCCACCTCCCAAAAATCACATATATTCCAAAATAATTCTTCATAAATTTTTATCGCGTTTGGACTTTGTTTGATATGGATATTCTGCGAAACAAAAAACATGCAACAAACAGGAACTGGCACCGGGACTGGATCAGTACGTTAGTCCCAAAAAATAATATAAAATGTTGCCAAAAGTATATAAAAGTTGTATAACATTGGCACGGAACAATAAAAAAATTATAGATACGATGGAGATGTATCAGCATCCCCAAGCTTAATTCCTGCTCGTCCTCGAGTAGGTAAATGATAAAAAAGTTAATTTTTGATGTGGAATGCTACCTCGCATAATCTTGATCATATATCTAATCATGGCATGAATACTAAGACACGAGTGATTCAAAGCAATAGTCTATAATTTGACATAAAGACATTAGTAGTCAGGCATCCCAACAAACAATCATTTCTTTCAAAATATCAATGCTAAAGAACGTTATCCCTACAAAATCATATAGTCTTGTCACGCTCCATCTTCTTAACACAAAGTATTTATCATGCACAACCCCGATGACAAGCCGAGCAATTGGCTCGTACTTTTTAACGTGCTTCAGCCTTTTCAACCCCCACGCAATACATGAGCGCAAGCCATGGACATAGCACTACGGGTGGAATAGATTATGATGATAGGGGTAAACATAAAGAAGACAAAAAGTAAGAAAGTCTCACATCGACGCGGCTAATCAATGGGCTATGGAGATGCCCATCAATTGATATCAATGCGAGGAGTAGGGATTGCCACGCAACGGATGCACTAAGAGCTATAAGTGTATGAAAGCTCAATATGAAAACTAAGTGGGTGTGCATCCAACTTGCTTGCTTATGTTAACCTCGGGCATTTGAGGAAGCCCATCATCGGAATATACAAGCCAAGTTCTATAATGAAAAATTCCCACTAGTATATGAAAGTTACAACATAGGAGACTCTCTATATGAAAAACATGGTGCTACTTTGAAGCACAAGTGTGGAAAGGATAGTAACATTGCCCCTTCTCTCTTTTTCTCTCATTTTTCTCTTTTCTTTTTTTATATTTTTTTCTTGGGCTCTTTTTGGCCTCACCTTTTTTTCTTTTTTTGTCTGAAGTCTCATCCTGACTTGTGGGGGAATCATAGTCTCCATCATCCTTTCCTCACTGGGACAATGGTTTAATAATGAATAATGATGATCATCACACTTCTATTTACTTACAACTCAAAAGAAATAAAAATTAGAACAATATGACTCTATATGAATGCCTCTGGCGGTGTACCAGGATGGGCAATGATCTAGCGTGGCAAAGATATCAAAAAATGGACAAGCCATAAAAATACCATGCTAGCTATCTTACGATCATGCAAATCAATATAACAATGGATGCTCAAGTCATGCATATGAGGATGATGGAAGTTGCATGGCAATATATCTCGGAATGGCTATGAAAATGCCATAATAGGTAGGTATGGTGAATATTTTGAGGAAGATATAGGGAGGCTTATGTGTGATAGAGCATATCATATCATGGGGTTTGGATGCACCGGCGAAGTTTGCACCACATCTGGAGGTGAGAAAGGGCAATGCACGGTACCGAAGAGGCTAGCAAATTACGGAAAGGTAAGAGTGCGTATAATCCATGGACTCACATTACTCATAAAGAACTCACATACTTATTGCGAAAGTTTATTAGCCCTCGAAGCAAAGTACTACTAGGCATGCCCCTAGGGCGATAGATTGGTAGGAAATGACCATCGCTCGTCCCCGACCGCCACTCATAAGGACAATCATGCTCCAACTTCATAGCATTACGAGAGACTATACGTGCATGCTTCGGGAATCACAAACCTTAACACCAATATTCTTACTAACCACAATCATTCACTAGTACCTCCTAGATATTACCATCTCTATATCGCAAAACTATTGCAAGGAATCAAACATATCATATTTAGTGATCTACAAGTTTTATGTAGGATTTTATGACTAACCATGCAAATGACCAATTCATGTTGACTCTCTAAATAGATATAAGTGAAGCATGAGAGTTTAATTCTTTCTTCAAAAGACCACACTCTAATAAATATAAGTGAATCAAAAGAGCATTCTACAAATAACGGTTTTCTATATGTAGAGAAACAGGCAATCCAAACTTCAACTGATATAAGTGAAGCACATGAAGCATTCTATAAAGCCATACTCAAAAGATATAAGTGAAGTGCAATGAGAATTCTATAAATCAACCAAGGACTATCTCATACCAGCATGGTGCATTATTAAAAGAAAAACTAAAAAGCACACAACGCTCCAAGATTTACACATATCATGTGAACAAAACGAAAACCGAAACATACCGATACTTGTTGAAGAAAGATGGGATGCCTTCCGGGGCATCCCCAAGCTTAGACTCTTGAGTCTCCTTGAATATTTACTTGGGGTGCCTTGGGCATCCCCAAGCTTTAATTCTTGCCTCTCCTCCTTCTCCTCATATCGAGATCTCCTCGATCTTTGAACACTTCATCCACACAAAACTTAACAAAAACCTTCGTGAGATCCGTTAGTATAATAATGCAAATCACTACTTTAAGTACTGTTGCAAACCCATTCATATTTTATTTTTGCATTATCCCTACTATATTCTAACTTCTCCATGGCTTTTAAATCCATAGTTTCATCAAAATAAGCAAAACAATGCATAAAAAATAGAATATGTCAAAAACAGGACAATCTGTAGCAATCTGAACATTGACCATACTTCTATAACTCCAAAAATTCTAAAAAATTAGGAAAAAAATTAAACAATTTGCATAGCAGTACTGTGTAAAAAATTCAGAAACTTTTGAAGTTCCATTAAAAAATGTATATTCATGCACTACAGTCAAAGCTTCTGTTTTTGCACCGCACATACCAACAAGCAATCTAATCATCCTAAAGGCAAATCTTGGCACATTATTTTACAATACAATGGATTTTTACAAGGGGATAATTATTTTTTTTTGAAAAGTTTCTGTAATTCAAGATTCACAAAGTTTCCAAGGGCAGGAGCAAAGTTCAAGGCATGCTCCCGCTTCCACGGTGCTCGTCTTTCTCACTTTCACTTTTCTTTTTGAAAAGTTTTAAGTTCCCCTCTATATTTTTAGAATAAAATGACTCTCTAAAACTTCCGGGTTGTCTCCCTGGCAGCACTTTCTTTAAAGCCATTAAGCTAGGCATATAGTGCTCAAATAATTGATCCACCCAGATCCCAAGGTATATCAAAGCCAATTTTAATTAACAATGATTTGTAATTTAGTAGTGAGCACAAAGAAACATATATCATGCCATGACGAAGTCTAACTCTCTTCCTATGCATCAGCATATCATAAAAGAACAATTCATGCACATAAAGTAAAGGCCAATGCATAGCATAAACAGTTTCTTGCAATTTTATCATATTGGAAATATAGAGAGGTGGAGATATAGTTCCTCTCTCATAATAATTGCAAGTAGGAGGAGCAAGCACATGCATATTATATTCATCAAAATCATCACGTGTAGTAATAAAACGCAACCCATCAATATAATCTTTAATAAGGGCAAACTTACCTGATATAGTGCAGTTGGGAGAATTCAAAAAGACAATAGGACTATCATGTGTGGGTGCAATAGCAACAATTTCATTCTTAACATGAGGAACTATAGAAAGTTCATCTCCATAAGCATAATTCATATTGGCATCATGGCCACAAGCATAGCAAGCATCAAGTTCATCAAAAAGGGATATTTCAAATGAATCAACGGAATCATAGCATTCATCCTTTGGTAAGCACGAAGGGAAATTAAACAATGTATGGGATAAAGAGTTACTCTCATTAGAAGGTGGGCACGGGTGATCAATCCGCTCTTCCTCCTTTTGTTCTTCGCTCTCCTCCTCATCTTTTTCATCTAATGAGCTCATAGTGTCATCTATTTCTTCTTTCATAGACTCCTGCAAAATGTTAGTCTCTTTTTGGACAGCAGAGGCATCCTCAATATATTCTTTAACATAAGCATTAGAAGCATAGTTTTCATAGCAATATTTAAGTATGGCAAATTTTTCAGATTTTAAAGAGTAATATCATACTTTTCAATCAAAGAAGCAATTTCATAAGCACCCTTAAAAGCAACAAATTCTTCAATTTGTTCAATATCATAGTAATTGTAAACACCCTTGGCATAAGAAGATAAGATTACATTATCCTTAAACTCACATTGGAAAGAAAGGTGTTTTTTAGGGTCTTCCGATCAACAAGTAAAATCATGTATTTTGCATAGATTCAAAGCATAGCAATACAAATTATTAATATGATGCCATAAAAGTTTCCCCTTTTGAGATAAGCGGTGTCACACAAAATAAGCATGCTCATTTAGTGATTTTCCCTCAACTAAGCTAATTGGGTTTTCAGCACGAGCACAAGGGACCGAAGATGATCCAAGTAGAAAGCTTCAGCAGTATGATAGATTTTGGGTGGTTCTTCAACCATTGGTTTAGTAGGTACAACTAATTTTTTTTGGTATTTTACATTTCCTACCCGTAACTAGAGATAGAAAACAAGAGCACAAAATAAAATCTACTTAGTGCTAAAGCAAACAAGGACACACGAGAATATTCACCCCACGCTATTGCTCCTCAGCAACGACGCCAGAAAAAGGGTCTTGATAACCCACAAGTATAGGGGATCGTTTGTAGCCTTTTTCGATAAATAAGAGTGTCGAACCCAATGAGGAGCTAAAGGTAGAATTTATATTCTCTCAAGTTTTATCGACCACCGATACAACTCTACACGCACTTAACGTTTGCTTTACCTAGAACAAGAATAAAAGTAGAAGTACTTTGTAGGTGTGGTAGGATAGGTTTGCAAGATAATAAAGAACATGAAAATAAAAGTTAGGTGCTGTTTAGATAAAGAAACAATTAACTTAGTATAGCGAGTGTGGATTAGTAGTGGTAGGATCTGCAAAATTGTCCCTAAGCAATTAACTGCGTTACTAGACCAATAGCAAGTTTTTATGTGGGAGAGGCCACTGCTAGCATGTCATCCCTTACATGGAATTCTATGCACTTATGATTGGAACTATTAGAAAGCATCCGCAACTACTAATGTTCATTAAGGTAAAACCCAACCATAGCATTAAGATATATATTGTCCCCCCTTCAATCTCGTATGCCTCAATTTCTATGTTAGGAAGAAGCTTCCGTCACTCTTGCCCTCCAATGCATAGTCCTATCAACATACAACTAACCCTATGGTATGATCCACACGCACGCTCATATGATGGGCACCAAAGGACAACAACATAACCACAAGCAAATTAAACCAATCATAGCAATTCACCAATTATCGATAGGACAACAAAAATCTACTCAAGCATCATAGGATGGCAACACATCATTGTATAATAATATGAAGCATAAAGCACCATGTTCAAGTAGAGGGTACAACGGGTTGCGGGAGAGTGGACCGCTGTAGATAGATGGGGGAAGGTGATGAAGATGTTGGTGAAGATGACGGAGTTGTTGGAGTAGATCGCCGTCACACGATGATTGCCCCGACGGTGTTCTGACACCACCGGGAGAGAGGGGAAGAGAGCCCCCTCCTTCTTCTTCTTCCTTGTCCTTCCCCCTAGATGGGAGGAGGGTTTCCCCTCTGGTCCATGGACTCCATGGCGGCGGAGGGGCGAGAGCCCCTCCTAGATTGGAATTCTCTCTCTCTCTTTTTCTTTTCTGTTTCGCGTCCCCCTTTTCTAGCCTTCACCGTTTCTTAAATATCCGGAGATCCGTAACTCCGATTGTGCTAAAATTTTAACACAATTTTTTTCCAGATATAAGCTTCCTTGCGGCTGAAGAAGAGCCCCAAGTGACTTATGGGGTGCCCACTAGGCATCACCGCGCGCCAGGGGGGGCAGGTGAAAGCACAAGTGCTCCCTATGAAAGCACAAGTGCTCCCTGGGTGGTTTTGGTAATTAATGTCAACATATCTCTTGTTGGACTAATACTTTCATCTAGTTCAACGAAGGCGTGGCCTGGACAAGAGGATGTGGAACCCCTTCAAAATGCTAAGGACAAAGATTGGCACAAGCTCAAGACTCTACATTTCTATTTTAGTGATCCAAGATCACATTGAGTCCATAGGAAAAGCCAATACTATTAAAAGGGGATGAGGTGTTCCTTAATGGTCTACTTGCTCAAAGTGCTTAGTGATATGCTCCAAAGCCCTCAACCACTCTCTCAATTCCAGATATGTCCTATACCTAAAGTCAAACTCGGCCCCACAGACTTGATTTATTCTGCGCCACCGAGTTCCTTTGACATAGCCACTGCCAGAAACCCTAATCAGTTTGGTTTCACCAATAGGTATCTAGGTCTCACCGAGATGGCAATGCAAACTCTCTGTTTCCCTTCGTAACATTTCGGTCTTACCGAAATGAGCAATCGGTCTCACCGAGTTTGCCTTGCAAACTCTCTGTTGCCTGTTGCAACTATTTTGGTCTCACCAAAATGCGCAACCGGTCACACCGAGTTTGCCTGACCAATTCTCTGTTTGCTCATTGCTGAAATCGGTCTCACCGAGTTCATGCAATCGGTCACACCGAGATGAGGTTTTGCCCTAACCCTAGCTCATCGGTCCCACCGAGTTGATCTTATCGGTCCCACCGAAAATCCTAACATTCACATTTTGAACTGGATCGGTCTCACCGAGTTCTTCTATTCGGTCTGACCGAGTTGGGTCAAATGTGTGTAATGGTTAGATTTTGTGTGGAGGCTATATATACCCCTCCACCCCCTTCTCTATTCAAGAGAGAGCCATCAGAACGTGCCTACACTTCCACTACTCATTTTCTGAGAGAGAACCACCTACTCATGTGTTGAGACCAAGACATTCCAATCCAACCACAAGAATCTTGATCTCTAGCCTTCCCCAAGTTGCTTTCCACTCAAATCATCTTTCCACCATAGCCAAATCTGTGAGAGAGAGTTGAGTGTTGGGGAGACTATCATTTGAAGCACAAGAGCAAGGAGTTCATCATCAACACACCATTTATTACCTTTTGGAGAGTGGTGTCTCCTAGATTGGTTAGGTGTCACTTGGGAGCCTCCGACAAGATTGTGGAGTTGAACCAAGGAGTTTGTAAGGGCAAGGAGATCGCCTACTTCGTGAAGATCTACCCGAGTGAGGCAAGTCCTTCATGGGCGATGGCCATGGTGGGATAGACAAGGTTGCTTCTTCGTGGACCCTTCATGGGTGGAGCCCTTCGTGGACTCGTGCAACCGTTACCCTTCGTGGGTTGAAGTCTCCATCAACGTGGACGTGCGATAGCACCACCTATCGGAACCACGCCAAAAATCTCCGTGTCTCCAATTGCGTTTGCACACTCCAATCCCATCTCTTTACTTTCTTACAAATTGCATGCTTTACTTTCCGCTGCTCATATACTCTTATCATGCTTGCTTGAAATGTATAGTGAATGCTTAAACTTGTGCTAAAACTCTACCTCAACTTGAAGAACTTAAAATCTGCTACTTTTTCTAGTTGAGTGTCTAATCACCCCCCCTCTAGACACCTCTTCTCGATCCTTTCAGCAGGTCGTGCCCTGGTGGGTTGCATTGATTCCACCTCCCAAAAATGACATATATTCCAAAATAATTCTTCGTAAATTTTTATCGTGTTTGGTCTTCGTTTGATATGGATATCGCGAAACGAAAAACATGTAACAAACAGGAACTGGCATTGGGCACTGGATCAATATGTTAGTCCCAAAAAATAATATAAAATGTTGCCAAAAGTATATAAAAGTTGTATAATATTGGCATGGAACAATAAAAAATTATAGAAACGACGGAGACATATCATGGTGGTCCTCTGCAGCAACATACACGGAGCCTCTGTACGGATTCTCCTTGTACTGCTAGTGCATTACAAGTACCAAGTCTCCGCTCCCCTACTCCACCATCTGAGGTGCTTGCTCTAACTTGGCAGTGTGATATCTGGTTGCATCTTGCATATGGTGTCTAGCTTGTATTGCTTCTAATTAGTGTAAACTGCATTTGCTTAGCTTACACATTATACGTGTGAATATGACACGCCTTCCTGTTTTTGGTACATACTATATCTGTCTATCACACCATGTTCTTACATGAAACTACCGTTCTTGTGTATCCTGCATCAGTCACTTATGATGAGACACCTTTAAGTTGGCAGTGTGATATTGGTTGTGTCTTGAATATGATTTCTAGCATGTAGTGCTTCTAATTTGTTGAACGCCACCTATGACGAGATAGTTTTAACTTGGCAGAGTGATATTGGTTGCACCTTCCATATGGTGTCTAGCTTGCAGTGCTTCTAATTTGTTGAAGTGCCTTCTGCTTAGTTTCCACATCATATGTGTGAATATGTCATGCCGTCTAGTTTTTCGTACATATTCCATCCTCGTATCATGAGTTTGCCTTTCATCAGAGTAGTGATTCGTCAGTATCATGCATGAATGAGTTCTAAAGAGCGAATTTTATTCCTTTTTCTTGTTAGTTTGACCTCACAATGCAAAATCAATAAAAGCGGAAGGAAAATTGTAAGGCATTGGATGCTGGTGGTCCTTCTGAGCAACTAAAACAGAGGGTATCTATAGATTCTACTCTATCATCCTCCCAACAAGATTCACAAGACAACACAAGGCTAGACAGTCAACGTAGTTGTGTAGATGATGACCACATCTCCCCTACTCCACCATCACAGGTGTTTGCTCTAACTTGGCACTATTATATGTGATTGCATGTTGCATATGATGTCTAGCTTGTATTGCTTCTAACTTTGTTGTATTGCATTTGCTTACTTTACACACCATACCTGTGAATGTGACACGTGTTCCTGTTTCTAGAACATACTATATCTGATCACACCATGTTCTTACATCAGACTACTGTTCTTGTGTATCCCGCATCAGTCACTTATGATGAGGCACCTTTAAGTGGCCACTGTGATATTGGTTGCGTCTTGTGTATGATTTCTAGCATGTACTGCTTCTAATTTGTTGAAACGCCAGACAGTTTTAACTTGGCATAGTGATATTGGTTGCAACTTTCATATGGTGTCTAGCTTGCAGTGCTTCTAATTTTTTGAAATGCCTTCTGCTTAGTTACCACATCATAGGTGTGAATATGTCACGCCGTCCTATTTTTCGTACATATTCCATCCTCGTATCATGTGTTTGCCTTTCATCCGTGTAGTGTTCATGAGTATCATGCATGAATGAGTTATGAAGAGTGAATTTTATTCCTTTTTCTTATCAGTTTGACTTCACAATGCAAAATAAATACAGCGGAAGGAAATTAGTAAGGCAGTGGATGATGGTGGTCCTTCGGAGCAACTCAAACAGAGGGTCTCTACAGATTCTACTCCGCCATCCTCCCAACAAGATTCACAAGACAACACAAGGCTGGACAGTCAATGTAGCTCTGTAGATGATGAGCACATCTCCCCTACTTCACCATCACAGGTGCTTGCTCTAACTTGGCACTATTATATGTGGTTGCGTGTTCTGTATTATGTCTATTTTGTATTGCTTCTAATTTTGTTGATTTGCATCTGCGTAGCTTACAACTTGTACTTGTCAATATGACACGTGTTCCTATTTCTAGAACATAATAAATCTGTCTATAACACCATGTTCTTACATCAAAGTACTGTTATGTATCCTGTAACAATCACTTACCCATAAGACACATTTAACTTGGGAGTGTGGTGTAGGTTGGATCTTGCATTGTCTTCTTGCTTGTACTGCTTCTAATTTGTTGAAATGGCACTTATGACGAAACACTTTTTACCTAGTAGAGTGATATTGGTTGCATGTTCATATGGTACATAGCTTTCATTTCTTCTAATTTTGTTGAAATGCCTTCTGCTTACTGTTTTTCATACATATTACATCCTCCTATCATCGGTGTGAATATGCAATGCTGTCATTTTTTTTGTATATATTCCATCCTCCTATCATGCGCTTGCCTTACATCAAAGTAGTGTTCGTCTGCATCATGCATCAACCAGTTATGCAGAGCTAATTTCATTCCTCTTCTTGTGGTTTCGACTTCAGAAGGAAATAAAAAAATAGGAAGGAAAAGAGTAAGTTAGAGGATGTTGGTGGTCCTCCGGACCGACGCAAACAGAGGCTTTCTAGATTTTCCACTGCTACTGCAACTGCAGTTGCAGTCCCAAGTCTATATGATGAGTTCATCTCCCCTACTCCACCATCGCAGGTGCTTGCTCTAAGTTGATAGTGTGATAATTGGTTTCATGTTGCATATGTTGTCTAGCTTGTATTTCTTCTAATTTGATTAAATTGCACCTGCTGAGTTTATATGTTATACATGTGCATATGACATGCCTTTCTGTGTCTAGAATACATTGCATCTATCTATCGTACCATGTTCTTACATCAAAGTACTGCTGTTGTGTATCCCGCATCAATCACTTATGATTGGACGCTTTTAACTTGGTAGTGTGACAGTGGTTGCATCTTGCATTGATTTCTAGGTTGTACTACTTCTAATTTTTTGAAATGCCACTTATGACAAGACACTTTGAACTTGGTAGAGTGATATTGGTTGCATCATTCATATGGTGTCTAGCTTGCATTACCTCTAATTTGCTGAAAATCCTTCGGCTTAGTTTACACATCGTAGGTGTGAATATGTCATGCCATCCTATTTTTCTTACATATTCCATCCACCTCATACAGTTGTCTTACATCAAAGTATTGCTCGTTTGTATCATGCATCAATGAGTTCTGAAGAGCGATTTTATTCTTTTGTGTTGTGGGTACGGCTTGACATGGCAAAGTCAAAAAAGAGCAAGGAAAAGAATATAGTAGGGAATGGTGTTACTCATCGGGATCTCGAGATTCTGCTGGTACTTATAGTGCAGTAGAAGGTCCAAGTCCACCGGCTAAATCTACAAACACAGTATCACCTGCTCCACCAACTGCAGCACCTCCTTCAACTGCACGGACATCTCAATGAGTTACTTGTTTGTTTGCTCTGCATGTGGCATGTTCCAAGGCTGCCTTCACACCTAACACTACTTCTGAAGCACTCCTGACACAACAGGACTTGTCAAGATCAGATGAACCTCATGAGCATCAACACCAAGACGGTACCTGACCGAGTCAAGTTGCAGTTGCATGCTCCTTTATATGTACTCTCACAGTTTGATGTGCACTAACACTTTCCATATTCGTTGTTGAACTAGCACCATGGCGCAAGTGGAAACAGACATCAGGGATAATGCTTAACAGATTAACAAAATCTAAAGGAGGAAGAATGGAGACCATTTTGAGGTAGGTTTAAAAAGGCCACGTGATGCTACAAAGTCAGCCAAGTTAGTATCAGAGGTAGCCGTTGCCATTAGGTGTCATGCACATATCCTCCCAATGTGGATCCAGCACAGGATTGAGAAAGACGATACCTAGTTTAACACCTTCCTTGACCATTTACCCGTAAGTAATTTTATTCATCGCAATTTGTAATATTGTCTTGCTCTGTCCCATACTTTCTAGCTTCCTCCTAAAGAGACTCACATTCTTTTTTCAATAGATGAGGTTCAAGTTGGATCCGAAAGATAGTACAACTAAACAAGTATGCACTAAATATCGGTATCACCTTAGAAAAACTCACTTTGAAGGCAAGGCTAACAATGAAATCGCCCAAACATCTGCAGTGGAATAGATTGCGGATGAAGACTGGACAGCCCTTGTTAAACACTAGTCTGATCCAAAGTATCAGGTAGGGTATATGTATGTGACCAGATCACATATTGAACTCGTATTTACGTATGTGCCTTACAAGTCTATCTTCTTCTAGGCTAACTGTTTAAAGAACAAGACCAACCGTTCTAAAGTGAAATTCCAACAGATAGAAGGATCTCGTAGCTTTATTGCACACTACGAGGATCTTGTAAATAGCTACTAGTTCCTTCTTTTTGCTGTGCCATATTATCATATCTATATTAACTTGTTCCAAATACAGAGGAAAGCATGTGCAGACCAAAAAGAACCTGAACCGAATGCAGTGCAAATCTTCAAGGATTGCCAGACCAGCAAGATGAAGGGCATGAACACACCAATTCAAGCCACTGTTGTAAGTCCTTACTCCTCATGCCTTTGAACTGCTTGTTACCGTGACATGTTCATTTAACTGCTTGGTTTGCAGCCAATGTCAGTTACTCTGTTCACTTTTATACAAGTTGTCTTAACGTATCAATTCACCTTACACGGTTTAAAAGAGAGGAATGATATTCTTCTGGTCTTGATCCATAATCTAGCTGTGATGTTCACGTACCCACACAATGATACAATAGCCTGCTTGTTTGATATCTGTTTGCCCGTGATATGAATGATGTCATCCTACTTTAAACCATGTCTCTTTATCCCTAGATGTCAATGAATATGAGGAAATATACAATACAGTAGGCATGCTACATGGACATATGTTCCGAAAGTGATTTTATCATGCAGTTGGCACTACAATACATGCTAATGTATTACGGTAGTTCACCAAAATAAGTTATATATAAACGTGTAACCTATTTTGTTTGTTTTTGTCTCATTAGTAACTTATCTGGTACACTAATCTACAAATTCAAACTTTTAGCAAGCTATGGAACAAATGATTGAATAGCCACAACCACCTGAGGGTGACGAGGCTACCACAGGCACAATGTCACCTCTTGCTGCAGTACGTTAGTATCTCTCCACTAATAGTGCAAAAAGCACCTTCCTGCGTAATTCTGGGTTGGTTGTCAAGGTAACCTCGTCCAAATCGCCTACTGAACAAAATCTTCCGGCTAGACAGGGTGATATATCTGTGCTCCAGACACAAGTCCAATCCCTAATGGAGGTCGTTTCTGAAATAAGAATAGTGGTTGACAAATGTCTGCAAGATATGAATGGTTTTGAAACTAGACTACCAGACATTTGCTTCGTTGTTCAAGAGCAGTGGTGGAAAAAAGGGGAAGGTCATGCTGCTCCATCAGATTCTACAGCCTGAAACATTAGCACTCAGGTCAAATGATCTATGCTTCTATACATCTGATGGTGCATTTATCTATAAGGGCTCTAAACTTTTATGCCAACAGGCCCTTTGTTATATGGCTGCAATTTATTTTGTTGTGATACATCATTTTTTGTGCTGCCAAAGGCCTTAGAAATTATGACACAATTTTTGTATAGTGTAGGTTTATCTTAGTAATGTATTCGGCATCATCGATCTGCTTTCGGCCGAAAGCATCGTAGGAGCCCAACGGGCCAACATTCGTCGGGCCCACAATTCCAATTGGGCTAAAAATGATTATGGGCCATAATCGGCATGCAGCCCACTAAAAATGTCTGGGCCTAAATCAGCATAAGCTTTCTTATTTTTGATAGGCCTGTGCCCACAATGGGACTTTAAGAGGCCTAAGCATAATTTGGGCCCTTAGTAACAACATACCTTTAACATGTGTAAATAAACCGCAGGCCTAATATGGCCCATAAATAACATGGGCCTTTAATAGGCCGAAAGTTAGATTGGGCCCTAATTGGGCCAGATTATGCCCATTGCTTTTAGGAGGCCTAAAGATAATTGGGCCTGAAATGTGCCAAATAACCCACTAGTCATTAGCAGGACGAAATGTATCTTAGCTCATGGTGGCCCATTTACAATACGGATCGTTCACAGGCCAAAATTCAGACGGGCCGTAAATGTGCCGACCTACTACACGGGCCTTTACCAGGCCGGAAGTGCAGTCGGGCTTGATTTGTATCAGCGATTATATGGGTTGTTAATAGGCCCGATGTGACGTTGGGCCACGTATGGCCCATGGATTTCGTCCGACGTTAACAGACCGAAAAACACGACAGGCTGGAAGTGGCCCAAATCTACAGTGGGCCGCTAACAAGCCGAATGTCAGACATGGTCGAATATGACCCAATTCCTTCACGGTCTTTTATGGGGCAAAAGTTTCATTGGGCAATAAATGGGCCTAAATGTAGCAGGACCTTTAACAGGCCGAAAACACACCGGGCCGTAATTCGGCCCAAATACTTAGCGGACTGTTAACGGGCTAGAAGTGACCATGGGCCGGAATGATGAGAAATCTAGAACGGGCCGTTGACGGCCCGATTTGACACTATTCCTACAGGCCTTAACTGTGAATGGGCCGTCTACAAGCAGGCTGTAATGGGCCAGCCTACTCATTTGGACTGGGCCGGCCTTTAACCTAAATGGGCCACTGTTGGGCCTTGCCACGTGTCGACGCATCATAGGCACCTCCTGTCCATTGGGCAGTTGACATCTGTCCCAACGCGGAGCTGACACGTGGTTGCAATGGCCAATGAGAATTTTACACGTGGAAAATCCCCATTGGTCCTGGCTGTTAAAGGGTTATCGGATCCAAACCGAAACTCGATAGCTTAACGGCGACCCATTATGGTGGATGCCACGTGTCGGTTACCCTTGACGAAAACACTTCCATGACGCGCCATTTATCGTCATGGAAGTGTACATTTCCGTGATGATAATTTTGGTATTGTCATGGAATGCTTCTACGACAGCACATGTATGACTATCTTGATTCTGTCATAAAATTGTCATGGATGTACATGCATGACAGAAAACGTGACCTACTTTGACAAACACGTATCATCATGGAAGTGTTTTTTTGTAGTGTAAATATAGGTTTGTGCAAGGTGCCTTTTGCTAGCAGATGGAGATACTAAGATGAAAGAATGAACGGTGAAGAGACCTTCTTTTATTTAATAATAACAACCCACGCAGTGCTAGCCATAACAAAACACGCCATTTGTTACAGCAGCTGAGCAGCATGCCTTACTGCATGAATGATAACAGTCGGTCGGTACAAACAAGACAAATGGTACTCATGTTCTCAACATGGCATTGCATGCGGAAGATTGCTTGGTTCCGCAGATCGATGGCTCTATAGTTCAAGCTTGTGTCCTAGAGAACACATACTGGCTTCTCCCCAGCCTATAACCATGGCAAGAATAAGAACCATAGAACAAGTGAAGAACAACTAAGCGCTTCCTACAAAGAGAAAGCAGGCAAATGAAATAATTTGCAACGGACATACTTGTTCAGCCTTCTCCAATTATGCTTCACTACGAGCTGCATCGTCCAAGTTGATTGGAAGTGTGGGGACCGCCCTATTGATGCAGTAGACCTTCCTAATCTAAATCTCGATCTGCAACTCAAAATGAACACACAAGCAATTGATCAGCTAGGCACAATATAACACCCAAACAAACCGAAGATGTAACAAGCATGCACTTCATGTTCAAACTCAGACAACAATAATTTCGAAACAAACAAGAAGAGACCAACATCTAACATGGGCATGAGGTCTAAGATGACGAACCTGTTGTGTGGTGGCCTTGAGGGGCTCCTTGGGGAGGGTGACGATACCCTCGACATCGATGATGCTCTCCTTATTGAGGGAGGTGGCAAAGCGCACCATCAGCATGCTGACGCCGGCGTCGACACTGCCGGCGAGCACACACTACACGGTGCTCATGCTCTAGCGCATCACAACAAAGGCCATGTTCTTACTGACCAGGTGCAACATCTGCGCAGACCCGTGGATGAGCACGGAGCGGCCCGTGGCATTCTCGATGTCGCCAATGTCGGATTAGGACCTGCGGGAGATGACCTTGGACTGGATCTCCTCGACGGGGACATCATCCTAGTTCTGCACCCCCTTCTGGACGACATCAAGCACAGAGTCGATGAGCTCAGCTCTGTCGGCGTAGTGCCCCTTTCCCCAGTGAGCCCCGTGCATTAGCCGTCCTAGTCACGTTCGTCTCTTTCAAAGTGTTAACTACGGCCAATAATTTGAGTCTAAGCCTCCGTACTACTATTCATGATTAGATATCACTGTATGTCCGTATCTGCATCTAATGCGCCGTGTAATTAAGCTGGCATGCATTGCATAGCATAGTGCATCTATTCATCTAGTGTCGATGTTCTTCGTCTTGGTCGAGAGAATGATGCCGATGAAAGAATGAAAAATGGGAGACATGACAGCTCATCTTTGTACACACGGGGCATGAACCTGCTGCAGGAGGCCTCATTGTGGTAGAAATTGATGCGCTCGAGCTGGAGGTCGGAGGTGTCGCCATACCGGCCGGTCGGGTCGATGTCGTGCTCGTCGCAGACCATCTCCCAAATTTTGGACCCAAACTGGTTACCGCACTGGCCACTCTGGAGACTACTGACTTCCCAGAGATAGCCCTGTGGCGCTAGCCGTTCGTCCATGCCACCGTGCGTGACTACCCTAGCTCATAGAGCAGAGGATTGAGAGCAACTGCTGCAGATTTGGTATGTGTGTTGCTTGGATCGGGAGGAGGTGGGATGGATCGGATGAGTTTGACAGAGAGATGGGCAGTAGTGATGGCGGGGTCTAAGTAGGCCTCCCCCGATGTGAATAGATCGTGGCACTCAGGTGAGATGATGGAGTCGAGGAGGCGGCGACGGCGGTAGGTGAGGAAAGGGATTTGGAGGGCAGGCAGCACTGCTTTTTCTCCACCGATTTTATCCGGGGGCGGGGTTTCGACATAAAAAACCAATGGGGAAGGGGTGGTAGAAGGTGGGACGAAAAAAGCGGTGAGGCGAGACTACCAACTGAGACATTAGGAGTAGAGAAGATAACCTAATATTCGATAAAAAAAAACCTATTGTATCTGTTATTTTGCCTGCACCCGCTCTTTTTGATTTCCAGAGTAAAGAAAGATATTTCATCAATGAAAGTGAGGCACGCGAGTACAACGCAATAGTAGAAGCCACTCACCGGGCGGAGGAGGAGGAGGCACGGAGAGCCTCCACTGGCTACCACTTTGATTATTACCCAGATCAGCGATGGTGATTACCAAGCCAGGCAAAAGCCTAAGCTTGGGGGAGTATGTTTTTTTCACCGACATTACATTCATATTCACACATTTCATTCCAGTTGTCGGTGTTCATCCTCTTTCATTGTATAATCCATGTTAGTTTTATTTTCTCGCTTTCTTCTTGTGTATTTGAAAAACTTTGAGAAAATCCAAAAATATTTCTTGCTTCTTTTCGGTTTTTCTTTCTAGTTTAATTAGTTGTAGTATTATAACAAAACCCAAAAATATTTCCCGGTTCTCCCTTTGCTTGTTGGGAGCTTTCCCATGTAAATATTTTTTCTCGTTTTTTGTTTTCCCTTCATTAATTTGCTTCCTTCAAGAAAAATAAAAACTCCAAAAATATTTCTGTGTGTTTCTCTCAAATTCTTTTCGTTTGTTGATTCATTGTGAGGAGAAGACCACGATGAAAATGTTGACTGGCTCTCATATGCATTTTTGTTGATCTAACAAAGAGCCCATATTACCTTCTCTTCTCCTTTGAATAAAATGTTTGCAGATTCCAACTTAGTCCATGATAGTCTTGCATTATTATTATTTTCATATCATTCGGTCGTGCAAGTGAAAGGCAATAATGACGATATTTGATGAAGTGACTGTGACAAGGAAAAGCGGGTATGAACTCAACTTGTTTTTGTTTTTGTAAATATGTTTAACTCAGTATCCATGATTCATCATATTATGATTAAATATGTTTATGATGACAATTAGAGATTATAGTTGCTCATGCCATGCTTAAGTAGCTAGGAGGGATACTGATTTATCTTGGGTGTCAACATGCATTAAAATGGTTATGATGTAGTATGATGATATGGTATCCTCCTCTAAATGTTTCAAGTGGCTTGACTTGGCACATGTTCACGCATGTAGTTGATTCAAAACCAACATAGCCTTCACGATATTTATGTTCATGGTGTTTATATCCTACTCCTGCTAGCATTCAATGTTAATTATTCATAATGCATGATTATGACCGTTTTCGCTCTCTAGCTGGTCGCTTCTCAATCTATTTGCTAGCCTTCGCATGTACTAAGCGGGAATACTGCTTGTACATCCAAACCCTTAAACTAAAGTTGTTCTAGATGAGTCCACTATATCTACCTATATGCGGTATTACTCTGCCGTTCCAAGTAAATTTGCATGTGCCACCTCTAAATATTCGAATGAACATCTATTTTGTGTGCCCGTACCGCTCATGAGCGACAGGGGGCGGTCAGTATCTTCCATGTTAAGGGGGTTATTCTCACAATGAGTGCTTATTCACTCGTCCTTGCATGTGAGGGGCTGGTAATCGGGATGCCCATTCCCATGATTAAAATTGTAAAAATAATAAAACAAACTCCCCTGGAAAGTTGTTGGTATGGAGGGCACCCGAGGATTTGGCTAGCCATGGCTTGTGTTTGTTGGTGAAGGGGGAGTAAACTTTACTTTACCGCTTGGGAACCACCGCTAATTTGTTTAGCATGGATGATATTGAAAACTTTTGGTCGTGACGTTGACAGGAAAGGTATACCACCCAAAATTATATATATCTCTGATTTAAGCTCTGAGCTCGGGCACCTCTGCAAATCCCTGCTTCCCTCTGCGAAGGGCCTATCTATTTACTTTTATGTTATTTTACTTTTATTGTTGACTTATCACCTTCTCAAACAAGCACCAGTCCTGAGAGCACTATTGTCATTCTCATGCATTGTGTGTAGTTAATGTTGTGTGCATCATGACTAGATCTCTTCTGCCATGAATTACAATGTTTAGTCGCTGCTTGAACTTTGGAGGTGCTCTGCATTTATGTTTTGCGGTCTCAGAAAGGGCCAGCGAGATACCATGTTGTCAAATTATATCATGATTGTTTTGACAAAGTGTTGGCATTTGAGATACTTTATTATTGCTCGCTAGTTGATTATGCCATTGATATGAGTGAATATAGTTTCTAAGAGTTATCATTTGCTTGGTTAGTTATGACCTTTGCGGAAAACCTGGGTATTATTTAAGCATATATATAGATACAAGAACAAAAGAGTTCATACAAGTTTTTCTTTTTCAGTTTCAGTTTGTCAACTAAATTGCTTGAGGACAAGCAATGAGTTAAGCTTGGGTGAGTTGACACGTCTTTCTCGTATCTACTTTTCCAAACACTTTTGCTCTTGTTCTGGACTCTAATTTGCATGATTTGAATGAAACTAACCCGGACTGACGCTGTTTTCAGCAGAACTACCATGGTGTTGTTTTGTGCAGAAATAAAAGTTCTCGGAATTGGACAAAACTTTTTGGATATTTTTTATGAAATAAATAAAAAAATACTGGAGCAAAGACCCACCGGAAGGGGGCCACCTAGTGCCCACGAGGGACTAGGGCGCGCCCACCCCACTGGGCGCGCCCTGGTGGTTTGTGGGGCCCATGTGGCTCCGCTGACCCTAATCTCAGCACTGTAAATTCCTATTTCCTGAGAAAAAAATAAGAGAATAAGTTCATTACGATATGGAGCCGCTGCCACCTCCTGTTCTTCATCGGGAGGCCAGATCTGGAGTCCGTTCGGTGCTCCGGAGAGGGGGATTCATCGCCATCATCATCATCAACCCTTCTTCATCACCAATTTCATGATGTTCACCACCGGGAGTGAGTGATCCCTTCATAGGCTTGCTGGACGGTGATGGGTCGGATGAGATTTATCATGTAATCGAGTTAGTTTTGTTAGGGCTTGATCCCTAGTATCCACTATGTTCTGAGATTGATGTTGCTATGACTTTGCTATGCTTAATGCTTGTCACTAGGGCCCGAGTGCCATGATTTCATATCTGAACCCTTTATGTTTTCATGAATATATTTGTGTTCTTGATCCTATCTTGCAAGCTATACGCACCTATTACATGTTATGATCCACATACCCCAAGGTGACAATAATTGGGATTCTTTCCGGTGATTACCGTAGTTTGAGGAGTTCATGTATTCACTATGTGTTAATGCTTTGTTCCGGTTCTCTATTAAAAGGAAGCATTAATATCCCTTAGTTTCCTTATGGACCCCGCTACCACGGGAGGGTAGGACAAAAGATGTCATGCAAGTTCTTATCGCAAGCACGCATGACTATATACGGAATACATGCCTACACTACATTGATGAATTGGACCTAGCTCTGTGTCGCCCTAGGGTATAACTGTTACGTGATGAATGTCATCCAACACAATTATCCATCACCGATTCAATGCCTACGAGCTTTCCACATATTGATCTTTGCTAAGTTATTATTATCACTGCTACTGTTACAATTGCTACAAAACTATTACTGCTATTGTTACCGTTACTGTTGCTATCGTTGCCACCACTACCAAACTATCATACTACTGTTCTACTGATCACTCTGCTGCAGATATTTAGTTTTCCAGGTGTGGTTGAATTGACAACTCAGCTGCTAATACTTGCAAATATTCTTTGGCTCCCCTTGTGTCGAATCAATAAATTTGGGTTGAATACTCTACCCTTGAAAACTGTTACGATCCCCTATACTTGTGGGTTATCAATAAGCTTTGATGTGCTCTCTCTCTCTCGCCCTTTGACATCAATTTACAAGAAGGGTAGTCTTCATGGGTACGAGTCATGTAAGTGTCCTAGAGAGACACAACTAAGCAGAATGCAGCTTTAGATGAAACTAGAAGGAAAGAATCATTGAGTAGAGCTGATAAGAATAAATAGTATAAGATGGCAAAATGTTTTCTCAGCAGTGAAATCAGTGGCGCTGATTTGTGTCGATCGGTGACTCCGAGATAGTGAAGTCACGGACAGAGCTTATCGGTGGAAGCCGAATTAGTCCTTTTCGGTGGAACCGATGATATGTGTACAAGTCGTACTTGTACTTCGGTCTGACCGATTAACTTTGGATCAGAGTGACCGAGTTCAATGCAAAGGAAAAACTTTGTCAACTTAGCTCACTTGCAATAGAATTTTCACAAAGATTTTCAAGGAATTTTGATAGAATTTGCAATGAATTTAATTTAGAGAAAATAGAGAAGATCACAGAAAATAGAAAAGGATCTAGATGAAGTTTTTTTTGATAAAAAGAAGAACACTCTAGCAAAAGAAATGAAAAATAAGTGCATCTAAGGAAAGAAAACACTAGAGAACTTCATCTAAAGGTGGTCGGCGAGAAAGTCACCTATGTTAGACTATATTGACTTAGGAGTCAAGTGAGATCACTTGATCATAGGTCATCTCATCGTTAAGCTCAAAATGGGGTTGCCATTTTTCATTTAAGCGTCTTAATGTATTCACATCTTAAGGAGTTGCTTTAACTCATGACTTGGAGTAAAGCTTCTCTAAGATGGAAAGACATACCTTGGGTTTGTTGTTGAACTTGATCATGTAGTTGAACTTGTGGTGGATACTCAATGTTGATGCAGTCCATCAAGAGTTGGGAGCATCCCTCTTAATTTGAAGCTCATCTTCCTACATGGGTTAGTCTAGCAAGGAATAACTTTTATGTATCCAAATTGACAAGAGTGAATTTCATCATATAGATATTGTCAAAGGATATGTTGAGTGTAGACTTGTTCCTTAATCACAACAACTAAAGCATAGATACTTGGTAATGTAAAGATTGCTCAAGATGTGAGTGGTTTGCAATCTCATAGAATGAGGCTCATCCAAGTACCTACAAGGGTGCAAATATATCCAAGATAAATGATCATCATCATAAGAGAAATATCAAGGATTAGTCACATAGTCTCATGCCTTGCATGTATCCAAAAGGAATCTCTATTCCAAATTTGAGGCATCAATGATGTTTAGCTCACTCCTCAATCAACAAAATATCTTCTCATCAAGCGGTTTAGTGAAGATATCCGCCAATTGCTTGTCGGTATGAACATGCTTAAGATTGATGTCACCTTTAGCAACATGATCACGAATGAAATGGTGACGAACCTCAATATGCTTAGTTCGAGAATGTTGCACGGGATTGTGTGCAATCTTAATATCACCCTCATTATCACAAAGCAATGGAACATGACTCACATGTATCCCATAATCTTTGAGAGTTTGGGTCATCCAAAGTAATTGAGCACAACATGATCCCGCGGCAATGTATTCCGCTTCGGCGGTGGATAATGATACCGAGTTTTGTTTCTTGGAAGACCAAGAGACAAGGGATCTACTAAGAAATTGACATGTACCCGAAGTGGATTTTCTATCAACCTTGTCACCGGCATAGTCCGAGTCGGAATAGCCAACAAGAGCAAAAGATGACTGAGGGAGTCCTGGATTAGGCGGTCCTCAGGCTGCCGGCCTATCTCTTATGGGCCAGACATGTGGGCTGCTGTACGACTACTACAAGGCCGAGCTGTAAGGTGACTCCGTGTCCGGATAGGAAACCTTCGAAGTCTTGGTGTGTCCTCCAAGTCAAGGTAAAAGATTTGACATGTTTATTCCCTTGTTGTAACCGACCATGTGTAACCCTAGTACCCCTAGTGTCTATATAAACCAGAGGGTTTTAGTCCGTAGAGGCTAGAACAACAACCATCACCTACTTACCTAGGGTTTAGTTCATCTGATCGCGTGTTAGATCTACTCTGTAATCATCCTATACACCTCAATATAATCAAGCAGGATGTAGGGTTTTACCTCTTAGAGAGGGCCCGAACCTGGGTAAACATCGTCTCCTTCGTCTCTTGTTCCCCATTGATCCAAGATCCGCAGCTCGGGACCCCCTACCCGAGATCCACCGGTTTTGACACCGACATTGGTGCTTTCATTGAGAGTTTTGCTATTGGATCACTAAAAGGATCGATGGCTCGCCTAGTCTTCAATGATGTCATCCGCACCAGGGACATCTTCGTCCCTGGCCAGGCCCTCGTGCTTGGCAGTGTCATGCTGCACGCCGATCTGACTGGTCGTCTTGTCCAGATTGGAAATTTTTCCCCTGATCAAGAGATCAAGTTTGGGAACCTAGAGTTCACTGCCGATTCCCGGGGAGATCTTACTCTCACAAAATCTTCAGCTCCCCTTGAAAAAATTACTGATCCCGATGCTTTAACTTCGGGAACGGTAAACCAGACAGGGACTGATGTCACCTGGAGCCCGGCCTTAAAGCCTGACCCCTCTAGTTCGACCAAATCAGTCCCGGCCGAATACCGCCAGGGCACAACCTCGAACGCCCCTGGAGCGGCTACACTGCGGGTCAGCCCCAAATACTCGGAGAGTATGGACCCAGCAAACCTTTCATCGTTGAATGACCTACTAGACCGGATCCGAGCCATGGGAATCTCCGACGACCGATCCTCGGTCTACAACCAGATTGGGCTCAAACCCGATAACAGGGAAATTTACGTCCCGCCTATCATCCACCTCGTTGCCACCATCAAGGACTTGGTCGAAGGCTCGCAGTCACCAAAGTTAGAAACAAACTATGTCCGGGCTTGCGATCATCCCGCCCAGGCTTCTAGCTCAGAGTCTGATGTTCACCCTGAGGAGAGCCCGGAACCAAGCCCTGGTTTTAAGCATGACCTCTAGTCTGCACAACAATATCCGGTTGACAATCTGGATTCTGAACTTGGCACGCCGAATATCACGATGACGCAGGATACCGCCGCCAAAGCTCCGGACACGCAACCCGTTGGGACGCAATGTTTTTTCCCACCCACCCACCACGTCGAGTACTCTCCAAGTAACTCAGGAAATCCTGACATATGGGATTTAATGTACATAAAGCAGCAGCCCGGAGAAATGGTACATCACTTCTGGGCCAGATTCCTCCTAGTCAAAGACAGAATGACGGATGGCTGCGACCAAGAAATTATAGCGACTTTTTGGTGTAATTACCGAGACGAAGGGATCTTGAATGCTCTCGCCCGTCGCCACATTCAAAGCTTCAACGAGTTATCAGATCTGGTACGCAAATATTGCACAATGGAAAGCGTCTGGAAGGCACAACAGATGCGCGTGGAGTCAATCCATGCCGAAGAGCCCATAAAATCTTGGGTAAAACGCGTACATCCATGACGGTCGGCCGAACACGAGCCTGCCGAGGAGAAGAATAAATCCCTCGCCGGACCTAGAACAGTCCTCGATGGACTACTGGACCAACTATGTCCCATACACTCGGTCCTGTTGAATACAAACCCAACCCACAGCCTCCGAGCTTGTTGGGTGGTCAGGCAGGTGACTAAGATTGGGGAAGCTATCCTCGGAGTCATACCCTCCAGTAGGCGGTCGACAACACCCCCGTACAACGACACCGAGGTCCTAACAATCTATGAGACATTTTCCTCAAATAATCAGAGGAAAAGAGCCCTTCGAGAGCTCGGTCAAATCCACCAGGTGACAGCCGCGAATTCATTGATGGATACACCAATCACCTTCGATGAGGGAGATGATCCAAGGGCCTGCCTCATCCGAGCACCTACTGGACTAGTCCTCGATCCAATAGTGGATGGCTTCAGACTAACCAAGGTGCTAATGGATGGAGGCAACGGTTTAAACCTCATTTACGAGGATACCCTTGACAAAATGCAGTTCGACAGATCTCGCGTCGAACAGAGCTACACTACCTTTCGAGGAATTATCCTCGACAGATAAGCACGCTGTTCTGGACAAGTCACACTCGATGTGGTATTCGACACCCCCGAGAACTACAGGTTCGAAGAACTACTCTTCCACATTGTGCCCTTCCATAGTGGATACCACGCCCTATTAGGGCGTGATGCATTCACAAGGTTTCAGGCCATACCACATTATGGATATATGAAACTCAAACTGCCAGGGCCCAATGGCGTGATCACAATTACAAGCGATCTAGATAGAGCCATCCAAGCCAAAAACAAAATAGCATCACTCACCCTTGTGGCATTATCCGAGGCTCTCACAGCCAAGGAATTAACCACACTCCGCCCAATGATGGATAGGGACAACGTAGTCCTCAGTAAAAGGCCCAAATCCACATCCATCAAACCAGCTGATGAAATCATCAAATTTCAAGTACATCCAACGGACCCCAACAAAACAGCGACCATTGGAGCCCAGCTGGACCCGCACTCGACGAAGCATTGTGCACATTCCTGCACGAGAACTGGGACATATTTGCCTAGCACCCTTCAGACATGCCAGGAATCCCATGAAGACTGGTGGAGCATAGACTGAACATAATCAAGGGCTTCAAGCCAGTTAAATAGGCGCTGCACCGATTTTCCGAACCCAAGCGTCAAGCTATGGGGGAAGAATAAGCCAAATTACTCGAGGCCAGATTCATCCGAGAAATAAAACACCCCAAGTGGTTGGCAAATCTGGTCATGGTGTCCAAGAAGGACAAATCCTGGCATCTATGCGTCGATTTTAAAGACCTAAATAAAGCTTGCCCTAAGGATCCCTTCCCTTTACCTCGCATCAACCAGATCATCAACACCATCGCTGCACACGACTCACTGTGCTTCCTCGACGCCTACTCCGGATACCATCAAATAAAAATGAAGGAATCTGTCGGAATCAGGGCTCCGGGGACCCAAAGAGGTTCGAACTCTGGGGTGTGCTGGTTCCACCGCCCTAGTCTACCTCGCAACATCATGACCTCACGATGACGCTCCAGCGTGCTCGAGCTAAGGAAGAAGAACAGTAGACATGACAGTTTACCCAGGTTTAGGCCACCTTGCGTGTAAAACCCTGCTCCTGCTTGGTTGGGATTGTTTGAGGATGAGAGAGACTACAAAGGTTGGTTCTGGCTAGCTTGGGCTCCATCCTCTCCTACGGTGGCCGCCTGCCCCATCTTATACTGGCCTCGGTCCTCTTCCCCCAAAAACACAAGGCGGGAAGGGTTGCCACAACGGCTAGTTTGAAGGGGACAGGACTGCAGCTTATCCTGACAAAAGTAGTCTTCGCCTGCAAAGGCCTCCTGCCATGACGTGCTGGTGGGCTCGGGGGTGACCTCCGTCTTGGTGAGCCCCCAGCCTTGGTCTTCTTGCACAAAATAGGAAACCTTTGGAGATTGCTTTGGGAACCAGCGAGCTGGCCCATTTCCTTAGCACAAAAGAGGAAAGCCCCCTCGTCCGCGCCTGCTGGCACGACTCCTGGCGCCGCCCGACGTGGCTCGCTTCACCCACGTGCAGCGCGAGGCGGGGCTAGGCGACCCTCGGCATGTCCACCCCGCTAGGGGCCTCGGGAGACAACCTCGGGAGGCCGCCCTGCGAGAAGGCCTCGGGGAGCTCATGATGACGCTTCCTGACGTGCGCCTCATGAGGCGGGGGCCCTCGCGAGGGCCTTTCTCATGAAGTCCAGTGGCGGGCCGTACTGGGCTTTATGGCATGCACCGCGTCTTGGACCGCAGGTAGACGGGCATGGGTACCCCCAGTCGCACGGGCCTGACAGTAGCGCCCTGTCGGTGTACTAAGTATTGGGCCACTAGTACCCCGTACTTGTGCACGGGCAGTTGTAGCCATCCTCGCGGCAAGGCTTGCCGGGGAACAGTTCGAGGTTGATTCAAGTCACCAAAGAAATCATCAAGTCAGAGATCTGAGGATCAGCAGATAAGAAGAGCTGGAATCCGAAGGCCAGCTTCCCCGGCAAGATCTTGCCGGGGTGGCCTGCGGAGCCCGGCAAGGACTGGCGTCCGGCAAGGCTTGGCGTCCGGCAAGGCTTGGCGCCCGACAAGCTTCGGCGCCCGGCAAGGTTTTGTTGTTGTGCCACTGCTCTAGCACAGCGACAAACCTGACATTCTGGGTCCTTCTTTGGACGCGTGGCGATGCGCCAATGGAAGAGAGCTTAAGCAGTGCTGATGGGATGGCCCCTTTTTCCATCCCCAAGAAAGTGAGGACACCTAAACGGACACCTCACGGTGCATTAAATGCGTTTGTCCTAATCCGTCAGGGGTTAGGTATGATGACCCTGTTGCTACTTTACACCTCAATGTATGTACATCTTGCCACTGTGGTGACCCCTTTGAGCGTATAAAAGGAGGCCCAAGGCAACTGCTACAGGGGAGGAGAACTTCTGGCCCATTCTGCATGCGTAGCTGCTCTTTGAACGTACTGTTCATAGAGAGCACTCCTGAAGGCTGGGCTCAAGAACACTAATAAGAACACAAAGCAGGAGTAGGGTTTTACGCTGATCAGCGGCCCGAACCTGGGTAAAATCTTCCCGCGTCGATCGTTGGTTCTGCTCTTTGCGTATACCTCCCCCCCCCCCCCCGCCGAATCGTAAAAGGGGTCTCTCGGGATCCCAATGGTGTCGTACCCCGACATCTTTGGCGCGCCAGGTAGGGGGATTGAAGGTTACGTGAACCTGATCTAGTGATCGGTGCCTCAATTTCCTCATAATCATGCCGCCCAAGAAGAAGAGCGCCGCGACGGCACAACCGTCCACGTCCGTTTTGCCTACGCCTTCGCGTACGGGCGACGGCGTGGGTGCAGAAGGAAGAGGACTAGAACCCCCACGGCGTTCTGGTGATCCGAGCCAGGCGAGTGGCATCGTTCGCAGTGGCAGTGGTAACCTGCATGCCGCTGGATCTAGAGACGGCGCTGTGTTGCCTACGGGTGGCACAACGAATTCCAGAGATCAGAGGGCGCCTGCTGGAGCTCCCGCGTCGGCGCAAGCGTCACGGCCTACCCAGGTCGTGCACGACGAGCGACGTCATGGCGCTGGTGGTTCAGGGCGTCCCCATGAAAAGATTTCTGCGCATCGATCCCAAGATGCGCGGGACCAGCATGCTCACCGAGCTGCTGGCAGGGGTGGCGCGCGGTCGCGTAACCGTGGTGGTGCTCCTTCTAATATGGTTAGGAGTCAGAGCACCTCACGTACCTCGCACCTGTCGCCACCGCCTACGCCAGCGGAAGCCTTGGCACGTGCGCAGCTGCTCCTCGATTTTCCTCCTGCCCCGGAGAAGATGGAGGAGTGGTGAGCTACTATCCAGAGCCTTATCGGCTTCTCCAACAAAGATGGACAGCAAGAGGCAGGGCCCTCGCAGCGAAGGCCCATCGATCCGGCGCGAGCCGATGTGGAGAAAACCGGAGGTGGTGCAACCACAGTGCACTCCCCTCCGCGGCACCAGTGGCGGCCGACAACCCAGCAGGTCGACCGCCGTGAAGAAGTTTCCACGGCGTCATCCAATCCACGGATGCGCCGCGATCAATGTCAAGTTCTCCAGGAACGAGGCAAGGAGGACGCTCGAACTACCATCGAGCGGCGACGGGAAGCGTGCTATCAGTCTGATAAGCGCGCGGGACCGGCTGTTGACGAGCCTGCGCCAGGGGACGTAGGAGACTTGCCTTATGAGGTAGGGACTCCAGCGTTTACCCGTGAGCTGCGGCAAGTCCAGTGGCCCAATTCCCGAACCTTCAAGCCAGAGGTCCCGGAGAAATATGACGGTAAGACCCATCCCTCGGAGTTCCTGAGCATCTACACCATTGCGGTGCAGGCTGCCGGGGGCCGAGATGACAAGATACTTGCCAACTACTTCCCGTTGGTGCCCAAACCCAACGTCAGGTCGTGGTTGATGCATCTGCCGGAGAATTCTATTTCTTCCTGGTCAGATCTGTGCCATTAGTTTGTCAGCGCCTTTGTCGGGGGCCACCAAGCTCCTAGCCAAGAGAGTGATTTGCATATCATCCCTCAGAAGGAGGGCGAGTCCCTGCGCAAGTTTATGCAGAGGTTCAGCCGGGTGCAGTACAATATTCCTGACGTTCACCCTGCCGCTGTCATTAGCGCGTTTCACCAGAACGTGCGTAATCGCAGAATGCGGGAAGAGCTGGCAATGAACAAAGTCAGGAGTTTTGCTGAACTTTATGCTCTAGCCGATAAATGCGCTCGAGCTGAAGAGGGGAGGAAACTCCCTGGCGAGGCTGTTGGCGCGGCGGGCGAATCCGAAGAAGAAGATGCCGCGGCCCCGTCAAGGAAAGGCTGGAGGCGGAACAGGAAACGCGGAGGCAAGGCTGTGCTTGCTGTCGAGGAATCCAACAACCCCGGGGCCACCAAAAAGGCCAAGGTTGGTGACCCCGGCAAGGATCTTGCCGGGTGCCCTTCTTGTCAGGCCTTGGCGGCTGCCGACAAGTCGGAAAACTCCGGCAAGCAGTATTGCAAGATCCATCGCACCAAGGGCCACGATCTCCAGAACTGCCGGCAAGTTGAACAGCTTGCCGAGAAACAGAGGGCCGAATATGAGAGGCGAGATAAGGAGAAGGCCCAAGATGGTGCTGACGGATCCGATAAGAAGCGCGGTGGCCGAGGGGGGCGCCGCGGCAAGGCCAAGAAACAAAAGGATAGGCCCGCTCGGGGCCGAAACAAAGAAGAAGATGATGATGAAGAAGATGATGAGTCCAGTGAGCAAGAATTCCAGAAAGCTACAGAGGCTATGTGTATCGATGGAGGTGCCTCGCTGCATTCTTCCCACCGTCAACTCAAACAATGGGTGCGGAAAGTCAATGCAGCAGAGCCATCCCCAGATGCATGTAGGCCCCTGAAGTGGTCCAACACGCCTATCATTTTTTATGCCGAGGATCACCCTGATCGCACAACTGCGATCGGGTGTTTGCCATTGTTGGTCTCCCCAATGATTCGCAACCTCAAGGTGATGAAAATGCTTGTTGACGGTGGGGCCGGCCTAAACTTAATCTCACCGGATGTGCTCAAAAAGCTCCAAATTCCCGACGAAGACCTCGAAGAAACGGGTATGTTTCCCCAGCCCAAGGGCAAGATTACGCTGCCGGTGACATTTGGTAGCGAGCTCAACTTCAGGACCGAGAAGGTGGTGTTTGATGTCGCCAAGATCCCCATGTCATATAATGGGATCCTTGGTCGGCCAGCACTGGCTAAGTTCATGGCGGCATCACACTACGCGTTCAACATTTTGAAGATGCCTGGGCCATTGGGCGTCATCACTATTCATTCTGATAAGAAGGATGCGGTCATCTGTGCCGACCAACTTTACCGGGAAGCAGTTGCAGCACTTGCCGTCAAGGCACCTGCTCCTGCCGCTGGAACTCCCGGGGGGAAGAAGAAGACCGGCAAGAACCTTGGCGCGAACTCCAGCAAGCGCACCTCCTCGGAGTGCTGCGTTTCCGTCGAGGATGCACCAGAGAGTTCCACCGGCAAGAATAAGAAATCCAAGGCTGCTCCGCTGGAGACCAAGAAGGTGCCCGTCAGGGAGGACGGAACGGGGGGAACTTTCACCATAAGTTCCACCCTAGATGACAAATAGGAAAGCGCGCTCATTTCTTTCCTGCGGGCGAATGTCGACGTGTTTGCATGGCAACCGTCTGACATCCCCGGTGTTCCCAGGAAGGTAATTGAGCACCACCTTGCTGTCTGTCCTCATGCGCGACCCGTCAAGCAAAGGGTCAGGAAGCAAGCCTTGGAGCGGCAAGAATTCATTGCCGAAGAAATCAGAAAGCTGGAGGCGGCAGGATTGGTCAAAGGAGTGCTTCATCCAACCTGGTTGGCCATTCCGGTTGTAGTGCGGAAAGCGAATGGGAAATGGAGGCTTTGTATCGATTATACAGATATCAATAAAGCCTGTCCAAAAAATCCCTTTCCCTTGCTGCGCATCGACCAGATTGTGGATTCCACCGCTGGTTGTGATCTCCTGTCCTTCCTTGATGCCTATTCAGGGTATCATCAGATTTTTATGGCAAAAGAAGATGAAGAGAAGACCGCATTTATCACCCCATGTGGTACGTATTGTTTTATACGAATGCCTTTCGGGTCGAAAAGTGCTGGTTCGACATTTGCAAGAGCAATCCAAATTGGTTTTGAGCCTCAACTCCATAGAAATATGGAGGCGTATATGGATGATATAGTGGCGCAGAGAGAGGCTGATGAGGAAGCAACACCAGCCGCAGGACCGCCAGGTGACGCGGTAAGATCTTCCCCGGCAAGGGTTGATCCCGACAAGACAGGATCTGCGCGAACAGAAGAACCAGTGCAGAAGAAGAAGGTGGTGCAGCGCCCGATTTATTTTGTTAGCTCTCTTTTACAAGGAGCTAGGTTAAGATATTCTGGTGTGCAGAAGTTGCTTTTCGGCCTTCTTATGGCCTCGAGGAAGCTGCGCCATTATTTTCAAGCACATGAAATCACCGTCGTAACTCGCTTTCCGTTGCAACGGATTTTGCAAAATCCAGAAGCAACCGGCAGGATCGTGGAGTGGGCTTTGGAGTTGTCGAGCTTTGGCCTCAAGTTTGAAAGCACTTCGACGATTTAGAGCAGGGCCTTGGCAGAGTTCATTGTGGAGTGGACCCCAACGCCAGACGAAGAGGCTCAGGAAACAACTCTTCCCGGCAAGGAAATCGATCAGCAATGGGTTATGTACTTTCACGGGGCTTTCTCGCTGCAAGGCACCGGTGCTGGTGTGCTGCTTGTCGCACCCACCGGAGAGCACCTCAAGTACGTAGTCCAAATGCATTTTCCCCAGGAGAGTTCGACCAACAACACTGCAGAATACGAGGGTTTGCTTGCCGGTCTCAGGATCGCGGCAGACCTTGGTATCAAAAAGCTCGTCATCAAAGGCGATTCACAGCTTGTCATCAGGTAAGTTAACAAGAGTTATCAAAGTCCATTGATGCAAGCCTACGTGGATGAAGTGAGGAAAATGGAAGAGCGCTTTGACGGTCTACAAATGGAGCACGTTCCTCGTGCCGAGAACAGTGTTGCTGACGACCTGTCAAAGCGTGCCGCCCTCAAGTTGCCTGTGGAACCAGGAACTTTTGTGCTCCAATTGACTCAACCATCCGTGGCGCCATCGATGCGGCAAGAAAAGAGAAGAAAGTTGAACTCTGGCCAGTACTTCCCGGCAGAGCTCCCCGGAGCCGCCGGCAAGGAAGTTGCCGGGATCAACATGCCTGCCGGGGAACAACAGGCTCCGGCAGGGCCCCAGGCCCGTGCTGTCGAGACAAACGTTCCCCCGGCAGAGGAGATGCCTTTAGTCCTAGCTGTCGAGCCTCAGGCTCCAGCATGGGCGCAACACATTGTCCATTTCCTTCAGACAGGAGAACTCCCGGAGGAATAGGAAGAAGCAGAAAGAGTAGCCCGTCGGTCTGTTATGTACAAGTTCGTCGATGACGTCCTGTACAGAAAGAGACCAAACGGTGTGAAATTGAAGTGCATTCCTCGGGAGGATGGGCTAGAGCTGTTGGCAGAGATACATGGAGGCGTATGTGGTTCTCACATAGGATCAAGAGCACTTGCCGGGAAAGCATTCTGGCAAGGTTTCTTTTGGCCCACCGCTCTCCAGGATGCAACTGCACTAGTCACCAAGTGTGAAGCGTGCCAGTTTCATTCGAAGAAATCACATCAACCAGCTCAAGCTCTTCAGACAATCCCTCTCTCGCCATTTTCTATCTGGGGGCTCGACATACTGGGCCCTTTCCCCCGTGCTGCCGGGGGCTTTGAGTACTTGTACGTTGCTATCGACAAGTTCACAAAGTGGCCGGAGGTGGAAGCAGTGAGGAAGGTGACAGCACAATGAGCCGTCAAGTTCTTTAAAGGGATAGTTTGCCATTTCGGTGTACCCAACAGGATCATCACCGACAACGGCACGCAGTTCACAAGTCGCACCTTCATGCAGTACGTCCAAGACTTTGGCGGCAAGATTTGTTTTGCCTCTGTTGCTCACCCAAGAAGCAACGGCCAAGCAGAAAGGGCTAATGCTGAAGTACTGCGCGGTCTCAGGACCAGGACTTTTGACAGACTGAGAAAGTGCGGAAGACGCTGGATTGATGAGTTGCCGGCGGTTCTTTGGTCAATCAGAACGACACCAAATCGAGCCACCGGCCAGACGCCCTTCGCTCTGGTCTACAGAGCGGAAGCAGTTCTCCCCACGGAACTCACGTGCGGATCACCTCGAGTGCTTGCTTATGATGAGCTTGAGCAAGAGCAATTGCGGCAAGATGACGCTGTGCTCCTTGAGGAGAATCGTCTTCAGGCTGCTGTGCGAGCTGCACGCTACCAGCAAGCTTTGCGCCGCTACCATAGCCGCAAAGTTCATGCTCGAAGCCTTGAGGAAGGCGACCTTGTTCTTCGGCGGATTCAGTCCGCCAAGAATTCAAACAAGTTGACGCCAAAGTGGGAAGGCCCTTATCGGGTAGTACGAGTCACCAGGCCCGGCGCTGTCCGCCTGGAGACCGAAGATGGCGTTCTAGTGAGCAATTCCTGGAATATCGAACATCTTCGTAAGTTCTACCCATTAGGCGCGGTTGCCGGGGGCTCTCGGCAACCACCCTTTTGTACAAGTCTTGCCAGCAAGGCATGTGATCCTTTGTACAAAGCCAGGCGCAGACCCTGAGCGTAGATGAATAAATTTAAGTGTTGTACATTCCCTTATTGATTCCCATGTTCATATTTATATATGCATGTTTGTCTAAGATGTTGTATAACACCTACTCCCGGTAAGTTTTAACGAACCGCCAAGGTTTCATGTCTTTATTTTCTCTTCTTTCTTTTTTAAAAGACAAAAGGATTCCTCGCGTGCACATTTGCCGGGGGGGAAGGGAGATATGAGTACCAGTTGGCGACGTTCGGAATCGACGCTTGCCGGAGGAAGGACAGTGACAGAAAGCTAAGTTCTAAAAACTTAGAGCAAGTTTCTTTTATTACAAAGTTATTTCCTTGGACGATTCCGACTCTTGTATGGAAAATCTGCACGCGAAGGAACCCTTGTTGTAATCAGTTGCGCCCTTATTTTGTTTCGAGCCCGCTCAACGATTTAAGTGGCTGCACTGAGAATGCCAAGGAGTCTTGCCGGCCGCTGCGCCTCCAGAAGGCTGCTGAAGTCCCGCACCCAGCGCTCGCGGCAGGTTGCGCGCCGGCAAGTTTTTCAGTGAGCGTAGGGTGAACTCCATACATAAAGGAATCAGACAAGGAAAATAGCAAGCATGAACCTAAACATAGGCGAGTTATATTACATTCATGAGCTGCCGCAATTCTAACTTGAGACTTAATTGTCTTTTACATGGAATGATGACGGCGAGAAAAGGGGGAGCACTTAATCCCTGCGCTGGCCTTCAATCCTTTTGATGGAGTCCACCTTCTCAAGGATAGGCGCGATGCATTCTTCAAGCGCCTCAACATTTGCGCCCCTTGGCAGATGGCCGAGCGCGTTGGAGAGGTCGATGCCGGGATTGCTATGTACCACCTTGATAAGCACCTTGCGAAGGACGGCCCGGCAAAGCCGGCAAGTCTCGTTGGCCAATTGGGTCACCCGGCTAGACTGGAGCACCCTCAAGGCGTCGATGATGCTTTCAAAGAACATCGTCAACCTGGCACTTGGAGATATTCTTTCCTCGGAAGAATACCTGAAGTTCGACGGGCCCATGGTTGACAGTTCTGCCGTAAGCTTCTCCGCAGTGGCGATGAGACGTCCAGTCCAGATCTCCACCCCCTTCTCGTAATCGAGTAGGGCGGTGGCAGCACTCTTGAGCAGGTTCCTCTCTCCTTGGAGATCCTTGAGTAGAGCTTTCTCACGGGCCCTGCCAGCCTCGAGAGACTTCTGCAACGTGGTCAGCTTCAATTCCAGAACTACAATATCATCAGCCACAGAGGAGAGCTGCTTGGTTTTGTTGGACAGGGCAACTTGCATCTCCGCCAAGGAGTGGAGGGTTTTTTCCCTATCACCTTTGAGCGTCGAGAGCTCCTTGCCGTGCTCTTCGAGATCTGTTTCCAGTTTCTTCACCTTGTTGCTCAGCTCGTTCTTGGCGGCCTCTGCAGCTTCGGCAGCATCGACGGCCTCCTTGAGCTAGCCGGCGTGACTTGCAGTCAGAGCTTCGAGCGCCTCTTTATGTTTTTGCTCCAGCTCCTGGGTCCGCCGCGCGACAAGCTTCTCGATATCTTCATCTTTGCTGCGAAGCTTGGCGGCGAGCGCCTGCTCATGTGTGGTGAGATCTTCCTCATGAGCATCAAGAGCAACGCGACGCCCCATCAGGAGGGCATCTTCAGCGGCAATCCTTTGAGTAGCTTCATCCTGCGCCTTCTCCATATCAGATTGCTTCAGGAGGATCTCTGTCCACTGTTGGCTCACCTGTTCCCGGCCAGCAGTCAGCTCTTGGAGGGCCTCGGCATACCAGGTTTGCATTTGTTCGACGCGCCTCTGGAAATGTAGCGACCCGACCCGAATGGATCGAATCTCTGTGTTCAAGTGTCATCCCTGGATCGGTAATGCTGACACACACAGTACTTGAGGGATTTATAACAGAGTAGCAATCACACACTTATTACATCGAATGTCTCAAAAGACAACTGGTTACAATAAATATGGCTTAAGGCCATCTAAATAAGATAACAGCGGAAGGCTTGGAAGATAAAGTGAGTCCATCAACTCCAACGGCATAGCTGAGTGCACGACAACGACCTAGCACACCTTACTCTTCGTCTGAAAAGTCTGCAACATGATACGTTGCAGCCCGAAACGGGTCAGCACATGGAATATGCTGGCAATATAACACAGTAGAGCAATGAACAGAATAATTGCTAATACTACATGCATATTTGGCCGGTGGAAAAGCTCTAGGGTTATACTATTTTGCGAAAAGCCAATTTTTCCCTACAACAAAGGAATATATTTTATTTAACTATCATGGTGGTTGTTGAACATTGAGAAGGTAAAACCCCCTCTCAATCCCAATTAAAAAGTAATCATTAATCCCAACAAATTTATTTAGAGTGATGGGATTCAATATGATGATCCAAGAACCAGATACTCAAGATGTCCATAACCGGGGACACGGCTAATCATGATTAGTTTGTACACTCTGCAGAGGTTTGTGCACTTTTCCCCACAAGACTCGATCTCCTCCGTTGGATTTCTCGCACTTCATGGTGTTTGAGAAACGGATGACCGAGACACAGTCTTTCTGAAGCATTTACTCTTTACTCTGGGTAGACAGTTACACCTACTTTCCCCTACATCTGCTAGCCTACCACTGAAAGAGGTCCTGCAACATACTCAACTATGCTAGAGCCCATAATAGCTTGTGGCTGCACCCGGAAGTTTCTAGCATGAATAATCTTATGATCCCTTTGAGCCTGGGTGGCGGACCGTAGGAGGATCACACGGTATATCCCCGGGATCTCCTAGGACAACACTGGTATATCCCCAGGTGCCCAAACAAGCAATCCACCCAGATGTGTATTAAAGTTGCCACCTTAAGTTGAACCATTAATTAAAAATCTCACATCTGTCATGGATACACTCAAAACCCAATCCACGTCTACGAGCATAGCATGGCAACATAAGCATAGCGTGGAAGTAACTCCCAAGGGTTTTATAATAAAAGGGCAATAGGTTCTACCTCATCATCTACTTCCCAATACCCACAAGTTAATCACATCCTAGTCATGTAGTGTTTGAGGATAAAACTAATGCATAAAAACTGGGTATAGAAGAGTATGATCAAAGTGTGAACTTGCCTTGCTGACGATCTGCAAATCCTAGGGACTCGTAGTAGCACGCTTCGCACTCCGGGAATTCTATCGCAAACAAACAATAGCATACATAAGCAATCAAGCGAAGATGCACGGGTAAAACCCAAATGAGAAGACCTAACCAGAAAGTTCAACCTAAGAACTCCGGTTTGCAAAAAGAATCAAATCAAACGGAGCAACTAAACTCAAACTGCGAAAGAAACAAGCTTCGATTACTAATCTAGACTAAAGTCAAATTTTACAGTAGCAAAAACTTGTTTAAGTTGATTAAACAGAAAGAGGGCTTCGAGACGAAGATCTAGGCGCTTGAATCGCCTGATTCCGACAAACGAGCGAAAAGTTATACTAAAACGAAAATCGGATCAGAAATCGCGATCGAAAATAACCGCGGAAAATCCGAGAAAAATAAAAACTAACGAACAGGCTAACGAACGAACGTTCGCTGTCTGCGGTTAAACGGTGAAAACCGTTCGTTAAAACGAACGTACGGACGAACGTCCGCTAAATAACTAAACCGACGGAAAACCGATCTAAAAAGAATAAACCGAAATTTAAAAAAACCGAATCTAGATCTAGGGTTTACCAAAAAAAACTGAACGGTTAACCGGAAAAAATCCGGGCGTCGGATCCGGCGAGCGGCGGCTCCGGCGAGGCGAGGCTGCAGCGGCGGCGGGGTGCGGCGCGGCAGCGCGAGCGGCGAGGCGACGGGGCGGGGCGCGGGCGACGGCGAGCGCGCGAGGCGGCGCGGCAAGCGGGAGGAGGGTTGCAGGTGAGGAGATAGGAGGAGAGAGGAGGAGGATACGAGGGGATGATGGAGGATGTGAGTGAGCGGGAGCGGAGGAGGTGGCTGGTGGAGGGCGGTAGGTGGACGGGGGGAGGGAGGAATATAAAGGGGGACGGGGGATGGGAGAGGACCGGGGAGCGGGATGCGGAAGCCGGAGGACGGCGGCGTCCGGCTCGGGCACGGGGCGCGCCGCGAGCGGAGGCGGCGGCGTTGCCGGGCCGGCGGGCTTCGGCCCAGTTCGGTCTGCGAAGTTTTTTTTTTTTTAAATAATTCCGCGCAGAAAAACAAACAAAAGAAATACTAAACGGACTCCAAAATTCCCGAAATAAATTTTCCCCGTCCTCTAAAAATCTCCCGGACAAGGTAAACATTTATTTGGGACTCTGATGCAATTTTGAAAAATGCATATTTTTTCTAAATTCAAATAAAATTGCAATAAAAATCCAAATAAAATATTTATTTGATTTTAATATTTTTCCTCCAATATTCCATTTATTTTGGAGAAGTCATATTATCTCCTCTCATTTATTTTTAATATGAAATATTTTCGGAGAGAAAAATAATTAAACCAAATTGATCCTTGTTTCAATATTTGAGAAAATTCAAATATGAAAACGGTGAAATCCCCAACTCTCTCCGTGGTCCTTGAGTTGCTCAGGATTTCGAGGATCGCAAAATGAAATGCAATAAAATATGATATGCATGGATGACCTATGTATAACATTCCAAATTAAAAATTTGGGATGTTACAGGAAATCTGCCTCGGCTGCCTCAACGACTGCCATTCTGGAGTCCGCCTTATCTTTCCGGGCGCGATGGAGAGCCTGGAGCTTGCGGAAATTCTCGCCCATGGCCTGAAGGAGCTGATCCTCTTCAGATTTGCCGCTGCTAGCGCTGGGATCGTCAACAACCTCGAGCCCAGCAGCAGCGATGATTTCTTCGTCAAAAACTTCTCCTTCGGCTGGTGCCCCAATGCTTGCCGTCCCCGACAAGTTGACGAACAAGTTCTCGCCAACCTTGAGGTATTTGCTGGATGAGGGGCCTTCAGATGTTGACGGTTGGTCTTCAGTGACCGCCTCACCAGTGGCAGGGGGCTCCGTGGCCGGTGCAGCGCCTGGCGCTCCTGCGGCAGGAATGCCGTCAGTACGGTCATCAGCCTCCCTGTCGCCCCCTTCAGTAGGTTCCTTGGCGGGCTCCTCTTGTGCAGTCTTGGCGGCCTCCCCGTCAAGAGCACCACCAGCCTCGACAGTGTCATCCTTGGGGGCCTCGCTGGCAGCGATCATGTCTGCTTCGGCAGCGGCGTCCCTGGCGGTCTCCTCGATGACAATGTCGACATCCATGTGTTCCGTCACAGGGAACTCTGAAGGATGAAGGAGGAGAACAGAATAAGATCAAGATTGAGGTTTGAAGCGACTAAAGACAGAGAGGTAAGGGAAAGAGTAACAAGCACTCTGAGGCAATCGATTACCTGCGTCGAGCTGTTGAGAGGTGGCCTCGCCCTTCCCGGCAACTTCGGTTGCCGGGGGAGGGTTGCCGGTGTCCATGCTTGCCGGCTCCTCCTCAGTTAGGATGGGCTCGTCGGTAGGATCTCTTGCCGGGGACGTGCTTGTGGGCGGCGTGGTCGATGAAGGTGGCACGATGGGGATGTCTTCCAGCAACTCTCCTTGTCGCCGTTCTTCTCCTGCGAGCCCAAGGATATCAGCGGCAAGAATGGAAGCCTCAGCACCTGCCAGCGGAAAAAGAACAGTGAACTTACGCTGGGGGCTGTGCTGGGGGCTGCATTGAGGACTGGGCTCCGGGCTGACGACGACGGTTTCTGGCACGCTCGTGGGGCCTGCCGGAGGCTCGTCGCCCGTGGAAGTCTTTGTCCTCTTCGCCATCCTCTCCAGCAAGGTTTCTGCATCACTGCAGAGACAATACGAGCAAGTCAGTAAGATCAATCCAAGATCGGAATATAAAGGCTGTGGCAAAGTACTCACTCTTCTTCTTCTCGCTCCGGACTAAAGCCAGAGATGTCGAAATCGGCCTCCGCTACAATGTCTGAGTGGGGAGGCGGAGGAGGGGTCCTAGGCCGCTTGGCTGTGGCAGGCGCCGGAGCAGCTTCCGGTGCGGTAGTGCGAGACACCCCGGCCGCCCCAGCAGTGGCCGCTGGTGTGGGTCTCGCGCGCCGCGTAGGTTGTTGACGAACCCCTTGCCGCGGTCCAGTCTTGCCGGCCACTTTCTTGCCAGGAGCCTCGCCGCTCGAAGAAGGCTGGCTTGCCGGGATGCCAGACGCAGCCTTCCGAAGAACACGCTTTGTCTTCTTCGGGGCTGGGAGCTCTTCTTGCGTTTCTTCTTCGGCCGTGTCCTCGTCGGACAAGCTCTCAGCGGCTGCGCTGCTCTGTTCCCCGGTAGCTCTGTCCTTCCCGGCAGGTTTTACTTCCACTACTACCTCTGCGTCGCTGGCTTCCCATTCTGTGAAGCCAACGCTGCCGGCCTCCGCGGCAAGATTTGCCTCCTCCACCCTAGTAGCAATGTAAGCTACTTCTTGGTCGGTGGTGGCTCGGATGAAATTTGTCTCTTGCCGGATGGGTCTCTCCGTCAAGTTGTCAAAAAACTTCTGTGCTTCCTCCTCGGTTGGCTCGGCCCAAGTCGCGTCAAGACCGTGGGCGTTGAACATCGGCATGAAGGCGATGATTGACCCCAAGGCGGAGTTGTTGCACAAAGGGACGATCCTTGCCGGCAGCCAATGCTTGTCTTCGCGCTGGAATAATTTTTGACGGAGAGCGCCAAGCTGCATAGTGGTTAGATTATTATTCAGCCCGGGGCGCAATCTCATGATATCTGCCGCGTTTCGGTATTCCCAAGCTGGCCTTCCCCTGTTCTGCAAGGGAGCGATGCGGCGGCGGAGAAAGTCGAAGCCAATCATCTCCATTGTCAGCCCGGCAGCTTTCAGGCGAAGGATCCTGGTGGTGGCGATTGTGAGCCTCTCGTCCTCCGCGGCGAGATCGCTCCAGTCCTTGCCGCGGACCACCTTCTGTTGCCGGGGAAGACAAAACGGATGGGGATCTGCTTCCGGGATCCAGCACCATTCAGCCCGCCATTCGTCCCACTTTTCACGGTAAACTCCTTCTGGGTATATTTCCTTATTCCAAGCTCTTGGAATCCAGGCGATAGAACCAGAGAGGGCCTCTCCCTTTTGGATGCGGGGGAAGAAGTAATGGCGAAAAAGAGTAGAGTTGGGAATCACGCCGGCAAAGTTTTCACAAAGATGGGCAAAGATGGACATGCATAGTACCGCATTCGGCGTGAAATCAAGAAGATGAAAGCCTTATGTGTACATGATATCATTGAAGAAGTCGGAAAATGGGGGGCAGAGCCCGCAATAGAAATACGCAACGAAGAAAGGGTATCTGTCCGTTCCACTTTTGGAACAAGAACCTGGAATCACGCGTGTGGTGGGGTGAGCTTGCGTCTCCTTCGCCCACATGCACTGGTACCGCCCCTTCAGAGCTTCAGCATCGAGCGATGGGGGGGAAGACGACATACATCTTCCGCATCTTCACCAGTTCGCTCTCCGGGACGTCGGCATTCGCTTCCTTGCCCTTGCCTTTGCTGGCCTTGGGCGGCATGGCGGCTGTGAGGGCGGAAGCCGGGGGTGAAGCGAGCGTGGAAGCGGCGGGCGGAAGAGGAAAAAGCTTTGCTCTGAGCTCGAGAGGAGGAAGGCGATGGCGACAGCCAGATTGAGAAGAAGAAGGGGGTAAATAGGCTTGTGCCTCTGCGGCTTCTCCTTTTTATGGGGAAGGAGCGGGGCCGCCTCTTTTATTCCCCAATGTGAATGCGCCTCTATAGGCGCGTTGCAGTTGCAGCCTTTGAGGCACGCTTCCCATGTCGCGCGCTCGGTGCGTGTAGTGGGGGGCACAGTAAACGAGATATTTACGAGCAGTTAATCCCCTGCCACGCGTGCCCGTGCACTGTTTGGGCCTAGCCCAACAATGCCTCGCACTCGTGTATGGCCTAGGCCCGGGGGCTCCTGTCGGTGTACTAAGTATTGGGCCACTAGTACCCCGTACTTGTGCACGGGCAGTTGTAGCCATCCTCGCGGCAAGGCTTGCCGGGGAACAGTTCAAGGTCGATTCAAGTCACCAAAGAAATCATCAAGTCAGAGATCTGAGGATCAGCAGATAAGAAGAGCTGGAATCCAAAGGCCAGCTTCCCCGGCAAGATCTTGCCGGGGTGGCCTACGGAGCCCGGCAAGGACTGGCGCCCGGCAAGGCTTGGCGTCCGGCAAGGCTTGGCGCCCGGCAAGGCTTGGTGCCCGGCAAGCTTTGGCGCCCGGCAAGGTTTTGTTGCTGTGCCACTGCTGTAGCACAGCAACAAACCTGACATTCTGGGTCCTTCTTTGGACGCGTGGCGACGCGCCAATGGAAGAGATCTTAAGCGGTGCTGATGGGATGGCCCCTTTTTCCATCCCCAAGAAAGTGAGGACACCTAAACGGACACCTCATGGTGCATTAAATGCGTTTGTCCTAATCCGTCAGGGGTTAGGTATGAGGACCCTGTAGCTACTTTACACCTCAATGTATGTACATCTTGCCACTGTGGTGACCCCTTTGAGTGTATAAAAGGAGGCCCAAGGCAACTGCTACAGGGGAGGAGAACTTCTGGCCCATTTTGCATGCGTAGCTGCTCTTTGAATGTACTGTTCATAGCGAGCGCTCCTGAAGGCTGGGCTCAAGAACACTAATAAGAACACAAAGCAGGAGTAGGGTTTTATGCTGATCAGCGGCCCGAACCTGGGTAAAATCTTCCCGCGTCGATCGTTGGTTCTGCTCTTTGCGTATACCTCTCCCCCCGCCGAATCGTAAAAGGGGTCTCTCGGGATCCCATAGGTGTCGTACCCCGACACCCCCGGGCCTGCGGCGTGCACGATTCCGCCAGTTAGAGGGGCGAAATGGTTCGGGCCCAACCACCTGCGGGTCAGACGCGACGCATGGCGCATGACAGGGCGCGGGACGCCCCCACTTCCCCATGATGCCTCGGTAACCGCCCGGGCTGACATAAAGCCGACCCGCACGACTACATGGTCATCATTTCCTTCCTGCGCGCGCCCGTCCTTCTACACCTTCCTTCTCGGGCAAGGCTGCATGGATATCTCCGCTCCTCGGAAGCCAGCCTGGGGAGGCCGCCCCTCATGGAGGTCTTGGTGTCGTCCGCCTCGCGAGGCCTGGCCCCTCGCGAGGGTCTTGAGTTGTCGTTGCTGAAGCTGGGCCGTACCAGGCCGTCGATGGAGCCACGCCACGGGCCGCAGGCAGGCAAGTCTGGGCACCCCTGGTCCCAGGACGCCGACAGCAGCGACACCCCCGCAGGCTGCTAAGGATCCGTTCCTTAAAGCGCTCGCGGCAAGGGTGCGCGCACCGGCAAGTTTCTCCCAGTAAAGCGTAGGGTGTATGCCACACAAAGAGAGATCAGATGAGAAAGATAGCATGCATTCAATCCAAAACACAGCAAGTTATATTACATCAATGGTTGCCGCAGTTCTAACTTAAGATAAATTATCTTGGGCAGGAGTTCATAGCGGCAAGGAGAAGCGAAGTGGCTAGTCCCGGCGCTGGCCTTCCACCCTCTTGACGTGGTCAACCATGTTGACGATGGGCACGACGAGCTCTTCAAGTGCTTTGCGGTCTGCATCCTTCGGCAGGCTGTCAAGCACGTTGGTGAGGTTGAGGCCAGGGTTCCTATACACCACCTTGGTGAGCACCTTGTGAAGGACGCCCCGGCAAAGCTTGCGGGATTCATTGGCCAGCTGGGTTGCTTGGCTAGAGTGCAGCAGCTTCAGGGCATCAAGGACAACCTCGAAGAACATGGTCAGTCTGGCACTCGTAGTCACCCTCTCCTCGTGGGAATACCTGAAAGTCGACAGGCACATGGTGGACAGTTGTGCTGTGAGCCTCTCTGCGACATCGACAAGGCGCTCAGTCCAGATCTTCACGCCTTTCTCATAGTCGTTATAGGTGGCAGCGGCGCTCTCAAGCAGTTGCTTCTCCTCTTGGAGGTCCTTAGCCAGGGTCTTCTCACGAGTCCTGCTGCTCTCAAGGGACTCCTTCAGCGTGGTCAGCTTCAGATTCAGATTAGCAATAGAGTCGTTGGCTTCGAAGAGCAGTTTGGTCTTGTCAGATATGGTGACCTGCAGCTCCGCAAGGTGTAGACAGTTTTGTCTTTGTCGCTCTTCAGCGTCGAGACCTCCTTGTAGTGCTTCTCCAGCTCCGCCTCCAACTTCTCCACCTTCCCAGCTAGCTCGTTCTTGGTGGCCTCCGTGGCTTCGGCGGCATCGATGGCCTCCTTCAACTTGCCGGCGTGATCCAGGACCTGGGCGTCGAGTGTGTTCTTGTGCTTCTGCTCCAGCTCCTGGGTCCGCTGCGCGACAAGCTTCTCAATTTCTTCATCCTTGCCACGGAGCTTGGCGGCAAGCACCTCTTCACGAGCGGCAAGGTCCTCTTCTTGGGCGTCGAGCAGGACGCGCCGCTCCCTTAGATTGGCATCGTCCTTGGCGGCCTGTACGGTGGCCTCCTCCTGGGCCTTCTCAACATCGGACTGCTTTAGGAGAAGCTCGTTCCAATGGTCGCTCAGCTGCTCCTGGCTATTCTTCAGCTCCTGTTGGGCCTTGGCAAACTAGATCTGCATCTACTCGATGCGCTTCTGGAAGTCCGCCTCTACCGCGTCAACAACCGCCGTCCTGGAGTCTAGTTTCTCCTTGCGGGCACGGTGAAGCGCCTGGAGCTTCTGAAAGTTGCTGCTCATAGCTTGGAGGAGCTGGTCGTCCTTGGAACTGCTACTGCTGGTGCTCGGCTCGTCGACAACCTAGAGCAGGCGGCGGCAATGACTTCTTCGTCAAAAACCTCCCCCTCGGATGGCGCTCCGGTGCTTGTCATCCCCGGGATGCTGACGAACAGGTCGTCGCCTATCTTCAGGTACCTGCTTGAGGTGGGGGCTTCGGAAGTTGACGGTTGGTCTTCGACCACCGTCTCCTCGGCACCAGAGGACTCCGGGACCGATGTAGCGCCAGGCGCTCCTGCGGCAGGGATGCCGTCAGTACGGTCGCCAGTCTCCTTGCCGGCCTCCCCAGCAGACCCCTTGGCGGCTTCTTCATGTGCGACCTTGGCGGCCTCGGTGGCGGCATCCTTGGCGGTCTCCTCGATGGTGGTGTCGATATCCATTCGATCCACCATGGGGGGATCTGAAAGCCAAGGAAAAGAAACAAGATGAAACCCAGATTGAAGCTCAAAGCCAACAAGAAAAAGAGAAAAAGATCGCACTAGAAAAGTGACAAAGGCCAGGAAGCAGGCGGTTTACCTGTGACGAGCGGTGGAGGGGCGGTCCCCTCCCCGACAACACTCATTGCCGGGATGGAGCTGCCGGCACCTGTGCTCACCGGCTCTTCCTCCACACGCGTGGGCTCGACGGTGGAAGCCCTTGCCGGGGACCCGCCCCTGGGCGGTGTGGTTGACGGGGGCGACATGTCGGGGGTGGCCCTCAGCGGCTCCTCCTGTCGTTGTTCCTCTCCTGTGAACCTGGCAAGGTTAGCAGTAAAGATACACACCCTGACACTCGCCAGCGGAAACTGAGTAACGGGCTCACATTGGGGGCTGAGTCGGGGGCTGCGTCATGGGCTGGGATCCGGGCTGATCGTGATCGTCTCCGGCGCGCTTGAAGTGCTTGCCGGGGGCTCGTCACCCGTCGAGGTCTTGGCCTTCTTCGCCATCCTCTGCGCCAACATCTTCGTGTCTCTGCGGGGGCAGGCCAAAACAAGATCAAATGAGATAAGATAATCAAAACAAAGGCTAAGGGGATGAAGAATGCGGCAAGATGCTTACTCATCTACTTCTTCTTCTTCTGGCCTCTCCTCCCTCCTCGGGCTGAAAGAGGAGAGGTCGAATTCGGCCTCTGGTATGGTGTCCGTGCAAGGGGGGGAGATGGAGTCTTGGGTCGCTTGGCCGTGGTGGAGGCAGCGGCCGCTTTTTCCTTTACTACCGCGACCGTGCGTCTCGTATGGCTCACAGGTTGCGGCTGGGCCTCTTGCCGCTGCACATCCTTGCCGACCGCTCCCTTGCCGGGGCCCTCTTCGTGCGAAGAGGCCTGCTGGACTGGCTCGCCAGAGACGGCTCGCCAAAGGACACGTTTCTTCTTCCCCGGGGCTGGGGGCTCCTCATGCGGCTCCTGTTCAGCTTCCTCTTCAGCCGTCTCCTCGGCTGTCCCCTCGGTAGAAGAGCCCCCGGTAGCGGTGCCGCTGTGTTCCCCGACAGGCTCCCCTTGCTTAGCAAGATCCTCCTCTGCGCTGGCTTCGTCTTCCACAAAGCCAACGCTGCCAGCCTCCTCGGCAAGGGCTGCCTCTTCCGCCCTGCTGGCAATGTACGCCACCTCCTCGTCGGTGGTGGGGCGGATGAGCTGTGTCTCTTCCCGGACGGCCCTCTCCGACAAGTTGTCAAAGAACTCCTGCACCCACTCCATGTCTGGCTCAGCCCAGGTCTTATCAAGGCCATGGGCGTTGAACACCGGCATCATGGCGATGATTGAGGTCAGGGCGGAGTTGTTGCACAAGGGGATCACCCCCCGCCGGCAACCTAAACGGCTTGTCGGTCTTGTCGGCCTTGCTAGTCTTGTCGGCCTTGAGCTGGAAAAGCTTTTGGCAAAGAGCCGCATGCTGCATCACTGTAAAGTTGCGATTCAGGCCGGGGTGCAGCCTCATGATGTCTGCCGCATTCCGGAACTCCCAAGCTGGCCTCCCCTTGTTATGCAAAGGGACGATGCGGCGGCGGAGGAAGTCGGCCCCAACCATCTCGAGCGTGAGCCCAGAGGCTTTGAGGCGATGAATTCTGGTGGTTGCGACTGTGAGCTTCCCGTCTTGGGGATCGAGATCGCTCCAGTTGCCGCCACAAACCAATTTCGTCTGCCGGGGCATACAGAACGGCTGCGGGTCCTTCTCCATGATCCAGCACCACTTGCCCCGCCATTCGTCCCACTTTTCCTTGTGGGTCCCGTCCGGGTACGTCTGCTTGGCCAATGCCCTTGGGATCCAGGTGATGCAGCCAGAAAGAGCCCCTCCTGGCTGGATGCGAGGGACGAAGTAGTGGCGGAAGAGCGCCATATTGGGGACCACCCCGCTGAAGTTCTCGCAGAGGTGGGCGAAGATGTCCATACACGCCACGGTGTTCGGCATGAAATCCAAAAGATGGAAGCCGAAGGTGTACATGATGTCGATGAAGAAATCCAAAAATGGGGGGCAGAGCCCGCAATAGAAGTAATCAACGAAGAAAGGGAATTTATCTGGGGCAGGCATGGCGCAAGAAGCAGGGATGACGCGGGTGGCAGGATGCCCCGTCGTCTCTCTCCCCCACATGCACAGGTACCGGTCCCTGAGCGTGCGCACGTCGAGCGTCGGGGCGAAGACAACGTGCTCCCTCCGCATCTTCACCATCTCGCTCTCCGGCACCTCTTCTCCCTCGCTCGCCTTGGACGCTCCCTCGCCCTTGCTTGTTTTGGGCGCCATTGCAGCCAAGGGAGGGTGGGGGGTCGAGAGTGGTGAGGGCGCGGCGGCGGCGGATCGAGGAGGAGGCTCTAGTCTGGGCTCGAGGAAGAAGAAGAAGAAGACGGCGGTTCCTAGATTGGGAAAGGCAAAGGGGGTAAATGAGCAGCGCCCCTGCGGATTCCTCTTTTTATGGGGAAGGCGCGGGGCTGCCTCTTTACTGTTTGATGTGAAGGCGTTTTCACAAGCGTGCTGCGACCGTTCCACGCACGACCCCCATGTCGCGCACTCAATGCGGATCGTGGGGAAGCGCAACAAATGAGATGATTACAGCAGTTAATCCCTGCCACGCGTGCCCATGCACTGTTTGGGCCTGGCCCAACGACGCTTCGCACTCGTGTATGGCCCAGGCCCGGGGGCTCCTGTCGGTGTACTAAAGTTTGGGCCCTTTGGTACCCCTTACTCGTGCACGGGCAGTTGCAGCCACACCTGCGGCGAGGCTTGGCGGGGGCAGTTGGAGGCAAAATACAAGACAACCAAGGCAGCATCCGAGCTAGTAATCAGAGAGCAGAAGACAAGCTGAGCCCCCGGCAAAGATTCTTGCCGGGGTGATTTGCGAGCCCCGGCAAGCTCCTTGCCGGGATGGTTTGCGAAGCCTCAGCAAGACGACCACCCTTGAGGTTGAGAGCTCTGACACATCGACAACGTCAAGACCAAGACTCAGGGGCACATGCGTAGTAGCATGCAGATCTTTGTGAAGACTGGTGGCATGCAGATCTTCTTGAAGACCAGAAGGTGAAGTTCCCAGCAAGGTTCTTGCCGGGAACGACTGCGAGGCCCCAGCAAGACTCTTGCCGGGGACGATTGTGAGGCCACGGCAAGGCTCGTGCACGACAAGGCTCCGCCGCCCTGCCACTGTCCCGGCACAACAATTAGCCAGCAAACCAGGCAAGCACCTGTGTGGTGGCATGCAGATCTTCGTGAAGATCCTGCCATCGCTCCAGCGCAGCGGCTAGCCAGTTAGCTTGGCACTGCATGCCAAGTCACCTTGGATGCTTGTCAAGACGGAGTGAGGCGGCGACGGATGGGACGGGCTCTATTTCTGTCCCCGATAAAGTTAGAGGGCACGTAAGCAGCGCATTTAATGCACTTGTCCTAAGAAGCCAGTGATAAGCACATACACTGTAGCTACTTTACACCTCCTGTATGCATGTACGCCACTGTGGTAGCCCCTTGGTATAAAAGGAGGCCCAAGTCGATAAAGGGATGGACTTTTGCACTTTTCGGCCCAGTTTGCATGCGTAGCAGCTAGCCGAAGCTCAAGAACACTCAATATACACTCAAAGCAGGACTAGGGTTTTACGCTCCTCAGCGGCCCGAACCTGGGTAAAAATTCATCGTGTTTATCGTTAGATCTGCTCTTTCTTCACTCCTCTTTCCTTGCCAACCGTAGAAGGGATCCACGTGATCCCATAGGTGTCGTTTCCCCGACACATACCCGAAGGAATTTCATATTTAATATTTTCAGTAGGTGAAGTAGGTTGAGGGGTAGCTAATTGTGGTTCCGGTCGAGGTGAAGATACCCCGAACAAACCCCTCAAAGGATTGTTTTCCATAGTAACAAGTGACAATAAATTTCAGCACACTATATAAATGTTTCCTTACCAAAGGCGCTTCACTCCCCGGCAACGGCGCCAGAAAATAGCCTTGATGACCCACAAGTATAGGGGATCAATTGTAGCTCTTTTCGATAAGTAAGAGTGTCGAACCAAACGAGGAGCAGAAGGAAATGACAAGTGGTTTTCAGCAAGGTAATGTCTGCAAGTGCTGAAATTGTAAGTAACAGAGTAGTTTGATAGCAAGATAATTTGTAACGAGCAAGTAACGATAGTAGTAACAAAAGTGCAGCAAGGTAGCCCAATCCTTTTGAGGCAAAGGACAGGCCAAAACGGTCTCTTATAATAAGCAAAGCGTTCTTGAGGGTACACGGGAATTTCATCTAGTCACTTTCACCATGTTGGTTCGATTTGTGTTCGCTACTTTGATAATTTGATATGTGGGTGGACCAGTGCTTAGGTGCTATTCTTACTTGAACAAGCCTCCTACTTATGATTAACCCTCTCGAAAGCGTCCGCAACTACGAGAAAAGTATTAAGAATAAATTCTAACCATAGCATTAAACTTTTGGATCCAATCGGTCCCTTACGGAATAGCGCATAAACTGGGGTTTAAGCTTCTGTCACTCTCACAACCCATCATCTACTTACTACTCCACAATGCATTCCCTTAGTCCCAAATATGGTGAAGTGTCATGTAGTCGATGTTCACATGACACCACTAAGGGAATCACAACATACATACTATCAAAATATCGAACACATATCAAGTTCACATGATTACTTGCAACATGATTTCTCCCGTGACCTCAAGAACAAAAGTAACTACTCACAAATGATAATCATGCTCAAGATCAGAGGGGTATTAAATAGCATATTGGATCTGAACATATAATCTTCCACCAAATAAACCATATAGTAATCAACTACAAGATGTAATCAACACTACTAGTCACCCACAAGCACAAATCAATAGTTCTGGTAACAAGATTGAACACAAGAGATGAACTAGGGTTTGAGATGAGATGGTGTTGTTGAAGATGTTGATGAAGATTGCCCTCCCCAAGATGGGAGAGTTGTTGGTGATGATGATGATGATGATTTCCCCCTCCGGGAGGGAAGTTCCCCCGGCGGAATCGCTCCGCCGGAGGGCAAAAGTGCTCCTGCCCAAGTTCCACCTCGAGACGGCGGCGCTCCGTCCCGAAAGTCCTCTCCTTATTTTTTCTAGGTCAAAATGACTTATATACCAGAAGATGGGCACCGGAGGTGGGCCTGGGTGAGCACAAGGTGGGTTGTGCCCACCTGGTGGGCCCCCTCTGGTACTTATTTGCTCCAATATTCTTCAAATATTCCATAAAAAATCTCCGTAAAGTTTCAGCTTGTTTGGAGTTGTGTAGAATAGGTGGCCTGATGTAGCTTTTCCATGTCCAAATTTCCAGCTACTGGAATTCTCCCTCTTTGTGTGTACCTTGCATATTATGAGAGAAAAGGCATTAGAATTACTCCAAAAAGCCTTATTATGCATAAAAACATCATAAATAACAGTAGGAAAACATGATGCAAAATGGACGTATCATTCATCATCACCAACCCTCCTTCATCACCAATTCCATGATGCTCCCCGCCGGGAGTGAGTAATTCCTTCGTAGGCTCACTGGTCGGTGAGGAGTTGGATGAGATTCCTCAAGTAACCGAGTTAGTTTTGTTAGGGCTTGATCCCTAGTATCCACTATGTTATGAGATTGATGTTGTTATGACTTTGCCATGCTTAATGCTTGTCACTAGGGCCTGAGTGCCATGATTTCAGATCTGAACCATTTATGTTTTCACCATTATATCTATGTTCTAGATCCGATCTTGCAAGTCATATTCACCTATTATGTGTTATGATCCGTAAACCCCAATGTGATAGTAATTGGGATACTTTCCGGTGATGACCGTAGTTTGAGGAGTTCATGTATTCACTATGTGTTAATGCTTTGTTCCGGTTCTCTATTAAAAGGAGGCCTTAATATCCTTCAGTTTCCTTATGGACCCCGCTGCCACGGGAGGGTAGGACAACAGATGTCATGCAAGTTCTTTTCATAAGCACGTATGACTATTTACGGAATACATGCCTACATTATATTTATGAACTGGAGCTAGTTTTCTATCGCCCTAGGTTATGACTGTTATATGATGAATATCATCCAACGAATTCACTGATCCAATGCCTACGAATTTTCCACATATTGTTCTTGCTAAGTTACTACTACTGCTGTTACTGTTACGCTTGCTACAAAATCATTGCTATCACTGTTACCGTTACTGCTACTGTTACCACTGCTATCAAAACTATCATATTACTGTGCTACTGATCACTTTGCTGCAGATATTTAATCTCTAGGTGTTGTTGAATTGACAACTCAACTGCTAATACTTACAAATATTCTTTGGCTCCCCTTGTGTCGAATCTATAAATTTGGGTTGAATACTCTACCCTCGAAAACTGTTGCGATCACCTATACTTGTGGGTTATCAAGACCTTTTTCTGGCGCCGTTGCCCGGGAGCATAGCTATATTTTTTGAGTCACTTGGAGTTATTATCTATTTATCACTATAAATAATCTGAAGGATACCAAGACTAAGATCTTTCCCTCTAAAATGAGGGGAGGTAAGGAACTGCCATCTAGCTCTGCACTTGATTCACCTTCTATTTTGAGTAGACTTGCAACGCCACCACATGCTATTAATCCTGATATGTCGCAAGTTATTGATGATTCTACTTCTGCTATGAATGATGCTTATGATGATGCTAGTACTATGCTTGATGATGATGTGCCATTAGGTGAATTTCTTGATGAACAAATTCTATTGCTAAAGAAAATGAAATCACTGAAACTGATGAAGTACTTGAAACTGAAAATCTTGAAACACCTATTAGACCTAGCTCTCCTAGATATGAATTGCCTAAGGTACCTGAAGGTTATGTTATGGATGAGGAGACAGCTAGAGATTTTCTTACTTGCAATGATAGAGATGATCTTAAGAAATTACTATGCAAACTGAAAGAAAAATCTTTGAATGCTAGAATGAAATGTGATCCTAAGTTTGCTACTTCACCTATCTTTGTTACCGATAAGGATTATGAATTCTCTATTGACCCAGAGTTAATTACTTTGGTTGAATCTAATCCTTTCCATGGCTATGAAACTGAAACTGTTGTGGCACATCTTACTAAATTAAATGATATAGCCACCCTATTTGCTCATGATGAGAAGATTCACTACTATTATATTCTCAAATTATTTCCATTCTCAGTAAAGGGTGATGCTAAGATATGGTACAATACTCTTGCTCCTGGTTGTGTGCGTAGTCCCCAGGATATGATTTACTACTTCTCTGAAAAATATTTTCCTGCTCATAAGAAACAAGCTGCTTTACAGGAAATATTTAATTTTGTGCAAATTGAAGAAGAGAGTCTCCCACAAGCTTGGGGGAGGCTTATCCAATTGCTTAATGCTTTGCCTAATCATCCTCTTAAGAAAAATGAAATACTTGATATCTTCTATAATGGACTAACCGATGCTTCTAGGGACTTCCTAGATAGTTGTGTTGGTTATGTTTTCATGGAACGAACTGTTGAACAAGCTAAGGAATTGTTGAATAATATATTGAAAAATTATGATGATTGGACTCTTCCTGAATCACCGCCTAAACCCACTCCTAAGAAGAGGGGTATCTTATATCTCAGTCCTGAAGATATGCAAGAGACAAAGAAAAGTATAAAGGAAAAAGGTATTAAAGCAGAGGATGTTAAAATTTTACCTCCTATTGAAGAAATACAGGGACTTGACACACCACAACCAAAGGTGATAGAGGTAAACTCTTTAATGAAATTTGATGAAAGTGACATCCCTTACAATAAACATCCTAGTCAATGCCTTTATGAGTTTGACAATTACATTAGAAAACAAGATCACTTCAATGAAAATGTTATGAAACAATTGAAATATAACTCTAATATGATTGCTCGCTTGAGTGACTTGTTAGTTAGAATTACTAATGATGTAAGAGGTGTAGGAAAAGATGCTTCTATGGTTCAAACTCAACTACAACAAGTTGCTAAATCTCAAAGAGAGTTGCTTAGTGAAATGAATAATAATATGAATGACTTTGTTGTTAGAGTAGCAACTAGAGGAGGTAAAATGACTCAGGAACCAGTTTATCTTGAGAGACACCCTAAAATAATTGAACAAGACTCTCAAAGAATTAACACTGATGCACCTAGTCCTTCTAAAAAGAAGAAGAAAAAGAAAAATGATAGGACTTTGCATACCTCTAGTGAACCTGAAATAGAAAAACCTCCTGATAATAATAATGATGTTTCTATTTCTGATGCTGAAACTCAATCTGGTAATGAACATTCATCTAGTGATAATGAAAAAGATAACGATGATGTTCATGAAGACACTCAACCAGACAATGAGAAACAACCAGATAATGATGTTAAAATAGAACCAGCTGTTGATCTTGATAACCCACAACCTAAAAATAAAAGACATGATAAAAGAGGCTTTGTTGCTAGAAAACATGGAAGAGAAAGAGAACCATGGGTTCAAACACCCATGCCTTTTCCACCTAAATCAACTAAGAAAAAAGATGATGAAGAATTTGAACGCTTTGCTGAGATGCTTAGGCCAGTCTTTTTGCGCACTCGCTTGACTGATATTTTAAAGATGGCCCCTTATGCAAAATACATGAAAGACATCTCACTAATAAGATAAAGATACTAGAAGCTAAAATCTCCACCATGCTTGCTAATTATTCTTTTAAGGATGGAGTACCTAAAAAGCTTGGAGATCCAGGAATACCAACTATACCTTGCTCCATCAAAAGAAATTATGTTAAAACTGCTTTGTGTGATCTAGGAGTTGGTGGTAGTGTTATGCCTTTGTCCTTATATAAAAGACTTGATTTGAATAAACTCACACCTACTGAAATATCTTTGCAAATAGCTGACAAATCAACTGCCATACCTATCGGTATTTGTGAGGATGTGCCCGCTGTTGTTGCAAATGTTACTATCTTAACTGACTTTGTTATACTTGAGATGCCCAAGGACGACAACATGTCGATTATCCTTGGTAGACCCTTTTTGAATACTGCAGGGGTAGTTATTGATTGCAATAAAAGCAAGGTCACTTTTCATATCAATGGTAATGAGCATACGTGTCGTGGGAAACCACGGCCACCTATGGGGCCATGAGCCCCTTTTGGTTCGGCAGGGGGATGGGCACGTTGCACAAAGAGCGGAGAAGCATCGCGCAGCACGACAGAGATCACACGGGCAGTCTTTACCCAGGTTCGGGCCGCCGTGAGGCGTAAAACCCTACTCCTGCTTTCGTGGATTGATGGTGGATAATGGTGGTGGGCGTAGCACACTCGCTCGGCAAGGTCGCTCAGGGGGCGAGAGTGGCTACCAGCGTATCAATATGCGAGGGTCCAACCCTTTCTACGGTCGCCATGGGCCTCCTTTTATAGATTAAGGGGTCACCACAGTGGCAAATCAGTCTTTGCGTACTGATTAGATAGCTAATAGTGCTATCATATCTAACTCTGCAAGCTGACAGAGCACATTAAATGCGCCGCTCTGTGTCCCATCACAGCTCGCCCGGCAGACCCTGCCAGGCTGTTTTGCCAGCTTCGCGCCTGCTCGTTTGACACGTCTCAGGATGGGTGTCATATGGAGGTGTTTGCTGTAGGAAGTGGCTGCCATGTGGCAAGATGCAGCCACTTAGTCACCTTGGAGGTCGACACCGCTTCGATTAATGACTTGCGTTGCTTGTGAGGTGGAGCGGTGGAGTGGCTTGCCTCCGCCAGCCCCGGCAAGCCTGCCTGGACGATCTAGGAGCTTGCTTCCAGGGCAAACCCCAACCCTGCTGGGCTCGCCTGCCCGGCAAGGTAGGTCCTTCCCTTAGCGATGCCTTGTTCCTCTGGCTCACCTTGGCCTTCTCGACTTGCACTTGGATCCTTCAAAGGAATTGATCCTCCTTATTTGGTCTGATCTTGGTCTTGTAATCTTGTCTCTGGCCTGTGCATAGTCTGTGCAATGGACCCAGGGTCTGTTGCACCGACAGGAGCCCCCGGGCCTGGCACGAACGCGCCGCTGGGCGTCGTCGGGGTAGGCCCTAACCAGTGCACAGGCAGAAATGTAAGGGCGGCTCCGCCTTTTGAGATCTTCCTTGCTTCTTCATTAACCTGAGCTCGGGTCAGTTTCTGGTTTTTCCGCGCGTCATGAAAAACGTTTAGGGGAGAAACTGAACCACGATCTGCGGCCAGCCCACGCCCCACGATCACGGGGTAGGAAACTGCCATCCCACTTGCCTCCTGCCCCGGGGCGCCTCCGCCATGTGTACCGCATGCATTGCATAGGGTAGGTGGTGGACGCGGTAGGCACGGGAACGGGCGCCATGGCAGAAAGCCAGGCGTCGCCGAGTGGTGTAGAGGGGTGGCTCTGATTCCCCAAGCCATTGGAGGCACAGGGGAACCGCATTGGAGGAGCGGGGCGGTCGCCAGCTGGACGGGAGGCCAGCCCCATGCCTCGTCCTCCTATAAAAAAGGGGGGTAGGAGTAGTGTGTCCGCTCACACACCTTCCTTCTCCCTTTCAAAGCTTCCCTTGCTTGCCATGGTGAGGGGGCGAGGGCGTGGTGGTACTCCGGTGGTGGCGACGAGAACTTCTGCTCGACAGCGTCTCCCCCCACCTCTTGATGATGTGGGGGCTGAACCCGCTGTGAGAGGAGGCGGAAGGGGGCGCGGCCGAGGTCGTCACGGTGTGCACGGCCGAGGAGGCCGGGGCGGCACCTCAATTGCGCCTACGCCGGACGCTCCTCCCCCGATGGAAGGCCACGTCGGAGATCAACCCTTGGAGTTCGTCATCAGGCTCTATAAGCCTCTGCGTGGCCACCTCCGCCTCCCTGCTCCATTTGCAAGGGTGATGGAGCTCGAACAGCCGCGTGCACTGAGGTTGCACATGAGGGGTTGTGGGAATGGTGGCATGTGGGTGGATGTTGACTTCCCTGCTCCTCATGTTATGTACTTCCGATGCGGCTGGAAGACCTTTGCTCGAGCCCATAGCTTGTCGGAGGGGCACGTTCTCCAATTTAAATTAATGGAGAGCGGCCTGCTTTCCGTCAAGGTCTTTGGGCGCTCGGGAGCTCGCTTAGGGTGCTGCGCGGAGAGCTCGACCGACGACGAAAGCTCCTCCTCGAGCGAAAGCGACGAGGAGGACAGTGACGGCGATGACGACGCTAGCGACCGGGAGGGCGACGACTCCGACTCCGGCTGAACGTCGCCCGCACCATCTTCATCAGGCGGTAGCACTGTCATCTGCACCTACGTTTTCTCCTCGGCAAGGTGGTTTGCCGGGAAGTTGGGTGTAGAGGTGGTGACGGTGCCCCTGGCTCCTCCAGCAGTCCTCCAGCTGGACCTCGGCAGGCTTCCTCTCGGGCTGCAGCTCCGTTAGCCCTGCCGTGTTCTGCTGGCCTTGGTGGTGGTGGTTGACGGGTCATCTCCGCCGGTCTCTTCCCCGTCACCTTCGTCCATGCCCTCTCGCCCCCGCCAGGCAACCTCTCCTGGAGCCCGACAGGGTTAGGCTGAGCTTCTGCCCAGGCACTCCTTTTGCCCTCTTCGCCTTCTACCGCCGTGCCTAGTAGGAGAGGGACAAGAAAAGGCATTACGGGGCACTTATCTTTTTTTTAATCTTAAATCTATAGGCACTTGCCAAACTTTAGTCCAAATAATGTAATCTCTCGTATCCATGTTTATGTTCCGTGAGATTTGTACTTGTTGATCAGCATATTAATGAAAAAGATAAGCTTTGCCAGGCACTTGTGCATGTACGATATCCATGCAGAGGTGAAACGCCTCCATACTTTCATGTAAACAAGTAGATCCCGGCAAGCTACCTTGTCGGTACCCCATAGGACTGCTGCCGTGAGGCTGAGCCTGCCGGGCGCAGAACCCGTTGGGAGAGACTAGCCCCCCACCAAACCTTTTCAGCCAAAGGCCTCTACGACCATCCTGAGCGAAGCAGCGTTCGTGTCAGTAGATGGGAGTACCTTTGTTTCCGAGGCGGCGAGGTTTTCATATGCACAAGTCCTACTCACGGAACATGTATGGATAAGAGATGGAACTTATCTGTTTGGCTTGCCGGAGACCACAGTGCTAGCTTGTCTTCGCATCCTCTTCCTAGGACTAAGTCCACGGCAGGAGCTTGCAGTTTATGCAAATAAAGATGATGCCAGATGCAATCTATCTACATGATCGTGCAACCTATCTACATGGATCATGCGATGCTTATGATATGCTTATGCATGCATGCAACTTGTCGGGGGCCCCCAGCGCTTCATTTATTTCTCTGTTGCTCAGGGTCTGCGCCTGGCTTTGTACAAGGGGTTGCATGCAGCTGAGGCAAGGCCTGTACAAAAGGGTGGCTGTCGGGCAGGGCCCGACAGCCACGCCTTACGGGTAGAACTTGCGGAGATGCTCAATATTCCATGAGTTTTGCAATTGAATGCCATCTCCGGTCTCCAGACGGACTGCGCCAGGTCTGGTGACTCATACTACCCGGTAAGGGCCTTCCCACTTCGGCGACAGCTTGTTTGTACCCTTGGCGGACTGAACGCGCCTAAGGATAAGGTCGCCTTCCTCAAAACACCGGGCATGAACCCTGCGGCTATGATAGAGACGCAGGGCTTGCTGATAGCGTGCAGCACGCATAGCAGCCCGGAGACGGTTCTCCTCGAGAAGCACGGCGTCGTCACGCATGTGCTGTTCCTGCGCTACTTCATCGTAGGCAAGCACTCGAGGTGACCCGTAAATGAGTTCCGTGGGGGATAACTGCTTCTGCCCCATAGACTAGGGAGAAGGGAGTCTGCCCGGTAGCTTGGTTTGGTGTCGTTCTGAGGGACCAAAGAACCACCGGCAGCTCATCGATCCATTGCCTGCCGTGCTTCCGCAGCTTATCAAACGTTCTTGTCTTGAGTCCTCGCAGCACTTCAGTGTTCGCCCTCTCATCTTGTCCATTGCTTCTGGGATGTGCGACAGAGGCAAATGAGATCTTGCTTCCGAGGGCATGAACATATTGCATGAAGGCGCGGCTCATGAACTGGGTGCCGTTGTCGGTGATGATCCGGGCAGGGACCCCGAAGCGGCACACCAATCCTTTCAAGAACTTGATAGCTGACTGAGCAGTCACCTTTCTCACGACATCTACTTCCGGCCACTTTGTAAACTTGTCGATTGCAACGAACAAGAATTCAAAGCCCTCGGGAGCTCGGGGGAAAGGGCCGAGGATATCGAGCCCCCAGACCAAAAATGGCCATGACAAAGGGATTGTCTAGAGTGCTTGGGCAGGCAGATGGATATTTTTGGAATGGAACTGACAGGCTTCACACTTGGTGATGAGCTCAACCGCATCTTGGAGGGCTGTGGGCCAATAGAATCCTTGCCGGAATGCTTTCCCAACCAAAGCCCTTGATCCAATGTGGGAGCCACACATGCCTTTGTGTATCTCTGCCAGCAGTTCCTTTCCTCCTTCCCGGCAAATGCACTTCAATTTCACACCGTTGGGCCTTCTTCTGTATAGCGTGTCATCGACAAACTGATACATACTGGCCCTCCGGGCTACTCTTTCAGGTTCTTCTTGCTCTTCGGGAAGTTCTCCTGTTTGGAGGAAATGGACTATGTGCCTTGCCCAAGTTGGAGCCTGAGGCTCAGCAACGAGGACTAGCGGCACCTCCTCATTCGTGGGGGCGCATCTCTCAACTGCAGGGACCAGTGGCCCGGCAGGAGGGTGCAGCCCGGCAATCGAAGGGGAGTTGTTTCCGGCAGGGTCCCTACCAGGAGCCCCGAAAGGCTCTACCGGGAGAGGCTTACCGGAGTCCAATTTCCTCCTCTTTCGGGCCATTGTTGTCGGGGATACGGAGGGCTGAGTAAGATGGAGAACAAAAGTTCTTGGTTCCACAGGAAGCTTCTGCGCAGCGCACTTTGACAGGTGATCAGCAATACTGTTTTCCGCACGGGGTACGTGCTCTGTTTGCAACCCGTCAAAGCGCTCCTCCAATCTTCTCACTTCCTCGACGTATGCCTCCATCAATGGGCTTTGGTAATCCTTGTTTACTTGTCTCACCACTAGTTGTGAATCTCCTCAAATGATCAGCTTCTTGATTCCCAACTCTGTGGCAATCCTGAGCCCGGCAAGAAGCCCTTCATATTCTGCTGTATTATTGTTGGTCGCCTCCTCCTGGGGAAAGTGCATCTGGATGACGTACCTCAGGTGCTCTCCAGTGGGAGCCACGAGAAGCATGCCAGCCCCTGCACCTTGTAGGGAGAAGGCACCATCGAAATACATGATCCATTCTTGGGGCGCTTCCTTGTTGGGGATAACTGTTTCCTGTACTTCTTCATCAGGGGTTGGCGTCCATTATGCAATAAACTCCACCAACGCCCTGCTCTGGATTGTTGATGTGCTTTCAAACTTCAGGCCAAAGCTGGACAACTCCAATGCCCACTCCACTATCGTGCCGGTGGCCTCTGGGTTTCGAAGTATCCTTTGCAACGGGAAGCGGGTGACAATCGTGATCTCATGGGCTTGGAAGTAGTGGCGCAGTTTCCTTGAGGCCATGACAAGGCCAAAGATCAATTTTTGCACGCCAGAATACCTGGATCTAGCCCCCTGCAACAGTGAGCTGACGAAGTATACTGGGCGCTGCACCACCTTCTTCCTTGCCGTGTCCTCGGGGTTGTTTCTGCTGCCGTGCTCCTCTTTGTCCTGATCCATATCTGGCCTTGCCGGGCCGCTCTCTTCCTCTTCCCCGGGCGGGATAGTTGCTGAGGTGGCTGCTTCTTCTACTTCCCACTGCGCTACTAGGGCTGCACTAACCACTTGATTAGTTGCTGCCAGGTATAGCAGCAACGGCTCGTGGTTTGGGTGCGACCAAAGTAGGCACAGAACACAAGTAGGCCTTCAAATCATGCAGCGCTGCATCTACTTTTGGGTTCCACTTCATGGGTCCTGCCCTCTTCAAAATCTTGAAGAACGGCAAGGCGCGCTCGATGGACTTGGAGATGAATCTGCTAAGCGCGGCAACGCATCTTGCCAAATGCCACACATCCTTAACTGTCTTGGGTGCCTGTATCTGCTCAATAGCCTTGATCTTATCGGGGTTGGCCTCTATCCCATGGTGGGACACAAAGAAACCAAGTAGCTTGCCCGAGGGAACGCCAAACACGCACTTCTCTGGATTCAGTTTCAAGTTGATCTTGCGCAGATTAGCAAATGTCTCTTCTAAATCCTGGATAAGGGTTGATCTGTCCTTGGTCTTGACCACAATATCATCCATATAGGCTTCAATGTTCCTATGCAACTGTGGTTCAAAGCCAATCTGGACTGCTCTTGCAAAAGTGGACCTGGCACTCTTCAACCCGAAAGGCATGCGCACAAAGCAGTATGTGCCGCATGGGGTGATGAATGAGGTCTTTTTTTCGTCTTCCTTGGACATAAAAATCTGATGGTATCCAGAGTATGCATCCAGAAAAGAGAGCAACTCACATCCTGAAGTAGAATCCACGATCTGGTCGATGCGCGACAAGGGAAATGGGTCCTTTGGGCATGCCTTGTTCAGATCCGTGAAATCTATGCAAAGCCTCCATTTTCCATTAGCCTTGCGCACAACCACTGGGTTTGCTAACCATGTTGGATGCAGTACTCCTCTAACCAAATCAGCTGCTTCAAGTTTCTTGATTTCCTCAGCAATAAACTGCTACCGCTCCAAGGCCTGCTTCCGATCCTTCTGCTTGACGGGCCGGGCATGTGGGAAGACAGCAAGGTGGTGCTCGATTACCTTCCTGGGAACACCGGGGATATCAGATGGTTGCCAGGCAAACACATCGATATTCGCCTGCAGGAAGGCAACGAGAGTGCTTTCCTATTTGTCATCAAGGGTGGCGCTGATAGTGAAAGTACCATCAGCACTAGCCAGCCCTACCGTGACCTTTTTCACTTGGGGTGGAGCAGCCTTGGATCTCTTGCTGTTGGAACTCTCTGGCATGTCATCAACGGGCGCGGCACATTCCACAGAGGTACGCTTCCCGGATTCCTTGCCAGTGCCTCTGCTATGCTTTTCCTTGGCGGAACTGTGGCTTCCGCGACCTCTGCCGTGACCGCGTCCCGGTACATCTTATCCACCCAAATAATTGCGTCTTTCTTATCCGACGGAATGGAAATGACGCCCATCGGCCCTAGCATCTTCAAGGTGTTGTAGGCATAGTGGGATGCTGCCATGAATTTGGCCAGGGCCAGGCGCCCAAGGATCCCGTTGTACGGTAGGGGGAGGTCAACCACATCAAACACAACTTTCTCAGTCCTGTAGTTCAACTCTCCTCCAAATGTCACTGGCAATGTAACCTTTCCCTTAGGACGGCTCCTACCAGGATTGACTCCTTGAAACATGCCTGTGGCCTTTAAGTTCTTCCTCTGCTATCTGGAGTTTGTTGATAGCCTTTGGGGAAATCAGATTCAACCCGGCCCCGCCGTCAACCAGCATCTTTGTGACCTTGAGGTTGCAAATTGTTGGTGAGACCAACAACGGCAAGCACCCTACCGCAGTAATGCGGTCGGGGTGGTCCTCTTCATCAAAGATGATGGGTGTGCGTGACCACTTGAGCGGCTTCCGAGAATCTACCGCTGGCTCCACGGCATTGACTTCACGCGCCCACTGTTTAAGTTGGCGGTGAGAGGAGTGCAAAGATGCACCCCCGTCAATGCACAGGGCGTCAGTGGCCTTCTGGAGTTCCTGCTCGCTGCTTTCCTCTTCATTCCCTCCATCACTCTCATTACTGCAATCCTCCTTCTCTCGGTCTTTGGCGGGTTTCCCTTGGTTCCGAGGAGCCTTGCCGGGGCGATTTGCTTCACTACCCTGGCCCTTCCCGCCAGCGCCATTCTGACCTTTTTCCTTATCGTGCTTCTCATACTTAGCCTTCTGCCTCTTGACGAGCTGCTCAACCTGATGACACTCCTGGAGATCATGGCCCTTGGTCCGATGAATCTTACAGTACGGCCCATCACTTTTCCCAGCTTTCTCGGCAGCCGCCGCCTCCCGGCAGTCAGCGCATGAGGTAGCCTCCTTGCCGGGGGCTTCAGCCTTGGCCTTCTTGCCAGTACTAGGCGTGCCTGACCCCTCAACAGTCATCACAGTCTTATCCTTGCGCTTCTTATTGTGCTTCTTGTTCTTCTTCTTCTTACTGATGGTTTCATCGTCATCTTCTGAGTCGATGTGGACGCAATCTTCCTCTCCAGGAAGTCTCCTCCCCTCCTCCACCCGAGCACATTTGTCCACCAAAGTGTAGAGCTCCTTCACAGTCTTGGGCAACCGAATGTTCATCTTGGAATGTATCTTGCGGTTGCGCATGTTGGATTGGAAGGCAACTATCACGGCAGCTGGGTGGATATCTGGGATATTTCTGTGGACTCGGCTGAATCTCTGCAAGTACTTCCGTAGAGTTTCTCCCTCTTTCTGTTGGAGAAGCTGCAAGTCGCTGGGCCGCCCTGGTTCTTGATGGCCGCTCGTGAAGGCACCAATGAACTCGTGGCACAGGTCAGCCCAGGTCGAAATGGAGTTCTCCGGCAGGTGCATCAGCCAAGACCTCACATTTGACTTGAGGGCCAAAGGGAAGTAGTTGGCAAACATCTTCTCATCTCTTCCCCCGGCAGCTTGAACAGCGATGGTGTAGATGCTCAAGAACTCTGCCGGGTTTAGTCTCCCATCATACTTCTCGGGTATCTCTGGCTTGAACATGCGAGTGGATGGCCAACGGACTTGCTGCAGCTCACGGGTGAAGGCAGGGCACCCAACCTCGAAAGGCAGGCACCCGCCATCTCCGAACGCGGGCTCATCGATGTCGGGGCCATCGCACCCATTGGACCGGCGGGGGTTGTCGCGGCACAGCTCATCGATGACGCGCGCGCCTTCCCTTCGCCTGCCATCCGGGGCACGCTGGCGGCCTTGACGCGCTCGAGGGTCTGACGAGGCCATCGAGACATCATCGGGTGCTTGGTTTTGCGGCTCCCGGGCGACTTGCCGTGGTGGGGATTGCACCGTGAGGGTGGCCCCTCCCGCACAACCAGCCGCACGAGCCGTCGTTGCTGCCTGGGAAGGCCGTGGTGGTCCGGCCCGCTGTGATCCTTCCGCCTCGACAAAACCAATCAGACTTTGGATGGTGGCTCGCCACTCATCCATCTGGTCTACCACCGGTGGAAATTTCAACAGCAGTTGGGCTCGCGCCATGGCCCCAGAGGCAGTGCTTGGCATAGGTGATGACGATGTAGATCGTAGTGTCGCTCGGCTCCTGTCATTACCGGTGGCGACCGCGCCGCGCCCTTGCTGCTGTGAACCAGCCGTTTGGATGGCATGGTGACACGGCGGAGGCACCTGAGGGCCAGCGGCTCCGTTGGGCACAGTAGCTGGGTCAGCCCGCCCTGGGGGTGGCGCGTTCCCTGAGGTCGCGCCCGCAGCGGGGGTGGCCGGAGGGTTGCGATTTACCCCAGAACGAGCATCATCACTGCGGTTGTGCCTGTTGGCGAGGAGAAGGGGTTCAGGCAGAATGATCCCTCCATCCGTACCTCGTGGAGCATGGCCGTTGGGATGTTGCTGATGCTGTCCTTCCCCGGTACCTCCCGTTCCTGCTTCGGCCGTGGGGGAGGTGGTGACGGCGCCGCCTGCGCTGACCACGTCCCCTGCAGCATCCACGCCCTCACGAGCCCCTGCATTCCCCGCGACGTCGGCGGCCGCGGGCGGCGGAGCCTTCGAGGTGGACGGGTGATTTGCAGCTCCGGGCTTCCTCTTGGGCGCCATAGTCGATGACGCCGTCGGCGACGAAAATGTCGATGAAGATGACGTGCAGCGTACGCTCTCGGTTTCACACAAGTTATCCCCCTACCAGGCGCGCCAAAGATGTCGTGGGAAACTACGGCCACCTATGGGGCCGTGAGCACCTTTTGGTTCGGCGGGGGGATGGGCACGTTGCACAAAGAGCGGAGAAGCGTCGCGCAGCACGGCAGAGATCACACGGGCAGTCTTTACCCAAGTTCGGGCCGCCGTGAGGCGTAAAACCCTACTCCTGCTTTGGTGGATTGATGGTGGATAATGGTGGTGGGCGTAGCACACTCGCCCGGCAAGGTCGCTCTGGGGGCGAGAGTGGCTACCAGCGTATCAATATGCGAGGGTCCAACCCTTTCTACGGTAGCCATGGGCCTTCTTTTATAGATTAAGGGGTCACCACAGTGGCAAATCATGCTTTGCATACTGATTAGATAGCTAATAGTGCTATCATATCTAACTCTGCAGGCTGACAGAGCGCATTAAATGCGCCGCTCTGTGTCACATCACAGCTCGCCCGGCAGACCCTGCCGAGCTGTTTTGCCAGCTTCGCGCTTGCTCGTTTGACACGTCTCAGGACGGGTGTCATATGGAGGTGTTTGCTGTAGGAAGTGGCTGCCATGTGGCAAGATGCAGCCACTTAGTCACCTTGGAGCTCGACACTGCTTCGATTAATGACTTGCGTCGCTTGTGAGGTGGAGCGGTGGAGTGGCTTGCCTCGGCTAGCCCCGGCAGGCCTGCCGAGACGATCTGGGAGCTTGCTTCCGGGGCAAAACCCAACCCTGCCGGGCTCGCCTACCCGGCAAGGTAGGTCCTTCCCTTAGCGATGCCTTGTTCCTCTGGCTCACCTTGGCCTTCTCCACTTGCACTTGGATCCTTCAAAGGAATTTATCCTCCTTGTTTGGTCTAATCTTGGTCTTGTAATCTTGTCTCTGGCCTGTGCACAGTCCGTGCAATGGACCCAGGGTCTATTGCACCGACAATAGGGTGCACTTTCCGAAAAAACAATTCCAAGTGAATGGTATTAATGTTATTGAAAAATCTCCGACACTCACTATTGGAAGTTTTCAACTACCTCTACCTACTACCAAAAAGAAAAATGAAATGCTTATTGTCGGGGACATGCATATCCCCGTTGAGGTAACTTAGAGTTTTACGAAAGTTCTTCGGTTTCATGCTAATCGAAGGTGGTTGTTAATAAGACTTGATCAACCTTATTAATGGATCATTTTTTAGAGGTATGAAGTTGATGAATTTAGTAAGCACAATCTTCTGCTCCCAACTTTTGTTTTCTGTTTTTCTTAGTTAAATAAAATAAAATGCCATGTTTTGTTTGTTTTCTGAATTTCCCGTGCAATAAAAAAATGACCCAAAAATAAAAGTTCTCAGAATGCCCTGAAAATTTAATACGATTTTTTTCTGAATATTTCTGAATTTTTGGTGCAAATAACATCAGAGGGGGTGCACCTGGTGACCACAAGACAACAGGGCGCGCCAGCAACCCCAAGCGCGCCCTGGTGGGTTGTGGTCCCCATGTGGGTCCCCTCACTTACCTCTTTAGCCCATGTCATCTCCTACCTCCAAAAAAAATCACCATAGCTCTCTCTCTCGTGTTCTTGCTCTCAAACCCGCGGATTTCGATCTCTTTTTGCTCGAAGCTCTGTTTTCGAAACTGTTTTGGGGGATTGCTATTTGGTATGTGACTCCTCCATTGCTCCAATTAGTTTTTGCTTTAGTGGTTTATATTTTGAATAATTAGCTACTCTTGGTCCTGCTATAGATGAGCTTGCATGTTGAATTCTTAGAGTTCTAAGTAGTTTGAATGCTTAATATGGCCTCTATGCATCCTTATGAGTAGTTGCTATCAATCCTGTGAAGTTTTATTGACAAAAAATTTGTGTCCCAAAATTTTTCAGAATTTTATCTATAGGAATAAGATGAGTTTCTTTAGGAAGTTTGCCTCCAAGAAAAATGCTAAAGGAGTCATTGGGGAATCCTCAGACACTGACCTCAACACTCCGAGAAGGGCGGAGGTGCGGCCGTGAAAATGGCCACATAATGCCTTCATGGAGGGGGCCGGGATCCGTCAAGAGTTCACCCAATTCATTGCTAATGCTGGGCTGACGGACTTCATCGCAGTTGAGTGTGATCAATACCACCTCCTTACAAATTCCTTTGTGCAAAATTTCCATTTTCTGAGTAGGAATAATCCTCCTAAAGTGCAGTTTAATTTATATTCTAAAACCCGTCAGACACCACTTACTGATTTTTGCGAGATATGCTTGATCCCTTCTGACGGGGAAATAAGAGAGCCTAGACCTACAGAGGTTGAGAACTTTTATCATACTCTGTTAGTGGGAGATGAGAGAGGCGTATCGAGTGTCACCGCCACCAGTTTGTAGTTTCCTTCTGTACATTACTTTGCTCTATTCAATGCTAAGTGTTTAATTGCTAGAGAGAAGGTCGGTGCACTCAGTGCTCCTGACTTCGCCATTTTACGTCGTGCACTACACAATGATCGCACTTATAGCCTATGGGCTATTATTGCACGTCGTCTGCACCTTAACAGAAACAAGGGTAAAATTCCTGGTGGTATATATGCTACTCACTTAGCGAGTCACTTTAACGTTCAGATACGCCAACATGATTATCCTTTGACCCGAGTCTATCTAGATCACCAGGCGATGGTGGCTCACCAGATTACTGATGAAGCCGACTCTCTTCATAATATTCGTTACAACCTGGTTTTCAATGAGAATTCCTGTGATATTATTCCGTTGCCTGCGCCTGCTTTGTTTGATTCGATTGCCAGGGGCGGATACAGGATTAATCCAGCGGACATTGTTGCCTACCGGAACACCCAAGCAGCAGCAGAGCAGGAGCCTCAGGAGTGGGACGCTCAGGTGCCAGCGCCACAGCACTTCAAAATGGGACCGGATGGCTACTACGAGTGGTGACTACCAAGCTAGGCCAAAAGCCTAAGCTTGGGGGAGTACGTATTTCCACCGACATTACATTCATGTTCACACATTTCATTCCAGTTGTCGGTGTTCACACTTTTTCATTGTATTATCCACGCTAGATTTATTTTCTTGCTTTCTTCTTGTGTGTTTGAATTTTTTTGAGAAAATCCAAAAAAATGTTTCTTGCGTCTTTTTGATATTTCTTTCTAGTTTAGTTAGTTGTAGTATTAAAAAGAAAACCCAAAAAGATTTCCTTGTTCTTCTTTTGCTTGTTGGGAGTTTTCCCGTGTAAATAGTTTTTCTCATTTTTTGTTTTCCCTTCTTTAATTTGCTTTCTTCAAGAAAAACCAAAAACTCCAAAAATATTTCAGTGTGTTTCTCTGAAATTCTTTTCTTTTTATTGAGTCATACCAAGGAGAATACCACGATGAAAATATTGAGTGGCTCTCATATGTATTGCTACTGATCTAACAAAGAGCCCAAATTACCTTGTCTTCTCCTTTTGAATAAAATGTTTGCAGATTCTAGCTTAGTCCACGGAACTCTTGCACTATTATTATTTTCATATCGCTTGGTCGTGCAAGTGAAAGGCAATAATGACGATATTTGATGAACTGGCTGTGGCAGAGAGAAACGGGTATGAACTCAACTTGTTCTGTTTTTTTAAATATGTTTAACCTAGTATCCATGATTCAGCATATTACGATCAAACATGTTTGCAATGACAATTAGAGATTATAGTTTCTCATGCCATGCTTATGTATCTAGGAGTAAATAATGATTTATCTTGGATGTCAACATGTATTAAAATGATTGTGATGTAGTATGATGATATAGTATCCTCGTCTGAATGTTTCAAGTGGCTTGACTTGGTACATGTTCATGCATGTAGTTGAATCAAAACCAACATAGCCTCAGCGATATTTATGTTCATGGTGTTCATATCCTACTCATGCTAGTATTTAATGTTAATTATGCATAACACATGTTCATGACCATTTTCGCTCTCTAGCTGGCCGCTTCTCAACCTATTTGCTAGCCTTCGCCTGTACTCAGCGGGAATACTGCTTGTGCATCAACATCCTAAAACCCAAGTTATTCCAGATGAGTCCACCATATCTACCTATATGCGGTATTACCCTGCTGTTCCTAGTAAATTTGCATGTGCCACCTCTAAAAATTTCAAATGAACATCTATTTTGTGTGCCTGGACCGCTCATGGAGCGACAGGGGGTGGTCAGTATCTTCCATGCTAAGCGGGTTATTCTCATGATGAGTGTTTATTCACTCGTCCTTGCATGAGAGGGGCGGTAATAGGGATGCCCAGTCCCGAATTCAAAATTTGCAAATAATTAAGCAAAACTCCCCCAGGACTGATGTTGCTATGGACGGTACCCGTGGATTCAGCTAGCCGTGGAGTGTGTTTGTTGGTGGAGGGGGAGTAAACCTTTACTTTTTATTGCTTAGGAACCACCACTAATGTGTTTAGCATGGAAGATATTGATAACTCTTGGTCGTAACGTTGACAGGAAGGGTGTACCTCCTAAAATTACATTTATCTCTGTTTTTAAAACTTTGAGCTCTGGCACCGCTGCAAATCCCTGCTTCCCTCTGCGAAGGGATTATATATTTAATTTTATGTTGAGTCATCACCTTCTCAAATAAGTGCCAGATCTGAGAGCACTAGTGTCATCCTCATGCATTGTGTATAGTTAATGTTGGATGCATCATGACTGGATCTTTTCTACCATGAATTACAATGTTTAGTCGCTACTTGAACTTTAGAGGTGCTTTGCATTTATGTTTTGCGGTCTCAGAAAGGGCTAGCGAGATACCACTCTTGTCATATTATATCATGGTTGTTTGACAAAGTGTTGTCATTTGAGATATCTTATTATTGCTCTCTAGTTGCTTATGCCATTGATGTGAGTTAATATAATTTTTAAGAGTTATTGTTGACATGGTTAGTCATAATCTTTGCTGAAAACCTTTGTGCTACTTCAGCTTATTTATGTAAACAAGACCAAAAGAGTTCGTAAAAGTTTTTCTTTTTCACTTTCAGTTTGTCAACTGAATTGCTTGAGGACAAGCAAAGGTTTAAGCTTGGGGGAGTTGATGCGTCTCCATGTATCTACTTTTCCTAATGCTTTTGCTCTTGTTTTGGACTCTAATTTGCATGATTTGAATGAAACTAACCCGGACTGACGCTGTTTTCGACAGAACTACCATGGTGTTGTTTTTCGGCGGAAATAAAAGTTCTCGGAATGGAACGAAACTTTTTGGAGAATTCTTTTACAATAAAAGAAAAATACTGGAGCCAAGAACCACCGGTGGGGGGGCCCTGGCTGGGCACAAGACACCAGGGTACCCCCCCTCTGGCGCACCCTGGTGCGTTGTCCCCACCTCACGGCCCCGCAGACCCTAATTCCGATGCTATAAAATCCTATTTTCGGAGAGAAAAATGAGGGAGAAAGTTTCATCGCCTTCACGATACGGAGCCGCCGCCACCTCCTATTCTTCATCGGGAGGCCAGATTTGGAGCCTGTTCGGGGCTCCGGAGAGGGGAATCTTCGGTCTTCGTCATCACCAACCCTCCTTCATCACCAATTCCATGCTACTCCCCACCGGGAGTGAGTAATTCCTTCGTAGGCTCTCTGGTCGGTGAGGAGTTGGATGATATTCATCATCTAGTTGAGTTAGTTTTGTTAAGGCTTGATCCCTAGTATCCACTATGTTCTGAGATTGATGTTGTTATGACTTTTCCATGCTTAATGCTTGTCACTAGGGCCCGAGTGCCATGATTTCAGATCTGAACAGTTTATGTTCTCACCATTATATCTATGTTCTAGATCCGATCTTGCAAGTCATATTCACCTATTACGTGTTATGATCCATAAACCCCAATGTGATAGTAATTGGGATACTTTCCGGTGATGACCGTAGTTTGAGGAGTTCATGTATTCACTATGTGTTAATGCTTTGTTCTGGTTCTCTATTAAAAGGAGGCCTTAATATCCCTTAGTTTCCTTATGGACCCCGCTGCCACGGGAGGGTAGGACAAAAGATGTCATTCAAGTTATTTTCATAAGCATGTATGACTATTTACGGAATACATGCCTACATTATATTTATGAACTGGACCTAGTTTTCTATCGCCCTAGGTTATGACTGTTATATGATGAATATCATCCAACAAATTCACCGATCCAATGCCTACGAATTTTCCACATATTGTTCTCGCTAAGTTACTAAAGATGCTGTTACTGTTACACTTGCTACAAAATCATTGCTATCACTGTTACTGTTACAGTTACTGCTACAGTTACCACTGCTATCAAAACTATCATATTACTGTGCTACTGATCACTTTGCTGCAGATATTTAATCTCCAGGTGTGGTTGAATTGACAACTCAACTGCAAATACCTACAAATATTTTTTGGCTCCCCTTGTGTCGAATCTATAAATTTGGGTTGAATACTCTACCCTCGAAAACTGTTGCGATCCCCGATACTTGTGGGTTATCATGGGCAAAACCAAAAACTGAGTGTCATGATGAGCATAAACTGGTCAGTAATACGTCCATTTTGCATCATGCTTTTATATTGATATTTATTGCATTATGGGTTGTTATTACACATTATGGTACGATACTTATGCCTTTTCTCTCTTATTTTACAAGGTTTACACAAAGAGGGAGAATGCCGACATCTGGAATTCTGGACCGGAAAGGAGCAAATCTGAGAGACCTATTTTGCACAACTCCAAAAGTCCTGAAAATTTACGGAGAATTATTTTGGAATATATAAAAAATATTGGGCGAAGAAAATACCAGAGGGGGCCCACTAGGTGGCCACAAGCCTGGGGGCGCCCTACCCCCTAGGCGCGCCCCTAGGGTTTGTGGGCCCCCTGGCAGGTCTCCGGTGCCCATCTTTTGCTCTATGGAGGGTTTTGACCTGGAAAAAATCATAAGGAAGCTTTCGGGACGAAGCACCGCCGTCTCGAGGTGGAACCTGGGCAGAAGCAATCTAGGGCTCCGGCGGAGTTGTTCTGCCGGGGAAACTCCCCTCCGGGAGGGGGGAATCGAAGCCATCGTCAACACCAATGATCCTCTCATCGAGAGGGGGCCAATATCCATCAACATCTTCACCAGCACCATCTCCTCTCCAAACCCTAGTTCATCTCTTGTATCCGATCTTTGTCTCAAGACTTCAGATTGGTACCTGTGGGTTGCTAGTAGTGTTGATTACTCCTTGTAGTTGATGCTAGTTGGTTTATTCGGTGGAAGATCATATGTCAGATCCTTAATGATATTTATTACCCCTCTGATTATGAACATGAATATGCTTTGTGAGTAGTTACATTTGTTCCTGAGGACATGGGAGAAGTCTTGTTATAAGTAATCATGTGAATTTGTTATTCGTTCGATATTTTGATGAGATGTATGTTGTCTTTCCTCTAGTGGTGTTATCTGAACGTCGACTACATGACACTTCACCATGATTTGGGCCTAGGGGAAGGCATTGGGAAGTAATAAGTAGATGATAGGTTGCTAGAGTGACAGAAGCTTAAACCCTAGTTTATGCGTTGCTTCGTAAGGGGCTGATTTGGATCCTCATGTTTCATGCTATATATGGTTAGATTTATCTTAATTCTTCTTTTGTAGTTGCGGATGCTTGCGAGAGGGGTTAATCATAAGTGGGAGGCTTGTCAAAGTAAGGACAGCACCCAAGCACCGGTCCACCCACATATCAAATTATCAAAGTAACAAACGTGAATCATATGAGCATGATGAAAACTAACTTGACAACAATTCCCATGTGTCCTCGGGAGCACTTTGCTTTATATAAGAGTTCGTCCAGGATTATCCTTTGCTACAAAAAGTATTGGGCCACCTTGCTTCACCTTTGTTACACTTGTTACTTGTTACCCATTACGAATTATCTTATCATAAAACTATCTGTTACCGATAATTTCAGTGCTTGCAGAAAATACCTTGCTGAAAACCGCTTGTCATTTCCTTATGCTCCTCGTTGGGTTCAACACTCTTACTTATCGAAAGGACTATGATAAATCCCCTATACTTGTGGGTCATCAAGACTCTTTTCTGGCGCCGTTGCCGGGGAGTGAAGCGCCTTTGGTAAGGAAAGATTTATATTACATGCTGAAATTTACTGTCACTTGTTACTATGGAACATCATCCTTTGAGGGGTTTGTTCGGGGTATCTTCACCCCGACCGGAAGAGCAAAGAGTTGCCCCTCAACCTACTGAACCTACTGAAAATATTTATTATGAAATTCCTTCGGGTATGATAGAGAAACTGCTAGCTAATCCTTATGCAGGAGATGAAACATTACATCCTGATGTGCATCTAAACTATGTGGATGAAGTTTGTGGATTATTTAAGCTTGCAGGTTTGCCCGAGGATGAAGTCAAGAAGAAGGTCTTCCCTTTATCTTTGAAGGAGAAGGCATTGACATGGTATAGGCTATGTGATGATATTGGGACTTGGAACTACAACAGATTGAAATTGGAATTTCATCAGAAGTTTTATCCTATGCATCTGGTTCATCGTGATCAGAATTATATATATAATTTTTGGCCTCGTGAAGGAGAAAGTATCGCTCAAGCTTGGGGGAGGCTTAAGTCAATGTTATATTCATGCCCCAATCATGATCTCTCAAGAGAAATTATTATTCAGAATTTTTATGCTCGGCTTTCTCGTAATGATAAATCCATGCTCGATACTTCTTGTACTGGTTCTTTTATGAAGAAGACTATTGCATTCAAATGGGATCTCTTGGAAAGAATTAAACACAACTCTGAAGATTGGGAACTCGAGAAGGTAAGGAGTTAGGTATAAACCTTAAGTTTGATTGTGTTAAATCTTTTATGGATACCGATGCTTTTCGTGAATTTAGCACTAAATATGGACTTGACTCTGAGATAGTAGCTTCTTTCTGTGAATCATTTGCTACTCATGTTAATCTCCCTAAGGGGAAGTGGTTTAAATATCATCCTCCCATTGAAGTAAAAATAGTAGAACCTATTAAAGCTGAAGAGGAAACTATTACTTATAATGTTGATCCTGTTATTCCTACTGCTTATATTGAGAAACCACCTTTCCCTGTTAGGATAAAGGAACATGCTAAAGCTTCAGCTGTGGTTCGTAAGAGTTATATTAGAACACATACACCCCCTGAACAAATTAAAGTTGAATCTAGTATTGCTATGGTTAAAGATCTCTTGGTCGATAATATTGATGGGCATGTTATTTATTTCTGTGATGAAGCTGCTAGAATTGTTAGACCCGATAATAAAGATAAACATAGACCTATTGTTGGCATGCCTGTTGTTTCTGTTAAAATAGGAGATCATTGTTATCATGGCTTATGTGATTTGGGTGCTAGTGTGAGTGCAATTCCCTTTACTTTATATCAAGAAATTGTGAATGATATTTCACCTGCTACAATAGAAGATATTGATGTCACTATTAAGCTTGCCAATAGGGATACTATATCACCAATTGGGATTGTTAGAGATGTTGAAGTCTTGTGTGGGAAAATAAAATACCCTATTGATTTTCTAGTTCTTGGTTCCCCACAGGATGATTTTTGTCCCATTATATTTGGTAAACCTTTCTTGAACACTGTTAATGCTAAAATAGATTGTGAGAAAGAAACTGTTAGTGTAAGTTTTGGGGATGTGTCTCATGAGTTTAATTTCTCCAAATTTCGTAGACAACCCCATGATAAAGAATTTCCTAGTAAATATGAAATTATTGGTCTTGCTTCTATTGCCGTGCCTCCTACTGATCCTTTAGAACAATATTTGCTAGACCATGAAAATGATATGTTCATGAATGAAAGGAAGGAATTGGATGAGATTTTCTTTAAACAAATGCCTGTTTTGAAACACAATTTGCCTATTGAGACTCTTGGAGATCCTCTACCACCCAAGAGTGATCATGTATTTGATCTTAAACAATTACCTGATACTTTAAAATATGCTTATCTTGATGAAAAGAAGATATATCCTGTTATTATTAGTGCTAACCTTTCAGAGCATGAAGAAAAGAAATTATTGAAAACTCTGAAGAAGCACCATGCAGCTATTGGATATACTCTGGATGATCTTAAGGGCATTAGTCCCACTCTATGTCAGCACAAAATTAATATGGAACCTGATGCTAAACCAGTTGTTGATCACCAACGACGGTTGAATCCTAAGATGAAGGAAGTAGTAAGAAATGAAATACTAAAGCTTCTCGAAGCAGTTATAATTTATCGTATTGCTGATAGTAGATGGGTAAGTCATGTTCATTGTGTCCCTAAGAAGGGAGGTATTATTGTTGTTCCTAATGATAAAAATGAATTGATTCTGCAAGGAATTGTCATAGGTTATAGAATGGTTATTGATTTTAGAAAGTTAAACAAAGCTACTAGGAAGGATCATTATCCTCTACCTTTTATTGATCAAATGCTAGAAAGACTCTCAAAAAATACACACTTCTGCTTTCTAGATGGTTATTCTGGTTTTTCCCAAATACATGTGTCACAAGAGGATCAAGAAAAAACTACTTTTACTTGCCCTTTCGGTACCTTTGCTTATAGACGCATGACTTTTGGTTTATGTAATGCACCTGCTACCTTTCAAAGACCCTATCTTTCTCTGTATTTGATGGATGCCATTTGTTCTAAGAACATGCTTTGAGTAGTAGCAATCATGGAAGACTATATGATGATTGAGTATGTGGAGCTCTTACTTAGACTCTGTTGAATAAGTTGAATTACAATTGTTTGGTGACTAAGAATATAGGTTGTTGAGTTTCAAGAGAATTCATTGTTTGAACCTTAACATGTGAATTGATTGCTACTTTGTCATGATGAGTTTTATGAGAAAGAGTTGTTGTTATGATACTAGGAAAAGTGATTGAAATTATCTTTGATCAAACTTGTGCACTTTGCTAGCATTCACACTTCATAAATTATTTCTTTTGTCATTTACCTACTCGAGGACGAGTAGGAATTAAGCTTGGGGATGCTGATACGTGTCCAACGTATCTATAATTTATGAAGTATTCATGCCATGTTTATAATAATTTTATATGGTTTTGGTATGATTTGCATGGAACTAACCAGGACTGACGCTGTTTTCAGCAGAACTACCGTGGTGTTGTTTTTTGTGCAGAAATGAAAGTTCTCCAAATGAGCTGAAACTTTTTGACAATTTTTTTTGGAACAAAAGAGACCCCCGAAGCTTTGTGGAAGGACCAGAAGGTGAAGGAGTAGGGAACAAGACACCGGGGCGCGCCAGGAGGCCCAGGCGTGCCCCGGTGGGTTGTGCTCACCTCGAGGCCCATCTTAGCGTGAAACCAACGCCAAAAATTCCTATAAATAGAGAAACCATTAGGGGTAACCCTAGATCAGAGTTCCGCTGCCGCAAGCCTCTGTAGGCATGAAAAACCAATCTAGACCCTGTTCCGGCACCCTGCCGGAGGGGGAAATCATCACCGGTGGCCATCTTCATCATCCTGGTGGCCACCATGATGAGGAGGGAGTAGTCCACCATCAGGGCTGAGGGTTTGTACCAGTAGCTATGTGTTTAATCTCTCCCTCTCGTGTTCTTGAGATGCCACGATCTTGATGTATCGCGGGCTTTGTTAATATAGTTGGATCATATGGTGTTTCCCCTCTCTATCTTGTTGTGAATTGAGTTTTCCCTTTGAGATTTCTTCTTATCGGATTGAATACTTTTATGAATTTGAGAACACTTGATGTATGTCTTGCTATGAATACCCGTGGTGACAATGGGGTATCATATTGATTCACTTGATATGTGTTTTGGCACTCAACTCGCGGATTCCTGAGGTGACATTGGGGTAATCTATGCATAGGGGTTGATGCACGTTCTCGTCTTTTGTTTCTCCGGTAGAAATCTTGGGGCACTCTTTGAGGTTCTTTGTGTTGGATTGAGTATTATGAATCTGAATTTGCTTTGGTGTTATTCTAGTATGAACTCTTGATAGATCGATCGGAAAGAATAACTTGGTATTATTTTAGTATGAACTCTTGATAGATCGATCGGAAAGAATAACTTGGTGTTATTTTAGTACGAACTCTTGGATAGATCGATCGGGAAGAATAGCTACAAACAATTTCTTCTTATGTTCTCCGCTAGATAAGAACTTTGGAGTGATTCTTCATCGCACTTTGAGGGATGGTTATATGATCCAATTATATTAGCATTGTTGAGAGATTGCACTAGTGAAAGTACAGACCCTAGGCCTCATTTTCAAGCATTGCAATACCGTTTGTGCTCCGTTTTATCAATTGCTACCTTGCTGTTTTTTATTGTTCCTATTAAAAAAATCAATATCTACTATCATTACTACGCTTTTATTACCATCTCCTCGCCGAACTAGTGCACCTATACAAATTACCATTGTATTTGGTGTGTTGGGGACACAAGAGACTTTTTGTTCTTTGGTTGCAGGGTTATTTGAGAGAGACCATCTTCATCCTACGCCTCCCACGGATTGATAAACCTTAGGTCATTCACTTGAGGGAAATTTGCCACTGTCCTACAAAACTCTGCGCTTGGAGGCCCAACACGAGTCTACAAGAACAAGTTGTGTAGTAGACATCAAGCTCTTTTCTGGCACCGTTGTCGGGGAGGTGAGTGCATGAAGGTATATCTTTAGATCTTGCAATCAAATCTTTTAGTTTCTTGTTTTATCACTAGTTTGGTTTGTAAAAGAAAACTACAAAAAAATGGAATTGAGGTTGCATCATATTATTCATCTTTATAATGTCTTTCGTGAAAATGATGGAAAAGAAAATTGTGCTCAATTGATAGAAGAAGAATTCTATAAAATGTTTGGCATAAATGATGAGCATGATTGCAATGTTATTAGTGTGAATTCTTTGAATATCCATGATGCTAATGATATGCAAAGCTACAAGCTTGGGGATGCTATGTTTGATGAAGATGATATTTTTAGTCCCCCAAGTTTTGATGTGCAAATTTGTTATAATGGTAGCATGCCTCCTATTTATGATGATTATATTGATGAAAGTGGGTTTGGAAGAGTATCAACTCTAGGTACTAATGATCCCACTATTTTGGAGGGTGTTGAATCTTATTGTGATAATTATGAAAGTGGATTTGGAGAGGTCATGACTTTATTTAGTGATGATTCCACTATTTTGGAAGAGGTTCCAATTGATTATGACAACAAAGTTGCTATCTATGATGATTATGTGATGACATGTATGCTATATTGAATAATGATAACCATGAAACTTGTCATCATGATTTTAATTTCCAATCACATGATAGTTATTTCGTTGAGTTTGCTCCCACCACTATTCATGGGAATAAATTTACTTATGTGGAGAGTAAGAAAATTTCTATGCTTGTGGATCATGAAAAGAATGTTTTATGTGATAGCTATATTGTCGAATTCATTCATGATGCTACTGAAAATTATTATGAGAGGGGAACTTATGCTTTTACATATTGCAATAATATCAAGTTTCCTCTCTATGTGTTGAAAATCTTGAAGTTTTGCTTGTTTTGACTTCCTATGCTAGTTGATTCTTGTTCCCATAAGTTGTTTGCTCACAAAATACCTATGAATAGAAAGTGGGTTAGACTTAAATGTGCTAGTCATATGCTTCATGATGCTCTCTTTGTGTTTCAATTCTTATCTTTTATGCGAGCATCATTGAAATCATCATGCCTAGCTAAAAGGCATTGAAGAAAAGCGCTTGTTGGGAGACAACCCAACACTTTTACCTACTGTTTTTGTATGTTCACATAATTAGTCTAATGTAGTAATCATGTTTTATAGGTTTTCTTTCAATAAAGTGCCAAGTAAAGCCTTTGGGATAGTGTGGATGATAGTTGACTTGATTCTGTGCAAAAACAGAAACTTTTGCGTCCAGTGAAGAAATTCCTATATTTTACTGGAAAGTGAAAAAATTCTGAATTTTTTACAGTTCATGGTTATATAAATTTTCTAAGTTTACTTAATTTTTCAGAATTTTTGGAGTTACATAAGTATGACCTTAATTCAGATCTTTACATACTGTTCTGTTTTTGACAGATTCTGTTTTTCAATGCATAGTTTGCTTGTTTTATGGTTTCTATGGCTTATATTGCTTAATATAAATTGTGAAAATTGTAGAGTACAGTAGGAATTGTGTGAGAACAATTATTAATCTTGTCTTTGACAGTACCCAAGTGAATGATTTGTTTTATCATACTAATCCATCTCACGAAGTTCCGTTAAGTTTTGTGTGATTGAAGTTTTCAAGTTTTGAGTGAGATATCGATATGTGGAGAACAAGGAGTGACAAGAACCTAAGCTTGGGGATGCCCAAGGCACCCAAAGTTAATATTCAAGGAATATCCTAGCAACTAAGCTTGGGGATGCCCCGGAAGGCATCCCCTCTTTCGTCTCCGACATTATCGGTAACCTCACTTGGAGCTATATTTTTATTCGTCACAAGATATGTGTTTTTCTTGGAGCATCATTTTATTTTATTTATATTTTCTTACTGCTATTTATAATAATTTTTTGCATCTTTCATTTCAATAAAAATGTCAAGGATGGCCTTTACCATGCTTATTTTGCAAGTCTATATGTTGCTGTTTCAAAACAGAAAGTTTATCGCTGTTACAAAAATTCCCCAGAAAAGTAAGAATGTGATAAATTGATGAAATTTTTTTCACAATAAGACCTGATAAATTTTATACAGTGTGGTAATTTTTCAGAATTTTTGGAGTTAGGGAAGTATGAGTACAATTGCACTCTTTACAGACTGTCCTGTTTAGACAGATTGCTGTTATGTTCGCATTGTTTGCATATGTTTGCTTGTTTAATTATTCTATTTGAGGATAGGAGTATTAAATATGAAGAGGCATTTAGTTTTCAATGTTAATTAATAATTTTAGTGATTTTCTACAGTAGAGAATGATAAGGCTTTGCATTGATTTATACTAACTTATCTCAAGAGTTCTTGTTGAGTTTTGTGTGGATGAAGTTTTTAAGATTTAGGGAAACCGTGACATAAAAGGAATTAAGGAGACACAAAAGCTCAAGCTTGGGGATGCCCAAGGCATCCCAAGATAATATTCCAAGAAGTCTCAAGCATCTAAGCTTGGGGATGCCCCGGTAGGCATCCCACCTTTCTTCATCAACAATTATCGGTTAGCCTCGGTTGAGCCTAAGTTTTTGCTTCTTCACATGATGTGTGCCATTCTTAGAATTTCATTTTATTTTGTTTTGCTTGCTGTTTTTATAAAATACTTAGATCTGAAACTTTTAAATAAGAGAGAGCCCTCAAATAGCTACCCATTTACTTAACTACTCGCTTGATCTTCACTTATATCTTTTTGGAGTAATTTGTTATTCACTCGTGTGCTTCACTTATATCCTATGAGTAAATTGTTGAATGAATTGAATATCATGAAGTTTAAATTATATGTTTATATCATGCCTAGTAGTAGCTTCACATTGGGTTTAGAAAGTGAAATCTTTTGAAGTTTGACAATCACAATATTGGTCATACAAGCAATTCATGAATGATTACTATAAGGAAGAGAACTTTCACATGCAAATATATTATCTTGGAAATCTTCTATGATTGTGAATACCCATTAATTATTTTCAAACTTGAGCAAATTAGTTGAAGTTGGACAAGTAAGACAACGTAATGAGCTATGGTTGTGTATATTTGCATAGAAGTTATATTGTCATGGATCCTCCAACATGTGGTGTTTGCCTAGGATCTTTTGCTAGCCAAAAATTCGTACTAAGTAGAGATACTACTTGTGCATCCAAAAACCCTTAAACCCAGTTTCTTGCCATGAGTGTCCACCATACCTACCTATGGATTGAATAAGATCCGTCAAGTAAGTTGTCATCGGTGCATAAAGCAATAACAATTGCTCCTAAATATGTTTGATCTTTTATTGTAAGGGAAAATTGAGCGTTGTACGAACTTGTGATGGCAAAGTAATAAAAGCGACGGACTGCATAATAAAGGTTGCTATCATACGGGGCAATATAACATGACGTTCCTTTGCATTCAGAGATTGGGCATCCAACAATAAAAAGCACATGACAACCTCTGCTTCCCTCTGCGAAGGGCCTATCTTTTACTTTTCAGTATTTACTTTTATATAAAGAGTCAATAGTTTACATCCTCATTCAACCTCAATTATTCTCTAGTTAGCAAGCATCATGTGGTGGGGAAAGATCTAGGCACATATGACCAGTCAAATATATTTGATCATGATTTATTATTGTTGACAATTATCTCTATGATAAATGAGTTGGGAGGCGAAACATTAAGCCCCTATCTTTCTCTGTGTTCGATGGATGCCATTTGTTCTAAGAATATGCTTTGAGTAGTAGCAATCATGGAAGACTATATGATGATTGAGTATGTGGAGCTCTTACTTAGACTCTGTTGAATAAGTTGAATTGCAATTGTTTGGTGACTAAGAATATAGGTTGTTGAGTTTCAAGAGAATTCATTGTTTGAACCTTAACATGTGAATTGATTGCTACTTTGTCATGATGAGTTTTATGAGAAAGAGTTGCTGTTATGATGCTAGGAAAAGTGATTGAAATTATCTTTGATCAAACTTGTGCACTTTGCTAGCATTCACACTTCATAAATTATTTCTTTTATCATTTACCAACTCGAGGACGAGTAGGAATTAAGCTTGGGGATGCTGATACGTGTCCAACGTATCTACAATTTATGAAGTATTCATGCCATGTTTACAATAATTTTATATGGTTTTGGTATGATTTGCATGGAACTAACCCAGACTGACGCTGTTTTCAGCAGAACTACCGTGGTGTTGTTTTTTGTGCAAAAATGAAAGTTCTCCAAATGAGCTGAAACTTTTTGACGATTTTTTTTGGAACAAAAGAGACCCCTGAAGCTTCGTGGAAGGACCAGAAGGTGAAGGAGTAGGGAACAAGACACTGGGGCGCGCCAGGAGGCCCAGGCGCACCCCGGTGGGTTGTGCTCACCTCGAGGCCCATCTTAGCGTGAAACCAACGCAAAAAATTCCTATAAATAGAGAAACCATTAGGGGTAACCCTAGATCAGAAGTTCCGCCACCGCAAGCCTCTATAGCCATGAAAAACCAATCTAGACCCCGTTCTGGCACCCTGCCGGAGGGGGAAATCATCATCGGTGGCCATTTTCATCATCCCGGTGGCCACCATGATGAGGAGGGAGTAGTCCACCCTCAGGGCTGAGGGTTTGTACCAGTAGCTATGTGTTTAATCTCTCCCTCTCATGTTCTTGAGATGTCACGATCTTGATGTATCGCGGGCTTTGTTAATATAGTTGGATCATATGGTGTTTTCTCCTCTCTATCTTGTTGTGAATTGAGTTTTCCCTTTGAGATTTCGTTCTTATCGGAATGAATACTTTTATGGATTTGAGAACACTTGATGTATGTCTTGCTATGAATACCCGTGGTGACAATGGGGTATCATATTGATTCACTTGATATGTGTTTTGGCACTCAACTCGCGGATTCCTGAGGTGACATTGGGGTAATCTATGCATAGGGGTTGATGCACGTTCTCATCTTTTGTTTCTCCGGTAGAAATCTTGGGGCACTCTTTGAGATTCTTTGTGTTGGATTGAGTATTACGAATCTGAATTTGCTTTGGTGTTATTCTAGTACGAACTCTTGATAGATCGATCGAAAATAATAACTTGGTATTATTTTAGTACGAACTCTTGATAGATCGATTGGAAATAATAACTTGGTGTTATTTTAGTACGAACTCTTGGATAGATCGATCGGGAAGAATAGCTACAAACAATTTCTTCTTATGTTCTCCACTAGATAAGCACTTTGGAGTGATTCTTCATCGCACTTTGAGGGATGGTTATATGATCCAATTATATTAGCATTGTTGAGAGATTGCACTAGTGAAAGTACGGACCCTAGGCCTCATTTTCAAGCATTGCAATACCGTTTGTGCTCCGTTTTATCAATTGCTACCTTGCTGTTTTTTATTGTTCCTATTACAAAAATCAATATCTACTATCATTACTACGCTTTTATTACCATCTCTTCGCCGAACTAGTGCACCTATACAAATTACCATTGTATTTGGTGTGTTGGGGCACAAGAGACTTTTTGTTATTTGGTTGCAGGGTTGTTTGAGAGAGACCATCTTCATCCTACGCCTCCTACGGATTGATAAACCTTAGGTCATCCACTTGAGGGACATTTGCTACTGTCCTACAAAACTCTGCGCTTGGAGGCCCAACACGAGTCTACAAGAACAAGTTGTGTAGTAGACATCATTGTGTACCTGAGCATGAACAGGAACAGATCCTACGCAAGTGTCACTCCGAGGCCTACGGAGAACACCATGCTGGAGATAGAACTCCACACAAGGTATTACAATCTAGTTTTTATTGGCCTACTCTTATCAAGGATGCTCGTAAGTTTGTCTTGTCTTTCGATGAATGTCAAAGAAATGGTAATATTAGTAGACATGAGGAAATGCCTATGAATTATTCACTTGTTATTGAACCATTTGATGTTTGGAGATTTGATTATATGGGACCTTTCCCTTCCTCTAATGGGTATACACATATTTTGGTTGCTGTTGATTATGTTACTAAGTGGGTAGAAGCTATTCCAACTAGTAGTGTTGATCATAACACCTCCATTAAAATGCTTAAAGAAGTTATTTTCCCGAGGTTTGGAGTCCCTAGATATTTAATGATTAATGGTTGTTCACACTTTATTCATGGTGCTTTCCGTAAATTGCTTGATAAATATGATGTTAACCATAGAATTGCATCTCTATATCACCCTCAGTCTAGTGGTCAAGTAGAATTAAGTAACCGAGAAATAAAGTTGATCTTGCAAAAGACTGTTAATAGATCCGGAAAGAATTGGTCTAAGAAACTTGATGATGCATTATGGGCTTATAGAACTGCTTATAAAAACACTATGGGTATGTCTCCAAATAAAATGGTTTATGGAAAAGCATTTCACTTACCTCTTGAATTAGAACATAAAGCTTATTGGGCAATTAAAGAGCTCAACTATGATTTCAAACTCGCCGGTGAGAAGAGGTTATTTGACATTAGCTCACTTGATGAATGGAGAACCCAAGCCTATGAAAATGCCAAATTGTTTAAAGAGAAAGTTAAAAGATGGCATGATAAAAGGATACAAAAGCATGAATTTAATGTAGGTGACCATGTCTTGCTATACAATTCTCGTTTAAGATTTTTTGCAGGAAAGCTTCTCTCTAAATGGGAAGGGTCTTACATTATCGAGGAAGTTTATCGTTCTGGTGCCATCAAAATCAACAACGCTGAAGGCAATAATCTGAAGGTGGTAAACGGGCAAAGAATCAAACATTATATCTCAGGTACTCCCATAAATGTTGAAACCAATATTATTAATACCATAACACCGGAGGAGTACATAAGGGATATCTACCAGAATGTTCTAGACTCCGAAAAGGAATAGGTATGTGGTACGGTAAGTAAACTGACTCCAAAACTTTTCCAAAAGCAATTTTACTCCGTTTTGAAATATTTCAAAAATTAGGTAAATAAAAAGTAGTCCGAGAAGTGCACGAGGAGGCGAAAAGCCTTGGGGGCGCGCCCTATCCCCCTTGGGCGCGCCTCCCAGGCTTGTGGCCACCTCGTGTGCCCTCTGGACTCCGTTTTCTTGTAGTACACTCCTTTTGGTCTGTAAAAATTCATTATATAATCTCCTGAAGGTTTTGACCACCGTACCACGACAAAATCCTCTGTTCTTGTTTCGTGCTATTTTCCTGGCAGATCTCAAAATATGTCGTCCCAAGATTCGGAGGGAGAGAGTTATGTCACTGATTTCATCACCAACACAAAGGCCTATGGGCAGGTGGAGCCTTATGGCTGGACTACGGAGGAGGAGGAAGGACTCTGACATGGAGAGAACAAGGGACGATAGCTCTGACGAGGACGAAGATCCACTACCTCAACCTGGTGATATGCACGTAGAATTCAAGAAGTCAAGCCTTCCTAAGGTCCAATCTATCCCACCATGTTTTCTGTAGGACAGAAAGGCGGCATTACGCAAAAAGATAATGAGACTCGAGCTCGAGAATGAGGATCTAAGAAAGGAAAAATTTAGCCTCAGACGCAAGCTGGAGAAGAAGAATGCATTAACTCCATCATCACCTCCTCTGAAGAAAGAGACCTAAGTACATGGGTATGGGCACTCCCCTTGGCAACTGCCAAGCTTGGGGGAGGTGCCCCGGTATCGTATCACCATCACATCTTTACCTTTATCATTTTCCTTAGTTCGATCCTTTTGGTTATATCTCGGTTTAGTAGAATAAAGTTTTAGTATGATCTAGCTTTGAGTTTTAGTTTGCGTTCCCTCTATGTAATCGAGTCCGAGAGTTATATAATAAAGATTAGTTTTGAGATGAGGGATTTGCTTTCTGGCTATGATCTTGAGTAAAAGAAATAAAGAATAAAAGAATAAGAAATAAAAAGATTATATAATGATCTTATGGGAAGTAATGACTTCACATATAAGAAGTATGTCACATGAAATTTGTTGGGAGTTGGCAAACCTAGTTTTGGTCATTGTTGCAATTAATAAGAAGTAATAAAGAAAGAGAGGTCTCACATATAAATACACTATCTTGGACATCTTTTATGATTGTGAGCACTCATTAAAATATTATATGCTAAAAGGTTGATGTTGGGCAAGGAAGACAACATAATGGGTTATGTTTCTTTATATCCAAATAGAAGTTATATTGTCATGGATCCTCCAACATGTTGAGCTTGCTTCTCATCCTATGCTAGCCAAATTTGTGCCAAATCTATTGCACCAAGTAGAGATACTACTTGTGCATCCAAAATCCCTAAACCCAGTTTTGCCATGAGAGTCCACCATACCTACCTATGAATTGAGTAAGATCCTTCAAGTAAGTTGTCATCGGTGCAAGCAATAAAAATTGCTCTCTAAATATGTATGATCTTTTAGTGTGAGGAAAATAAGCTTTATACAAACTTGTGATATGGAAGAAATAAAAGCGACATTCTTTCGCAATAAGATTTTGTGCATCCAACCATAAAAGCGCATGACAACCTCTGCTTCCCTCTGCGAAGGGCCTATCTTTTATTTATCTCCTACCTTTATACAAGAGTCATGGTGATCATCACCTCTTCTTTTTATACTTTTTCTTTTTGGCAAGCACTATATGTTGGGGGAAGATCCAGATATATATATCCACTCGGATGTAGGTATTCATAAACTATTATTGTTGACGTTATCCTTGAGGTAAAAGGTTGGGAGGCGAAGTTATAAGCCCCTATCTTTCTCTGTGTCCGATTAAAACTTTGATCTCATAAGTATCGCGTGAGTGTTAGCAATTATGAAAGACTAAATGATAGTTGAGTATGTGAAACTTGCTATATGAAAGCTCTTACATTGACTCTTTCCGATGTTATGATAAACTGCAATTGTTTCAATGACCAAGATCATAGTTTGTTGGTTTTCAATAAAGTTTTTGATTCATACTTTACATTGTGAATGAATTGTTACTTTAGCATAAGAAATTATATGAAAATATATGTTGTTGTTCTAAAGATGATCATGATGCCTTCATATCCGCATTTTATTTTATTGACTCCTCTATCTCTAAACATGTGGACATGATTATCGATTTCGGTTTCCGCTTGAGGACAAGCGAGGTCTAAGCTTGGGGGAGTTGATACGTCCATTTTGCATCATGCTTTTATATTGATATTTATTGCATTATGGGCTGTTATTACACATTATGGTACAATACTTATGCCTTTTCTCTCTTATTTTACAAGGTTTACACAAAGAGGGAGAATGCCGGCAGCTGGAATTCTGGACCGAAAAGGAGCAAATCTGAGAGACCTATTCTGCACAATTCCAAAAGTCCTAAAAATTTATGGAGAATTATTTTGGAATATATAAAAAATATTGGGCGAAGAAAATACCAGAGGGGACCCACCAGGTGGCCACAAGCCTGGGGGGGCGCGCCCTACCCACCTGGGCGCGCCGCTAGGGCTTGTGGGCCCCCTGGCAGGTCTCCGGTGCCCATATTCTGCTATATGGAGGGTTTTGACCTAGAAAAAAATCATAAGGAAGCTTTCGGGATGAAGCGCCGCCATCTCGAGGCGGAACCTGGGTAGAAGCAATCTAGGGCTCTGGCGGAGCTGTTCTGCCGGGGAAACTTTCCTCCGGGTGGGGGAAATCGAAGCCATCGTCGTCACGAATGATCTTCTCATCGAGAGGGGGTCAATCTCCATCAACATCTTCACCAGCACCATCTCCTCTCCAAACCCTAGTTCATCTCTTGTATCCGATCTTTGTCTCAAAACCTCAGATTGGTACCTGTGGGTTGCTAATAGTGTTGATTACTCCTTGTAGTTGATGCTAGTTGGTTTATTCGGTGGAAGATCATATGTTCAGATCCTTAATGATATTTATTACCCCTCTGATTACGAACATGAATATACTTTGAGTAGTTACGTTTGTTCCTGAGGGCATGGGAGAAGTCTTGTTATAAGTAATCATGTGAATTTGGTATTCGTTCGATATTTTGATGAGATGTATGTTGTCTTTCCTCTAGTGGTGTTATGTGAACGTCGACTACATGACACTTCACCATGATTTGGGCCTAGGGGAAGGCATTGGGAAGTAATAAGTAGATGATGGGTTGCTAGAGTGACAGAAGCTTAAACCCTAGTTTATGTGTTGCTTCGTAAGGGGCTGATTTGGATCAACATGTTTCATGCTATATATGGTTAGATTTATCTTAATTCTTATTTTGTAGTTGTGGATGCTTGCGAGAGGGGTTAATCATAAGTGGGAGGCTTGTCCAAGTAAGGACAACACCCAAGCACCGGTCCACCCACATATCAAATTATCAAAGTAACATACGCGAATCATATGAGCATGATGAAAACTAACTTGACAACAATTCCCATGCGTCCTCGAGAGCGCTTTGCTTTATATAAGAGTTCGCCCAGGCTTATCCTTTGCTACAAAAAGGATTGGGCCACCTTGTTGCACCTTTGTTACACTTGTTACTTGTTACCCGTTATGAATTATCTTATCACAAAACTATCTGTTACCGATAATTTCAGTGCTTGTAGAAAATACCTTGCTGAAAACCGCTTGTCATTTCCTTCTGCTCCTCATTGGGTTCGACACTCTTACTTATCAAAAGGACTACGATAGATCCCCTATAATTGTGGGTCATCAATCTGCGATTCGATGACTGTGTCAAACTAAAGATCGATAGAGGTCATCTGTGTTAAACAATGGGCTCTTGACAAATGAGCCGAAGTGATTAATTGGATCAACCTCGGCCTGCCCGAACACTTCAAAGACTGGGCGCTAGTTACTTCCCCCACAGTTAATCTCCTATGACTAAGTGAAAGTTATAAAGCTGAAATAGTCTGATTACCTAGTTTGTACTAATATATACCGCCTCAGGGCACCGAGATGTCCGCTAAGGGTTCAATTGTTGTAGAAACACCCCTTGTATCTTGTACAAGGGTGTAGAAGCCGACGACTGATCATTTTCAGTATTAAACGGTCACACCGAAGTCAAAATTAACAAATTGGACAATAAAGCTGGACATGGCAAAATAAAAGCTTGTCTTTTTACATAATTAAAACTTCGGCATTTCGAAGTAAAGCCTATAAGTACAAGTTGTCCTTGCTACACTGGGGCTCGATGATCAAAGCACCCTCTAACACCTCCATCATATACTGCTTGGGCATCCTGTTCTTTATGGCAGGGGGGCCTGAGGCTACTTCCGTCACCTTGATGTCGAGTTAATGCGTCCGTACACATGCATACGCCCACCAAGCACCCTCCAGGCAGACAGACCGCTTCTAGTGGAGGACTTGGGGGCTGACACCTTGGAGCCACTGCACTAGGCTGAAGACACTGCTCAGCGATGGCTCCTAAGGCTAGAGGTTGACGCAGATGTCTTCCATGACTGGCTGCACCATGTGGTACATCTCCATCAGCTGCTTCATCTGATTGTCCAATAGCAGCGGATGTGACGGTGCCTGGAATTGGCCCCAGAAGGCCTTCTGCACCGAGTCGCCCTCGATGGAGTCATAGTAGTGGCTGGCATCAAATGCACTCCTCGGCAGGTCCACAAAGGTGTCTGAGGAACACTAGATTTCCGTCAGCTGGGCGAACCTGACTTCACCAAAAATGCATCAAAGCAAATATGGCTTACCAACGGCGATTTGCTTCACTTGCTGAAGCTCCTCGCGGTCCCCCTATGTCACAACCCTAGAATGATGCTTGTAATTAGTTGCATCACAGAGCATCATGCATCATGTTAAATTCAAACAAATTTGAATTGAAGAAATATTCAAAGCCTTAGAAATCATTTCAGAAATGACCAAGTTAAAAAACTCCTTTCAAATGAGTCCAAGAAAATGTTCCTGTCAATCTCGACCTGGTGGCCCCGCAGACCCTGAAACCGACTCTATAAAATCCTATTTTTCCAGAAAAAAATGGGGAAGAAAGAATTATCGCGTTTCGCAAGACGGATCCGCCGCCACCTCCTGTTCTTCATTGAGAGGCCAGATCTGGAGTCCGTTTGGGGCTCCGGATAGGGGGATCTTCGGTATTCGTCATCACCAACCCTTCTCCATCGCCAATTCCATGGTGCTCCCCACCAGGAGTGAGTAATTCCTTCGTAGGCTCACTGGTCGGTGAGGAGTTGGATGAGATTCATCATGTAATCGAGTTAGTTTTGTTAGGGCTTGATCCCTAGTATCCATTATGTTCTGAGATTGATGTTGCTATGACTTTGCCATGCTTAATGCTTGTCACTTTGGGCCCGGGTGCCATGATTTCAGATCTGAACCGTTTATGTTATCACCATTATATCCATGTTCTAGATCCGATCTTGCAAGTTATAGTCACCTACTACGTGTTATGATCCGGCAACCCCGGAGTGACAATAGTCGGGACCACTCCCGGTGATGACCGTAGTTTGAGGAGTTCATGTATTCACCGTGTGTTAATGCTTTGTTCCGGTTCTCTATTAAAAGGAGGCCTTAATATCCCTTAGTTTCCAATATGGACCCCGCTGCCACGGGAGGGTAGGACAAAAGATGTCATGCAAGTTCTTTCCATAAGCACGTATGACTATTTACGGAATACATGCTTACATTATATTTATGAACTGGAGCTAGTGCCGTATCACCCTAGGTTATAACTGTCTCATGATGAATATCATCCAACAAATTACCGATCCAATGACTACGATTTTCCTACATATTGATCTTGCTAAGTTACTACTGCTGCTGTTACTATTGCACTTGCTACATTATCACTGCTATCACTGTTACCGTTACTATTGCTGCTGCTACTATTATCAAAACTATCATACTACTTTGCTACTAATCACTTTGCTGCAGATAATTAATCTCTAGGTGTGGTTGAATTGACAACCCAGCTGCTAATACTTACAAATATTCTTTGGCTCCCCTTCTGTCGAATCTATAAATTTGGGTTGAATACTCTACCCTCGAAAACTGTTGCGATCCCCTATACTTGTGGGTTATCAATTACATCCACTAACTTGATGCCCTTGTCCTCCATGGACTTGATCTTCTTCTGGAGTACCTCTGTCTCCTCCGGATGGCCCCAATCCAGGCCTTTCTTCAACCAAGAGACCAGTCTCCTCGGAGGCTCGGCCGAGAAGGCTGGAATTCCTGCCTAGCCTTTGGTAAGCGGCTCGGTGATGTAGAACCACTCGCGTTGCCATGTCTTGATTGTCTCCATGAAGGTGCCTTGTAGCCAGGTCACCTTATGGAGCTTGCTGATAAGGGCCCTGCCACATTCAGCTAATTATGCGCCGCTGCTCTTCGGCTCGATGTTGAACGTTTTCAGCCATAGGCCGAAGTGTGGCTCGATGTGCAGAAAAGCCTCACAGAAGGCGATGAACGTCGCGAGGTGAAGAGTGGAGTTTGGGGCTAGATGATGGAAATCTAGCCCATAGTAAATAAGAATCCCTCACACAAAGGGGTGCAGGGGGAACCCTATACCTCGGACAAGGTGGGGAACGAATATTACCCTCTCCCTGGCTTGGCAGTGGGGACACACTGGTTGGGCTCTGGAGGCCGGCAGGCAGCATCGGCGGGGATGTACCTCATAGTCCGGAGCTCCTGGATGGTGGCCTCCATGATGGAGGAGACCACCCCACTTGCCTTTCGAGGTGGCGTCCGCCATCGGTGGTGGGTGGTGTAGGCTTGGACGAGGGTCAAGAATATTGGGAATGGATCTGGGCGTTGCAGCTCTGGAGGCTGTGAGCAATGGCGGAGGATGGAAGCGTGGGGTAAAGTAAAATTGCTACCCCTAGCCTTTATAGGTCAGTGAACGGCCAAGGGTCCGTTTTACTACACCAGATAAATCGCCATGTTCCAATCCCTGGTGTCATTATGTGCACATGGGGTGAAACAATCCTTGATGATATCCCTTGAATTATGGAGCATGATCTCTGCTTTGATGAGACGTGCCAATGAGAACACCGCCTCGGGCCGCTATTCGAGCTGCAATAATTGGCTCAAGCGCCGTGGGTGGTGACAGTTCGGTAAAGGTTGTCAGGCCCGAACACTATTCACACTTATGCAGCAAGCCTTCGAGGCTAAGCTATCTCATGACTTTAGATGCCAAAGTGAAACCCTTAAAGCATGGGGTCGGCAGGTGGCTCCCTTAAAGGGAAGCTCAACGGTTGCTTTGAATAAAGTGGACTTGGGTTTTTGTGAGAGCTACTTGGAAGGAGGAACTCGCCTGTCAAGCCAAAGACATTGGTCCAAGGAAAATTGTTGTCCTTGGCTCCGAAGACAAGTTCATGGGCCACTGACAGTGTCCTAGACTAAGGGGTACCAACCTAGTTGGCCCACCATCCATGGGCCGAGATTATGGCCTATGGATCTCATAAGGAAAGACTTCGGAAGTCTTGACTCAGACGTGACCAAGATGGACTCAGCCGAAGACTTCACGTATACTTCAAGGACTACTCCACCTATCGGCATGTTTATCCCTGGTTGGCAACTGGCCATGTGAAACCCTAGATACCCCTGGTGCCTATATAAGCCGGAGGGTTTAGTCCGTAGAGACACAATCGCAATTACTAGCCTTCGAGTTTAGAACACAACATACGATCTCGAGGTAGATCAACATGTACTCGATACTCCATCATCAATATAATCAAGCAGGACGTAGGGTTTTACTTCTTTGAGAGGGCCCGAACCTGGGTAAACATCGTGTCCTTCATCCCTTGTTCCCCATTGATCCAAGATCCACCTCCGCCTCCGCCTCTGCAAGCCTCTATACCGAAGCGATCTCATCCGTAGCCCTGTTCCGGCACCCTGCTGGAGGGGGAAATCGTCACCGGAGGCCATCTTCATCATCTCGGTGGTCTCCATGATGAGGAGGGAGTAGTTCACCCTCGGGGCTAAGGGTATGTACCAGTAGCTATGCGTTTGATCTCTCTCTCATGTTCTTGATTTGGCACGATCTTGATATATCGCGAGCTTTGTTAATATAATTGGATCATATGGTGTTTTTCCCTCTCTATCTTGTTGTGATGAATTGAGTTTTTACCTTTGAGGTTTCACTATTATCGGATTGAATACTTTTATGGATTTGAGAACACTTGATGTATGTCTTGCATATGAATACCTATGGTGACAATGGGTTACTATATTGATTCACTTGATGTATGTTTTGGCACTCAACTGCGGATTCCCGAGGCGACATTGGGATAATCTATGCATAGGGGTTGATGCACATTTTCGTCCTACTTTCTTCGGTAGAAACTTTGGGGCACTCTTTGAAGTTCTTTGTGTTGGATTGAATATTATGAATATGAAGTTGTTTGATGCATATCGTATAATCAACTCACGGATACTTGTGGTGACATTAGAGTTGGTTGATGTGTTTCATATGGTGTTATTTTAGTACGAACTCTAGGGCTGTTTGTGACACTTATAGGAATAGCTCAATAGATTGATCGGAAAGGATAACTTTGAGGTGGTTTCATACCCTACAAACAATTTCATCTTATGTTCTCCACTAGATAAGAACTTTGGAGTGACTCTTTGTTGCACGTTGAGGAATTGTTATATGGTTCAATTGTGTTAGCACTATTGAAAGTATGAACCCTAGGCCTTATTTTCAAGCATTGCAATACTGTTTCTGCTCCATTTTATCACTTGATACCGTGCTATTTTTATATTTTCAAATTACAAAAACCTATATCTACTATCCATACTACACTTGTATCACCATCTCTTAGTCGAACTAGTGCACCTATACAATTTACCATTGTATTGGGTGTGTTGGGGACACAAGAGATTTCTTGTATTTGATTGCAGGGTTGTTTGAGAGAGACCATCTTCATCCTACACCTCCCATGATTGCCCTGGTGGCGGCCTTGCCGTGACCGACGTTTGCGGAGCAGTCGCTGAGCGACCACTCCTCGCTGATCTTGGCAAGCTCGCCATCAAGGCAGCGGTGGTGCCTGGCGGCCATCTCCGCGGTGGTGATGGAGCGGCCGAGCACCCACGCGGAGGCGAGGTCGGGGTCATTGCGGACCCACACTGGCGCCACGTCCGTCTTGGCAAACTCGGAGCGGCGACCGGCATTGCGTCGGTCATACCTCGCCTGCCACCGCATCGCGCGCTCTACCTCGAATACCACGGCCCGAGAGCCGGAGGCACCGCTGTAACCGCTGCCTCCAAGATAGTGGAGGATGCGGCCACACGCCTTGGCGATCGTGGGTTACAGCTCCTCCTTCACACAGCGTTGGCACCGTGGTGGCAATGAGGGCCTGTCGATCCGCGCATAGCGGCTGTGCGGCCCCTCATTCACGTGGGGTAGGCACTGGGGAGACACCAGTTCTTGCTTCACGCGGCCGCCGATGTGGGGGTCGCGGTTGCGTTGCGGGGATGCCGACTCATCCTTCACCTACCGGCGTGGGGATACTGGCTCGTCCTTCACCTGTCGTACTAGGGATGCCGGCTCATGCTTAACACGGACCCGCAGCGGGGAGGGTGGCTCCTCCTTCAGGTGCACTGGTGACGGTGGCGCCGGACCCATGTGACGGAGCAAGCGCTCCGTCATGATCTCCATTTGACAGACGAATTATTCATTCATCAGAGCCGCCTCTATGAGTATACGTGGAAGAGCCCGCTGTCATGGATACGGATGGTCCAAGTGAGTGAGGGCGGGCTCTTCCACGTATACTGGTGCTGCCTGCCTGCCAACAAACTTCCACCGGTGCTGCCTGCCGGCGCGGAGAACCACGACTTCGACATCGCAGCTGGGCTCGGAGAGGACGAAGGGCTCGGAGAGGGGTAGGAGGATGGTGTGGTGCTCTCAAGGGTGCGGATCTGGATGACGCCAGAGTGTGGCTTAAATAGACACGGCCAAGGCAGGTGGAGGGGAGGTCAGCCTGCTTCAATGCGACGCAGCGGTCGGAGTTGGTTTCTCGGGATGCGACGTATGCATTGAAGTGGTGGTGACGCCCGAGAGGCCACTTCCGTCTGCGCTGCCTTCCCGTCCGGTCAAATCGTGGCATCAATGATGGCCGCTGCATGCTCTGGGGCAGCATGAATGTGGCGCGGCAAGCGGCGCGAGGCATGGGATGGAAAGGTTGGGATGGGTGGATGGGATTTTTTGTGGGACAGGGCGGTCAGAAGCGGGCTTGGGAGCGGTACGGACTCCCGCAAACCTCCCCCACTTTTGTCTCAAGTTTGCGGGAGAAATCGCGTCTGGACCACTCCACGGACCGATACAGGGCAGTGTTGGATGGCTTCTGTGGTCCAGATAGCACGGTCCGGATGGTTGCGGGAGGTTTACGGGTCCGCCTTGGAGATGCCCTAAGTGTAACTTACCAGCTCATGAGTTGGCTCATGTGGGTATGGGGTGGTGGGCGAACATCTGGCCATCTAGCTTAGGGCATCTACAACCGGAAGTACCAAAATCCACCACTCAATCGTATGTGGATGTATCCAGACGCGTCCGTGGACAGTGACTGCCTGACTGGGCAGCACACTAAAATTCTTTCCACAACCAGATACCTCAATTACAAAACCTCAAATCCATACAATTACATGCAACGTGAAATCTAATCTAAGAGGAGCTCATCCGGCTCCGCCGTCCACATGTCTAGCGGCTGGCTGCACCCCTTGAAGTGTTTCTCCAGTCGTCGGTGAGGTAGAGTAGGACATGGAACACGCACCAGCTCACGGGACTCGAGGCGCCACCGTCTCCCATGCCCTACTCTCCCTTGTTGGAGCTCGTGCCTTGCACGTCGCCGATGGATGTGAGGTCGATGATAGATCCATCGTGGTCAAAGTCGGCCACGTCCACCACGATGTTGTGGTGCGAGGGCTTGCCGGGCACCATACGCGGCGCCGGAGAGTACGACTCCGCATTGCCAACATCTGCCGCGAGGGCTATCGTGGCCTCGTGCGCCTGCTGCCTCGCACAGCGGGCACGCCACGCCATACTTGTGTCCGACGAGGCCCATTCATTCACCCCCGCCTCAGCGCGCAAATGAAGGGGTTACACATCCAGCACGGCATTCAAATACCAGATGGACTGCACTGCCTCCGGTGAGTCAGCGGCGACACGCCTCAGCCGGATCCATGCACCATTGGGCGGACGCAATGGATTCCTGTCGAATGGAGTCTATGTGATGTCGTCGAGCAGACTCCTCCCAGGAATGGCACAGTGCAAGGTGGATGGTCATCTCCTCCTCGGGGCCACGTGGGACGAGCTCCAGGTCAACGGATCGGTAGGTGTACGACTCGGATCTGCTACCCGCCATGCCGGAGAAGGCGGGAGATCTCCAGACGTGAGCTTGGCGAACGGGAGTGGAGTGGAGTGGAATGCGGCTAGGGTTTCGCCAGGAATGCTGATAGGGTCCAATTATGTGGGGTCGGGTGGCCCATAGTGGGCCGAATCCGATGTGGTGGGCGCATCCGGGCATCCAATATCTGCCCAACATATGTCTGGATATGGGGAGTGTCGTTCAGTCTGGGCGTTTGGTCTAGATTTGGGGAGCCCGGTTGGGTGGTAATTTTTCATCCGGACACTGATCGAGCAGCTCGTTCGGGCATTTGGGACGAGTATGGGAGGTCCGGTTGTGGATGCTCTTATGGACTTCACATCTATTATAATTGGTGTTGTAGCCATTGAATATGCAGCTACTAGCTAATTGAAATGCATGGTGTTCCACATAAGAAAAGGACACCGATAACTGCCACACGTGCAGGCTACCAGGGGGTTGTGCAGCACTACCCTTCCGGTGTTTCAACAAGCCAGCCCGCATGGCCGCCATTCAGGCTAAGATCCCAACACCCGCACGTCCGGGTGACGGCCTAATGGCCCACACATTCGGGCGTGAATCCCGCTACCCCGCATGACCAACTAGCACCTGCCCCGCCCCACGAACAAGTGTGGGTCCCCCGTGAGAGAGTCGCCACCCCAAAAAACCTCCGCTAACCCCTCTTCCAACGCCCACCTCCCGATCGGCTCCTTTCCCCTGCCTCCATCCTTTGGTTTTTCAAGTTTCCATGGCAACCGCAGCAAAACCTAGCGCGATCTAGACGAAGAAGAACGGCAACAAATTCCTCAAGGTGAGTAATCGCATGAATCTAGCCCTTCTCCTCTCCCCTCACGTTTCAAATTTTCCAAAGAAAAAATGCCATGCCTGACACCAACGAATCCTTGATCCAAAATTAGATCTGTTAAATTGCCATGCCTACTATCATAAATTCGAGCTGCATCTTTGGAACCTTGGAGTTGTCGTTGATTTGATATACTTGAAAGTCAGATCCAACACAGTGAAAAACATGGGGGGTGGGGGTGAGGGAACAGGGGAAAAGAAGAGTTTTTTCAAAAGGGGATTTTTGGAGAAAAAAAAATGCCGAACATGTTTGCTGCAAGTTGCCATCCGATTAGGTCAGTTGTTGCCGCAAAATGAACCTACAATAGTACTTGCCATGTAACTACGTTGATAATTGCCGCCTGTATTTCATGTAATTTGCCATGGCAAATCTAACATTGCTGGCCACCCCAAAAACTATGTGCATAATAGAGTTCATGTATATTTCCCAAAAAGGTTGCATTGACAAAAATAGACACGGCTTTCAATGTTTTAGTTGCCATGCTACGCTAGGGATGCATGCCATTCACAGATGGCAATGAGAAATTGTCGTGTCTCTTTTAGTTACACTAACAAAGAGAAATGCATACTCATGCATACCGTGATTGTTTCATTCTAAAGTGGTGGAGAAACCAGGGAAGAAGCAAAGGTAAAAAAAAGTCGAATGGATCCTGGAGACGGGTCTACTCCTTGGTTTTACGGACCACCACACGCACCCCCGTGGGATGCGCTAGAATACAATGAACTCATTTCAGCAGGGCCATTGCTACCACTACTACAACAATACGCAGACATCGGTATGATCTACTAAGGAAAAAGGCAGATTTGTCGTGATTGTATAAATAAGGTGGCATATGTTTGATGTTTGTACTGACATGTTCGCAGGGACTTACGATACAACCACACCTTCAGGAGACCCGTGACAAGTTGCACCACAAGGAACTACCGGTAATGCAGAAACAGGACACCAACTTCAAGTATCACATATGGCGAATCAAGATATTCTGTACCCCAAAAAATCATGTGGAAAAGTAAAAATGTGATAGCAAGTAGAACAAAAAGATATATGAACTCATAAAAACGATAAGAGCAACACACATGATGAAGTATCAACTTACAAAATTTGTAAAATGCAGAAACGACGTGCAGCACATGGGACCATCTCACAGTGGGAGTCCTGCCATCAACATCTTACACAGGTGAGGCATGAAAAACTGCTCGCACGCACAATATGTCAAAAAAATCAGAAAGTATGTGTTGCATGACTGTTCACTTGCCAACAGAAGTTGCCTTCACATAACAACTGCATTTGCTAAATCACTTGTCAAGTTTCATTTGCCATGTCTGATTCAACTGCATTTGCCATCACATATCAGCTGCATTTGCCATGTTTGATGAAAATGCATTTGCCATGAATTGTCAACTGTGTTTGCCATGTCTGATCAAATACAGTTGCCATGACTAGTTCAACTGCATTTGCCTTCTATGATCAAATGCATTTGCCATCACCTATCAGCTGCATTTGCCATGTCTCATGAAAATGCATTTGCCATGAATTATCATCTGCGTTTGCCATGTCTGATCAACTGCAGTTGCCATGACTGGTAAACAGTAGTTGCCATCACTTATCGAAACTGCATTTACAAAAAAAATGTCTGTCAAACTACAGTTGCCATGACTTGTCAACTGCATGTGCCATGTCTATTTCAAACTATAGTTGCCATCAATTTTCAAATGCATTTGCCATGTCCTAACAAATATAGTTGGCATGTGTGATCAATTAGATTTGCCATAGGTGAACTACTGCAGTTGCCATGCATGATTGATTACATCAGACATGCATGGGCAACTACAATTGCCTTGTGGGATCAACTGCAGTTGCCATGGGCGATCATAAAAAGTTGCCAGTCAAAAAGTACTGACTATGCATATTCTCGAAAATAAAAATGCAGAAGCTTCAACTACATTCAGCAGCGTGCCAACTACGTTTACTACGGGTACCTCGGGCCACCCAGGAGGGTCGCTCCACGAGCAGGCCAACCAGCCAAGCACGAACAATGCAGATTCACTGTCAGGGCTTGCCATCATTGTAGTAACGACAACCAACACGCCTGTGTGCACCGGCACGAGCAACGTATGAACAGAAGAAACCGCCACCAATACAGAAGTGAATGAGGAAAATGATGATGATATGCATGAAGAGGAAGAAGAGGGATAGTACGAATTCATGCCAACTCAACCGCCGTACATTGGTCAGAAATTTAGTACATTTGATGATGCCAAGAACTACTATCAGAGTTATGCAAAATTCAATGGCTTCGTGATAAACACAGAATACCATAAGAAACTGGAAACAACTTGGGAGTGCAGACGAGGTGAGCTAAGATGCTACAAGGCAAGAAAGAATAAGAACTACAACGCTGATGGGCCAATCATACCAGATCGCAGAAGGCGTTGTTTTGAAGATGGGATGCCCTGCCAGAATGAGGCTCAACCTAGAAGGGGCTTGGTATGTCATCAAAGAGTTTGTCAATGACCACAATCATGAGATGATTAAGAAGTTTAACCTGGTAAAATTTCTGAGCACCCACCAAGGATTCAGGCCCCAGGAGAAGCAGTTTATAAAATTGATGCATGATTGCAATGTCAATACTGTGAGAATGGTCTAGATATTGTCCCTCATACACAGCAAAGATGAAAAATGAGTAGCTTGCCCTACCTACCAGTAGACGTCACAAACTTGACGGCAAAGTATCACAGAGAAAGCAAGTTAGCTGACGTAGAAGACACCATTGCCTACTTCAAAGAGATAGAAAAGGTGGATCCCGATTTCTTCTATAGAACTAGACTCGACGATGAGGACCGCGTCAAAAACATGTACTGGGTGGATGGTGCAACGCGGAGAGCCTACAAACAATTTCGTGACTGCATTTCTTTCGACGCGACATATCTGACGAACATGTACAAGATGCCATGTGCTCCATTCATAGGTATAAACAACCACAACCAGTCCTTGCAGTTTGGTTGCGGCCTTGTACGGAATGAAGATATCGATAGCTACACGCGGCTTCTCAAAACCTTCGTGGAGTGCATGGATGGACTTGCTCCAATGAACATAATAACGGACCAAGACTTTAGCATGCATGGAGGCATCAAGGAAGTCTTCCCCTTGCAGTGCACAGGCACTGTAGGTGGCATATTATAAGGAAGGCAGAAGAGACTCTAGGACCGTTCTTTGCTGACTGTCAAGATCTACATAAGGCATTCGAGTTGTGTGTGGACCATAGTTTGACAGTGGAGGAGTTTGAACGGAGCTGGAAGGCCATGCTTGAAAAATACAAGTTCAGGACAATGAGACCCTTCAAAACCTATGGGAGGAGCAAAAGTACTGGGTGCCAGCCTTCTTCATGCAATGCTTCTACCCATTGCTACAAACTACGTAACGCAGTGAAGGTTTCAATGCTATTTTGAAGCATTACGTGAGCCCCGGCAACTCATTGCTACAGTTTGCCAAGCAATATACAGCTTTGCAGCAGAAAATACTGGGTGCAGAACTGCAGCAAGAAGCGAACACAACACTTAAGCAACCTAATTTCCTGACATACAAACTGATGGGGAGGCAGATGAGAAAAATATACACCAACAAAATCTTTTTCAGGTAATATATGTACACACGTAGCTAACGTGTGTGGCAGAATGCATTCACCATCAGACTTGCTAAATAAAATCACAATAAAAAGAGCAATAACCATGGTACATGCTATCTTTTGCAAAAGTAACAGTCAAGTAACAAAAATGTTTGTCCTGTGTAAAGGAATGTAGCTACCATATAGATTCAACTATGTATGTATGCTGAAAATTGAACTACAGTTTCCAATTGGAGAACAAACCATAGTTACCATGTGTTTTGCCTTTTGTTTTGCCATCTTGAATGTACGGTAGTTGCCATGTAGAATGTATTGTACTTGCCATGTGGAATGTAGGTATTTTCCATGTGGAGTAAACTATGTTTGCCATGTGAAAGTTTGATATAGTTGCCATGTTGAAAAAACCATAATTGCCATGTGGACTACACTTTGTTTGCCATGTTGGGTTTACTGTAATTGCCATGTTTGACATACTATAAATATGCAATGTACACCTCCTAGTTTTACATGTGCAAAAAATGTAAGATAGCAAAATGGGTGCCATGTGGGTCACACTTTGACTGCCAAAAATAAAATGAACTACAAATGCCATGTGGAAACAACCATATTTGCCATGTGGAAACAACCATATTTGCCAATTGGAGAACAAACCATAGTTACCATGTGTTTTGCCCTTTATTTTGCCATCTTGAATGTATTGTAGTTGCCATGTAGAATGTACTATACTTGCCATGTGGAATGTAGGTATTTGCCATGTGGAGTAAACTATGTTTGCCATGTGAAAGTTTGACACAGTTGCCATGTTGGAAAAACCATAATTGCCATGTGGACTACACTTTGTTTGCCATGTTGGGTTTATTGTAATTGCCATGTTTGACATACTATAATATGTAGTGTACACCTGCTAGTTTGACATGCGCAAAAATGTAAGATAGCAGAATGGTTGCCATGTGAGTCACACTTTGTCTGCCAAAAATAGAATGAACTACAATTGCCATGTGGAAACAACCATATTTGCCATGTGTTTGATGCTTTGTTTGTCGTATTAAATTTACTATGGTTGCCATTTGTCACCTACTGTAAAAAATCAAAAAATGATTTACAAAAAAGAAAGGAAAAGTAATTACCATGAAACATGCAGGTTCTGGGAAGAAATAAAACTGTCCTCCTTATATGCTGCTTATCAGATTAACGAATGGACATACAAGGTGTGTACTCTGAGGGACATGTCTGATTCAGAACCGGATGATCCATACAAAGGAAGAAACTACTATGTGAGGGCCAACATAAAGGATGATGAGTACTACTACGAATGCTACAAGTATGAACTGGGACGGGATCATGTGCTGCCACATACTCAGAGTTATGGATGTGCACGGGGTAAAGCATTTGCCACGCCATTTCATACGACGATGATGGACTTCGGATGCTGACGAGGCGTTAGGGCTACACAAATCAAACGCAGTCTTGGTCGTGCATGAGAATAAACCAGAAGAAACCATGGAATCCGTGAGGCACATGGTCTTGACAAAGAACTATGCTGAACTAATAGACGACGCATGCAAGAGCCATGAGATTGCCAGAGTAGGAGACAAACACAGGAAAGCCCTAAAAAGAGAGCTCGATGCAATCAAGCAAAGGATGGCTGAGGAGGCCTTACATGGATTCGCACGTAGTTCTAGTGCGCCTACATCGACAGGGCCATCCTCTAAAAACTCAGAAGTAGGGTAGCATCAAACACACAAACACAAGTCAGGAACCCACCACGCTCCATCACAAAAGGGTGTCCAAAGGAGATGCGATACAAGTCAGGGTTAGAAATTTAAGCAAAGCACAAGAAGCCAAGGAAAGGAGGTGGGGACCCATAGGCAACTGTGGAAGTTGCTAGGTTTGTGGTTAGTGATAATTTTGCAAGACAGATGGTGATGTGGTAGGCATGCCAGTAGTATTGGTGATGTCTCACAGAAAATGAAAAGAAAATGCCATGTATCCACTACTACAGTTGCCATGGAAGAGGTACTCTGTTTGCGTTGTATGCATTCTCAAAAAAAATAATTGCCATGTACGTACTACTGTTGTTGCCATGTGAGAGGTATTGTGATCGCCATGAACGAATTGTTGAAAAAAAGTTGCCATCTATGAAGTACTGAAATTGCCATGCAAGGGGTACCACGGTTGCCATGTATGAATTAATATACTTGATATGTGAAGTACGCAAAAATTAAAGTATGATCGTATGTATAAAAATTCCATATGGTCACTAGTATATTTGCCCAAGTTGCAAAAAGCTTTGCAGTTGCCATGTCCATAGTATTTATAAACTTCAACATATATAACGCTGTATTTGCCACATGCAAGCAGTAATAGTTGCCATGTGTGTTCACCAACATTTTCCATGTGGAACGCATTGTAAATGCCATCTGAAATGAACTACAACTGCCATAAGGAAAAACTCTCATAATAAGCTACAATTTCCCCATAAAAAATCATTCGACGTAGCCAAGGAGAGGCTTGAAGTATTTGCCACGTAACGTATGCAGAACAAGAATTGAACATAGTGCATATTCATACTACATGCTCGTACTATCAAGAAAAAACTAGTTTCGACTAAGTGTGGCCTCCACAATTTATCGAGCTTTGAAGATAATCAGTGGAAAAGTGAACTCAACTTGTCGATGAAAAAATTGAAAGCACATTTTGGACCAGCACACAAATGATACGAGTATCCATACGCTTTCAAACGTTAGTACGGACACTACATAAGAAACATAAGTAGTCGTTGTGATCCCTAACAGATTCAGTTGCAAACATATATTACATCATCACAAAAGGCATGCAAGCCATCACTAAAAAAGTACGGGTACATCAAACAGACATAACATAGCACACGACATGGTTTCGAAAAGAACAAAAGATACCTTACATTCATCCGGCAAGAATGTAAGGTAGACATGGGGCATCGACCATCGTGTGATCAGTGATACTTCTTGTTGGTCGTTTTGACAGCTCCCTCAATGAAATCCTGTGCTCCAGGCCGCTTGTTGAACTCTAGGTTCGTCACCTAGTTCCATGTCAAGATTTTACGAAGCTCAGCTACACTTGCGTTTGTGATAACAGGAACCTTTTGACCTTCCCACTTTGCAAGGTATTCCAGCATGTAGTAGCCACAGTCATGCCTACAAACAAAGCAAAGGGACACATGGAAACAAACAAACCTTTCAGGGAAACTGCAGAAAACAAATGAAGCAGAAAACCATATACGTTGGGTGAAAAAAAGGCGGTCATCCAGTCAGGCAAAAAAATCCTTACCCGTTGCCTTGCTTGGCCGTCGTGATGTACTCGGTTGGATAGTGACTGATCTGGACCTTTGAGCTACCATAATGATGGCTCCAGGTTTCTTTGAGGTTCTGGATGAAGAATTCAGCATGAACCATGAGTCTGGTATCATCTCCTGATCGCATAGAATCGAGGACCTAAAAACCTTGGTGCTTCAGGTCAATGCATATGGTGTAGTGGTGACCACACTTGTCAACTGGGTTATCTGGTGTGAGCTCTTGGAACATGGGGAACATGATCTGCAAAAAAATGCCATGAAAAATAGTTGGTTAAAGTTTCCATGTAATGTGAAGTGAACTTGCCATATATGAGTTTCTACCATGTTTTTTGAAAAAAAAAATTGACATGATAATGAGAGTAAAGATTGCATGTGAGAAACCATAGTTGCCATCTCTAATTAATATGCAAAATGTGTTGTGGAAAATGTAAATGGAAAAAGTTGTGCAAAACAACAAAAGGAAGATGGTCAGGTCAGGATGGCATGCATAGAAAAGGGGGGAAATGCCATGGGGTGAGTGAAAGTCGCCATATTTGATTCAGTAAAAGCTACCATATGTGTTTCAATAGAGTTGCCATCACTATTTCAATAAAGTTGCCATATGTGTTTCAAATGAGTTGCCATTTGTGTTTCAATGAAGTTGCCATATGTGTTTCAGTAGAGTTGCCATCTGTGTTTCAATGAAGTTGTCGTTTGTGTTTCAATAAAGTTTCCATTTGTGTTCAAGAGCAATTGCCACAAAAAGGGTAGTCAACAAAAAAACATATGGAAGAGAGTTGTACACCAGCACAATAAGTGAAAAAAACTCTAGAAAGGTGTGACGCTACAATTTTTTCCAATGTCAACTTGAAATCACCATGCACAGCAAAATGTTTCCTGGCGATAGAATGGTGGAAGTCACCATCAAAGATTTTTTGGGTCACGCTGTAGCTCATGATGGTCTTGTCGGCAGAAATGTCCACATGCTTGTTGATGAAGTCGATCCCACAGGCGACTACATTCTGCGACATTTTACCTGTGGGCCTCACGGACTCGACTAGATCACCAGGGTCAACATACGTCGCATCGCATTGAATGATTTTAGTTATGTCCAAACATGAGTTGTATGAAAAATGATATAACATGAAAGAAGCATATCTTCGAAGAAAAACAAAACAAGGAATCAAAACATGCCAGATAGACAAATGGTGAAAAAACAAGTTAGGGGGTGGGATGGTAATTACTCTCTTAGCGCCTTCATGTGATTATTGTTCGACCTCGCATTTCCGAAACGCCTGACAACATAGTAGAGAAGCAATTGCTCCTTTGTAGCCATAAACTCAGGCTAAAAAACTTCTGCCGGTGGAGGGTGAACTACCCTCGCCTGCCTCACAGAACCAGGGGTTGCACTGCTCACTACATCATCAGACACCGGTACCTCAGGGGCAACAGAACTTGATTGGCCCTGTTTGTGCAGTGACCTCCTGTTTATGGCATCATGCCCAATCCTGCGGTACGCTTCTTCAAGAGAAGGCGAAATCTCACCACGTGTTGCTGCAAGAAAAAAAACACAGGAATTTAAAACATGTGAAGTTGCCATGCAAAGATCAAACGTAAAATGCCATGTAGATAGAATGTTGTTTTGCAATGTAAGTTCAAACATAAAAAGACATGAACAATGATCTTCTATGGTTGAAAGTAAGAAAGGGCAAAAAAATATGGAGTTACCATGTTAAATCAGTAAAAATTGCCACTATGGAAGCAACTGCAGTTGCCATGTGAGGTCAACAGCATCTGCCATGTGAAAATCAAAAATAGTATTTGTTGTGGGAGAGTAACATTATTTGCCATGTGAGATCAACAGTAGCTACCAAGTGAGATGAACTACAGTTGCCATGTGAGAGAAACTACATTAACCATGTGAGATCGATAGCATTTGCCATGCGAAATTAATAACTGTATTGACATGTCAGTTGAGTTTGAGACTGACATGAAAATAACAAGGAAACTAAAGTTGCCATGTAATTTAAACTACCATTGTCATATGCATAACAAAACATTTGCCATCAAAAATCAACAGTAATTGCCATGAACAACAAAAACCAAAAAAAAGTGAAAGAAACTGTTACCTAGCACTAAAGGCTCTACCAACTTCACAGCCTTCCGTCCATCAACGTTGGGTTGCGCCATCATCGTCACCATACCTCCTGGGAAAGCAAAAGCAACATGCACCAGATCCATGATTTGTTCAGGCTGACTGCGATCAATCCCAAGGCTGCAGCTCGGTGCGGTGAAACCCATGGGGTGCCTCTCCTGCTGCACTCAAGTTCTGAATATACTGTTTTGCAAAATCTAGAGGTGATAGCTGAACAAACATGTCATAGTCAACTGCTGCGCCAACATCCGGATTCATGGTAGGACGGGGCGTGCTATCAGGGATTTCAATCACAGTCTTCTTGGTTATCTTCTTGTTTGGACTGTACGAAGCACCAAGGTTGACAGGGAGCTTTGAAGTACGCAGGTTTAAACTGGGAGTCTTCTCGCGCATGGAGGACACCGGCACCTGTGAACGTGCATCTCCAGTAGGAGTAGGATGCTTATCACCTGCATCTGCCGAAATATTGACTCCAGTGCTCTCCGCTGCTTTACTTTGTGCAATAGGAGGGAAAAGTGTGGAAGCAGGGACAAAACCCATGTTAGCTCTACTTTTACGGAGCTCCGCTGCACTGGATGACGGTGCAGCTTTCTTGCGCGGGCTTCACCTAGGTGGCAGGCCAGCTTGCAAACCCATTGCTAGAGCAACCTACGTATTGGGAGCCGATGCAGCGACTGTATGATGAGAATCGTTAGTAGATGTCCTCTGATCTGGAATTCCAAACGCAACCCATTCATTTGTGGGCGCGGCAGTAGCAGTAGCTGCACGCGTGCAGTCTGTAGCGGATGAACGATAATCTTCCTTGTTTACGTTGAGCTCTCACTACAAAAAAAGACACATCCGTGACATTATGGGTCGAACGAATTTTTTCTGTCATGCTTATGACACTTTTTCACAAAACCACGTATCATCATAGATGTGGTGGGCTCCTACTTCTATGACAAAAAATCATGACAGAAAATGGGATTTTTGTCCTGGGCGGGCCGAGGATGCACCTGCATGACATTCTTTGGGCCGTCCATGACGGAAAAAATCATGGTAGAAGCGAGGGCGAGGAAAATTTTGGGGAGTTCCAGGTTACAGTGGGTGGTCGGGGCCGAGCGATGCACGGAGGTTTGCGCGTTTCTCTCGTACACGTATGCGCATGTGTGCGAGGCGTTGGGCTCTAACTGAACCCGAGCGAGGTGTTCGCTTACTGAACCCGAGCGATTGCACTAGCTACGTTACTGAACCCGAGCGATTGATCCCTTGGTTGTTAACTGAACCTGAGCGATTCCTTCGCTACTACTGCTAACTGAAGCCGATCGAACCTACTGCCTCTTGATGAACAGTGACCGTTGTTGGGGGTTGGATGAATAGTTTCCGGTGGGGGTTGGATGAACAGGACCCCGTGGTATTAGTAGGTCGTTGCCGCTGGATGAACAGGACCCCGATCAAGGAGGCCGCCACACCCGAGCCGGTTGGGGGTGGATGAACAGGACCACGTGTAGGGCTGATTGAATAGTAGCCGGTGGAGGCTGGATGAATAGTAGCCCATGGATGAACAGTAGTTGGTGGAGGCAGGAGGAACTCGACGGTGGATGAACAGTAGCAGGTGGAGGCTGGAGGAAGTCGACGGTGGATAAACAGTAGCCAGTGGAGGCTGGAGCGAGGTAGTAGACAGTGGATGAACAGGACCTCGTGGAGTCCCGTTTTGTGGTACGCCACACCCCTCCCGATGAACAGGACCCCGTTTCGACTGTAGGCGCTCCAACATAAGTCTGTTTCCTCTGTTTTGCGGTACGCCACACCCCTCCCGATCAACAGGACCATGTTTCGACCGTAGGCACTCGAACAGAAGTCCGTTTCCTCCGTTTTGCGGTACGCCAGACTCTTCCCGATGAACAGGACCTCGTTTCGACCGTACGAGGTCGAACAGAAGGCCGTTTCCTCCGTTCCGCAGTACGCCAGACCTTGTTTCGGCTGTTCCATCCAAGCCGGCTGGCTCCCGATGAACACGCGACGCTGTTTACTCCGTTCTGACCCAGCTGGTTGGCTGCCGATGAATAGGACGATGCCGCTGTACGCGTTAGAGACCCCGCCCGTATGTACGTACGTAGTTGTATTTACTATCTTGCAGTGTGGCTGTACGTACGTGTACACGATATAGATGGACTACGTGACATGCTACGTCAGCGCCTCTACTTCAACACGTGCCACTCCTTACTCGGCCATGGTACGTCGCTGTAGAGAGACCGATCGACCGCAATGTACGTACACGTTCGCGGCCAGACAGATAACGCTACCTTCACTTCAACCTGGTGGGTCCCAGCTGTCAGGGGGTAAGAAGGCACTTCCTTCCATGCGAAGATAAAGCCGATGGGTCCCAGCTGTCAGGGGGGAACATTTTTTCATGAAATACAGAGGCCCTGCCGGTGGGTCCGAGCTATCAGGTGGAGGAATCATTATTTTGCGCGTAATAAGGAGGCACTTCCTTGCGTGCGGCCATGGACCCAGCTGTCAGCCTCTCCACGTACAGTCCTCTTCTGATGGCTGTTGCTCGTTGACCGCGTTGACAACGTCATACCGTCTGAGAGCACCAAGGTGGTGGACGACGGTGCGACCTAGGAAGAGAATGACCCAGAGCCAGGGAATACGCAGCAGTGGATGCCCACGTAGAGGGGAGTATGAGGGTTGACTGGTTCGGTTGCGGTTTGAGGCTGCCATCATCGGAGAATAACAGGGGGTGTGGGTGAGTAGAGGGAAGGCCTAGCCAGCGGTGGGAGTAGGGTGGGGCGATGAGGCTTGCGCGACAGCACAGCCGGCCACTGGAGGCAGGAGCAGGCGGTCCCGTCGGCGCTAGTTTGGGCGGCTGGTGCAAGAAGATCAGAGATTGAAGAAGCACCAGGACCGTTCGATTAAAATCCAACGGTCACTGCTGGTAGAGTCATTTGTTGACTAAGTTGACAAAGCCCTGCACTCTCATCAACTTAGTAGGCCCACAGGTCAGCCTCCGAACCGGTGTGCCCCAAATGTCAGGGGGAGGAATCATTTTTTTTTTTGCGTAATAAGGAGGCAGTTGCTTGCGTGTGGCCATGGACCATGGGGGTCCCTACTGTCATCCTCTCCACGTACATCCCTATTCCGATGGTTGTCGTTTGTTGAATGTTGACCACATTGAGCACGCCACACCTAGAGCACCAACGTGGTGGACGACGGTGAGACCTAGGAATGGAACAACCCGGAGCCGACGAACACACAGTAGTGGATGCCCATGCTGAGGGGAGTATGACGGTTGACTGGTTCGGCTGCGGTGTGAGGCTGCCGTCACCGGAGAATAACAGGAGGTGTGGGTGGGTAGAGGGATGGCCAGGCCAGCGGAGGGAGTAGGGTGGGCCGGTGAAGCCTGCGCGGCATCATAGCCGGCCACAAGAGGAGGGAGCAGGCAGTCCCACCGGTGCTGGTTTAGGCGACTGGAGCAGGAAGATCAGAGATTGAAGAAGCACGTCGGCCGTTGGATGGACATCCAACAGTCACTGCTGCTAGAATCGTGTGTTGACTATAAGTTGACAAAGCCTTGCGTAAACAAGTTAGCCTCGAAATCTGTGGCGTGTACAACCCATTTGCTATTATTTTTATAATTTACAGCCCATTTGCTAATTCATATGGAATTTATTGTAGCCCATTTTCCATTTTTAGAATTGCTGCTCATTTTCTGGTCAGTACCAGGGTTAAAAATTTGAACTAAAAGATATGCAACATTTTAAAAATTCACATATTTTTGCTGGGGAACAAAATATTTTTAATCCAAAAATTAGTAGCCATACTAAAACTAATTTAAAAATAAAGTAATACTCTGTTATGTTAAAATCCAATGAAATATAAAATATCAGTGAAGAACAAAAACAAAAAACAAAACTAATTGCCCATTTGCTATTTTTTTTGGAATTTGCAACCCCTTTCATATTACTTTTAAGATTTACTGCCCATACTCTCTGGCCAGGCCGGAATGCATCCCTCCTCGTCTTGAATGATTTGTAGCCCAGTAAGTCGGAGAAAATAAATAGGCCTAGTTTGGGTATTCTTCAAAAAGAAATAGTGGGCTACCTATTTTCCCAAAGAAAAAACTGCTGGGCTGGTCATCTTGTTAGACGGGCCACAGAGACCGCACTACCCAATTTATAGCCTGCTCCTCTGAACAAATCCTCAAAAAAAGTGTTGTGCAATTCTGTCATTAATTGACTATACGTTCACAATGATGTGGGTCCCAGATATCAGTAGGGTGGATTAGAGTAAAAAAATAGAGGGGTGCATCTGAGTAGTAAAGAGGCGCTTGCTTGTGTTCGGGAGTGGACCTGGTGGGTCCGTACTGTCATACTCACAACTACAATCCTCTTCCGATTCACTATGTTGACAGGGCCGGATGGCAGCGCCACTGCAAGCGCACCAAGGCAGAGGACGACGGCGAGGCCTCAGGCGGGAATGAAGAGGAGCTGGGGAACATGCGGCAGTATGGCCATAGGCGGAGGGGAGTACGAGGGTTCACTGATTCTGGTGCGGGGTAGGATGCCATCGCCGGAGAAGAATAGGATGTCAGGGGGAGTAAAGGGATGGCCTGGCCAGCATTTCAGGGTACGACAGGGCGGCGATGCATGCACGGTAGCACAACCAACCGTAGAAGGCGGGAACATGCGCTCCTGCCGGCGCAGGTTTGGTTTTGACGGCTGGACCGGTGAGACCCAAAAACTCTTTATGCTGGATTATAAGAATTAATTTTATATGGCTACAACTTATTGTAAAATGTTGCGGAGTACCTTTTTCTTCTTGAGGTTTTTTTAGGCAATTTTATTCTTGAGGTGCAAAGCCGAGCACATTCAGAAGCCCTGGGATAAAATGGTGTCGCCAATGTGTTGCGCTGGGTTGGGCATTCTTATCGAAAAATAATAATGGATTGGAACTATTTACGACGTTGACTATGATTTGCATGGGTCCGCTGGTTGCAGGAAGAAAATGATGGGAGAAAAAAGACTGGTCACTATCTTTGCCTAAGAATAATATCGACTGAATGTAACGACACTCTCATAGGAAATAATATCCTCCTGTTAAAATTTGACATTTCAAATCGTAAATTTAAAGAACTAGTGCATGAGCATTTAGCTTTATTTATTTATTTATTTATGTTTAGGGGACCATGAGCATGTACCTGGGCCGGATTCATGTGAGAGCCTCCCTTCCAGTTAATTATGGGCTCCTCTATTGGGCCTTCATCACTGGGCTGCATGTGATCGACAAGTGAAAAATGTGTTTCGTACCAAAAATACTATGTGCTACGTATGGGGCACTAAAGGATCGGACCGTGCAACGACTTCCAAAACATTGTGTTTGTCGTTCTAACAACACATTTATTCAACCAACAGACGAAATATATTACTGATTGTACATTGAAAATAGCAGCAGCAACCAGGGCTGGGGGTGCAACAGAAGCAGTAAGCATGCCAGAAGAGTAAAGACACAGCTCTCTCTTCCAAACCAAACATCAGCCAACATTACAAAAGGGCTACCAAAAAAGAACAAGTGTATGCATCAAACTAAATAAAGATCCTACTACACCAAGTGTACGCATCTAACTAACTGGCTCAATTAGACATTACTATTTATTAAGCTGTGGAGATTGGCTGGCAGCTTGAACCAGATAGGTGCCTGACGGGGGAAACTCCAGCCAGCAGGTCGAAGTCTGATACTTGCGACCATCTCTCCTACTTTGGGTTGTAGAGCGTGGCGGCACATATCAGGGTATAGTGCATGGAGAGACACATGGTATGCTGTGTACACACAGTTTTGCCTGATGAACGAAACCGTGCTGCCATCATGATCCTTGCCGTCAGTTATCTCCTGGTTAATCGGATAATTCAGTCCGAGAAACAGAGAGTGTGTACCAAGGCTACTTACCGGCCTCCAGTCAAAAATTCCTGAAGGCCCAGAGAAGCTGGGATCCTGCTCAAAGACCTTGCAGTGACTGTGATTGTATTCCGCGAAACAACACGTCTGGTACGTGTGAACGATCATCAATCATTCGCCGTCATCTGATCGAGTCAGGAACCACCTGCAACTGCCATGCTGCTCTTCTTTGAAAGGTTCTGGGATTAGGAAGGGTAGGGACACCAGGCGGCCTACAACATCATATCAAGTTGGAGTCAAATAAAAAAGGGCTCGTACTGTAGTCAATCTTAAGAACAACATGTTATGAGCATGAATATTTTTTCAGTAAATGTTGAGAGTAATATAAGCAAGCCATCATGGTATCATAGGAAAGTAACATACTGCTATAACAGCCCGTTGTAGCGATGACTGGAGTAGGCCAACAATACGTCCAGCCATAGAAGGAGTCCACGGCATAAATGAAGCCCCTGTGTTCAATGGCATCAGAGAGCCATGGAGGATGTATGATCCTGCGATGGACGTGCAGATTTATCCACTTACCCCAGTGGCCTGTCAGATAGGCGAGACTATGGTTGAAGAACGCAATTAGCCTGAAGTCTTTATAATTCGCAGATCTTGTGGGCACTTGGCAGATTACAACCTTGAGCAAATAAAACTTGGTATCATGTTGGCTACTGTAAGATTCGGAGTATTCTGGGCCACGGTGCCAAAGCAGTGCAGTGTTAATCGAAGGAAGGGGGATCAATAATCGGGTGTAGACCTCCACGAGCATCCAGCTGCCGTGACCATTGACGAGCACCATCCAAGACGTGTTACCGTTAATGTAGTTGAGGGTGACGAGGATCGGATCACAGTCGAGGGGGTTGATGCTCGCCACCCTACGATCATTATGCTATGTGACACGCCGTTTCTGAAGATCAGGCGGCATCAGCAAGTAGGGATCTGGCTTAAAAACCTCCGGCTTGAGGACTTTGAGTAAACGGTACAGCCCCGACGAGCACACGGTGAGTGGCATGGTACTGAGATTGTCCACACGCGAAACAATGAGCTTGATTACCTCTATGGGGATTGAAATACAGCTACTCTTTCAGCGGATGCTACTCGGTTCTGCCATTGTTAGTGTTTGGGTTTTGGAAGAGGGGGGAGGCGCCTAGTGGGGATGGAAGATTGGACGATTATGTGTGGACGAGGATGGAGAAGCGAATATGTGCTGCGGGAAGTGGACAGGTGATGATGACAATGTAGCAGCAGCGCGCCGCTTGACTTAGAGACACATCCCTGCAGCGTAGGGTCATATCGATGCCAGACAACTTGCTTGAGTGATCACAGTACTAGTACAATAAACTACAGTACCTACTACTATGCCTGAGTAGTATAGTGTAGTAGGACTCTGCTCTACTACTAGCACCGGAGGAGTAGTATATTGTAAAATAGTTACAAACTTCAATGCCCGAGCGTGGAAGGACTACGAACCACCATTGGTGCCAACTCCAATCCCCAGCAAACGTTCGCTGGGAGACATGGCAGTTGCAAATGCCCGCGACGCAGTTACAGTATGTGTGTAAGGGTGGCAGTTTTGTCAAATACTATGGCTTAAAAACAGGCCACCGTCGAATGGAAATCTGACGGTTATGTGGGATTCGCCAGGATTGGGCTCGTGGCGAATAATTGCCAGATATCATTACTAAAAAAAGGTTAAAACACCCGGGGCTGGAACTTGCACCGGCTGACCCACTAACATTGATACTAACATAGTTGTAAAATGGTCAGAGAACGTGTCTACGTGGTGTTTGGAATTATATGCAAACTAGCAAGATGCCCGTGCATTGCATGGAACATCAAGATGCATTTTTTTTACAAAACACCTGTTGTGATTGACCCATGCAGGAGTAATCCCATGTGTAAAAACTAATGATATCTCGAGAATTTCATCAAAAAAATGGTATCTCGAGAATTTCATCGAAAAAATGATATCTCGAGAAAGATAAGAGATAAGGTGAGGAGGAGTGGGGTGCGGTGGTGATTGGTGGTCGGACTTAGTGGAGGCATGGGGATGGACGACGACGGCAGTGGCCACCATGCCAGATTGTTCCAGAGGCTTCCTTTTCTAATTACTCAACAATGAAGTTGTCGGAGATAAGGATGAACGAGAGAGGTGCGGGTATCCTTTTGCAAAATTGCCATAGTTTGCTTTCTATCCGTCAGATATAGATCGGACGGTCTGTATTGCAAGATGACAGGCACACCATCATCACCAACTCGGTTTTTTATAAGAGTAGAGAATAGAGACTAGTAAAAGAAACGGAGGGAGTACTAGTAAGTACACCATCTACCGCTTCGTGTGCTACTCTTGCACTCCATGCGACGGGCACAACGTCCCCTACAGCTACTCCCGTTTCATGGACGGCCTGGTCGATGCCTACAAGGTGCCCTGTGTCTACAAGAGTTTCGGCTGTGAGAGGTACGTTGACCAGCACTCGCTGGCGGAGCATAGTTCCAGATGCGCGCACGCGCCCTGCTACTGCTATGAGTGCACGCCGCCGTTTGAGGGCTCGCCGGCGAGCCTCACGCATCACCTCACAGCACCGTCCAGCAATCACTACTGGCCCGCGGTGAACATCAAGTATGAGACGTGCTACCCGTTCGCCGTGCCGGAGTCGCTGGAGGATCACCACCGCCTGCTAGTCGTGGAGGAGGATGGCAGCGTCTTCCTCTTGGCTGTGGGCACTGATAAGGCCCGCGCAGGCCGTCGCCTCATCTCTGTAGTGTGCGTCAGGGGCAACGCCGCTGACGCTGACACGAGGCTGTTGTATAGGTGCGTGCTCATTGTTACTGCCCCTCTGGCGTACGAGGGCGACCTCGACGCCTCCCTCATGCTGAATGGGACTGTGGCGAGCTGCTCCATTCCCGGCAATGTGGACATGGAAGAGGCCTGGTATCATATTCACCCCAAGATGATGCACGGGGACTCCAAGGAGGTTCACCTGGGCATATGCATTACCAAGTTAACTGTTCATCATTAGTCTTCGCTCAATGTAAGCCGCTGTCTAAGCATGTGGACACTTCTTATTTATATAGTATAGAACCTTCCATGCAGGATCTTGCTCTATTAGAGTATCACGCTTGAATAAAAGTGTATCCATTTATGGTTTAGTCTAGAATCTTCCATGTATGCTTTTGCTCCATTAGAGTTCTCGCTTGCCATTTATGAGATTAATTGTGAATTTTTACTACAGTAATGGTGAAAGACTTATGATGAACCATTTCTTACATCTCCTCTGACCCCTTCCAAGTCATCCTGATTTACATTCATGGTGGTCTAGAAAAATTAAACAAAATCGATACTCAAAAAATAATTCATAAAGATCATTTCTTGCAAAGCACAATAAGTGTTATTTCTTCAAAAGTTTTGGATGCAGGTTAAACAGTTGAACACTTTTGTTTGCAAAAGATACTTTTTTATCTATTTAGCCTACATTTACTATTCACTCAGATGCTTGTGAGCTCTATAGAAGAAATAATATCCGAAGAAACCTATCGATATTTGTTACACATGAGATGACCCCCACATACTTTGTCAAAATAAACAACTCCCCGATCAATGCATTTCACTGTTCCGTGCAACGCACGGGCACCTTACTATATATAGTACGGCCATAAATTTAACTAACAAAATGCTCATGCATGTCACCAAAAATTATATCATTGAAAACTATGTTCAAATACGAATCCAATGATATAGTTTTTGTTGACATGCACTAACATTTTGTCAGTTAAATCTTCAGTCAAATTACATGGGGGACTAATAAACCACGACGGAGGTACTGGTACTAGTGTAGAGGCCGGCGCTGCAAGGGAGTCTCACCCCGCTCGTGGCGCGGCAGTAAAGCTGTCATATCACAAAACCCCACCACTCCCAGTAATAAGTGGCCTGGTAAAATGAATGGACAAGCAACCATCACATCCCTCCTATCTTTTTTGCATTTCATCTCTCTGCATTTACTTTGTCCGGTTCATCTCACACACTCGATCCCTAGCTACTACTCCTAGTACTAGTAGTAGTAGTAGTAGTAGTACTCAAGTTGGAATTCTAATTGCACGGCACAACTTCTTAGGCACAAAATTCGGTACAGGGTGTACGAAGCGGTTTGGGAATTTGCATGCCTTCCCGACATAGAGAAAAAACCACAGAGAGAAAGAAGCTAAAGTAAATAATCAAATGAGCATTTTTGCATTTCTTTTGCATTGAATGGTTTCACAAGCTTGACTGGTGCTGTTTTTCTACTTTTATGAAAACTGCATCTTAATGTTAAAACGTGCATTTGCACGTGTGTATACATACAAGTAGTAGTACAGTCTACAACCATATAGAGAGAGAGACGTGTACTGCAATATATAGTTAAGTTTGTGCTATATGCACGTACTTACAAATGCGTACGGATACAAAAGGTTTCCAAACTTTTCCTTTTACATACTTAATTAAGGACGCTAATAATTCCCGAACGTTCGGGATTTATCATTTCCGTCCCAAAACTAATGAGATCGCCTTACGACACTAAATTATTCCTAATAAAAGACACGACGCTCGCAGGAGCGCTTGCGGCGCGCCACGAGTGCCTTGATGCACGGCCATTTCCCAGCAGTGGCGACACAACGCCTCTTCCTCGGCCTCGAAACTCGCCAGGTGTTGATTGGTGACTTGCCGGCGGGCGAGCGTGATCTCACCGGTCTGGTGATCCGGCACCAATAGGTACTACTCCTCGCTGGAAGCGCGCACCCGATCCACGTACCGCCAAGCATAGATGAGGCGCTTGGTCCTAACTGTACTCAGGGCTTTGCACGGGCGTCCTCCGCCACCCACATGGCCCTCGCACGAGCCTTCTGCCAAAGAGCCAATTGCCTGACTCTCTCGAACGCGACATAGGCCTGCCAGGCAGCATGCCTCACGGCGCGCTTCTCTTCATCGGCCTTCTTCTCTACCTCTCTTTTGGCGTGCTCTGCTGGAGGCAAAGCCTCCCACAAGGCGACCTCCATTTCTTTCCAAAGCTCCTCCAAGATGGGGGGGCTCGGCGGGCGGCGCGACGTTCTCCTCGTAGTGGGGAGCCGACGCGTCCTCCGATGCGCGTGGTGGCGAGACTAGGAACGCCGACACGTCCACCTCGACGTGTCGCGGCGAGGAGCGGAACGCTGACGCGTCATCCTCCACTGGTGGCAGCGAGGGGTGCCTAGGGCTTGGGAGGGGCGATGCCATGGTGGTCGACGGGTCCTTAACTAAGAGGGAGGGGGAGGAGATAAAGGCGATCAACATGAGTGTTCTTCCGAATGCCGTGGGAGGCGCAGTATTTATAGCGAGCAATGCCACACCTACGTAAGATATGTTGCGTGATTAACGTAACAGCTAGGTGGGCATATTTTTGTTGGAGTAAATTACGGTGGAGGGGAGGGGTGAAAATATTGCTGGTCACAACGGATTGGACGAGCGCAGGGGGACGGGAGCCATGCATGCAGATTGTTTTCACATGGGGAGGACTGGTGGGACTGCTGGAAGGAGAAGGAGTGGTGGGACAGGGACTATATATGACATGGCAATATCATAACGCACCTAGACGGAGGAACTAGTCTGCATAGTGCATAGTATAAGTTTTGTCTGAAGTCAAAGTACCTCTACTTCGACCAAACTTATAGAAAAATGTATCAACATTCACAATGTCAAATCAATATTTGTATATTTATTATGAAATGTAGTTTCATAAAATATATATTTGGTATTGGAGATATTGATACTTTTAATATAAATTTGGTCAAACTTTTGCAAACTTTGACTTGACACAAATCTTACGTGGAGTAAAAAGGACCAGAGGGAGTATCATTCATGTGGAGTAGGCAAAATTAAATTGCTTATTTATAGCCGTCCGAAGTCTCAAAGGGCGCGACCGCGCGAGGGAGGCGAAGGTCGTGGGAGGCGTGACGGTTGACGAAATTAAGTGAAAGTTACATGCACGCTCTGGCATGGCGTGCGAACACGCAGAAGCTATACCTTCAGGCCTACGATGTGGGTCTAGTAGACATGACATCTAGTGGGTCCCGCATAGTACTCGAGAACTCTTTGGGGGCATGCAACCATTTATCCACCAGGCAAGCCACTGCCCCACGCTGTTTGCACGCCTTACTCCTCCCCGTACCTTACAACAGCTCGCTCCCAGTCGTCCCGTCCTTTCACATTACACCAGTTCCACTTCTCCTAACCCACCTCCAAAATCCATGGCCTCCCAAATCTCCATGATCGGCGGTGAGTACAAGGTTAGAACCATCACTGGCGATGAGTTCATCGTCATCTACACCCGTAGATCCGCAACGGTGGAAGCATGCCTTGGTCGCTTCCTACACATGTTCCAAAGTTCAAAGGATGAGTGGGTCGCTGGGCTAGATGTTGAGTACACCACAGTCCTAGAAAAGAAGAAGCTTCTAAAGGAGGCAGAGATGAAGAAGCCCGCCGTGATCCAGGTTTGCGTACATAAAGTGTGCTTGGTATACCACATATGCCATGCCGATGTTAGGTGCTAGGATTTTGAGGTCTTCCTCAAGGACAAAAGAGTGAAATTCATTACTGTAGACTTTACGAACGACAGGAGAGTCCTGGGTCGGATAGGCCTCGTTGTAGACCAGCCCTTTGATCTCCAGAAGGAAAGCCTGGTGTCCTCCTCTCAGCCTTCAATGCTGACCCTTGCAGCAGCCATGATTGATCCTTCATACGATGAAGTGAAGAAACCTCACCCCAAGTTTCATCATGCATGGGAGTCGAAGACAATAGATGAAGATCACATCGTGTACGCAGCAACGGATGCCTACCTTTGTTTAAATATCTACAAGGGTTGGATGAAGAAGCAGAGCCCAGTGTCCGGTTCAAGCAAAGAAGTGTCGGCGAAGAGGAAGAGGAAGAGGGACGAGGACGAAGTCAAGGACGTGGACGAGGACTCCGAGTAAGGTGGCAGTGATGTTGCTCATGCTGGTTCTACTGCAGTGTAAAGCGGACTAGTTGCTTAGTTTTATTTTAGGGTGTGATATGCTGAGCCCCCAACAGAGCTATGTTATGTTCTTTCTCGTTATTTGAACTCTTTAGTGCGTACTAGTATGTCTTACTACTGTTCTTCTTGTAGTTGGTACTACTACTCGTTTCTTCGTGTTCCTACTGTATTTAATACATACTAGTAGTATAATTTGGGTCAGTCGATTTGTGAAAGAAGAAGTTCACCGGAGGGAAGGAAGAAGACGGCAGAGAAGCTACCCCAGTATCTATATTAGGGTGGCAGGGTGCCCATGATCTATCTTATGAGTGTTGGGTGTGGAATGCAGTTCGCCGGAAAAAATGGATCGTGCCCGGGGTTAAACAGATGGCGGGGGTGAGGGGAGCATGGCGGTGGCAGGCGGTTCAGGGGAGCGGTGGCGGCGGCAGGCGGTTAGGACTGTGGCGGGCTGGTGGCTCGATGGTTGAGAGAGAAGATGAATAGTGCATCATTTTTGGAGGTTGAAGAAGCCCTTCTGGCATCAATGTTGCATCCAACGGCTCACAAGAGTCAGCTGACCCAAATTGTTCCTTTAGATTGCATGATCCACATGGCATTCAAGGTCTCAAAGGTAGATTCCATGTCTGCACCCAGTTTGCGGGCTCGGCACGGGCGCGACCGGCTTCCGCCGCGACAGCCACCATGCGAGCCCCCTCCGGGCGGGCGGAGACGACAATGACACGCTAGCTCCTCCTAGCCGGCATGCTGGAGCACACGCTCGACCTCCTCCTCTTTGTACGTTGCGGGCATAGACGCGGCTCGACCTGCTCGCATGCTTCGCAGCGTGGCGTCATCGCGAGGAGGGACTGCGGACGATGTGAGCGGGCGAGGGGTTGAAATCCTCTGCAGTACCGTACGGTGTTGTAGTGCGGATGACATGTGGGGTCGGGTCCCACATGGCAGCGATAGTACTGCACCGTACAGTACTGCAGCAACTGTACGCATGCGCAACGGTGGTGGCGGCATACTGATGAGTGCGCTTATGGGAGCTTGGTTAAAGGGTTGGTCAAACTTAAAAGAACACCATACTAGTACACATAATCATGTGCAAGCGTGTGCATCGCGGCCGTGCTTATACACCACATTAGTTAGCATAGCATTGATACGAAATCATGTGCAAGCGTGTGCACCGCGGCCGCGCAGTCGATCAAAAGATGCGTCGCGATGGAAGGACATCGATCGAACCTTTTTGTGTGTGTGAAAACAATCCCCGAATATTACTCTACTTTTTTTGCTGGAAAAGTTCCTCACGCTACAATATTTCCATATATTTGAATTTAGCTTCAGTTCGTGATTATTTGGATTTGGACGTTTTAGGTGCCCCCTACAAAAAAATTAATAGAGATTATGTGTGTGTAACGGAGAAAGAACGCATGTATGTGTCCACATGTGTGTTGTGGCGGAAGGGCAATGTGGAGACGGTGTGTGTGTGTGTGATAGTCATAGAGAGGTGTGAATGTGCAAATGATCATGTATGAGTGAGACATAGAGATATACTGAGATGTTGTGTATACATGAGAGAACGGTCTTCTATTCGTGTTTTCTGTGTGTGCGTGTGTGAGAGAGAGAGGAGCATCCGTAACACAACAACCAACTCTCTCGATTCGACCGTCCCTCACACAATCGCATGTAACACATGCATCAACGCACACATTTTGACACCCTCACCCAACCCCTGCCTGCCTCAAGGCCCCTGCATCGCTCTCTATCTCGCACACATAATCTCTTCATGAAAACCTATTTGGCATGCATGTACCTCTCTATCACATACACACCATGTACCACGCACACACATTTATCTCTTGTTATGTCTCTTTGCCTAGCAAACACACTCCCCATAGTCCTATCTTTGTATCCTACACACGATCTCTCTATATTGCTTAAACATTGATGCACATGATGTATCTGTCTCGCACCATTAGCCTCTCTCGCATGCTCACTATGCACACACATTCTCTCCATAGGTTTGATTTCTCTCAATATTTGACACACACACGATCCCCCCCCCCCCACACCACACTATCCATCCCCATCCAAGGTTATATAGCGAACACTGTCGCTTGTGCTTATCTGCACCCCCACATGCACACCACCTTGATCTTTGAGGAGGGCATTGGGAAGAACAAAGACGATGACCAGACTACACTAGAGACCACGGGGCCATTTGGAAGCATGATGACATGGCGACAGCTGAGTAACTCCTTCCCTCCCCCCCCCTCTCTCTCCTCTCCTCCCCCCCCCCCCCCCCCCTCCCCTCGCACAAAATTATCAATCCCTTAGCCCACAAGATTCCCCTCTATTCAATGTTCTTTTGAGCTCTCTCATCAAACCTTTTGTCTCTTCTCCTTCCACATGTACAAAACTCGATGCACACACATCTCACTCCTTATATATTACATGTCTCTATCTTACTCACAGACCTAACTTCTTCCTCTGTATACATCCCTCTCTCGCACACTTCCTCTCTCTCTCTCTCCTACTCTCTCGCCCACATATATACAATCTTTCCCGTCCTCTGTCTCTTTCTTCCACTGGGTGTATATCTTGTGCGTTGAGCGCACACATCTCTCTCCCGCCTTGCTCCATCTCCACAAACTCTCTACGTTTCATTCACACATTGGGATGTGTTCTGAAAATTGCTTTAGACCGGATCATGTAGAGTTATGGTTGGTTTTGTTGCATCCAACAAATTAATAACTATGAAATGCATTTAGATTTTCATTTGAGTTGGATTACGTGAGTTTGAGCATATTGTGAAGTACTATAGACCTGGTATTCATCTTGCAATTAAACAACGATTCTAAATATTGAATTGTACAAACCATTACATTCAAAGTCAATAGCTTAATATATTTATTTCACAATTAGAACAAACAATTAACGCCACGACAAACTAAGGAAACAAATGTGTACTCCCTCCGTTTTTATTTAAGTCCGCGTATTAGCATTGGTCAAAGTCAAGTTTTGTAAACTTTGACAAAGTTTATAAACAAAAATATTAACATATACAATAACAAATCAATACCATTAGATTCATTATTGAATGTACTTTCACATCATACAGATTTGTTATGGTAAATGTTTATATTTTTTCTATAAACTTGGTCAAACTTTAGGAAGTCTGACTTCAGTCAATCCTAATATGCAAAGTAAATAAAATCGGAGCGAGTACTAGTAGTACTCCTAGCTGCTCAGCCCAATCACCCAACACGCCAGACGGGGAGTAGGGAGTAGTACAGTGTTACAAATTTTTAGGTCGGCAGCAAAATCTCCCACTTCCATCGAGATCTCCCGCGACTCAGATTTGACCAATGCAAAGTTACCATCATACCCTTGGTCGAGCAGGCCGACGGATGCTGGTTGGTCGGGGGCTGTTTTGGTAACTTCACATTCACCCCACCCATCCAACCCCACCCCGGCACCCAGAGTACTCCTCATTACTCCCCATTTTCTATCCCCACCGCAAAATAGACTTCTCCACGGCACCGTAGCACCTTCGAGCCCCTCCCCTTCTTCATCGGTGCACTCATCCACTGCAGCGCATCTGCCTCATCGATGACGTCGTACGCTGCACTGGAGCCAGCCCACCGTCACCGTCGTACACAGAGCCGCTTCCCCGGTGCCGTCTTCCACGGTCTCAGATCTGCTTCTCAGAAGCCGATGCCAAGCGCAGCAGCAACACCGTCGTCGACAATGAACTGACTCCCATTACCGACCATGATACACAGACACCGCCGCGACTTGCGTACTCCTCCTCGATTGGTAATGTGTATATTGATTCTCTAAGCAGTACATGTGCAGTTCCGATTATGTTCATACCTACCCTTCAAATTTCCTGGTTGCTATTGTTCCGGTAAAAGTTTATGTTATAGCTTGCATTGTCCAATGGAATATCATCTTGTAATTGTGCGTCGCTCCTGTATTGCGTTGTGCTTGGGTAGGTTCTTCATCTGTAACCAGTAGTGTCACAAATGATGGAAAGTTTTTTAGAATAGCAGGGAGGTGACCCCCTGTTCTATTTCACTCAAAATGAAACCACAACATAGTTGTAGCACAGTTGAAGAGCCACATAGTAGGATATTAAAAATCACTCGTCCTAACATGGCAGATGAGTGCTTTAATGTTGCCCACAAGATGCGTGAGTATTACTATATTTTTCTTGCCATGTTGAGATTTTAAAACTACGAATGCGAACATGCAGAGGAGCAATCAAGACCAAATACGGGATGTTGGGGATGTCGGTGTCAAAACCGACAGATCTCGGGTAGGGGGTCCCGAGCTGCGGATCTAGGATCGATGGGGAACAAGGGACGATGAACACGGTATTTACCCAGGTTCAGGCCCTCTCGAAGAGGTAAAACCCTGCGTCCTGCTTGATTGTATTTGATGTATGGTATGGTTACAGAGTAGATCTACCTCGAGATCAGGCAAGCTAAACCCTAAGGCAATGAGGCAATGAATGTAGCTCTAGCCCTAAAGACTAAAACCCTCCGGTTTATATAGATACCGGTAGGGTTAGGGTTACACGCGATTGGTTACAAAGAGAGGAAGATCCTTCCTAATCTTGACTTGGAGGACACACCACGGCTCCGAAGATACCTTATCCAGTCATGGATCCGCACTCCAGCCTGGGCCCCATAATAGCCCATCAATCCAGCCCAAGCATAACAGGCTGGCAGCCCGAGGACCCCTTAATCCAGGACTCCCTCAGTAGCCCCCGAACTTGCCTTCAACGCTAGAGCTTGAGCCCGGCAACCACACACCTCGTGGTCTTCGGCTTGCGAGGCGAGTTCTTCATCGTGTCATGTACATGCTCGGAGTCAAGGGGTGTTCGGAATCTGAAGCGTCTATTTTACTTAGCTCCAAAGGCAAAAACCGTTCAGTGTGAATAGTGTCCTCATCTGACAACTTTTTCCTCTTTAATGAAGGGTCGCGACCGGTCATAATACCGAGCGGCCTGACTGTTCTCGATGCGCGGCTCGAGGCTGCCCCCTATTGGCACGTCCCATTAAGGCAGAGATCGTGCCCCATTTTTAGGGGATATGATCAATGATCTTGATTCCCCACCCGCGCATAACGTCACGAGAGTATCGGGAAGTGGAGAAGCCCACGGCGTGAAAAGCGGAACCCTTGGCTCTTCCGTGGCCAATAAAGAGGGGGATTGCTACAGTTAGCATCCTACGCCTTCTTCCACCTTCTGCTTTTGCTTGCACAATCCTCCAGAGCTCCAGCGCCCTATCTTTCTGCTCCGCGGTGAATCCCATCCTGCCCTCCCCAGCCATGGCCGGATCCGATGCAAATGGCAAGTGGGATGTCTCCATCGTCACCAACAATGACATCCTGGAGCTGAAGCGGGCCAGCTACTTGTCGGCCGACATCGCTCACCGGGTCCCTGAAAAGGGCTAGCTCATCCCCACACCCAAGCCGGGCGAGAGGGTTGTATTCCTCCCCCATTTCATCTGGGGGCTTGGATTTCCCCTACATCCCTTCGTGAGGGGATTAATGTTCTTCTACGGGCTAGATTTCCATGATCTAGCCCCCAACTCCGTCCTCCACATCTCGGCCTTCATCATCGTCTGCGAGGCCCTTCTCCGAGTCCAGCCGCACTTCGCCCTGTGGCTGAAGGTGTTCAACGTCAAGCCCAAGGTGGTTGGTGGTGCCCAGCCGGACTGCGGCGGGGCTATGATCAGCAAGCTGACTCGGGTCCAGTGGTCGGAGGGCAGGTTCATCGACACCGTCAAGGTGTGGCAAAAAGAGTGGTTTTACATCATGAAACCAAGGGAAGCTACCTGGACGGCAACTCCCGAATTCAGATCTGGACCCCTGGAAAGATTGGCCTCGTGGACTACAAAGAGTCCGGACTGGGGGTCCACTACGGATGTGAAGCTGCTGTAGAAGTGTGTTGTCAACGTGATGGAGACCGGCGCCAAACTGACCAACATGGTCCAGATAATGCTCAAGCGCCGGATCCTCCCTTGCTAGCAAAGGGCCGACCCGATGTGGGCATACAAGCCCGAAGACCCGGCCACCGTGCAGTTCCTCTTCGGCACAACCTATGACAAGGCATGGGGTCTGTTGTTCAAGCCTCAAGAGGAGTGGCCGGGCGAGGAGGAGGACATCGGCCTCGACGCGGCGACCCCCCTGACGGAGGTAACTAGTCTTTCCCCTGACATGTGTTTGGATAATCATATTGTGCATAATTTGTTCTAAACCTCCCTTTACGGATCTTTGGAGGGCTGGCTCAGAAAGGCCAAGAAGATCAGCTGTGAGGCCCCACTGCCCGAGAAGCCCCGATCGGCTCAGCTAGAAAAGTTGTTGGCTATGGTGCCTTACAAGGCACCCAACAAGAAGGGCAAGAAGAAGAAGGATGTGCCGGAGGCCATGGAGGGCCTCCGCCGAAGAGCTCATCCGGACACCCGATCAGGAAGTGTTGTAGCCCCGTCAGCTCAGGACGGGGACAAAGATGAGGACGAGGAGGAAAGCGCCTCCTCGCACTCCAAGAAGAGGGTGTCGTCCAAAGACGCCAAGGAGGTACAACCCCCTCAGGCCCCGAAGAGGCAATGTCAGCCTAAGGTGATCCTGCCTGACAGCTCGGACTCCGATGAGGAGACCGAAGCATCCGAAAAGGTTCCGGAGAAGGGACCTAGGGTCAAGCCCCCAACTGCCAGGTGCGTACTTTGGCATCTTTAGTCGCTTTATTTTATCAATCCCTTGCTCCTGGAAGCTGAACATGTGTCGTCATAGCCCGCCGTGCGGCCATCCCGCCAAGCAGACCTCGAAAGGGACGTCCCCGTCCCCCGAACTGGTAGACAGCGGGTCGTGCTCCGCACCTCCCCTGATCCCCGAAGAGGCTGGGGAAGTGCTGTCTCGAAAGACCCCTCCCCCTCCGAACATAGGGGAGGAGGGCGATGCTGTCATGGCCGGGGCTGACGCCTCGCTTGCCAAGGATCAGGAGGGTGAGACCCTTCTGGCGAATGCGGGAGGGAGGTCCGGACCATCCGAACCCCCTCAGTTGTCCGCACCTGAGCCCCCGAGGCACTCGACAGTGCCGGTCCCTTCCTCCGAAGAGGAAGAGGTTGAGGGCCAGATGCCCACGCCGAACACCTCCAGCCAGGCGGCGGTGGGCTGGCCGGACGTACTGGAGGAGTTGGTGAACAACCTTATGGGTGCGGTTTTACAGGGTGTTCGGTCCGTCCAATCCGGATTGAACGACGTTGTCCAAGGCCTGCTAACAGGCTTTGAGGTAAGTCAAGTAATACCCTTTTTCCCATAAAGTGGTTTTATCCCTTGGTTTTACTGCTTAAATAGGTCGTATGTATAGCAGCCCCCGAGACTCTGTAAGATGTACAAAGAAAACTTGCAGAGGATCAAATTTCTCGAGGTCGATGTTTAAAGGAGTGTGAACTTTTTCTGATGTCTCGGGCATCTTCCGTGGCCGCGGCTGCTAATGTCGCGGCACTAGAGGAGATGGATCGGAAGCTCAAGCGCTCTGATGGAGAACTTGACCTTGTCAACAAGCGGCTTGACGAGGCGCAAGGTATGCCCTTGTTAAGATGTATGATTGTTGATTGCCGGATATTTACTTTCCGGACTGTATGCTAATCATGGAATATGCGGATATTACAGATGCCATCACCGAGGTAGAGGGCTTGAAGGCGGCTTTGGAGAAGGCCAAGGCCGAGGCGGCCGCAGAGAAAGTGGCCGCCGCTAAGGCGATGGCCGAGCTTGAGAAGGCCAAGCTTGCTGGTGAGAAGCACGAGGCTCGAGTGGCCGAGGTGCAGGTGGAGCTCAAGGATGCTGTCAAGAAATTTGAGGCCCTTGAGAAGAAACAGGAGGAGCGGTCTTCCAAGCTGTCCAAGGTCGAGAAGGAGCTCCAGGAGGTGAGGACCAAAGTGCGAGGTGTCCGGGAAGAGCTCCGCCAAGTGGGGCAAATCGCAGATGGTAAGAAGTACTTACTGCAGAGTGTGTTTGGAGGCAATATGTTCACCTTGCTGACACGGGTCTGGCACTCCACAGGTGTTTTCGCCGAGCTTCTGAAGAGTGTGGCTGCTGCGGCGGAGCACTATGCGACGCGGGAGGAGAATTCAGAACGGCGGCTCTTCTGGTCACAGTTCTAGGCGCCCGAACACCCTCCGCTCCTTAGCAACCAAATGAAGCAGTTGATGGAGCTACACCGGATGGCCGAGCCAGCTTTGAAGGACCTTTGTGTCCGGCTATGGCCCGATGAGCCCATTCCGGACAGCTATTTTGGCTTGGTGCAGAGGCTGCGTGAGGCACTATCGCGAATCGATGTCGTGAAGTAATCCGCGTGCCTGGAGGGTGCGAGGTTGTCCTTCGCGAAGACTATGGTGCACTGGCCGAGGATCAAGCTGTTGGATATGGCTACTGGCCTTCCGCCGACTCGAAAGGAGCACCGCCGCCCTGAGATGTACTTCGCCCAAGTTATGGAAGGTGCTCGGGCCATAGAGGGTCAGTGTTCGAAGGATGTAATCATCGAATGATTTATTGTCTTGTTGCCACCCGAACATGTTGCTTTACTGTGCGGCCCGTTTTGTATTTATTGTTTTAATTTTGACTCATGTGCGGCTGTTTAGTTATTCTGAAAGTTACCAGTCGTCAGCTTCAGCCCCCAAGTAAATGTTACGAGGGGTGTTTCGTCTCCGCACTGTTACCCTTAGCCGACGTCTCGGTGCCCGAAGGCGGTAGCGCGAGAGAGAGACTAGGCAATTGGACTATGCGGCTTTATTACTTTCACTTAGCCATAGGAGCTTGATGGCGGGGGCTAGTGACTAGCCCCCAAGTTTTGGTGATGTACGCGGGAGCCGAGGCATGCCTTTGTAGTCACGTGGTTTGTGCTAGGACGAACCCTTCGTATGACACGGGTAAATCGCCAACGATTTCTTAGTTTAACACTTGTCGTCGGATCGCTGACCAGTTCTCGCCTACTATGACGGTCAGTTTTCAGCTTTCTCCCCTGAGGCGCTTGACTGGACTAGCCAGAAGCACAATCACAGGGGTTCTCCCTTTACCTTCTTAGCCGAACATGCGGAACGTAAGAGGGTAAGCACAGGAGCCGGGCAACCCAACTATTGACCCAAGACATAGTTCGGAACTAATGCATATAGTGCAATATCCGAGACGTCAGACACTCGACGCGAGGTGGTGCCGGACTTAGTATGTAGAGCTGACGGGAAAAATCAGGCCTTCGATCAAGTAACCGGTTTAATACACGAGATGTGTATACTCAGCCATTCGAAGAGCGGAAAAAGAAAAGAGAAAGGAGCCTAATAATGTAGATGCCCGAACACCACGAAAGATGTTTTTATTTTCCATAAGCTCTAGACGTCTATCCGTACAATTCGAACTGCTGAGGTATGTATAATAATGAAGAAAAGAAAAATTTACAGAGGAAGGTTTACAAAAGGCCTTGATGTGTGGGTCGAAGCCTCAACTGTGCCCTGCTACATGTCTACGCCTTTCCTTCTGCGGGGTGAAGGGGAGCAACTTGGTTATCCATTTAAAACGCCATGTGCTGGCGAGGGGTGCCTTCAAAAAGGGACCTTGAGATGTAAACCCGCCATTGTAGCTTGATGCTGAGCGAGTCCAGCGTCCTGCCCGTCGTCGTCCGAGGACGTGGTGATATAATAGTTCAGTTGAGCCGAACACATAGTGTTATAGGCCCCCACGGACGCCCATGGTATCATTAGCGTGAAGTTGTGCTGATGAGGCACGTAACGCATGGGGAGGGCGGGCGTACCGTGGGGGGTGTCTCCCTATTTGCGGTGAACGCAGGCGGGTACCCATGACGGGGATCGGGCTCGAGCGCGTTTAAGTGTATCTTTTGCCTTTACGGCGGGCTGATACCTTGGCCTACTGGCGACGGACTGGTCTTTGGCTGCTAGTGCTACAGTGTGCTCCTCGGTCCGGAGCGAGCATTCCGTGTTGCCATTTATTGTGATGATGCCTGCAGGCCCAGGCATTTTTAGCTTGAGGTATGCATAGTGTGGGACAGCGTTGAACTTGGCAAACGTCGTTCGGCCAAGGAGGGCATGATAGCCAATTCGGAATGGGGCGATGTCAGAGATCAAGTCTTTGGGTCGGAAGTTGTCCGGAGAGCCGAATACTACTTCCAGTGTTACCGTGCCTGAGCATCGGGCCTCTACACCCAGAATAACCCCCTTAAAGGTGGTGTGGCTGGGTTTGATCCTTGATGGATCAATCCCCATTTTCCTTGCTGTGTCTGCGTAAATCAGATTGAGGCTACTGCCTCCATCCATTAGGACTCTCATGAGGTGGTACCCATCGATAATGGGGTCGAGTACTAGGGCCGCCGATCCTCCGTGACGGATACTGGTCGGATGGTCCCTGCGATCAAAGGTGATCGAGCAAGCCGACCACGGGTTGAACTTCGGTGCTACGGGCTCGACGGCGTACACATCCCGCAGTGCACGCTTCCTCTCTTTCCTTGGTATGTGGGTGGCATAGATCATATTCACCGTCTTGACCTCAGAAGGGAAGGGTTTTTGGCCTCCACTGTTCGGCCTGCGTGGCTCATCGTCGTCCTTGCTTCGTGGGCTTTTGCCAGCATTTACTGCCGTCTCGTCGGTTTCGTCGTCGTTGTGGCGATGCTTGTTCTTGTTGCGTCGTGGCTTTCCATTCATGTCCCGAACCTCAGAGGTGTCGGGGGCTTCCGGGTTGGTGCTTCTATGAGCCAACCAACTATCCTCCCCAGCACAAGAACGGGTCATGAGGGAGGTAAGAGCCGCCATTGTCTTTGGCTTGTCCTGGCCGAGCTGCCTTGCTAGCCATTCATCTCGAATACTGTATCTGAAGGTGGCTATGGCTTCGGCATCCGGACAGTCGACAATTTGGTTCTTCTTGGTCAAAAACCGTTTCTAGAATTGCCGGGCTGACTCGCCGGGCTGTTGGATTATGTGGCTCAGGTCATCAGCGTTCGGCGGCCGGACATAAGTACCCTGAAAGTTGGCTCGAAAAGCATCCTCCAGCTCTTCCCAACATCCTATGGAGTCTTTGGGGAGGCTGTTTAACTAGTGTCGATCCGGACCCTTGAGCTTCAATGGTAGGAAGTCTTCTATTCATACTGCCGGATCCGTTGTTCCGTCGTAGGGCTCGATGTTTACGGGCTTAAAGCCTTCCGGGAATTGGTGCTGCATCACTCTATCTGTGAAGCACAGAGGGTGAGCGGTGCCCCTGACTCGGGCTACGTCGCGCCAGAGACCATCTGTCATCCGGGCTCGCTGTTGTTCTTGAGCTCTCTTGTTTCGGTCTAGCCAAGCTTGGTAACTGTCCCGTCGATCCGGGGAGTTGTCTTTGGGTCCGTAGATGGATCTTGTCAGACTTGCACGGGCATCTAGGTCGCGTTGTAGGTCGTACTCATAGGCAGGCTGGACTGGCTCCTTGCCTGGATGGCAAGGTGGAGCGATAGGCTGTTCGGTTTTATCGGCCAGCCTATCCCGTCCTCGAGGGGGCGGTCTGGCTCGTCCGCTTTAGTGTGCCGTGCAGGTGCTGGCTCTATGGCCTCATCGTCGAATTGCGGCAGAAGCTTTCGCATTGGGTAGCTTTTGGTCTGCCGCTCATGGTTGTACCCTTCTTCGGCAGCTAGGACTTTAGTCCATCTGTCATTGAGGGTGTCTTGCTCGGCCTTTATTCTCTGTTGCTGTTTCTTCAGGCTATGCGCGGTGGCAATGAGCTGCCGTTTGAACCGCTCCTGATCCAGCTGGTCTTCGGGGAAGATGAAATCCTCTTCGCCCAAGCTAACCTCCTCTTCGGAGGGAGGGAGGTAGTTGCTGTCTTTGGAGTCACCGAGGTCCTCTAGGTTGAGCGGGTCTTCCTCCTCGTGATCGGCTTGAGGTTGCTCGTCGATGTCGTGGTCCTCGAGGTTGTCCGCGTTATCCGGAGTGTCGTTCTCTCCAGTGTCCGTGTTGTTGGCGTGCCTTCGGCGTGCCTTGGAGCGACGACATTGTCTGTGGCGCCTGTGCGGCTCATCGCCGGGCTTGCCGCTATCCTTCCTGGGGGTGCCGTCGTCTTTTGGAGTGTCCACCATGTAAATGTCGTAAGTGGACATGGCCGTCCAGCGGCCGGTGATGGGAGGCGCGGCGTCGGTGTTGACGGTACCTCCGCTGTCCTTGTCCATGGAATAGGTGTTTTCCGAAGTGTAGTCCAACATGTCAGTTAAGTCCTCGACCATGGCTATGAGGTGGGTGGTGGGTGGGACGCAAAATTCCCTGAAGCATGTCTCAAAGGGCTGCTGAACGCGAGCTGAGGGCGGATCCTCCCGAATAGCCATCATCTGGATTCGGTCCAATGCCTCACTTATTAAAGTGAGGGTCGCCGGACTGGTATGCGGTGGCTGCAGGGGGGCGGCTTCCGACGTGACGGGGCAAGGGCTAATCGGGGCCAAAGCTGGATCCTGGTTTTTGAAAGCCGAGTTAACCTTGAGGCCCGGGGCTGAATAGTCGTAAGAAACCAAGAACGAGACCTGGTCTTCGGATGTTCCTTCCGTGTCGGGGCTCGAAGCCAAGTTGTCGAGGGGGAGTTCGGCTAGGGGTGACCCCTGGCCATCGAACATCGACCCGTCGCTGGGGCTCAAGGCCGTAGACGTGTTGCAAGGGGAGAGTTCGGCCGAAAGTGGCTCTCGGTGTCCGATCCTTGTTTCCGCATTATGGCCCGAAGGCGGGTCTCCGGTGGATATTGCGGACACGGTCGAGAGGGGTTCCTGGCCTCCGTTCAAGGCAGAGACATCCGAGCTCGAGGCTGGCCGTAGGATGGGAGCCAATACGTAGATTGGATTGAGGGAGGATTCAGGAGCAGGCGTAGTGAATCCGGCAGAAACCAAATCGCCACGGACATCTGCAACGTACTCCAGATTGCTGCAGCACAATGCTGCCGAACGCAAAGAGTTTGCTAGGAACGAAGAGGTCCCCGGAGCTAACGCCTTCTCCGATGATTAGGCGAGCCATTGATCCTTTTGGTGACCCAACAGCAGAACTCTCAATGAAAGCACCAATGTCGGTGTCAAAACTGGCAGATCTCGGGTAGGGGGTCCCGAGCTGTGGATCTAGGATCAATGGGGAACAAGGGACGATGAACACGGTATTTACCCAGGTTCGGGCCCTCTCGAAGAGGTAAAACCCTACGTCCTGCTTGATTGTATTTGATGTATGGTATGGTTATAGAGTAGATCTACCTCGAGATCAGGCAAGCCAAAACCTAAGGCAATGAGGCAATGAATGTAGCTCTAGCCCTAAAGACTAAAACCCTCCGGTTTATATAGATACCGGTAGGGTTAGGGTTACATGCGATCGGTTACAAAGAGAGGAAGATCCTACCTAATCTTGACTTGGAGGACACACCATGGCTTCGAAGATACCTTATCCGGTCATGGATCTGCACTCCAGCCTGGGCCCCATAATAGCCCATCAATCCGACCCAAGCATAATAGGTCGGCAGCCCGAGGACCCCTTAATCCAGGACTCCCTCAGGGTACATCTTTAAGGAATGTTGCAAGTTAAAGAGGAGCTGCACCGAACCTGTAAAACGAGCTTTGGTAAGTAACAACCTTTCAATTACTTTGACATTGAGAACCTGACTAGCAGTGGTGGATGTTTTGTGTTTCCTTGATGGTTTCGTTAATGAAATCAGAGGGAGCCCCCTCTTTTGACCATTTTTTTTACTTTGACATGGTATGTGTCTGGTAGCAGTAGTGAACACAGGACTAGACCAGGCCCTGGGCAAGCCCCGAGCCGAAAACAGCATCAAACCATGTTGTCTGCTTGGCTAGGGTTCTTGCCATGCAATCCAGTAGTGTGGCAGATTATTAAACAATAATAGGGGAGACAAACAATTTCCTGTACACTTGATTAGGCTCTCAATCATTTGTAGGATCTCAATTTACTTAGTGGACCCACCATGTCGTAGGATGAATCTTTTGTAATTTAGCGTTGAAGCTAGTTAGTCAAACACGCCTACAGACGCCCTGGAGATCATCTGGTTACCGATTGTTTTGCTGCAGCAACCCATGGCTTGGTGCACCCCTCTGCTAGTTTTTCTATTTCTCTTAGCCTTGTGTTCTTTGATGTATATGTCGTAGTTTCTATAAACTGGCTCTGTTTGATATGTAATAAGCACAGTCTTAATCATCCTAATGCTTTCCTTTTTAGCTTGATGTAGGAAGTGGGTGTTCTCACCTTGGAGTCTGTTTTTATATTTCTCCTTTTGAATTCACTTCTCCTAGTCCTGCTTATCCGGCTTCTACTTAATGGATCTGGGGAGCTCTGACTATTGATCTAAAAAAGAAGTAACTTCTTCATGCCAGGAAGCAGTTCCTTTGAGGAGGGAAGTATGGTCAACCTCGAGATCATTTTTCCAAAATGTGGCTGGATTACACACAAGGTGCCATTTCCCTAATGATGTCGGATTAGACACAAGGTGCAAATTCCCAGATGATGCTGGATTACTCACAAGCCAGGTGGATTCGTCAAGTGTTCGTGTCCTCGTTGCTCTAGTAAAGGCTGAAAGAAAGCGTGTAGCAGCCCTTGAGAATGTAGCTGAGTTCCTGAAGAAGCGAAAAGAGCAATCAGATGCTCTCTTCACCCAAGCCAAAGAAGAGATGGAAGAAGCCAGAAAGAAGCTAGCAGAGGCAGAGCAGGCTAGGCGTCTCCTGCTATCTAAAACAATTGTCAATACAAATTTTCATTCATAATAGCTAGGTTCAAATGTTTATCCAGTCAGCATGCCTGTTCCGATGTCCGTGCATCTACTGAGATGTATGTAAGTCTGTGATGCCTAGATGTGGCACAAAATAAATTTTTTCCGGGTCATGTAATAACAGCCATTACTTTCCGAACAATAACAGATGAACCATTGGACATGGTATAGTTCACATGCAAGCCCAACATTCCAAGTTCAACTTCCACATCAAACTCATGTTCATAGATATCTACACATTCATAGATAATGTCCACAACCATGATTCACTTCAAAGCCAAAAAAATGTGAGGAGAGTTATAAATAAAGAAAAATCTCTAGTTCCTACTACCAGTGCGAGCACTACAAATCAAGACCATGCGTAACTAATTATATTTTGGACATTTTTTAACTAAACACGAATAACTTCTGGAAGCATGTATAATCTCTAATGTCGGCCGCGGCTGGGGTCCATGATGTTTTGAGCCAAACCGGGCAACACACCGGGTGTCTATGCCGGCGACGCGGTGGTCGTAGCCTTCATGGGTTCTGAGCGGTGGCGGCTCCCATGGTCTACTATTCCTCGGTGTCGGTGGTGGCCGTGGACGTGTTGGCCACCTCCACCGGCATGCCGCGGTTCCGCCAATGTTTGCGTCGGATGGCGCGGCCAGTCACGGTGCACTGGACGCCGTGGTCCCCCGTGTGCTGGCGTGCACCAGGGGCCAGCTTGGAGTGGTGCCTTGCTCCTCCGCTTGCCCGCCTGCAGCCTCGCCGATGGTACTGACGGCCTGGGTGGGGAGGGAGGTGGGGCAGCGAGTTGCCTGGCTCGTCGGGGCACCCAGCCGGCTATTATGCCGGAGAACTCATCTTCCTGCTCACCGGATGTTATGGAGAGTGTGGAGAAAATGGTGCAAGGAGGATATGGGGAGCGGCGGTGTGGTGCGGTTCTTGCCAGGCGTCTGGCCTCATTTAAATAGCGGGCGGACGAGAGGAGCCAACTGGCATTGTGTTCTAAAATGCTGGCCAGCTCGCGGAAGGACGTGTTGCCGGCACACACGCGGATTTAATGGAGGTAGGCGGGGCAGTCTGAAGCCGGTTGAATGCGGCGAGGAGGCGTGTTCAGCCTGGCATGCAGCGAGTGGGGCCCTCTTGGCCGGCGTGCTGGTTCAATGCCTACGCTAGTGAGAGGTCGCGTCCGTGTGAGAGCAATCACTCCCTCCGGTCCTTTTTTGTTTGGGTATAAGAAAATCTCATTTTGCATTCACATTTTACAAGTAAAATTCGTGGACAAACTTTGACCCAAAATAAGATGGGGACTAGTAAACTAGGACGGAGGTAGTAGTGATGAATTCCATTTTCGCTCCATACCAATTGTTCTAAAGAACTTACACGCGCCATTGAAAATCGGAACTCTTACCCCACTAAAAAAAAGATATTGTAAACATGGCATCTCGATCAGTGGCGACTGGTGAGCCACTGCCTCCAGGTCGTTCACCTGTGTGAAGGGGAACGTGCAATTTCAAAAAAAAATCCTACGCTCACGCAAGATCTATCTAGGAGATGCATAGCAACGAGAGGGGGAGAGTGTGTCCATGTACCCTCGTAGACCGAAAGCGGAAGCGTTAGCTTAACGCGGTTGATGTAGTCGAACGTCTTCGCGATTCAACCAATCAAGCACCAAACGTACGGCACCTCCGAGTTTAGCACACGTTCAACTCGATGATGTCCCTCGAACTCTTGATCCAGCAGAAGGTCGAGGGAGAGTTTCGTCAGCACGACGACGTGGTGACGGTGATGGTGATGTGATCCGCGCAGGGCTTCGCCTAAGCACTACGACGCTATGACCATAGGAGTAAACTGTGGAGGGGGGCACTGCACATGGCTAAGAGAATATCTGATATCCTTTTGGGGTGCCCCCCGCCCCCGTATATAAAGGAGAGGGGAAGGAGGCGGCCGGCCTAGGAGGAGGCGCGCCAAGGGGGGAAGTCCTACTAGGACTCCACTCCTAGTAGGATTCGGCCCCCCCTTCCAACGGAGAGGGGAAAGGGGAAAGGGGGGAGAGGGAGAAGGAAAGGAGGGGCTGCGCCCCCCACCCCTTGTCCAATTCGGATTGGGCAGGGGGAAGGCGCACGCCACCTAGTGGCCTTCCTCCCTCTCTCCACTATGGCCCAATAAGGCCCATTAACTTCCCCGGGGGGTTCCGGTAACCCCTCGGTACTCCGAAAAATACCTGAATCACTCCAAAACCATTCCGATGTCCGAATGTAACCTTCCAATATATCAATCTTTACCTCTCGACCATTTCGAGACTCCTCGTCATGTCCGTGATCTCATCTGGAATCCGAACAAACTTCGGTCACCAAAACACATAACTCATAATACAAATCGTCATCGAACGTTAAGCGTGCGGACCCTACGGGTTCGAGAACTATGTAAACATGACCGAGACACATCTCTGGTCAATAACCAATAGCGGAACCTAGATGCTCATATTGGCCCCTACATATTCTACGAAGATCTTTATCGGTCAAACCGCATAACAGCATACGTTATTCCCTTTGTCATCGGTATGTTACTTGCCCGAGATTCGATCGTCGGTATCTTCATACCTAGTTCAATCTCGTTACTGGCAAGTCTCTTTACTCGTTCCGTAATGTATCATCCCATAACTAACTCATTAGTCACATTGCTTGCAAGGCTTATAGTGATGTGCATTACCGAGAGGGCCCAGAGATACCTCTCCGATACTCGGAGTGACAAATCCTAATCTCGATCTATGCCAACCCAACAAACACCTTCGGAGACACCTGTAGAGCATCTTTATAATCACCCATTTACATTGTGACATTTGATAGCACACAAAGTGTTCCTCCGGTATTCGGGAGTTGCATAATCTCATAGTCAGAGGAATATGTATAAGTCATGAAGAAAGCAATAGCAATCAAACTTAACGATCATTATGCTAAGCTAACGGATGGGTCTCGTCCATCACATCATTCTCTAATGATGTGATCCTGTTCATCAAATGACAACACATGTCTATGGTCAAGAAACATAACCATCTTTGATAAACAAGCTAGTCAAGTAGAGGCATACTAGGGACACTCTGTTTGTCTATGTATTCACACATGTATTAAGTTTCCGGTTAATACAATTCTAGCATGAATAATAAACATTTATCATGATATAAGGAAATATAAATATCAACTTTATTATTGCCTCTAGGGCATATTTCCTTCAGGGGAGTCCCCTCCTATTCCTCGGCGGCAGACAGCCGCCCCGTGGGACGAGGTGAACGGCGAGGGAGAGGATGGCGGGGAAGCGTCGTCGCGCCAACTGTTTTTCTCCTCTTGCAGTTGGGTTCGGTCGATGAAGACTCCATCGGCTCGCTCTACCATGGCACACTCACAAACGGCACTGTGTAGATGTTCGATCCTTCAATCTCAGGTGGATGCTCCATCTTGGATCAATACTCCCACCACTGCAGCCTCACGATCGGATCTGGTGAATCTGTTTGCTCCATGGCCCAAAGGAGCAGCTCTATGTACTCACGCACGACTCCCTCCCAGCCTATCGCCTCATTTTTGCTCTTTTCCAGATATTTGGCCATCGCTTTCGCCGTCGCCGCTAATTGCTCCGGGTTGTCAAACCAAGACTGTATCTCCAACATCCCAGCTAGCTTCGCAGGGTTGCCGCCTGTGAGCCACACATATCGGTTGTACTCCTCCATCAATCTACTTCTCCGCAGCACCTTCACTCGCCGGCGGTGGTTTTTGAATGGAAGAGGAGAGGAGCGGCGCTGGTTTTGGATTAAAATGGGAGAGGAGCGGTGGTGGTTTTGAAATGGAAGAGGAGAGGAGCGGCGCTGGTTTTGGATTGGAACAGGAGAGGAGCGGTGGTGGTTTTGAAATGGAAGAGGAGAGGAGCGGCGCTAGATTTGGATTGGAATAGGAGAGGAGTGGCGGTGGTTTAAGAGGAGAGGAGCGGCGCTGGTCTTGGAAGTATTTTTTTTATTTTGTGTATTTTGGGTCAAAGTTTGACCACGTACTGTATTTGACAAGCAAAATGTGAATGCATGTCATCAAAAATTGTATCGTTTGGTTCGTATCTGAATGTACTTTCAAATTATACTATTTTTGCAACGTATAACATATATTTTATTTGTGAAAATCATGGTCAAATATGACCTAGAATACAAGGGAGACTAGTTAATGCGGGGTCGCTTTCTTAATTGAAGGGTAAATTGATTTTGATTTTGATCCAGTCACAGCGCGCCAGCCCTCTCGTCCAATCCTAAATCGCTGCCGCACGCTCCTCTCCCTCTTCTCCATTGTAAAACCACCCCCTCTCCTCTCCATCATCTCCATTCCAAAACCACCGTCTCGCCTCTCCCTCTTCTCCATTGCAAAACCACCCCCTCTCCTCTCCATCATCTCCATTCCAAAACCACCGTCTCGCCTCTCCCTCTTCTCCATTGCAAAACCACTGTCTCGCCTCTCCCTCTTCTCCATTGCAAGACCACCGTCTCACCTCCCATCTTCCAAAGCTAGCACCGGACCTCTCAGAAGGACATCTATGGAGAGGATGCAGCGGCAAATCGGGCAGATCACCGGTGGCGACCAGGCGAAGTTAGCCAGGTTGAAGGAGATCCTTACTTGGTTTGACAACAAGTGGGAGATTTCGAGGACGGTGAGGGCCATGTGGCAATGTATGCGAAAGAGCAAGACGGTGGCGATGAGGACGGTGATGTACTCCCTGGCGGCAGTCACGCCGCAGTCCTTCGAGTTCATCAAGTATCTCCTTTGGGCGATGTAGCAGACAGATTCGCCCGACGTGAAAGTCAGGCGGAGGTGGTGGGCGTACAGGTCGAAGGTCGAGCATCTAGAGGATAACGAATCGATCGAGTACGATGTGCCGTTCGTGAGGGTGCAGTGCCAGCCGGAGCCACAGGAGTATTCGTTCTCCCACCGCAAGAGGAGGCTGGATGGCGCGATGTCGCTTCCTCGCCATTCTCCACGGTTCCCTCACCGCTCGCCTCATTTCAATGGCGGCGGTAGGGCTTAAGGTAAGCTTCGCACTAACCTAATCTTCCATCTGCTCATGCTTACAATCAGTGTGACGGCTAATGAAAATCATGCTTACAATCAGTCTTTGAGTACTACGCCAATCACCCTAAAATAGCTTTGGACCAAAAACAAAGTTGTGACACTGTGTACAAATAAAGAAAAATAGGTTGGTGCTTCTTTCAGAAAAGTGTACTCCCTAGAAAAGTGCCAATATAAGCTACTAGTATTTGATTAGAGGACTTGCTGCCGAGAAAGATCCGTCCACAGAGAGCGCCACCCATCCCACTGGTGGTGGATGCCAATGCTTAGATGGAGCATGGTTGGTGTCGGTAATTTTTACTTGGCACCTCGCACTCTGCATATATGCCGGTTCCATCCGTACATTTGTGTAGTTCCACCAAAATGCAGCTGAATAACCCTGTTTGCACAGATAATGAAAAAGCGTGATTACATTATAGTGGCACTAGTTGATGAAACATCAAATATACCTTTCACTTTGCCATCCTTCTTATCCGCCAAATACTTGGGGCAGTTCCGCTTCCAGTGACCAGTCCCTTTGCAGTAGAAGCACTCGGTTTCAGGCTTAGGTCCAGACTTGGGCTTCTTCCCAGGAATAGCAACTTGCTTGCTATTCTTCTTGAAGTTCCCCTTCTTCCCTTTGCCCTTTTTCTTGAAACTAGTGGTCTTGTTAACCATCAACACTTGATGCTCCTTCTTGATTTCTACCTCCGCAGCCTTTAGTATCGCGAAGAGCTCGGGAATTGTCTTTTCCATCCCTTGCATATTATAGTTCATCACGAAGCCTTTATAGCTTGGTGGCAGTGATTGAAGAACTCTGTCAATGACACTATCATCAGGAAGATTAACTCCCAGCTGAGTCAAGTGGTTATGGTACCTAGACATTCTGAGTATATGTTCACTGACAGAACTATTCTCCTCCATCTTGCAGCTATAGAACTTGTTGGAGACTTCATATCTCTCAACTCGGGCATTTGATTGAAATATTAACTTCAACTCTTGGAACATCTCATATGCTCCATGACGTTCAAAATGTCTTTGAAGTCCCGATTCTAAGCCGTACAGCATGGCACACTGAACTATCGAGTAGTCATCAGCTTTGCTCTGCCAGACGTTCATAACATCCGGAGTTGCTCCTGCAGCGGGTCTTGCACCTAGCGGTGCTTCCAGGACGTAATTCTTCTGTGCAACAATGAGGATAATCCTCAAGTTACGGACCCAGTCCGTGTAGTTGCTACCATCATCTTTCAACTTAGCTTTCTCTAGGAACGCATTAAAATTCAACGGAACGGTAGCACGGGCCATTGATCTACAACAACATAGATATGCAAAAACTATCAGGTACTAAGTTCATGATAAATTAAAGTTCAATTAATCATATTACTTCAGAACTCCCACTTAGATAGACATCCCTCTAGTCATCTAAATGATCACGTGATCCATATCAACTAAACCATGTCCGATCATCACGTGAGATGGAGTAGTTTTCAATGGTGAACATCTCTATGTTGATCATATCTACTATATGATTCACGTTCGACCTTTCGGTCTCAGTGTTCCGAGGCCATATCTGCATATGCTAGGCTCGTCAAGTTTAACCCGAGTATTCTGCACGTGCAAAACTGGCTTGCACCCGTTGTATGTGAACGTAGAGCTTATCACACCCGATCATCACGTGGTGTCTCGGCACGACGAACTGTAGCAACGGTGCATACTCAGGGAGAACACTTATACCTTGAAATTTAGTGAGAGATCATCTTATAATGCTACCGCCGTACTAAGCAAAATAAGATGCATAAAAGATAAACATCACATGCAATCAAAATATGTGACATGATATGGCCATCATCATCTTGTGCCTTTGATCTCCATCTCCAAAGCACCATCATGATCTCCATCGTCACCTGCTTGACACCTTGATCTCCATCGTAGCGTCGTTGTCGTCTCGCCAACTATTGCTTCTACGACTATCGCTACCGCATAGTGATAAAGTAAAGCAATTACATGGCGATTGCATTTCATACAATAAAGCAACAACCATAAGGCTCCTGCCAGTTGCATGATCATCTCATACAATAACGTATATCACATCATGTCTTGACCATATCACATCACAACATGCCCTGCAAAAACAAGTTAGACGTCCTCTACTTTGTTGTTGCAAGTTTTACATGGCTGCTACGGGCTTCTAGCAAGAACCGTTCTTACCTACGCATCAAAACCACAATGATTTTTCGTCAAGTGTGTTGTTTTAACCTTCAACAAGGACCGGCCATAGTCAAACTCGATTCAACTAAAGTTGGAGAAACAGACACCCGCCAGCCACCTGTGTGCAAAGCACGTCGGTAGAACCAGTCTCATGAATGCGGTCATGTAATGTCGGTCCGGGCCGCTTCATCCAACAATACCGCTGAATCAAAGTAAGACATTGGTGGTAAGCAGTATGACTATTATCGCCCACAACTCTTTGTGTTCTATTCGTGCATATCATCTACGCATAGACCTGGCTCTGATACCACTGAAGGGGAACGTGCAATTTCAAAAAAAATCCTACGCTCATGCAAGATCTATCTAGGAGATGCATAGCAACGAGAGGGGGAGAGTGTGTCCACGTATCCTCATAGACCGAAAGCGGAAGCGTTAGCTTAACGCGGTTGATGTAGTCGAACGTCTTCGCGATCCAACCGATCAAGCACCGAACGTACGGCACCTCCGAGTTCAGCACACGTTCAGCTCGATGACGTCCCTCGAACTCTTGATCCAGCAGAAGCTCGAGGGAGAGTTTCGTCAGCACGATGGCGTGGTGACGGTGATGGTGATGTGATCCACGCAGGGCTTTGCCTAAGCACTACGACGCTATGACCGGAGGAGTAAACTGTGGAGGGGGGCACCGCACACGGCTAAGAGAATATCTGATGTGCCTTTGGGGTGCCCCTTGCCCACGTATATAAAGGAGGGGAGGAGGAGGTGGCCGACCTAGAGGGGGCGCACCAAGGGTGGAGTCCTACTTGGACTCCTAGTCCAAGTAGGATTCGGCCCCCCCTTCCTTCCAACGGAGAGGGGAAAGGGGAAAGGGGGGAGAGGGAGAAGGAAAGGAGGGGCAGCGCCCCCCACCCCTTGTCCAATTCGGATTGGGCAGGGGGGAGGCGCGTGCCACCTTGTGGCCTTCCTCCCTCTCTCCACTATGGCCCAATAAGGCCCATTAACGTCCCCGGGGGGTTCCGGTAACCCCTCGGTACTCCGAAAAATACCCGAATCACTCCGGAACCATTCCGGTGTCCGAATATAACCTTCCAATATATCAATCTTTACCTCTCGACCATTTCGAGACTCCTCATCATGTCCGTGATCTCATCCGGGACTCCGAACAAACTTCGGTCACCAAAACACATAACTCATAATACAAATCGTCATCGAACGTTAAGCGTGCGGACCCTACGGGTTCGAGAACTATGTAGACATGACCGAGACACATCTCCGGTCAATAACCAATAGCGGAACCTAGATGCTCATATTGGCTCCTGCATATTCTATGAAGATCTTTATCGGTCAAACCGCATAACAACATACGTTATTCCCTTTGTCATCGGTATGTTACTTGCCCGAGATTCGATCGTCGGTATCATCATACCTAGTTCAATCTCGTTACTGGCAAGTCTCTTTACTCGTTCCATAATGCATCATCCCGTAACTAACTCATTAGTCACATTGCTTGCAAGGCTTCATATGATGTGCATTACCGAGAGGGCCCAGAGATACCTCTCCGATACTCGGAGTGACAAATCCTAATCTCGATCTATGCCAACCCAACAAACACCTTCGGAGACACCTGTAGAGCATCTTTATAATCACCCAGCTACGTTGTGACGTTTGATAGCACACAAAGTGTTCCTCCGGTATTCGGGAGTTGCATAATCTCATAGTCAGAGGAATATGTATAAGTCATGAAGAAAGCAATAGCAATAAAACTTAACGATCATTATGCTAAGCTAACCGATGGGTCTCATCCATCACATCATTCTCTAATGATGTGATCATGTTCATCAAATGACAACACATGTCTATGGTCAGGAAACATAACCATCTTTGATAAACAAGCTAGTCAAGTAGAGGCATACTAGGGACACTCTGTTTGTCTATGTATTCACACATGTACTAAGTTTCCAGTTAATACAATTCTAGCATGAATAATAAACATTTATCATGATATAAGGAAATATAAATAACAACTTTATTATTGCCTCTAGGGCATATTTCCTTCACTGTGGTCCCCGACCATCAACTCCTACGGATCAAATTATCATGCGAGCTGACTATTTTCCTACAAAGGTGCGCTCCACCACGTACCCGACAAAAATGCTAGACCTAGGTAAAGTTACGTTGTCCTCTTACGTAACCTTCCTAACAACCCTCCCCACCCCCCTGATTTCAAGTGGGTGGGGCCCCCCTCCCCTAATTCGTCCAACAAAAAACTGCCATGCAGATCATTATGTTAATCATGTAAAACTGTTTACGTAGGTGCCCGGTACCCGCGCATGCAGCAATCATGCACCTATGGGTTTATTTGTTTACCGTGCCTTACGTAACTCTCATGTGTGCGAGATAGCGAGAGACCGACTGTGTGTGTGCACCTCTTCTCTTCGTATATGTACTCCAGCATTTGTCTCGTGTCCAAAAAATAATACAGTAATGACTAGCAATGTGCCAATGCGTTGCAACGCATCCAGAGTAGAGTAATACATATTCACCAATTTGATAGAAAATAGTCTAGTTTTGATATACATATATCACTAAAAATATCTTATGTTTCACTCAAAATATATTCCTTTGGTTGTTTTTTTTATGAGATAAGGGAGGAATGTGGTTGGTTTCAAGATTCGAGAAATGGGATATTGTTGCAAAAATCCCATGTGAGAGAGAGAGAGGGAGAGAGGAGGAGGACAGAGTGCGTGTGTGACAAAGACACAAAGAGTGTGTGGGCGAGAGGTATTACCATAAAATGAGGCAATAGTGTGTGTGTGTATGATCGAGAGGGCGTGTCTCAAGAAGGGACGAAAAATCTACATAGATACAGGGAGCAAAAGTGTGCGGTGGATGGATAAACCTATCTAGAGGCTGGCCGATCAATGTTTGTTAGAGAGATACGCGTCAGGGGTGCGAAAGCGAGAGTTTTGTGTGTGTGTGAGAGAGACAGTAGTCGGTAGGGGGGTCCAAAGCGGGAGTTGTGTGTGTGAGAGAGTGAGTGAGAGAGAGAGGGGGAGAGAGAGAGAGTTTGTCTGATTGGTAAACAAATGAATAATGTCAGTTTTGGAACGGAGATGCAGACGGAAAGGAGACCCCAACAAACGATGTGTGTGCAGGAGAGAGTAATTTTAGTGGTAGGAGTCATATCTAGAAAGATATAGGGTGCATGAGAGAACCCTGGAGAGAAAGGCAAAGTGAAAGACGAGCGAGAGTGTGTGTGTGGCGGTGAAAAAGAAAGCTTAGGTAGCTATAGTGATACCAGAGAATGATAGAGACATGAGAGATGATGAAAACCGTGTAATGTATGAAGATAGAGAGAGTGTGACACTTCTCGAGGGATACGACGAGAGACCGTGTTTGCAAAAAACAGAGAAGCATGTAGTGAGCGTGCGGGTGAGATGGAGAAAAGAGAGTGATAGCTACATGAAGGAGCACGCTGGAGAGACCTAGAGAGAGATGGGCGTGAAACGAGATTCAAATATTTAGTTGTGTGCATAGAAGATGTCTACATAAAAGGTATTCAAATATTTGAATTCCAGATGATGATACATGTAATTCATACTCTAACCAAAATTGATCTATCAAACATGCATACTAATTTGAATTTGCGCGCATGTATGTTATTTAATATATTGATATTACCGATCCATACATTTCAGCTGAACATAATTTGGTTTCAAAAATTTGAATTCAAAGTCGAACATAATTTGGTTTCAAAAATTTGAATTCAACCTTATGATTTTGATATCATTGCATTTGTAAATCATATTTTATATATAAAGGAGCAGAATTCTTTGTTGTGCTTTTGAAAGTATATATAAAAAAATGATGTATATAGATTTGTATTCGAATACAAAATGGATCCTGCCCGAAGAAAAAAAGAATACAAAATGGATTCGAATTGAGTTGGCACGGTAAACGTGCAATATTTTTCTGCAAAAATTTGAACGAAGCGGGGAAACTCGCACTAACCGCCCGAAACCAAAATCTGCAAGATGGAAATTGCTACTGCCTATCCCTGACACGCAAAGCCTATCGGCTCAATTTCTATAGGTTTCGATAGGGGTAGGCTTGTAATTTCACTCAAACATGACATAACCGCCTCCGCCTCTCACCTCCCCAGATTCATACACGGTGGGCGCCAAAACATAGTTTCTCCTCGGCCCAAATCGCCTCTCACCCCAATTCATACACGGTGGGTGCCAAAACACAGGTTCTCCTCGGCCGAAATCTCCATCGGCAAATATTCGGTGTATGCAAGATTACCATCCTATCCCCAACCGACCAATATTGATGTGATGTAGGAAATTGTAAATGGGGGCTAAGTTTGTAAATTTCCTCGCATTTGAGACAAGCGTGTCCTGAAGACATGGTTCCCCCCTACCTCTCTCCCTCCATTTCCACATTCGTACTCTGTGGGTGCCAAAACACCCTCTCCACCCCAGTTTCCTCCGTACGCCACCCCATCCACCGCCATCCTCCTCCACCATGCCGGAGCTGATACCCCGATGTCGTCATCCATTACAAGAGATGGACCTCTCTCATCCACTGCTTCGGACCAGGATCCTTGCATCGCATCCTCTCACTTCATCCGCGCCGTCATCCACCTTGCCGAGAACGCTCGTACCACCGTCTCGTCCATCGCGCCAGGATATTCCCCTCGCCGCCAGCATCTGCCATCCTAGATCTGCTTCCACATTGCCGACAGCCATCACTACTGCAGCACCCTCAATGCCTTAGCAGATGCTTACATGGCGCCACACCAGAGGTGGTACTCTTTCGTATCTGCTCAAGTTATTTATCTTAGCAAGAAAATAGATCGCCACTGCTTTAATGTGATTTCTTGTCCATCACTTAGAATCTTACTTGTTAGTTGAAAGTAGACATTGGTTGCGAAGTTTCCTTTGTCCGGTTTGCACCTTCAGATCCTCCATGGCACGCTCACCACTATACTCGCAATGCCTATGGTTTTCCCCTTTTATATTCCACATTAGCTTAAATGACAGTCGACTGAATTTCAGTTTGGGGTTAGTCCATTTTTGAGAGTTCGCCGGAGGGAAGGAAGGGGCTTGTCGGAGGGCTGTCCCATTATCTATCTTAGGGTTTCGGGTGGGGACAGTGGTTGTGGGGGGCTGTCGTCGGGCTATGGTGGGGCCTCGCCGGAGGCAAAACTCGACGCGGGTGGGGGTGGGGTGGGGTTGGCTAGAGGGATGGCCGGGGGCGACGGAAGACCGGAGGTGGTGGGCGGTTCAGTGGAGGGTGGGGGCCGGTGGTTCGGCCGGCGGCCCGTGCGGTGGTCTGTAGGGGAAGAAAAAGAGGCAAGGAAGAAGAAGGGTTAGGAGACGTAGGATTTTCATCCAACCGCCTGAAATGGTCGACTGACCCAAATAACGATAGTCAGGTGACTTGCATGTAGACATTCCCTTTATATTCAGTGTACCATCATCCTAGGTGCTTCGAGACGTGCTAGCACTGCTCCTCAACCCATCAAGCTAAACAACATCCCACTCATAATTCAAAACTTTGTTGCTCAAATACGAATCTGATATGATGTTGATATTACTAAAACAGAGAACATTTAATTGGTCAGCTAATGTTCCTACTTTACTTTCGAAAAGCACATGCGCCACATATAGAGAGACAGCAGGGAACTGCATTCTTTATGCTCTCTGGTTCATCATGTGTGGGCAACGAACATTTTATTATCCAAAATCTGCTTGCTCTTCTTTAGCATGTTCCTCTTATGTTCTTCTTTTATAAGTATTCTCTCCGTTCCTAAATATAAGTCTTTGTAGAGATTCCTCCATGGACTACATACGGAGCAAAATGAGTGAATCTACACTCTAAAATGTATCTATATACACCCGTATGTGATCCATAGTGGAATCTCTACAAAGACTTATATTTAGGAATAGAGGGAGTATAATAGTTGTACAGTATGTTCCTTTTAGTGAAGAGGAGCAGTGACATTTGCAGTGTACAGGTCTATTCGGTCGCCTGTCATGGACACTTTCAACTCTTCGTGTTAGTCTGCCCTAATATCCAGGAAATGCTGGGAGCTCTGTCGCCTTTGAGAGTTAGACTGATAGTAACAGTACTACACCTTCAGTTGTAGAGAGCTGGTATCTGAAGCCTTTCTAGCCATACCGGCAATACTAGCACATATTTTCCAGCAAGTTTCACTTTCCTGATTTTACTCGTGATGCTTAGGGTTTTCCCATTATATCTACACTATGATCTGCATAGTGCTTTGTGTCCTACTAGCAGCAGTCCACCCTTTAAAGCTAAACAACACACCAATCATAATTCCAAAGCTTAGTTGTTCCAATACAAATGTGACATGATATTCATATTAGTTAACAGACATACATTTAATTGGTCAGCTAATGCTCCCACTTGAGTTTCCAAATGCATGTGGCCACATAGAGAGAGACAGCATGGAATTGCATTTCTTTGGATGCTCTGATTCATCATGGGTGGGCAACCAACATTGTATAGAAAGAAACAGACTCTCCATAATATGCTTCCTCATCTATTCTTTAAAATGTTCCTCTCCTGTTCTTCTTTAATAAGTAAAGTATGTTCCTCGTCAAGAAGGCAAGCAGGGACATCTGCAATCGATAGGTCTATTTGGCCGCTTCTGCAAGTTGCTTTCAGCAATTCGAGTTGGTCTACCATAATATCCAGGAAATGCTGGGAACTATGCGGCCTTTGAGAGACTAGACTGATAGTAACAGTAGTGCGCCTTCAGGTGAATAAAGCTGGCCTGTAGGTGATCGATAGGCTTTCGATTAGTAGCGGCAATACAACCCCATATTTTCCAGCCAGTTCTACTTCCCCAATTTATTTATGATGCTTATGGTGTGTCCCCCTTTAATCGACACTACAATCTGCGTAGTGGCTTTGTGTCGTATTAGCAGCACTCCATCCTTCAGGCGAAACTACATGCCACTCATATTTCCAAAGCTTACATTTAATTGGCCAGCTGATGTTACTATGTGAGTTTTGAAATGCATGTGGGCCACATATAGAGACATGTTGGAATACTATTTCTCTGTGCACTCTCGTTGTCATGGTTTCGCAATAAACTTTCAATACAGCATATTATGAACCTATCATCTGCCAACTATCCTTACTTCTGGAGCTCCCAACAGGGAGCCTATTTTTTGTGTAGTTGTGCCAGATTATATTATTGTACGCACCAAATTACAGCACACAAGGGCTCTCTCATCAAAATCCAGTGATAGCACACAAGGGTTTACAAGGACCCCCTATTATATTAGAATATCCTCTGCATTATAAAGATAATCTCACTACTATTTATGTTTTCATGCTTCTCAGATATTGAACAAAATCACAATGAATATGAGAATGCACACATTAGAAGAGTATCGCGGAACAGTGCAATGACTAACAAACATGGCATCGAGGCATTGAGTTCCATTCTGGATGGAATGAAGCCCACACACTTCGCACCTACAGATTCGTGTTCAGAATATGATCCTAATGACTATTCTGAGCTCAAGGAGTCAAAGGCAGATGGCCTATCCTGTTCACCCTACAACGTGCCTATTCTAATTTGGCAAGGTTTTATTGGTTGCACGTAACTTGCGTAAGCTGTCTTGCGTTTCTTCTGCTTCTTTGCACCGCCATGTGCTTAGTTTACTCATCATATATGTGAAGTTGCCATGCCCACCCATTATCAATACGCATTCCATTTTTCATCATACCATGTTTTTTCATTCAAATGCTGCTCTTGTGTATTAGACATCCAAAAGGAAGAGAGTGATTGCAGAACCTGAAGGAGTAGTAGCAAAGTCCTTGAAAAAGGTGGCAGTACCGCAGAAATCAGACAGCACCCCACTTATATTGGCGATAGAACCAGCGCCACAAAACCTAGGATATCGCAACTATGATGCTCGCTGCTTTGCTCTTGTTAGTACATGTTGTCTTGTATCGCCGTACTTACATTCATACCTGGTTGATTATGTGACATCAGTGTGCATGATAACCTGCATATCCATTGTTCTCTCCTAATTATTAGATTTATATTAATGCTTACATTAATGTAGAATAAACCCAATGCTTATGAAGAAGTTTAGCTCTATATTGTTCTTGTAAGTATGTGTTGTCCTTTATCACTGTACTTATACTGTCAGCTAGTTGTTCATGTACCATCACTTTGCAGCTTATTTTCCCTTGGCATCCATTTTGTACACATCTGATCTATGTTTACTCTTACCAAAATGTTGAATAAAACCAATGCTACTGAAATTTTTTAGCTCTGCATTACTCTTGTCAGTATCTTTTGGTTGTATGTTGTACCTACATTTATAGCTAGTTGATTATGTAGCATCACTCTGCATCTTAGCTTAAATAATCTCCATTTGCTCCTATATTATCACTTCTATATTTACTCTTAACAAAATGTAGAATAAAGGCAATGCTTATGAATAAGACTCTGCGGTAAACTTCTTGAATTGCCTGCCCATCAACATGGAAAAGGGCTTTATAGAGCCGGTCTTCATTACTAATGTATGTTTGTCCTTCTCGAGCCTTCAAACTTTGTTGTGTATATTTGGATAGCAATGACTGCAACTGCTGTTTATTTTTGTCGTTTGCATCAAATTGCATGTTTAAAGTTTATTATGAAGTTCATAAATATAAGTTTCTCCTTCTCAATTTCAGTTTTTAGTTGTACAACCTAGTTCCTTATTCATACCATGTAAATTAAACTAAACATAGCAAGTGATCTTCCTTAGCACTGCATGTATATATGCTTGTTGATCTGTAATCCAGTGGTGTGGTCAAACTACCAACTCTAGGACAATGTCATATCCGGAATTCCGTCATATCCTGCTATGTCTTAACTATGAACAATGCATATTATGTTCATGTTATTTAAATCATGTCTCTTTATTTACCAATCTAAAATGGGATAAATTAAAAGTACACTCACCATCGATGCTTATACATTCTTTAGCACTGCATGTATGCCTGTGTTCTTGATCTGTAATCCGGTGGTGTAGTGAAGTTGGCCACTCCTGCACAATGCCATTTCCTGCCATGTCTTAACTGTGAACATTTTTTATTCTATTGTAATCCAGGTCTCTTTATTTGCCACTAAGAAATGGGATGAATCGACAGCACTGTTGCTTATATGTGCAAAGCATGTTATCTGTCTGCTTTTTTCTCTTTCAGGGTGATATCACTGACGCCAAGAACTGACATTGATGCTATGCAGCTAGAGTTGGATATAAACGTCAAACAAGTGCATTCATCAGCTTGCTCAGCTGCTTGCGCTGCAGCTCCTAGGCAGGGCTAACCTTTCTTGAACTATGTTGAAGTGATGTCGGTTCTGTATATTATTTTAGGCGGCGTGTTTATTTGCACTGGTGGCATCCTTTGATGCCCAGTGTATGTAATCTGCAGTCTGGTTGCGTTTTATTATCACTGGCGGTGAACTTTTATGCCCAGTGCATGTAATATGCAGTAATTTCTTTGTTGTATAGTCTAGGTATATTCTTTGTCGTGATGCTGTAATTTAATTTCTGTATATGTTGTCATCGCTCCCTGAAAAGGCCGTAAGCTTTGACGGAGCGCAATGGCCCTAAATGTTCGGTTTATTGTATAAAAAAATTATGGTACTAAAACTGGCCGACCCGCCAATCACTGTAAATGAGCCAAAACATGGGCCTACAATCATGTCCGACCAATAGCAGGCCTAGACGTAAACCAGTTGCCTAAGTTGGGCCAGAAAAAAGACTGGGCTTTTAACAGTTCGAAAAGTAGATTAGGCCTGAATAGTGTTGGAGGCCCATGATTGGCTCAACCACAAGACGGACCGTTAACAGGCCAAAATATTTGTTGGGCCAAAGTTGGCCGAATAACATAATGGGTTGTAAGCAGGCCGGATGCAAAGCGGGCCATCATTAGGCCCATCTATCTCACGGGCCTTTAATGGGCCAATAGTCAGGTTGGGCTAAAATATATCCACGAAGACTACGGGCCTTTAAGAGGCCGAAAGTCACTTCGGCCCAGAAATAGGCCCACATGCAACATAGGCCGTTAAATGGCCGAAAGTGAAACCAGGCCGACAACGGCCCATATGTACCAATGGCCATTAACAGGCCAAAAGTAATATCAGGTTGAACTATTACATGGGCCTTTAAGAGGTCGTACTTCAAATGGGCCCCCAATGGGGACGAAAGCACAGTGCCTGTTAACGAGCCAGATCATATATGGGACGTAATTTGGCCCAAAGAATGCCAGGCAGTTAACGGGTCGGATCCTATATGGGCCGTCATTTGGCCCAAAACATGCCAGACTGTTAACGGGCTGGATCTGATGTGGGCTGTCATTTGGCCCAAAACGTGACAGACATCTAACGGGCTGGATCTTATGTGGGCCGTAATTTGGCCCAAACCGTGGCAGGCTATTAACGGGCCGGCCTAGTAGAGTATGACAAAATCTTGTGGGCCCTTGGCTGGGCCAGCCTTTTTATCTTAAATGGGCTACTGTTGGGCCCTGCCACGTGTCGAGGTAACATAGGGGCGTTCCCTCCAATGTACGGATGACATCTGTCCCAACGCTAAGCCGACACATGGATCCTCCGACGAATGAGAATTTTACACGTGGAAAATCCCCATTGGTCGGGCTGTTAGCAGGTTATCAGATCCAAACCGGAACCCAATAGCTTAACGGTGACCCGTTACGATGGATGCCACATGTCGGTTACCCTTGACAAAAACACTTCCATGACGCTGCATTTATTGTCATGGAAGTGGACACTTCCGTGATGATAATTTTGGTATTGTCATGGAACACTTATACAACAGCACATGTCTAACTATCTTGATTCTGTCATAAAATCGTCATGGATGTACATGCATGACAGAAAACGTGACCTACTATGACAAACACGTATCATCACGGAAGTGGGTTTTTTTGTAGTGTCTGCGACATCCACTTCAACACTTGTTGAACGACTATGAGGGATGTCAGCAGCATCCCTCATTGACAGAAGGGTAGGCACGACCTCAGCAGTCCTGGCAGATAGCGATTCGTCGCCACCGGCTCTACAGTCACATCTAGATGTGGTATGCACTTCTGCCACGGGTGGAGATGGAGACTTACATGCATCTGAACTGGCGGTAAGATTGGGCGGTGCAGCGACAGATTTGTCAACTGTTGGCTCATGAATCTCTCCACTGTCGGATGTCGCCAGCTTGGAGTGAATGCGTTCTAGTGGGTCTTTCATCCTGGTTTTGTCCGGACGTGTAACAGTCTTCTTTACACTACAGAAAAATGTGGAACGAAAAAGGATAATCATGGAAAAGGACCAAAAGAAAATGTGGGAGTACAAACGAAAATGTGCCATGCAAGTCAAACATGAAAATGCCAGGCGGGGGATGCCAGAGTTGCCATGTGGGGTGAACTAAAATTTCCATATGTGTTTTGCAAGAGTTGCCATGTGTGACAGACAGAAGTTGCCATGTGGGGTAAGAAGAGTTGCCATCTGGAATGCAAAAAAAGAATTGCCACTGATTGTGGGATGTACTGAACCAGTTACCATGAATAGTAAGTATCAGTTTCCATGGTCAGCATACTACAACTGCCATGTGGTGTATGGCAAAAATAAAAATGTGGTATACGAACAAAAAATTGCCATGCAAGTCAAACATAAAAATGCCATGCGGGGGGTGCCAGAGTTGCCATGTGTGATAAACTGGAATTTCCATATGTGTTGTGCAAGAGTTGCCATGTGTGACAAACAGTATTTGCCATGTGGGAAAAGCAATAGTTGCCATCTGGAATGCAGTAGAGTTGCCACTAAGAGTGGAATGCATTGAACAAGTTGCCGTGGACAGTAAGTATTAGTTGCCATGTTCAACAACCTGGAACTGCCATGTGAATTAAGGAAAAATGATTGTCACTAGCTCAACCATTTTAGTTAGGTGCCACCGCATAAAGGGAAGAATAAACACACCTCTTGGTTGTTTTCCTCACATCTTCTAGCACAACAGGGTATCCGGTGTTGGACGACACTATACGAGGAGACGAGTGGGTGGGCGTGATGCCAGCCACAGTGGGTGCCGCCTTGTTCAACTGAGGAGAAGCACGAGAGGGCACGCCCGCTTGTTTCTGTTTAGTTGCTCGTCCACCGGTTGTCGCCTCGCTGCCAACGAAAAACGCAGGCAAGAAAAATAGTAAAGATAATGAAATCATGGCATGTAGCTGATGAAAAAAAGGACATTGAAGTAACAACAGAGCAAACCTCCTCCTAGCAGCAACAGGATCAGTCCTGAGCCTCTTGCCGGCAGGGGCCTGAGCAGCATCCTCTGGCACCCTACCCTCTTTGAAGCAGGAACACAGACGTCACCCATGACGGTGGAGGCATTGCCTTCCTCAGATGCTGGTACAACCGGTGGAGCCTTCTCACTAGGATCTCCATCCTGAACTTCTCAAGTTTCATCGTGATTAGTGTCCTGATGCACATTCTCCATTTCATCATCTCCATCATTGTCACAACCAGCATCGTCACCACCAAACAGCTCCTCTTGGGTGTTAGGGAGCTCCTGAGAACTATTATAGTTGTACCGGCCACGACAACCAGTTGGACGATGTGTACGTTCTCCAACCAAAGAAGTGAACTATCTGGCAACTGCATCGCCATCAGAACCGGCTAGTGTTGTCCAACCCTCAACCAACTTCCTGCTTATGCTAGACGCAAACTGCCCAACTAGATGCTCGACAGGAGCCCTGGCCTGATTATAGCAAACAAATTAAACAGTGACTGTCACAAAAAAAGAGTAGTGGGATAAAAAAGACAAATCGCAAAAATCTTAAATGCAAACGGGTCATTAAAAACAACTGCGTGTTCCATTACCTCGGTAGAACAAGATGGGGCTGAATGCACATCCAACCATTTGCTGAAATTTTGTGGCCCACCAAAAAAACTATAGTCAATAGCATGCTTGGCCATCAGCTGCAAAACATCAAAAAAGACAGGTCAGAAAATGTTGACAGCGAACATGGATCGCACATATCTGACGGAACTGTATGTCGTATGAAGAGCACAAATATTTCCCATGTAATACACCAACAGTTACCATATGAAGTGTGACCAAAGCTGCATTTGCCAGATGCACTTTTCAGAATGTATGACTAAATGCTGAGAACGAACTACTAATGCCATGTGGAAATATCCATAATTGCCATGTGGGTTAAAAGTTGTTTGCCATGTGGAGTGCAATGCAGTTGCCACGTGGGTTAAAAGGAAGACTAGCATGTAGCTTGCCGTATGTTGTGTCAGTTTTCCTGTCTGCGGCAAGCACAGCCTTGACAGCTTTGTAGGTCCAGGCAGATATGACAAACTTATGTGGAGGAGGTGAACCTCCTAACTCAGGAAACTTCATAGTAGAGAGATCAAGATTTTCGACGTACATGAGCTGGAAAACACGTAAAGGCAAAGGCAAAAAGTGGGTACAAACAGGTCAAATTTTAGTAGGAACGTCATGTGAAATAAATGGCAACAAAGTAAATCATGTATAACGGAAACATTACAGAAAAGGGGAAAAAGAGTGTGTTTGCCATGTGGTTGGGGATGCATTTTCACATGTGGACATTGTTAAAAAATATTTGCCATATTTCACGCTGACATGTTTGCCATGTGATAAGGGTAGAACTTGCCAGGCCTAACATGCTAACATTTGCCATGTATGTGGAAAACAGTAACTCCAGGATCACAGTGCTATGGCAAACATGTGTAGTTTGCAAAAAGAAAATATGACATGTGTGATGTACACTATTTGCCATGTGCCTAGTGAGTTGATGTTGGTGCAATATCTGCCTACCTTGTGTTTTGGAGATTGTTGACAGAAACATGTATGGACTGATTTGTTTGCTACAACATACAGAGAGAAAAAGCTCATACACAACCGAAGAGAATGTTGTCTCCGGTGCTGAGCTCGAGGAACTTCACCGAAGCATATCTGCGTTGTAGAGAAGAACGAGCTATATTTGTTGAAGTCATATAGTCGAGAAGATTGATGTGAAGAAATCGACCCCTCGAAAGTTTACTGCTGAAGCAAAGCTTTTGGTTCGGTATCGTCGTCCGAAGAAATTGACTGCAGTGATGGAAGTCGAAGACAAAGTGAAGACGTAGCTTTATTTTTGTTGTTATTCTTTCATTCTTTTGAGTCATCGGACCTCCGTACTATTAAGAGGGGTATAGGTTCTCGATGCTTAGATCCACTGTGATGCTTAGCCAAAACATATGAAAGATGCGAGAGAAGTCTCTTTGTGCTCCGAGCAAATACTTGTCAGCAAGAGACTGTGATCTCCTTCGCTGCGAGAGATTTGTCTCTGACCGAGGAGTTAGCATTACTTGCTCTGCAAGCAATGTTACCGTTGTGCTCAAATCCGACAGTTGGACTTGTGTCATTCGGCCATTGGCTGATCCCGATGTCTAATTTGGTCTTTTCCCATCTGGGAACGCTGCGGCTATAAATAGCCACCCCGCTCCAACATTGTTCGTTGGCTGCTCAACTTGAGATTTCTGAGAAGATTGATTTGAGCAACCCCTCTCCGAGTGATTTGAGCTTAAGATCCACCAAGAGAAAAATCAAGAGCCCAAACTTAGACAATGGTTTAGCATCACAGTAGCTCTGAGTGAGAGTTCTTGTACCTGTTACTCTTGAGAGCTGCGCACTCTCTAGACGGATAGGTTTTGGCTCGAGTGTTGAAGAGTTGTTGTCTTCACCGAGCTAGATCTTCAGCAACCAAGAGTGATTGTGGTTCGCAAAGGTTGACCGAAGGTTTGGAGATCGCCAACAAGGATCTACCATGAGTGAAATCAACCTGAGTTTGATCAGATCTGCGTTGAAGGAGAATAGGGTGAAGAGAGTTTATCTTCCGTGTTAAGTCACAGCCCCTCCAACCAGACGTAGCCCTTTGGCAGAAGGGTGAACTGGTCTACCAAATCTCTGTGTCGCCATCGAGCACCACTGGTTCTATTTTCCTCACTTCATTACTTTCGGCAGTCATTTTGTGTGCTTTGTGATGATAGATATCTGATCGGTTACCTTCTGTTACTTATCTTTCGATTTATCTCTCACAGAGTTCATTGTTATTCATAGCCGTTATTATTGTTCTTCGTAATTATCCATCATAGCTCTACTCAAGTTCTTCTTCATGTTCTTCGTTCTGTTGGCATATTGTATTACCATTATCATCGTTAAGCCCGTTGTAGCCTATGCTCGAATCATTATTGCATCTTACCTAGAAGGTTTTGTTCCTCAGTAGCGAGCTTGGTTGCACTCTCATCTACTGATCTTTAATTCCGCTGTTGTGCATGGGATCAGTTCAAAACATTTGAAAGAATTTGTGAATCTCCCATTCACCCCCCCTCTGGTCGATATACTCTCGGTCCTAACAATTGGTATCAGAGCAGGTACTCCCTGTCTCTGTTTATTAAAGGTCTAATGTCCTTGGAGTTTTGAGTATGTCGTATGCATGTAGATCCTCGCACTCTGAAAGATTTCCTATCTTTGATGGAAATGACTATCTGTACTGGAAGGAACCAATGAGAATCAGAATTCAAGCTATCAACTATGATTTGTGGCAGATTGTGGAAGATGGCTACACCATTCAGCAACCGAAAAATCTCAACACCGATGATAAAGAAAATCTGTAGTTGGATGCTCAAGCAAAAGATATCATCTGTAGCAGTCTATCAAAAGAAATTTTCTTTTGGTTCCAAAGGCTCAATACTGCAAAGCAAATTTGGGATGCTATCAACGATGCTCATGAAGAATTTGTTGCCAGATCAGATCCTCACATTCAAATGCTTCGCGCTATTTTCACTCGATTCAGAAGTCTTCGTAAAGAAAGTGCCATGGAGCTCACTGATTGATTGACAAACATTGTCGAAAGACTGCATCAGTGAGGAATAACTGATATCACTAATAGAGATGTAGTCAACAAGCTTCTGAGCGCTCTTGATGAATCCTTCAATCCTATTGTAGCTGAAATCAAACAAAGACCAGACTATGAAGAGCTTCACTATGTTGAGGTCATGACCCTGCTGTCGATTCATGAAGAAAAGATGGAACTAGAAAATGCCAATCAAGAATCTTCTATGAAAAGTGAAGGAGAAATTCTCTCACATTATGGCAGTTCTGAAGAAGAAGATGTTGAGAATCAACACACCATCACCAGAGAACTTGAAATGCTCACACAAAGGCTAAGTGATCTCAAAAGGCAAAATCTCTGCCTCACAAATGATGACGAGATTGACGTGCCAGAATCGACAAGAAGAAGATTGCCTCCGAAAGATATGAAGTGCTTCAAGTGCAAATTATACGGTCACCTCATAGCTGATTGCCTCTGCTGGGAAAGGCCAAGCAATAGATGGAAATATATTCACTACAATGGATTCACTCAAGAGGATTGTCATACTAAGCTCCCGAAGAAAAATGAATATCCATCATCATCTTCTTCGATGAGACCAGTCATTGACGCCCAAGCCAAAGCTACCATTGAATCCAATATGAAGAAAATCTCTCAGCTGAACAGGGTATTCACTGACATGAGAATGCACTCTGAAGATGATACTTCCGATTCAGATTCGGATGATGAAGAGCTTCAAAGAACGATAGGAAGAAGCAATACATATGTTGCCATTGAATCATCTAAGAAATTCTATGAATCAAGTGTTGATGATGATGATTCAAGCGATGATGAACCATTCGCTTTCTGTCTCATGGCAAAATCATCAAAGGATCAGGTATCTGCAAAACACCAAAGATCCATGAACGAATATTCACCTGAATATATTTCCTATGCCAAGCTGGTCAAGATTGCTAAATCCCAACATGATGAACTTGAAATGCTTGAGAGAAATCTCAGGAAAACCGAAGGATTACTGGTCGAAGAGATGGAGAAGAATCAAAAGTTGATCGAAGAGCACAATGCTTTTTCATCAACTGTTGATGATCTTACCAATCGATATGATTCACTTACAGTTGACTTTGAGAGTTTATCAGATGAACTCCTTAACAGGAATCAAGAACTTGTGTCACTGAAAGAATCTCATAATGAGCTGGTGTTAGAGAAAGCTTCTCTCTTCGCCGAGCAATCTGTTCGACTTCCTGATGATTTTGTACCTCCATGCTTAAAATTCCTAGAATGTAGCAATGCTGATTCTCATACTGAAACCTCTAATATTATTGCAGAGAATTTTGCTACTACTGAAATTGGTACTACTAACCTGTCTTCTGAGGATTTTGCTTATATTACTGAAGAAAATTGCAGGTTAAAGGGCTTACTCGAGACTGGAATGCTAAGGAGCCTAAAAGGGCATCAAACCCTATGTGATGTGCTCAAGAAGTCCATACTGCACAAAAATCCTCAGAAGGAAGGATTAGGTTTTGAAAAGAAACTCAATGTGGATGGATCCTATTGGACTCCCGAGCAGTATCCTCGAACGACTTGGGTTCGTGCAAAGAGTAAAACCCTCGAACCTGAAACTCTAACTGGTTATCATTCACCCATTCCTGTTGATACTAACGAGTCTGATGACTCAAATTACAAAATCTTCAAACAACAGAATGGTGATGTTTTCGCTCGATATGTTGGAACTAACTGCAGGACAGGTTCACCCAAGAAGCAAATCTGGGTAAAGAAGTGCATTGTTGAAAATATGTCTGTCACTGCTAACCTGACTATGCAGGATAATTCTCGACGAGGAAATGGATATCATTCACAGTATACTTTAGAATCTTTCTCGAATGATTATCATCCTAACCTATGTCAGAAGGAGTACATGCGTACCTCTTCAAATCATTACATTCATGTATTTGGAAATAACTTCAATGCATATTCATATGATTATCATCAAAGTGCACAGGTGTCTCACAGGCCTCGCCAAAGGAATACCCCTACTCAGTCCAAGCAAATGAGATCCTCACCTCCCACGCAAAAGTGGATGGTGAAGAAGAACTAATACTCTCATGCAGGGAATTCTCTCAGGGATATATCACGCTTATTATAAGCCCTGAGATCAATCATTGTTGGTGCTTCACTCTCTGTGTTTTCATTCGATGTGTTTTGTGCTTTGTGTTTTCCTTCATTTGGCTTTGTGTTTTGAGTTAGTTTATGTTTTTCCTCAGTCATTCTTGTCATATACATGCAACTTGATCTAAAGAAGATTTCAATCCGACATCCTTGGTCGCGAATGAAATCAACTTCAAAATTTCATCTGTTTTGGTGCTTGCTCTTCCTCAAACCCTTCGGCATTCTGTTCGGTTACCGAGATTTTCGCAGGAAACGGCTGACACGTGCCCACGATCTCACGTTCGTGATCTCGTCCATTGAATGTGGAACATCCCATGCTTTTCGGCCGTGGATCTCAGAAGAAGCGGTTTCGCCCTCGGGCTATATAAACCCCCCTTCCAGGTGTCTTCCTCCACTGTTCTTTCACTGTTCGGCCTCAAACCCCTCCTCTCGCTCTCCGCCCGAGCCCGAGCTCGAAGCAGCATCGACGTCGTGCCTCGTCGTGCAACTCCGGCAAAGCCCCGCCACCATTGGTCACGCCAGTGTGGTACTTCTTCTCTCCCGTGCCGCCGTAGATGATCAGTACTGCCAAGTTAGGGCGTACAGATCTAGAACTAGCCCTGTCCCTCTTCTGTTCTAGGGTTGTTCGTCCTGACGCCATTTCTTTTGTTTTATGTTCTTGCGGTAGATCTTTAGGCTTCACTAAGTTGTGACTTGTACGGTTTGTAGTTGCTCCTCGTACCAGTCAATTTGGATCTAGGGTTCATGTGTTATACATTGAAAGATTAGAGGAGTTATTACTCTGTCTTATGGCATATTGCAATTCTCTCGACGATATCTTCCAAAGTATATAACATGAATTCCTTTGCTACTTCCGAAAATTATCTGTTTTGAGTCAAAAATGCTTTTGTGCATGTTTATGACATTTTCCTGTTTTCCCTCGCATTGTTGTTTTTCTCCCAGGAGTAGTCATGCCTCATAGTTCAGAAGAGCAGTGTGGGTCCGAGGAAGAAATCCCTCAGTTGTCGTGTGTGGCTGATAAAGCAAAGTTGACTGAAAGAAAAATAGCTAAGCCGCCAAGAGTTCCGAAGAAGAAATCTGAGTCAGAATCTGCTGAAGAAGATGATGATATTCCCTCGGCTCATAGTCAGCCTGAGGATGAGCAAATCACTGATTCCAAGACTTTGTTTTTCGATGAAAATCCCAAGAAGGGTGGTCGCGGTAGAGAGAGGAACACCGCGGCTGAGATGTCTGATCCCGAAACTTACAAAACTCCACCTGGAGTTGAAACTGCCACTGAAAGAAACAACAGGCTGGAGAAGATTCGCCGTCATTGGGCGAAAAAGTAGTTCAACTATGAGAACGTCCGAAGAAAATATTAGATCATGTTTGCATTCACTCCACCCTGGAATGACTGCATCGCAGAGGGCTGCCTAGGTCAAGATGATGAAAAAGTTAGGCCAGCTCCTCCCCCCAATGCTCGTGCTGATTCATTAAAGACAACTGCTGATTTCCCCGAGGAGGTGGAAAAGAGAGCAAAGGCCAAGCGTGAAGCCAAGGCCTCGAAGAAAAATCAGGTGGAACAAAGAAATGTTGAGTTGACTCAACAAGATGTGCAAGAGAAGAAGGAAAGGGCTTCTTCCCGAAAAGAAAAGAAGAAGAGGAAGTTTGTTTCCCCTCGAGCTTCGAAGAAGAAATTTGTTGCCAAAAAGTCAAGGAAGGCAGCATCTGCCTCATCTGATGATTCTTCCGATGACAATGCTGGCGAAGAAATTCCCATGTATGATCAACGTGCTTTGCTTGACAAGCCGTATCAAACACCTTCTCCGGCAAAAGTTTCACCCCCGTTGAGATCGTCACCCAGGCTTGCTACTGTGGCATCAGATAAACCTTTGGGTTTTGTTGCCCCTACAGTGAAGAGAAAGTTGTTGCCTGATGAAAAAGTTGCTGCTGCTGCCAAGAAGGCCAAGATAAATGTTCCTGCTTCCACAGAGGAACTGAAATATGACTTTGATCTTATCTTTGATATCATTGAAGGTGCTTCCTATGATGCAAATCCATCTAAGTTGAGCAGCTTGGGTCTGCCTAAAGATGGTAGCAAGATGGTAGCAAAGCACTTCTTTGAGCTGAGAGAAATCACCAAGGAACTAAACCAAGCTATCGAGGACAAGAAACTCCTTGAGCAAATGAGGAAGGACGCCAAAACTGAGCCTGAGAGGAAAGACATCAACAAGGGGATTCTTGAGATTACCAAAGCCCTCACTGTTATGAGGAACAACAAGATTGAGTGGCACTCCAAGATGAAGATGGATGTTTCTCAGCTTTATGATCGCAGAAACGATGAGATTAAACGTCAGGAAGATCTTGCTCGACGAAGAGAAAGAGAAGAGAAACGTCAGAAAGTACAGGCAAGAGCCAACAAGCAGAAGGCTGTCAAGGATCGTCTAATCCAATATATCACAACTGATGCTCCTGTTGACTCAAGTGTCCCACTGCAACAGATACCACCATCCCCTCTTCCCAAGGAAGAAACTAGGCAGCACAGTGGTTGCCCAAGAAACAGATGTGATAGATATCTTTCCGAACCAAAATGATGAAGAGAATGTCGTGCCCGAGCAGCAAGACCCTGAAGAAAAAGTTGACGAAGAGATTGAGATGGAGAAGGCAGTTTCATTGCCTTTGAATGAAAGTCATGTTGAGCCCTCCGGATCCATCAAGGAGGATGATAAGGTTGAGGGGGAGCAAGTTGCTTCCCGAGGAAATACCACCCCGGTCTCCCCATCTGGTGCCCCTACCCAGATGGAGGTTGATCTTGCTCCTGGTTCTTTGGCTTCACATCCAGAACAGGAAGAAAAGGAAGATGGAGAGCCCATGGCTCACGAAAAAGAAGCACAAGCAGTTGTACCACCAGTATTGCCACAGCAAGATGTACCACCAGTTTTGCCTCAGCAGACTGAAGGAGAAGCAACAGTGACCCAAGTGACCAAAGAAGTGGTCGTACCCCCTACTACTGAGACTTCACCGAAAGAAAAGGCCCTAGTGCCTGAGAATGAGAAAGCCGTTGAAGGAGTTCCAGCGAAGGAAATTGAAGGTCAGACTAGTGCTCCCATGCCATCAGCTCCAGAGAAAGCTAAAAGGCCTCTTGCTCCATTAAAGCCAATCGATAAAAATGTGCCAGCTTCTGATGATGTTCAGCCGACGGAAATTAGTGATGAAGAAAATCAGAAAAATCCCCAGGAATCATTTCCGCTATTTCCAGCTGAGTACGGCCCCAATGACCCTGTATTCAATGAACAGCTTCATTTCTCGAAGCTTGCATTCTTTGGGGCCAGCCCTTACAAAGGAGAAAGAACTTCACTGTCACTGAGGTTTTGGACTAAAGAACAAGCTGTCTATTATGCTCGGATATTGATTGGCAAGAATAGGATTTTCAATCATAAGATACTGGACTTCGCTGAGCTCAAAGAAATGCCTTGTTTCCTCCATGCAATCGAACATATTGAGCATGCCCTCCTGAAAGGATTAATGCGCTTCAATCATGGCTGGAACAGAGAGATTATCCTTCAATTCTTTGCCACACTATATATCTCAGGAGAACTTGGAAACACCTCATCCTGGACTCTTGAATGGATGACTGGCAGGGAACGGATCAAATGTTCGGCAGATCACTTTTTGGCTTTGATAAATCTTCCGCGATGTGAGTTTGAGAAGGATAGAGAGCACATGCTGCATTTCTGGGAAGTGTCCGAAGCACAACTCCGCATCCTGATGGATCCCACCATGGTCGGTGATGAATGCATTGATGTTGATCCGAAGAAGTTGGCCTATGATAACAAAGTGCTATTTCACATTCTATGCAATACTCTCACGCCAACGAACAGACCGAAATCCATCAAAGGCATTGTGGGAAATGCACTATTGGCCATGTCTCAAGGAATTAAGTTTGATATTCCTGACCTTTTCATTCAAAACCTCGCATGCGCAGCTGACAGCCCTCAGTCGTTGAAGCCTTATGCTCCATGGATCATTTTCGCGATCGAGCAACTCACCAATGAGAAATTCTTCTGGGCTTATATTCCGAAGGTATTCATGCCACCAGTTCGTGACACTCTGCGCATTGTGAAGAATATTGGAAAAGGGAAGGAACCTCTTGATACTGCTGCCAATGCATCTGCGTCTGAAAATGCACCAAAGATCAAGAAGGCCAGGGTTGTAATCCCTCGCGAAGAAAATCCACCTCTTTATGAAATCTGCATTTGCACTCAGCAGACACTGGAAAGCCATATTAAGCTGGATAGAAAGGAAAAGTTGGAATTAATGACTGAGCTGAATTTGCTTCATAATCATACTCGCCAAATTCTTCTGCATGAGAAGGAGGCAAAGAAGCGATCATGGACTCTATTAATGAAGCATTATTCTCGAAAGGATTTAGCCAAAAAGGGCATCCTAAAGGATTATAACTATCAAGACTTACTTGATGTTCCTCGGATCCGAAGACAAATCAAGTGCTCCCACAGCGTTCTGCTTCAATAGATCTGCTGTTTGTCGGCCATGATGATGAAATTGCAGATACAGTCGGTACTCTTATCTTCAAGCCAGATGTTCATCGCTCCAAGTCATCCAGCGCTCAGGCTGCCACTCCTGCTTCTGCCTCGACCATTCCTCACTCTTCAGATATTGATTCGTCGAGTGGTTTTAATTTTGATTCTGAGGATTCTCCCACAGAGTAGTTCCTCGTATGTTTTCTCATTCCTTTTTGACACTTGTTGACAAAAAGGGAGAGAATTACATCGAGTGATAGTTATCAGGGTCCTTGCAGTGTGTTTTCATTCGCTTTTGGTTTTCTCTCGAACAATTTGCTTCATGAACTTTTCACACCGCTTGCGGTGTTGAAATACTCGGTCGTCATGTAACGTTAATAACCCCCCGTCTGCAATATTATTTGCTTTGTACTATCTGTTTGCAGGTACCATCAATTGTGTTTTTCCCTTGAATGATTACCATCGATAGTTATCTATCTATCTTACAGGGAAAAATATTTGCTCCTCGAAGAAGAACAGGAAATCATCAAGTGATGACACTAAGGGGAGAAGTACTTCGAGTACTAAATGAATTATAGCTATTGTGGTTGGATATGCGCTGATTGTTATCCTTCATTATCTAACCTTGCAGGAAGAAAATGTCAGTCTAAACTGTTATGCCTTATGTTGTGAAGGCCATATAATTCACTAACAAAGTGTTTTATTCCCTTGCAATTATTTCTTTTATTATCTTCTATATCGCAGGGAAACAACATTCGAAGCATATCCACTCGGAGCAATACCTTCTTATTTTTTACTTGCTCTGATCGTATCGAATATCTAACGTGCAGGAAAACTACATCTCGTGTGGATTCACAAATCTTTCTAAAACATATCTTAAACCTAATTCTCTTCAAAGATTTTGTGACAGGAATCACCTCAGACACCGTCGAGTGCATTGATAGAAGTCAAGTAATAAATCATAGATCAATGTCACTTATACGAAGAATAATCTCATCTCCCTCCGGTTCTTCATGCTCTGAAGCATATCCTCAGGGGGAGAATAATTTATCTTCGTATTTATCTCTCGCCTCTCATTATTCTTCGCATTACATTCCATTCTTTATCTATCCTTCAATGTGATCTGTTTTGTCAACAATTGTCCAAAAAGGGGGAGATTTTTGGTGCAATATCTGCCTACCTTGTGTTTTGGAGATTGTTGACAGAAACAGGTATGGACTGATTTGTTTTCTAGTGCATACAGAGAGAAAAAGTTCTAAACAACCGAAGAAAATGCTATCTCCGGTGCTGAGTTCGAGGAACTTCACCGAAGCATATCTGCGTTGCAGAGAAGAACAAGCTATATTTGTTGAAGTCATATAGTCGAGAAGATTGATGTGAAGAAATCGACCCCTCGAAAGTTTACTGCTGAAGCAAAGCTTTTGGTTCGGTATCGTCGTCCGAAGAAATTGACTGCAGTGATGGAAGTCGAAGACAAAGTGAAGACGTGGCTTTCTTTTTTTGTTCTTCTTTCATTCTTTTGAGTCATAGGACCTCTGTACTATTAAGAGGGGTATAGGTTCTCGATGCTTAGATCCGCTGTGATGCTTAGCCAAAACCTATGAAAGATGCGAGAGAAATCTCTGTGTGCTCTGAGCAAATACTTGTCAGCAAGAGACTGTGATCTTCTTCACTGCGAGAGATTTGTCTCTGACCGAGGAGTTAGCATTACTTGCTCTGCAAGCAATGTTACCGTTGTGCTCAAATCCGACCGTGGGACTCATGTCATTCGGCCATTGGCTGATTCTGATGTCTAATTTGGTCTTTTCCCATCTGGGAAGGCTGCGGCTATAAATAGCCACCCCGCTCCAACATTGTTCGTTGGCTGCTCCGCTTGAGAGTTCTGAGAAGATTGATTTGAGCAACCCCTCTCCGAGTGGTTTGAGCTTAAGATCCACCAAGAGAAAAATCAAGAGCCCAAACTTAGACAGTGGTTTAGCTTCATAGTAGTTCTGAGTGAGAGTTCTTGTACCTGTTACTCTTGAGAGTTGCGCACTCTCTAGACAGATAGGTTTCGGCTCGAGTGTTGAAGAGTTGTTGTCTACACCGAGCTAGATCTTCAGCAACCAAGAGTGATTGTGGTTCGCGAAGGTCGACCGAAGGTTTGGAGATCGCCGACAAGGATCAACCACGAGTGAAATCAACCTGAGTCTGATCAGATCTGCATTGAAGGAGAATAGGGTGAAGAGAGTTTATCTTCCGTGTTAAGTCACAGCCCCTCCAACCAGACATAGCCCTTTGGCAGAAGGGTGAACTGGTCTACCAAATCTCTCTGTCGCCATAGAGCACCACTGGTTCTATTTTCCTCGCTGCATTACTTTCGGCAGTCATTTTGTGTGCTCTGTGGTGATACATATCTGATATGTTACCATCTGTTACTTATCTTTCGATTTATCTCTCGTAGAGTTCATTGTTATTCATAGCCATTATTATTGTTCTTCGTAATTATCCATCATAGCTCTACTCAAGTTCTTCTTCATGTTCTTCGTTCTGTTGGCATGTTGTATTACCATTATCATCGTTAAGCCCGTTGTAGGCTACGCTCGAATCATTATTGCATCTTACCTAGAAGGCTTTGTTCCTCAGTAGCGAGCTTGATTGCACTCTCATCTACTGATCTTTAATTCTGCTGTTGTGTATGGGATCAGTTCAAAACATTCGAAAGAATTTTTGAATCTCCCATTCACCCCCCCCCCCCTCTGGTCGATATACTCTCGGTCCTAATAGTTGAAGTGTGCATTTCTATGTAGTTCCCATGTAGCATTAACTGGATTTGTCGTGTGTGAACAGCTAGAGTTGCCATATGTAAACAACTGTAGTTGCCATATGTGAACAACTATAAATGCCATATGTGATCAAATGCAGATGCCACTTATTTACTCATTACAAGTTTTTCGAAAAAGTACGATTGCCATCTTGAATGCGCTACACTAACTGTGATCGGTTCTCTAGCTTGTCAAAAAAGGAACGAATATGCCATGATGAAGCATTTACAAAAAGAAACATTTACCATTAGGTGTAGGCGGCATCCCTCTGGTTCATCTTATTTGCAAAAGCATCATGCAAGAAGTCAGGAATGAACTTGCACCAATTCATGTTTTTACGTCTTTCATCTTTGCCTGCCAAAAATCTTTAAAATGGACACATGTGCACAGTTAAAAAAGCTTCAAAAGAGGGAAAACATGCTACTACATGACAACAAAAGAGAAGATGGCAACAAAGGAAAAATTAAAGAACATTCACCAGGATAGGAAAGCATCCGTTGCTTGGACGTAGAGACGTGGTAGGCGCAAAGATAGACGAGATTAAGTATATGAGCAGCTTCATCTTGAATACCTCGCCATGGGTTTTCATAGCACCCAACGAAGTCACAAGAACAATCTTGTTAGGCATGGATGCCTCGCCGAGGAACAAACGTGGGAACAAAGCTTCCTCAATTTCGCTGTTCACCTCATACGGAACTTTGATTACACCACGGGGGACACCCAAGGTGTAGAAAATGGACTCCTCATTCAAAGGTGAAAGATCATGGATGTCGCCTAGAGGGGGGTGAATAGGCGATTTAAAATAATTACGGTTTAGGCTTGAACAAATGCGGAATAAAACTAGCGTTTAATTTGTCAAGCACAAAACCTAAAACAACTAGGCTCACCTATGTGCACCAACAACTTATGCTAAGCAAGATAAACAACTATGTGATAGCAAGATATAAAACATGAACCACTATGGCTATCATAAAGTAAAGTGCATAAGTAAAGGGCTCGGGTAAGAGATAACCAAGGCACGCGGAGACGACGATGTATCCCGAAGTTCACACCCTTGTGGATGCTAATCTCCGTTTGGAGCGGTGTGGAGGCACAATGCTCCCCAAGAAGCCACTAGGGCCACCGTAATCTCCTCACGCCCTCGCACAATGCAAGATGCCGTGATTCCACTAAGGGACCCTTGAGGGCGGTCACCGAACCCGTACACTTTGGCAACCCTTGGGGGCGGTCACCGAACCCGTACACTTTGGCAACCCTTGGGGGCGGTCACCGGTACCCGTCAAATTGCTCGGGGCAATCTCCACAACCTAATTGGAGACCTCGACGCTTGCCCAGAGCTTTACACCACAATAATTGAGCTCCGAACACCACCAACCGTCTAGGGCGCCCAAGCACCCAAGAGGAACAAGCTCTAGGGTACCAAGCACCCAAGAGCAATAAGCTTCTCAACTTGTAACTTCCACGTATCACCGTGGAGAACTCAAACCGATGCAACTAATGCAATGGCAAGGGCACACGGAGTGCCCAAGTCCCTCACTCTCAAATCTCACTAAAGCAACAAAAGCTATGGAGGAAAAGGAGAGGAAGAACAAGGAGAATACCAAGAACTCCAAGATCTAGATCCAAGGGGTTCCCCTCACATAGAGGAGAAAATGATTGGTGGAAGTGTGGATCTAGATCTCCTCTCTCTTTTCCCCCCAAAACTAGCAAGAATCCATGGAGGGATTGAGAGATAGCAAGCTCGAAGAAGGTCAACAATGGGGGAAGAACACGAGCTCAAGGGATAAGGTTCAATGGGGAAGAAGACCCCCTTTTATAGGTGGGGAAAAATCCAACCGTTATGTGCTCAGCCCGCACACGAGTGGTACTACCGCTCCATGGAGCGGTACTACCGCTTGGGCGGCAGTAACAGGAAAAATAGAGCAACGGCTAGAAACCTTGGGCGGTAGTGCCGCTTGGAGCGGTACTACCGCGGGAGAAGCAGAACACAGGAGCAGAGGCAGAGCAGAGCGCGACGATAGTACTGCAGTAGCGGTACTACCGCCCGACCGGGGCGGTACTACCGCTTATAGGCGGTACTGCCGCACACACTGCCGCCCTACAACCGCTGAACCCGACACGAAAAGCAGAACCCCCAGAATAAGCAGCGGTAGAAGCTGCGGAACTGGACAGCTGAAGTACCGCTTACAAGCGGTACTACCTCCCGACAGGTACGGTACTACCGCTTACAAGCGGTACTACCGCTGCCCAGAGCGGTACTACCGCAGGGCTGCATCAAGCATGCCCCAAGCAAAGCAGATGCAACAAGAAAGCCAGAACTACCATAACTTCTGCAAATGAGCTCCGAATTGAGCAAACTCAAGCTTGTTGGATAGAAGACGACGAGTAGCATCCAACAGCGACTAAGATATAGAGGAGAGAACCCTCTAACAAAGAAGAACCGGCATAACCTCCAACATCGAAAACATCATAGAAGATGCATGTGAACTCCGTTTTCGATGAACTCGAGCTTGTCATGAAGATGACCATAAGCTCTAAAACTCACAAAGATAAACACCAAATAAGAACCAAGAAAGATGATGCAAGTATGCAATGGTTTGAGCTCTCTACGAACGATATGGTCAAGCTACCAACTTGAGAGCCCCCCTTGATAGTACGGCAATCGATCCTATAACCCGGTCTCCCAACTACCACCATGATACCGGTAAAATAGAAAACCTATCAAGGGCAAACCTTTGCCTTGCGCATGATCCACTTGAGCTAGATGATGATGATCTTGTCCTCCTCAAGATGGACCACCTTTCTTGATTGCGTTGGGTCGGTGAAGACTAGTTGATTGCTCCCCCATACTCCACTATGGGTGAGCCACTCTTCGGCACATCTTCACAAGTCCATTGTCACCACAATGGACGGCAAGCTTCAAGCACTTGATCTCTTCGTGATGCTCCACTTGAACTTGCACACGGCAAACTTGATGACGATCGCCACTTGATGTCATCCTCCATGGGTTGTATGGGATCTTCCTGTTGACGCAAACCCATGGAAACATACCTAACCCCACATAGAACTCTCACGTAGACCATGGGTTAGTACACAAAGCGTAATGGACAATACTTACCATACCGTGGGATCACATGATCCCACTCGGTACATCTTCTACGCTTTGTGTGTTGATCAACTTGAATCACTCTCTGTTCTTAGTCTTGATCAACCTTGAATCTTTCCAACTCTCTTCATTTGGATGATGTCTTGAAGGTAAACATGAATGATCACGCAATCTTCTTCTTCAAGACATGCTTGCAATAAGCTCAACTCTGACATGACCAATCTTTGGATACTTCCTTGAAAAGCACCTTGGCCAACACATAAACTCCTTGAAACCAACAAATGGACTTCAAGAAAAGCCTACGGACAAAACCTACGAATATAACTCAAGGCAACCATTAGTCCATAGAGATTGTCATCAATTACCAAAACCAAACATGGGGGCACCGCATGTCCTTTCAAAAGGGAGTCTTCCACGTACCGGAATGACAAATTCCCTGGATGCGGGGTCATAGATCTCCCCAAGCCAATCGCACACGGGGTTCACTAAATTTGTGCGTCGCACATCCATAAGTGCCTGCATCCCCATCTCCCCGGCAGCGGACTTCTGATCTCAGTAAATCCTTTAGTCAATATGTAACACCCCATGTATTGAGCTACAGTAATCACCCTTTTGATTATGCCATGTCATCATGATCAACGGTGCTTCAAACCTCATTTGGATCATATCTTATTTCAAGTTCAAATTCAAATGGAAATTCAAACTGAAAGTGAAAATAAAAGTTGTCCAAACCCAGAAACTAAAATGTTCATTAAATGGCAAATATTCCAGAGGCTATTCTAAAATTGTAACCAACAAATAATAAATTAATTAAGAGACTCTAACAGTAGCAAAATAGCACTAATTAATACCTTTTTAATTAAATAAAATCCCAAATGAAAACCTTTGGACTCAAAACCATTTTATTACGATGACATATAATGCACCATATTTATTTGGGCTAGTCTCATATTTTACAAAAGTGGTTTGAATTAAAAACAAAAGACAAAACAGAAAACAAAATAGAAAAACAGAAAACAGAGAAGGAAAAGAAGAAAAGGGAGGAACTCACCTGTGCACTTACCGGCCTGTCCGGCACAGTGCGGCCCAGCCCACCGCAAGCCATCCCCCACCTCGCGCTGTTCACTTCCCGCCCCGCTGTCGAGCGCTCTGCGTGCGCGCTCGCCCCCGAGCCGGCCCACCTCCCTCGTTGCACGACAGCACGTCGCGCGCTCGCCGTGGATAAAGAGCACCCCCGCGGACACCTCCGAGCCCTCCCTCACCTCACTCTCCCCTCGCCCCCACCTCTCCTTTCTCTCCAGTGCACAGCCATGGCGCCGCCGCGGTAAAGCTCACGGCCACCGCCTCTGCCTTGCCCCGCGGCATGTCCGGAAGCTCCACCGTGCTCCTCCACGTCTTCTCCGTCCTCAAGCTGGAGCCGGCAGCCTCCAAGTTCGCCGCCATCACCGTCTTCCCCAATTGCGGCCACCGGAGCTCCGTTGCATCGATCCACTCCCCTGCTGCTACTAAACCTCCAACGAGCCCCCGTGTGCTCCCTCGGTGAGCACGCCGTCCGGCCCCTCACCCTGCTTCCCCGCCTCATATACCATAGTTCGCCCCCGACGCGCTCGCGCTCCCGCCACCGCGGTCGAGCACGCCGGCGTGGCCCCTGTGGCCGCAATCCTCGCCCGTGCTCACATTCACATTCAGCGCCACCGCCCGAACCCGTGGCGCCTGTCCGCTGCCCTCGCCGAGCCCCGTAAACCAATCCTCACCAACGCCCGGCTCCGGCCGTTCGCCTTTGTGCCCGTCACCATCGCTACGCGCCATTCCCGACCACGCCACCGCCGCCATTCATCGCGGCTTGCAATGCCCGATCGAAAGCAAGAAACGGCGCTCAATTTGACCCACTGTGCGCGAAGCCCGAGCTCGCCGGAGCTCGCGGCCGCGGCCGGCGCTCGTTGAAGCACTCTGGTGCCGGCGACCGACGTGGCGCCGCGGGCCCCACCCCCTGCATCACTGGCAAGTGGCCCCAGGGGCCCGGGCTGGCCCCGTTGACCGTAGTCAACGTTGACTGGGCCGCCACAGTCGCTGACAGATGGGGCCCACCCCCCCTAATTATGAATTAAATTAATTAAAGATAATTATTAACCTAATCTGACACTGACACGTGGGCCCAGAAGCCAAATTAACTGAATTTAGTTTTAACCTAAACTCTGTTAGCCCCCTGAGTATGACATGTGGGCCCCACATGTCAGTTTGACTCTAGTCAGCCAGAGTTGAGTGCTGACATCAGCTTTACATCATGATGATGTCATCTTTTACTGTTCTGGATAATGTTGATTTAAATAATTAAATAAATTCCAGAAAATCAATAAAACTTTAGAAAATCATATCTTTTAATCCATAACTCCGATGAAAATAATTTATATATGAAAAATGATCAGAAAAATGAGACGGATCCGAATACGCTACCCACATACCTGTTAGATGCCTCTAACTATCTAAACATGCAACTTTTTGCCTGTTTCAGATAAATGAATAGTGTATGACCTTAATAAAATAATTCCAAACAAATTCCTAAAATAACTAAATGACTTGGACATGTCTTCAGGCAACCCTGCACTGCACATTAGCATGGCCTGCTCCGTGTTGCTTATGTTTGCTCTATATTTATACTGTTTCCTTCCCCTCTTCTCTCTCGATAGCCCCCGACCCCGACGTCGTCCCTGAGGCCGACGTAGCTCCGGAGCCCGAAGACACCTTTGACAACCTTGCCCTTGCCGCCGAGCAACCAGGCAAGCCCCCCCTTTGATCATTCCGATATCGCCCATTCTATTTTCTCATGCTTGCATTAGAATTGCTGCTGCTACTGCTTTACCTATTCTGATGCATAGCCTGTTTATCGTAACCTGCTGTTGATAATTACCTGCATATCCTAAACTGCTTAGTATAGGCTGGGTAGAGACCTATCAGTGACCCCACTTATCCCGACTGCCGCGCTGGATTGTCAGAAGACCCGATCAACGGGATTGAAGACCAGGCCCCGACACCGCACATCACCCCCCTTAGTTGTAACGACACTGCAGCGTTACTATCGAGTGCCGAGGGTGAAACCTCTTGTAGCACTTCTGATGTTAACTCTGTAGAGTAGCTATTCGGTCGTGGTCATCGAGGGTGATTCCTCCTTCACCACTTCCGGTAACGACGCTGTCGTGCAACACATCAAGTGTGAACCCATCGAGGGTGAATCCTCCGAGTTCACCTTGACAGACACATCGAGTAGGAATCCAATGAGGGTGATACCTCGGATTCCCCTGATGTTATGGACACACGGATACTTGGACTTTATACTGTTACTTGGATAGGCGGGTCGACCCTGAGGGGTACCCGCGTGCGCCTGAGAGGCGAGTGTTGTGAAGACGGGTGCCTGTATGGTGCCCGAGTGCTGAATACGAGGCGCGGCCGGGCATTCTTAACCCTTGCAGCAAGTCCTCGAGACGGGGCGACGGGGTCACATCTTTCGTGAGTCTCTGCTCATTACCGCAAGCCCCTAGTCCTAACGATTTGGATATTTGATCCGAGCAGGCCTCTGGTCTGATAGCACTAACCATCACGTGGGCATAGTACGGGCGTTCTGCATCGTATGCATCAGTCGAAAGCTCTGTCAGACGTCCAGTTCAGCAGTGCGGCATGGAGTGATTGCCGCCATTGCGGTGGTGCTTGGATCTGAGCCATGTGCGCAACGACCCGGAGGGTGAGGGGCGATGGCCAAGACCCCCTTGCGCTTAGGATGTAGACCGGCGGGGACCTCTCTGCTGAGCTATAGGTAGGGTTGCGATGTGTCGTTTGACCGAGGCTGGGCATGACCCAGGAAAGTGTGTCCGGCCGGAGTTAATCGAGCATGTTGGGTAAGTTGGTGCACCCCTGCAGGGAAGAAAACTTCTATCGATAGCCTGTCCTACGGTAACGGACACTCGAAGTTGTATCCTGATTGATACAATTTTAGAACTGGATACTTGGATATGAGGCTCTGGGATTGCTTCTCGCAGGGAGTCGAGAAGGGATCTCAGGACGAGGTTGATGACTGTATGGCTCTAGGATTGCTTTCTCGCAGGGAGTCGAGAAAGGATCTCTGGGTGAGGTTGAGACTTAATGATACTGCTACTTTATATTGATCTGTTCTGCTCTCTTCTATTGCTGCAAGACCGATGAAGATGCTAGTCTTCGATAGGACTAGGCCTTCTCTCTATTCTGGCATTTCTGCAGCCCAGTCCACATATACAGCCTTCCCTTTGAAAATGTTGCATATGTAGTGTAGATCCTTGCTTGCTGAGTACTTCTGAGTACTCACGGTTGCTTTGTTTTCCTTTTCTCCCCATATTAGTTTGACGTGACCAAGATGACGGAGCCCCTGAGACAGATGCCCCGTCGAGCGAGTACTACTACTACCCAGAGGATGGATACTACTACGAGCTTGCCGTCGACCAGGAGTAGGATCGGAGGGTCCCAGGCAGGAGGCCTACGCCTTTCGATCGTAGTGTTTTATTTTGCCCCGCCTTTCTAAAGGCCTTTCTGTTTCTCTTTTATATCTGTACTCAGATATTTGATGCTTCCGCTGACACTTGTATGCCATCGAGCTATGTATTTGAGCCCTCGAGGCCCTGGCTTGTAATATAAAGCTTGTATGACTTTATTTATATTTTAGAGTTGTGTTGTGATATCTTCCTGTGAGTCCTTAGGTTTGATCATGTGCATTTGCGTGTATGATTAGTGCACGATCAGGCCGGGGGCGTCACAAGTTGGTATCAGAGCCGACTGCCTGTAGGAACCCCCTTTCCAACTCCTCGGCCGAAGTTGAGTCTAGAGGTCCAAAACTGTTTTACTAACTTGGCTGTGTGGCTTACGGGCCCACGTCGCCAATTGGGTGGTATGAGGATCTTTTACTTCTCGACCTTTACTCTGGGACTCTGATCTCTCTTCTATTCGGGTTAAAATTTTACTAACGCCGCCACTTAGGATCTCGTAATCATATTCTCCCGGAGAGCTGGATATTCGCAACTGATCCTTTTCCTTGGAACGATTAGTCTGATAATCATCATTTTCCTTTCCATTGTTTTGTTTAACCTTTCTCTCCGAGTTGTATTATACTCCGAGTTGTCATTCGATGAGACCGGATTCTGCATCAGAGTGCACACGGAGAGTAGGATCCAGCAAGTTGATCGATCGTCGGTGTTTTCTAAACTCGACTTGAGGTTGGGTTATCATCAGATCTGAGTTCGTGAAGAGGATATTCCCAAGACAGCATTCGTTACTCGCTATGGTTCTTATGAGTACACTGTCATGTCATTTGGCCTAACAAATGCTCCAGCCACATTCTCCCGTCTGATGAATTACATCTTCATGGATTACCTCGACAAATTTGTCGTGGTATATCTGGATGATATTCTGGTATATTCGAAGAATAAAGAACATGCTGAACACCTCCGTCTTGTACTGGAAAGGCTCCGAGAACACCAGTTGTATGCCAAATACTCCAAATGTGAATTTTGGCTTTCTGAAGTAACCTACCTTGGTCATGTGATTTCCAAGGATAGAATTGCTGTTAACCCAGAACGAGTTCAGGCTATTCTGGACTGGACTCCTCCGAAGAACGTCAAGCAAGTGAGAAGTTTTCTCGGCCTTGCAAGCTATTGCCGTCGATTTGTCGAGAACTTTTCCAAGATTGCTAAGCCTTTGACTGATCTGCTTCACAAGGGCGTTAAATTTGAATGGACAAAAAAATGTCAGGAAAGTTTTCAAACACTCAAAGACAAGCTAACATCTGCCCCAGTACTATCTCCTCCAGATACCCGCAAAGACTTTGTGATTTATTGTGACGCATCTCGTGAAGGATTAGGCTGTGTCCTAATGCAAGAGCGTAAGGTGATTGCTTATGGCTCTCGTCAGTTGCGCCCACATGAAGAGAATTATCCGGTACATGATCTAGAACTAGCTGTTGTGATCTATGCATTGCAGTTGTGGCGACATTACCTTCTCGGTAATCGTTGCGAAATCTACACGGATCATAAAAGTCTGAAGTACTTGTTTACTCAACCATCTCTAAACCTCCGTCAGCAAAGATGGATGGAGGCCATTGCGGACTATGATTTGGGTATTTCCTATACCCCTGGCAAGGCTAACGTGATGGCTGATGCCTTAAGCCGTAAGTCCTATTGCGACAACCTCATGGTTAGGCGAGCTCAACCTCGTCTTTATGAAGAACTACGCAAGCTGAATCTGCGTATTGTTCCACAGGGTTCTCTTAATAACCTTGTGATACAACCAGATCTTGAGAAAGCTGTTAAGAATGCGCAAGCTAAAGATGCTGAAGTTGATCTGATGAAGAAAAATCTTCACCTTGAAAAGTACAGGGATTTCTCTCTGTCTGAAGATGGAACCTTGTATTTCAGAAACCGCATTGTGGTACCTCGCTTCGAACTCATGACTGACAAAGTCATGAAGGAGGCACATGATACCCCGCTGTCTATTCATCCGGGCAGCACCAAGATGTATCGTGATCTCCGTCAAAGGTACTGGTGGTCTAAAATGAAGCAGGACATTGCTCGTTATGTTGCTGAATGTGATGTGTGTCGTCGCGTTAAAGCAGAACATCAGAAACCAGCTGGAATTCTGCAACCACTTCCTATTCCTCTATGGAAATGGGATAAGGTTCAGATGGATTTCGTTACAGGACTTCCTAGGTCACAGAAGGGTCACGATGCTATTCTTGTCATCGTCGACCAACTCTCTAAAGTTGCACACTTTCTGCCCGTCAAAGAGACTATCACTGCTAGTCAGTTAGCAGAGTTGTATATCTCCAGAATTGTTTCACTCCACGGTATTCCGAAGGAGATCAGTTCGGACCGTGGCGGCCTTTTCACTTCCAAATTCTGGGAAAGTTTCCAAATAGCTATGGGAACTCATATTACCTGGAGTTCAGCTTATCACCCCCAATCCCAAGGCCAAGTCGAACGAGTCAATCAAGTGCTTGAAGACATGCTTCGGGCTTGTGTTATTTCTTTCGGCAAGAAATGGGAAGAATCTCTCCCGTATGCCGAGCTCTCTTATAACAACAGCTATCAAGCCAGCTTGAAGATGGCCCCCTTCGAAGTACTCTATGGACGTAAGTGTCGAACCCCTCTGAATTGGTCAGAAACTGGGGAACGACCGCTCGTGGGTCCGGATATTATTCAACACGCCGAAGAACAAGTTCGTATTGTCCGGGAAAATCTCAAGGCGGCTCAGGACCGCCAGAAGAGCAACTATGATCGCAAACGATGGGGTTTGACTTATCAACCTGGTGATCAAGCTTATCTGCGAGTCACTCCTATGAAGGGCACTCACCGTTTTGGAATCAAGGGCAAGTTAGCTCCCCGCTACATTGGTCCTTTCCGCATAATTGCTAGACATGGTCAGGTGGCATATAAATTGGAGTTGCCGCCGCAATTCTCTCATATCCATGACGTCTTCCATGTGTCGCAACTTCGTAAATGCTTCAAGGAATCTCCGCACCGAGCTGTGGATCACGAGATGCTCGAATTGCATAATGATCTTTCTTATAAGGAGCATCCAATCCCCATTCTCGATGAAGCTGAACGTCGGACCCGTCAGAAGGTTACCAAGTTCCTCAAAGTGCAGTGGTCAAATCATACTGAAGATGAAGCCACTTGGGAACGCGAGGATAATCTTCGTGCGGAATACCCCGAACTTTTTCCTTCTACTTCTTAATTCTCGGGACGAGAATTCTTGTTGGTGGAGGAGATTTGTAACACCCCATGTATTGAGCTACAGTAATCACCCTTTTGATTATGCCATGTCATCATGATCAACAGTGCTTAAAACCTCATTTGGATCATATCTTATTTCAAATTCAAATTCAAATAGAAATTCAAACTGAAAGTGAAAATAAAAGTTGTCCAAACCCAGAAACTAAAATGTTCATTAAATGGCAAATATTCCAGAGGCTATTCTAAAATTGTAACCAACAAATAATAAATTAATTAAGAGACTATAACAGTAGCAAAACAACACTAATTAATACCTTTTTAATTAAATAAAATCCCAAATGAAAACCTTTGGACTCAAAACCATTTTATTACAGTGACATATAATGCACCATATTTATTTGGGCTAGTCTCATATTTTACAAAAGTGGTTTGAATTAAAAACAAAAGACAAAACAGAAAACAAAATAGAAAAACAGAAAACAGAGAAGGAAAAGAAGAAAAGGGAGGAACTCACCTGTGCACTTACCGGCCTGTCCGGCACAGTGCGGCCCAGCCCACCGCAAGCCATCCCCCACCTCGCGTTGTTCACTTCCCGCCCCGCTGTCGAGCGCTCTACGTGCGCGCTCGCCCCCGAGCCGGCCCCCCTCCCTCGTTGCACGACAGCGCGTCGCGCGCTCGCCGTGGATAAAGAGCACCCCCGCGGACACCTCTGAGCCCTCCCTCACCTCACTCTCCCCTCGCCCCCACCTCTCCTTTCTCTCCAGTGCGCAGCCATGGCGCCGCCGCGGTAAAGCTCACGGCCACCGCCTCTACCTTGCCCCGCGGCATGTCCGGAAGCTCCACCGTGCTCCTCCACGTCTTCTCCGTCCTCAAGCTGGAGCCGGCAGCCTCCAAGTTCGCCGCCATCACCGTCTTCCCCAACTGCGGCCACCGGAGCTCCGTTGCATCGATCCACTCCCCTGCTGCTACTAAACCTCCAACGAGCCCCCGTGTGCTCCCTCGGTGAGCACCCCATCCGGCCCCTCACCCTGCTTCCCCGCCTCGTATACCGTAGTTCGCCCCCGACACGCTCGCGCTCCCGCCACCGCGGTCGAGCACGCCGGCGTGGCCCCTGTGGCCGCAATCCTCGCCCGTGCTCACATTCACATTCAGCGCCACCGCCCGAACCCGTAGCGCCTGTCCGCTGCCCTCGCCGAGCCCCGTAAACCGATCCTCACCAACGCCCGGCTCCGGCCGGCCGCCTTTGTGCTCGTCACCATCGCTACGCGCCATTCCCGACCACGCCACCGCCGCCATTCGTCGCGGCTTGCAATGCCCGATCGAAAGCAAGAAACGGCGCTCGATTTGACCCACTGTGCGCGAAGCCCGAGCTCGCCGGAGCTCGCGGCCGCATCCGGCGCTCGTCGGAGCACTCCGGTGCCGGCGACCGACGTGGCGCCGCGGGCCCCACCCCCTGCGTCACTGGCAAGTGGCCCCAGGGGCCCAGGCTGGCCCCGTTGACCGTAGTCAACGTTGACTGGGCCGCCACAGTCGCTGACAGATGGGGCCCACCCCCCTAATTATGAATTAAATTAATTAAAGATAATTATTAACCTAATCTGACACTGACAGGTGGGCCCAGAAGCCAAATTAACTGAATTTAGTTTTAACCTAAACTCTGTTAGCCCCCTGAGTATGACATGTGGGCCCCACATGTCAGTTTGACTCTGGTCAGCCAGAGTTGACTGCTGACATCAGCTTTACGTCATGATGACGTCATCTTTTACTGTTCTGGATAATGTTGATTTAAATAATTAAATAAATTCCAGAAAATCAATAAAACTTTAGAAAATCATATCTTTTAATCCGTAACTCCGATGAAAATAATTTATATATGAAAAATGATCAGAAAAATGAGACGGATCCGAATACGCTACCCACATACCTGTTAGATGCCTCTAACTATCTGAACATGCAACTTTTTGCCTGTTTCAGATAAATGAATAGTGTATGACCTTAATAAAATAATTCCAAACAAATTCCTAAAATAACTAAATGACTTGGACATGTCTTCAGGCAACCCTGCACTGCACGTTAGCATGGCCTGCTCCGTGTTGCTTATGTTTGCTCTATATTTATACTGTTTCCTTCCCCTCTTCTCTCTCGATAGCCCCCGACCCCGACGTCGTCCCTGAGGCCGACGCAGCTCCGGAGCCCGAAGACACCTTTGACAACCTTGCCCTTGCCGCCGAGCAACCAGGCAAGCCCCCCCTTTGATCATTCCGATATCGCCCATTCTATTTTCTCATGCTTGCATTAGAATTGCTGCTGCTACTGCTTTACCTATTCTGATGCATAGCCTGTTTATCGTAACCTGCTGTTGATAATTACCTGCATATCCTAAACTGCTTAGTATAGGCTGGGTAGAGACCTATCAGTGACCCCACTTATCCCGACTGCCGCGCTGGATTGTCAGAAGACCCGATCAACGGGATTGAAGACCAGGCCCCGACACCGCACATCACCCCCCTTAGTTGTAACGACACTGCAGCGTTACTATCGAGTGCCGAGGGTGAAACCTCTTGTAGCACTTCTGATGTTAACTCTATAGAGTAGCTATTCGGTCATGGTCATCGAGGGTGATTCCTCCTTCACCACTTCCGGTAACGACGCTGTCGTGCAACACATCAAGTGTGAACCCATCGAGGGTGAATCCTCCGAGTTCACCTTGACAGACACATCGAGTAGGAATCCAACGAGGGTGATACCTCGGATTCCCCTGATGTTATGGACACACGGATACTTGGACTTTACACTGTTACTTGGATAGGCGGGTCGACCCTGAGGGGTACCCGCGTGCGCCTGAGAGGCGAGTGTTGTGAAGACGGGTGCCTATATGGTGCCCGAGTGCTGAATACGAGGCGCGGCCGGGCATTCTGAACCCTTGCAGCAAGTCCTCGAGACGGGGCGACGGGGTCACATCTTTTGTGAGTCTCTGCTCGTTACCGCAAGCCCCTAGTCCTAACGATTTGGATATTTGATCCGAGCAGGCCTCTGGTCTGATAGCACTAACCATCACGTGGGCATAGTATGGGCGTTCTGCATCGTATGCATCAGCCGAAAGCTCTGTCAGACGTCCAGTTCAGCAGTGCGGCATGGAGTGATTGGCGCCATTGCGGTGGTGCTTGGATCTGAGCCATGTGCGCAACGACCCGGAGGGTGAGGGGCGATGGCCAAGACCCCCTTGCGCTTAGGATGTAGACCGGCGGGGACCTCTCTGCTGAGCTGTAGGTAGGGTTGCGATGTGTCGTTTGACCGAGGTCGGGCATGACCCAGGAAAGTGTGTCCGGCCGGAGTTAATCGAGCGTGTTGGGTAAGTTGGTGCACCCCTGCAGGGAAGAAAATTTCTATCGATAGCCTGTCCTACGGTAACGGACACTCGGAGTTGTATCCTGATTGATACAATTTTAGAACTGGATACTTGGATATGAGGCTCTGGGATTGCTTCTCGCAGGGAGTCGAGAAGGGATCTCAGGACGAGGTTGATGACTGTATGGCTCTGGGATTGCTTTCTCGCAGGGAGTCGAGAAAGGATCTCTGGGTGAGGTTGAGACTTAATGGTACTGCTACTTTATATTGATCTGTTCTTCTCTCTTCTATTGCTGCAAGACCGATGAAGATGCTAGTCTTCGATAGGACTAGGCCTTCTCTCTATTCTGGCATTTCTGCAACCCAGTCCACATATACAGCCTTCCCTTTGAAAATGTTGCATATGTAGTGTAGATCCTTGCTTGCTGAGTACTTCTGAGTACTCACGGTTGCTTTGTTTTCCTTTTCTCCCCATATCAGTTTGACATGACCAAGATGACGGAGCCCCTGAGACAGATGCCCCGTCGAGCGACTACTACTACTACCCAGAGGATGGATACTACTACGAGCTTGCCGTCGACCAGGAGTAGGATCGGAGGGTCCCAGGCAGGAGGCCTACGCCTTTCGATCGTAGTGTTTTATTTTGCCCCGCCTTTCTAAAGGCCTTTCTGTTTCTCTTTTATATCTGTACTCAGATATTTGATGCTTCCGCTGACGCTTGTATGCCATCGAGCTATGTATTCGAGCCCTCGAGGCCCTGGCTTGTAATATAAAGCTTGTATGACTTTATTTATGTTTTAGAGTTGTGTTGTGATATCTTCCCATGAGTCCTTAGGCTTGATCGTGTGCATTTGCGTGTATGATTAGTGCACGATCGGACCGGGGGCGTCACACAATACAGTCATCCGTTCTTGCGAACCCCTATTGCGCGCGCGTTTCTTCTTCTGCAAAACAGAAACACGGTCATTCTTGTCATGTTCAACCTGATAATAAAATGCCATGCTTAAGAGAATGAACTCTCATGAACACGATGAAAAGCAAGAAGAAATGAACCTCATCCCCATCTTTCTTCGCACCAGCCGCATCATTCCGTGGCGGCGGCTCCATGAAGTCGCCGTCCTCGTCTACCTAGTGGTTGCGAACCATGATGATGTAAATAAGAACAAGTGCGAAGGAGTCTACATGAAACATATTGAAAAATTGTCATGAATGCGTAATGTAGCACGACAACTAATGAAGTCGATGACGATGGAGAATTGCCATGTTTGCTAGTCAGATGGACGGCAAATTTTCATCTGTGTCGTACTCGAAAACATAACATAGTTTGCCATGTTGTAGATCACATGAATGATAAAAAAGATGAAATTGCAAGTTGCCATGTACTAACAAATTTTCATCTCTTATCCCACAACTGGTAAGTTGTTACAGAACTAAAGTTGTCGTGCTTGAATCACAAACATCATGGAAAAACAAAGCAGGAGGCAGTTGCCATGTGGCCCTGCAAAAAGCATGGCAGTAAACATTGTTTTGTGAACTAAAAATAGCAAGTTGTCATCTGCTAACTAAGCATTATGGCAATAAAATTCTTATAGGGCCATATTTGCCATGTTTGCTGTACAGCACTACAAAAGCATGGCAAAAAGATGGGTTGGGGTCAATAGAGAAGTTGCCCTACAGCAATGAAGCCCGGGGGGCAGTTGCCCTACAGCACTGCAAACGCATGGCGAATGGATGGATTGGGTGCAAGAGGAAGTTGCCATGTGTTGTGTAAGCAGTACGGCAAATTGCAGATAATTTGAAAGCACATAGTTGCCGTGTTCACACACAACAACAAGGCAACTAAACGGGTTTCACTAAGCAAGGATTGCCATCGACCTACACGTAATTACAAAGAACAAAATAACATGAACCCTACACAAACTCAATACAGGAACCAATCTAGATCTAGGGTTCAAGCCATGATCTCAGCCTCTGATTCCCAGCAAACAGGGAGCCAATGCCTACTAGCACAGCATGAATTGCACGAAATCAACAAGGGGAACGAAAAAGGATGAACGCAAAGAGCGACCACTATACTCCAGATTTCAAAAATCGAGTCATCTCTCCAAAACAGAGCATGAATCCCTAGGAACGGGCGAACCATCCCCCGCGGCTACAACTCGAACGCAATCTGACCTAGCTACGCGCCGATGACTCCCCGCCGACGGGAAACAACAGAGCTCGCCGCTACGCCTAGGATTCGCCTTGGATTCGATGCACAAAATCAGAGAGGGGGGACAAAATGCAGGGATTCGTCTACGATACCTGTGCGCGGTTCAGTCTCCAGCAACGATGGAACGGCTGCGTGCGCTCCGGCGACGGTAACAGGCCACCGCGAGACTTCCGCCGCCGTCTCGCCTCAAATTCGGTCGGAAATCGCCTCTGCGTCGCCGCGGAACCGCCACTCGTCGCAGCTCTGTCTCAACAGACTGGGGGGGGGGATGAGAAGAAGAAATGGGAGAGGAGAAGACAGCGCAGAGAAAAACGGCTACGTGCCGTGAAAGAGGGAAGGTGGCGATCGTGCGTGCATTCGGGCGGACGGCGGTTTCACCACACGGCGAGTCTGGCAACCGCGCGCTGCGGATCGTGCCGGGGCCGTTCGGTCGAGCGCACAGCACACCTCACTATGCCTACGTGGCACGGAAGTCTCCGGCTAAATCCTGTAAGATTCGTGCACTGCAAATCAACGGTGATTAGCGCGTTTGGACGAGCTGCAAAACTGACACACGTGTGGGCGTTATCATTTGGGTAAGAAAAATGACAAAATAACTTGCACAATTCCCTCTTTTTAGTGTTTATTTATACTTATGACCTCGGATAAAGGACAAAATACCCGCACAATTTTCCTTTTTTTAGTGTTTATGTAAATATCACGCTAATCAGCTGCAAATTTGTAACTGGGAAACAAGAATTGTTTTGTCATGAGGCACCAAGCAAAGTCTAGCGCTGAATTGTGTGTCTGCGTGTCAGTCGTGAAGACAGTAACGATAGCAAAGCCCATGCACGGCTTCGACCGGTGCTTTCGTCTTTTACGTTCTCCTCCCCATGGTTACCGCTTCACTTGCAAGGTGAATGCACATGAGAATCACAAACGAAACATGATCATACTTTTCCAAATGGCCAATCATTGGTAGAATCCAGATCCGTAGAGAAATCTTGCCAACGACTCTGAACGAAAATCCAGAGACTAACCGCTAAGAACGAAGATCCAGAGTAAAACCATAGCAGAAGTAAATAGAGTATGCAAACTGTTGAACATGTAAAACTGACATCGGAACACACGAATAAAAGGCTGCAGTGAAATATTGCCATCAAGAGTATGCTGGCATCGTGAGCGATATACTTGCATTACACAAGTCTTGCAGGCTGCCGTCAAAATCTCCCCAGTCGCCTAGCCTCCTTTGCATTTGGCGCCTGGATAACTAATGTCAGGTCAATTACCATATCAACCTAAGCCGACTCAACATCACATGAATTAAGCTCGAAACCTCAAATGCTGCTGGTGTTTTCAGTGACACCCTCCTATCTAAAAAGGGTTCCCTTCGGTACTTGAACAGAGCTGATCATTCTTTACGCTTCTGCAGGGAGAACGTGCTGCCATGGCCTGTTTGCGTGCTGGGTGGCATCGCGCTGGTCACAGAAGGCAGGCCGAACGTATCGGCCTCTTCTTGTGGTCCTGCTTCCTCAACTTCTTCTGCCTGTTGGTTCCCTCCTTTCGGGCTGCTCGACTGGCTTATGTGCTTGTATATCTGGAGAGACTGGGCTATCATAGATGATGGGTTGCCAGCGTCGCTTGGAATAAGCATTGTCGTGGTCTACATTTCATAATGAAACATCAGTACTTTGCCAAACATCAGTACTTTGCCAAACACCATAAGGATTCATGAATCAGGGAAATGAAACTTAAAATATCTCACATTCTTGGCCAGAGCAGCAAATGCTGTGATGTACTGTTCAGCAATTCTCAGTTTTGCAGCCTGACAGGAGAGAATGAACAGCACAACATGAGCAGCGAAACCTTACTGTTCTGATAGATAACTTCTCCATAAGCAACTGTAATGTCAATTAAATGCGATATTAAAATGGGAGTTGGCAAATCGTGATACCTCAGCACTGCCTTCAGCTCTCATGGACTCTGAGACCATTCTAATCCCTTCGGCGGTAGCTTGTGACTTGGAAAGAATCGCTTCAGCCTCACCTGAGGTTTATTACCAAAAACAAATGAGCTCAAATAGCACACAAATTCCCCTTCAGAAAAAAAATACAAAACAAAATGTTTCAACCTAACCAAAACAATCCACACTAGCAGCCCAATCTTCAAATGAGCAAGATGATGAAGATAAATAGAATAAAGAGGATGCATGATGTGAGCACAATTATGACAAAACTTATCAGGTGCATGCGGACCATATCTGAAGAAGAGGTTAGCACGACAAATGGGGAGATGGGCAAGTTTGAAAGCAAGGACGGTGATGGCAGAACATAGCACAAACATAACCGATGCATGCTACACAAATCAATAGACCACGTTGTCATTGTAGCATAGAAATGATAAGGTTTGAATTGAACATACCCTTTGCGCGGTTTGCCTGATCCAACATAGCCCCTGTTAAGAATAAATGATAAGTGTCAAACATAGACCCAGCTTTTAGTAAAATTTCATATAGGTCATACTACTATATGCTCATGTTATCTGAGCCGCTGGTCCTCCTTGGGATCAGAGCAGTTGGTTGTATAAACTAACGTATTCAGGATTCTAACACTATTATTGTATGAGCGCTGCTATGCACACAACACTGTGCGGACGATTTGTGCACGACAGCGCATATCAGTTCGTCCATGCATACCATCAAAGTGTAGTAGACGGCTGGATTGCCTATCGTGCCGCTGTCGTGCAGGCATGCATTGTCCGCGCAGCAGTTTTGTTATTGCATAGTGCTCGCATGACCTGTCCCTACTTCATAAATGTTGGGGCCCTCATCGGTCCTATACGGTCAAGGCGTCAGCAGACTTTCCTGGACTGGGTGCGAGGCCATATGATCTGCTGACGAGTCGTACCAACGAAGCCAGCGACCCAATTTATTGGCTGCTGCCAATTGTCCACATCAGTTTCTTTATTCTACTCTTACAATCAGCCTGCGCCCGAAACAAGAATTCAGGATCCTTATTGGGTCCATTCGAATTTTGGTCATAGTTTGACTATCTATTTGACTAAAAATATGAGATGTATATTATAAAAACTATACTATTAGATATTTGTTCGAAAGAGCTTTCCTACGGTATAATTATTGTGACATATAGTTCATATTCTATTAGTTAAATTTTATGATCAAAATGTAAAGGGCCCAATAAACCCCGACACAGGAAGTAGCTCATCGAAAACCTCAAATGGTCTTCTTGACATCATCATCAGCTTCAAATCTACTTATTTGCCAACAGAGATTTCATAGAGACCGTTTTGTGAGTGGCACTTTCTCCACTGCTCCGAAGAACTCTCCAATACTGTTGTACACCTTACTAATGTTGATGTTATTCTTCCTCGAATTCCTAATTAGGTCCCTTGTGGCATATTGGTGTCAGGATGTGATTGTGCTTCACTCGGTGCTCCGTTATGTACCATCCATTGTCCACCGTGCGTAGCAGCCTAATCATCGCTGGGCATTCACACCGGCGGGACCTTGTGTTCTCACGCAATGGTTTCCCCTGTTTCTTTAACCAAGCTCCTGATTAGTTACACCCCTATTTTCAGAAATGGGCACAAATATGCATAAATAGGGACTTACCGAGTACCCGCAAACAAGATCCTGATTGTATCCCCATTGAGGTGTGGAGAGGCCTCGAAGACATAGCGATAGTATCGCTAACTAAGCTTTTCAACCTCATTTTTCGGGCAAACAAGATGCCAGGAGAATTGAGGCGAAGTATATTAGTAGCAATCTTCAAGAACAAGGGGGATGTTCAAAGTTGTACTATTTACCGTGGAATTAAGCTGATGACCATAAAATGAAGCTATTGGAGAGTCATTGAGCACCACTTAAGAGGAATGACAAGCGTGACCAAAAATCTGTTTAATTTCATGCCTGAGAGGTCGACCATGGAAGCCATTTTCTTGGTACGACAACTTATGGAGATATAGGAAGCAAAAGGACCTGCATATGGTGTTCATTGACTTGGAGAAGGCCTACGATAAGATACCGGAAATGTCATGTGGTGGGCCTTGGAGAAACAAAGTCCCAACAAAGTACTCCCTCTGTAAACTAATATAAGACTTTATATTAGTCTACAGAGGGAGTACATTATACTCATCAAGGACATGTACGATAATGTTGTGACATGCGTTCGAACAAGTGATGGCTACACTGATAACTTTCCGATTAAAATAGGACTGCACCAAGGGTCAGCTTTGAGCCCTTATCTTTTTGCCTTGGTGTTGGATGAGGTCACAAGGGATATACAAGGAGATATCCCGTGGTGTATGCTCTTTGCAGATGATGTGGTGCTAGTCGATGATAGTCGGACTGGGGTTAATAGAAAGTTAAGAGCTTTGGAGACAAATTTTGGCATCAAAAGGTTTTGAGCTTAGTGGAACTAAAACTGAGTACAAAAGGTGCGGTCATCGGATTGGGGTTAATAGAAAGTTAGAGCTTTGGAGACAAACTTTGGAATCAAAAGGTTTTAAGCTTAGTAGAACTAAAACTGAGTACAAGAGATGCGGTTTCAGTACTACTAGGCACAGGGAGGAGGTTAGCCTTGATGGGCAGGTGGTACCTCATAAGGACACCTTTCGATATTTGGGTCAACGTTGCAGAAGGATGGTAATATCGATGAAGATGTGAGCCAACGAATCAAAGCGGATGGATGAAGGGGCACCTAGCTTCTGGCGTTCTCGTGACAAGAGAGTGCCACAAAAGCTAAAAGGCAGGTTCTATAGGACGGCGATTCGACCCGCAATGTTGTATTGCATTGAGTGTTGGCCGACTAAAAGGCTGCTCAACAGTTGAGTGTAGCGGAAATGCGCGTGTTGAGATGGATGTGTGGCCACACAAGAAAGGATCGGGTCCAGAATGATGATATACATGATAGAGTTGGGGTAGCACCGATTAAAGAGAAGCTTGTCCTACATCATCTGAGATGGTTTGCGCATGAACAATGGAGACCTCTAGAAGTTCCAGTGCATAGCAAATGGTTAAAGTGTGCTAATAATGTCAAGAGAGGTCGGGGTAGACCAAACTCAACATAGGAGGAATCCGTAGGGAGAGATCTGAAGGACTGGAACATCACCAAAGAACTAGCCATGGACAGGGGTGCGTGTATATTCACGTGCCATAACCATGAGTTGGTTTCAAGATCTAATGGGTTTCAGCTCTAGCCTACCCCAACTTGTTTGGGACTAAACTCTTCTCACACCAGATACCGAACCCATGTTCCCAGAAACATAGGTTATAAAAGTCACACGCCTCTGTGAGTGAGTCTAAGGTGACACTCAACTCTGGTTTACGCACTTCGTTTCCAGGGCTGTCTGCAAAGCCCTTGATGTTTCTTTTCCTAGAACCCTCATCCTGGTAGGTTATGGTGCTCTTTCAAGTGGGTTACTACCAACTCTAACCCTGTGGTAAACAAATGGAAGCTTATTTAGCGACCGACCACATCTCAACGACAAGTACCAACGACATGCTAATATGCTTATTCCTAGCAAATCCAAGTATGACATGTGTACACACCACAGTGCATCATTGATTACTTAATACATACTAAGCCAAGAAACTGATTGTTTGATCCCAAAAAAAAGGCCACTGACTGTCTTTAAAATGCCTAGTGTCAGTTCAGCAATCTGTCAGTACCTTCAGAAATAATCTTTCCTACTTGGTTAACACACACCGTCTCACGGATTCAATCTACTTGTAAATATGAATGAACAATTCATTTGCGACCACCCATCATGCTCAGTGGCATACATAATACGCACTGCACCGTACCGATTTCCAACCTGTTCTATCTGCTCCTAAAACAGTCACGGATTCCACACTAGCACTTACTGTCCCCCAAGTCAGAATTACGAACTGCGAATTTGTTACATTCTGGTAGTTGTTTAGCTCTTAATCCACCCCGGCGCCTGGGGATCCGGCTTGATGGCAGATTCACCGGACTCGGCGGGCGCCCTGTTTCTGCTGTTAGCATCATCCGCTTCCAACTCGCCGCCTTGCAAATCCGCCGCGACGGACGACTCCGGAACGCCTCCCACAAGCCTGCTACCCACTTCGCTTCTTGCATTCAGATCCGACCCCGACTGCTGCACTCCATTGGGGAAGATTGGCAGATTGCAACAGCGAATGGAGCAGATCAGCTCACACAAGTGGGGGCGGCAAATTCAGCAAGATCATATAGCTATACGCTTACTGGCACCGGATCCACATGAAAATCACCGCAGCGGCGCCATCCATTGTTGTAGGTGCGGCAAGCCCTTCCATCCTCCCCCCCTCTGCGGCACCTGTAGTCTTCCTCGGAAAGGTGGAGTTCTGTATGCAGTGCGTCCAAAAAAAAAATCTGTACCATTGTACAGCTACAAGTAAACCTCTGTACCCCAGTCCACCTGCCAGCCTCCTGTCTAAGTTGTGGGTCCTGCCCCACGTGCGCTACGAAATGTACGGAGCGCCCTCTACGTCGCGAATATCTGCCGCTCGCACAAGTCTCATTTAATGAAGGCGGCAGCGATCCATCGAGCAACTCGTTCGGCCAGGATAATGGGACTATATGCCGGTATGAACCATATTGCCGCGTCCCAACTTTTATTATTATTTTCAAGCAACCCAACTTAAAATATCACAATCCATCACTGCTACTAAAATAGGTTAACATAGACATCACTAGCACTAAAGCACTTGGGATGAATTAATGTGGTTAAGCTACAATAAAGGTGGATTCCATCTCATATGTATCCCCTTTTCAGATGAATTATTAGAGAAAATACCAATTTGAACAAAGATAAAAGATCATGTGCTACTCACCTTCTGACTGGAGAATTTGAGCACGCTTTCTCCTTTCTGCCTCTGCTTGCATCTCCATAGCATTCTTCACGCCCGGTGGAGGAGAAATGTCCCCTGCAAAGTCGGTCTAGAAATATCAGAAATTTAACAGATATATAAATCTAATAGGTCAAAAACAGGAAAAGGTACTGTTCTCAGAGGAAAGTAATATGCAGAATCGGTTTAGAAACACCAGAAATTAAACAGATATAACTGTAATATGTCAAAGACAGAAAAACATACTGATCTCGTAACGAAGACACTTCAAGCCCCAGTCTGTCGCAGCCTCATTTATGGACCTCTGTCAAAAAAGAATTTCAGAAGGTACCACGTATAACTGTGCTGAAGTATGATAAGGAGATGGAAATAGTGAAGCCCATTACATCAGAAGAAAAAGAGCACATGACTTTGTAAGATTAAGTTGCTTCTTGGTTAAGTTGGCTAGTTAAAAGGGGCATGATTTTAAGATACAACTACTTCATGACAGACATTTAGTGACAGTGATCCACAGAAAAAGGCAATCAATCTTCAAAGGAATTGTACAATTATTCTTCAGAGAAGAGCTTTCTATACAGAACTGGTAAATACAAACTAGGATGTTGTTGCTGAAAACTCAGATGCAATAAAGTTATTTTACCTTTCAGGCTTTCACATTTAATGTTACTGTATAAAGTAAAGACCCTACTGTTTTTGCAACTGCTCTTTATATTCCATGTTTATATTTGTAAGTTAATTCCTCGTTCTTGCAAAAATTATTTAATACATAAACCAACAGTTATTTCACCATCAGAGCAATGTAAACAACCACACTTAACAAAGTCTAGCTATTCTGAATAGACACTGTTCAAGAATTCACCCGATTAATCAGTTAACGGGCCAGTTAATCGATACTCATAGCATGGCCGAAGATAGCACCTATTCACCGAGTTAACTTGTCAGGCCGATTAATTGGCCTTTTAGACTGATTAATCAGTTGTTAGGCCGATTAATCCCTACTGGCCCATTAACGAAACAAAGCCCAAATTTCTGGCCCGTAACCCCTTCCAGCCCCATCCCGCTCCTTAATAGCTAGGTTAGTAATTTTACCTCCTCTCTATGCTTTTTATGTGTACGGCATGATGTTTTGGTATATTACATAGCTGGGAGCATGAGAGTATGGTATAATACATAAAAAAACTAGATGTATGTTGGCAAGTTCCTATTCAATCTACCAACTAATGGTCGACCGATTAATCCAGTTAATAGGCTGATTCACCGATTAATCGCTGCTCCTGCACCGACCGAGCAGCTACCAGTTAACGATTTCTTGAACAGTGTGAATAGATGAGATGAGAACAAGGATTTGTTGGTATATAGATGATGTACAGACCATACTATTACAGTTAACATAAGAACACTGCCCATTACTTTAATTACTTATAATAACTTGTAGCCTTGTAGGTGCTGTTCTCTGAAACAGTTGCCTTGATATAGAAAGAAAAACAAATAACTCAGATGCGAACAAAATGTCATACCACAATCTTCTCATTCAATGTGTCTCTCTCTTCAAAAGTCTTGTCCAAGGTTATCTTTCCAAGCTCACTTCTCATAGTTGTCTGCGCAAGTTGAATGACTGCAAAAATGGGATTCTCCACGCCATATGAAGCACGGTAGGGATCGACAATCTGCGAAGTTCAAAAACAGAAAGATAAGAATTAATACTAAGGACTTGTCAATTGCCAGCAACAGTCTCTGATTTCCAGAATGCTGACAGTAGAAATGCAAATCCCCACACACTTCACAAAGTAAATAATCAAAACACAAATACTTGCTATACATCTTAAGTTCTTAACAAGAGAATGGAGAAATGTTCCTTTTTTTAGTTAACTTGCAGATACATAAATTAGATTAGTAAAAATAACAAGAATGCTCAATATGAACCTGTACAGTGGAAAGAGCATAAACAGACATCACTAATTAATCAACTGTGACGAAGTTATCTGAAAGTGTCAGATATCCTCAACACAGATAAAGCAAAGCTTGCTAACTTTTACGATCAAACAAAACATATACATACCCAGGAAATACAAATCTAACTACCAATTACGCCATTCATCACAGTAGCCATCCAACCTGAACCATTTCAACAGCATTGAATCAAAAAAAAACTAAGTGTGGTCCCATGAAGCCTGTGAAGATTACATGACAAGGAAATGAGCAGTACATGTACAAATGCAACTTATTGCAGTGGAGCTTTACCATCTATATCCCCAAACAATCTAAACAGGATATACCCCAAACCTGTGAAATGCTCAACAATGGACCTACAAATTACCAAGAGAGCACCTAAGTCGATTATTATTACAAATGTATGCACCCTCTGCCAATGAAATTTCAACAGCAGCATATCCACACACTTGCTTTTACAGTCAATTGTTACTGCTGTGGCCCTAGGTCAGACCCTAACACTTTTGTGCACCACAAGTCCAGAGCCTTGTTCATTATGGACCCTCATCACCTACCAGATGCACATAAGCCAGATTAACATGGACAGCAGACAAGGTATGGAAGAATGATACAAGTGCCAACATACGAGTCGAAACTAGAAGCAGTATGGAACAACATTGGTTGATATCATGCAACTCACAGGAGATTACATGATGAAGCCATGCATCATCTTAACTTTGCTAATGCTACAGTCATTGAAAGTGAGCCCATGCATTGATCACGTTGAACATAGGCCATGGCATCTACAGCTCAATGCAATCAGGAGGAGCATGCTATACCCATCCTCAAGTCCTACAGAAGTAGATCAACCTGCACCAACTGGACACCCGGTGCCACAATAAACCCCAATATCCCCACAGAAGTAGAGCAACCTGCACCAACTGGACACGCAGTACCACAATAAACCCCAATATCCCATGCTGATAAATACCGGAAAAAGAATACCAACTATGGGATATCTTTTCTGTCCTAATACAAGGCAAGCTGACTCTGTGAATGTTTCAGAGGTGGATAACTAAGGTGAACAGAAATCTTGAGTTTGCTCAGGAAGTGGCCACAAGAGGAGTAATTTACAAATATAAGCATCACACACGAAATCTGTTTTAACAACCAGATGAATTGTCCTAAACTCCAAATCAAGTATTATCTACCCGTCTTCACACTTCCAGCTTGGTTCTCCAGAGTAATTTCCATTGTGACAGAACTTCCGGATTGGAGTATCAAACCACCACCAACAGCAACAATACAGCATGAACTTGAGGCTATAAAAATCCATCATTGAGGCGCATTTCTAAGACCAGATGATCTGTCCTAATTCAATGTGATGGTGGCTCATGACAACATATAACACGAAACTTCTACCGAAACACGCCGCATTCATCCACCATCTCCCCTAGGCGACCGGAAAAGCACCAGACCCCTAGAAGTAACAGCAGAAATGCAGCCTCGCTAGTGAGGACCAAAAGGCAAGGCGAGAACGAGGTGTACCTTGACGTAGAGGACGCCGTCGATCTGGATGACCACGTTATCCTTGGTGATAGCGGACTGGTCGGGGATGGGGATGGCTTCCTCCTTGAGAGAGTGCACGTAGGCGATGCGGTCGACGAGGGGGACGAGCCCGTGGATCCCGGAGTCGAGCGTCTTGAGGTACTTGCCGAAGCGCTCAATCACGAAGGCCTTCTTCTCCGGCACGATGCTCACGCCCCAGTTCAACGGCGTGCTCAGCGCGTCGAACCTGATACCACCACACGGCGAAACGTCAGACCGCTAGAAGGTTCCGGAACGCGGAAGGAAGTGCTAGGGATTTAAGCGTTACCGTGAAACCTCGTCACGGGCGTAGTAGCGGGACATGGAGCGGGCGGCGCCGAGCTGGCGGGGAAGGAGGAGAAGCTGCCGCGCGGGGGCGGCGGATCGGCGGAGGAGAGTCGCCATCGTGCGAAATCGGAAGGGAAGAAAGTGCTGGGCTTTTCGGGCGACTCGGGTAGACGGAAGGAAGTGTGAGGTTTTCCTCCCGTGATCTAGGCGAGTCGATACTCTTTTCTGCTCTCTTTTTCTTACTGTATTTATTTATTTTCTTTTCCATCACAAAAATAATACCATTAGAAACTTCTTCTTTTTTTGCGAATCAAAAATAAAACCATTAGAAACTTCAAATACTATTCTCTCGGACCAATTATTAAACACCGGAATCGCGACGATCCGCGACCTACACCGCACCGGAATCGCTCTACGCACACGCTGGCTTTGGTTGCAACATACTGACCCCTCGCGCGCCTGGAAACACCTCCACCTGCCATCTGATCCCGAGGCCTCCCAGCTCTTCCGCGCCTCGACAACTTGGACCCTCGGCGACGGCAACACTTGCAAGTTTTGGCAGGATCATTGGCTCCATGGCAAATCTATCCCGGAGATCGCGCCTACCCTGTCCTCCCTCATCCCGAGGCGACGCAAAGGACAGCGACTTGTACGCGAGACTCTCACCGATCGCGGCTGGATCTCGGACATCCACGGCAACTTAAACCCCCTGGCCGTCATTGAGTACGTCCAGCTATGGAGGTTACTCCAGGGCATCGAGCTCTCTGAGGAGCCGGACAAGCTGCCCTGGAGGTGGACTGTCGACGGCAGCTACTCGGCACAGTCTGCCTACCACGCGCTGTTTCTTGGGGCTACCACCGCACCCTACTGGCAGCTCATCTGGAAGACTTGGGCACCCTCCAATGCAAAGATCTTCCTCTGGCTTGCCTCCCTCAACCGGTGCTGGACCGCCGACCGCCGCGCACGACACGACCTGCCGCACGACCCCATCTGCAAGCTATGCGGTCAGGACGACGAGACTCTTCACCATCTCCTCGTTGGGTGCGTTTTCTCGCGCATTATCTGGCATGACATCTTGGCCTGGTGTCGCATGCCCACAATACCACCCGACGGCAGTACCGGTTTCTTCGAATGGTGGACCGCGACCAAGACGACTGTGCCGGCAAGCCTACGCAAGGGTATCAACTCCCTAATTATCCTCACTTCCTGGGCCATATGGAAGCACCGCAACGCAATCCTCTTTGACAGCGTAACACCCTCCCACGGCACCCTTCTAGACGACATCAAACAGGAGGTGAATCTATGGGCAAGAGCCGGCGCCAAAGGGCTCGATCGGATCATTCCTGTAACATAAATTGTAAACTTTGAGGCTGAGCATCCTCCTACTTCTCTCTGCTCACCCCTGCACCTGGGTACCGCCATCTAATGTGTACGTTGCCCAGGATGCCAACCTTGTATTCTTTCCCAACCTATCAATGGAATGATACGCAATCTCGCATATTCGAGAAAAAACAGTATAACGCAGCTAGCTAGGAGCGTTCACAGCGATCCGTACGATTAGCTCACTCAATGATCTAGATCCTCTCGTCGTCCCACCTTGTCCCCCCGCGTTTTCTACCACTTCCACCCGGAGCGTCCCGGCCGGCCCAAAACGTTAACGGGCTGCTGCTCCGAGGACCGATCTGGGCGCCCTCTCGTTCACTGCAACCTAATGTTGCGATTTTTGGTTGATCGGACCTCTCGTTCCTGCGAACAATCCCTCCAGAAAACCGATGGCGTCGCCCCTCCCCGATCTTCACTTTGATGGAAGGCGCTCGTCCGCAATCCTATCCCGAGCAGCGGCACCCACCGGGGCGCACCTGCTCCGACGCCATAGGCGCACTGTCGTCCCGCGTGTCTGCACTCCCTCCACACCCATTCCCTAGTCGAAGGTAACATCCAGCGGACATGGAGACACATCTCCTCTTCTCCCTTAATTCCATATGGTGCACCATCGACCACAACTTTGAGCGATAACGCTGACCGTCACGCGCCAATTTGCCCGACGGCAGAACAAGATGGCAGATGCTCTTCCGCAGACTTGCTCGCTCCTCGATCCGGTCTAGATTAGGTTCAAGGCCAGAGCCCCCAGAGGAGGCCATGGAGATGTCGCCACTGTTTTAGAGTCCGCGCACTGCGGCGTCTACCTTCTCCGCCTTCTGCCGCCGCGTAAGCATCCTCTCCTTCCTCTTCCCTGTTGGATACTTTTTTCTTTGGCTGCTCGGAATCTAATCGTAGACCATGTGGCAGCAACAGGAACATAATGTCTCTGGTTCTGATAAATTTTACGCTATGTAGCACAACAGCCGCAGCTACTAAGGGGGACGCTCTGCCATGATCACTCTTTGTACCACTTTTTTTCTCTCGCTATATAAGCTCCTCGAAGGTTGAGGTTATGAAGCCTTGTTTCCTTAACTTTTTGCTATGATTGGTTCAGGGCTTCAGGCCCTGCTCAGCATTGGAAATACACTTAACACCACGGGAATGGTCTGCTATGAGTGCTTCAACAAATCCTTCAGATAGTTAGCCTGGTTGCTGTGATCTTATTGTGGTGTCATTTATGTTTTCCCTGCAAAAAAAGGTGTCAGTTATGTTTGGTTTCCATATAAATCACATTTTGCTATATATTAATATTTTTCCTATGTGACATGGGGAGGTTGATAAAGTGAGTTTGCTTGGAGCGGTTTAAATGATACAACTTGTTTTCAGGGCTAAATTTGGATAAAGGTGATGCTTCGTCGTCCAGGAATTTTTTAGCAGTTCAAAGCGTGTTATGAAGTGCAAATGTGGGGTGCCTTTGGGCATATATGTGAGGCACGAAAACCAGAACCCGCACCTCTAAAGGTAGATGACAATCCGATCCATTTAATCAATATTGGTAGGTCTATCTGCATTTGGCACAAACATTTGACTTGTTACTAATTTTCTCTTCTATTTGTGTGCTTCACTGTTGTTGCTCCAGCTTTTTTTCTGAAACCTTTTCCTTGGCCTGACGAGAAACAATAGCAGTGATAGCTAATAAGAGTCCATGTTGTGAAGTTACCAGAAAGGTCAGCTTAAAAACAACTCAATATTTCTCGTTTGCGATTTATTTGTTCAGTCATTAGGTACATGAAATGATTTTGGCTTGGTAATGTTGGAGTTTCCTGTAAAAAAATGCGGTCTTTATTTCTTATGTCTGAATACGTATTGGATCCTTTTTATTGTGATGACTAGAAGTAACTCCCTAATATGTTGATTCTCCATGTCTCAATTTCCTTACCTTCTGTAATTTTAATTGTAACTACAGCACCTTCATTTTCTGGTCCTATAGTATAGTTATAAATTGTCCCTTTTTCCTTATATGTGTGTATATCTTACTTTCCACTATTACCCTGAACCTTAATGATAGCTATTGCAACATGTTAGTGCTAATTATTTGTTCCTATTGGATTTGGCAATAATTCAGATTTGTTCACCTCCATAGAGTTCTCGCTGCATCTTATTGTGGTCATTTCAATTGAACGTATTTGTTGCTTTTACTGTTTATCAATGTCGTCCTTTTGAGTGCCATCTTATTGAAATTGCAGTTTGTGCCGATGTGATATTGTGTACTGTGGTGATAGCTTGATAAAAAGATGAGCTGCAAGCAGTGCCGTAGCCAGGATATGGCTACGCCCCGGGCCAGCTTCGTTGGAACAACGGTTCCTGTAGCTACAGTGCTCTACTGTATCTACAGTGCATGAAGGATTTTACTTCCACGCCCCAGGCCATGGCCCGGGTAGCCCGGGGCCTGGCTACGCCCCTGGCTGCAAGTACCAGTAATTAGCAACTTAGTTGCCGTGGTGAGCAATCCTATGAACATGCATCTGTGTAAGCTAGCATCAATTGTAGCTGATTTTTTTATTCATTGAGTAAGTCGACTTTCTCCTCATGTATTCCCTTTTGATTAAAATTTTGAAGTATAACGTAAGAATGTAAGAATAGGTAATCTTAGAAAGGATCACAAAAAGGTACCAACTGAATATCTTTTGTAACATTTAGTAACAGTCCACTACGTTGTAGTCCCATGCCATTTGGAATTAACAATTTAATGCATGGTATAAATTTTGCCCCTACAGCAAATATGTTGTTCTTAGCAAAACGTTCTCCCCCTTTTTGTATACCCTATCACTTATATTTGGTGTTTATTTCAAAGCATTCGATCTTTTCACTATGGAGTACATCTATATTGAGGAACTATAATTTAAGCATATGCAAATTTAATTGTTATTTTCATGTCTATCTATTTATGAAAATTTATATTATCTATCATCAAAATTAACGGGCGCGGCAATGCGCGCCATCATGATCTAGTGGTGCAATAAGCCAGTGGGGCGCACCCTGGGGGTACGCGTGCTGGGTGGCTTGTGGGCCCCCTATGCTCCGTTTGCCCTATTTTTGGCTTATAAATTCGCACGTATTCTAAAACATTTGAAGCGAGACTCAAAACAATTTTATCACTGCAGCAAGCCTCTATTCCGAAGTGATCCCATCCAGAGCCTTGTTTCAGTACTCCGTCGAAGGGGGCGGAATCATTGGAAGACTATCTTCATCAACCTTGCTGCCTCTATGATGATGTGTGTGAGTAGTTCCTTCAGGACCTACAGGTCCATAGCAGTAGCTAGATGACTTTCTCTCTCTCATTTGCTCTTCAATACAATGATCTTCTCTAAGATCAATCTGATGTAATCTTTTGCGGTGTGTTTGCTGGGATCCGATGAATTGTGGGTTTATAATCAGATTATTCATTGAATTTATATGAGTTTCTTGAGCCTTCTTTGCTGCAAATTTTATAGCTTTGTATTTCTCACCGATCTATCCGTCTACTTTGGTCAAGTTTGATTGATTTATCTTCAGCGAGAGAGGTGCTTTGTAGTAGGTCCAGTCTTGTGGTGACTATGTCCAATGACAATAAGAATAAGGACACGTATTGTATTGTTTCTACTAAGGATAAAACGACGGGGTTTGTCATATTGTTTGATCTTACTTTATCTACATTATGTCATGTTGCTCTGTTTGTATGACTTAATACTTTGAGATGCATGTTGGATAGCGGTCTTGAGCTGGAGTAATAGTAGTAGATACAGTTGGATTAATGATCTACTTGTTACAAACGTAATGCCTATGTATTTATTATGCCATGAATGATCACAATTATAACTATGCGCAATTCCGTCAATTGCCCAACAGTAATTAGTTTACCCATCGCTACCTTGCTTTTGAGAGAGATGCCACTAGTGAACCTATGACCCCCGGGTCCATTTTCAATTAATTTGCAAGCTTCTGTTGTCGTCCCAGTGGAAACCAGGCTACCACAGGCCATCTACCTACGGCCCAGGAAGCGACCCCTGGCCCAAACACAAGAGGCGGCCCAGCCTTGGGCGCCACGAAGCAAGACGCCTCGCGAGGACCCCCCCCCCCCCCCCCCCCCCCCATGCGCTTCATAGATAACAACTTTAGCAGGCGAAGACTGCTTTGTCAAGATAAGCCTGGGCGTCTGTCCCCCTTTGAATTGCCATCGTGTGGCAACCCTTCCCGCCAACATTTTCGGGGGAAGAGAACCAAGGCAGCTATAAAAAGGGTGAAAGGATCGATATGGTTGACTAGAGGGGGTGAATAGGCAACTAACAATTTTTAGCTTTTCTTTACCAATTTAAACTTTGCATCAAAGTAGGTTGTCTAGATATGCAACTAGGTGAGCAACCTATATGATGCAACAACAACAAGCACACAAGCAAGCAAGGAATACAACACAAATTAAGCTTGCACAAGTAAAGGTAAGAGATGACCAAAAGTGGAGCCGGTGGAGACGAGGATGTGTTACCGAAGTTCCTTCCCTTTGAGAGGAAGTACATCTCCGTTGGAGCGGTGTGGAGGCACAATGCTCCCCAAGAAGCCACTAGGGCCACCGTATTCTCCTCACGCCCTCACACGATGCGAGATGCCGTGAATCCACTATTGGTGCCCTTGGAGGCGGCGACCGAACCTTTACAAACAAGGTTGGGGCAATCTCCACAACTTAATTGGAGGCTCCCAACGACACCACGAAGCTTCACCACAATGGAATATGGCTCCGCGGTGACCTCAACCGTCTAGGGTGCTCAAACACCCAAGAGTAACAAGATCCGCAAGGGATTAGTGGGGGGAATCAAATTTCTCTTGGTGGAAGTGTAGATCGGGGCCTTCTCAACCAATCCCTAGAAAATCAACAAGTTTGATTGGCTAGGGAGAGAGATCGGGCGAAAATGGAGCTTTGAGCAACAATGGAGCTTAGGGAGGGAAGAGGTGGTCAACTTGGGGAAGAAGACCCCCCTTTTATAGTGGGAGGAAAGATCCAACCGTTACCCACTGATTCAGCCCGCGACATGCGGTACTACCGCACAAAGCCGCGGTACTACCGCAAGGCATCGCGGTACTACCGCTCTACGATGCGGTACTACCGCTCCTGCGGCAGAGACCAGACGAGGCCCTGTTGTGTTGAAACAACGAGCGGTACTACCGCGCGCCCTTGCGGTACTACCGCAAGGCAGGGTTCGACTAGGCTAGGAAGGCACGGACTAATAAAATTACATCCGTGGCTACTTCCGTTGAATCTCGGTCTGTGCAAAAATCCGGCATGGTACTACCGCATGCTGAGAGCGGTACTACCGTGTAGGACGCGGATGTAAAAAATTACTTCCGCTCCTACTTCCGCGCATGCTAGTGTTCTGGGCTAGAGGCCACGGTACTACCGCACCTGAGGAGCGGTACTACCGCATAGAGCAGTACTACCACTTCCCTGGCCGGTACTACCGTGGGCCTCTGCGGTACTACTGCTCCGTTGAGCAGTACTACCGCACGCCACAGAACTATAGCACTTGGGAGCCTTCATTTTGTAAAGAAACGGATAAACGGACGGTGCTCCAAAGAAGCAAAGGAAAGGTGGTGCAAAGGAACAGACGTGTACGTGATGATTCCACCCAAACCTTTCCGACGCGGACCCCCTCTTAATAGTACGGCTTTCCTACGACTCAAATCCACCAAAAAGAAACATAGAGAAACGTCGTCTTCACTAGGCTCCGAGGGGCACCGAATCGTCTTGTGCCTAGACATGAGATATCTGAAATGCTCAATGCACACGATTAGTCCGCAAATGCATTGTCATCAATCACCAAAACCACATAGGGAAGAATATGCCCTTACAAAGGGGCAGGGCTGCCACCATAGAAGGGGATCACGCATTTAACCCCTGAGAGCTCCACCTTGTAGCTCACGAGCGTTGTCTCCACAAGCAATCCCATCAAGCAGAAGTAGGGTTTTACGCCGCACGGTGGCCCGAACCTGGGTAGCTCGTTGTGTCCCTGTCGTGCCTTGCGTCCCTCCGCCATGCCTCGCTCGCCGTAGCCACGCCAAGCTTGCCGTCTAGTTGCTAGGTCGCGAACCAGGGCCCTAGAGTTCGAACAAGGGTTTTGGAGGATTTTCCCTAGCACAAATCAATCCCCAGACATTTGGCGCGCCAGGTAGGGGGCTTGGTTTCGCGCCTTCAACCTCTACATCGACATGGCCGACGCATGACGCGAGCGCGCCCTGCGCAGGGCCTGCCAAGTCCAGACGGAGCCCATCATCCACGACAACCTCTCGCATTGCGTTCGTTCCTCCGCCGGACCCGCGGGAGTGAGGAGCAAGCCTCTTCCCTCCACCCTTCGGTGTAGCCGCAGCAAGACCCGCCTGCCAGCACCGCCACCGCGTCTTCGCTCGCCCACCGCGACCTGTCGGCTCCCTAGGCCGCGCTACTCATGGCGTAGGAGCTTCTGCGCTACCGCCCACCGAGGCCAGCTATCACGTCTCGCTCACGCGCATCACCGAGCTCGTCAACGCCGTCGGAGACGCCCCGACACCTTCTCGCCCCTTGCTGCCTCAGTCGTCGCATGGCGTGCGGGCAGGGTGCGAAGCGCCTCCTCCACCTCCTTCGGTAGATGGCGAAGCGGGGCGTCGCCGCGGAGCACACGCCCCGAAGCCGTCCCATGGCTCATTCCCGTCGCACGATGGCGGCCCCAGCTGCCACATCATCCAGCACTCGCTGCCCGACGCACGCGTTGCTACTTCTTGAGCTTGCGTTGGTTTTTCTCTCGAAGAGAAAAGGGTGATGCATCAAAGTAGAGATAAGTATTTCCCTTAGTTTGAGAACCAAGGTATCAATCCAGTAGGAGGAACACACAAGTCTCCAATGATAGCACCTACACAAACAAATAAATACTTGCACCCAACGCGATAAAGAGGCTGTCGATCCCTTCACGGTTATTTGCAAGGATGAGATCTGATAGAGATAGGTATAAAAGATAAATAAAAGTGCAAAACTAAAAAAAGTAAATAAATTGCAGCAAGGTATTTTTGTGTTTTCAATTTTATAGATCTGAAAATAATATGATAAAAATAGACCCCGGGGGCCATAGTTTTCACTAGAGGCTTCTCTCTTGAAAGAACACATACGGTGGGTAAACAAATTACTGTTGAGCAATTAATAGAAAAGCGCATAGTTATGACGATATCTAAGGCAATGATCATGAATATAGGCATCACGCCTATGACAAGTAGACCGACTCCTGCATGCATCTACTACTATTACTCCACACATCGACCGCTATCCAGCATGCATCTAGTGTTTTAAGTCAACAAGAACGGAGTAACGCCTTAAGCAAGATGACATGATGTAGAGGGATAGATCAAATCAGTATGGTAAAACCCCCATCTTTTTATCCTTAATGGCAACAATACAAATACGTGCCTTGCTACCCCTTCTGTCACTGGGTGAGGACACCGCAAGATTGAACCCAAAACAAAACACCTCCCCCATTGCAAGATAGATCAATCTAGTTGGCCAAACCAAATCAATAGATCAGAGAGAAATACAAAGCTATCTTAATCATGCATAAAAGAGTTCGGAGAAGACTCAAATAATATTCATACATAATCTGATCATAAATCCACAATTCATCAGATCTCAACAAACGCACCGCAAAAGAAGATTACATCGAATAGAACTCCAAGAACATCGAGGAGAACATTGTATTGAAGATCAAAGAGAGAGAAGAAGCCATCTAGCTAATAGCTATGGACTCGTAGGTCTGTGGTAAACTACGCACACATCATCAGAAGGGCAGCAAGGTTGGTGTAGAGGCCCTCCGTGATCGAATCCCTCAGGCAAAGTACCGAAAAAGGCCCCAAGATGGGATCTCACAAGAACAGAAGCATGCGGTGGCGGAAAAGTATTTTTTGGTGTGCCCTCTGGTATACAAGGAATATTTGGGTATTTATAGAGCTGAGATTAGGGTTAGGTGGTCCCGAGGGGCCCACAAGCTTGGGAGGCGCCCCCCGGGTCGCGCCCTGTGAGCTTGTGGCCCTCTCATGGCTCCTTTGGCCTCCTCTCGAAGCTTCGTGGGTGTCTTCTAGTCCAAGAAAAATCGTCAAAAAGTTTCGTTCTGTTTGGACTCCGTTTGGTATTGATTTTCTGTAAAAGGCAAAAACAAGAAAAAAAACAGCAACTGGCACTGGGCACTAGGTTAATAGGTTAGTCCCAAAAAATGATATAAAATGGCATACTAATGCATATAAAACATCCAAGATGGATAATATAATAGCATGGAACAATAAAAAATTATAGATACGTTGGAGACGTATCACGCGTCCCCAAGCTTAATTCATGCTCGTCCTCGAGTAGGTAAATGATAAAAAACAGAATTTTTGATGTGGAATGCTACATAGCATGTTTATCATGTAATCTTTCTTTATTGTTGTAAGTGCATCTAGTGCCCCTTAGTGATTTTGGTGTATTGAAGACTTATAGGTTAAGGGACTAATGTGTTTGTGAGTGTACACAGGTTCTATAAGTCTATGAGGAGTTTGATATTTACGATGAAAGTCGACCCCTAAAAATGAATATCTTCATTTGAAGACTTTGGTTTTCTTGAAGACTTTGAAAATGAGGAAATTGGTGTGATCTTGAAGACTTTGATATTGATGCGAGGATTATGAAGCATGAAGACTTTTGTTTTCGTAGTTTTGTTTTCTCTTTCTTGAGTCATAGGAAACACCATACTGTTAAAGGGGGTCGAGGTAAAACTAAGGAAAAGTTTCCAAGTGATGCTCATCTCAATGCCTACACATACCCAATCCTTTCGAGTGAAGCCATTGGAAATCTCATACAGTTCAGTCATTTTCTTCAGTGACAGAGACGAAGATCTTCTGTTCTCTGAGGAATTTGTTCTGACTGAGGAGTTAAGAATTCGCCAGTGCGGATTGCCTACAAGTGAGGAACATGATAGCCCTGAGGAATTTGAGAGCTCAGATTTCCGACCGTTGTTGTGCTACGCGCCAGCTGTCCCAAATATCTTATCCACCTAACGGTCATATAATTGAAGGGCATTTATGTCTTATCATGTCGGGCTACTCCCAGGTTATAAATAGCCGCCCCCTACAACCACTAGCTGGTTGGCTGCTCCGAGAGAAACTGACACTTGTCATTTAGAGCATCCCATCCTCCAAGGACTTTGAGAGAAAATCATCAGTGAGGAAAAACCCAAACCCAACACCTAAAACCCAAAGTGATTGAGCATCACTGAAGAGATTGTTCCTGTGTGGAACCGACGCTTGTTACCTTTGAGGACTGTGCATCCTCCAGATGGCTAGGCATCATGGTCTTGAGCATCCAAGAGGAATTGTGGATCGCTGAGTGACCAAGTCTGTGAAGGTTTGGAAGTCACCTGTGAAGACTTACCACGAGTGATTGGGCGAGGTATGTGTGACCTTAGCTCAAGGAGAATACGGTGAGGACTGTGTGTCCGGGACTGTGTGTCCTCAGGTTTAAATACCTAGCCGCTCCAACCAGACGTACAACTATCACAGCAGTTGGAACTGGTCTACCAAATCATTGTCTTCATCGAGCCACTGGTTCTATTTCCTCAACCCTTTCATTTCCTCATTCATGTGTTGATGAATTTGATCGTTACTGTTTGAAGACTTTGACTGAAGACTTTCTCAATTTCTTCAATCCTAATTCTTCAGTCATCTAGTCTTTTGCCTGCTTATTCTGTTTACACGCTACCTGTGCTCTGTGCTTGTTTCATATCATCATGATGGCTGTGTTACTGCCATGTTATGCTTGCACCTGAGTACTTATTCCGCTACTTGTAGTTCGTCACTTAGCAAATTCCTCAAGCAGTATTTCCTTAGTGACGAATTTGTAAAAATCGCCTATTCACCCCCCCTCTAGTCGATATAACGCACTTTCAATTGGTATCAGAGCAAGGTACTCCCTTGTTCTGTGTGATTTTGGTTTAACCACCTAGAGTTTTAGTTATGTCGACTGCAGGCATGATCAAGGTCTCGGCTGGGTGTCCTACCTTTGATGGGACGGACTACCCCTACTGGAAGAATAAGATGCGCATGCATCTTGAGGCAAATTGACAACGATCTCTGGTATGTTGTGGAAAATGGCGTTCCCTCTGTCACTCCTTCCGTGAACGCTACTGATGTGAAGAGATTCAAGCAACTCGACTCTCAAGCGAAGAATATCATATGTGGCCATCTGACCAAAGGACAGTACGGCAGAGTGAGTGCTTTGGAGTCTGCAAAGCTTATCTGTGACAGGTTGTCCAAGGTCAACGAAGGAATCTCAACTCAGCGTGATTCTCGAGTTGACGTTCTTGTCAATCTCTTTAACCGCTTCAAAAGACTCGACAATGAGAATGTCCAGCAAACCTTTGATCGCCTGATGTCTACTACGCAACTTTATTCTTGTAGACTCGTGTTGGGCCTCCAAGAGCAAAGTTTTGTAGGACAGTAGCAATTTTTCCTCAAGTGGATGACCTAAGATTTATCAATCCGTGGGAGGCGTAGGATGAAGATGGTCTCTCTCAAACAATCCTGCAACCAGATACAAGAAATCTCTTGTGTCCCCAACACACCCAATACAATGGCAAATTGTATAGGTGCACTAGTTCGGCGAAGAGATGGTAATAAAAGTGTAATATGGATGGTAGAAATATATTTTTATAATCTGAATAAATAAAAACAGCAAGGTAGCGAACGATAAAAGTGAGCACAAACGGTATTGCAATGCTTGAAAACAAGGCCTAGGGTCCGTACTTTCGCTAGTGCAATCTCTCAACAATGCTAATCTAATTGGATCATATAACCATCCCTCAAAGTGCGATGAAGAATCACTCCAAAGTTCTTATCTAGCGGAGAACATAAGAAGAAATTATTTGTAGGGTACGAAACCACCTCAAAGCTATTCTTTCCGATCAATCTATCCTAGAGTTCGTACTAAAATAACACCAAGCTATTCTTTCCGATCGATCTAACCAAGAGTTCGTACTAAAATAACACCATATGATACACATCAACCAACTCTAATGTCACCTAGATACTCCAATGTCACCGCGAGTATCCGTGAGTTGATTATACGATATGCATCAAACAATTTCAGATTCATAATACTCACTCCAACACAAAGAACCTCAAAGAGTGCCCCAAGATTTCTACCGGAGAAACAAGGACGAAAACATGCATCAACCCCTATGCATAGATTACCCCAATGTCACCTCGGGAATCCGCGAGTTGAGTGCCAAGACATAGATCAAGTGCTCTCAAATCCATAAAAGTATTCAATCCGATAAAACAAAATCTCAAAGGGAAAACTCAATTCACAACAAGATAGATAGGGGAAAACACCATATGATCCGACTATATTAACAAAGCCCGCGATACATCAAGATCGTGACATCTCAAGAACACGAGAGAGAGAGAGAGAGAGAGATTAAACACATAGCTACTAGTACAAACCCTCAGCCCCGAGGGTGGACTACTCCCTCCTCATCGTGGTGGCCGCCGGGATGATGAAGATGGCCACCGGTGATGATTTCCCCCTCCGGCAGGGTGCCGGAACGGGGTCTAGATTGGGTTTTCGTGGCTACAGAGGCTTGCGGCAGCGAAACTTCTGATCTAGGTTTACCCCTGATGGTTTCTCTATTTATAGGAATTTTTGGCGTTGGTTTCATGCTAAGATGGGCCTCGAGGTGAGCACAACCCACCGGGGCACGGGCAAGGGCCCAGGCGCGGCCCGGTGTCTTGTGCCCTACTCCTTCACCTTATGGTCCTTCCACGAAGCTTCGGGGGTCTCTTTTGTTCAAAAAAAATCATCAAAAAGTTTCAGCTCATTTGGAGAACTTTCATTTCTGCACAAAAAACAACACCACGGTAGTTCTCCTGAAAACAACGTCAGTCCGGGTTAGTTCCATGCAAATCATACCAACACCATATAAAATTGTTGTAAACATGGCATGAATACTTCATAAATTATAGATACGTTGGAGACGTATCAGCATCCCCAAGCTTAATTCCTACTCGTCCTCGAGTAGGTAAATGATAAAAGAAATAATTTATGAAGTGTGAATGCTAGCAAAGTGCATAAGTTTGATCAATGATAATTTCAATCACTTTTCCTAGCATCATAACAGCAACTCTTTCTCATAAAACTTATTATGATAAAGTAGCAATTGAAAACGGAATTTTTGTTGTGGAAAGCTACCTATAATATTCATCATATAATCTTTCTTTTGTAGCATGGACATTTGGACTTGAATGATTCAAAGCAATAGTCTATAATTTGACATGAGGACATCAATACTCAAGCATATCAACAAGCAACCATGTCTTTCAAAATATCAACACTAAAGAGAGTTATCCCTAGCCCATCATACTCAATCATTGATCCATTCATGAGACACACTCGAATATTAGCTACATCCAATGCTCAAGTACGATCATAGTGCCCCTTAGTTGGTGCTTTATAAGAGAAGATGGAGACTCAAAAAAAATTAAAAATTGCATAAAGTAAATAGATAGGCCCTTCGCAGAGTGAAGTAGGGATTTGTAGAGGTGCCATAGCTCAAAGCTTAAATTGAGAGATAAAAGATTTTGGGAGGCATACTTTTCCCGTCAACGAAAACGACCGAGTAATTTCCAACACTTTCCATGCTAGATATATCATAGGCGGTTCCCAAACAGAAAATAAAGTTTATTCCTTTTTCCACCATTCTTTCACAATCCATGGCTAGCCGTATCCACAGGTGCCCTCTATACCAACACTTTCCAAGGAATTTATTATTTGACAACATAAAGTAAATTCATTTTTCATTTCGGGACTGGGCATCCCTAATACGTTTGCCGTACTCTCGTGCAATGACAAGTGAATAAACACTCATCTTGAGAATAACACATCTAGCATGGAAAATATTGGCCACCCCCTGCCGCTTCATGAGCGGTACGAGCACACAAAAAGGAAATTATTTTGAAATTTTAGAGATGGCACATACAAATTTGATTAGAACGGCACGGGAATACCGCATATAGGTAGGTATGGTGGACTCATGTGGCAAAACTAGGTTTAGTGATTTTTTATGCACAAGTAGTATTCCCACTTAGTACAAATGGAGGCTAGCAAATAGATTGAGAAGCAACCAACCAAGAAACGAAAATTCACATAAACGAGCATTGAGCATAACTAACACCGAATAATGCACCACAAGTAGGATGTAATTTCATTGCATAACTATTTAATTTTGTGCTTGCATAGGGAATCACAAACCTTAACACCAATATTCTTACTAAAGCATAATTACTCACCAACATGATTCACATATTATTATCTCCATATCGCAAAACTATTGCAAGGAATCAAACTTATCATATCCAATGATCTACATGAGAGTTTTTATTATATCCTTCTTGGATATTCATTATATTAGGACCAATTTCAAAGCTTGTGCAAATTGTTATCACTATTATCAACTCTCGAAATAATATAAGTGAAGCATGAGAGTGTTCGACAAACTACTCCGAAAAGATTTAAGTGAAGATCAAATGAGTAGTTAAGTAAATAGGTAGCTATTTGAGGACTCTCTCTTATTTAAAAACTTTCAGATCTAAGTATTTTATTAAAACAGCAAGCAAAACAAAATAAAATGACATTCTAAGAAAAGCACACATCATGTGAAGAAGCAAAAACTTAGGCTCAACCGATACTAACCGATAATTGTTGATGAAGAAAGGTGGGATGCCTACCGGAGCATCCCCAAGCTTAGATGCTTGAGACTTCTTGGAATATTAACTTGGGATGCCTTGGGCATCCCCAAACTTGAGCTCTTGTGTCTTCTTCATTCTTCTCATAACACGGTTTCCCTAATTCTTAAAAACTTCGTCCACACAAAACTCAACAAGAACTCATAAGATACGTTAGTATAAATCAATGCAACACCTTATCATTCTCTACTGTAGCAAATCACTAAAATTATTATTTAACATTTCATACTAAATGCCTCTGCATATTTAATACTCCTATCCTCAAATAGAATCATTAAACAAGCAAACATATGCAAACAATGCAAACATAACAGCAATCTCTCTAAACAGAACAGTCTGTAAAGAGTGCAATATTCATTTTACTTACCAAACTCCAAAAATTCTGAAAAATTACCAAACTGTAGAAAATTTATTATAGCTTACTATTCAAAAAACTTCAAACTTTTATCACATTCTTAAATTTCTATAGAATTTTTGCAACAGCGACAAAGTTTCTGTTTTGAAACAGCAACTCATAGACTTGCAAAATAAGCATAGCAAAGGCTATACTTGACATTTTTATTGAAGTAAAAGATACAAAATATTATTCTAAATAACAGGAAGAAAATCCTAATAAAAGAAAATGACACTCCAAGAAAAACACATATCATGTGACGAATGAAAATATAGCCCCAAGTAAGGTTACCGATAATGTTGGAGACGAAAGAGGGGATGCCTTCCGGGGCATCCCCAAGCTTAGTTGCTTGGATCTTCCTTGAATATTACCTTGGGGGTGCCTTGGGAATCCCCAAGCTTAGGGTCTTGTCACTCCTTATTCTCCTCATATTGATATCTCACCCAAAACTTGAAAACTTCAATCACACAAAACTTAACGGAACTTCGTGAGATGGGTTAGTATGATAAAGACAAATCATTCACTTTGGCACTGTCAAAGAAAAGATTCATAATTGTTATCAAACAATTCCTACTGTACACTATAATTTCCACAATTTATATTAAGCAATATAAGCCACAGAAACTAGAAAACAAGCAAATTATGCATTGAAAAAAGAATCTGTCAAAAACAGAACAGTATGTAAAGATATGAATTAACGTCATACTTACATAACTCCAGAAATTATTAAAAATTAGGAAAAAGTAGAAAATTTGTATATCCATCAACTGTAAAAAATTCAGAATTTTTGCATGTTCCAGTAAAAGACAGGAATTTCTGCACTGGACGCAAAAGTTTCTGTTTTTGCACAGAATCAAGTCAACTATCATCCACACTATCCAAAAGGCTTTACTTGGCACTTTATTGAAACAAAATCTATAAAACATGATTAATACAGTAGCCTAATAATGTGAACACACAAAAACAGTAGGTAAAAGTGTTGGGTTATCTCCCAACAAGCGCTTTTCTTTAATGCCTTTTAGTTAGGCATGATGATTTCAATGATGCTCGCATAAAAGATAAGAATTGAAACATAACAAAAGCATCATGAAGCATATGAGTAACACATTTCAGTCTAACCCACTTCCTATGCATAGGGATTTTGTGAGCAAACAACTTATGGGAACAAGAATCAACTAGCATAGGAAGGCAAAACAAGCAAAACTTCAAAATTTTCAACACATAGAGAGAAAACCTGATATTATTGCAACATGTAAAAGCATATGTTCCCTATCATAATAATTTTCAGTAGCATCATGAATGAATTCAACAATATAAGCATCACATAAAGCATTATTTTCATGATCCACAAGCATAGAAAATTTATTACTCTCCGCATAAGCAAATTTATTCTCATGAATAGTAGTGGGAGCAAACTCAACAAAATAACTATCATGGGATTCTTGATTGGCATAATCAAATTGAACATTAAAATTATGATGACAAGTTTCATGGCTATCATTATTCTTTATAGCACACATGTCATCACCATAATCATCATAGATAGCAACTTTGTTGTCATAATCAATTGAAACCTCTTCCAAAATAGTGGATTCATCACTAAATAAAGTCATGACCTCTCCAAATCCACTTTCATAATTATCACAATAAGATTCAACACCCTCCAAAATAGTGGGATCATCATTACATAAAGTTGACACTCTTCCAAACCCACTTTCATCAATATAATCATCATAAATAGTAGGCATGCAATCATTATAACAAATTTGCACATCAAATCTTGGGGGACTAAAAATACCATCTTCATCAAACATAGCATCCCCAAGCCTATGGCTTTGCATATCGTTAGCATCATGGATATTCAAAGAGTTCATACCAACAACATTGCAATCATGCTCGTCATTCAAAGATTTTTTGTCAAACATTTTATAGAATTCTTCCTCTATCAATTGAGCATAATTTTCGTTTCCATCATTTTCACGAAAGATATTATAAAGATGAACAATATGATGCAACCTCAATTCCATTCTTTGTAGTTTTCTTTTACAAACCAAACTAGTGATAAAACAAGAAACAAAAAGATTCAATTGCAAGATCTAAAGATATACCTTCAAGCACTCACCTCCCCGGCAACGGCGCTAGAAAAGAGCTTGATGTCTACTACGCAACTTTATTCTTGTAGACTCGTGTTGGGCCTCCAAGCGCAGAGTTTTGTAGGACAGTACCAATTTTCCCTCAAGTGAATGACCTAAGGTTTATCAATCCGTGGGAGGCGTAGGATGAAGATGGTCTCTCTCAAACAACCCTGCAACCAAATACAAGAAATCTCTTGTGTCCCCAACACACCCAATACAATGGCAAATTGTATAGGTGCACTAGTTCGGCGAAGAGATGGTAATAAAAGTGTAATATGGATGGTAGAAATATATTTTTATAATCTGAATAAATAAAAACAGCAAGGTAGTGAACGATAAAAGTGAGCACAAACGGTATTGCAATGCTTGAAAACAAGGCCTAGGGTCCGTACTTTCGCTAGTGCAATCTCTCAACAATGCTAATCTAATTGGATCATATAACCATCCCTCAAAGTGCGATGAAGAATCACTCCAAAGTTCTTATCTAGCGGAGAACATAAGAAGAAATTGTTTGTAGGGTACGAAACCACCTCAAAGCTATTCTTTCCGATCAATCTATCCTAGAGTTCGTACTAAAATAACACCAAGCTATTCTTTCCGATCGATCTAACCAAGAGTTCGTACTAAAATAACACCATATGATACACATCAACCAACTCTAATGTCACCTAGATACTCCAATGTCACCGCGAGTATCCGTGAGTTGATTATACGATATGCATCTAACAATTTCACATTCATAATAGTCAATCCAACACAAAGAACCTCAAAGAGTGCCCCAAGATTTCTACCGGAGAAACAAGGACGAAAACGTTCATCAACCCCTACGCATAGATTACCCTAATGTCACCTCGGGAATCTGCGAGTTTAGTGACAAGACATAGATCAATTGCTCTCAAATCCATAAAAGTATTCAATCCGATAAAACGAAATCTCAAAGGGAAAACTCAATTCACAACAAGATAGAGAGGGGAAAACACCATATGATCTGACTATAATAACAAAGCCCGCGATACATCAAGATCGTGACATCTCAAGAACACGAGAGAGAGAGATTAAACACATAGCTACTAGTACAAACCCTCAGCCCCGAGGGTGGACTACTCCCTCCTCATCGTGGTGGCCGCCGGGATGATGAAGATGGCCATCGGTGAAGATTTCCCCCTCCGGCAGGGTGCCGGTACGGGGTCTAGATTGGTTTTTTGTGGCTACAGAGGCTTGCGGCAGCGGAACTTCTGATCTAGGTCTACCCCTGATGGTTTCTCTATTTATAGGAATTTTTGGCGTTGGTTTCATGCTAAGATGGGCCTTGAGGTGAGCACAACCCACTGGGGCACGGGCAAGGGCCCAGGCGCGGCCCGGTGTCTTGTGCCCTACTCCTTCACCTTATGGTCCTTCCACGAAGCTTCGGGGGTCTCTTTTGTTCCAAAAAAATCGTCAAAAAGTTTTAGCTCATTTGGAGAACTTTCATTTCTGCACAAAAAACAACACCACGGTAGTTCTCCTGAAAAACAACGTCAGTCCGGGTTAGTTCCATGCAAATCATACCAAAACCATATAAAATTGTTGTAAACATGGCATGAATACTTCATAAATTATAGATATGTTGGAGACGTATCAGCATCCCCAAGCTTAATTCCTACTCGTCCTCGAGTAGGTAAATGTTAAAAGAAATAATTTATGAAGTGTGAATGCTAGCAAAGTGCATAAGTTTGATCAATGATAGTTTCAATCACTTTTCCTAGCATCATAACAACAACTCTTTCTCATAAAACTTATTATGATAAAGTAGCAATTGAAAACGGAATTTTTGTAGTGGAAAGCTACCTATCATATTCATCATATAATCTTTCTTTTGTAGCATGGCCATTTGGACTTGAATGATTCAAAACAATAGTCTATAATTTGACATGAGGACATCAATACTCAAGCATATCAACAAGCAACCATGTCTTTCAAAATATCAACACTAAAGAAAGTTATCCCTAGCCCATCATGTTCAATCATTGATCCATTCATGAGACACACTCGAATATTAGCTACATCCAATGCTCAAGTACGATCATAGTGCCCCTTAGTTGGTGCTTTATAAGAGAAGATGGAGACTCAAAAAAAATTAAAAATTGCATAAATTAAATAGATAGGCCCTTCGCAGAGGGAAGTAGGGATTTGTAGAGGTGCCAGAGCTCAAAGCTTAAATTGAGAGATAAAAGATTTTGGGAGGCATACTTTTCCCGTCAACGAAAACGACCGAGTAATTCCCAACACTTTCCATGCTAGATATATCATAGGCGGTTCCCAAACAGAAAATAAAGTTTATTTCTTTTTCCACCATTCTTTCACAATCCATGGCTAGCCGTATCCACGGGTGCCCTCCATACCAACACTTTCCAAGGAATTTATTATTTGACAACATAAAGTAAATTCATTTTTCATTTTGGGACTGGGCATCCCTAATACCTTTGCCGTACTCTCGTGCAATGACAGGTGAATAAACACTGATCTTGAGAATAACACACCTAGCATGGAAAATATTGGCCACCCCCTGCCGCTTCATGAGCGGTACGAGCACACAAAATGGAAATTATTTTGAAATTTTAGAGATGGCACATACAAATTTGCTTAGAACGGCATGGGAATACCGCATATAGGTAGGTATGGTGGACTCATGTGGCAAAACTGGGTTTAGTGATTTTGGATGCACAAGTAGTATTCCCACTTAGTACAAATGGAGGCTAGCAAATAGATTGAGAAGCAACCAACCAAGAAACAAAAATTGACATAAACGAGCATTGAGCATAACTAACACCGAATAATGCACCACAAGTAGGATGTAATTTCATTGCATAACTATTGAATTTTGTGCTTGCATAGGAATCACAAACCTGAACACCAATATTCTTACTAAAGCATAATTACTCACCAACATGACTCACATATTATTATCTCCATATCGCAAAACTATTGCAAGGAATCAAACTTATCATATCCAATGATCTACATGAGAGTTTTTATTATATCCTTCTTGGATATTCATTATATTAGGACCAATTTCAAAGCTTGTGCAAATTGTCATCACTATTATTAACTCTCAAAATAATATAAGTGAAGCATGAGAGTGTTCGACAAACTACTCCAAAAAGATTTAAGTGAAGATCAAATGAGTAGTTAAGTAAATAGGTAGCTATTTGAGGACTCTCTCTTATTTAAAAACTTTCAGATCTAAGTATTTTATTAAAACAGCAAGCAAAACAAAATAAAATGGCATTCTAAGAAAAGCACACATCATGTGAAGAAGCAAAAACTTAGGCTCAACCGATACTAACCGATAATTGTTGATGAAGAAAGGTGGGATGCCTACCGGGGCATCCCCAAGCTTAGATGCTTAAGACTTCTTGGATATTAACTTGGGATGCCTTGGGCATCCCCAAGCTTGAGCTCTTGTGTCTTCTTCATTCTTCTCATAACACGGTTTCCCTAATTCTTAAAAACTTCATCCACACAAAACTCAACAAGAACTCGTAAGATACGTTAGTATAAATCAATGCAACACCTTATCATTCTCTACTGTAGCAAATCACTAAAATTATTATTTAACATTTCATACTAAATGCCTCTGCATATTTAATACTCCTATCCTCAAATAGAATCATTAAACAAGCAAACATATGCAAACAATGCAAACATAACAGCAATCTGTCTAAACAGAACAGTCTGCAAAAAGTGCAATATTCATTATACTTACCTAACTCCAAAAATTCTGAAAAATTACCACACTGTAGAAAATTTATTATATCTTACTATGCAAAAACAATTAACCTTTTATCACATACTTAATTTTCTATAGAATTTTTGTAACATCCACAAACTTTCTGTTTTGAAACAGCAACTCATAGACTTGCAAAATAAGCATAGCAAAGGCTATACTTGACATTTTTATTGAAGTAAAAGATACAAAACATTATTCTAAATAATAGTAAGAAAATACTAATAAAATAAAATGACGCTCCAAGCAAAACACATATCATGTGACGAATGAAAATATAGCCCCAAGTAAGGTTACCGATAATGTTGGAGACGAAAGAGGGGATGCCTTCCGGGTCATCCCCAAGCTTAGTTGCTTGGATTTTCCTTGAATATTACCTTGGTGGTGCCTTGGGCATCCCCAAGATTAGGGTCTTGTCACTCCTTATTCTCCTCATGTCAATACCTCACCCAAAACTTAAAAACTTCAATCACACAAAACTTAACGGAACTTCGTGAGATGAGTTAGTATGATAAAGACAAATCATTCACTTTGGCACTGTCAAAGACAAGATTCATAATTGTTATCACACAGTTCCTACTGTACTCTACAATTTCCACAATTTATATTAAGCAATATAAGCCACAGAAACTAGAAAACAAGCAAATTATGCATTGAAAACAGAATCTGTCAAAAACAGAATAGTACGTAAATATCTGAATTAAGGTCATACTTCTGTAACTCAAGAAATTCTGAAAAATTAGGACAACGTTGAAAATTTGCATATCCATGAACTGTAAAAAATTATGAATTTTGCCGCATTCCAGTAATATACAGGAATTTCTGCACTGGACGCAAAAGTTTCTGTTTTTGCACAGAATCAAGTCAACTATCATCCACACTATCCAAAAGGCTTTACTTGGCACTTTATTGAAAAAAAGCTATAAAACATGATTACTACAGTAGCCTAATCATGTGAACACACAAAAACAGTAGGCAAAAGTGTTGGGTTGTCTCCCAACAAGCGCTTTTCTTTAATGCCTTTTAGCTTGGCATGATGATTTCAATGATGCTCGCATAAAAGATAAGAATTGAAACATAACAAAAGCATCATGAAGCATATGAGTAACACATTTCAGTCTAACCCACTTCCTATGCATAGGGATTTTGTGAGCAAACAACTTATGGGAACAAGAATCAACTAGCATAGGAAGGCAAAACAAGCAAAACTTCAAAATTTTCAACACATAGAGAGAAAACCTGATATTATTGCAATATGTAAAAGCATATGTTCCCCTATCATAATAATTTTCAGTAGCATCATGGATGAATTCAACAATATAACCATCACATAAAGCATTATTTTCATGATCCACAAGCATAGAAAATTTATTACTCTCCACATAAGCAAATTTATTCTCATGAATAGTAGTGGGAGCAAACTCAACAAAATAACTATCATGGGATTCTTGATTGGCATAATCAAATTGAACATTAAAATTCTGATAACAAGTTTCATGGCTATCATTATTCTTTATAGCACACATGTCATCACCATAATCATCATAGATAGCAACTTTGTTGTCATAATCAATTGAAACCTCTTCTAAAATAGTGGATTCATCACTAAATAATGTCGTGACCTCTCCAAATCCACTTTCATAATTATCACAATAAGATTCAACACCCTCCAAAATAGTGGGATCATCATTACATAAAGTTGACACTCTTCCAAACCCAGTTTCATCAATATAATCATCATAAATAGTAGGCATGCAATCATTATAACAAATTTGCACATCAAATCTTGGGGGACTAAAAATACCATCTTCATCAAACATAGCATCCCCAAGCCTATGGCTTTGCATATCGTTAGCATCATGGATATTCAAAGAGTTCATACCAACAACATTGCAATCACACTCATCATTCAAAGAGTTTTTGTCAAACATTTTATAGAATTCTTCCTCTATCAATTGAGCACAATTTTCGTTTCCATCGTTTTCACGAAAGATATTATAAAGATGAACAATATGATGCAACCTCAATTTCATTTTTTGTAGTTTTATTTTACAAACCAAACTAGTGATAAAACAAGAAACTAAAAGATTCAATTGCAAGATCTAAAGATATACCTTCAAGCACTCACCTCCCCGGCAACGGCGCTAGAAAAGAGCTTGATGTCTACTACGCAACTTTATTCTTGTAGACTCGTGTTGGGCCTCCAAGCGCAGAGTTTTGTAGGACAGTAGCAATTTTCCCTCAAGTGGATGGCCTAAGGTTTATCAATCCGTGGGAGGCGTAGGATGAAGATGGTCTCTCTCAAACAACCCTGCAACCAAATACAAGAAATCTCTTGTGTCCCCAACACACCCAATACAATGGCAAATTGTATAGGTGCACTAGTTCGGCGAAGAGATGGTAATAAAAGTGTAATATGGATGGTAGAAATATATTTTTATAATCTGAATAAATAAAAACAGCAAGGTAGTGAACGATAAAAGTGAGCACAAACGGTATTGCAATGCTTGAAAACAAGGCCTAGGGTCCGTACTTTCGCTAGTGCAATCTCTCAACAATGCTAATCTAATTGGATCATATAACCATCCCTCAAAGTGCGATGAAGAATCACTCCAAAGTTCTTATCTAGCGGAGAACATAAGAAGAAATTGTTTGTAGGGTACGAAACCACCTCAAAGCTATTCTTTCCGATCAATCTATCCTAGAGTTCGTACTAAAATAACACCAAGCTATTCTTTCCGATCGATCTAACCAAGAGTTCGTACTAAAATAACACCATATGATACACATCAACCAACTCTAATGTCACCTAGATACTCCAATGTCACCGCGAGCATCCGTGAGTTCATCATACATTATGCATCAAACAATTTCAGATTCATAATACTCAATCCAACACAAAGAACCTCAAAGAGTGCCCCAAGATTTCTACCGGAGAAACAAGGACGAAAACGTGCATCAACCCCTATGCATAGATTACCCCAATGTCACCTCGGGAATCCGCGAGTTGAGTGCCAAGACATAGATCAAGTGCTCTCAAATCCATAAAAGTATTCAATCCGATAAAACGAAATCTCAAAGGGAAATCTCAATTCACAACGAGATAGAGAGGGGAAAACACCATATGATACGACTATATTAATAAAGCCCGCGATACATCAAGATCGTGACATCTCAAGAACACGAGAGAGAGAGAGATTAAACACATAGCTACTAGTACAAACCCTCAGCCCCGAGGGTGGACTACTGCCTCCTCACCGTGGTGGCCGCCGGGATGATGAAGATGGCCACCGGTGATGATTTCCCCCTCCGGCAGGGTGCCTGAACGGGGTCTAGATTGGGTTTTCGTGGCTACAGAGGCTTGCGGCAGCGAAACTTCTGATCTAGGTTTACCCCTGATGGTTTCTCTATTTATAGGAATTTTTGGCGTTGGTTTCATGCTAAGATGGGCCTCGAGGTGAGCACAACCCACCGGGGCACGGGCAAGGGCCCAGGCGCGGCCCGGTGTCTTGTGCCCTACTCCTTCACCTTATGGTCCTTCCACGAAGCTTCGGGGGTCTCTTTTGTTCAAAAAAAATCATCAAAAAGTTTCAGCTCATTTGGAGAACTTTCATTTCTGCACAAAAAACAACACCACGGTAGTTCTCCTGAAAACAACGTCAGTCCGGGTTAGTTCCATGCAAATCATACCAACACCATATAAAATTGTTGTAAACATGGCATGAATACTTCATAAATTATAGATACGTTGGAGACGTATCAGCATCCCCAAGCTTAATTCCTACTCGTCCTCGAGTAGGTAAATGATAAAAGAAATAATTTATGAAGTGTGAATGCTAGCAAAGTGCATAAGTTTGATCAATGATAATTTCAATCACTTTTCCTAGCATCATAACAACAACTCTTTCTCATAAAACTTATTATGATAAAGTAGCAATTGAAAACGGAAATTTTGTTGTGGAAAGCTACCTATCATATTCATTATATAATCTTTCTTTTGTAGCATGGACATTTGGACTTGAATGATTCAAAGCAATAGTCTATAATTTGACACGAGGACATCAATACTCAAGCATATCAACAAGCAACCATGTCTTTCAAAATATCAACACTAAAGAAAGTTATCCCTAGCCCATCATGCTCAATCATTGATCCATTCATGAGACACTCTCGAATATTAGCTACATCCAATGCTCAAGTACGATCATAGTGCCCCATAGTTGGTGCTTTATAAGAGAAGATGGAGAATAAAAAAAATTAAAAATTTCATAAAGTAAATAGATAGGCCCTTCGCAGAGGGAAGTAGGGATTTGTAGAGGTGCCAGAGCTCAAAGCTTAAATTGAGAGATAAAAGATTTTGGGAGGCATACTTTTCCCGTCAACGAAAACGACCGAGTAATTCCCAACACTTTCCATGCTAGATATATCATAGGCAGTTCTCAAACAGAAAATAAAGTTTATTCCTTTTTCCACCATTCTTTCTAAATCCATGGCTAGCCGTATCCACGGGTGCCCTCCATACCAACACTTTCCAAGGAATTTATTATTTGACAATATAAAGTAAATTCATTTTTCATTTCGGGACTGGGCATCCCTAATAACTTTGCCGTACTCTCGTGCAATGACAAGTGAATAAACACTCATCTTGAGAATAACACATCTAGCATGGAAAATATTGGCCACCCCCTGCCGCTTCATGAGCGGTACGAGCACACAAAAAGGAAATTGTTTTGAAATTTTAGAGATGGCACATACAAATTTGCTTAGAACGGCACGGGAATACCGTATATAGGTAGGTATGGTGAACTCATGTGGCAAAACTGGGTTTAGTGATTTTGGATGCACAAGTAGTATTCCCACTTAGTACAAATGGAGGCTAGCAAATAGATTGAGAAGCAACCAACCAAGAAACGAAAATTCACATAAACGAGCATTGAGCATAACTAACACCGAATAATGCACCACAAGTAGGATGTAATTTCATTGTATAACTATTTAATTTTGTGCTTGCATAGGGAATCACAAACCTTAACACCAATATGCTTACTAAAGCATAATTACTCACCAACATGACTCACATATTATTATCTCCATATCGCAAAACTATTGCAAGGAATCAAACTTATCATATCCAATGATCTACATGAGAGTTTTTATTATATCCTTCTTGGATATTCATTATATTAGGATCAATTTCAAAGCTTGTGCAAATTGTCATCACTATTATCAACTCTCGAAATAATATAAGTGAAGCATGAGAGTGTTCGACAAACTACTCTGAAAAGATTTAAGTGAAGATCAAATGAGTAGTTAAGTAAATAGGTAGCTATTTGAGGACTCTCTCTTATTTAAAAACTTTCAGATCTAAGTATTTTATTAAAACAGCAAGCAAAACAAAATAAAATGACATTCTAATAAAAGCACACATCACGTGAAGAAGCAAAAACTTAGGCTCAACCGATACTAACCGATAATTGTTGATGAAGAAAGGTGGGATGCCTACCGGAGCATCCCCAAGCTTAGATGCTTGAGACTTCTTGTAATATTAACTTGGGATGCCTTGGGCATCCCCAAGCTTGAGCTCTTGTGTCTTCTTCATTCTTCTCATAACACGGTTTCCCTAATTCTTAAAAACTTCGTCCACACAAAACTCAACAAGAACTCGTAAGATACGTTAGTATAAATCAATGCAACACCTTATCATTCTCTACTATAGCAAATCACTAAAATTATTATTTAACATTTCATACTAAATGCCTCTGCATATTTAATACTCCTATCCTCAAATATAATCATTAAATAAGCAAACATATGCAAACAATGCAAACATAACAGCAATCTGTCTAAACAGAACAGTCTGTAAAGAGTGCAATATTCATTTTACTTACCTAACTCCAAAAATTCTGAAAAATTACCACACTGTATAAAATTTATTATAGCTTACTATGCAAAAAACTTCAACCTTTTATCACATTCTTAATTTTCTATAGAATTTTTTCAATAGCGACAAACTTTCTGTTTTGAAACAGCAACTCATAGACTTGCAAAATAAGCATAGCAAAGGCTATACTTGACATTTTTATTGAAGTAAAAGATACAACACATTATTCTAAATAACAGTAAGAAAATCCTAATAAAAGAAAATGACGCTCCAAGCAAAACACATATCATGTGACGAATGAAAATATAGCCCCAAGTAAGGTTACCGATAATGTTGGAGACGAAAGAGGGGATGCCTTCCGGGGCATCCCCAAGCTTAGTTGCTTGGATCTTCCTTGAATATTACCTTGGGGGTGCCTTGGGCATCCCCAAGCTTAGGTTCTTGTCACTCCTTATTCTCCTCATATCGATATCTCACCCAAAACTTGAAAACTTCAATCACACAAAACTTAACGGAACTTCGTGAGATGGGTTAGTATGATAAAGACAAATCATTCACTTTGGCACTGTCAAAGAAAAGATTCATAATTGTTCTCACACAATTCCTACTGTACTCTATAATTTCCACAATTTATATTAAGCAATATAAGACACAGAAACTAGAAAACAAGCAAATTATGCATTGAAAAAAGAATCTGTCAAAAACAGAACAGTACGTAAAGATATGAATTAACGTCATACTTATGTAACTCTAGAAATTATTAAAAATTAGGACAAAGTAGAAAATTTGTATACCCATCAACTGTAAACAATTCAGAATTTTTGCACGTTCCAGTAAAAGACAGGAATTTCTGCACTGGACGCAAAAGTTTCTGTTTTTGCACAGAATCAAGTCAACTATCATCCACACTATCCAAAAGGCTTTACTTGGCACTTTATTGAAACAAAAGCTATAAAACATGATTAATACAGTAGCCTAATAATGTGAACACACAAAAATAGTAGGTAAAAGTGTTGGGTTGTCTCCCAACAAGCGCTTTTCTTTAATGCCTTTTAGCTAGGCATGATGATTTCAATGATGCTCGCATAAAAGATAAGAATTGAAACATAACAAAAGCATCATGAAGCATATGACTAGCACATTTAAGTCTAACCCACTTCCTATGCATAGGGATTTTGTGAGCAAACAACTTATGGGAACAAGAATCAACTAGCATAGGAAGGCAAAACAAGCAAAATTTCAAAATTTTCAACACATAGAGAGAAAACTTGATATTATTGCAACATGTAAAAGCATATGTTCCCTATCATAATAATTTTCAGTAGCATCATGAATGAATTCAACAATATAAGCATCACATAAAGCATTATTTTCATGATCCACAAGCATAGAAAATTTATTACTCTCCGCATAAGCAAATTTATTCTCATGAATAGTAGTGGGAGCAAACTCAACAAAATAACTATCATGGGATTCTTGATTGGCATAATCAAATTGAACATTAAAATTATGATGACAAGTTTCATGGCTATCATTATTCTTTATAGCACACATGTCATCACCATAATCATCATAGATAGCAACTTTGTTGTCATAATCAATTGAAACCTCTTCCAAAATAGTGGATTCATCACTAAATAATGTCGTGACCTCTCCAAATCCACTTTCATAATTATCACAATAAGATTCAACACCCTCCAAAATAGTGGGATCATCATTACATAAAGTTGACACTCTTCCAAACCCACTTTTATCAATATAATCATCATAAATAGTAGGCATGCAATCATTATAACAAATTTGCACATCAAATCTTGGGGGACTAAAAATACCATCTTCATCAAACATAGCATCCCCAAGCCTATGGCTTTGCATATCGTTAGCATCATGGATATTCAAAGAGTTCATACCAACAACATTGCAATCATGCTCATCATTCAAAGATTTTTTGTCAAACATTTTATAGAACTCTTCCTCTATCAATTGAGCACAATTTTCGTTTCCATCATTTTCACGAAAGATATTATAAAGATGAACAATATGATGCAACCTCAATTCCATTTTTTGTAGTTTTCTTTTACAAACCAAACTAGTGATAAAACAAGAAACTAAAAGATTCAATTGCAAGATCTAAAGATATACCTTCAAGCACTCACCTCCCCGGCAACGGCGCTAGAAAAGAGCTTGATGTCTACTACGCAACTTTATTCTTGTAGACTCGTGTTGGGCCTCCAAGCGCAGAGTTTTGTAGGACAGTAGCAATTTTCCCTCAAGTGGATGACCTAAGGTTTATCAATCCGTGGGAGGCGTAGGATGAAGATGGTCTCTCTCAAACAACCCTGCAACCAAATACAAGAAATCTCTTGTGTCCCCAACACACCCAATACAATGGCAAATTGTATAGGTGCACTAGTTCGGCGAAGAGATGGTAATAAAAGTGTAATATGGATGGTAGAAATATATTTTTATAATCTGAATAAATAAAAACAGCAAGGTAGCGAACGATAAAAGTGAGCACAAACGGTATTGCAATGCTTGAAAACAAGGCCTAGGGTCCGTACTTTCGCTAGTGCAATCTCTCAACAATGCTAACCTAATTGGATCATATAACCATCCCTCAAAGTGCGATGAAGAATCACTCCAAAGTTCTTATCTAGCGGAGAACATAACAATAAATTGTTTGTAGGGTATGAAACCACCTCAAAGCTATTCTTTCTGATCAATCTATCCTAGAGTTCATACTAAAATAACACCAAGCTATTCTTTCCGATCGATCTAACCAAGAGTTCATACTAAAATAACACCATATGATACACATCAACCAACTCTAATGTCACCTAGATACTCCAATGTCACCGCAAGTATCCGTGAGTTGATTATATGATATGCATCAAACAATTTCAGATTCATAATACTCAATCCAACACAAAGAACCTCAAAGAGTGCCCCAAGATTTCTACCGGAGAAACAAGGACGAAAACGTGCATCAACCCCTATGCATAGATTACCCTAATGTCACCTCAGGAATCCGCGAGTTGAGTGCCAAGACATAGATCAATTGCTCTCAAATCCATAAAAGTATTCAATCCGATAAAACGAAATCTCAAAGGGAAACCTCAATTCACAACAAGATAGAGAGGGGAAAACACCATATGATCCGACTATATTAACAAAGCCCGCGATACATCAAGATCGTGACTTCTCAAGAACATGAGAGAGAGAGATTAAACACATAGCTACTAGTACAAACCCTCAGCCCCGAGGGTGGACTACTCCCTCCTCATCGTGGTGGCCGCCGGGATGATGAAGATGGCCATCGGTGATGATTTCCCCCTCCAGCAGGGTGCCGGTACGGGGTCTAGATTGGTTTTTCATGGCTACAGAGGCTTGCGGCGGCGGAACTTCTGATCTAGGTTTACCCCTGATGGTTTCTCTATTTATAGGAATTTTTGGCGTTGGTTTCATGCTAAGATGGGCCTCGAGGTGAGCACAAACCACCGGGGCACGGGCAAGGGCCCAGGTGCGGCCCGGTGTCTTGTGCCCTACTCCTTCACCTTATGGTCCTTCTACGAAGCTTCGGGGGTCTCTTTTGTTCCAAAAAAATCGTCAAAAAGTTTCAGCTCATTTGGAGAACTTTCATTTCTGCACAAAAAACAACACCACGATAGTTCTGCTGAAAACAACGTCAGTCCGGGTTAGTTCCATGCAAATCATACCAAAACCATATAAAATTGTTGTAAACATGGCATGAATACTTCATAAATTATAGATACATTGGAGACGTATCATCGCCTCACTGACATTTCAAACGAGCTTCAAGCTCTTGGTGCCACTTACATCACCGACCATGAAGTGGTGAAGAAATTGCTGAGGTCACTCGATTCTTCGTTCGATACACTTGCACTGATGATTCAAGAACATGGAGACTACAAGTCACTAGATCCTGCTGATATCCTTGAGAGGCTGAACAGTCATGAATTCCAACAAGCTGAGAAGAGAGATCTCTACGGGCCAAGCTATGGAAGATCACGCGCACTGAAGGCCAAGGCAGTTTCCTCATCTGAAGGAGAAGATTATGATAGCAGCCATGGTGACCCTGAAGAACTAATCCAGGAGCTAGCAATGCTCGTGAGGAAATTCCAGAAGTTCTCAAGGCGTGGTCGCTTTGTAAAATCTTCAAAAGGTGATGGCATGAGATCAGATTCCTCATCCCGTGATTACAAGAAGAGGACTTGTCACAAATGCAAGAAACCTGGTCACTACATAACTGATTGTCCTCAGTGGGCAAAGGAATCAAAGAAAAAGAAATACAAGGATGATAGTTCAAATGACTCAAAGAAGAAGAAGAAATCTTCAAAGTCCTCATCATCAAAATCTTCAAAGTCTTCATCTCACAAGAAGAGCAGTTCCAAGAAGGCTCGGGCATTCATTGGCAAGGAAATGGACTTTGAAGCTGAATATGAGGAAAATGAGGAAGAGGAGGCATCTGAGGAGTCAGACTCTGGTTTGGCGAGCCTAGCCCTCGCTACTGCTTTCGTCAGCAAGTCCATCTTCAACACTGAGGAAAATGGCTTCCCCAACACTGCTGATGACAGCAACGATGACTATGCTCCCACCTATTGCTTCATGGCAAAAGGTGCCAAGGTACTCAAATATCCCTCCTCTGAATCAAGTGAGGATGAATCTGATGAAAATCTCAAACCCAGCTATTCCAAACTTGCTAATATTGTTGTTAAACAACAAAAGGCTTTGGAAAAGGTTCAAAATTTGCTAGACAAAAGCGATGATCTGCTGGGTGAGGAAATGGATCGAACTCAAACTCTGACTGATAATCTTCAGCGACTACAATCTAAGTTTGATAACCTTCAAAGTCGTCATGAAACTCTCTTAGCCAATCATGAGAAGCTTTCTTATGAATTTCTTGAAAGAAAGCAAGAACTTGAGAAGCTAAGGGCGAGTCATGAAGATCTTCAGAAGGAAAATGATTCATTACTTGCTCAACAGATCAGTTCCGCTCAGGAAGAATTTATTCCACCATGTTTGAAATGCATTGAATGTGATACTGCTAATTCTTCACCTGAAAGTTCAAATGCTTCTATTACTGCAAATTCTTCAACTATCTCTGTGGTCACAAATTCCTCATCTGAGGATACCACTAGTATCACTGACGAAAATGCAGGGTTGAAGGAATTGTATGTGACAGGCATGTACAAAAGCCTCAAAGGGCATCAGACTCTTTGTGATGTGCTCAAAAAGCAGATCTTGAACAGGAACCCTAGGAAAGAGGGTATTGCCTTTGAGAGGAAACTCAATGCTGATGGAACCTACTGGAAACCTGAGCAGTATCCCAAAACCTCATGGGTTGCTGCGAAGGGACCTCCCGTACATCCATCCACTTTATCTGGCTTTACTTGTGAATCCTCATATTCATCTGATGAGTCATTTGACTCCAACTATAAACTGTTCAAAAATCATAATGGTGAAGTATTTGCTAGATATGTTGGAACTAACTACAGGAATGGTCCCCCTATGAAGAAAATCTGGGTTCCCAAAAGGTGCCTTGAAAGTCTTCAGGTGAATGTCATCATGACACCACCTGTGAAGAATAGGAACCCCAGATCGAATTCTTCATATGGACCAAAGGCTTCAAATATATCCAAGTCCTCATATGGACCAAATTCCTCATATGGATCAAATTCCTCACGTGGATCCAAATCCTCATATGAACATCATTGTGCTAACACTTCTGTTTCACAGGGAAAATTTAAGAGCTATGAATATGTGCATTATTCTTCAAATCATTATGTTCATAAGTCCTCGAAGAATTTCTCTTCTTATTCATATGCCTATTCTAACCCCTCTTCTGTGAAACGAAGCGCATTGGCTTCAATGCCACCTTTCTCTTATGGAGCTCGCAGAATGATGAACTCTTTGCCACCCCTCCAGATGTGGGTGGTGAAGAAAAAGAACTAATCTCTTATGCAGGGTCAGGTCTCCAGACGAACTTAATTGTCTGAAGAATTTGCTGGAGACCTGAAAATGCTTGAAAGGACGCAAGCTAATTATGAAGAAATGACTCATTCATTTGTCACGTCCTCATACTGCTATATATATGTGTTGCATTATTTGATGAATTTCTGTCTGATGAATCTGATGTCATATTCTTCACTTTGAAGTATGTGAGTTCGTAAGAAGCACTAATTCATCTGCAGGATGATTTACCCAAAGCTACTGAGTGGGTCCTCGACAGTGGATGTACAAATCACATGGCCGGTGACAAGAGCTTACTAATGGAGTCTCCTTTATCTCCATCACATTTGAAGCATATCACCTACGCTGACAAAGGCAAAAGCAAGGTATTGGGTCTAGGTAGGGTTGCAATCTCAAAGGATCGGCACATGGACAAAGTCATGCTTGTCGAGTCCCTCGGATTCAACCTCATGTCTGTCTCAATGCTTTGTGATCTTGATATGGTTGTTGTCTTTGGCAAATATCGCTTCTTAGTACTCATGGAATCTGACAATTCCAAAGTCTTCGAAGGCTTTAGGAGAGGAGACTTGTATATTGTTGATTTCTCTGTAGGACCACAGCCTGCCACATGTCTACTTGCAAAAGCTTCAGAAGGCTGGCTATGGCATCAACAAATGGGTCATGCTGGCATGAGGAACTTACACACGCTTGTGAAGAAGAAGCACGTCATTGGCATTGAGGGTGTCAAATTCCTCAAAGATCATCTTTGTGGGGCTTGTGAGGCTGGAAAGATGACCAGAGCCAAGCACCCCTCGAAGACTATCATGACTACCTCTCGTCCTTTTGAATTGCTTCATATGGACCTCTTTGGACCTACTCATTATGCAACACTAACAAATGCAGCATCTCTATATGGCTTTGTCATTGTTGATGATTATTCTCGTTACACATGGGTGCATGTCATTACTTACAAAACTGAAGTGCATGAAGTCTTCAGACGATTTTCCTCAAGGGCTTCGACGAATTTCGGTGTGAAAATCAAGCATATACGTAGTGACAATGGGATCGAGTTCAAGAATACTGGTCTTGATGACTATCTTGATGAACTTGGTATTACTCATGAGTTATCTGCCCCATACACTCCTCAGCAAAATGGCGTTGTGGAGTGCAAGAACATGACTCTTGTTGAGATGGCTCGCACTATGCTTGATGAATACAAGACGCCTCGTCGCTTCTGGCCTGAGGCAATTGATACTGCATGCCACATCATCAACAGGGTATATCTTCACAAATTCTTCAAGAAGACCTCATATGAACTCCTCACTGACAAGAAACCCAATGTGAGTTATTTCAAAGTCTTCGGTGCTAAATGTTGGATTAGAGATCCTCATCACAATTCTAAATTTGCACCGAAAGCACATGAGGGTTTTATGCTTGGTTACGGAAAGGACTCGCACACCACAGAGTCTTCAACACCCATCACCACAAGGTTGTTGAAACTGTAGATGTGCGGTTCGATGAAACTAACGGCTCGCAAAGAGAGCACCTACCTCCTATGCTAGATGAAATGTCTCCTGAGGAATCCATCAAGCTTAAGGCTACTGAGGATGTCATACCTACTGAAGAATCTGCTGAAGAAGTCATTCTAGATCGTGAAGAAAATCATGCTGGTGCATCTAAAGAAAATGGCTCTGAAGAAAATGCTGAGCCCAATCAAAGTCGTCAACCTGCTCATCCTCACGTTGCAAATGAAGTGCAAATTGAGAGAATCATCAACGACATCAACGCACCAGGTCCTCTCACACGCTCAAAAGCTTCACATTTATCTAACTTTTGTGGGCATTTTGCTTTTGTCTCTTTCATAGAGCCCACCAAAGTTGATGAGGCATTTCTGGAGCCTGAGTGGATTCAAGCTATGCAAGAGGAATTGCATCAATTTGACCTCAACAATGTGTGGGAACTTGTCAAGCGACCAGATCCTTGCAAGCACAATGTCATTGGTACCAAATGGATCTTCCGCAACAAGCAAGATGAAAATGGCCTAGTGGTGAGGAACAAGGCTCGTCTCATAGCTCAAGGCTACACACAGGTTGAAGGAATTGATTTTGATGAAACTTTTGCACCTGTTGCTAGACTTGAGGCTATTCGCATATTGCTTGCTTATGCTAACCATCATAATATCATCTTATATCAAATGGATGTGAAAAGTGCATTCCTCAATGGTAAGCTTGAGGAAGAAGTATATATGGCTCAACCCCTAGGTTTTGAAGATCCTAAGCATCCTGACAAAGTCTTCAGACTCAATAAGGCCCTCTATGGCCTCAAGTAGGCCCCTCGGGCATGGTATGATACACTGAAGGAATTTCTCATGAAGAAAGGCTTCAAACCCGGTTCACTTGATCCGACTCTTTTCACCAAAACTTATGATGATGAATTACTCATGTGCCAAATATATGTTGATGATATTATCTTTGGCTGTACTAACCGACATTACAGTGACGAATTTGCCTATATGACGAGTGAGGAATATCAAATGTCTATGATGGGAGAATTGAAATTCTTCTTAGGTCTTCAAATTCGTCAACAACGCAATGGGATCTTCATTTCTCAAGAGAAATACCTCAAGGACATTCTGAGGAAATTCGGCATGCAAGATTACAAAGGCGTCAAAATCCCTATGCCCACAAATGGCCATCTATGCACCGATGAAAATGGTATAGACTTCGATCAAAAGGTATACCGCTCCATGATTGGCTCTTTATTGTATCTATGTGCATCCAGGCCAGATATTATGCTTAGTGTTTGCATGTGTTCCCGTTTTCAAGCTACACCAAAGGAATCACACCATAAGGCTGTGAAACATATTCTTCGATATCTAGCACACACTCCAACACTTGGATTATGGTATCCCAAGGGCTCGGCTTTTGATCTCATTGGATATTCTGACTCTGACTATGTTGGTGATCTAGTGGATCGCAAGTCAACATCAGGCACATGCCATTTCCTCGGACGGTCTTTAGTATGTTGGTCCTCGAAGATGCAGAACTGCGTATCACTCTCCACTGCTGAAGCTGAGTACATTGCTGCTGGTTCTTGCTGTGCTCAATTGCTATGGATGAAGCAAACCCTCAAGGACTATGGCATCAACATGAAGAATGTGCCACTCTACTGCGACAACGAGAGTGCCATCAAGATTGCTCATAACCCAGTTCAGCACTCGAAGACAAAGCACATCCAGATTCGTCATCATTTTCTTTGAGATTATGTGTTGAAGGGCGACATCTCTATTGATCACGTGAAGACTGAAGAACAGCTAGCGGATATCTTCACAAAGCCCTTGGATGAGAAGAGATTTAGCAAGTTGCGGTGTGAGCTAAATATCTTAGAATCTTCGAATGTTCTTTGAAAGGACACACATCCTAACACTTATGCAAAATTGATGACTTAGATGTGCAACACACGAAGTAACGTTTTTCTTCAATCAATGGAGACTAACCCTCTAAGTGTGAAGAAATTAATGAAGAATTTGATTTTCAGAACCCTACGACAATTGTACGCGGTGTCTGAAATCATCATTCTTATACGGTGGGTCACGCCACCAACAAAAAGTTGAAAATCTTCAAATTGAGTTTTTCTTCATTTTGCAATTTTTTCAAATTTTCAAATTCTTCAACTTTGCAAAGTCCTCAAACTTTTCGACTGGTGTTCTTCATTGACTATATATATATATACATCCCAGCTATTCTGCAAGCCATTCCTGAATAAGCTCTTCAGGAACCCTTCCTAACTGCCCGAGAACAGACAGCTAACTGTGCGACCTATACTAGTTAACTGCCGGGCGGACTTTTTCTGGCACCGTTTTTTCGCATTGTTTTTTGGTCGTAATTATTGAACCGTTCATCGGAATGATGCATATGATATATCGTTGGATAGCTATTGAAAAGGAGCAAAAAACTCATGTTGACCATTTTCCCAAAATCGATTCGATTTTTAAACAAAATAAAAAAAACTGAAAATCCATCAAACAAGTTTTCAATGTTTTTGTGAAAGGAATTTTTAAAAAATTTATCAGAACGATGTGTATGATATACCGTTAGAAAGCTACCGATTAGCCCGAACTTTGGCATATATAACACATTTTCAGATTTGCTACGGTTTAAGAGCAGTTTTCTAAAAACTAACATCATTTTTCGATATTATTTGCCCGAACTGCTACAGTACACGCTAACTGCTCGAGCAGAATACCTAACTGCCCCATGCTGAGTAAGCTAACTACCGTACCGAATAAACTATTTTTTTTCTTTTATTCTTTTTTTCCCGGTTCAAGTTAACTGCTAGGACTGAAATAGCTAACTGCCGAAGATCGGGGCAGTTAATACCTAGTTAATTGCCGGACCAAAAATACTAAAAAAAATCATTCTTTTTTTCCGGGTCGAGCTAACCGCCAGGACTGAAATAGCTAACTGTCGGGATTGCACACCAAGTTAACTGTCGGGCCTAGGTTTTTTTTCATTGTTTTTTTGGGGTCGAGCTAACCGCCGGGATTAAAATAGCTAACTGTCGGGATTGCGACAGTACACCAAGTTAACTGCCGGACCGAATATGCAAAAAAATCATTCTTTTTTTGCACGGGTCACATTAACTGCCGCAATTTTTCAGAAGTTAACTCCAAAGATTGCGAAAGTTAATTACACCTAGTTAACTGCTATGTACAAGTTAACTGCACAATTTTTTCCCATGGAAATGCTAACTGTTTTGTTTTCACTTCATTTTTTATTGCATATTTTTTCCCTGCTAGCTAACTGCAAGAACGTTAATAGCTAACTGAAGACATACTGCTAGCTAACTGACAGAGTACACACATGTACCTAACTGATGAACATGCAGGCAAAAATACCCGCCGGCTGTGCTTACACATGGGGGAGGAGCGGCAGTTAGAACCCAATAAGGAGAAGTCAAATGATGTAGTTCACACAAGCTAACTGCAAGATGTTTCATATGTAACTGCAAAAATTGCAAAATTAACTAATGTCTCTCACGCCCGAGATTGACCATGGCAGCGTGGCTATGGGAACCTGGCAGCAGCGACGTGCACGGAGGAATGGCCGGGGATCCATGGCCGCCCACTCTCTCATGCACCAAGGAGGCCGAGGTCGGCCAGCAGAGCCGCAGCGAGAGGCGCGCGTGGTCGATCTGGCGGTGGGTAGCAAAGGCGGCGCAGGAGGCCATGGAGGAGCACGAGAAACGCGGACCCATCGGCCCCCTCCTCCCTTCCCTCGATTCACAACAAAATCGGTCGATGGTGTCACTGCAGTTAGCCCAGCGATGCAAGAAGTTATCTCACTTCCTCTGTCTCTCGCGGATCCCTCCGAGCTCGTCCTCCTCAGCTCCCCTTGCTACTCCCTGCCGCTGGCCAATCGGCAGTTAACCATCGACAGATCTGCGCAGGCGCTCGGCCTGGCCCATGCAGCTCTACCACCGGTTCAGGCGAGCTTCGGGGACGAGCTCAACCACCAGATCCGGTGAGCTCCGTCACCAGGACCCATGCGATGCTGGAGGGGAGGTGCAGGTCACGGGAGGTGATGGCCTCGCAGCAGTGGTGGGGTTGCCACCGCCCACTGATGCGAAGTCTGAGGAGGGGCACGACTTGCCGAGGGGATGGGGAGGCGTGCGGCTCATCGGGTGGATGTGGGAGGCACGCAGCTCACCGGGGTGAGGTGGGGAGGCACGCAGCTCGCCGGCGAGCCGTGTTGGGGGACGGTGTGCAAGGGGATCAGGGGTTCGACCCCCTTTATCCCACCGTGGTGGCAGTTAGTTTGCTCGGTTGGGGCTCGTGGGTGTGCGGCGGCAGGAGTTGGTGGAGCTCGGCGGCGGGGTCTGGGGTCGCGCGGCGCACGGCAACAGCAGGAAGAAGGTAGGGAGTGGGGGGGGGAGGAAGCGCGTGCGGGACGCCACTGGCTCCACTCGCTCCGCGGGTAGCTACAGGTAGGAGGGGGTGGGGTTCCTAAATAAGCTTATTTAGGAACTCTAGAGCGGGGTTGCAGAATAGTCCCACCCTATATATATATATATTTGAGTTTTCATGTCCTCAATAGCATTCACTTATTGCTAATTCTTCAAGTTGATTTTCATCTAAGTGAATGTGATCGGACCCGTTCCCCCTCTATGCTAAACTCAACCCAGTCTGTTCACAAATTCTTCATGTGCGTTCTATTTGAAACCCGTTCAAAGTCTTCACTGTGTCCTTGACAGCTGAAGAATTTATGAACGAAACTTTAAAATTTTCATATCTGAATTTTTGGTTTTTGCCGCTCAAACCGTTCCGCATCCCACGATGGATTAAAATATTCAACCAGGATCGCCCATGGTCTCCACCACTCTGTACGTGGGTGACACATGTCATTAGAAGAGTAAGGGTCAGGGGCATGTTCGTCCAAAAATTTCGGACGGGAAGTTTTTCACCATGGCTGTAAATACCCCTCCCCTTCCTCTGTCCTCATTTACCTTGCTCGACCTCCATCTCGCTCGAGCTCTCAGACCTAGCGCCGTCGCTACTCTCCATCGTTGCCGATGAGGAAGAGCTTCACTGCCTCGACCTCGTCGCCGTCGTACTCGCGCCGGCCGTAGAAATCTTCACTCCGCCGCCGCCGTAGCTGTCTCTCACCGCCAAGTTAGGGTGTGAGAGATCTAAACGGACGAACTTCTCCAACTCCACTCCCAGTTCGTCGTGTTCTTCGTCCAGGGTAAATAAAATCTAATTTTACTGCCCTGCTTTGATTCTTATGATTTCCAGAAAATCTTCAAAAGGTGTTTATTCTTCAACTTCCCATTCCATAAACACCCGAATGCTTCTGTATCTTGATTTGTTTCTCTAAGCTATGTTTTTCTTCAAGATTCCTCAATTGTGTGGATTTTTAAAATCTATACAACTCTGAAACCTAAGTCAAGAACGCTTAGTGAAATTCCTCAAGACACCTATGGTCAAATTCCTCAAACTTGATACTTTTTGAAAAATTTCTGAGAACGCATATGACCTCTCCAAATTCTTCGCACCTATACTCTGTTCATAGGTACAAAATGTCCGCTGCTGAATCACTAGGTTCTCATCAACTTAATTCATTTGTAGCATTCCTCGAAGATAAGTTGCATACTTCCTCAGAAACATCCATTGTTCAAAATCCTCAAGTGAGGAAAATGGCAGATGGGAAGAGACCTCAGAAGGGAGGCAAGAGGCCTAAGACAAACACTGCTTTTGAGATCCCTTACGATATCTATGCTGAGTATTGCACACCTGATGAAGTGAAATATGGCAAAGAGAACAAGAATCAGTGCAAAGTGCGCATACGGAGGATTGAAAGGAGATGGGCTAAGGAATGGAGGGAATACTGATACGTCACTCCAAAGTACATAAAGAAATTCACCGTAAACCCTCCATGTGCAAGACCTCCATTGGTAGCTGGCCAAGTTGCTGATCCCACCAGCATCAGGCGTGGTGAGGAATTTCCAAAAGAATGGGCCAAGCGCCAAGCCAAACTGGCCAAGCTTGCAAAAGAAGCAGTGAAGAAATTCAACGAAGATTCTCAAGCTGCTGCTGCTGCTGCTGCTGAGGCCTCTGCCAGCAAGCCCAAGAAGGCTATGCCGAAGAAATCAGCTATAAAGCCAAGTTCCTCAACAGCAATGCCCTCACGGCCAAGTTCATCAAAGCCCTCAAAGCAAATTCCTCAGGCAACTTCTTCAAGGGCTGTGCAAATTCCCTCTGTTGCCACAAAGTCCTCAGTTGCTGCTGCAAAATCCTTAACACCAGTGCATCTTGCAACATGCCAACAGACTGCAGGTTTTTCAATTGCTTCTGGAGCATCTGCAAGTTCCTCAGCTCCACCACGGTCCTCAACTGGTCCAACTCTGCTGAAGAAAAAGGCCACTGCTAGACGTGGAACGAGGCCAAGTCCTCATAAGAAGCAAGTGGCGTTCCATGTTTCATCTGATGACGATGAAGCTGATGATGAAGAACTTGCTGAAATCATCAGGGACAGGCAGGAAAGGGCCGCTAGAGCCAAAGGGAGTTATGTGCCTCTCATGCTGGATCCGAAGAAGATCCTCGATTTCATCGATCTCTGGCACAAAGATCCAAACACTCCACTGCCTGAATTGAACCTCACTCCTGGTCAAAGTCACATGTTGACGGCATTTATCAGTGAAGAAAAATGGAAATTTAAAAAGGGCAGGCAAGTCAAGAAGGCTCAGTACAAGAAAGAGCGTTTTCTGAAGAACAATGTTCTGAACATGTCTCCTGCAGAACTTGTAGCTCTGCAAACGGAAATCAAAGGTCTCAGTGATGAATTTGACAGATACTATGCCGATTGGCTAGGAGCCAAAGTCAGATTTGTAAAGCTTGCCAAGACCCTCAAGCCTAACGTTGCAGCACCATCGCAACGACAAAATCCTCAGGCTGATACTACTGCTCAGTCTATTGAAGAAAATGAAAGCGCAGCTGATGAAAATCAGGTTGCTGAAGAAACTGAGAATACCAGGGCTGATGAAGAAATTCCAGCTCCTGAAGACTCTGCCAGGGCAACCACCAATGTTGCGCCTGAAGATCAACCCAGGCCTACTGAAGCATTTGCAGTGCCTGAAGAAACTGAACATGCCAGGGCAACTGCATCAGTTGTGCCTGAAGAAACTGAACCCACTTCATCTGCTCCCCTTACCAAAGCTGCGGAGAAGGCAACTGTGAAGAAGAGGAAAGCATCAACCTCTGCAGAGTCCTCAGCTCCCAAGAAAGTGAGGACTTTGACGAGCTCTTTCAATAACCCAATTGATACTGTTCCAATCTCAATAGTGCCATCAAAGGAGCTCATTCCTTTTGGTGAAGAATATGTCATTCCAGATGACACAGATGAAGAGAATCCTTCTGCTGCTTCTTCAGAGCAGTTGAATGAAGAAATTGAAGTGGAAGATATCCCTTCAACCCCACTGGTATCATCGCCCATGCCTCAGTTCACAGCTGAAGAGGCAGGCGTTGAGGAAATTGAAGAAGACGTTGACATTGGTTCAACTACTCCTGTGCTGAATGATGATTATTGGGAAAATCTTCACCCCAATTCACCATTGACCACTCCTCCGCATCCAATTCCTCAGTCCCCTGTGCAAACCCAAGAAATTCAAACGGGATCTGAAGGACATCAAACTTCTCTTCTGTCCATTCCTGAGGAAATTCCAACTACTACTGCTGAAGAAATAGTGACTCAAACAGCTGCTGAAGAACCTGAACCTTCAATTCCTCAGTCAGCAGCTCCAGAGATATTGATCCAAGAGGTTGTGAAACCTTCAACTTCTAATCTTCAGCCCAAGCAGCAAATCCTCATGCTAAAAGGCCAAAGTTCAAGGCTGACGATTTCTTCGCTGAGCATCATTTCTTCACTGATTTCAACCCATATGACTCAGCAAGACTTCGACGCAAGCACTTCTGGACAACAAGCCAAATGAACTTCTATTCATCACTTCTGTTTGACAAGGGCAAGGTCTTTGAGCACCGTCAAATTCCTCATGTGGATATGAAGTCCATCCCGTGCTTTCAACCTGTCTTGAATGTTCTTCATGACGCTGGGCTCCTGAACTTCTGTGCTGACATCTGCGATTGGAATGAAGAGCTAATTCTTCAATTCTATGCTACTCTGCACATCACTGGGAACATGGTTGATGTCAATTCTTGGGTGCTTGATTGGATGACTGAGAACACGCACTACAAAGCACCAGCCTCTGAATTACTTCATGTCGTTCCAATCAGTCCACCTGTTGAAGGCGCAAGGCTTATGTATGAAGAACCTAAACTTTCTCATCATATGATGCAAGTGCTAATGAAGCCTTTGAAGTCTGGCCAAGCTCCCAGAACCACCTTCCTAGTGAAGGATTTGCTTTATGTGCCTAGGACAATCTACCAAATTCTGACCAAAACCCTCAGTCCGATCAAAGGCCACAACTCTAAAGAAGAGGAAGTTGTTGGAATCATGAAGAATCCGCTGTTCAACATTATACATGGTATTCCCATTAACTACCACGATTTCTTCATGAGGACTTTGGCAAATGTTGCACTATCACTGTTTGAGTTGAAGTCTTATGCTCCATGGATTATGAAATTCATCAAAACCAGGTCTTCAATTCACTACAAGGCAGATTGTCAGAATCACCTCAGCTATTTGCCACCCATTGAAGTCCTCAAACGGACTATTTCCTCAGTTGATGAAAAAGGCAAGGCTGCTGTTATTGATGAAGGCACTCGTCCATTGGATGGTCAGTTTCGCAAAGCTGCATCTTATTCCACCAACGATGACTCTGCAACTCAAGACTCTGCCGCAAAAGCTTCAAAGCCACTGCCCCACGCATGATGACTGATCGTGAGCTTCTACTAAGTCTTCATCAGAAGGTCGATTGCAATCACAAATGGGCCAAGCGTCAATTTGGCTCAATTCTTCAGAACATGACTGTCACACAAAACATTGTGAAGAAGAATCACTATTATGCTCATGAAATCTTTGATCCCACTTGGGACATATTGTCTCACCTCTATGGTGATGAAGACCTCAAGCAGATGGGATTTCAACAGGACTTTGAATGGTCTCAGCCTCTTTCGAAGAAATTCAAGAAGGTCAAAGTTCCCCAGCTCGTCACAAGTTCATATTCTTCATCGCGTGAGACGGATGAAGCTGAAGATCTCAACGACACTGCGGCAGGCCCTACCTCAACGGACGACCCAAACAACGCTGCCACTCCTCCATGGACTTCATGATGATATTCTTCAGGGGCGTTAGTCCTCATTTTTCGTCCCTTTTGGTCATTCGATGACAAAGGGGGAGAAATTTGAGTTAGTCTTCAAGCGGGTCATATATATGGGCTGTTTTTTTCCTGTTAAGTTACAACTCTTGCTTTTCTGAGGTGTTTGCTCTGATGAGTTGTAAACTTAAGTCCTATGGTGGTCTGATACTTTTGAACTGCTTTCTGCATGCTTATTTCCTTAAGTACTTTAATGCACGCATGCTGAATTTCGTCAGACACCATATTTCATCATGCATTACAAATTCTTCATATCATATGATTAATGTGTGTATGAATTACAAGATATAGGGGGATATCTCCATGATATTACTCTACAATGTGCATTTGCAATCCAAAGCAACTTCCTCATATGCACATCTTCAAGGGGAGTTCTTCTATATCTTGCAATCAAATTCCTCAATATCAGTATTTACACTTCATATGTTTTATCCCCGTTGAAAACTTAACCTATTTGTCATCAATCACCAAAAAGGGGGAGATTGTAAGTGCATCTAGTGCCCCTTAGTGATTTTGGTGTATTGAAGACTTATAGGTTAAGGGACTAATGTGTTTGTGAGTGTACACAGGTTCTATAAGTCTATGAGAAGTTTGATATTTACGATGAAAGTCGACCCCTAAAAATGAATATCTTCATTTGAAGACTTTGGTTTTCTTGAAGACTTTGAAAATGAGGAAATTGGTGTGACCTTGAAGACTTTGATATTGATGCGAGGATTATGAAGCATGAAGACTTTTGTTTTTGTAGTTTTGTTTTCTCTTTCTTGAGTCATAGGAAACACCGTACTGTTAAAGGGGGTTGAGGTAAAACTAAGGAAAAGTTTCCAAGTGATGCTCATCTCAAAGCCTACACATACCCAATCCTTTCGAGTGAAGCCATTGGAAATCTCATACAGTTCAGTCATTTTCTTCAGTGACAGAGACGAAGATCTTCTGTTCTCTGAGGAATTTGTTCTGACTGAGGAGTTAGGAATTCGCCAGTGCGGATTGCCAACAAGTGAGGAACATAATAGACCTGATGAATTTGAGAGCTTAGATTTCCGACCGTTGCTGTGCTACGCGCCAGCTGTCCCAAATATCTTATCCACCTAACGGTCATATCATTGGAGGGAATTTATGTCTTATCATGTCGGGCTGCTCCCAGGCTATAAATAGCCGCCCCCTACAACCACTAGCTGGTTGGCTGCTCCGAGAGAAACTGACACTTGTCATTTAGAGCATCCCATCCTCCGAGGACTTTGAGAGCAAATCATCAGTGAGGAAAAACCCAAACCCAACACCTAAAACCCAAAGTGATTGAGCATCACTGAAGATCCTATGTGGAACCGACGCTTGTTACCTTTGAGGACTATGCATCCTCCAGACGGCTAGGCGTCATGGTCTAGAGCATCCAAGAGGAATTGTGGATCGCCGAGTGACCAAGTCTGTGAAGGTTTGCAAGTCACCTGTGAAGACTTACCACGAGTGATTGGGCGAGGTCTGTGTGACCTTAGCTCAAGGAGAATACGGTGAGGACTGTGTGTCCTCAGGTTTAAATACCTAGCCACTCCAACCAGACGTACAACTGTCACAACAGTTGGAACTGATCTACCAAATCATTGTCTTCACCGAGCCACTGGTTCTATTTCCTCAACCCTTTCATTTCCTCATTCATGTGTTGATGAATTTGATCGTTACTGTTTGAAGACTTTGACTGAAGACTTTCTCAATTTCCTCAATCCTAATTCTTCAGTCATCTAGTCTTTTGCCTGCTTATCCTGTTTACACGCTACCTGTGCTCTGTGCTTGTTTCATATCATCATGATGACCGTGTTACTGTCATGTTATGCTTGCACCTGAGTACTTATTCCGCTGCTTGTAGTTCGTCACTTAGCAAATTCCTCAAGTAGTATTTCCTCAGTGATGAATTTGTAAAAATTGCCTATTCACCCCCCCCTCTAGTCGATATAACGCACTTTAAATTGTGGCATGAATATTCAGATCCATAATATTCAAAACAAAATTTTAATATTGACATAAAAACAATAATACTTCAAGCATACTAAATAAAGCAATCATGTCTTCTTAAAATATCATGGCTAAAGAAAGTTATCCCTACAAAATCATATAATCTTGTCATGCTCTATCTTCATCACACAAAGTATTTATCATGCACAACCACGATGGCAAGCCAAGCAATTGTTTCATACTTTTAGTGTTCTCAAGCTTTTTCAACTTTCACGCAATACATGAGAGTGAGCCATGGATATAGCACTATAGGTGGAATAGAATATGATGGTGGAGGTTGTGTGGAGAAGACAAAAAAGGAGAAAGACTCACATTGACGAGGCTAATCAATAGGCTATGGAGATGCCCATCAATTGATGTCAATGCAAGTAGGGATTGCCATGCAACGGATGCACCAGAGCTATAAGTGTATGAAAGCTCAAAAGAAAACTAAGTGGGTGTGCATCCAACTTGCTTGCTCACGAAGACCTAGAGCAATTTGAGGAAGCCCATCATTGGAATATACAAGCCAAGTTCTATAATGAAAAATTCCCACTAGTAATATATGAAAGTGACAAAATAGGAGACTCTCTATATGAAGAACATGGTGCTACTTTGAAGCACAAGTGTGGAAAAGGATAGTAACATTGTCCCTCCTCTCTTTTTCTCTCATTTTTTCTTTTCTTTTTTTCTCTTTTTTTATTTTGGGCTCTTTGGCCTTTTTTTTATATATTTTGGGCTCTTTGGCTTCTTTTTATTTTAAGTCTGAAATCTCATCCCGACTTGTGGGGGAATCATAGTCTCCATCATCCTTTCCTCACATGGGACAATGCTCTAATAATGATGATCATCACACTTTTATTTTACTTACAACTCAAGAATTACAACTCGATACTAGAACAAAAATATGACTCTATATGAATGCCTCCGGCAGTGTACCGGGATGCACAATGATCTAGCGTGACATGTATAAAAAATATGAATGGTGGCCAAGCCACAAATACTATGCCAACTATATGATCATGCAAAGCAATATGACAATGATGGTGTGTGTCATAATAAAATGGAACGGTGGAAGTTGCATGGCAATATATCTCGGAATGGCTATGGAAAGGCCATAATAGGTAGGTATGGTGGCTGTTTTGAGGAAGATATAAGGTGGCTTATGTGTGAAAGAGCGTATCATATCATTGGGTTTGAATGCACTGGTGAAGTTTGCACCAACTCTCAAGGTGAGAAAGGGCAATGCACGGTACCGAAGAGGCTAGCAATGGTGGAAGGGTGAGAGTGCGTATAATCCATGGACTCAACATTAGTCATAAAGAACTCACATGCTTATTGCAAAAGTTTATTAGCCATCGAAGCAAAGTACTAATACGCATGCTCCTAGGGGATAAATTGGTATGAAAAGACCATCGCTCGTCCCCGACCACCACTCATAAGGAATACAATTAAAAATAAATCATTCTCCAACTTCATCACATAACAAGAGACCATACGTGCATGCTTCGGGAATCACAAACCTTAACACACATATTCTTACTAATCCACAATTACTCACTAGCATGACTCTAATATCACCATCTTTATATCTCAAAACAAATGCAAGGAATCAAACTTCTCATATATTCAATGATCTTCATGAAAGTTTTTATTATATCCCTCTTGAATACCCATCATATTAGGACTAAATTCATAACCTAAGCAAATTTCCATACTATTTACAAGACTCTCAAAATAATATAAGTCAAGCATGAGAGTTCATCAATTTCTTCAAAATAAAACCACTGTCGTGCTCTAAAAAGATATAAGTGAAGCACTACAGCAACTACCTAGCTCAAAAGATATAAGTGAAGCACATAAAGTATTCTAATAAATTCACGATTAATGTGTGTACAGCAAGGATGATTGTGGCGAACTAAAAAGCAAAAACTCATATAATACAAGACGCTCCAAGCAAAACATATATCATGTGGTGAATAAAAATATAGCCTCAAGTAATATTACCGATGGATTGAAGACAAAAGAGGGGATGCCATCCAGGGCATCCCCAAGCTTAGATGCTTGGTTGTCCTTGAATATTACCTTGGGGTGCCTTGGGCATCCCCAAGCTTAGGCTCTTGCCACTCCTTATTCTGTAGTCCATCGAAACTTCACCCAAAACTTGAAAACTTCACAACACAAAACTCAACAGAAAACTCGTGAGATCCGTTAGTATGATAAAACGAATCTCCACTTTTAGGTACTGTTGTGAACTCATTCCAATTTTATATTTGCATTATATCTATTGTATTCTAACTTCTCCATGGCGCATACTGATGTTGGCTTAAACTACGTTGGTGTTTCCCCAAAGAGGAAGGGATGATGCAGCACAACAACGGTAGGTATTTCCCTCAGTGATGAGACCAAGATTATCGAACCAGTAGGAGAACCAAGCAACACTACGTAAACAACACCTGCATATAAAGAACAAATACTTGCAACCCAGCGCGTTAAAGGGGTTGTCAATCCCTTTCGGGTAACGGCGCCAGAAATTGGCAAACGGACGTGAGATAAATTGTAGTAGATTGATAAATAGATCACAAATAAAATAAAGTGAAGAATTTTTTTTTGGGTTTTTGGAAATATAGATATGAAAATAAAAGTGGCAAATAAATAAAAAGGCAAATAGCAAAATAGATCTAAAAATATATGATGAGAAAATAGACCCGGGGGCTGTAGATTTCACTAGTGGCTTCTCTCAAGAAAAATAGCATACGGTGGGTAAACAAATTACTGTTGGGCAATTGATAGAACTTCAAATAATTATGATGATATCCAGGCAATGATCATTATATCGGCATCACATCCAAGATTAGTAGACCGACTCCTGCCTGCATCTACTACTATTACTCCACACATCGACCGCTATCCAGCATGCATCTAGTGTATTAAGTTCATGGAGAAACGGAGTAATGCAATAAGAACGATGACATGATGTAGACAAGATCTATTTATGTAGAAATAGACCCCATCTTGTTATCCTTAATAGCAACGATACATACGTGTCGGTTCCCTTCTGTCACTAGGATCAAGCACAGTAAGATCGAACCCATCACAAAGCACCTCTTCCCATGGCAAGAAAAATCGATCTAGTTGGCCTAACTAAACCAAAGATTCGAAGAAGAAATACGAGGCTATAAGCAATCATGCATATAAGATATCAAAAGACTCAAATAACTTTCATGGATAAAAACATAGATCTGATCATAAACTCATAGTTCATCGGATCCCAACAAACACACCGCAAAAAAGAGTTACATCAAATAGATCTCCAAGAGACCATTGTATTGAGAATCAAAAGAGAGAGAGGAAGCCATCTAGCTACTGCCTACGGACCCGTAGGTCTACAATGAAGTACTCACGCATCATCGAAGAGGCACCAATGAGGATGATGAACCCCTTCGTGATGGTGTCTAGATTGGATCTGTGGTTTCTGGAACTTGCGGCGGCTGGAATTGATTTTCGTCGACTCCCCTAGGGTTTTTGGACGTCCAGGGTATTTATAGAGCAAAGAGGCGGTGCGGGAGGCGGCCGAGGTGGGCACAACCCACCTGGGCGCGCCTGGGCCCCCAGGCGCGCCCTGGTGGGTTGTGCTCCCCTCAGAGCCCCCCTCTGGTACTTCTTTGGCCCAACAGGTGTCTTCTGGTCCAGAAAAAATCACCAAAAAGTTTTGCTGTGTTTGGACTCCGTTTGGAATTGATTTCCTGCAAAGTAAAAAACAAGCAAAAAACAGCAACTGGCACTGGGCACTATGCCAATAGGTTAGTCCCAAAAAATGATATAAAGTTGCTATAAAAATGATTGTAAAACATCCAAGAATGATAATACAACAGCATGGAACAATCAAAAATTATAGATACGTTGGAGACGTATCAGCATCCCCAAGCTTAATTCCTGCTCGTCATCGAGTAGGTAAATGATAAAAACAGAATTTTTGATGTGGAATGCTGCCTAACATGTTCATCACATATTCTTTTCTTTGTAGCGTGGACATTTGGACTTTTATATGATTCAAAGCAATAGTCTAGTTTCGACATGAAGATTTCAATACTCAAGCATATCAACAAGCAACCATGTCTTTCAAAATATCATCACTAAAGCAAGTTATCCCTAGCCCATTATGCTCAATCATTGATCCATTCATGAAACACACTCGCATATTAGCTACATCCAATGCTCAAGTACGATCATAGTGCCCCTTAGTTGGTGCTTTATAAGAGAAGATGGAGACTCAAAATAAAATAAAAAATGCATAAAGAAAGGCCCTTTGCAGAGGGAAGTAGGGATTTGTAGAGGTGCCAGAGCTCAAAGCGGAAAAAGTAGAGATACAACATTTTGGGTGGCATGCTTTTCCTGTCAACGAAAATGATCGAGTAGTTCCCAATACTTTCCATGCTAGATATATCATAGGCGGTTCCCAAACAGAAAATAAAATTTATTCCTTTTTCCACCATACTTTCACTTTCCATGGCTAGCCGTATCCACGGGTGCCCTCCATACCAACACTTCCAAGGAATTTATTATTTGACAACATAAAGTAAATTCATTTTTCATTTCGGGACTGGGCATCCCTAACACCTTTGCCGTACTCTCGTGCAATGACAAGTGAATAAACACTCATCTTGAGAATAACACATCTAGCATGAAAATATATCAGCCATCCCCTACCGTTTCATTTGCGGTACGAGCACACAAAAGAGAAATTTATTTTGAAATTAGAGATGGCACATACAAATTTGCTTAGAACGGCACGAAAATACCGCATATAGGTAGGTATAGTGGACTCATATGGCAAAACTGGTTCAAGGATTTTGGATGCACAAGTAGTGATCATACTTAGTGCAAATGAAGGCTAGCAAAAGATTGAGAAGCATCCAACCAAGAAACGAAAAATCTCATAAGCGAGCATTAAGCATAACTAACATCGAATAATGCACCACAAGTAGGATGTAATTTCATTGCATAACTATTGACTTTCGTGCTTGCATAGGGAATCACAAACCTTAACACCAATATTCTTACTAAAGCATAATTACTCATCAACATGACTCACATATTATATCAACATATCGCAAAACTATTACAAGGAATCAAGTTTATTTTGTCCAATGATCTTCATGAAAGTTTTTATTATATCCCTCTTGAATATCTATCACTTTAGGACTAGTTTAATGTTTTGCTTTTGATAGCTCAAACAAATCTAAGTGAAGAACATGAGCATAAACATTTTCTTCTCTCAAAATAATTTAAGTGAAGCAAGAGAGAATTTCTAAAAAAAATTACTAACTCTCAAATAAATCTAAGTGAAGCATGAGAGCATTTCTTCAAAAATACTAAAGCACACCGTGCTCAAAAAGATATAAGTGAAGCACTAGAGCAATTCCATAGCTCATAAAGATTTAAGTGAAGCATAAAGAGCAATTCTAACAAGTCATAGCATAATTTTGGCTCCCTCAAATAGGTGTGTCCAGCAAGGATTCATGACTAAAAAAAGCAAAACAAGCAAAGACTCATATCATACAAGACGCTCCAAGCAAAACTCATGATATGTGATGAATAAAAATATAGCTCCAAGTAAAATACCGATGGTCGTTAGAAGAAAGAGGGGATGCCACTTGGGCATCCCCAAGCTTAGTTGCTTGCTTCTCTTTGGATAATGGCTTGGGGTGCCATGGGGCATCCCCAAGTTTAGGCTCTTCTTACTCCTTATTCCTTCATCCATCATAATCTCACCCAAAACTTGAAAACTTCAATCACACAAAACTTAACAAAACCTTCGTGAGATCCGTTAGTATAAGAAAACCAATCTTTACTTTAAGTACTATAGAAAACCCATTCAAATTTTGTTCTTGCATTATATCTACTGTATTCTAACTTTACCATGGCTTATAACCTCCAATACAAACCACAGATTCATCAAAATAAGCACACAATGCAAAGAAAACATAATTTGTCAAAAACAGAGCAGTCTGTAAGATGCGAATTATTCTCATACTTCTGTAACTCCAAAAATTCTGGAAAAATTAGTACAACAGAGGCAATTTGTATATAAATCTTTTGTAAAAACTTCAGAATTTTTTGTCGCTTCTGTGAATTTTCAAAATTGTTTTACTGGACGCAAAAGTTTCTGTTTTCCAACAAGATCAAATCAACTATCACCAAAGCTATCCCAAAGGCTTTGCTTGGCACAAACACTAATTAAAACACAAAAAACACAATCATAACAGTAGCATAATTGTGCAAACACTAAAAAACAGAAAGAAAAAGACAAAAATAAATTTTATTCATTGGGTTGCCTCCCAACAAGCGCTATCGTTTTACGCCCATAGCTAGGCATAATGCATAGATCTAAGTGTTGTCATTTTTAACTTCCAACTCTTCAATCACACAATCAGATTTCTTTGAAGATTTAGCAAGTAAAATAGCAAAGTTTCTAGGCATAAAATTGAGGAAATAATTCTTATTAGTAGTGTCTCTTATAACTTCGACAAAATCTGGGTGAATACTAATCATTTTAAGATCTTCTTTACTACTAGAAGTAGCACCCTTGTTCTTAGTGGTTTGAGTACTCTTACTAATTTTAACCAGGGGTTTTTCAATAGTTTTAGCAGAAGCAAAAGCCGTGCTTAAATTACTAAAAGTTTCTTCCAACTTATCGATCCGAGAAGGGCTTTCTTCAATTCTTTCATGAATTACGGTACCCTTTCCTTTTAACAGCTTAAAAACTTCTCCCATTTTGACCCGAATTTAGTGGCAAAATTGTGCATATTTTTATCCAAGTTTTCAATGTGCTCTTCGGTAAGCATTTTCTTTTCAATAGCATCTAGCATTTCCATAACATGCTCGAGAGTTAAAGTTGTTTCATTAACCATAAGAGGTGGTGATCCCACTAAATTTCCCATAGCATTAAAAGCATCAAGAGAGGGACACATCAAGAAATTTCCACTAGTAATCGTATCAAGGACAAATCTATACCAAGTGGTGATGCCCACATAAAAACAGCGAAGAAGAACAACGGTAGATTGCTTATGGATAGATCTATTATGAGCATTGCAAATCCTATACCAAGCATCTTTTAAATTCTCCCCTCCCCTTTGTTTAAAGTTAAGAACCTCGTTCTCGGGGGTGCACGCGATAGAGGAAGAACTATCCATAATGACAAAAAGTGATCAACAAGATTGCACACAAAACAGATCTGACGAGAAAACGGCGAACAAAAAAGAGGGCGATTAAAACGGCAATTTTTTGTGAAGTGGGGGACAGGAAAACGAGAGGCAAATGGCAAATAATGTAAATTGCAAGGAGATGAGATTTGTGATTAGGAACCTGGTAGATGTTGATGATGTCTCCCCGGCAACGGCGCCAGAAATTCCTTTTGATGTTGGCTTGAACTACGTCGGTATTTTCCCAAAGAGGAAGGGATGATGCAGCACAGCAACGGTAGGTATTTCCCTCAGTGCTGAGACCAAGGTTATCGAACCAGTAGGAGAACCAAGCAACACTACGTAAACAGCACCTGCACACAAAGAACAAATACTTGCAACCCGACGTGTTAAAGGGGTTGTCAATCCCTTTCGGGTAACGGTGCCAGAAATTGGCAAACGGACGTGAGATAAATTGTAGTAGATTGATAAATAGATCACGAATAAAATAAAGTGAAGCAAAATATTTTTGGGTTTTTGGAAATATAGATCTGAAAATAAAAGTGGCAAATAAATAAAAAGGCAAATAGCAAAATAGATCTGAAAATATATGATGAGAAAATAGACCCGGGGGCCGTAGATTTCACTAGTGGCTTCTCTCGAGAAAAATAGCATACGGTGGGTAAACAAATTACTGTTGGGCAATTGATAGAACTTCAAATAATTATGATGATATCCAGGCAATGATCATTATATAGGCATCACGTCCAAGATCAGTAGACCGACTCCTGCCTGCATCTACTACTATTACTCCACACATCGACCGCTATCCAGCATGCATCTAGTGTATTAAGTTCATGGAGAAACGGAGTAATGCAATAAGAACGATGACATGATGTAGACAAGATCTATTTATGTAGAAATAGACCCCATCTTGTTATCCTTAATAGCAACGATACATACGTGTCAGTTCCCCTTCTGTCACTGGGATCAAGCACCGTAAGATCGAACCCATCACAAAGCACCTCTTCCCATGGCAAGAAAAATCGATCTAGTTGGCCTAACTAAACCAAAGATTCGAAGAAGAAATACGAGGCTATAAGCAATCATGCATATAAGAGATCAAAAGACTTAAATAACTTTCATGGATAAAAACATAGATCTGATCATAAACTCAAAGTTCATCGGATCCCAACAAACACACCGCAAAGAAGAGTTACATCAAATAGATCTCCAAGAGACCATTGTATTGAGAATCAAAAGAGAGAGAGGAAGCCATCTAGCTACTGCTACGGACCCGTAGGTCTACAATGAACTACTCACGCATCATCGGAGAGGCACCAATGAGGATGATGAACCCCTCCGTGATGGTGTCTAGATTGGATCTGTGGTTTCTGGAACTTGCGGTGGCTGGAATTGATTTTCGTCGACTCCCCTAGGGTTTTTGGATGTCCAGGGTATTTATAGAGCAAAGAGGCGGTGCGGGAGGTGGCCGAGGTGGGCACAACCCACCTGGGCGTGCCTGGGCCCCCAGGCGCGCCCTGGTGGGTTGTGCTCCCCTCGAAGCCCCCCTCTGGTACTTCTTTGGCCCAACAGGTGTCTTCTGGTCTAGAAAAAATCACCAAAAAGTTTTGCTGCGTTTGGACTCTGTTTGGTATTGATTTCCTGCGAAGTAAAAAACAAGCAAAAAACAGCAACTGGCTCTGGGCACTATGTTAATAGGTTAGTCCCCAAAAATGATGTAAAGTTGCTATAAAATGATTGTAAAACATCCAAGAATGATAATATAACAGCATGGAACAATAAAAAATTATAGATATATTGGAGATGTATCACATACCCCCCGATACTACCCATAGATTCATCAAAATAAGCAAACAACACATCAAAAAACATAATCTATCAAAAACAGAATAATCTGTAAAGACCAGAATTATAGTCATACTTCTGTAACTCCAAAATTTCTGAAAAATTAGGAAAACATAGGAAATTCATAAATCAATCTTATGTAAAAAATTCAGATTTTTTCCACGTTCAAGTGAATTTTAAAAATTCTGCTACTGGACGCAAAATTTTCTGTTTTTCAGCAAAATCAAATCAACGATCTACCAAAGCATCCCAAAGGTCTTACTTGGCTCAAACAATAATTAAAACACAAAAAAAAAATTATTACAAAGGTAACATTGCATATTTATTCAAGAACAGAAGCAAAAACATAAAATAAAATTGGGTTGCCTCCCAACAAGCGCTATTGTTTTAGGCCCCTAGCTAGGCATATTGCATAGATCTAGGTATTGCCATCTTTGGTATGCAATCCATAAGTAGCCTTCATAATAGATTCATATGGAAACTTAATTTTCTTTATTGGAAAGTTTTCCATGCCCTTCCTTAACGGAAATTGAAATCTAATGTTTTCTTCTTTCATATCAATAATTGCACCAATCATTCTAAGGAAAGGTCTACCAAGAATAATAGGGCATGAAGGATTGCAATCTATATCAAGCACAATAAAATCTACGGGCACATAATTCATATTTGCAACAATAAGAACATCATTAATCCTTCCTGTAGGTTTCTTAATAGTGGAATTCGCTAAGTGCAAATTTAAAGAACAATCATCAAGTTTATGGAAACCTAGCACATCACATAAAGTTTTGGGAATAGTGGAAACTCTAGCACCCAAATCACACAAAGCATTGCACTCATAATATTTAATATTAATCTTAATAGTAGGTTCCCATTCATCATAAAGCTTTCTAGGGATTGAAACTTCCAACTCAAGTTTTTCTTCAAAAGATTTCATCATAGCATCAACGATGTGTTTAGTAAAAGCTTTATTTTGATTATAAGCATGAGGTGAATTAAGCATAGATTGAAACAAGGAAATACAATCAATCAAAGAACAATTATCATAATTAAAGTCCTTGAAATCCAAAAGAGTGGGCACATCACTAGTTAAAGTTTTGACCTCGCCAATGCCACTTTTATCAATTTTTTCATTAAGATATTCACTCTCCAAATTATTGGGACCCCTTCTAGCTAAAGTTTGACTCATCTCCAGTCCCTTATTTATCAAGTTTTATATTAGCAAACAAAGATTCAATAGGAGTCACACCAATTACTTTAAGATCTTCATCATGATTGTCCCAAAAACTAGAAGAACATACTTTTTCTAGCCATTCTCTCTTAGCACGCATCCTAGCGGTTCTCTCCCTACTTTCATTAATAGGAATTTGAATAGATTTTAGAGACTCATTAATATCAAGCTTGGGTGGCATAGATCTAATCTTTAAAGAATCAATCTGATGAGAAATTCTATCAACGTTTCTAGCCAAATCATCAATCTTGAGCAATTTTTCTTCTACCATAGCATTGAAAATCTTTTGAGAGTTAATAAATTATTTAATATTATTCTCAAGATCAGAGGGTATCTTATTATAATTTCCATAAGAATTGTTGTAGGAATTACCATAATTATTAGAGGAATTATTAGGAAATGGCCTAGGGTTAAAATTGCCTCTATACGCGTTATTACCAAAATTGTTCCTACCAACAAAATTCACATCCATAAATTCATTATTATTCTCAATAAAAGTAGACAAAGGCATATCATTATGATCAATAGGGGCACTCTTGCTAGCAATCAATTTCATAAGTTCATCCATCTTTCCACTCAAAGTTTTAACTTGTTCAATCGCATGCACTTTTTTACTAGTAGAAGATCTTTTGGTACGTATGCCATTGAGAGTAATTTGCCACAATATTATCTAGGAGTTTAGTAGCTTCTCCTAATGTGATTTCCATAAAAGTACCACCCGCGGCAGAATCCAAAAGATTTCTAGATGCAAAATTCAATCCAGCATAAAAAAATTGTATGATCATCCATAAACTTAAACCATGAGTAGGGCAATTTCTTATCATCAATTTCATCCTCTCCCAAGATTGTGCAACATGTTCATGATCTAGTTGCTTAAAATTCATTATATCGTTCCTAAGGGAGATCTTAGCGGGAGGAAAATACTTGGAAATAAAAGCATCTTTACACTTATTCCACGAATCAATACTATTTTTAGGCAAAGATGAAAACCAAGTTTTAGCACGATCTCGTAGTGAGAACGAAAATAGCTTCAATTTAACAATACCATTATCCACATCTTTTTTCTTTTGCATATCACACAATTCAAAGAAAGTGTTTAGATGGGATGCAACATCTTCATTAGGACTACCGGAAAATTGTTCTTTCATAACAAGATTCAACAAAGCGACATTAATTTCATAAGATTCCGCACTAGTGGCGGGAGCAATCGGAGTACTAATAAAATCATTATTATTAGTGTTGGAAAAATCACACAACTTGGTATTTTCTTGAGAAATCGTGACAAAGCAAGCAATCTAGCACACAAGCAAACAAAAAGCAAACGAAAAGATGAACGGAAAGAAGGAGAATAAAAAGGCAAATATTTTTGTGTTTTTCTGAAAACGTTTTAGAAGTGGGGGAGAGGAAAACGAGAGGCAAATTGTGAATAATGTAATGCAAGAGATGAGAGATTATGATGGGTACTTGGTAGGCTTGATGTAGAACCTCCCCGGCAATGGCGCCAGAAATTCTTCCTGCTACTTCTTGAGCTTGCATTGGTTTTTCCCTTGAAGAGGAAAGGGTGATGTAGCAAAGTAGAGATAAGTATTTCCCTTAGTTTGACAACCAAGGTATCAATCCAGTAGGAGGAACACACAAGCCTCCAATGATAGCACCTACACAAACAAACAAATACTTGCACCCAACGCGATAAAGGGGTTGTTAATCCCTTCACGGTTATTTGCAAGGATGAGATCCTATAGAGATAGGTATAAAAGATAAATAAAAGTGCAAAACTAAATAAATTACAGCAAGGTATTTTTTGGTTTTTGGTTTTATAGATCTGAAAATAATATGATAAAAATAGACCCCGGGGCCATAGTTTTCACTAGAGGCTTCTCTCTTGAAAGAACACATACGGTGGGTAAACAAATTACTGTTGAGCAATTGATAGTTGATGACCCACAAGTATAGGGGATCAATTGTAGCTCTTTTCGATAAGTAAGAATGTCGAACCCAACGAGGAGCAGAAGGAAATGACAAGTGGTTTTCAGCAAGGTAATGTCTGCAAGTGCTGAAATTGTAAGTAACAGAGTAGTTTGATAGCAAGATAATTTGTAACGAGCAAGTAACGATAGTAGTAAAAAAAGTGCAGCAAGGTAGCCCAATCCTTTTGAGGCAAAGGACAGGCCAAAACGGTCTCTTATAATAAGCAAAGCGTTCTTGAGGGTACACGGGAATTTCATCTAGTCACTTTCACCATGTTGATTCGATTTGTGTTCGCTACTTTGATAATTTGATATGTGGGTGGACCGGTGCTTAGGTGCTGTTCTTACTTGAACAAGCCTCCTACTTATGATTAACCCTCTCGCAAGCATCCGCAACTACGAGAAAAGTATTAAGAATAAATTCTAACCATAGCATTAAACTTTTGGATCCAATCGGTCCCTTACGGAATAGCGCATAAACTGGGGTTTAAGCTTCTGTCACTCTTGCAACCCATCATCTACTTACTACTCCACAATGCATTCCCTTAGGCCCAAATATGGTGAAGTGTCATGTAGTCGACGATCACATGACACCACTAAGGGAATCACAACATACATACTATCAGAATATCGAACACATATCAAGTTCACATGATTACTTGCAACATGATTTCTCCCGTGACCTCAAGAACAAAAGTAACTACTCACAAATGATAATCATGCTCAAGATCAGAGGGGTATTAAATAGCATATTGGATCTGAACATATAATCTTCCACCAAATAAACCATATAGTAATCAACTACAAGATGTAATCAACACTACTAGTCACCCACAAGCACCAATCTATAGTTCCGGTAACAAGATTGAACACAAGAGATGAACTAGGGTTTGAGATGAGATGGTGCTGTTGAAGATGTTGATGGAGATTGCCCTCCCCAAGATGGGAGAGTTGTTGGTGATGATGATGACGATGATTTCCCCCTCCGGGAGGGAAGTTCCCCCGGCGGAATCGCTCCGCGCGGAGGGCAAAAGTGCTCCTGCCCAAGTTCTGCCTCGAGACGGCGGCGCTCTGTCCCGAAAGTCCTCTCCTTCTTTTTTCTATGTCAAAATGACTTATATACCAGAAGATGGGCACTGGAGGTGGGCCTGGGTGAGCACAACCCACCAGGGTGCGCCTGGGCTCCCTGGCGCGCCCAGGTGGGTTGTGCCCACCTGGTGGGCCCCCTCTAGTACTTATTTGCTCCAATATTCTTCAAATATTCCATTAAAAATCTCTGTAAAGTTTTAGCTTGTTTGGAGTTGTGCAGAATAGGTGGCCTAACGTAACTTTTCCAGGTCCAGATTTCCAGCTGCCGGAATTCTCCCTCTTTGTGTGTACCTTGCATATTATGAGAGAAAAGGCATTAGAATTACTCCAAAAAGCATTATTATGCATAAAAACATCATAAATAACAGTAGGAAAACATGATGCAAAATGGACGTATCAACTCCCCCAAGCATAGACCTCACTTGTCCTCAAGCGAAAACCGAAATCGAAAAACATGTCCACATGCTTAGAGAGAGAGGTGTCGATAAAAACAAAATACGGACATAGAAGCATCATGTAGATTATTATAACAGCAACAAATTTAAACATAAGACTTTTATCATAGAACTTTTATCGTAAACTTCTCATGAATAAGTGGCAGTTCATCACACAATTGAAGTATAAAGCATAAACTCTATTAGAAACCAACAAACTATGTTCTCAGTCAACTTTGCAACTACAATTCATCATCTTTTCAGGAAGGTTCACGTATCAGAGCCTTTAGGCATGTCCACATACTCAACCATCATATAGTCTTCTATGATTGCTAACACTCACCGCATACACATGAGCAAAACGTTTCAGCCAGACACATAGAAAGATAGGGGCTTATAGTTTCGCCTCCCAACGTATTCACCTCAAGGGCGATGTCAACAATAATAACTTATGCCACCCATATTCAACTGGACATATGTGCCTAGATCTTTCCTCACCACATGATGCTTGCCAAAGGATAAAAATAAAAGGAAAAGAGAGAAGAACTTTGACTCTTTGCATAAAAGTAAAAGATAGGCCCTTCGCAGAGGGAAGCAGAGGTTGCCATGCGCTTATTTGTTTGTATGCTCAACCCCTTAGTGCAAAAGAACGTCATGTTGTATTGCCCCTTATGATGGCAACCTTTATTATGCAGTCTGTCTCTTTTATTCTTCACCATCACAAGTTCGTACAACGCTCAATTTTCCTTTACACTAAATGATCTCACACTTTTAGAAGCAATTTGTATTGCCTTATTGCACCGATGACAACTTACTTGAGGGATCTTGCTCAATCCCTAGGTAGGTATGGTGGACACTTGAAAATAAGATTTGGGTTTAAGGGTTTTTGGATGCACAAGTAGTATCTCTACTTAGTGCGGAATTTTTGGCCAGCAAAGATAGGGGGCAAGCACCACATGTTGAAGGATCTATGACAATATAACTTCTATGTGAATATGAACAAGCATAAATCATTACGTTGTCTTCCTTGTCCAACGTCAACAACTTTGGCATATAATAATTTGATGGGGGCTCACAATCACAAAAGATTTCTAGAATATTATATTTATATGTGAATCTTCTCTTCCCTTATTAATTCTTTCATGAGTCGCATCATTGACCAATGCTATGTTTGTCAATCTCTAATAAAATTTTCTACTCATACTTTTCCTTATGTGGTGCCATCACCTACCATAAGATTAGCATATGATCTTTTTCTTTTATTTCCTTTCCCCTTTTTTTTATTGCAACATGAAAGTAAGAAAGCAAAAACTCAAACTAAAATTTATTATATATCTTGCACACGATTACAAGGATAGACCACTAAGCAAGCTATCGAAAAGAAAGGATCAAACTAAACTTTTATTCATCTAAAGCAAAAGATCGAACTAAAATAAGTAAAGGCAAAAAGATAGTGGGGATGATACGATACCGGGGCATCTCCCCCAAGCTTGGAGGAAGCCAAGGGGAGTGCCCATACCTGAAACTCAATTTTCCTTTGGTGATGAAGAAGAAGGTGGTGGTGATGAAGTAGATGCGATCTTGTCCTTGGGTTTCCATGGCAGAGGTCCACCATCGTAAGAGGAAGAATGAGTCTCACGGGTCCTGCAACTGGCAGCCAAACTCATACCTTTAAACTTCGCCTCATATTCAAAGACTTGGTTTTGAAGATCATAGATCTGGCTTTGGAGGAAGTTGATTTGCTCATCGAGGGTGAAGACGATGTCCTTCATGGGCTTGCCATCCACCTTGAGATCACGAGTAAGGTCCGTCATCATGAGGTGATTGGCATTGAGTCCACGCTCCACCATCCCCTTGCACCAGAAGACTTCCTGCTCCATAGCTTCAAGCCTGGCCTCTATGGTTCCTGTCCCCTTGGGTCCTTGCACATCGCGGATGTGCAGCACCCCCTCATGCATCTGGATGGCCTGAGGGTGCTGCACCACCTCCCGCAAATATGGGTTGATGACGTTCTTGAAGAACTTGTCCTTGGAGGAGCTTGAAGCGGCCAGGGTAGATGAGATCTGATAGAAAACAGCAAGGAAAAGAAAACAGAAGATTTCTCCGTGATACGGTGGTCCATAGGTTCGGGGAGTATATAAAGATTTTTTATCTTGGGAAACAAGCAAACGGAGTCCGGAAGGTGTCCCAGGTGGGCACAACCCACCTGGGCGCGCCTAGCAAGCCAGGCGCGCCCTGGTGTCTTGTGCCCACCAGGGTATGCTTCCTGGAAGTTTCTTATTTTCCTATTTTTCTAAATATTCCAAAACTGACAAAAAATATTTTTGCGGATTTTTCGGAGTCCGTTTACTTACCGTATCACGTACCTCCTTATTTTCATGATTCTGGAGTGTTCCGGAAGGACTCTTTTATGTGTTCTTCCGGTGTCAAAGTTTGGATAATATTACTTTCAACATTAATGGGCGTACCTGAGATATAATGTTTTATTCGTTGCCCATTAACAACCTTCGGGTTAGTACCTTCGGCATTATTTATTTTGATAGCTCCAGACCGATAAACCTCCTCGATAACATAGGGTCCTTCCCATTTGGAGAGGAGTTTTCCTGCAAAGAATCTGAAATGAGAGTTGTACAAAAGAACATATTCTCCAACTTTGAACTCACGCTTTTGGATTCTTTTATCATGCCATCTTTTAACTTTTTCTTTAAATAATTTGGCATTTTCATAAGCTTGGGTTCTCCATTCATCTAGTGAGCTAATATCAAATAACCTCTTTTCACCGGCAAGTTTGAAATCATAGTTGAGTTCTTTGACTACCCAATATGCTTTATGTTCTAACTCAAGAGGCAAATGACAAGCTTTTCCATAGACCATTTTATAAGGAGACATACCCATAGGATTTTTATATGCTGCTCTATAAGCCCAAAGTGCATCATCTAATTTCTTAGACCAATTCTTCCGGGACCTATTGACAGTCTTTTGCAAAATTAATTTTATTTCTCTATTGCTAAGTTCAACTTGACCACTAGACTGAGGATGATAGGGTGATGCAATTCTATGGTTAACATCATACTTGGCAAGCATTTTACGGAAAGCACCATGAATAAAGTGTGAACCACCATCAGTCATTAAATATCTAGGGACTCCAAACCTTGGGAAAATAACTTCCTTAATCATTTTAATAGAGGTGTTGTGATCAGCACTACTGGTTGGAATAGCTTCTACCCATTTAGTAACATAATCAACAGCAACCAAAATATGTGTATACCCATTAGAGGAAGGAAAAGGTCCCATGTAATCAAATCCCCAAACTTCAAATGGTTCAATAGCAAGTGAATAATTCATAGGCATTTCTTGATGCTTACCAATATTACCTATTCTTTGACATTCATCACAAGATAAGACAAACTTACGGGCATCCTTGAAGAGAGTAGGCCAATAAAATCCAGATTGCAATACCTTGTGAGCAGTTCTGTCTCTAGCATGATGCCCTCCATAAGCTTCGGAGTGACATTTCCGTAGGATTTGTCCCTGTTCATGCTCAGGTACACAACGTCTAATAATACCATCTACTTCTTCTTTATAAAGATGTGGGTCATCCCAAAAGTAATGTCTTAAGTCATAGAAGAATTTTTTTTGTTGGTATGTAAAGCTAGGTGGTAAATATTTAGCAACAATGTAATTAGCATAGTCAGCATACCAAGGAGTGTTATTAGAAACATTTATTGCAGCTAACTGCTCATCAGGAAAACTATCATCAATAGGTAGTGGGTCATCAAGCACATTTTCAAGCCTAGACAAGTTATCAGCTACGGGGTTCTCAGCTCCTTTCCTATCAGTGATATGTAAATCAAATTCTTGTAGCAAGAGAACCCATCGAATAAGTCTAGGTTTAGCATCTTTCTTTTACATAAGATATTTAATAGCGGCATGGTCGGTGTGAACGATAACTTTAGAGTCAACAATGTAAGATCTAAATTTGTCACAAGCAAACACCACTGCTAGGAATTCTTTTTCAGTAGTAGCATAATTTCGTTGTGCACTGTCCAGAGTTTTACTAGCATAATGAATAACATTCAGATTCTTATCAACTCTTTGTCCTAGAACAACACCAACAACATAATCACTAGCATCACACATAATTTCAAAAGGCAAGTTCCAATCAGGTGGTTGAACAATAGGTGCAGAAATTAAGGCTTTCTTGAGTGTTTCGAAGGCTTCTAAACAATCATCATAAAAAACAAAAGGAGTATCCTTTTGCAAAAGATTTGTAAGAGGCCTAGAAATTTTAGAAAAGTCTTTGATAAATCTCCTATAGAAACCAGCATGACCTAGGAAACTACGAATACCTTTGATATCTTTAGGACAAGGCATTTTCTCAATTGCATCAACCTTAGTTTTGTCCACTTCAATCCCTCTTTCAGAAATTTTATGACCCAAAACAATACCTTCATTAACCATAAAGTGGCACTTCTCCCAATTCAAGACAAGATTTGTTTGCTCGCATCTCTGCAAAACTCGATCAAGATTGCTTAAACAATCATCAAAAGACTTCCCATAAACAGAGAAGTCATCCATGAAAATCTCAACAATCTTTTCACAAAAGTCAGAGAATATAGCAGTCATACATCTTTGAAAGGTAGCAGGTGCATTGCATAAACCGAAAGGCATACGTCTATAAGCATAAGTTCCAAAGGGACAAGTGAAAGTGGTCTTTTCTTGATCAGGTTGAGAAACATGTATTTGTGAAAAACCAAAATATCCATCAAGGAAGCAAAAGTGTGTGTGTGCTTAGATAATCTTTCTAGAATTTGATCAATAAAAGGCAGAGGGTAATGATCTTTTCTAGTTGCTTTATTTAATTTTCTGAAATCAATTACCATTCTATAGCCTGTAACAATTCTTTGTGGAATAAGTTCATTCTTATCATTAGGATCGACAGTAATACCTCCTTTCTGAGGAACACAATGAACAGGACTTACCCGTCTACTATCAGCTATAGGATAGATTATACCTGCTTCCAGAAGTTTTAATATTTCCGTTCTTACCACTTCCGTCATTTTCGGATTTAACCGACGTTGGTGATCAACAACGGGTTTAGCATCAGGTTCCATATTAATCTTGTGCTGACATAGAGAGGGACTAATGCCCTTTAAATCATCAAGAGTATACCCAATAGCAGCTCGATGCTTCCTTAGAACTTTCAATAATCTTTCTTCTTCATGTTCTGAAAGGTTAGCACTAATAATAACAGGATATACCTTCTTTTCATCAAGATAAGCATATTTCAAAGTGTCTGGCAATTGTTTTAATTCAAAAACAGGATCACCTTTAGGTGGAGGAGGACCTCCTAGAGTTTCAATAGGCAAATTGTGTTTAAGCAGAGGACGTTGTTCAAAGAAAATCTTATCTATTTCATTTCTCTCATGCATATGTAAATCATTTTCATGGTCTAGCAAATATTGTTCTAAAGGATCAGTAGAAGGCACAACAATAGAAGCAAGACCAATTATTTCATCCTTACTAGGCAATTATTTTTCATGAAGCTTTCTACTAAACTTGGAAAAATTAAACTCATGAGACTCATCACCAAAGCTAACACCGACAGTTTGTTTTTCACAATCTATTTTAGCATTAACGGTGTTCAAGAAAGGTCTACCAAAGATAATGGGACAAAAGTCAACTTGTGGGGAACCAAGAACAAGGAAATCTGTAGGGTATTTTATTTTCCCACACAATACTTCAACATCTCTAACAATCCCAATTGGTGATATAGTGTCTCTATTAGCAAGTTTAATAGTAACATCTATGTCTTCTATTTCTGCGGGTGCTATGTCATTCATAATTTCTTGATATAAGGAATAAGGAATAGCACTCACACTAGCACTTATGTCACATAGACCATGATAACAGTGATCTCCTATTTTAACTGAGACAACAGGCATGCCAACAACAGGTCTATGATTATCCTTTTTATCAGGTTTGGCAATTCTAGCAGCTTCTTCACAGAAGTAAATAACATGCCCATCTATGTTTTCTTCCAGGAGATCCTTAATCATAGCAACACTAGGTTCTACTTTAATTTGTTCACCAGGTTTAGGTGTTCTAATTTAACTTTTGTTAACCACAGTTGAAACTTTAGCATGTTCCTTTATCTTAACAGGGAAAGGTCGTTTCTCAATATAAGCAGTAGGAACAACTGGATCAACATTATAAATTATGGTTTCCTCTTTAATTGGTACCGGTTCTTTAACTTCTTCTTTAATAGGTGGGTGATATTTGAACCACTTCTCCTTAGGGAGATCAACAAGAGTAGCAAATGATTCACAAAAGGAGGCTACTATCTCAGAGTCAAGTCCATATTTGGTGCTAAACTTTTGAAAAGCATCGGTATTCATAAAAGATTTAACACAATCATACTTAAGCTTAATACCTGACTCTTTACCTTCATCGAGTTCCCAATCTTTAGAGTTGCATTTAATTCTTTCCAAAAGATCCCACCGGAATTCAATAGTCTTCTTCATAAAAGAACCAGTACAAGAAGTATCAAGCATGGATTGATCATCACGAGAAAGCCGAGCATAAAAGTTCTGGATAATAATTTCTCTTGAGAGCTCATGGTTGGGGCATGAATATAACATTGACTTAAGCCTCCCCCAAGCTAGAGCGATACTTTCTCCTTCACGAGGCCAAAAATTATATATATAATTCTGATCATGATGAACTAGATGCATAGGATAATTTTTTTTGGTGGAACTCCAATTTCAATCGATTCCAATTCCAAGATCCAATATCATCGCATAGCCTATACCATGCCAATGCTTTTCCCTTCAAAGATAAAGGGAAAACCTTTTTTATAACTTCATCTCCGGGTAAACCTGCAAGCTTAAACAATCCACAAATTTGTTCCACATATATCAAGTGCATATCGGGATGTTCGGTTCCATCTCGTGCATAAGGATTAGCTAGCAGTTGTTCTATCATACCCGAAGGAATTTCATATTCAATATTTTTAGTAGGTGCAGTAGGTTGAGGGGTAGTTAATTGTGGTTCCGGTCGAGGTGAAGATACCCCGAACAAACCCCTCAAAGGATTGTTTTCCATAGTAACAAGTGATAATAAATTTCAGCACACTATATAAATGTTTCCTTACCAAAGGCGCTTCACTCCCCGGCAATGGTGCCATAAAATAGCCTTGATGACCCACAAGTATAGGGGATCAATTGTAGCTCTTTTCGATAAGTAAGAGTGTCGAACCCAACGAGGAGCAGAAGGAAATGACAAGTGGTTTTCAGCAAGGTAATGTCTGCAAGTGCTGAAATTGTAAGTAACAGAGTAGTTTGATAGCAAGATAATTTGTAACGAGCAAGTAATGATAGTAGTAACAAAAGTGCAGCAAGGTATCCCAATCCTTTCGAGGCAAAGGACAGGCCAAAACGGTCTCTTATAATAATGAAAGCGTTCTTGAGGGTACACGGGAATTTCATCTAGTCACTTTCACCATGTTGATTCAATTTGTGTTCGCTACTTTGATAATTTGATATGTGGGTGGATCGGTGCTTAGGTGCTGTTCTTACTTGAACAAGCCTCCTACTTATGATTAACCCTCTCGCAAGCATCCACAACTATGAGAAAAGTATTAAGAATAAATTCTAACCATAGCATTAAACTTTTGGATCCAATCGGTCCCTTATGGAATAGCGCATAAACTGGGATTTAAGCTTCTGTCACTCTCACAACCCATCATCTACTTACTACTCCACAATGCATTCCCTTAGGCCCAAATATGGTGAAGTGTCATGTAGTCGACGTTCACATGACACCACTAAGGGAATCATAACATACATACTATCAGAATATCGAACACATATCAAGTTCACATGATTACTTGCAACATGATTTCTCCCGTGACCTCAAGAACAAAAGTAACTACTCACAAATGATAATCATGCTCAAGATCAGAGGGGTATTAAATAGCATATTGGATCTGAACATATAATCTTCCACCAAATAAACCATATAGTAATCAACTACAAGATGTAATCAACACTACTAGTCACCCACAAGCACCAATCTATAGTTCCGGTAACAAGATTGAACACAAGAGATGAACTAGGGTTTGAGATGAGATGGTGCTGTTGAAGATGTTGATGGAGATTGCCCTCCCCAAGATGGGAGAGTTGTTGGTGATGATGATGACGATGATTTCCCCCTCCAGGAGGGAAGTTCCCCTGGAGGAATCGCTCCACCGGAGGGCAAAGGTGCTCCTGCCCAAGTTCAGCCTCGAGACGGCGGCGCTCCGTCCCGAAAGTCCTCTCCTTCTTTTTTCTATGTCAAAATGACTTATATACTAGAAGATGGGCACCAAAGGTGGGCCTGGGTGAGCATAACTGACCAGGGCGCGCCTGGGCTCCCTGGCGTGCCCAGGTGGGTTGTGCCCACCTGGTGGGCCCCCTCTGGTACCTATTTGCTCCAATATTCTTCAAATATTCCATAAAAAATCTCCGTAAAGTTTTAGCTTGTTTGGAGTTGTGCAGAATAGGTGGCCTGACGTAGCTTTTCCAGGTCCAGATTTCCAGCTGCCGGAATTCTCCCTCTTTGTGTGTACCTTGCATATTATGAGAGAAAAGGCATTAGAATTACTCCAAAAAGCATTATTATGCATAAAAACATCATAAATAACAGTAGGAAAACATGATGCAAAATGGATGTATCAATAGTAAAGCGCATAGTTATGATGATATCTAAGGCAATGATCATGAATATAGGCATCACGTCTATGACAAGTAGACCGACTCCTACCTGCATCTACTACTATTACTCCACACATCGACCGCTATCTAGCATGCATCTAGTGTATTAAGTTAACAAGAACGGAGTAACGCCTTAAGCAAGATGACATGATGTAGATGGATAGATCCAATCAATATGGTAAAAAACCCTTCTTTTTATCCTTAATGGCAACAACACAAATACTGCCTCACTACCCCTTCTGTCACTGGGTGAGGACACCGCAAGATTGAACCCAAAACAAAGCACCTCCCCCATTGCAAGATAGATCAATCTAGTTGGCCAAACCAAATTAATAGATCGGAGAGAAATACAAAGCTATCTTAATCATGCATAAAAGAGTTCAGAGAAGACTTAAATAATATTCATACATAATCTGATCATAAATCCACAATTCATCGGATCTCAACAAATGCACCACAAAAGAAGTTTACATTGAATAGAACTCCAAGAACATCATGGAGAACATTGTATTGAAGATCAAAGAGAGAGAAGAAGCCATCTAGCTACTAGCTATGGACCCGTAGGTCTGTGGTAAACTACTCACACATCATCGGAAGGGTAGCAAGGTTGGTGTAGAGGCCCCCTCCGTGATCGAATCCCCCTCCGGTAGAGTACCGAAAAAGGCCCCAAGATGGGATCTCACAAGAACAGAAGCTTGCGGCGGTGAAAAAGTATTTTTTGGTGTGCCCTCTGGTATACGGGGAATATTTGGGTATTTATAGAGCTGAGATTTGGGTTAGGGGGGACCCGAGGGGCCCACAAGCTTGGGGGGCGTGCCCTGTGAGCTTGTGGTCCTCTCGTGGCTCCTCTGGCCTCCTCCCGAAGCTTCATGGGTGTCTTCTTGTCCAAGAAAAATCGTCAAAAAGTTTCATTCCGTTTGGACTTCGTTTGGTATTGATTTTCTGTAAAAGACAAAAACAAGGAAAAAACAACAACTGGCACTGGGCACTAGGTTAATAGGTTTGTCCCAGAAAATGATATAAAATAGCATATTAATGCATATAAAACATCCAAGATGGATAATATAATAGCATGGAACAATAAAAAATTAGAGATACGTTGGAGACGTATCACGCATCCTCATCGAGAAGCAGCGCGGCCAGCAGAACTGCACCATCCAGGACATCACCATGGCCGGCCGCCAGAGCCGTGCCGCCCTCACCGGCGGCGGCGTCTCCTACAACAGGGGCTACCTCACCTTCACTCGCGAGCTGCGCCGTGTGGTGTGGCCCGTGAAGTTCAAGCCCAAGCTGCCTCCCTGTTACAATGACATCGCCAACCCCGTGGAGTTCCTGCAGCTCTACACCATGAGCATCCAAGCCACGGAAGGTAACGACAAGGTCATGGCGAACTGGTTCCCCATGGCCCTCAAGGATGCCACACGCTCGTGGTTGATGAAACTTCCCGAGGCCTCCATCTTCTCGAGGGCCGAACTGTGTCGGTAGTTCGTCTCCAACTTCAAGGGCACACACGACTGCCCCCTCATGCTCAGTAGCCTGTGCGGAGTCCGCCAGCACCCTAACGAAACCCTCCGCAAGTACATCCAGTGCTTTAGCCAGGTGTGCTTTAGCTGGAGTTCCTCTCCACAAGGACGATCAAGGGCGCAAAGCTGGCGGACTTCACGATGGAATGGACGGATCCACACCAAGATGAGCCTCGCGAGGAAGAATCCCTTCTGCCTGGGAAGAATGCCCCTGGCGGCTGGACCATGCACTTCGATGGCGCGTGATACGTCTCCAACGCATCTATAATTTTTGATTGTTCCATGCTGTTATATTATCATTCTTGGATGTTTTATAATCATTTTATAGCAACTTTATATCATTTTTTGGGACTAACCTATTGACATAGTGCCCAGTGCCAGTTGCTGTTTTTTGCTTGTTTTTTACTTCGCAGAAAATCAATACCAAACGGAGTCCAAACGCAGCGAAACTTTTTGGTGATTTTTTCTGGACTAGAAGACACTTGTTGGGCCAAAGAAGTACCAGAGGCAGGTTCCGAGGGAAGCACAACTCACCAGGGCGTGCCTGGGGGCCCAGGCGCGCCCAGGTGGGTTGTGCCCACCTCGGCCGCCTCCCACACTGCCTCTTTGCTATATAAATACCCTGGACATCCAAAAACCCTAGGGGAGTCGACGAAAAACAATTCCAGCCGCCGCAAGTTCCAGAAACCACATATCCAATCTAGACACCATCACGGAGGGGTTCATCATCCTCATTGGTGCCTCTCCGATGATGCGTGAGTAGTTCATTGTAGACCTACGGGTCCGTAGTTAGTAGCTAGACGGCTTCCTCTCTCTCTTTTGATCCTCAATACAATGGTCTCTTGGAGATCTATTTGATGTAACTCTTTTTGCGGTGTGTTTGTTGGGATCCGATGAACTTTGAGTTTATGATCAGATCTATGTTTTTATCCATGAAAGTTATTTGAGTCTTTTGGTCTCTTATATGCATGATTACTTATAGCCTCGTATTTCTTCTTCGAATCTTTGGTCTAGTTAGGCCGACTAGATCGATTTTTCTTGCCATGGGAAGAGGTGCTTCATGATGGGTTCGATCTTACGGTGCTCAATCCCAGTGACAGAAGGGGAAATGACATGTATGTATTGTTGCTATTAAGGATAACAAGATGGGGTTTATTCCTACATGAATAGATCTTGTCTACATCATGTCATCGTTCTTATTGCATTACTCCGTTTCTGCATGAACTTAATACACTAGATGCATGCTGGATAGCGGTTGATGTGTGGAGTAATAGTAGTAGATGCAGGCAGGAGTCGGTCTACTAATCTTGGACGTGATGCCTATATAATGATCATTGCCTGGATATCATCATAATTATTTGAAGTTCTATCAATTGCCCAACAGTAATTTGTTTACCCACCGTATGCTATTTTTCTCAAGAGAAGCCACTAGTGAAATCTACGGCCCCCGGGTCTATTTTCCCATCATATACATTCAGATCTATATTGCTATTTGCCTTTTTATTTATTTGCATCTTTTATTTTCAGATCTATTAATCCAAAAACCCAAAAATATCTTGCTGCAATTTATTGTTATTTATTTTAGCTTGTGTTCCCGCGAGATCTATTTATCCGATCTACTACAAATTTATCTATCTCTTTACTTGGGAGGGATTGACAACCCCTCTTTTATGTCGGGTTGCAAGTATTTGTTTTTTGTGTGCAGGTGTCGTTCACGTAGTGTTGCGTGGTTCTCCTACTGGTTCGATAACCTTGGTCTCATCACTGAGGGAAATACCTACCGTAGCTGTGCTGCATCATCCCTTCCTCTTTGGGGAAATACCGACGTAGTTCAAGCCGCATCGAAAGGAATTTTTGGCGCCGTTGCCGGGGAGACATCATCAACTTCTACCAGGTTCCTAATCACAAATCTCATCTCCTTGCAATTTAGTTTATTTGCCATTTGCCTCTCGTTTTCATCTCCCCCACTTCACAAAAAATTGCCGTTTTATTCGCTCTCTTTTTCGTTCGCCATTTTCTCGTCAGATCTATTTTTGAGTGCAATCTTGTTGGTTAGTCACGATGACTCAAGAGAAAACCAAGTTGTGTGATTTCTCTAACACCAAGAACAATGATTTTATTAGCACTCCGATTGCTCCTCCCGCCACTAGTGCAGAGTCTTGTGATATTAATGCCGTGTTGCTGAATCTTGTTATGAAAGATCAATTTTCCTGTACTCCTAGTGAGGATGCCGCGTCCCATCTTAACACATTCGTGGAATTATGCGATATGCAAAACAAAAAAGATGGGGACAATGATATTGCGAAGTTGAAATTATTCCCATTTTCTTTGCGAGATCGTGCAAAAATTTGGTTTTCTTCTTTGCCTCGTAATAGTATCAATTCTTGGGATAAGTGCAAAGATGCTTTTCTTACTAAGTATTTTCCTCCCGCGAAAATTATTTCCCTTAGGACGCAAATCATGAATTTTAAGTAACTCGAGCATGAACATGTTGCGCAATCTTGGGAAAGAATGAAATTGATGCTAAGAAATTGTCCTACTCATTGTTTAAATCTTTGGATGATCATACAAAATTTTTATGCGGGATTGAATTTTGTTTCTAGAAATCTTTTAGATTCCACCGCGGGAGGTACTTTTGTGGAGATTACTTTGGGTGAAGCTACTAAATTGCTTGATAATATTATGGCAAATTATTCACAATGGCATACTAAAAGAGCTCCTACTAGCAAAAAGGTTAATTTGGTAGAAGAAATAAATTCTTTGAGTGAAAAAGTTGATGCTCTTATTAAGTTGGTTTCCAATAAAAATGCTCCTATCGATCTTACTGATGTGCCTTTGTCTACTTTGATTGAGCAAAATAGTGATGTTGTAGACGTGAATTTTGTCTCGCCAAACAATTTTAATAACAATTCTTATAGAGGTAATTTTAATCCTAGACCTTTTCCGGGAAATTCCTCTAATAATTATGGTAATTCCTATGGTAATCCTTCTTATAATAATAGGAACACCTCTGATCTTGAGAATAATATTAAATAATTTATCAATGCTCAAAAGAATCTTAATACTATGATAGAAGAAAAGTAGAGTAAAATTGATGTTATGTCTAGAAGAATTGATAGAATTTCTCATGATGTAGAAAATCTCAAGATGAAATTTTTTGTGCCTAAGGTTGAGGAATCAATTAAAGCTTTATATGTCTCTATGGATGAAAGTAAGAAAAGAACTGATATGCTTAGAGCTAAAAGAGAATTTTTAGAAAAAAAGCGTTTTCTAGCGATTGCTTTCATAAAAATGATGAAGATCTTAAAGTGATTGGTGTTTCTTCTATTGATTCCTTGTTTAGTAAAATTAAGATTGATGATAAAGGGACTGAATAAGAGTCAACTTTATCTATAAGGCGTCCCGATAATTTGGAGGGTGAAAATCTTGTTGAGAAAATTGATAAAAATGGGTTTGGAGAGGTCAAACCTTTAACTAGTGATGTGCCCACTCTTTTGGATTACAAAGACTTTAATTATGATAATTGCTCTTTGATTTATTGTATTTCTTTGTTGCAATCCATGATAAATTCACCCCATGCTTATGAACAAAATAAAGCTTTTACTAAACATATCATTGATGCTATGATGAAAGCTTTGGAAGAAAAGTTGGAATTAGAGATTTCAATTCCTAGAAAATTACATGATGAATGGGAACCTACTATCAAAGTCAAGATTAAAAATTATGAGTGTTTTGCTTTATGTGACTTGGGTGCTAGTGTTTCTACAATTCTGAAATCCTTATGTGATGTGCTTGGTCTTACCGATATTGAAGAATGTTCTTTAAATTTGCACTTGGCGGATTCTACTATTAAAAAGCCTATGGGAAGAATTAATGATGTTCTTATCCTTGCAAATAGGAATTATGTGCCCATAGACTTTATTGTTCTTGATATTGATTGCAATCCGTCTTGCCCAATTATTCTTGGTAGACCGTTTTTACGCACTAAAGGTGCCGTGATTGATATGAAAGAACGGAACATCAAATTACAATTTCCTTTGAGAAAGGATATGGAACACTTCCCTAGAACAAGAATTAAGCCACCATATGATTCAATCATGAGGGCATCTTATGGATCTAGAAACAAAGATGACAACACTTAGATCTTTGCATTATGCCTAGCTAGGGGCATACAACGATAACGCTTGTTGGGAGGCAACCCAATGAATAAAATTTATTTTTGTCTTTTTCTTTATGTTCTTGAGTGTTTGCATAATTATGCTACTGTTATGATTGTGTTTTTTGTTTTAATTAGTGTTAATGCCAAGCAAAGCCTTTGGGATCATGTTGGGTGATAGTTGATTTGATCTTGTTGGAAAACAGAAACTTTTGTGTCCAGTAAAATAATTTTAGAAATTCGTAGAAGCGACGAAAAATTCTGAATTTTTTACAAAAGATTGATGTACAAACTTCCTACGTTTTCCTAATGTTTCAGAATTTTTCGAGTTACAGAAGTATGAGAACAATTCGCATCTTTACATACTGTTCTGTTTTTGACAGATTCTGTTTTCTTTGCATTGTGTGCTTATTTTGATGAATCTATGGTTTGTATTGGAGGTTATAAGCCATGGTAAAGTTATAATACAGTATATATAATATAATAACAAAATTTGAATGGGTTTTATACAGCACTTAAAGTAAATATTAGTTTTCTTATACTAACGGATCTCACGAAGGCTTTGTTGAGTTTTGTGTGATTGAAGTTTTCAAGTTTTGGGTGAGATCACGATGGATGAAGGAATAAGGAGTAAGAAGAGCCTAAGCTTGGGGATGCCCATGGCATCCCAAGCTATTATCTAAAAGAGAAGCAAGCAACTAAGCTTGGGGATGCCCGAGTGGCATCCCCTCTTTCTTCTAACGACCATCGGTATTTTACTTGGAGCTATATTTTTATTCGTCACATATCATGAGTTGTGCTTGGAGCGTCTTGTATGATTTGAGTCTTTGCTTGTTTTACTTTTTATTCTTAGTCAAGTATCCTTGCTGGACACACCTATTTGAGAGAGCCAAAATTATGCTATGATTTGTTAGAATTGCTCTCTATGCTTCACTTAAAATTTTATGAGCTATGGAAATTGCTCTAGTGCTTCACTTATATCTTTTTGAGCATGGTGTGCTTTAATATTTTTGAAGAAATGCTCTCATGCTTCACTTAGATTTATTTGAGAGTAGTAATTTTTGAAGAAATTCTCTCATGCTTCACTTATATTATTTTGAGAGAAGAATTTTTTTTATGCTCATGTTCTTCACTTAGATTTGTTGGAGTTATCAAAAGCAACACATTAAACTAGTCCGAAAGTGATAGATATTCAAGGGGGATATAATAAAAACTTTCATGAAGATCATTGGACAAAATAGACTTGATTCCTTGTAATAGTTTTGCGATATGATGATATAATATGTGAGTCATGTTGGTGAGTAATTATGGTTTAGAAAGAATATTGGTGTTAAGGTTTGTGATTCCCTATGCAAGCACGGAAGTCAATAGTTATGCAATGAAATTACATCCTACTTGTGGTGCATTATTCGGTGTTAGTTATGATTAATGCTCGCTTATGAGATTTTTCATTTCTTGGTTGGATGCTTCTCAATCTTTTGCTAGCCTTCATTTGCACTAAGTATGATCACTACTTGTGCATCCAAAATCCTTAAACCAGTTTTGCCATATGAGTCCACTATACCTACCTATATGCGGTATTTCCGTGCCATTCTAAGCAAATTTGTATGTGGCATCTCTAATTTTCAAAATAAATTTCTCTATTGTGTGCTCGTACCGCTCATGAAACGGTAGGGGGTGGCTGATATTTTTCCATGCTAGATGTGTTATTCTCAAGGTGAGTGTTTATTCACTTGTCATTGCACGAGAGTACGGCAAAGGTATTAGGGATGCCCAGTCCCAAAATGAAAAATGAATTTACTTTATGTTGTCAAATAATAAATTCCTTGGAAAGTGTTGGTATGGACGGCACCCGTGGATTCGGTTAGCCGTGGAATGTGATAGTATGGTGGAAAAAGGAATAAACTTTATTTTCTGTTTGGGAACCGCCTATGATATATCTAGCATGGAAAGTATTGGGAACTACTCGATCATTTTCGTTGACAGGAAAAGCATGCCACCCAAAATATTTTTATCTCTATCTTTTTGCTTTGAGCTCTGGCACCTCTACAAATCCTTACTTCCCTCTGCAAAGGGCCTTTCTATTTACTTTATGCAATTTTTATTTTTGAGTCTCCATCTTCTCTTATAAAGCACCAACTAAGGGGCACTATGATCGTACTTGAGCATTGGGTGTAGCTAATATGCGAGTGTGTTTCATGAATGGATCAATGATTGAGCATAATGGGCTAGGGATAACTTGCTTTAGTGTTGATATTTTGAAAGACATGGTTGCTTGTTGATATGCTTGAGTATTGAAATCTTCATGTCAAAACTAGACTATTTCTTTGAATCATATAAAAGTCCAAATGTCCATGCTACAAAGAAAAGATTATGTGATGAACATGTTATGCAGCATTCCACATCAAAATTTCTGTTTTTATCATTTACCTACTCGAGGAAGAGCAGGAATTAAGCTTGGGGATGCTGATACGTCTCCAACGTATCTATAATTTTTGATTGTTCCATGCTGTTATATTATCATTCTTGGATGTTTTACAATCATTTTATAGCAACTTTATATCATTTTTTTGGGACTAACCTATTGACATAGTGCCCAGTGCCAGTTGCTGTTTTTGCTTGTTTTTTACTTCGCAGAAAATCAATACAAACGGAGTCCAAACGCAGCAAAACTTTTTGGTGATTTTTTCTGGACCAGAAGACACCTGTTGGGCTAAAGAAGTACCAGAGGGGGGCTCCGAGGGGAGCACAACCCACCAGGGAGCACCTGGGGGCCCAGGCACGCCCAGGTGGGTTGTGCCCACCTCGGTCGCCTACCGCACCGCCTCTTTGCTCTATAAATACCCTGGACTTCCAAAAACCCTAGGGGAGTCGATGAAAAACAATTCCAGCCGACGCAAGTTCCAGAAACCACAGATCCAATCTAGACACCATCACAGAGGGGTTCATCATCCTCATTGGTGCCTCTCCGATGATGCGTGAGTAGTTCATTGTAGACCTACGGGTCCGTAGTTAGTAGCTAGATGGCTTCCTCTCTCTCTTTTGATCCTCAATACAATGGTCTCTTGGAGATCTATTTGATGTAACTCTTTTTGCGGTGTGTTTGTTGGGATCCGATGAACTTTGAGTTTATGATCAGATCTATGTTTTTATCCATGAAAGTTATTTGAGTCTTTTGATCTCTTATATGCATGATTACTTATAGCCTCATATTTTTTCTTTGAATATTTGGTTTAGTTAGGCCGACTAGATCATTTTTTCATCTTCGTTGGAACTATCGTCAGGTTGAGGTAGTGGATCTTCGTCTTCGTCGGAACTATCGTTCCTTGTTCTCTCCATGTCAGAGTCTTCCTCCTCCTCCATAGTCCAGCCGTAATGTTCCACCTCCCCATAGGCCTTTGGGTTTGCGATGAAATTAGCGACATAGCTCTGTCCCTCCAAATCTTGGGACGACATATTTTCAGATCTGCCAGGAAAACAACATGAAACAAAAACAGAGGGTTTTGCCGTGATACAGTGGCCAAAACCTTTGGGAGATTATATAATGAATTTTTACCGACCGAAAGGAGTGTACTACAAGAAAACGGAGTCGGGAGGGCACACAAGGTGGCCACAAGCCTGGGAGGCGCGCCTAGGGGGGGTAAGGCGCGCCCCCAAGGCTTGTCGCCTCCTCGTGCACTTTTTGGACTACTTTTTATTTTCCTAATATTTTAAATATTCCAAAACAGAGTAAAATTGCTTTTGGAAAAGTTTTGGAGTCGGTTTACTTACAGTATCACATACCTATTCCTTTTCGGAGTCTGGAACGTTCTGGTAGGTATCCCTTATATACTCCTTTGGTGTTATGGTATTAATAATATTGGTTTCAACATTTATGGGAGTACCTGAGATATAATGTTTGATTCTTTGTCAATTTACCACCTTCGGGTTATTACCTTCGGCATTGTTCATTTTGATGGCACCGAAACGATAAACTTCCTCGATAATGTAAGGCCCTTCCCATTTAGAGAGAAGCTTTCCTGCAAAAAATCTTAAACGAGAATTGTATAGCAAGACATGGTCACCTGCATTGATTCACACTTTTGTATCCTTTTATCATGCCATCTTTTAATGTTCTCTTTAAACAATTTGGTATTCTCATAGGCTTGGGTTCTCCATTCATCAAGTGAGCTAATGTCAAATAGCCTCTTCTCACCGGCAAGTTTGAAATCATAGTTAAGTTCTTTAATTGCCCAATAAGCTTTATGTTCTAGTTCAAGAGGTAAGTGACATGCTTTTCCATAAACCATTTTATATGGAGACATACCCATAGGGTTTTTATAAGCAGTTCTATAAGCCCACAGTGCATCATCAAGTTTCTTAGACCAATTTCTTCTGGATCTATTAGCAGTCTTCTACAAAATCAACTTTATTTCTCTATTACTCAATTCTACTTGACCACTAGATTAAGGGTGATATGGAGATGCAATTCTATGGTTAACATCATACTTAGCAAGCAATTTACGGAAAGCACCATGAATAAAGTGTGAACCACCATCAGTCATTAAATATCTAGGGACTGCAGACCTCGGGAAAATAACTTCTTTAAGCATTTTAATGGAGGTGTTATGATCAGCACTACTAGTTGGAATAGTTTCTACCCACTTAGTAACGTAATCAACAACAACCAAAATATGTGTGTACCCATTAGAGGAAGGAAAAGGTCCCATATAATCAAATCCCCAAACATCAAATGGTTCAATAACAAGTGAATAATTCATAGGCATTTCCTGACGTCTACTGATATTACCAATTCTTTGACATTCATCACAAGACAATACAAACTTACGAGCATCCTTAAAAAGAGTAGGCCAATAAAAACCAGATTGTAATACCTTGTGTGCAGTTCTATCACCAGCATGTGTCCTCCGTAGGCCTCGAAGTGACACTTGCGTAGGATCTGTTCCTATTCATGCTCAGGTACACAACGTCTAATAACACCATCTACTCCTTCTTTATAAAGGTGTGGGTCATCCCAGAAGTAATGTCTTAAATCATAGAAAAACTTTTTCTTTTGTTGGTATGTGAAACTAGGTGGTATAAATTTAGCAAAAATATAATTGGCATAACCAGCATACCATGGAGTACTACGAGAAGCATTTATGACAGCTAATTGTTCATCAGGGAAGCTACCATCAATAGGTAGTGGTTCATCAAGAATGTTTTCTAATCTAGACAAGTTGTCTGCTACGGGGTTCTCAGCTCCCTTTCTATCAATAATATGCAAATCAAATTCTTGTAACAAGAGAACCCATGTAATAAGTCTAGGTTTAGCATCTTTATTTTCCATAAGATATTTAATAGCAGCATGATCGGTGTGAATAGTTACTTTGGAATCAACAATATAAGATCTGAACTTATCACAAGCAAATACAACTGCTAAAAATTCTTTTTCAGTAGTAGCATAATTTCTTTGAGCACTATCTAGAGTTTTACTAGCATAATGGATAACATTTAATTTCTTATGAACTCTTTGTCCTAGAACAACACCAACAGCATAATCACTAGCATCACACATAATTTCAAAGGGTAGGTTCCAATCAGGTGGTTGAACAATAGGTGCAGAAATTAAGGTTTTCTTCAATATTTCAAATGCTTCTACACAATCATCATCAAAAACAAATGGAACATCCTTTTGCAAGAGATTAGTAAGAGGCCTAGAAATTTTAGAGAAGTCTTTAATAAACCTCCTATAGAAACCAACATGGCCAAGGAAACTTCTTATACCTTTGATATCTTTAGGACATGAATTTTTTTCAATAGCATCAACTTTAGCCTTATCAACTTCAATACCTCTTTCAGAGATTTTATGACCCAAGACAATACCTTCATTAACCATAAAGTGGCTCTTCTCCCAATTCAAGACAAGATTAGTTTCTTCACATCTCTGCAAAACTCGATCAAGGTTGCTTAAGCAATCATCAAAAGAAGATTCGTATACGGAGAAATCATCCATGAAAACCTCAACAATCTTTTCACAAAAGTCAGAGAATGTAGCAGTCATACATCTTTGAAAGGTAGCAGGTGCATTACATAAAACCGAAAGGCATACGTCTATAAGCAAAGGTACCGAAAGGGCAAGTAAAAGTAGTTTTTTCTTGATCCTCTTGTGACACAGGTATTTGGGAAAAACCAGAATAACCATCTAGAAAGCAGAAGTGTGTATGTTTTGATAGTCTTTCTAGCATTTGATCAATAAAAGGTAGATGGTAATGATCTTTCCTAGTAGCTTTGTTTAACTTTCTAAAATCAATAACCATTCTATAACCTGTGACAATTCTTTGCAGAATCAATTCATTTTTATCATTAGGAACAACAGTAATACCTCCCTTCTTAGGGACACAATGAACGGGACTTACCCATCTACTATCAGCAATAGGATAAATTATACCTGCCTCCAGAAGCTTTAGTATTTCATTTCTTACCACTTCTTTCATCTTAGGATTCAACCATCGCTGATGATTAACAACAGGTTTAGCATCAGGTTCCATATTAATTTTGTGCTGACATAGAGTGGGACTAATGCCCTTAAGATCATCCAGAGTATATCCAATAGCTGCACGGTGCTTCTTCAGAGTTTTCAATAATTTCTTTTCCTCATGCTCTGAAAGGTTAGCACTAATAATAACATGATATATCTTTTTTCTCATCGAGATAAGCATATTTCAAAGTATCAGGTAATTGTTTAAGATCAAATACAGGATCACTCTTGGGTGGTAGAGGATCTCCAAGAGTTTCAATAGGAAATTGTGTTTGAAAACAGGCATTTGTTAATCTTATCTAATTCATTTCTTTCATTCATGAACATATCATTCTCATGTTCTAGCAAATATTGTTCTAAAGGATCAGTAGGAGGCACGGCAATAGAAGCAAGACCAATAATTTCATCTTTCTTAGGCAATTCTTTATCATAGGGTTGTCTACGAAATTTGGAGAAATTAAACTCATGAGACACATCCCCAAAACTCACACTAACAGTTTCTTTCTCACAATCTATTTTAGCATTAACAGTGTTCAAGAAAGGTCTACCAAATATAATGGGACAAAAATCATCTTGTGGGGAACCAAGAACTAGAAAATCAGTAGGGTATTTTATTTTCCCACACAAGACTTCAACATCTCTAACAATCCCAATTGGTGATATAGTATCTCTATTGGTAAGCTTAATAGTGACATCAATATCTTCTATTTCAGCAGGTGCAATATCATTCATAATTTCTTGATATAAAGTAAAGGGGATTGCACTCACACTAGCACCCAAATCACATAAGCCATGATAACAATGATCTCCTATTTTAACAGAAACAACAGGCATGCCAACAATAGGTCTATGTTTATCTTTATTATCGGGTCTAGCAATTCTAGCAGCTTCATCACAGAAATAAATAACATGCCCATCAATATTATCGACCAAGAGATCTTTAACCATAGCAATACTAGGTTCAACTTTAATTTGTTCAGGGGGTGTAGGTGTTCTAGTATAACTCTTACGAACCATAGCTGAAGCTTTAGCATGTTCCTTTATCCTAACAGGGAAAGGTGGTTTCTCAATGTAAGCAGTAGGAATAACAGGATAAACATTATAAGTAATAGTTTCCTCTTCAGCTTTAATAGGTTCTACTATTTTTACTTCAATGGGAGGATCATATTTAAATCACTTATCCTTAGGAAGATCAACATGAGTAGCAAATGATTCACAAAAAGAAGCTACTATCTCAGAGTCAAGTCCATACTTAGTGCTAAATTCACGAAAAGCATCAGTATCCATAAAAGATTTAACACAATCAAACTTAAGGTTTATACCTGACTCCTTACCTTCGTCGAGCTCCCAATCTTTAGAGTTGCGTTTAATTATTTCCAAGAGATCCCATTTGAATTCAATAGTCTTCTTCATAAAAGAACAAGTGCAAGAAGTATCGAGCATGGATTGATTATTACGAGAAAGCCGAGCATAAAATTTCTAAATAATAATTTCTCTTGAGAGCTCATGATTGGGGAATGAATATAACATTGACTTAAGCCTCCACCAATATTGAGTGATACTTTATCCTTCACGAGGCCAAAAATTATATATATAATTCCAATCACGATGAACCAAATGCATAGGATAAAACTTCTGATGAAATTCCAATTTCAATCGGTTGTAATTCCAAGTCCCAATATCATCGCATAGACTATACCATGTCAATGCCTTCTCCTTCAAAGATAAAGGGAAGACCTTCTTCTTGACTTCATCCTCGGGCAAACCTGCAAGCTTAAATAATCCACAAACTTCATCCACATAGATTAGATCCAAATCAGGATGTAGTGTTCCATCTCCTGCATAAGGATTAGCTAGCAGTTTCTCTATCATACCGAAAGGAATATCATAATAAATATTTTCACTAGGTGCAGTAGGTTAAGGGGCAACTCTTTGCTCTTCTGGTCGGGGTGAAGATACCCCGAACAAACTCCTCAAAGGATGATGTTCCATAGTGACAAGTGACAGTAAATTTCAGCACGCAATATAAATATTTCCTTACCAAATTCCACTTACCAAAGGTGCTTCATTCCCTGGCAACGGCACCAAAAAAGAGTCTTGATGACCCACAAGTATAGGGGATCTATCATAGTCCTTTCGATAAGTAAGAGTGTCGAATCCAACGAGGAGCAGAAGGAGATGACAAGCGGTTTTCAGCAAGGTATTTTCTGCAAGCACTGAAATTATCGGTAACAGATAGTTTTGTGATAAGATAATTCATAACGGGTAACAAGTGTAATAAAGGTGCAGCAAGGCGGCCCAATCCTTTTTGTAGCAAAGGATAAGCTTGGACGAACCCTTATATAAAGCAAAGCGCTCCCGAGGACACATGGGAATTGTTGTCAAGTTAGTTTTCATCATGCTCATATGATTCACGTTCGTTACTTTGATAATTTGATATGTGGGTGGACCAGTGCTTGGGTGCTGACCTTACTTGGACAAGCCTTCCACTTATGATTAACCCCTCCCACAAGCATCTGCAACTACGAAAGAAGAATTAAGATAAATCTAACCATAGCATGAAACATGTGGATCCAAATCAGCCCCTTACGAAGCAACGCATAAACTAGGGTTTAAGCTTCTGTCACTCTAGCAACTCATCATCTACTTATTACTTCCCAATGCCTTCCCCTAGGCCCAAATCATGGTGAAGTGTCATGTAGTCGACGTTCACATAACACCACTAGAGGAAAGACAACATACATCTCATCAAAATATCGAACGAATACCAAATTCACATGATTACTTATAACAATACTTCTCCCATGTCCTCAGGAACAAATGTAACTACTCACAAAGCATATTCATGTTCATAATCAGAGGGGTAATAAAGATCATTAAGGATCCGAACATATGATCTTCCACCGAATAAACCAAGTAGCATCAATTACAAGGAGTAATCAACACTACTAGCAACCCACAGGTACCAATCTGAGGTTTTGAGACAAAGATTGAATACAAGAGATGAACTAGGGTTTGAGAGGAGATGGTGCTGGTTAAGATGTTGATGGAGATTGACCCCCTCTTGATGAGAGGATCGTTGGTGATGGCGATGGCTTCGATTTCCCCCTCCCGAAGGGAAGTTTCCTCGACAGAATAGCTCCGTCGGAGCCCTAGATTGCTTCTGCCTAGGTTCCGCCTCGAGATGGCGGCGCTTCGTCCCAAAAGCTTCCTTATGATTTTTTCCACGTAAAAACCCTTGATATAGTAGAAGATGGACACCGGGGACCTGCCAGGGGCCTACAAGCCCTAGGGGCGCGCCTCCCAGGCTTGTGGCCACCTGGTGGGTCTCCTCTGGTATTTCTTCGCCCAATATTTTTTTCATATTCCAAAATAATTCTCCGTAAATTTTCAGGACTTTTGGAGTTGTGCAGAATAGGTCTCTTAGATTTTCTCCTTTCCTATCCAGAATTCCAGCTGCCGGCATTCTCCCTCTTTGTGTAAACCTTGTAAAATAAGAGAGAAAAGGCATAAGTATTGCACCATAATGTGTAATAACATCCCATAATGCAATAAATATCAATATAAAAGCATGATGCAAAATGGACGTATCAGTGCGGCCGCTGCGCTGCGCGAAGAGTGGTAGCGATGGGTCCTGCTGCCGACGAGCGGCAGCGCCAGTGGCAGCGTTAGCCGCGGGGGGAATCGGGTGGCGAGGAGCACCACGGCCGAGGGGCGCCGCCTGGGCGACGCGAGTGGCCCAACGCTCAGCGCGAGCTCGGCGAGCTTTCGCCATGGATGTGGCGGAGCGAGAACGAAGCGTGGTTGATGAAGAAACGGAGCTCCGACACGCCCCTACCTGGCGCGCCAAATGTCAGAATCAGGGCTCTTCAGACCCAAGAAGGTTCGAACTCTGGTGCGTGAACGAAGGATCTCGCTTCACAACGACACTCAGCTTGCCACACCCAGGGCTTGATCTCACCGAGTGCGCGGGATCGTAAGGAAGGGATGAACATAGAGATTTACCCAGGTTCGGGCCACCTTGCGGTGTAAAACCCTACTCCTGCTTTTTGGTGGATTGGCCTCACGAGGAGGTTGAGGATGAACTAGTACAGTGGTCGAGCTGCCTCGCGAGGGCTTGGGTGGTGAGGATGGATCGGTCCGGGGGTCGATCCCTTCTAAGGTGGTCGCTAGCCCATATTTATAGTGGCCTTGGTCCTCTTCCCTCATAGCTTCGGCGGGAAGGGATCCCAAAGTGGCCAATTTTGAAAGGGGACAGGGAGTACATCTTATCCTGACGAAAGGTGGTCTTCGCCTACAAAGCTTCTGGCTATGACTCAGGGGTGGGCTCGGCGATGACATCCATCCTGCCGAGCTCGTGGTCTTGGTCTCGTTGCACCGGAATGGAAAGTTTTGGGGCCTTCCTCGGGAACCTACGCCTGTCCTTGCTCCCTTAGCACCGAAGAGGAAACTGTCCCCTCTGCGCCCGCTGGTGCCTGCCTGGCCTTGGTCATCATGGCTCATGTCATCGCGGCCTCATGATGTGGGGTACCCGCATAGAGATCTCCGCTCCTTGGGAGGCAGGCTCGGGGAGCTGCTCCTCTGGAGGTCTTGGCGTCGCTCGCCTCACGAGGCTGGGGCCCTTGTGAGGGTCTTGTCCTGGGGGTCTTGTAGCTGAGCCGTACCGGGCCGTCGATGAATCCGTGTGCTGGGCCGCAGGCAGGCGAGTCTGGGTACCCCTGATCCCAGAACGCCAACAAGGTCTCTAACAATATTGCAGAGTACGAGGGCCTCATCGTCAGGCTCAAGGCTGCCATCGCCCTTGGCATCAAGCGCATCCTCATTAAGGGAGACTCGTAGCTCCTCGTTAACTTCTCTAACAAGAGCTACAAACCGAAGGACGAGCACATGGTCACCTATCTTGAGGAGGTGCGCAATCTCGAGAAGCGCTTCCTGGGCATGGAGCTCCAACACATCCCTCATGGTGACAACAAGGAAGCTAACGACATGGCCAAGCAGGCATCCCGCCGCGAGCCCCAGAGCCCTGGCGTCTTCGAGGAGAGGCTCTGGAGGCCGTCCAAAACACCTCCCGAAGCCAACATCATGGTGCCTCATGAAGAACCCCCACCCGCACCCTCCTCAGGTGCACCAGACTGCGGCCCACCTTTAGGCGCTCGCTTGCTAATGGTGCCCGAGCCAAAAACTGAGAGCTGGGCCGTGGAGATCAAGGCTTACTTGGAAAGTGGCACCCTTCCTGAGGATGACACAAAAGCGGAGCGCGTGGCTCACCAGGCTAGGACTTACTGCTTGAGGGACGATGACCTCTACCAGAAATGCCCCAACGGAGTCGCGTTGCGCTGCATCCCAGCAGAACAAGGGCGCGAGCTGCTTGCTGACATACATGGAGGAGACTGCGACCACCACTCTTTGTCGCGCACTCTCACCGGCAAGGTCTTCCACAACAGCTTCTACTAGCCCACTGTTCTTCACGACACCGAAGAGTTGGTCCAGTCCTGCGAGGCCTGCCAATTCCATGCCAAGCATATCCACCAGCCAGCACAAGTGCTCCAGACCATTCCCCTCTCATGGCCCTCCATGGTCTGAGGGCTGGACATCCTGGGTCCTCTCCCTCGCGCGCCTGGGGGCTACAACTACCTCTATGTCACCATCGACAAGTTCACCAAGTAGGTGGAGGTGGAGCCCGTCCGCACCATTCTAGCAGGATCAGCTGTCAAGTTTATCAAGGGCCTGATGTGCTACTTCGGAGTACCAAATCGCATCATCACCGACAACGGCTAATAGTTCACCAACGATCTCTTCAAGTCCTACTACGCCAACATCGGCACGCAAATCTGCTACGCCTATGTGGCTCACCCACGAAGCAACGACCAGGCCGAGCATGCCAATGCTGAGGTCCTCAAGACAAGAAGCTTCAAGAAAAAGCTCACAGCCTGCGGCAAAGGCTGGCTCGACGAGCTCCAGTCTGTGTTGTGGTTGATCCGCACGACAACAACCAAGCCTACCGACGAAACACCCTTCTTCCTCATCTATGGGGCAGAAGCGGTCCTCCCCACCGAGCTCAAGCACGGGTCCTTATACGTCTCCAACGTATCTATAATTTTTTATTGTTCCATGTTGTTATATTATCAATCTTGGATGTTTTATATACATTTACTAGCAACTTTATATCATTTTTTGGGACTAACCTATTGACATAGTGCCCAGTGCCAGTTGCTATTTTTTGCTTGTTTTTTTACTTTGCAGAATATCAATACCAAACGAAGTCCAAATGCCACGAAACTTTTTGGAGATTTTTTTTCTAGCTAGAAGACACCCTGGGAGCCAAAGGAACACACGAGAGGAGGCCCGTGGGTCCCACTAGGCACCAGTGCGCGCAAGGGGGCCCAGGCGCGCCCTGGTGGGTAGTGGAGCCCAAGGGAAGCTTCTTGACCTACCTCCGCCTCTATATATACTCTAAAATCCCAAAACCCCTAGGGGAGTCGAGGAAATACAGTTTCCACCGCCGCAAGTTCCAGAACCACGAGATCCAATCTAGAGGCTTTTCCGGCACTCTGCCGGAGGGGGCAACAATCATGGAGGGGTTCTTCATCATCCTTGTTGCCCCTCCGATGATGCGTGAGTAGTTTACCATAGACCTACGAGTCCGTAGCTAGTAGCTAGATGGCTTCTTCTCTCTTTTTGATCTTCAATACAATGTTCTTGGAGATCTATTTGATGTAACTCTTTTTTGCGGTGTGTTTGTTGGGATCCGATGAATTGTGAGTTTATGATCAGTTCTATCCATGAATATTATTTGAGTCTTTGCTGAACTCTTATATGCATGATTGTTATAGCCTCGTATTTATTCTTTGAAATTTTGGTTTGGTTTGGCCAAAGATTGATTTTTCTTGCCATGGGAAGAGGTGCTTTGTGATGGGTTCGATCTTGCGGTGCTCAATCTCAGTGACAGAAAGAGACATGACACGCATGTATCATTGCTATTAAGGTTACAAGATGGGGTTTATTCATACGTGAGTTTATCTTGTCTACATCATATCATCGTTCTTATTGCATCACTCTGTTTTTCCATGAACTTAATACACTAGATGCATGCTGGATAGCGGTCGATGTGTGGAGTAATAGTAGTAGATGCAGGCAGGAGTCGGTCTACTAATCTTGGACGTGATGCCTATATACATGATCATTGCCTTGGATATCGTCATGATTATTCGCTTTTCTATCAATTGCCCAACAGTAATTTGTTTACCCACCGTATGCAATTTTCTTGAGAGAAGCCTCTAGTGAAAGCTACGGCCCCTGAGTCTATTTTCCTATCATATTAAACCAAAAATACCTTGCTGCAATTTTTCTTTATTTATTTTAGTTTGTGTTTTAGTTAGATATATTTATCAAACCCTATACAATTTAATCTATCTCAATACCGAGGAGGGATTGGCAACCCCTCTTACGCGTTGGGTTGCAAATTTTGTTGTTTGTGTGCAGGTGCTGTTTAAATAGTGTTGCTTGGTTCTCCTACTGGATTGATAACCTTGGTTTCATAACTGAGGGAAATACTTACCTTTGCTGTGCTGCATCATCCTCTCCTCTTCGGGGAAATACCAACGTAGATACAAGCAATTAGGAAGAATTTCTGGCGCCGTTGCCTGGGAGACATCATCAACATCTATCAAGTACCTACGCATAAACTCTCATCTCCTTGCAATTACTTTATTTGCTATTTGCCTCTCGTTTTCATCTCCCCCGCTTATAAAATGTTTTTACAAAAATACAAAAATATTTTTCGTTTGCTTTTTTCTTGTTTGATCTTTTGTTTGCTTGCGATCTTGTTTGCGTGGTCATGATGTCTCAAGAAAATACCAAATTGTGTGATTTTTCCAACACTAACAATAATGATTTTATTAGTACTCCGATTGCTCCTCCCGCCGCTAGTGCGAAGTCTTATGATATTAATGCCGCTTTGTTGAATCTTGTTATGAAAGAGCAATTTTCCGCTAATCCTAATGAGGATGTCGCGTCCCATCTAAGCACTTTCGTAGAATTGTGTGATATGCAAAAGAAAAAATATGTGGACAATGATATTGTGAAATTAAAATTATTTCCTTTCTCTTTGCGTGATCGTGCAAAAAATTGGTTCTCATCTTTGCCACGAAATAGTATTGATTCTAGCTATAAGTGCAAAGATGCTTTTATCACTAAGTATTTTCCTCCCGCGAAAATTATTTCCCTTAGAAATAAAATTATGAATTTTAAGCAACTTGAGCATGAACATGTTGCGCAATCTTGGGAAAGAATGAAATTAATGCTAAGAAATTTTCCTACTCATGGCTTAAATCTATGGATGATTATACAAAAAAAATGCAGGATTGAATTTTTTCTCTTAAAATCTTTTAGATTCCACTGCGGGTGGTACTTTTATGGAAATTACTTTGGGTGAAGCTACTAAATTTCTTGATAATATTATGGCTAATTATGCACAATGGCATACCTAAAGAGCACCTACTAGTAAAAAGGTTAATTCTGTTGAAGAAATTAGTACTTTGAGTGAAAAAGTTGATGGACTTATGAAATTGGTTGCTAGTAAAAATGCTCCTATTGATCTTAATGATGTGCCTTTGTCTACTTTGATTGAGCAAAATAGTGATCCCGTAGATGTGAATTTTGTCTCGCGAAATAATTTTAATAACAATGCTTATAGGGGTAATTTTAATCCTAGGCCGTTTCCTAGAAGTTCCTCTAATAGTTATGGCAATTCCTATGGTAATTCTTATTATAATAATAATAATAATAATAATAATAATAATAATAATATTAATAATAATAGGATGCCCTCTGATATTGAGAGTAATATTAAATAATTTATCAATGCTCAAAAAGTTTTCAACACCACGATTGAAGAAAAATTGAATAAGATTGATGATATGTCTAAGAGTATAGATAGAATTACTCATGATGTAGAAAACCTCAAGATTAAAAATTTTCCACCCAAGGTTGATATCAATGAATCAATTAAAGCTCTATATGTCTCCATGGATGAAAGTAAGAAAAGAACCGCTATGCTAAGAGCTAAAAGAGAATTTTTAGAAAAAGCGTTTTCGCCCGAATGCTTTCTTAGTAATGATGAAGATGTTAAGATGATTGGTGTTTCTTCTATTGATTCCTTGTTTAGTAATATTAAAATTGATGATGATAGGACTGAAGAAGAGTCAACTTTCGTTAGAAGGCGTTCTCATAATTCGGAGGGTGAAAATCTTGTTGGAAAAATTGATAAAAGTGGGTTTGGAGAGGTAAAAACTTTAACTAGTGATGTGCCCACTCTTTTGGATTACAAAGACTTTAATTATGATAGTTGTTCTTTGATTGAATGTATTTCTTTGTTACAATCCATGATAAATTCACCCAATGCCTATGTACAAAATAAATCTTTTACTAAACATATTGTTGAAGCAATGATGAAAGCTTTAGAAGAAAAGTTAGAATTAAAGATTTCAATTCCTAGAAAATTATATGATGAATGGGAACCACCATTAAAGTCAAGATAAAAAATTATGAGTGCAATGCTTTATGTGATTTGGGTGCTAGTGTTTCCACAATTCCGAAATCTCTATGTGATGTGCTAGGTTTTACCAATATGGAAGAATGTTCTCTTAATTTGCACTTGAAGGATTCTACTATTAAAAAGCCTTTGGGAAGAATTAATGATGTTCTTATTCTTGCAAATAGGAATTATGTGCCCATAGATTTTATTGTGCTTGATATTGATTGCAATCCGTCTTGTCCCATAATACTTGGTAGACCATTTTTACGAACTATATGTGCCGTGATTGATATGAAAGAAATGAATATTAAATTTGAGTATCCCCTAAGAAAGGGTATGGAGCACTTCCCTAGAACTAGAATTAAGCCACCATATGAGTCAATCATGAGGGCAACCTATGGAGCAAAAACCAAAGAAGACAATACTTGAATCTATGCATTATGCCTAGCTAGGGGCGTAAAACAATAGTGCTTGTTGGGAGGCAACCCAATGAATAAAATAATTTTTCTCTTTTTATTTTTGTTCTTGTGTGTTTACATAATTCTGCTACTGTTATGATTGTGTTTTTATGTTTTCATTAGTGTTTGTGCCAAGTAAAGCCTTTAAGATTATGTTGGTGATAGTTGACTTGATCCTGTTGGAATACAGAAGGTTTCACGTACAGTAGAAGAATTGTTAAAATTTGCTGGAGCGTGAAAAAATTCTGAAATTTTTACACATGATTTATATACAAATTGTCCTCGTCGTCCTAATGTTTCAGAATTTTTAGAGTTACATAAGTATGAGCTTAATTCAGTTTTCTACAGACTATTATGTTTTTGATAGATTCTGTTTTCGTTGCATTATGTGCTTATTTTGATGAATCTATGGATTGTATCGGGGGGGGGTATAAGCCATGGTAAAGTTAGAATACAGTAGGTATAATGCAATAACAAAATATGAATGGGTTACAACAGTACTTCAAGTAGCGAATTGTTTTCTTATACTAACGGATCTCACGAAGGTTTTGCTAAGTTTTGTGTGATTGAAGTTTTCAAGTTTTGGGTGAGATCACGATGGATGAAGGAATAAGGACTGAAAAGAGCCTAAGCTTGGGGATGCCAATGGCACCCCAAGGTAATATTCTAGGAGTATGATACGTCTCCATCATATCTACTTTTCCAAACTCTTTTGCCCTTGTTTTGGACTCTAATTTGCCTGATTTGAATGGACTAACCCGGACTGACGTTGTTTTCAGCAGAATTGCCATGGTGTTATTTTTGTGCAGAAATCAAAGTTCTTGGATTGACCTAAAAATTTACGGAGAATTTTTGTTGAATATATAAAAAATACTGGCGGAAAAATATACCAGAGGGGGCCACCCAGGAGCCACAAGCTCACGGGGCACGCCCACCCCCCAAGGCGTGCCTCCCAGGCTTGTGGGGCCCCTGGACCTCCGGCAACTCTAACTCCAACTCCATACATACCTATTCACTGAGAAAAAAAATCAGGGAGAAGGATTCATCGTGTTTTACGATACGGAGCCACCGCCACCTCCTGTTCTTTATCGGGATGGCTGATCTGGAGTCCGTTCGGCGCTCCGGAGTGTGGAATCCGTCACCGTCGTCATCATCAACCTTCCTTCACCGCCAATTTCATGATGCTCACCGCTGGGAGTGAGTAATTTCTTCGTAGGCTTGCTGGACGATGATGGGTTGGATGAGATTTATCATGAAATCGAATTAGTTTTTTAGGGCTTGATCCCTAGTATCCACTATGTTCTGAGATTGATGTTGCTATGAATTTGCTATGCTTAATGCTTGTCATAGGGCCCGAGTTCCATGATTTCAGATCTGAACCTATTATGCTTTCATGAATATATTTGTGTTCTTGATCCTATCTTGCAAGTTATACACACCTATTACGAGTTATGATCCGCATACCCCAAGGTGATAATAATTGGGATTCTTTCCGGTGATTACCGTAGTTTGAGGAGTTCATGTATTCACTACGTGCTAATGCTTTGTTCCGGTTCTCTATTAAAAGGAGGCCTTAATATCCCTTAGTTTCCTTATGGACCCCGCTGCCACGGGAGGGTAGGACAAAAGATGTCATGCAAGTTCTTTTCCATAAGCACGTATGACTATATACGGAATACATGCCTACATTACATTGATGAATTGGAGCTAGTTCCGTGTCGCCCTAGGTTTGACTGCTACACGCATGAATATTATCCAACAAAATTATCCATCGCTGATCCAAAGCCTACGAGCTTTTCACATATTGATCTTTTCTAAGTTACTTTCGTTGCTGCTACTGTTACTATTGTCACTGTTACCGTTACGATCATACTACTTTGTTACTGATCACCTTGCTGCAGATATTAAGTCTTTCAGGTGTAGTTGAATTGACAACTCAACTGCTAATACTTGCGAATATTCTTTGGCTCCCTTGTGTCGAATCAATAAATTTGGGTTGAATACTCTACCCTTGAAAACTGTTGCGATCCCCTATACTTGTGGGTTATCAAGGCCTTTTTCTGGCGCTGTTGCCGGGGAGCATCACTCTATTTGCTGAGTCACTTGGGATTTATATCTGTTGATCACTATGAAGAATCTGAAAGATACCAGAACCAAGATCGTTCCCTCTAGGACGAGGGGAGGTAAGGAACTGCCATCTAGCTCTGCACTTGATTCACCTTCTGTTTAGAGTAAGCTTGCGACACCACCACCTGCTATTAATCCTGATATGTCGCAAGTAATTGATGATGCTACTTCTGCTAGAATGATGTTTATGATGATGCCAGTACTTTGCTTGATAAGGCTGTGCCACTGGGTGAATTTCTTGATGAACAACTTGCTAGGGTTAATGAAATTGAGAATGCTGAAACTGATGATATTTCTGAAACTAATGAACTTATTGAAACTGGAAACTTTGGAACACCTATTATACCTAGCTATCCTAGATATGAATTGCCTGATATACCTGAGGGTTATGGATGGAGAGGCAGCTAGGGACTTTCTTGCTTGTAAGGATAGAGATGATCTTAAGAAATTACTAGTCAAGTTGAAAGAAAAATCTTTGAATGCCAGAATGAAATGTGATCCTAAGTTTGCTACTTCACCTATCTTTGTTACTGATAAGGATTATGAATTCTCTATCGATCCTGAGTTAATTACTTTGGTTGAATCCGATCCTTTCCATGGTTATGAAACTGAAACTGTAGTGGCACATCTTACTAAACTAAATGATATAGCCACCCTATTTGCTCATGAGGAAAAAATTCGCTACTACTATATTCTTAAGTTGTTTCCTTTCTCATTAAAGGGTGATGCTAAGACATGGTATAATTCTCTTGCTCCCGGTTGTGTGCATAGTCCCCAGGATATGATATATTACTTCTCTGAAAAATATTTTCCTGCTCATAAGAAACAAGCTGCTTTACAGGAAATATTTAACTTTGTGCAAATTGAAGAAGAGAGTCTCCCACAAGCTTGGGGGAGAATTCTCCAATTACTTAATGCTTTGCCTGATCAGCCTCTCAAGAAAAATGAAATACTTGATATCTTTTATAATGGACCAACCTGTGCTTCTAGGGACCACCTAGATAGCTGTGCTGGTTGTGTTTTCAGGGAACGGACCGTTGAGCAAGCTGAAGAACTATTGAATAATATATTGAGTAATGATGATGATTGGACTCTTCCTGAACCATCGCCCAAGTCAACTCTGAAGAAGAGAGGTATTCTATTTCTTAGTCCTGAAGATATGTAAGAGGCAAAGAAATCTATAAAAGAAAAATGTATTAAAGCTGAAGATGTTAAGAATTTACCACCTATTGAAAAAATACATGGTCTTAATACCCCGACACAGGTAGTAGAGGTAAAATCTCTATAGTTTTGATGAAGGTGATATTCCTCATACTAAATCTGCTAGTCAATGCTTGGATGAATTTGATAACTTTATTGTTAAACAAGAAAACTTCAACGCATATGTTAGTAGACAACTGAAACGAAATGCTTATATGATTGAATGCTTGAGTGACTGTATGTTTATGTCGGTGCAACAAACCCTGGGTCTATTGCCCAGACCGTGCACAGGCCCAAGATCGAGATTGCAACATCCAAGACAAGGCCAAGGTAAAGAGATAAGCTCTTTGACAAATCAAAGGGCAAGTTGAGAAGACCAAGTCAAGCCAAGAAGCAAGACACCGCTAAGGAAAAACCTCCCTTGCCGGGCAGGAGAGCCTGGCAAGGTCAAGGTTGCCCCGGAAGCAAAACCTCAAGGCCGCCCGGACAGGCCTGCTGGGGGCATGCGGAGGCAAAGCACCCCGCCAAGGCTTCACCGTCCCACCTCACGATGACACAAGTCACCGATCGATGCGGTGTCAAGCCCCAAGATGACTAAGTGGCTGCCTTTTGCCACATGGCAGCCACTTCCTACGGGAATCACCTTCAGATGACACCCGTCCTGCGACGTGTCATGCAGACAGGAGAGAAGGTGGTCAAACATCCCGGCAAGGCGTGCCGGGCACGCCATGATGTGACACTGAGCGGCACATTTAATGCATACTGCTCTGTCTGCAGAGGAGAGATGATAGTACTGTTCGCTATCTAATCAGTACACAATGACTGATTTGCCACTGTGGTGACCCCTTATTCTATAAAAGGAGGCCCATGGCAACCATAGAAGGGATTCGGACCCCTGTACACCCATACGCACCTAGCTGCTCTCACCCCGAGGCAACCCTGCCGGGCAAGAGCGTTGCGTTTCCACCACCATCCACCATCAATCCACCAAAGCAGGAGTAGGGTTTTACGCCTCGCGGCGGCCCGAACCTGGGTAAAAACTGCGTGTGTGATCTCTGCCGTGCTACGCTGTGCTCCTCCGCTCTTTGTGCAATGCGCCCAGTCCCCCTGCCGAACCAAAAGGGGCCCTTGGCCCCATAGGTGGCCGTGGTTTCCCACGACATCTTTGGCGCGCCAGGTAGGGGGCTGCGCTTGCGCGAACCCGAGAAGTGCACGAAGCGCGTCATCTTCACTGCCATCTTCTTCGTCAGCGGCTCCATCGTCCATGGCGCCCAAGAAGAAGCCCGGTGCCGCAGCTCATCCATCCACCTCGAAGGCCCCGCCACACGCGCCATCCTACGGGGACGCCTGGAAGTGCGGGCGCTGCGGGGAACGTGGTCGGCGCGGGCGGTGTCGTTACCACCTCCCCTGTGGCCAAAGCAGGAGCAGGAGGCACCGGAGAAGGACAGCACCAACTACATTCCAGCGGCCACATCCCACGAGATACGGGAGGAGAGATCATTCCATGTGCACCTCCTCGTCCGGCCGAATGGCACAGCTGCAGTGGGGGTACTCGCTCTGGGAAGAATCGCAACTCCCCAACCACTCCCGCCACGGGAGCGGCCGTAGAACATGCGCCACCCCCGAAACGAGCCGACCCGGCTGCTACGCCAAACGGAGCCGCTGGCCCTCGAGCGCCTCCACCTCGTCCACACGCCGTCCAGGCGGCTGGCTCACGACGACGAGAGCACGGCGCGACCGCTACCAGCACCGTCAGGAGCCGGGCAACGTTACGATCTTCATCGACATCCATGTCGAGCACCGCTTTGGAGGCCATGGCGCGAGCCCAGCTACTGTTGAAATTCCCACCGGCAGCCGATCAGATGGATGAGTGGAGAGCCACCATTCAGAGTCTGATTGGCTTCGCCGAGGTGGGAGGATCGCAGCGGGCTGGCCCGCCACGGCCTCCCCAGGCAGCGGCAACAGCCCATGCTACTGGCCGTGCGGATGGGGCCACTCCTACGATGCAGTCCCCTCCGCGGCAGCCGCCGTGGGAGCTGCGTGACCAAGAACCTGATGACGTCTCGATGGCTTCGTCCGACCCTCGAGCGCGTCAAGGCCCACAGCGAGTCCTAGAGGACAGGCGTAGGGAAGGCGCGCGTGTCGACGCTGAGCGACACCGCGACGCCCATCGCCAGTCCGACGGGCGCGATGGCCCCAACGTCGACGAGCCCGCACTCACTGACGGCGGGTACCTGCCTTTCGAGGCTGGGTGCCCTGCCTTCACCCGCGAGCTACGGCAAGTCTGTTGGCCGTCCACTCGCACATTCAAGCCAGAGATACCAGAGAAGTATGACGGAAGACTGAACCCGGCAGAGTTCTTGAGCATCTACACCATCGTTGTTCAAGCTGTCGAGGGAAGAGATGAGAAGGTATTCACCAACTACTTCCCTTTGGCACTCAAGCCAAATGAGAGGGCTTGGCTGATGCACGTACCGGAGAACTACATTTTGACCTGGGCTGACCTGTGCCATGAGTTCATTGGCACCTTCACTGGCGGCCATCAAGAACCAGGGCGGCCCAGCGACTTGCAGCTCCTCCCGCAGAAGGAAGGCGAGAGCCTGCAGAAATACATGCAGAGATTCAGCAGAGTCCACAGGAATATTTCGGACATCCACCCGGCAGCTGTGATAGCTGCGTTCCAGTCCAACGTGCGCAATCATCGGATACATTCCAAGATGAACGTTCGATTGCCCAAGACTATGAAGGAGCTTTACACTCTGGTGGATAAGTGCGCTCGAATTGAGGAAGGGAGGAAGCTCCTCGGAGAGGAGGATGGCGTCGACATCGATTCAGAAGGTGATGACGAGGCCACCAATCAAAAGAAGAAGAACAAGAAGCGCAACAAAAGGCGCAAGGATAAGGCAGTGATGACCGTTGAGGGATTGGGCCTGCCTAGTACTGGCAAGAAAGTCAAGGCTGAGATACCCGGCAAGGAGGTTGCCGTGTGCACTGACTGCCGGGAAGCTGCGGCTGCCGAGAAGGCTGGGAAAGGCGATGGGCCATATTGCAAGATCCATCGGACCAAGGGCCACGATCTCCAAGAGTGTCATCAGGTTGAGCAGCTTGTCAAGAAGCAGAGGGATGAATATGAGAAGCGAGATAAAGAGAAAGGTCAGAATGGCGCTGGCGGAAAGGGCCAAGGTGGCGGAGCAAGCCGCCCTGGCAAGGCTCCTCAGAATCAAGGGAAACCCGCCAAAGGCCGTGAGAAGGGGGATGCAACGATGAGAGTGATGGAGAAGATGAGGAGGAGACCAGCGAGCAGGAATTCCAGAAAGCCACTGACACCCTGTGCATTGACGGGGGTGCATCTTCGCACTCCTCTCACCGCCAACTTAAACGGTGGGCGCGTGAAGTCAATGTCATGGAGCCAGCGGCAGACTCTCGAAGGCCGCTCAAGTGGTCCCGCACGCCCATCATCTTCGACGAAGAGGACCACCCTGACCACACCACCGCGGTATGGTGCTTGCCGTTGTTGGTATCACCAACAATCCGCAATCTCAGAGTCACAAAGATGTTGGTTGACGGCGGGCCGGGTTGAATCTGATTTCTTCAAAGGTCATCAACAAACTCCAGATAGCAGAAGAAGCGCTCAAAGTTACTGGTACGTTTCAAGGGATCAACCCCGGCAGGAGTCGTCCTAAGGGGAAAATCACGTTACGAGTGACATTTGGGGGAGAGTTGAACTACCGGACTGAGAAGATCGTGTTTGATGTGGTTGACCTCCCCCTAACATACAATGGAATCCTTGGTCACCCAGCTTTGGCCAAGTTCATGGCGGCATCCCACTATGCCTACAACACCTTGAAGATGCCAGGGCCGGTGGGCATCATTTCCATTCCATCAGACGAGAAGGACGCAATTATTTGCGTGGACAAGATGTACCGGGATGCAGTCGCGGCAGAGGCCACTGAAGCTGCAATCCCTGCCAAGGAAAGTAATGGAAAGAAGGAGGCTAACAGGAACGCCGGCAAGGAATCCGGGAAGCGTACCTCTTCGGGGTATGCTGCTCCTGTTGATGACTCGTCGGAGAGTTCCAATAGCAAGAGATCCAAGGCCTCTGGACCCGCTGTGAAACAAGTCCCGGCAGGGCTGGCTGGCACCGGTGGTACTTTCACCATCAGCGCCACCCCCAATGACAAATAGGAAAGCGCGCTCGTTACCTTCCTGCGGGCGAATGTCGATGTGTTTGCCTGGCAACCATCTGACATCCCCGGTGTTCCCAGGAAGGTAATCGAGCACCACCTTGCTGTCTGCCCACATGCCCGACCCGTCAAGCAGAAGGTCCGGAAGCAAGCTTTGGAGCGGCAGCAGTTTATTACCAAGGAGATCAAGAAACTTGAGGCAGCTGGTCTGGTTAGAGGAGTGTTACATCCAACATGGTTAGCAAATCCAGTGGTGGTACGCAAGGCTAATGGGAAGTGGAGGCTGTGCATAGATTTTACAGATCTGAACAAGGCATGCCCGAAGGACCCATTCCCCTTGCAGCACATCGACCAGATTGTGGATTCCACCTCCGGGTGCGACCTGCTTTCCTTCCTGGATGCCTACTCTGGATATCATCAGATCTTCATGTCCAAGGAAGACGAAGAGAAGACCGCGTTCATCACCCCATGTGGCACATACTGCTTCGTGCGGATGCCTTTCGGGTTGAAGAGCGTCGGGTCTACTTTTGCAAGAGCAGTCCAGATTGGTTTCGAGTCACAGTTGCACAGGAACATTGAGGCCTACATGGACGATATTGTGGTCAAGACGAAGGATAGATCAACCCTCGTCCAGGATTTGGAAAAGACGTTTGCTAATCTGTGCAAGATCAACTTGAAGCTAAATCCAAAGAAGTGTGTGTTTGGCATTCCTTCCGGCAAGCTACTTGGCTTCTTTGTGTCCCACCGAGGGATAGAGGGCAACCCCGACAAGATCAAAGCTATCGAGCAGATTCAAGCACCCAAGACAGTCAAGGACGTGAGGCGTTTGACTGGATGTGTTGCCGCACTCAGCAGGTTCATTTCCAAGTCTACCGAGTGTGCCTTGCCATTCTTCAAGGTTTTGAAAAAGGCAGGGCCCATGGAGTGGACCCCCGAGGCAGACGCCGCACTACAAGATTTGAAGGCCTACCTTTCCTCTGTGCCCACTTTGGTTGCTCCAAAACCTCAAGAGCCGTTGCTGCTATATTTGGCGGCAACTAATCAGGTGGTTAGCGCAGCACTGGTGGCACAGAGGGAAGTGGATGAAGCAGCAGATGCAGCAGGTGTCCCTTCTGGGGAGGAAAGTGAACACGCCCCGGCAGGGTCAGGTGCAGATCAAGGTAGACAAGAGCAGAACAGCGGAAGCAGTTCTCTGGTCATGGCAAAGAAGAGAGTGGTGCAGCGCCCAGTATACTTCATCAGCTCCCTGTTGCAGGGGGCTAGATCCAGGTACTCTGACGTGCAAAAATTGATCTTTGGCCTTATCATGGCCTCAAGGAAACTGCACCACTACTTCCAAGCCCATGAGATCGCAGTTGTCACCCGTTTCCCTTTGCAACGGATACTCCGAAACCCTGAGGCTACCGGCAGGATAGTGGAGTGGGCTTTGGAGTTATCCAGCTTTGGTTTGAAGTTTGAGAGCAAATCAACCATTCAGAGCAGAGCATTGGTAGAGTTTATTGCAGAATGGATGCTAGCTCCTGATGAAGAGGTATTGGAGACAGTTATCCCCGGAAAGGAAGCACCCCAAGAATGGATCATGTATTTCAATGGTGCCTTCTCCCTACAAGGTGCAGGGGCTGGCGTGCTTCTCGTTGCTCCCACCGGAGAGCACCTGAAGTACATCGTCCAGATGCATTTTTCCCGGGAGGAAGCTACCAACAATACAACAGAGTATGAAGGGCTCCTTGCCGGGCTCAGGATTGCAATAGAACTGGGGATCAAGAAGATGATCATCCGTGGAGATTCACAACTTGTGGTGAGACAAGTCAAAAAGGATTACCAAAGTCCATTGATGGAGGCATACGTTGAGGAAGTGAGAAAGTTGGAGGAGCACTTTGACGGATTGCAAACAGGGCATGTACCCCGTGGGGAAAACAGCATCGCTGATCATCTGTCAAAGTGCACTGCGCAAAAGCTCCCTGTGGAACCAGGAACTTTTGTTCTCCATCTGACTCAGCCCTCCATATCCACGGCAACAATGGCCAGAAAGAGGAGGAAACTGGACTCCGGCAAGCCTCTCCCGGTAGAACCCCTCGAGGATCCCGACAGAAAGCTTGTCAGGCACAACTCCCCTTCGGTTGCTGAGCTACATCCTCCCGCCAGGCCACCGGTCCCCGCGGTCGAGGATCGCACTCTCATGAATGGGGAGGTGCCATTAGTCCTCATTGCCGAGCCATAGGCTCCGCCTTGGGCACGGCACATAGTCCATTTCCTCCAAACTGGAGAACTTCCCGAAGAGCAAGAAGAAGCTGAAAGAGTAGCCCGGAGGGCCAGTATGTATCAGTTTGTTGATGACACGCTGTACAGAAGGAGGCCCAACGGTGTGAAATTGAAGTGCATTTGCCAGGAAGGAGGAAAGGAACTGCTGGTGGAGATACACAATGGTATGTGCGGCTCCCACATTGGATCAAGGGCGTTGGTTGGGAAAGCTTTCCGGCAAGGATTCTACTGGCCCACCGCCCTCCAAGACGCGGTCGAGCTTGTCACCAAGTGTGAAGCCTGCCAGTTCCATTCCAACAACATCCACCTGCCTGCCCAAGCTCTTCAGACAATCCCTTTGTCATGGCCGTTTTTGGTCTGGGGGCTCTATATCCTCGGCCATTTCCCCAGTGCTGCCGGGGGCTTTGAATTCTTGTTCGTTGCAATCGACAAGTTTACAAAGTGGCCGGAAGTAGAGCCCGTGAGAAAGGTGACTGCTCAGTTAGCTATCAAGTTCTTGAAAGGATTGGTGTGCCGCTTCGGAGTTCCTGCCCGGATCATCACTGACAACGGCACCCAGTTCATGACTCGCGCCTTCATGCAATACATTCATGCCCTCAGAAGCAAAATCTCGTTCACCTCTGTGGCCCATCCAAGGAGCAACGGGCAAGCTGAGAGGGCGAACGCTGAAGTGTTGCGAGGACTTAAGACGAGAACTTTTGATAGGCTGTAGAAGTGCGGCGGGCGGTGGATCGATGAGCTCCCGGTGGTTCTTTGGTCCCTTAGAATGACACCAAATCGAGCTATCGGGCAGACTCCATTCTCCCTAGTCTATGGGGCAAAAGCAGTTATCTCCACGGAACTCATTTATGTGTCACCTCGAGTGCTTGCCTACGATGAAGTAGCGCAAGATCAGCACTGGCGTGACGACACTGTACTACTCGAGGAGAACCGTCTCCAGGCTGCTATGCGTGCCGCACGCTATCAACAGGCCCTGCGTCGCTACCACAGTCGCAGGGTTCGTGCCTGGTGTTTTGAGGAAGGCGACCTTGTCCTTAGGCGCGTTCAGTCTGCCAAGGGTGCAAACAAGTTGACGCCGAAGTGGGAAGGCACTTAGAAGGTAGTACGAGTCACCAGACCTGGCGCAGTCCGTCTGGAGACCAAAGATGGCATTCAGTTGCAAAACTCATGGAACATTGAGCATCTCCGCAAGTTCTACCCGTAAGCGCGGCTGTCGGGCCCTGCCCGGCAGCCACCCTTTTGTACAGGCCTTGCCTCTGTTGCATGTAACCCCTTGTACAAAGCTAGGCGCAGACCCTGAGCAACAGAGAAATAAATGAAGCACTGGGGGGCCCCCGACAGATTGCATGCATGCATAAGCATATCATGAGCATTGCATGTTCATGTAGATAAGATCGCATGAGGCATCATTTTCATCTGCATCATACTGCAGGCTCCTACCATGGATTCGGTCCCGAAAAAGGAGAAGAGAAGACAAGCCTACATCGCGATCCCCGGCAAGCCCAAACAGATAAGTTCTCTCTCTTATCCATATGAGTTCTGTAAGTAAAGCTTGTGCATAGGAAAACCTCACCGCTTTCAAGACTTAGGTGCTCCCGTCCCTTGACTCGAACGTTGCTTCGGTCAGGGAGGTTGTAGTGGCCTTTGGCGAGGAAGTTGGCGGGGGGCTGGTCCCTCTTCATGATTTGTGCCCGGTAGGCCCAGCCCCGCGGCAGCAACTAGAGGGTATCGGCAGGATAGCCTACCGGGGAAAAACTTGTTTACTTGAGCATAAAGAGGCATTCTCCCTCTGCCTGGACATGTTCCATGCACAAGTGCCCGGCAAGGTTTATCTTTTTCATTAATATGCTGATCAACAAGTACAGACCTTACAGAACACAAACATGGATAAAAGAGATTACATAATTTGAACTAAAGTTTGGCAAATGCCTACATATTTTAGATTAAAAAAGATAAATGCTCATGATCCCCTTTTCTACTCCGTCCTTCCCTTCTTCGAAACTACAGGGGGGAACAAAGAAGACGGAGGGAAGTCCTGGCTAGGATTCGACGCCTCCCCAGGATCAGGAGGATGCCTTTCCCGGGCTAGGAGGAAGAAACCGAAGGGCAGGTGCGGATGGTGACACTGCCGGAAGCTCAACCAGTGGTGATGGTGCTGCCGGCAAGCACGCCTCGTCAGAGCGGCCACCCCCACTCTTGGAGGATCGTGGGTCACCGCCACCTCCTTTACCACTGTCGCTTGAAGCTCCCGCCATGCCAGCCAGGGCGGACACCAAGCGCTCCGAGTAGCTCCACAGAGAGCATGGTCATCTCCAATGACCCGAAGACGAGGGACCGCCGCCCTTTAAAGAAGCACACATGGGGACGAAGAGCCCGCCCATACGCCGGGCAGGCGGTGCCCTGAGAGGAGGAATCCGCCACTACCGGTACCGAACCACCTTTGCGGCCTCCCTCCAGCATCACAGGAAAAGGAGGACTAGGCCACGATCGACTACCACGCCTCGCGTCCCTTATAGGCCTCGGTGTGGTGTCGCTTGCATCGCCCCTCACTAAGATTGGAGCTACGGGCGGCCCGGCGACGAGCGCACCAGAGTCGCTACCTCTGGCGCTACCACCGCGCCGCCTGCGCACCCCCCTGAAGCATGCGCGAAGACAGGAAGAGGATTCTACCCCAGCACTTGACGCCGTCGACCCCAAGCTGGGACCCGGGGCTTGGCCCCAAGCTCTCCTCTTCGGCATACCTTAGGAGGAAGCAGAGAATGAAGGAGGTGAGCGGACGAATACTCCCACTCCTCCCCCGTCCCTCCTTTTATAGACAGGCCGGGGTCGGGAGCCGCCCCCTTAGCAGGGGACCACCGTCCTCCTCCACCAATCCATGAAGACCAGGCCCCTGCCTTAATGCTCCCCCGCACCATGCGCCTCCATTACCTACTCCACCCCATGCATGCAGCATACGTGGCCGGGGATAAGGGCGTGGTGGGAAGAGTGAATTGGCAGTTACTCGCCCGTGCATTAAAGTCATTCACGGGCCATTACAAGAGTGGCCCCACTGCGATTGGCATTACGCTATGGGCGGAAGAACCGGAAACTGATCCGAGCTCGGATTAATAAAGAAGCAAAGAAGATCTCAAAGGGCGAGCGGCTATTTTCCCCCTCGCCTGTGCACAAATTAGGGCCTACCCCAACGACGCCCGGCAGCTCGTTCGGGCCAGGCCCGGGGGCTCCTGTTGGTGCAACAAACCATGGGTCTATTGCCCAGACCATGCACAGGCCCAAGATCGAGATTGCAACATCCAAGACAAGGCCAAGGAAAAGAGATAAGCTCTTTGACAAATCAAAGGGCAAGTTGAGAAGACCAAGTCAAGCTAAGAAGCAAGACACCGCTAAGGGGAAACCTCCCTTGTCGGGCAGGAGAGCTTGGCGAGGTCAAGGTTGCCCCGGAAGCAAAACCTCAAGGCCGCCCCGGTAGGCCTGCCGGGGGCATGCGGAGGCAAAGCACCCCGCCAAGGCTTCACCGTCCCACCTCACGATGACGCAAGTCACCGATCGATGCGGTGTCAAGCCCTAAGATGACTAAGTGGCTACCTTTTGCCACATGGCAACCACTTCCTACGGGAATCACCTCCAGATGACATCCGTCCTGCCACGTGTCATGCAGACAGGAGAGAAGGTGGCCAAACGGCCCGGCAAGGCATGCTGGGTAGGCCATGATGTGACACCGAGCGGCACATTTAATGCGTACTGCTCTGTCTGCAGAGGAGAGATGATAGCACTATTCGCTATCTAATCAGTACACAATGACTGATTTGCCACTGTGGTGACCCCTTAATCTATAAAAGGAGGCCCATGGTAACCATAGAATGGATTCGGACCCCTGTACACCCATACGCGCGAAGCTACTCTCGCCTCAAGGCAAACCTGCCGGACAAGAGCGTTGCGTTTCCACCACCATCCACCATCAATCCACCAAAGCAGGAGTAGGGTTTTACGCCTCGCGGCGGCTCGAACCTGGGTAAAAACTGCCTGTGTGATCTCTGTCGTGCTACGCTGCGCTCCTCCGCTCTTTGTGCAATGCGCTCAGTCCCCCTGCCGTACCAAAAGGGGCCCTTGGCCACATAGGTGGCCGTGGTTTCCCACGGCAGTTTAGAACTGTTAATGAGGTCAAGGGTGTGAGTAAACACGCATCCATGATAAAAACCCAAATAGAACAAGTCCTCAAAGCACAACATGATTTACTTAATGAGATGAACAATAAGATGAATGATCGTGCTATTAGAGTTATGACTAGGGGTGGCAAAATGACTCAGGAACCTTTGTATCCTGAAGGTCATCCTAAAAGAATTGAACAAGATTCTCAAAGACTTAATACTGATGCACCTAGTCCTCCTAAAAAGAAAGATGATAGGACCTTGCATGCCTCTGGGAACCTACTGTAGACACACCTGAAAACCCAAATGATATTTCTATTTCTGATGCTGAAACACAATCTGGTGATGAACATGAACCTAATAATAATGATAATGATGATGTTCGTGTAGATGCTCAACCTAGTAATGATAATGATGTGGAAATAGAACCTGCTGTTGATCTTGATAACCCACAACCTAAGAATAAAAGACATGATAAGAGAGACTTCATTGCTAGGAAACATGCTAAAGAGAGAGAACCATGGGTTCAGAAACCCATGCCTATTCCTCCTAAAGCTTCAAAGAATAAAGATGATCAAGAATTTGAGCGCTTTGTTGAAAGGGGCAATTCCAGTTCTGCCCCTAACTCGAACCCACTACTCAGTTTTGCCCCTAGTTTTCGGGTATGCTCAGTTTTGCCCCTCTACCGTCAAGTCACCTTATAGAAATGCCCTTCCGTGCCTTTACCGTCCGGTCAAAGGGCTTTGACCGTCGGGGGAACAGTATCAAAAAAATATGAAATTTTGTGGGATCGAAGATACTCAGGTGCGCAAGGTGCGTGCAAATTTTCATGTTGTTTGGACATTCCAGGAGCTCGTGGCAAAGGAAAATAGTAAATCTGTACGCCTGTGAACAGTAAATTTGAAAAAAATAGCAAGAAAATTCAAAAAAATATAAAAAAAATTTGGCATCCAAGATGCTCAGGTGCGCAAGGTGTGTGCAAAATTTTGTTGTGTTTAAATATTGTAGGAGCTCGTGGAGAAAAAAAACAAAATTTGGCTCAGAAAAAAACTTTGAAAAAATGCACTATTTTGTTTTTTTTGCTAGAGCTCCTCGCATGTCATTTGATCACAAAAACTTGCAAGCACCTTGCACACCCAAGCCTCTTTGATGCCAAAAAATTTCATATTTTTTTGAATTTTCTTGCTATTTTTTTAATTTACTGTTCACAGGCGTACAGATTTACTGTTTTTCCTTTGCCACGAGCTCCTAGAATGTCCAAACAGCACGAAAATTTGCACGCACCTTGTGCACCTAAGTATCTTCGATCCCACAAAATTTCAGATCTTTTTGATACTGTTCACTAGACGGTCAAAGCCCTTTGACCGGACGGTAAAGGCACGGAAGGGCATTTCTATAAGGTGACTTGACGGCAGAGGGGCAAAACTGAGCATACCCGAAAACTAGGGGCAAAACTGAGTAGTGGGTTCGAGTTAGGGGCATAAATGTAAATGTCCCTTGTTGAAATGCTTAGACATGTCTTTTTGCGCTTACGTTTGACTGATATTCTGAAAATGTCTCCTTATGCTAAGTATATGAAAGATATTGTCACAAATAAGAGAAAGATACCGGAAGCTGAAATTTCCACCATGCTTGCTAATTACAAATTTAAGGGTGGAATATCAAAGAAACTAGGAGACCCATGAATACAAACTATACCATGCTCCATTAAAAGAAACTATGTTAAAACTGCCCTATGTGATCTAGGAGCCGGTGTTAGTATTATGCCTTTCTCTTTATATCATAGACTTGAGTTGAATAAGTTGACACCAACTAAAATTTCTTTGCAAATGGCTGATAAATCAACTGCTATACCCATCGGTATTTGTGAGGATGTGCCTGTCATAGTTGCAAATGTTACTATCTTAATGGACTTTGTTATTCTTGATATACCCGAGGACGATAGTATGCTGACCGTCCTTGGTAGACCCTTTTTGAACACTGCAAGGGCTGTTATTGATTGCAATAAAGGCAATGTCACTTTTCATGTTAATGGTAATGAGCATACGGTACACTTTCCGAAGAAACAACCTCAAGTGAATAGTATCAATTCTATTGGAAAATTTTCAACAATTACTATTGGAGGTTTTGAATTCCCTATTCTCATTGTTAAAAAGAAATATGAAATTCTTATTGTTGGGGACATGCATATCCCCGTTGAGGTAACCTAGTGCTATACTAAGATTCTCCGATTTCATGTCTTTCGGAAGAAGTTCGTTAATAAGACTTGATCAACCTTATTAATGGATTCCTTTTGATGGGCATGTGATGGATGAATTTAGTAAACACAACTTTCTGTACCCACTTTTCACTTTTTTTATTTAGAATTAATAAAGTAGAAATGCCATGATTATACTGTCTTCTGAATTTTTCGTGCAATAAAAAATGACCAGAAAATAAAAGTTCTCCAAATGCCCTGAAAATTTAATATGATTTTTTCTGTAATATTTGAAAAAATTTGGCACTCAACACACCCCAGGGGGTGCACCTCTGAGCCACAAGCTCACAGGGCACGCCCACCCCCCTGGGCGCACCTAGCAAGCTTGTGGGGCCCATGTAGGCCCCCTCACTTATTCCAGCCACCCATGCTCTTCTTCTTCCTCCAGAAAAAAATCACACCATTGCTCAAACCCGTGTTCTTGCTCATTTTGCTGCCATTTTCGATCTCCTTGCTTGGAGCTCCGTTTATGAAACTGTTTTGGGGGATTGTTCATTGGTATGTGACTCCTCCGTTGGTCCAATTAGATTTTGTTCTAGTGGTTTATTATTTGCACATTTAGCTACTATTGGTGACCATGTTTTTGAGCTTGCATGTCAAATTTATATGGTTCAAACTAGTTTTGGTGCTTGATATGGCCTCTAGGCACTTGTAGGAGTAGTTGCTATCGATTTAGTTGAGTTTTGTTCACTTCTATTTTGAGTCACTAAAAATTTTAGAGAAAAGAAAAGCCATGAGGAGGTGGTTAAGGGGCTCATCAAGTCGTAACTCGGAGGAAACTCCAGAGGAGAAGCCCAAGTACAATCTTCCGCGTGCGGCGGAGGTTCGGCCGTGTGAGTGGCCGAGTGGCACATTTTTTAAGGAGGCGGGAATTTATGAGGATTTCTATTATTTGGCAAACAATGCCAGCATCGTCCCCTTCCTCCAAGATAAGTGCGACCAATACCTCCTACTCACTAATACCTTCGTGCAGAACTTTCGCTTTTATCCTAGGAAGGAACCACCTATGGTAGAATTTCACTTGTATGATGTGCCTAAGGAAATGACATTATATGATTTTTGCAATGTTTGCACAATACCTTATGAGGGCAATGTCAGTGATCCACGTCCTAGAGACATGGAGGATTTCATCTGAGACTACTGTGGGAGAGGAGAGAGGAGTGTCGGAAGCGAGAGTGGCTAGTCTACATTTTCCTATTTTATGCTATTATTCATTATTTGCCGGGAGATGTTTGATCGATCGTTGGGAGAGTGGATCTCTCAGTGAACCTGACCTTGCTATTTTGGGCCATGCTTTTTATGCTGACACAACTTTTAGTTTGGGCTCTATGGTTGCTCGATGGTTAGACACAAACCGTTCGAAGGGTATTATTTACGGTGGTATTTATGCCTCCCGCCTCACTGCACATTTTGAGATTCCTATTAGACATGATGATGAGGAGGAGATGCTACTACCCACTAAATATTTAGAGTATGCTAGTATGGTAGTGCATCATTTTATTGACAAGGATAAGCAAAAGCGACTCCTCTACAACTTAGTATTCAGTCAGGGCACTCGGGAGATAATTACTTTGCCTGCACCTTCTTTGTTCAATATTTATTCAGGCAGGTACATTATTATGCCCGCAGACATTTATGCACACTGGGGTCTGACACAACCCCCGGCACCTGAGCCAGCACCCGCACCTGAGCCATATTAGTAGCCTGTTTATTAGTGGGAGCCACAGGAGCTCGCCAGCCAGTGGAACCCTGAGGACCCTCCGCAGTATCCAGGAGAGGGTTACTTTGAGCCGTGGCCATAGACCAACTTAGGCCAAAAGCCTAAGCTTGGGGGAGTACGTATCTCTCACCGACATTACATTCACGCATCACACGTTCATTCCAATTGTTGGTGTTCATACTTTTTCATTGTATAATCCATGTTAGTTTATTTTCTTGCTTTCTTCTTGTGTTTTTGAAAAACTTTAAAAGAAAACCCAAAAAGATTTCTCGTTCTTCTTTTGCTTGTTGGGAGCTTTCCCGTGTAAATAGTTTTTCTTGTTTTTATTTTTCTTTCGTTTTGCTTTCTTGAGAAAAACAAAAACTCAAACAAAAAATTCAGTGTGCTTGTTTGAAATTCTTTTCTTTTTCTCTGGGCCGTAAGGAGAAGACCACGATGAAAAATGTTGAGTGGCTCTCATATGCGTTATTGTTGATCTAACAAAGAGCCCATATTACCTTGTCTTCTCCTTTGAATAAATGTTTGCAGATTCCAGCTTAGTCCACGACATGTGCACTCTTATTATTATTCACATCATTCGGTCATGCAAGTGAAAGGCAATAATGACGAAATTTGATGAAATGATTAAGATGAAGAAAAGCTGGTATGAACTCGACCTATTTTGCTTTTGTAAATATGATTAGCTCATCGTTCTTGATTCAGCCTATTATGAATGAACATGTTTGCAACGACACTTAGAGATTATAGTTACTCATGCCATGCTTAAATTGCTAGGAGTAGATAATGGTTTATCTTGTGTGTTAACATGCATTTAAAATGGTTATGATGTAGTATGATAGGATGGTATCCTCCTCTGAATAATTCTAGTGGCTTGACTTGGCACATGTTCACACATGTAGTTGAATCAAAACCAACATAGCCTCCATGATATTTATGTTCATGATGATTTATATCCTACTCATGCTTGCACCCAATGTTGATTAATCTCAATGCATGTTTATGACCGTTGTCACTCTCTAGTTGGTCGCTCCTCAATATTTTTGCTAGCCTTCATTTGTACTAAGTGGGAATACTGCTTGTGCATCCACTTCCTTAAACACAAAAGTTATGCCATATGAGTCCACCATACCTACCTATATACAGTATTTACCTGCCGTTCCAAGTAAATTTGCATGTGCCAAACTCTAAATCTTCAAATAACAATCTGTTTTGTATGCTCGAATTGCTCATGTAGTGACAGGGGGCTGTCAGTATCTTCCATGCTAGGTGGGTTATTCTCACGATAAGTGTTTATTCACTTGTCATTCACGAGAAAGTGGCTGGTAATCGGGATGCCCAGTCCTATGATCAAAATCAAAATCAAAATCAAAATATAATAATGAAACAAAACTCCCCCGGATTGTTGTTGGTATGGAGGGTACCCGAGGATTCGGCTAGCCATGGCTTGTGTTTGTTGGTGGAGGGGGAGTAAAACTTTACCATTCTGTTTGGGAACCGCCTATAATGTGTCTAGCATGGAAGATAGTGAGATCTCTTGGTTGTTATGTTGACAATGAAAGCATACCTCTCAAAATTATATTCATCTATGTTTTAAAAGCTTCGAGCTCTGGCACCTCTGCAAATCCCTGCTTCCCTCTGCGAAGGGCCTATCCATTTAATTTTATTGTTGAGTCATCATACTCTTATTAAAGCACCAGATGGAGAGCACTACTGTCATTTATATGCTTTGTGTTTAGTTGATATTGAGTATGAGTGTGACTGGATCTCTTTTGCCATGAATTACAATGTCTAGTCAGTGCTTGAACTTCAGGGGTGCTCTGCATTTATGTTTTGCGGTCTCAGAAAGGGCTAGCGAGATACCATTATATCATATTGTATCATGATTGTTTTAAAAAGAGTGTTGTCATTCGAGATATCTTATTATTGCTCGCTAGTTAGTTATGCCATTGATATGAGTAAATGCGAGACCTAAATGTTATTGTGAATGTGGTTAGTTCATAAACTTTGCTGAAAACCTGAACATTGGTTAGACATATTTGCAACAACAAGATCAAACAGAGTTTGTAAAAGGTTTTTTGTCACTTTTAGTTTGTCAACTGAATTGCTTAAGGACAAGCAATGGGTTAAGCTTGGGGGAGTTGATACGTCTCCATCGTATCTACTTTTCCAAACTCTTTTGCCCTTGTTTTCGACTCTAATTTGCATTTGAATGGAACTAACCCGGACTGGCACTGTTTTCAGCAGAATTGCCCTGGTGTTATTTTTGTGCAGAAATCAAAGTTCTCGAATTGACCTAAAAATTAATGAGGAATTTTTGTGGAATATATAAAAAAACTGGCGGAAAAATATACCATAGGGGGCACCCAGGAGCCACATGCTCAGGGGGCGCGCCCACCCCCCAGGGTGTGCCTCCCAGGCTTCTGGCCCCCTGGACCTCCGGCAACTCTAACTCTAACTCCATATATACCTATTCACGGAGAAAAAAACCAGGGGGAAGGATTCATCATGTTTTACGATACGGAGCCGCTGCCACCTCTTGTTCTTCATCGGAGGGCTGATCTGGAGTCCATTCGGGGCTCCGAAGGGTGGAATCCATCCTCGTCGTCATCATCAATCTTCCTTCACTGCCAATTTCATGATGCTCACCGCCGGGAGTGAGTAATTCCTTCGTAGGCTTGCTGGACGGTGATGGGTTGGATGAGATTTATCATGTAATCGAGTTAGTTTTGTTAGGGCTTGATCCCTAGTATCTACTATGTTCCGAGGTTGATGTTGCTATGACTTTGCTATGCTTAATGCTTGTCATAGGGCCTGAGTGCCATGATTTTAGATCTGAACCTATTATGTTTTCATGAATATATTTGTGTTCTTGATCCTATCTTGCAAGTTATACGCACCTATCAGAAGTTACGATCCGCATACCCCAAGGTGACAATAATTTGGATTCTTTCCGGTGATTACCGTAGTTTGAGGAGTTCGTGTATTCACTAAGTGCTAATGCTTTGTTTCAGTTCTCTATTAAAAGGAGGCATTAATATCCCTTAGTTTCCTTATGGACCCCGCTGCGACGGGACGGTAGGACAAAAGATGTCATGCAAGTTCTTTTCCATAAGCACGTATGACTATATACGGAATACATGCCTACATTACATTGATGAATTGAAGCTAGTTCTGTGTCGCCCTAGGTTATAACTGCTACATGATGAATATTATCCAACACAATTATCCATCGCTGATCCAATGCCTACGAGCTTTTCACATATTGATCTTTGCTAAGTTACTTTCATTGCTGCTACTGTTACTATTGTCACTGTTACCGTTACTATCATACTACTTTGTTACTGATCACCTTGCTGCAGATATTAAGTCTTTCAGGTGTGGTTGAATTGACAACTCAACTGCTAATACTTGCGAAGATTCTTTGGCTCCCCTTGTGTCGGAACAATAAATTTGGGTTGAATACTCTACCTTCGAAAACTGTTGCGATCCCCTATACTTGTGGGTTATCAAGTACCAAGCAACTAAGCTTGGGGATGCCCCAGAAAGCATCCCCTCTTTCTTCTAACGGCCATCGGTAATTTTACTTGGAGCTATATTTTTATTCATCACATATCATGAGTTTTGCTTGGAGCGTCTTGTATTGTATGAGCCTTTTCTTGTTTTGCTTTTTAGTTTGTCACAATCATCCTTGCTGGACACACCTATTTGAGAGAGCCATAATGATGCGATGATTTGTTAGAATTGCTCTATGTGCTTCACTTAAATTTTGTGAGCTATGGAATTGCTCTAGTACTTCACTTATATCTTTTTGAGCACGATGGTGGTTTAAATTTTGAAGAAATATGCTCTCATGCTTCACTTAGATTATTTTGAGAGTTGAAAAAGGAAATTATTTTGAAGAAATTTATGGTCACGTGCTTCACTTAAATTTATTTGGGTGCTTGTTAGTAGCAATGGTAATATATGGAATTAGTCCCAAAGTGATAGATATTCAAGGGGGATATAATAAAAACTTTCATGAAGATCATTGGATATTATAAACTTGATTCCTTGTAATAGTTTTGAGATATGGAGATAGTAATATATGAGTCATGTTGGTGAGTAATTATGCTTTAGTAAGAATATTGGTGTTAAGGTTTGTGATTCCCTATGCAAGCACGACAGTCAATAGTTATGCAATGAAGTTACATCCTACTTGTGGTGCATTATTCAGTGTTAGTTATGTTTAATGCTCATTTATGATCGTTTTTGTTTCTTGGTTGGTCGATTCTCAATCTATTTGCTAGCCTTCATTTGTACTAAGCGGGAATACTGCTTGTGCATCCAACTCCTTAAACCCAAAGTTGTGCCAGATGAGTCCACCATACCTACCTATATGCGGTATTTCCATGCTGTTCCAGGTAAATTTGTATGTGCGAACTCTAATTTTAAAAATGAATTTCCTTTTTGTGTGCCCATACCGCTCATGAAGCGGCAGGGGTGATGGTGTCCTGGACTAGGGGGTACTCACCACACGTCTCCTGACCGGGTGGATCGGGCCGAGGACCCCCATGGCGGTTCACTAACGGGCCACTTCGGGCAGCCCATTACAAATACAAGGACGACTTCACAAGAATTGGCGCCCAAGAAAAGGACTCTCCTAAACCCTAGGCCTCCGATGCATTATATAAACCGAGGCTAGGCTAGTCAATAGACAACTCATATTCATTAGAACAATCTCGTGGTAGATACATGTACTCTGTACTATCCCCCATATGAATACAATCAAAAGCAGGACGTAGGGTATTATCTCTTCGAGAGAGCCCGAACCTGGGTAAAATCTTGTGTCCATGTTACCATCGCTCCAAGACACCTAGCTTAGGACCCCTACTACGAGATATGCCGGATTTAACATCGACATTGGTGCTTTCATTGAGAGCCTGCTGGGTGTCATCACGGTGCGATGGAATCTTCAACTAACGCCGAATCAGGTGATATTATTTCAGTTAGATTCATTGTATGAATTACTTTACGTTGGGCACTATTGCCGTCGGCTTCCAAATTTTGTTTGCAGATCGAGGTTGCCCTAATTTTTCAACGGCGGCGCCTAATCGAAGCAATGGACGCATCTGTACGGGTCGGCTGGCATCGGCCTTGCGTGTGCAACACTGGCTCCCAAAGAGTATACGCCTAGGTCGGGCTACTGCACGGGAGCCAAGGTTGATCCCGCATCGGCCATCCAGGAAAATCCTTTCCTTTTCCTCTTCTTTACTTCCTTTTTAATTCAGCACGTAGGTGGTCGCTGGTATGTCCACTAGCAGTGTTTTTCTTTGCCGCATGACTAACACAATCAAGTGCTAGCTTTTCCAGCATGACTTTTAAGGTCTAATCTAATTGATGAACAGTGCAAACCAGTGTCGTGCTAGCCGGCATTTCATCGGCGCGCCTAGATTTTAGTTGTCCACGGTCCAGTGGACATCGCATCTGTAGTCAGATCAGATCAAGAAAATTTTAGCGGCGACGATTGTATCCGTTGTCTGGTGGTACATCGGATCCGATCTACCTTGCGTGCAGTAAAAGTGAAAGCACAAGTGCTCCCTGGGTGATTTTGGTAATTAATGTCAACATATCTCTTGTTGGACTAATGGTTTTATCTAGTATATTTCAGACAAGTTCAACAATGGCGTGGCAAGGAGAGGAGGACGTGGAACCCCTTCAAAATGCTAAGGACAAACATTGGCAAAAGTTCAAGATTCTTCATCTTTATTTTAGTGATCCAAGATCACATTGAGTCCATAAGAAAGCCAATACTATTAAAAGGGGATGAGGTGTTGCTTAATGGCTTGCTTGCTCAAATGCTTAGTGATATTGCTCCAAAACCCTCAGCCACTTTCTCCGTCCAAATATGTCAAAACCCTAAACTCCAACTCGGCCCCACCAATTCTTTCTACCCAGAGCCACCGAGTTCATATGACTTAGCCACTGCCAGAAACCCTATCAATTCGGTCTCACCGATACAGATCTCGGTCTCACCGAGATGGCCTTGCCAAAACTCTATGACTTGTTGCATTTATTTTGGTCTTACCGAGTTTTGCAATCGGTCTCACCGAGTTGGCTTGACCAACTCTCTGTTGCCTTATTGCTTCACTTTGGTCTCACCGAGTTGATGCAATCGGTGCCACTGAGATGAGGTTTGACCTAAGCCCTAGCACATCGGTCCCATCGAGTTGTTCCAGTCGGACCCACTGAGATTCCTAACGTTCACATTTTTGAACTAATCAGTGCCACCGAGTTTAACCATTCGGTCCCATCGAGATGAGTCAAATGTATGTAACGGTTGGATTTTGTGTGGAGGCTATATATACCCCTCCACCCCCTTCTCCATTTGTGTGAGAGCCATCAGAACGTGCCTACACTTCCACCATACATTTTCTGAGAGAGAACCACCTACTCATGTGTTGAGATCAAGACATTCCAATCCTACCACAAGAATCTTGATTTGTAGCCTTCCCCAAGTTGCTTTCCACTCAAATCATCTTTGCACCGTAGCCAAATCTGAGAGAGAGAGAGTTGAGTGTTGGGAAGACTATCATTTGAAGCACAAGAGCAAGGAGTTCATCATCAACACACCGTCTATTAACTTTTGGAGAGTGTTGTCTCCTAGATTGGTTAGGTGTCGCTTGGGAGCCTCCGTCAAGATGTGGAGTTGAACCAAGAAGTTTGTAAGGGCAAGGAGATCTCCTACTTCGTGAAGATCTACCCGAGTGAGGCAAGTCCTTCGTGGGTGATGGCCATGGTGGGATAGACAAGGTTGCTTCTTCATGGACCCTTCATGGGTGGAGCCCTCCATGGACTCGCGTAGCCGTTACCCTTCGTGGGTTGAAGTCTCCATCAACGTGGACGTACGATAGCACCACCTATCGGAACCACGCCAAAAATCTTTGTGTCTCCATTGTGTTTGCAAACTCTAATCCCATCCCTTTACTTTCTTGCAACTTGCATGCTTTACTCTTTCCGCTGCATATACTCTAGTCATGCTTGCTTGAAATATATTGAGAGTGCTTTAACTTGTGCTAAACTCAAGCTTAACTTGAAGAAATTAAAAACTGCCACTTTTACTTGTTAAGGGTCTAATCACCCCCCCTCTTGCCGGGGTCGGGACACGATATTCCAGAAATTAACCCCTCATGTCATCACCACCCCAGGATCACTGTTACTGGTGGACACGTCCTTGTTACAGAATTACCAAGCTATTACAAGAATTGGATACAATACCATAAAGGTCTAATGATACAACAGGGATTCCTGTGGTGGATGACGGAAATGACTCGTGGTACTCCAGCGTCGATGGGGCTCCATTCCCATAGGAACAGCTGACCCGGATAATTCCTATCCGCATGGCTGCTATCCTAGGCTCCGCACGGATATCGCTGAGGTACTCTTCGCTGAATTCCTGACCTGGCCAAGTAAATAGCCAGGGACAAGCATGTGAGTACATTTGAATGTACTCGCAAACATCTTGAACAAAAGATATACTGAATGCAGCAGATAAAAATATATGATTATGATGAGCCAAACTATATGCATATGCTCATGCTGACTGAAATTTAAATCATGACAATAAAATGATATGAACGTGAACATAGCATGTTAGTCATGATCAAACTTATTAGAAAAAAAGCAAATGAATGCCACGGGTAGTCTAGCCAGCCCAAGTGACATTCAACAAAATAAAAGAAATGCCAATCGGGTGTCCACAAGAGTAGTGGCGGGACCGCCTGTAAACTCGAGGGACGTCACGAAGAGGTCTTGAAGAGAAATGCCAGTCGGGTATCAAGTGACGCCACGGTCGGGCTTGAAGAGAAATGCCAGTCGGGTGTCAAGTGATGCCACGGTCGAACTTGAAGAGAAATGCCAATCGGGTGTCCACAAGAGTAGTGGTGGGATACATCGCCTGTGAACTCGAGGGACGCCACGAGAGGTCTTGAAAATAAAATTGAGTGCCCGGGGTAGTCTAGCCAGCCCCTGGGACACTCAGGAAATACAAAATAAGAGAAACGGGTTAGTCTTCAATAATATGCATAACCATAATTATATTAACATGCATAAAATATTCATGGTAGCATCAGGGTGACAACAATTATCCTGCAAAATAATTCAGGCTCAATTTGATTATTTTCCTCCGAAGACCGACACTAAGACCGACACTTGACCAACCCAGGCTGTAGCCCTTAACCGCGGACACGGCTATTCGAATATGTTTAAACTCTGCAGAGGGTGTACTCTTTACCCACAAGTAAAGGATTTCTTTAGTCAGTACCGTGACACTGACTAATTCCCATTACGGTCTTTGGGTTGAAAACACACCTAACCAGCACACACCAGATTTACTTTCCGGATGCCAGGAATCACCCAAAGCATCGTTCAAGAAAAACTTTAAGACGGAGAGACCAACGTCCTGCATGGGATCACTATTCATACACGCGGATTACAAGGGGTGCCCCCCTCTCAGTCACAACTGGAAACACCCATGCCCCCTGACCCGATGACAGGATTTAGTTCACCAACATGGAAACCCTCATCGTAGCCCTCTATGTGGTGTGTGCACGGAAAGGGGTTAACAACTTACTAAACCATATCCCACATGTGGCAGGGACAAGTGGCAGCACGAATCAAGTATGGGGGTTACCAGAACAAGACTCGATCTACGGTCGACTCAGGAGGCTCAAATATTTCCTGTAGTGGTTAGCACAACAAAGTATTCTTTCAACAGCAGATCCAAACAGGGCCACAACCCTTGCATGCTCCAACATGCATAACAAACAAGGCATGATCACGCTTCAACGTGGTCACCCTTCTGCCGGTACTGTATTTTACTTATACCTTCACCTGCAAGTTAGTCATAAAAACACACGATGCATGGTATGAGGAAACATGCCATCACTACATGCATGCAAATTTTTATTCGAACTCAACCTACATATGACTTCATTTTTTCTTGCAAACAATATAACCATGTGATTCACCATATCAAGTGTTCAAGATGCTTGCCTTGAGCATACAGGAGTATTGGGTGCACACCAAAAGTTTGAGAATTTCATCTTCCCTCCATTTCCTATTTTCAAAAATACTTAAATTACCACGTATAGCAACAACAGTGCTAAAAAGTTGTTTGGAAATTTTTGAAATAAATACTGAAATAAACTAGATGATAATTGAAAAATAACAGAAAAAGATTCAATTTATTTGGAGTTAATGTGAATTACTTATGAAATTTCTAAGTTGAAATAAATGATTAAATGAACCATTTAATTGATCCAGTGGAGATAAAGCTTAGGAAAAAAATGTTAACCTAATCTGGATAGATAGATCATGGTTTTAGACGTCTACTGAAATTGGAATCATCTAATTTAGTGTAAAAATAACTGCTGTGGAAATATTTTAGTTTTTCTGGAAAAGAAAAAGAGAGAAGGCAGAGGTGTGCCCTGGGCGTAGCATAGCTATCAGGCGCCACTGCATCGCTTGGCCGCGTGGAAGACCTGCCACGCCGAAAGCGTATTCAAGGAGTGCGCCTTCTCCTCGCCAAGATGGCTTCAGTCGAATCCGCCTCCACTTACCGACGTGTCGACGTGGCTTCTGTCGCTGACAGTGGGTCCCGCGGCCCCACTGCAGGTTTGACTGGGGCAGCGCGCGCCCTTCTCTCTTTGGCCGAACGGAGGCTGCACTTCGGCGGCCCTGGCCGGCGAACGGTGGCGCCGTTCTAGTAGCCAAGCATGTGAGTGTGCTCAGAGGGTCGCGGCGAACCTCTGCGTACCCGTCTTGGCCTCCGGGGTGGATGGGGTCAATGGCAGTGAGCTTCCCGGCGGACCACGGTGTCGGTCGAAACAGGACTTTCATCCTCGTTGCTTCTTCGAGGAAATTGAAGCGCGGAATGGAATCATGGGCTCGAGGTAGGGCTACTGGAGGAGAATTGGAGAGGAAGGGGCTCTGGAGGTGATGAATTTGGCGGAGAGCCGACGGCGGGTGCCTCGGCCAGAGACGAAGAAGACGACCCCGTCCGGTCAACTGGATGCTTGGGGAAGCTCACAGAGGAAGGTAGGGGAGGTGTGTGATGGGTAGGCAGCCTCGGGGTGGGATTTTATAGGGAGAAGGAGGTCGGTTATGGAGCTTACAGAGGACGGCATGTCGGCGGCGCCATTACTGGGACGGAGGAGGTGGTTGAGGGCGGTGGCATGGTCGGCGAGGCCGTTGAGCAACTCAGGTAGGTGGTAATTAAGGGGGTTGTGCTGGCGCTCGCGGATTTGCCCAGAGCTTCTGGACGGTGGCGTATCCAAAAAGGCTACGGCGGTGGCGGCTCGGGCCAGTGGCTGGCCGGCGCTAGAGCCAAGGGGGGGATGTCGGCAAGATGCGGTTGGCTTGCGGAGCAAGGGAAGGAGGAGGTGCGTGTGCTGGCGAGGCAGTAGAGGGCTCGGCAGAGCTCGGTGCCTTCGGGGTGCAGTGCGGGCGCTCTGGCCATGCCCTGTGCACGAGCACAGCGTGTTTGACAAAATGCCAGGGTGGTCTGGAGGGTTTTGATGCAAGTGAGATTTGACAGTGTCATGCACCTGGATATGGGAGAGCTAGTAGACATGCTGGTTTGGCAAAATGACCAAGTTCCAAATGAAATGTTAAAAGGTTGCCAAATTCTGTCATGCACATGAGGTGCTCGACAGAATGCTAGGGCCATCTAGGAAGGTTTGTTAGGGTTGGAAGTTGGCAGGTTGATGTCTCTTTGGATGTTAGAGAGGATGGTGGAGTTGTTTTGGCAAAATAACATACTTGCTAGTGCAAGTTTGGGGAAATTTCAATTCTGGACAGAAAATGTAGGGGAATATTTGGTGAACTAAAGAGATTCCAATGGAGCTGGAATTTTGGACTTAAGGGTTTTGTTGGAAGGACAAGTGGGAAAAATTTCAGAATTAATGGAGCAACAAAAAATTGGGTTGTAGTAGAAACTCAAATACTGGACAGAATTGAAAAGAGATTGTTTCACTCAAAATTTTCAAAAGACCAAGTTTGGTTTTTGCATAAAAGTGATTTACAGGCATCACATGACCTCCCATAATTTTTGTGGAATTTTAAAAAGAATTATTTTAAATGGTTGTAGTGCAACAGTGGCATTTAAAGTATTGAAAAAGCTATTAAAAGAATTATTTAGAGGCAAATTTTATTATGAAAATAATTCCTACTGTTATTATAATATAAACGAAATGATTGAAAGAAAACTACCAGATCCCATAATATTATTTCCAAAAATTTCTATATGGAGGGAAGAATTTTGGAAAACAGAAATAGAAAATACTCTAAAAATAATAAAGGACTTAATAAAATTTCAAAATTTTGTTTCTGGCCATATTTTACTTAATAAAATCATGGTTGAATTTTTGGGGTGTTACACCTCTAGACCCCTCTTCTTGATCCTCTCAATTGGTATCAGAGCATTAGTCTCCATTGCTTTGGTTTAATCACCATTGGAGGAAGATGGACGAGTCTATGTTCGGGAGTATTAGATGTAGAGTGCCTATTCTTGATGGGGAGTTTTATGGTTCATGAAAAAAAAAGAGAATTTTGAGATTTTCAATGAATATAATTTGAACAAGCATATTTGTAGCCCTTATGTGCATCCTATTGATCCCTTGCATCCTACCCCCGATGAGTATCTTGACATGGTTCGCAATCTTAGGACTATTGATCTTATCATTAGAGGATTGCCTAGAAATTTGCTTGTGTGCTTGCCTACTTTTGAATGCGCATATACTATATGGAATTATCTTGAGAAACGCTTTCTGAATTATTCCTTGAAAAATCTAGATGAGATTCTTCAAAAGTCTATTACTTTTCATAAAATGAAGCCTGGTGATCCTAAGTTTGATGAATGTCTATTTGAGCTATGTGATCATATGCGTGCTAAAGGAAATGTTGGAGTCTTTAGTAGCATCATTTCACAAACAATTAGAATTCATAAACTTGAACATTGTCATGGTCATAAATCTAATAAATCACTTGCTCTAGGCGATGATCACATACATGATGATGACATTGAGCATGGCTATTATGATGAAGATGAAGAAAGTGATATTGACTATGAGGAGACTATGAGAAATCTTAGTCTCATGGCCAACTTTCGTGACTACATGGCCGGAGGAAAAGAGTGGATTCTTGATAGTGGATGTACCGATCATATGACCGGAGATAAAGACATGTTCTGTGAGCTTGCTAAAAACGACGACCCACAGAAGTATGTAACTTTTGGAGATAACTCCAAGGGTAAGGTACTTAGCCTTGGTAAGGTGGCCATATCCAACGATAGCTCTATTCAAAATGTTATGCTCGTTGAATCTCTTGGTTACAATCTCCTTTCCGTATCTAGACTAGTCGACTTTGGTTTCAATGTTCTATTTACCAAAGTAGATTGCCAAATATTTCGTAGAGATAATAATAATATGGTCTTTACCGGTATTCGTAGAGGTGATCTATACATTGTCGATTTCACTAAGAGAGCCCAACCTCGTACTTGCTTAATTGATAAATTTTCTAAAGGATGGTTATGGCATAGAAGGTTAGGTCATGTGGGCATGCGAAATCTTGATAAGCTTATTAAAGGTGATCATATCCTTGGTGTTAAAGATGTTATATTTGACAAGGATAGACTTTGCAGTGCTTGCCAAGCAGGAAAACAGGTTGGAGGAAGTCATCCCGTGAAGAACATCATGACCACGAGAAAACTGCTTGAGCTACTTCATATGGATCTTTTCAGTCCCAACGCCTACAAGAGTCTCGGTGGTAACTCGTTCGGTTTGGTCATTGTTGATGACTTTTCAAGATTTACGTGGGTGTTCTTTCTTGATGACAAATCGCAGGTCCAAAAGATCTTCAAGAACTTCGCCAAGAAGGCCCAAAACCAATTTGAAGTGATACTGGAACGGAGTTCAAGAACGCAAATGTGGATACCTTTCTTGACGAAGAGGGGATTTCACATGAGTTCTTGGCTACGTACATGCCTCAACAAAATGGAGTTGTTGAGAGGAAGAACCGGACACTCTTCGAGATGGCGAGAACGACGCTTGATGAATACAAAATGCCAAGACACTTTTGGGCCGAAGTGGTTGAGACAGCTTGTCATTCTACGAATCGACTATTTCTTCACAAGCTTCTCGGCAAAACGGCATACAAGCTACTCACCGGTAACAAACCCCAAGTTGGATACTTTTGAGTTTTTGGCTCAAAGTGCTACATTCTTGACAAGCATCGTCGCTCAAAATTTGCTCCTAAATCTCATGAAGGTTTCCTACTCGGTTACGGTTCAAACTCTCACACTTACCGTGTTTACAATAATTTCACCCGAAAGGTTGAAGAGATGGTAGATGTGAAGTTTGATGAATCTAACGGCTCGCAAGTAGAGCAATTGGCAATTGTTGTAGGAGACAAAGATCCATCTAAAGCAATCCAAGATTTGTCCATTGGCAAGATTCACCCAACGGAGGTGAAGGAGAGTACTTCATCCATTCAAGTGGAAGCCTCAACTTCACATCAAGGTGAACCACAAGTTGACTTGGAGGCATCCACAAGTGGAACACGTCAAGACAAAGGAAATGAGGAAGTACAACAAGATGAACCACCTTGACCTCCTTCTCCACCTCCACAAGCGAATGACAACACCACCAACAATGAAGAAGAAGAAGATGATGAGGATGTTCCACCCCAACCCAAGCAAAAGTGCTCATGAGTTAGAGCAAGAGTCTTAAGAGATCATCCCATCGAACAAATCTTCGATGACATTCAAACCGGGAGAATCACTCGCTCTGAAACTCGTTTGGCTAACTTTTATGAACACTACTCATTCATTTCTAGTGTTGAACCTATGAAGGTAGAAGAAGCTCTTGAAGATCCAGATTGGATAAATGCTATGCACGTAGAGCTACACAACTTCGAGAGGAATCAAGTATGGACATTGGTTGAAAATCCCAATGACGATCATAATGTCATTGGAACCAAATGGGTGTTTCAAAATAAGCAAGATTAAGATGGACAAGTCGTATGCAACAAGGCTCGTCTCTCACTCAAGGCTACACTCAAGTCGAAGGTATGGACTATGGTGAGACATATGCCCCTATTGCTAGACTTGAGTCCATTCGCATTTTACTTGCTTATGCCAATCACCATGATATAACTTTATACCAAATGGACATTAAGAGTGTGTCGGTGCAACAAACCCCAGGTATGTTTCCTAGACTGTACACAGGCTCAAGAATGAGACTGCAGCATCCAGGACAAGGCCAAGCAGAAGAGATCAGCTCTTTGAGGAATCAAAGGGCGGATCAAGAAGACCAAGATCAACCCAAGGAGTAAAATACCATGATGAGAAAACCTCCCCTGCCGGGCAGGCGAGCATGGCGGGGACGAGGTTGCCCCGAAGACAAGTCTTAAGATTGCCCCGGCAGGCTTGCCGGGGACGCTGAGGGCGGATTACCCCGCCAAGGCTCCACCGCTCCACCTCAGAGCAACGCAAGTCACCGATCGGTGCGGTGTCGAGCCCCCAAGATGCTAAGTGTCCGTTATTTGGTACGTGGTAGCCATCACCAGAGGAAATCACCTCCAAATGACACTCGTCCAGCGACGTTTCACGCAGGTAGGCGAGAAGGTGGCAAAACAGCACGACAAGGCTTGCCGGGCTAGGCAATGATGTGACACAAAGCGGTGCATTTAATGCGCTCTGTCATGTCTGCAGAGTTAGGTATGATGGCACTGTTTGCTATCTAATCAGTACACAATGACTGATTTGCCATTGTGGTGACCCCTTGATCTATAAAAGGAGGGCCATGGCAACCTTAGAAAGGATTCGGACCCCTGTACACTCATACACGCGTAGCTACTCTCGCCCCGAGGCAGCCTTGCCGGGCAAGAGCGCTGCGCCTCCACCACGGTCCTCTCATCAGTCCACCAAAGCAGGGGTAGGGTTTTACGCCTCGCGGCGGCCCGAACGTGGGTAAAACCTGCCCGTGTGATTGCTGCCGTGCTGCCCCGCGCCCTCCGCTCTTTGCGCGATGTGTCCTTCCCCCCTGCTGAACCACAAGGGGCCGATGGCCCCATAGGTGGCCGTGTTTTCCCACGACATCTTTGGCGCGCCAGGTAGGGGGAAGCGCTTGCGCGAACTCGAGAGCGTACGCAGCGCGCCATCTTCATCATCGTCTTCTTCATCGATGTCTTCATCATCCATGGCGCCCAAGAAGAAAACCGGTGTCGCAGCTCACCCGCCCGCCTCGAAGGCCCCTCCACACGTGGCTGCCGACACCGTGGGGGCTATGGGGGCGCACGGGGACGTGGACGCTGCGGGGGACATGACCGGCGCAGGCGGCGTTGTCACCACCTCCCCCGTAGCCGAAACGGGAGCAGGAGGCACCGGAGGAGGACAACGCCAGCAACATCCCGACGGCCACGCTCCGCAAGGTGCGAGAGGAGAGATCATTCCATCCGCGCCTCTCCACCCCGCCGAAGGACGCGGCCATAGCGGTGATGCTCGTCTTGGGGCGAACCGCAACCCTCCGGCCGCCCCCGCTGCGGATGTGGCCGTGGGACATGAGTCACCCCCAGGACGGGCTGGCCAAGCGGATGCGCCTAACGGAGCTGCCGATCCCCAAGCACATCCACCTCGCCTCTGCGCCGCCCTGGCGACTAGCTCACGGCGACAGGAGCGCGGAGCTGCTACTACTGGCACCATCAGAAGCCAGGCGATGCTACGGTCTACATCGTCCTCCATGCCGAGCACTGCTTCGGAGGCCATGGCGCGGGCCCAGCTTCTGTTGAGATTTCCACCGGCGGCTGATCAGATGGATGAGTGGAGAGCCACCATTCAGAGCTTGATTGGTTTCACCAAGGTGGGAGGATCGCAGCGAGCAGGCCCGTCATAGCCTCCACAGGTGGCGGCAACAACCCAAGCTGCTGGCCGTACCGAAGGGGTCGCCCCCATGGTGCAGTCCCCTCTGCAGCAGCCAGCACAAAGACCACATCTAGAGCAGCGCAACCAAGAACCCGACAATGTATCAATGGCCTCGTCCGACCCTCGAGCACGGCAAGAACAGCGGCGAATCCTGGAAGACAGGCGGGGGGAGATGCGCGCGTCACCATCGAACGACGCTGTGAAACCCAACACCGGACCGATAGGCACAATGGCTCCGACGTCGATGAGCCTACGCCCGGTGAGGGTGTGTGCCTACCTTTCGGCGTTGGGTGCCCTGCCTTCACCCATGAGCTGCGGCAAGTCCGTTGGCCATCTGCCGCACGTTCAAGCCAGATATACCAAAGAAGTACGATGGAAGACTGAACCCGACAGAGTTCTTGAGCATCTACACCATCGTTGTTCAAGCTGCCGGGGGAAGAGATGAGAAGGTATTCGCCAACTACTTCCCTTTGGCACTCAAGCCAAATGTCGGCGTACGACACCTATGGGATCCCGAGAGATCCCTTTACGATTCGGCGGGGGGAAAGGTATACGCAAAGAGCAGAACCAGTGATCGACGCGGGAAGTTTTTACCCAGGTTCGGGCCGCTGATCAGCGTAAAACCCTACTCCTGCTTTGTGTTCTTATTGATGTTCTTGAGCCCAGCCTTCAGGAGCGCTCGCAATGAACAATACGTTCAAAGAGCAGCTACGCATGCAGAATGGGCCAGAAGTCCTCCCCCCTGTAGCAGTTGCCTTGGGCCTCCTTTTATATGCTCAAAGGGGTATCCACAGTGGCAAAACGTACATACATTGAGGTGTAAGGTAGCTACAGGGTATCATACCTAACCCCTGACGGATTAGGACAAGCGCATTTAATGCACCGTGAGGTGTCCGTTTAGGTGTCCTCACTTTCTTGGGGATGGAAAAAGGGGCCATCCCATCAGCACCGCTTAAGCTCTCCTCCACTGGCGCGCCGCCACGCATCCATGGAAGGAGCCAGAATGTCAGACTCGTCACTGTGCCGAAGCGGTGGCACAGTGGCAGAATCTCGCCAGGCGCCGATCCTTGCCGGGCACCAATCCTTGCCGGGCGCCAGGGCTTGCCGGGCGCCGAGCTTTGCTGGGAACCAAGCCTTGTCGGGCGCCGAGGCTTGCCGGGCTCCACGGGCCATCCCGGCAAGGATCTTGCCGGGGAGGCTGGCCTTCGATTACCAGCGTTGCTTATTTGTTGATTCTCAGATCTCTGACTTGATGATTTCCTTGATGACTTAAATCGACCTCGAGCTGATCCCGGCAAGCCTTGCCACAAGGACGGCTACAACTGCCCGTGCACAAGTAAGGGGTACTAGTGGCCCAACACTTAGTACATCGACAGGAGCCCCGGGGCCTGGGCCATACACGAGTGCGAGGCGTTGTTGGGCTAGGCCCAAACAGTGCACGGGCACGCGTGGCAGGGGATTAACTGCTCGTAAAGATCTTGTTTTACTGTGCCCCCACTACGAGCACGGAGCGCGCGATGTGAGAAGTGCGCCAAAAAGGCTGCAAACTGTTTTGCGCCCACAGAGGCGCATTCATATTTGGGGATAAACAAGGTGGCCCCGCTCCTTCCCCATAAAAAGGAGAAGTCATAGAGGCGCAAACCCATTCACCCCCCTCTTCTTCCCAATCTGGCTATCGCCATCGCCTTCCTCTGCTCGAGCTCAGGGCGAAACCTTCCTTCTCTTCTGCTCGCCGCTCCCGCGCTCGTTCTGTCCTCCGGCTTCCATCTCCACGGTCGCCATGCCGCCCAAGGCTAGCAAAGGCAAGGGCACAGACAAGGAGCCGAAGGCTGAAGTCCCGGAAAGCGAGCTGGTGAAGATGCGGAAGAGGCTCGTCGTCTTCCCTCCGACGCTCGACGCCGAAACCTTGAAGGGGCGATACCAATGCATGTGGGCGAAGGGAACACAAGCTCACCCCGCCACACGCGTCATCCCAGGTGCTAGTTCCAAAGGCGGATCGGACAGATACCCCTTCTTCACTGCGTACTTTTATTGCGGGCTCTGTCCACCTTTTTCTGATTTCTTTAACGACATCATGTATACATACGGCTTCCGCCTTCTTGACTTCACGCCGAATGCCGTATTTTCCATGTTGATCTTTGCCCATCTTTGTGAAAATTTTGCCGGCGTGATCCCCAATTCTGCTCTTTTCCGCCACTATTTCTATCCTCGAATCCAAAAAGGAGAGGCTCTCTCTGGATCTATCGCTTGGATTCCAAGGGCCTGGAACAAAGAGATATACCCAGATGGAGTTTACCGCGAAAAGTGGGACGAGTGGCGGGCCAAATGGTGCTGGATCCAGGAAGCAGATCCTCATCCTTTTTGCCATCCCCGGCGACAGAAGGTGGTCCGCGGCAAGGATTGGGGCGATCTCGCCGCAGAAGACGAGAAGCTCACAATCACCACTACCAGGATCCTCCGCTTGAAGGCTGCCGGGCTGACAATGGAGATGATCGGCTTCGACTTCCTCCGCCGCCGCATCGCCCCTCTGCAGAATAGGGGGAGGCCAGCCTGGGAGTATAAGAACGCAGCGGATGTCATGAGGCTGCGCCCCGGGCTGAACAACAACTTGACTGTTATGCAGCTTGGCGCTCTCCGCCAGAAGTTATTCCAGCGCGAAGACAAGCACCGGCTGCCGGCAAGGATCGTCCCCTTGTGCAACAACTCTGCGCTGGGGTCGATCATTGCTTTCTTGCCGATGTTCAACGCCCACGGCCTTGACCCGACCTGGGTCGAGCCAAGCGAGGAAGAAGCACAGAAATTCTTCGACAATCTGATGGAAAAGCCTGTCCGGCAAGAGCCAGATCTTATTCGCGCCACCACGGATCAGGAGGTAGCATACATCGCTACCAGAGTGGAGGAAGCGAATCTTGCCACGGAGGCCGGCAGCGTTGGCTTCACAGAGTGGGAAGCCAGCGAGGCAGAGGTGGTAATGGAGACTAAGCCTGCCGGGGAGGACGAGGTTGCTGGGGAGGAGAGCGGCGCAGCCGCTGAAATCTCGTCCGGCGAGGACTCAGTCGAAGAAGAAGAGACACGAGAAGAGCCCCCTCCCCCGAGGAAGAAAGCGAAGCGTGTTCTTCGGAAGGCTGCGTCTGACATCCCGGCAAGCCAGCCCTCTTCAAGCGGCGAAGCCCCCGGCAAGAAAGTGGCCGGCAAGACCGGACCGCGGCAGGGGGCCCGTCAACAGCCTGCACGGCGTGCGAGGCCCGCACCAGCGACCACTGCTGGGGCGGCAGGAGGGTCTCGCACCACCGCACCGGAAGCTGCCCCGGCGCCTGCCACAGCCAAGCGGCCTAGGACTCCTCCTCCGCCTCCCCACTCAGACACCGCAACGGAGGTCGACTTCGACATCTCCGGCTTTAGTCCGGAGTGAGAGGAAGAAGAGTAAGTACTTTGCCACAGCTTTTACCTTCCAATCCTGCATCAATCTTTACTGACTTGCTTGTATTGCTTCTGCAGTGACACAGAAACCTTGCTGGAGAGGATGGCGAAGAGGTCAAGGACTTCTACGGGCGACGAGCCCCCGGCAGGCTCCACTAGCGTGCCAGAGACCGTCATCGTGAGCCCGGAGCCTAGTCCTCAACGCAGCCCCTAGCGTAAGTTCATTGTCCCTTTTTTTGTTGGCTGATGCCGAGGCTTCCATTCTTGTCGCTGATATCTTCGGGTTCGCAGGAGAAGAACGGCAACAAGGAGAGGATTGCCCCATTGTGCCTCCTTCATCGACCGCTCCGCCCACAAGCACATCTCCGGCAAGAGATCCTGCCGACGAGCCCGTCCAGATTGAGGAGGAGCCGACAAGCACGGACTCCGGCAACCCACCCTCGGCAACCGGAGTTGCCGGGAGAGGCGAAACTACCTCTCGACAGCCCGACGCAGGTACTCGATCGCCTCAAAGTGCTAGTTATTCTTTTCCCCTTACTTCTTTATCTTTGATCACTTCAAAATTTAAACACTCGATCTTATTCTGACCTTCTCCTTCTCCCTTCAGAGTTCTCTGAGATGGAACATATGGACGTCGACGCCGTCATCGAGGAGACCGCCAGGGATGCTGCTGCCGAAGCGGACAGGATCACTGCCAGCGAGGCCACCAAGGATGATGTTGCTGGGGCCGGTGATGCTCTTGACGGGGAGGCCGCCAAGACAGCAAGAAAGGAAATCGCGGAAGAACCTGCTGAAGAGGGCGACAGGGAGGCTGGGGACCATACTGACGGCATTCCTGCCGCAGGAGCGCCAGGCTCTGCATCGGCCGCGGAGCCCCCTGTCACTGGTGAGGCGGCCGCTGAAGACCAGCCATCAACATCTGACGAGCCCTCATCCAGCAAGTATCTCAAAGTTGGCGAAAACCTATTCATCAACTTGCCGGGGACGGCAAGCGCCGGGGCACCAGCCGAAGGAGAAGTTTTTGAGGAAATTATTGCCGCTGCCGGGCTCGAAGTTGTTGACGATCCCAGTGCTAGCAGTGGCAAGTCTGAAGAGGATCAGCTCCTTCAGGCCGTGGGCGAAAACTTCCGCAAACTCCAGGCTCTCCATCGTGCCCGAAAAGAGAAGGCGGACTCCAGAATGGCAGTTGTCGAGGCAGCCGAAGCGGATTTTCAAAGGCGCGTCGCGCAAATGCAAATCTGGCATGCCGAGGCCCTTCAAGAGCTGGTTGCCGGCCGAGAACAAGTGAGCCAGCAATGGAATGAGGTCCTCCTGAAGCAATCAGACATGGAGAAGGCCCATGATGAAGCTGTTCAAAGGATCGCTGCCGAATATGCTCTCCTGACGGGGCGCCGCGTTGCTCTTGACGCTTTCGAAGAAGATCTCACCGCACGTGAGCAGGCGCTCGCCGCCAAGCTTCGTAGCAAGGATGAAGACATTGAAAATCTTGTCGCGCGGCGGACCCAGGAGCTGGAGCAGAAGCACAAGGAGGCGCTCGAAGCTCTAACTGCAAGTCACGCCGGCAAGCTCAAGGAGGCCGTCGATGCTGCTGAAGTTGCAGAGGCCGCCAAGAACGAGCTGAGCGACAAAGTGAAGAGGCTGGAGACTGATCTCGACGAGCATGGCAAGGAGCTCTCGACGCTCAAGGGGGACAGGGAAAAAACCCTCCACTCCTTGGCGGAGATACAAGTCGCCCTGTCCGGCAAGACCAAGCAGCTCTCCTCTGCGGCTGATGATATTGCGGTTCTGGAGCTGAAGCTGACCACGCTGCAGAAATCCCTCGAGGCCGGTAGGGCCTGTGAGAAGGCTCTACTCAAGGATCTCCAAGGAGAGAGGAACCTGCTCAAGAGCGTTGCCGCTGCCCAGGCTGATTATGAAAAGGGAGTGGAGATCTGGACTGGCCGTCTCATCGCCACCGCGGAAAAGCTTACCACAGAACTGTCAACCATGGGCTTGTCGGACTTCAGATATTCTTCCGAGGAAAGAATATCTCCAAGCGCCAGGTTGACGATGTTCTTTGAAAGCATCATCAACGCGTTGAGGGCGCTCCAGTCCAGCCGGGCGACCCAACTGGCGAACGAGACTCGCCGGCTTTGCCGGGCCGTCCTTCGCAAGGTGCTCCTCAAGGTGGTGCACAGCAATCCCGGCATCGATCTCTCCAGCGCACTCGGCCACCTGCCAAAGGATGCAAATGTTGAGGCGCTTGAGAAGTGCATCGCGCCGATCCTTGAGAAGGTGGACTCCATCAAAAGGATCGAAGGCCAGCGCAGGGATTGAGTGCTTCCCTTTTATTCTTGCCACCACCATCTCATGTAAAAGACAGTTAAGTCTCGAGTTAGGACTGCGGCAACTCATGGATGTAATACAATTTAACTATGTTTAGGCTCATGCTAGCTACTTTCCTTGTCTGATTCCTTTATGTATGGAGTTCATCCTACGCTTAATGAAAAACTTGTCGGCGCGCAACCCGCCGCGAGCGCTGGGTGCGGGACTTCAGCAGCCTGCCGGAGACGCAGTGGCCAGCAAGACTCCTTGGTGTTCTCAGTGCAGCCACTTAAATCATTGAGCGGACTCAAAACAAAATAAGGGCGCAACCGATTACAGCAAGGGTTCCTTCGCGTGCAGATTTTCCATACAAGAATCGGAATCGTCCAAGGAAATAACTTGGTAATTAAAGAAAAACTTGCTCTGAGTTTTTAGGACTTAGCTTTCTGTCTTTGTCCTACCTCCGGCAAGCATACGATTCCGAACGTCACCAACCGGTATTCATGTCTCCCTTCCCCCCCCCCCCCCCGGCAAAGGTGCACGCGAGGAATTCTTCTGTCTTTAAGAAAAAGAAAGAAGGAAAATAAAGAGATGAAACCTTGGCGGTTCGTTAGAACTTACCGTGCTCCAGGTGTTATACATCATCTTAGACAAACATGTATATATGAATGTGAACATGAGAATCAATAAGGAAATGTATAACACTTAATTTTATTCATCTGTGCTCAGGGTCTGCACCTGGCTTTGTACAAAGGATCACATGCCTTGCCACCAAGACTTGTACAAAAAGGTGGTTGCCGGGAGCCCCCGGCAACCGCGCCTTATGGATAGAACTTGCGAAGATGTTCGATATTCCAGGAATTACTCACTGGAACGCCATCCTCGGTCTCTAGGCGGATAGCGCCAGGTCTGGTGACTCGTACTACCCGATAAGGGCCTTCCCACTTTGGCGTCAACTTGTTTGAATTCTTGGCAGACTGAATCCGTCGAAGAACAAGGTCGCCTTCCTCAAGGCTTCGGGCATGAACTTTGCGGCTATGATAGCGGCGCAAAGCTTGCTGGTAGCGTGCAGCTCGCACAGCAGCCTGAAGATGATTCTCCTCAAGGAGCACAGCGTTATCTTGCCGCAGTTGCTCTTGCTGGAGCTCATCATAAGCGAGCACTCGAGGAGATCCGTATATGAGTTCCGTGGGGAGAACTGCTTCCGCTCCGTAGACCAGAGCGAAGGGCATCTGGCCGGTGGCTCGATTTGGTGTCGTTCTGATTGACCAAAGAACCGTCGGCAACTCATCAATCCAGCGTCTTCCGCACTTTTTCAGCTTGTCAAAAGTTCTGGTCCTGAGACCGCGCAGCACTTCAGCATTGGCCCTCTCCGCTTGGCCGTTGCTTCTCGGGTGAGCAACGAGCAACAGAGGCAAAACAAATCTTGCCGCCAAGGTCTTGGACGTATTGCATGAAGGTGCGACTTGTGAACTGCGTGCCGTTGTCGGTGATGATCCTGTTAGGCACACCGAAACGGCAAACAATTCCTTTGAAGAACTTGACAGCCGACTGCGCTGTCACCTTCCTCACTGCTTCCACCTCCGGCCACTTTGTGAACTTGTCGATAGCAACGTACAAGTACTCAAAGCCCCCGGCAGCACGGGGGAAGGGGCCCAGTATGTCGAGCCCCCAGACCAAAAATGGCCAGGAGAGAGGGATTGTTTGAAGAGCTTGAGCTGGCTGATGTAATTTCTTCGAATGAAACTGGCACGCTTCACACCTGGTTACTAGTGCAGTCGCATCCTGGAGGGCGGTGGGCCAAAAGAAACCTTGCCGGAATGCTTTCCCGGCAAGCGCTCTTGACCCTATGTGAGAACCACACATGCCCCCATGTATCTCTGCCAACAGCTCTAGTCCATCCTCCCGAGGAATGCACTTCAATTTCACACCGTTTGGTCTCTTTCTGTACAGGACGTCATTGACGAACTTGTACATAACAGACCGACGGGCTACTCTCTCCGCTTCTTCTTGTTCCTCAGGGAGTTCACCTGTCTGAAGGAAATGGACAATGTGCTGCGCCCACGCTGGAGCCTGAGGCTCGACAACTAGGACTAGGGGCATCTCGTCCGCCGGGGGAACATTGGTCTTGACAGCAAGGGCCTGAGGCCCTGCCGGAGCCTGTTGTTCCCCGGCAGGCGTGTCAATCCCGGCAACTTCCTTGCCGGCGGCTCCGGGGAGCTCTGCCGGGAAGTACTGGCCAGAGTTCAACTTTCTTCTCTTTTCTTGCCGCATCGATGGCGCCACGGATGGTTGAGTCAATTGGAGCACAAAAGTTCCTGGTTCCACAGGCAACTTGAGGGCAGCATGCTTTGACAGGTCGTCAGCAACACTGTTCTCGGCACGAGGGACATGCTCCATTTGGAGACCGTCAAAGCGCTCTTCAATTTCCTCACTTCATCTACGTTGGCTTGCATCAATGGACTTTGATAGCTCTTGTTAACCTGCCTGACGACAAGCTGTGAATCACCTTTGATAATGAGCTTTTTGATACCAAGGTCTGCCGCGATCCTAAGACCGGCAAGCAAACCTTCGTACTCTGTAGTGTTGTTGGTTGAGCTCTCCCGGGGAAAGTGCATTTGAATTACGTACTTGAGGTGCTCTCCGGTGGGTGCGACAAGCAGCACGCCAGCACCGGCGCCTTGCAGCGAAAAAGCCCCGTCAAAGTACATAACCCATTGCTGATCGATTTCTTTGCCGGGGAGACTTGTTTCTTGAACTTCTTCGTCTGGCGTCGGGGTCCATTCTGCAATGAACTCCGCCAAGGCCCTGCTCTGAATTGTGGAAGTACTTTCAAACTTAAGACCAAAGCTGGACAGCTCCAACGCCCACTCCACGATCCTGCCGGTTGCCTCCGGATTTTGCAAAATCCGTTGCAACGGAAAGCGAGTGACGATGGTGATCTCATGTGCTTGAAAATAATGGCGCAGCTTTCTCGAGGCCATAAGGAGGCTGAAAAGCAACTTCTGCACACCAGAATATCTTGATCTAGCCCCTTGTAAGAGGGAGCTAACAAAATAAACTGGGCGCTGCACCACCTTTTTCTTCTGCACGGGCTCTTCTGTTTGCGCAGATCCTGTCTTGCCGGGATCAACCCTTGCCGGGGAAGATCTTGCCGCGTCACTTGGCGGTCCTGCCGCTGATGTTGCCTCCTCATCGGCTTCCCTCTGCGCCACCAGCGCAGCACTAACCTCTTGATTTGTTGCCGCCAGATACAGCAGCAACGGCTCTTGTGGTTTAGGTGCGACTAGCGTCGGTGGAGAAGAAAGGTATTTCTTCAAACCTTGCAGCGCCGCCTCCGCTTCCGGAGTCCATTTCATTGGACCTGCCTTCTTCAAAATTTTGAAGAAGGGTAGGGCGCGCTCAGCAGATTTGGAAATAAACCTGCTTAGAGCAGCAACACAGCCGGCAAGACGACGCACATCCTTGACGCGTCTCGGCGCTTCAATTTGCTCAATGGCTTTGATCTTGTCGGGGTTCGCTTCGATTCCCTGGCAAGATACAAAGAATCCGAGGAGCTTGCCGGAAGGAACACCGAACACACACTTCTCAGGATTGAGCTTCAAGTTGATCTTGCGTAAGTTCGCAAATGTTTCTTCTAAGTCCTGAATGAGTGTTGCTTTATCCTTAGTTTTGACCACTATATCATCCATATACGCCTCCATATTTCTATGGAGTTGTGGCTCAAAACCAATCTGGATTGCTCTGGCAAATGTTGAACCAGCACTTTTCAACCCGAAAGGCATTCATATAAAACAATACGTACCACATGGGGTGATAAAGGCGGTCTTCTCTTCATCTTCCTTTGCCATAAAAATCTGATGATACCCTGAATAGGCATCAAGGAAGGACAGGAGATCACAACCAGCGGTGGCATCCACAATCTGGTCGATGCGCGGCAAGGGAAAAGGATCTTTTGGACAAGCTTTATTGATATCTGTATAATCGATACAAAGCCTCCATTTCCCGTTTGCTTTCCGCACTACAACCGGATTGGCCAACCAGGTTGGATGAAGCACTCCTTTGACCAGTCCTGCCGCCTCCAGCTTCTTAATTTCTTCGGTAATGAACTCTTGCTGCTCCAAAGCCTGTTTCCTCACCCTTTGCTTGACGGGCCGCGCATGAGGATAGACAGCAAGGTGGTGCTCAATTACTTTCCTGGGAACGCCGGGGATGTCAGACGGTTGCCATGCAAACACGTCGACATTCGCCCGCAGGAAAGCAACGAGCGCGCTTTCCTATTTGTCATCTAGGGTGGAACTTATGGTGAAAGTTCCCCCTGTTCCGTCCTCCTTGGCGGGCACCTTCTTGGTTTCTGGCGGGGCAGCCTTGGACTTCTTGTTTTTGCCGGTGGAACTCTCTGGTGCGTCCTCGACGGAAGCGCAGCACTCCGAGGAGGTGCGCTTGCCGGAGTTCGCGCCAAGGTTCCTGCCGGTCTTCTTCTTTCCCCCGGGAGTTCCAGCGGCAGGAGCAGATGCCTTGACGGCAGGTGCTGCAACTGCTTCCCGGTAAAGTTGGTCGGCACAGATGAGCACATCCTTTTTATCGGAATGGATAGTGATGACGCTCAACGGCCCAGGCATCTTCAAGATGTTGTATGCGTAGTGTGATGCCGCCATAAACTTAGCCAGCGCTGGCCGACCAAGGATCCCATTGTATGACATGGGGATCTTGGCGACATCAAACACCACCTTTTCGGTCCTGAAGTTAAGCTCGCTGCCAAATGTTACCGGCAGCGTGATCTTGCCCTTAGGCTGGGTTCTTCCCGGATTGACCCCTTGAAACATACCCGTTTCCTCAAGGTCTTCGTCGGGAATCTGAAGCTTTGTGAGCACATCTGGTGAGATTAAGTTTAGGCCGGCCCCGCCGTCAACTAACATCTTCGTCACCTTGAGGTTGTGAATTGTCGGGGAAACCAACAATGGCAAACACCCGACCGCAGTTGTGCGATCAGGGTGATCCTCGGTGTCAAAGATGATAGGCGTGCTGGACCACTTCAGAGGCCTACATGCATCGGGGGATGGCTCTGCCGCATTAACCTCCCGCATCCACTCTTTAAGTTGGCGGTGGGAAGAATGCAGCGAGGCACCCCCATCAATGCACATAGCCTCCGTAGCCTTCTGGAATTCCTGCTCACTGGATTCGTCATCTTCTTCATCATCTCCTTCTTTATCTCGGCCCCGAGCGGGCCGATCCTTCTGCTGTTTGGCCTTGCCGCGGCGACCCCCTCGGCCACCGCGTTTCTTGCCGGACCCCTCAGCACCATCTTGGGCCTTCTCCTTGTCTCGCCTCTCGTATTCGGCCTTTTGCTTTTCGGCAAGCTGCTCAACTTGCTGGCAGTCCTGGAGATCGTGGCCCTTAGTGTGATGGATCTTGCAGTACTGCTTGCCGGAGTTCTCTGACTTGTCGGCAGCCGCCAAGGCCTGACAGGAAGGGCACCCGGCAAGATCCTTGCCGGGGCCGCCAACCTTGGCCTTCTTGGCGGCGCCAGGGTTGCCGGATTCCTCGACGGCAAGCACGGCCTTGCCTCCGCGCTTCCTATTCCGCCGCCGGCCTTTCCTTGACGGAGCCGCGGCATCTTCTTCTTCTGAGTCACCTGTCGCACCAACAGCCTCACCGGGGAGTTTCCTCCCCTCCTCAGCTCGAGCGCACTTGTCGGCCAAAGTGTAAAGCTCGGCGATACTCCTGACTTTGTTCATTGCCAGCTCTTCCCGCATTCTGCGGTTACACACGTTCTGATGGAACGCGCTAATGACAGCGGCAGGATGAACGTCAGGAATATTGTATTGCACCCGGCTGAATCTCTGCATAAACTTGCGCAGGGACTCGCCCTCCTTCTGAGGGATGATGTGCAAATCACTTTCTTGGCTAGGAGCTTGGTGGCCTCCAACAAAGGCGCCAACAAACTGATGGCACAGATCTGACCAGCAAGAAATAGAATCCTCCGGCAGATGCATCAACCACGACCTGACGTTGGGTTTGAGCACCAACGGGAAGTAGTTGGCGAGTATCTTGTCATCTCGGCCCCCGGCAGCTTGCACCGCAATGGTGTAGATGCTCAGGAACTCCGAGGGATGGGTCTTGCCGTCATATTTCTCCGGGACCTCTGGCTTGAAGGTTCGGAGATTGGGCCACTGGACTTGCCGCAACTCACGGGTAAACGCTGGAGGTCCTACCTCGTAAGGCAAGTCTCCTACGTTCCCTGGCGCGGGCTCGTCGACAACCGGCCCCGCGCGCTTATCAGACTGATAGCGCGCTTCCCGTCGCCGCTCGATGGTTGTTCGAGCGTCCTCCTTGCCTCATTCCTGGAGAACCAGACGCTGATCACGGCGCATCCATGGATCGGACGACGCCGTGGAAACCTCTTCATGGCGGTCGACTTGCTGAGTCATCGGCCGCTGCTGACGCCGCGGAGGAGAGTGCACCGTAGTTGCACCACCTCCGGTTTTCTCTGCACCGGCTCGCGTCGGATCGATGGGCCTCCGCTGAGAGGGCCCTGCCTCTTGCGGTCCATCCTTGTTAGCGAAGCCGATAAGACTCTGGATAGTAGCTCGCCACTCCTCCATCTTCTCCGGGGCGGGAGGAAAATCGAGGAGCAGCTGTGCACGTGCCAAGGCTTCCGCTGGCGTAGGTGGCGGCGACAGGTGCGAGGTGCGTGAGGTGCTCTGACTCCTAACTAAGTTAGAAGGAGCACCGCCACGGTCACGCGACCGCGCGCCACCTTCGCCGGCAGCTCGGTGTGCATGCTGGTCCCGCGCATCTTGGGATCTATGCGCAGAAACCTTTTCGTGAGGACGCCCCGAACCACCAGCGCCATGATGTCGCTCATCTCGCACGACCTGGACAGGTTGCGAGGCTCGCGCTGGCGCGGGAGCTCCAGCGGGCGCTCTTCGATCTCCAGAGTTTGTTGTGCCACCCGTAGGCAACACAATGCCATCTCTAGATCCAGCGGCGCGCAAGTTACCACTGCCACTGCGAACGATACCACTCGCTTGGCTTGGGTCACCAGAACGCCGCGGGGGTTCCAGTCCTCTCCCTTCTGCACCCACACCATCGCCTGTCTGCGAAGGCGCAGGCAAAGCAGATCCGGACGGTTGTGCTGTCGCAGCGTTCTTCTTCTTGGGCGGCATGACGATGAAGATGATGAAGGAACTAGGACGTCTACCACCAGATCAGGTTCACGCAACCTTCGACCCCTACCTGGCATGCCATAGATGTAGGCGTACGACACCTATGGGATCCCGAGAGATTCCTTTACGATTCGGCGGGGGGAAAGGTATACGCAAAGAGCAGAACCAGTGATCGACGCGGGAAGTTTTTACCCAGGTTCGGGCTGCTGATCAGCGTAAAACCCTACTCCTGCTTTGTGTTCTTATTGATGTTCTTGAGCCCAGCCTTCAGGAGCGCTCGCAATGAACAGTACGTTCAAAGAGCAGCTACGCATGCAGAATGGGCCAGAAGTCCTCCCCCCCTGTAGCAGTTGCCTTGGGCCTCCTTTTATATGCTCAAAGGGGTCTCCACAGTGGCAAAACGTACATACATTGAGGTGTAAGGTAGCTACAGGGTATCATACCTAACCCCTGACAGATTAGGACAAGCGCATTTAATGCACCGTGAGGTGTCCGTTTAGGTGTCCTCACTTTCTTGGGGATGGAAAAAGGGGCCATCCCATCAGCACCGCTTAAGCTCTCCTCCACTGGCACGCCGCCACGCATCCATGGAAGGAGCCAGAATGTCAGACTCGTCACTGTGCCGAAGCGGTGGCACAGTGGCAGAATCTCGCCAGGCGCCGATCCTTGCCGGGCACCAATCCTTGCTGGGCGCCAGGGCTTGCCGGGTGCCGAGCTTTGCTGGGAACCAAGCCTTGTCGGGCGCCGAGGCTTGCCGGGCTCCACGGGCCATCCCGGCAAGGATCTTGCCGGGGAGGCTGGCCTTCGATTACCAGCGTTGCTTATTTGTTGATTCTCAGATCTCTGACTTGATGATTTCCTTGATGACTTAAATCGACCTCGAGCTGATCCCGGCAAGCCTTGCCAAAAGGACGGCTACAACTGCCCGTGCACAAGTAAGGGGTACTAGTGGCCCAACACTTAGTACACCGATACCAAATGTGAGGTCTTGGTTGATGCACTTGCCAGAGAATTCCATTTCGACCTGGGCTGACCTGTGCCATGAGTTTATTGGCGCCTTCACGGGCAGCCACCAAGAACCAGGATGGCCCAGCGACCTACAGCTACTCCCGCAAAAGGAAGGAGAGAGCCTGCGGAAGTACATGCAGAGGTTCAGCCGGGTGCACAGGAACATCCCAGACATCCACCCGGCAGCTGTGATAGCCGCGTTCAAGTCCAATGTGTGCAACCACCGGATATGTTCTAAAATGAACGTTCGTTTGCCCAAGACTATGAACGAGCTATACGCTCTGGTGGATAAGTGTGGAGTGGAAGAGGGGAGACGACTCCCAGGTGAATGAGATGGCGTCGACATTGACTCAGAAGACAACGACGACGCCACCAGCCGGAAGAAGAAGAGCAAGAAGCGCAACAAGAAGCGCAATGATAAAGTGGTGATGACCGTTGAAGGATCGAGCACACCTAGTACCGGCAAGAAGGCTAGGACCGAGGTCCCTGGCAAGGAAGCTGCCGCGTGCACTGATTGCCGGGAAGTCACAGCTGCTGAGAAAGCTGGAAGGAGTGATGGGCCATATTGCAAGATCCATCGGACCAAAGGCCACGATCTCCAAGAGTGTTATCAGGTTGAGCAGCTCATCAAGAAGCAGAGGACTGAGTACGAGAAGCGTGATAAGGAGAAGAACCAAGATGGCGCTGGCGGGAAGGGCCGAGGTGGCGGAGCAAGTCTCCCCGGCAAGGCTCCTCAGTATCAAGGGAAACCCGCCAAGGGCCGTGAAAAGAAGGATTGCGAAGACGGAAGTGATGAAGGAGATGAAGAGGAAACCAGCGAGCAGGAATTCCAGAAAGCCACTGACACCCTATGCATTGACGAGGGTGCATCCTTGCACTCCTCTCACCACCAACTTAAAAGTGGGCGCGTGAGGTCAATGTCGTGGAGCCAGCGACAGATTCTCGGAAGCTGCTCAAGTGGTCCCGCACGCCCATCATCTTTGATGAGGAGGATCACCCTGACCGCACCACCGCGGTGGGGTGTTTGCCGTTGTTGGTTTCACCAACAATCCGCAACCTCAAGGTCACAAAGATGTTGGTTGACGGCGGGGCCGGGTTGAATCTGATTTCTCCAAAGGTCATCAGCAAACTCCAGATAGCAGATGAAGAGCTCAAGGTTACTGGTACGTTCCAAGGGATCAACCCCGGCAGGAGTCATCCTAAGGGGAAGATCACACTGCCGGTACATTGGGGGGGGGGGGGGAGAATTGAACTACCAGACTAAGAAGATCGTGTTTGATGTGGTTGACCTCCCCCTGCCGTACAACAGAATCCTTGGTCGTCCTGCCCTGGCTAAATTTATGGCGGCATCCAACTATGCCTACAACACTTTGAAGATGCCAGGACCAATGGGCGTTATTTCTATCCCATCAGACAAGAAAGACGTAATCATATGCGTGGACAAGATGTACCGGGAGGCAGTTGCTGAAGAAGCCGCGGAAGCCGCTGCTCCCACCAAGGAAAGCAAGAAAAAGAAGAAAGGAAGCAAGGATGCCAGCGAGGAATCTGGGAAGCGTGCCTCTCCGGAGTGCACTGCGCCTGTTGATGACTTGTCGGAGAGTTCCAATAGCAAGAGATCCAAGGCTGACGCACCATCTGTGAAAAAGGTCCTGGCAGGGCTGGGTGGCGCTGGTGGTACATTCACCATTAGTGCCACCCTCGATGACAAATAGGAAAGCATGCTCATTGCCTTACTGTGGGCGAATGTCGATGTGTTTGCCTAGCAACCATCTGACATCCCCGGTGTTCCCAGGGAGGTAATCGAGCACCACTTTGCTGTCTGCCCACAAGCTCGGCCTGTCAAGCAGAAGGTCCGGAAGCAAGCTTTGGAACGACAGCAGTTTATTGCCGAGGAGATCAAGAAACTTGAGGCAGCCGGATTGGTCAGAGGAGTATTGCATCCAACGTGGTTAGCAAACCCAGTGGTGGTGCGCAAGGCAAATGGGAAATGGAGGCTTTGCATAGATTTCACGGATCTTAACAAAGCATGCCCGAAGGACCCATTCCCCTTGCCGCGCATCGACCAGATTGTGGATTCCACCTCCTGGTGCGACTTGCTCTCCTTCCTGGATGCCTACTCTGCATACCATCAGATCTTCATGTCCAAGGAGGACGAAGAAAAGACCGCGTTCATAACTCCATGGGGCACGTACTATTTTGTACGGATGCCCTTTGGGTTGAAGAGCGCTGGATCCACTTTTGGAAGAGCAGTACAGATTGGCTTTGAGTCCCAGTTGCACAAAAATGTTGAAGCCTACAAGGATGATATTGTGGTCAAAACCAAGGACAGAATGACTCTCATTCAGGATTTGGAAGAGACCTTTGCAAATTTGCGCAGGCTCAATTTGAAGCTGAACCCGGAGAAGTGTGTGTTTGGCATTCCTTCTGGCAAACAACTTGGCTTTTTTGTGTCCCATCGGGGGATAGAAGCCAACCCCGACAAGATCAAGGCTATCGAGCAGATTCAAGCACCAAAGACAGTCAAGGACGTGAGGCGTTTGACCGGATGTGTTGCCGCGCTAAGCAGGTTCATTTCCAAGTCCGCTGAACTCGCCTTGCCATTTTTCAGAATCTTGAAAAAGGCAGGGCCCATGGAGTGGACCCCGGAGGCAGACGCTGCGCTAAAAGATTTGAAGGCCTACCTTTCCTCTGTTCCCACCTTAGTCGCTCCTAAACCACAAGAGTCGTTGATGCTATATTTAGCAGTGACCAATCAAGTGGTTAGCACAGCACTGGTGGCACAATGGGAGGTAGATGAAGCAGCAACCACCGCCACCATCCCCTCTGGAGAGGAAAGGGAACCAGTCCCGGCAAGGTCAGATGCAGTTCAAGACAGGGAAGAGCAAAGCAGCGGAGACAGTGCCAAGATCACGGCAAGGAAGAAGGTGGTGCAGCGCCCAGTGTACTTCGTCAGCTCCCAACTGCAGGGGGCTAGGTCGAGGTATTCTGGAGTGCAGAAGTTAATTTTTGGCCTCATCATGGCCTCAAGGAAACCGCGTCACTACTTCCAAGCCCACGAGATCATGGTTGTCACCCGCTTTCCCTTGCAACGCATACTCCGAAACCCCGAGGCTACTGGCAGGATCGTGGAATGGGCTTTGGAGTTATCCAGCTTTGGTCTGAGGTTTGAGAGCACGTCAACTATTCAGAGCAGAGCACTAGCAGAGTTAATTGCGGAGTGGACGCCAACCCCTGATGAGGAAGTACTGGAAACAGTTATCCCCGGCAAGGAAGCACCCCAAGAATGGATTATGTATTTTGATGGTGCCTTCTCCCTACAGGGTGCAGGAGCTGGCGTGCTTCTCGTTGCTCCCACTAGGGAGCACCTTAAGTACATCGTTCAAATGCATTTCCCCCGGGAGGAGGCTACCAACAATACTGCAGAGTATGAAGGGCTCCTTGCTGGGCTCAGGATTGCGACAGAGTTGGGAATTAAGAAGGTGATCATCCGTGGAGACTCATAGCTTGTGGTGAGACAGGTCAACAAGGACTACCAAAGCCCATTGATGGAGGCATACGTCGAGGAAGTGAGAAAGTTGGAGGAGCGTTTTGACGGATTGCAAACAGAGCACGTACCACGTGCGGAAAACAGCATCACTGATCATCTGTCAAAGTGCACTGCGCAAAAACTCCCTGTGGAACCAGGGACTTTTGTTCTCCATCTGACTCAACCCTCCATATCCCTGGCAACAATGGCCAGCAAGAGGAGGAAATTGAACTCCGGCAAGATTCTCCCGGCAGAGCTTCCCGAAGCCCCCGGCAGAAGGCTTGGCGGGAACAACTCCCCTTCAATCAGTGAGCTGCACCCTCCTGCCAAATTACCAGTCTTTGCGGTCGAGGCGTGCGCTCTTGTCGACGAGGAGGTGCTGCTAGTCCTTGTTGCCGAGCCCCAGGCTCCAACTTGGGCACGACACATTGTTTGTTTCCTCCAAACAGGAGAACTTCCCGAAGAACAAGAAGAAGCTAAAAGAGTAGCCCGAAGGGCCAGTATGTATCAGTTCGTTGACGACACGCTATACAGAAGAAGGCCCAATGGTGTGAAATTGAAGTGCATTTGCCGGGAAGAAGGAAAGGAGCTGCTGGCAGAAATACACAAGGGTATGTGTGGCTCCAACATCGGATCAAGGGCCTTGGTTGGGAAAGCTTTCCGGCAAGGTTTCTACTGGCCCACTGCCCTCCAAGATGCAATTGAGCTAGTCACCAAGTGTGAAGCCTGCCAGTTCTACTCCAAGAATATCCATCAGCCTGCTCAAGCTCTCCGAACAATCCCTTTGTCATGGCCATTTTTGGTCTGGGGGCTCGACATCCTGGGCCCCTTCCCCCGTGCTACCGGGGGCTTTGAATTCTTGTTCGTCGCAATTGACAAGTTTACAAAGTGGCCGGAGGTGGAGCCCATGAGAAAGGTGACCGCGCAGTCAACTATCAAGTTCTTGAAAGGATTGGTGTGCCGCTTCGGGGTACCTACCCGAATCATCACCGACAATGGCACCCAATTCACAAGCCGCGCCTTCATGCAATACGTTCATGCCCTCGGAAGCAAGATTTCATTGGCCTTTGTTGCCCATCCCAGAAGCAATGGACAAGCTGAGAGGGCGAATGCTGAAGTGCTGCAAGGTCTCAAGACAAGAACTTTCGATAGACTGCAGAAGTGCGGCAGGCAATGGATCGACGAGCTGCCGATGGTTCTTTGGTCCCTCCGTACGACACCAAATCAAGCTACCGGGTAGACTCCCTTCTCCCTAGTCTATGGGGCAGAAGCAGTTATCCCCATGAAAGGTCTTCAGCAGTGCCAGTTGTCAGTGATACCAGGACTACTCTTTCAGCACCTGCAGCAACTGCCACCATTGCACCTCCAGTTTCAATTCCTCCAGATCCACAAACCTCAGCTGAAGCATTTGCAGATGCTCTTATCTCCACACCATCTACGCACACCAGAGCAACCAGCCAGAAGACCACTTCAAGAGCTCCCGGAGATCGTGCCTAGAGTGCTGCATAGCACTATGCATTTTCAAGCTTTTTGGTAACTTGTTGCCAAAGGGGGAGAAAGTGTATAGATCATTAGGCTTTGAGAGAGAGAGAGAGTGTTTTGCTTTTTGTTGCCTCTCTTGCTACTTTGATCATTTGCTTGTTTGATTCTGATGCTACTTTATGTTATGTGTGTGAGATACTCTTGTGATCATGTGGTTGATCATACTATGTCTTAATATGTGCTTGCTTGATGATATCTATGATACTTGTGTATGATCAATTATGTTTTCCCTTGGTGATGAGCGCATGTTGTGTAACTCTTATCATTTTGAGTGCTCCACCAAGATGTATGTGACATGGAAGAGTGACCCATGATCCTAATCAATTGTGCATTTGCATTCAAACACAAATTGTTAATGATGCACAAATTTAGGGGGAGCTCTTGCTTATCACATACTTCTCAAAGCGACGATGTATTTCATTCATATTATCATTTGTCGAAGCTTTGATCTATATGTTGTCATCAATTACCAAAAAGGGGGAGATTGAAAGTGCAACTAATCCCCGGGTGGTTTTGGTAATTCATAACAACATATAGCTCATTGAACTAATATCCATTCAAGTTGAATATTTCAGAAAGTTCAATGATTGGCATGGCATGGACTAGAGAAGTGGACCCCTCAAAATGCTAAGGACAAAGACTGGCAAAAGCACAAGACTCTTCATTTCTATTTTAGTGATCCAAGATCACATTGAGTCCATAGGAAAGCCAATACTATTAAAAGGGGATGAGGTGTTGCTTAATGGTCTACTTGCTCAAAGTGCTTAGTGATATTGCTCCAAAACCCTCAACCACTTTCTCATTTCCACATATGTCCAAAACCCAATGTCAAACTCGGCCCCACCGATTTGATCTATCCGGCGCCACTGAGTTCATTTGACATAGCCACTGCCAAAAACCCTAGACAATTCGGTCTCACCGATACGGATCTCGGTCTCACCGAGATGGCCTTGCAAACTCTCTGTTGCCTATTGTAATTATTTCGGTCTCACCAAAATGTGCAATCGGTCTCACCGAGTTTGCTTGACCAACTCTCTATTTGCTCATTGCTGAAATTGGTCTCATCGAGTTCCTGCAATCGGTCTCACCGAGACGAGGTTTTGCCCTAGCCCTAGCACATCGGTCCCACCGAGTTGATCATGTCGGTCCCACCGAGATTCCTAACGTTCACATTTTGAACTAAATCGGTCTCATCGAGTTCTCCTATTCGGTCTGACCGAGTTGGGTCAAATGTGTGTAACGGTTGGATTTTGTGTGGAGGCTATATATACCCCTACACCCCCTTCTCCATTTGTGAGAGAGCTATCAGAACATGCCTACACTTCCACTTCTCATTTTCTGAAGAGAACCACCTACTCATGTGTTGAGACCAAGATATTCCAATCCTACCACAAGAATCTTGATCTCTAGCCTTTCCCAAGTTGCTTTCCACTCAAATCATCTTTCCACCATAGCCAAATCTGTGAGAGAGAGTTGAGTGTTGGGGATACTATCATTTGAAGCACAAGAGCAAGGAGTTCATCATCAACACACCATTTATTACCTTTTGGAGACTGGTGTCTCCTAGATTGGTTAGGTGTCGCTTGGGAGCCTCCGACAAGATTGTGGAGTTGAACCAAGAAGTTTGTAAGGGCAAGGAGATCGCCTACTTCGTGAAGATCTACCCGAGTGAGGCAAGTCCTTCGTGGGCGATGGCCATGGTGGGATAGACAAGGTTGCCTCTTCGTGGACCCTTCTTGGGTGGAGCCCTCCGTGGACTCATGCAACCATTACCCTTCGTGGGTTGAAGTCTCCATCAATGTGGACGTACGATAGCACCACCTATCGGAACCACACCAAAAATCTCCGTGTCTACATTGCGTTTGCCTTCTCCAAACCCTTCCATTTACCTTCATATGCAATGTTTTACTTTCCGCTGCTACACTCTTAGAATTGCATGTGTAGGTTGATTGCTTGACTTGTGCTAAGTTGCTAAAATCTGCCAACACTTAAAACTGGGAAAAGCTTAGATTTTTATTTGGTCAAGTAGTCTAATCACCCCCTCTAGACCTACTTTCGATCCTACAACACCCTCTGCCCCTAGGTCTTGTTATCTTCTCACACCCACACATACCAACACAGACACCACACAAAATATTTTCTCCTCATGCCTCTATCCCCTCCCCCTTGCATGTACACACTCAAGGGCATCTCTCGCCGTGACATCCTATTCGTCTCTCTCTCTCTATACCTCTTTCATTTCTCGTGCTATCTCTCCCACGTCCCCCCCGGCGGCCCCTCTATCCATGCCTCTCTCGAATACGTACACATACCCTCTCTAGGCCCTGCCAAATACGTCAACTACACATTCACACATGTTACATCTTATCACGTACCCCATTGATCTACAAAGCCCTCTCTTCACGTTTACTTCGCATACAACATTCCTTTTGAATAAAACCACACAAAGTGTGGCCAAAAAATTATTTTAGAATTTCTACATATATACAACATTACAAAGTTATATGGAGTATGAAAGTTAATTTGGATTGCATGGTGCACCCAATGATATTTATTCTGCACTGTGAATTTATATATTTTTATAATATATATAAAGTTAGTCATAATAAAGAGAAATGAAGAGCATCTCTCTGTCCATCGCACACCCCCCTCTACGCCCCTTTCACGTACGCACACAAACTATCTCCAGGTCCTCTAAAAGTACGCCCCCAGCACATTCACGCATGTTTCATCTTTCTCTCGCGATATATACAGTGACGATCATTGTATTTGAAGCGAAAGCATGATACGTACATTGGACTTCAGAACCCACTCATTACGGTCACCATTTACATTTTGTGGTTATTATACAGTCACGGGCTCACCATACAACTCTTTATTTGTTCAAGACATGACTAGTTGACCAGTTAAACGCTCCATGTGGCACCTCTAGTGTTGCATCACATTATCTCACTACCATTGGGCCCACCTGTCGGTGTGTATAAGAATGAAAACAAATGATAAAAAAATATTGGACGGTGGTTCGAAGTCATGACCGCGGGCACAGCAGACAAGATGGCCTTGTATTGGTATACTGAGCCATCTATTTTAACACACAGGAGCTGGTGTGGTGATTATACACACACGCACGCATGCACACGAACTGCATGCACGCAACACTCACACGTAGACACGCAGCCACGCATGCACGCAACACTCACACGCACACACGCACGCATGCATGCACACACCACACGACCAACACACACGCTCACACTCAAGTGCTCAACCTACACGTGCATGCGCACACATCAGGCCCTGACAGACACATACACAACCGGGTGGTTCCCGCGCACGGGTTGGAGTCTTGTCGCACCTGCGTAAATTTGTGTTTATCTTACTTTTTTCCTATGTGAACTCACAGATGGGACCCACAAGGAACATGGTTAATTTAACCAGTCAACATAGTGCCACCCAGACTATTTGGCCGGTTAACAGAGTGCAATCCGATGTTGAACGGTGAGCAAGTGACCGTATAATCACCGCAAAATGTATATAGTGACTGTAATGAGCGTATTGTGAAGTCCAGTGACCGTATTACGCTTTTCGCTTGAAATACACAGACCGCCAGTGTATTTATCTCTTCTCTCGCTCTCTCTGTGGAGCCGAGTAGGCAAACGTGCCAGTGCCTAAATTGGCGCACGCCACCCCATTATTGTTGTACTGGTTTCGTAAGAGCGAACAAGCATTCACGTCTACCGTACAAACTGTAGATATGAGTTACAAATGCTATGAAGACAAATAGAAATATTTGAATCCACTTTATGCCCAATTTCTCTCTGTAGGCCCTCTAAAAGTATATCTCTACACGTTCTCGCATGTTACATCTAACAACTATGCAATACAACACTACTACTACACTCTAACACAATAAATCATATGTGTTTTTAGTTTTACTAGATCTCATATTGTTACTTAATTATGCAGTTTGCATACATTAAAATTGCCTTTGAAATGTATGGCTAGTATCATCTACCGCACGGGAAAAATCCCGCCCTTTCCTATTTAATCGGGTTTGTATCGATGGATCGTGTGAAACAACAAAACTATAGTAGTACTACAGTACAAGTAACAGTTCACTGGGCCTCCGTGTCGTGTACTTCTCCGTCATAAGAGTGGAGCATTCGCTTTCATAATTGTTCTAGTCCCTTTTCACCGACATGTGGGACAGCAAGCAACTGGGTCCACGAGCCATACCGAAATAACAGTGCATATAGCAGGGGTGAAGCACCCCGGTCATGGCGCCAGCGTAGTAATGAGCAATGAGGCATCAAATCACAAAGCTGCACCTTTCCCGCAGTTAAGTTGGAGGGACGAAGTGATGCTAAAAAAAAATTGGAGGGACGAAGCAACCATCATTTCACTCGTTGCTGAATCCGCTTCTCCCTCATCTTCTTCAAGTTAACCACGTGTTGCTTCTATCGTTGTTCTGCCTCATGTGGGACGCGGATCGGCTTGGTAAACCACTGACACATGGGACCGCATGTTAGCAAACCGACAGGCCAACATCCTCTAAAAATAAGAAACCTCCCCCGCCTTCCTCGCGGTAAAATCACCTCCTTTTTACTAATCTTGATATAATTTTTTAGATCAATATAATCGAGATTTGTATAACACACATGAGCAAAACCAAGTGGTACGGTTAAGGGCATCCACAACGTGTAGCCAAATGTGAAAATAGCTTTTGGCGTCGATGGGAACCATTGTGGAGGGTGCTGCCAAAGCCAAAAAGAGGGAACTGAAGCTCCCTAATTGATTGCTTGAAGGAATAAAAAAATGCAACCTCTCTCCTCTTTCTCCCGTGCTTGGATGCATGTACAGTATAGAGCACAGAGTCTACTCCCCTGTCCCTTCTATCACAAATCACAAAGTAGTGAGGCGTCAAATCACAAAGCACGGACGAAGCAACCATCATTTCACTCTTCGCTGACTCCGCTTCTCGATCGTCTTCTTCGAGAAACCACCTTACCGCACTAAGCTGGATGGACGACGCTATTGTGTAGTAGTAGTAGTACATTTACGCCTCCTTTGGTTCAACGGACTTCCTGGATGCAAAGAAGGCGATTGTCTCGGCTTGCAGGTGGCACTTGCGAACGACTTACCATGGTCTCCCTCAATGGTGTGCTCCGTCGAACGCACTTCACCAAAGCCACAACATTCGAGATACCGTCGACGTCACCGCAATGGGGAAGGAAGTCAAATAGTTACTACCTCCATTTTTTTATACAAGGCCGTATCAAAATTACAATTTGCAGAAGGCCACTAACACTAATCGAGGCAAAATTGATGGGGTTTGCCTCGTACTAGCAACCAAGGACATTAATATACCCTTTCATGCATGCGGAAGTGAGAAGGTTGGTTTGCATGGCGCTGCATTAATCAAGCAATGAGGAGTGAGATGGTTAGCTCTTTGGGCGTTGGAGAAAAAATACGCATTAATTGACATGTCAAACGAGGATTTGTATCGATCAATCCCGCGAAGGAAAACCCCACCTTTCTTTTTTAACACAAGTAGTACTACGTACGTGTATCCTGTTTGGGTCTAGGCCTTGCATTGCCATACTTTGCCACACATTTTTGCCAAGCTTCCCTAACGTTTTTCAAAATGAAAAGGAGGTACACTTGCGCACGACTGTCGCGGTCGCACCACACCCTCACACAGTCGCTCCTGCACACCTCAAACCCAACCAAGGGAACGCACCCTCACTGACACGTGCTGCCAAATGTGATCAAACCAAACTCAGCCATCCTATCTCTGAAACATAATTTTCATTCATACAATATGTTTATCCAACCGCACGTTGGGGAAGATCCGTGCGGCCCGGGCGGTGGTCTGTTGGGGAAGAAGAAGAGGTGAGGAAGAAGAAGGGTTAGGAGACGTAGGATATTCATCCAACCGCCTGAAATGGTTTACTGACCCAAATGATGAAAGTCAGGCGACTTGCATAAATATATGTTTTTACACAGTAAAAGATCCCTAAAAACAACAACATAAAGAAAAACTATCACTGCTCACGGAACAAGACGGCCTCGTCGTCTTTGGCTGCCAGCGCGAACCAGCCGTAGCTGCCGATGTGTGTCTCCGCACCGTGGTTGTCCTCGGCCTCCAGCTCCTCGTTCATGCGGAGCGTGCGGGCACTCTGCACGGACACGAGCACCGCCCAGTTCACATCCACGATGTTCGGTTCCGCCTGCAGGAGGGCCTCGATGGTAGCAGCATCCGCGTGCTTCGCGTCGAGTTGAGCCTCCGCCGCCCGGTTCAAGTCCAGGACGTCCGGTTCTGCCTGCAGGAGGGCCTCGATGGCAGTGGCATCCACATGCTTCGTGTCGAGTTGAGCATCTGCTGCCCGGTTCAAGTCCAGGACGTCCGGTTCCGCCTGCAGGAGGGCCTCGATGGCAGCGGCATCCGTGCGCTCCGTGTCAAGTTGAGCCTCCGCCGCCCGGTTCATGTCCACGACATCCGGTTCTGCTTGCAGGAGGGCCTCGATGGCAGCGGCATCCGCGTGCTCCGCGTCGAGTTGAGCCTCCGCCTCCCGTTCCTCCTTTAAGATCGCCAGGTTGAACCGCTGGTCCGCCTGCACCATGGGGGACTCGGACGCCGGCATGAAGTCGACGTCCATCGTCTCATACGCATCGGTGGCCTTCTGCGCCGCGACCTTTGCCATGAACATTGGATCAGCTTCCTCCTCCTTGGAGCTTGGCTCCAGAGAACTTGGGGATTGGCCTGCTGCAAAGCGAGCTTGGGAACGGAGGTCTGTGGCGCCGACCGCCGCTGCGATTTCTGTGCGGCGCTCCGGCGTCAGCATCTTGTAGTACATGATCTTGCGGCGCAGCATGGCTTTCCGGTGAACTAGGGGACGGCTGATGCGGGCTAGGGGATCGAAAGGTGGGGGAATGGGCTGGAGAGGAGGTGTGGTTTTGGGGCAGTGGTAACCGACCGGCAAGTAGCTGGCGTAGGCCGAGCAGCGAAGTTTCTGGTGTGAATAGTGGTTTTGGTGACGACCGGTCAACCAGTTTTGACTATGCGGAGTTTGCAAAGCCGGATGGCTGGAGCCTGGAGAGTTGTGGGGTGGGATGGGACCAAAGTTTCGGAGTTTCACGTGGCAGACGTCCGGACCTCCCCGCCATTCCTGTCGACGATGAGGCAGTGACTTCGTAAATCTCATGATGACTAGCAAGATGCCCGTGCATTGCACGGAACATCAAGATGCATTTTTTTTACAAAACACCTGTTGTGATTGACCCATGTAGGAGTAATCCGATGTGTAAAAACTAATGATATCTCGAGAATTTCATCGAAAAAATGGTATCTCGAGAATTTCATCGAAAAATGATATCTTGAGAAAGATGAGAGATAAGGTGAGGAGGAGTGTGGCGCGGTGGTGATTGGTGGTCGGACTTAGCGGAGGCATGGGGATGGACGACGCTGGCAGTGGCCACCATGCCAGATTGTTCCAGAGGCTTCCTTTTTTAATTACTGAACAATGAAGTTGTGGGAGATAAGGATGAACGAGAGAGGTGCGGGTATCTTTTTGCAAAATTGCCATAGTTTGCTTTCTATCCGTCAGATATAGATCGGACGGTCTATATTGCAAGATGGCAGGCACACCATCATCACCGAGAGTAGAGATATATTATAGATATGATGGCTCAGTCTCTCGAAAGTGCTCATAGGGATAGGGTGTGCGTGTGTGCGTTCATAGAGGTGAGTGTATGCGCGCATGTATGAGCGCTTGCGTCTGTACTGTGTTCAAAAAAAGGAGTACTCGAAGTATGCAAGTTCATAAGGAACGGACGGTGTACATCACTCTTGTTGCGTTCGTGTTGCACCCCGGCACGGTGGACCCTGCACGTCGCTCACCGAATGGAACGCGCTTTATCTTGCGTTTTTGCTCGCTTGTGGGACCGCAGTTGAGAGCAAACCGACGTCCGTCCCCCTCCCCCGCCCGCGTCATTTACAGATACTACTAGACTAGAAGAGAGAGTGGTCGGCTGAGTGTTAATGAGGCCATACTGACGCTCGAATTTGGTCGGGAAAACAGGGAAACTGACATGTGGGGCACACCTGTCGGGATGACATGGCGCAGACTAGTCCAATGGAGGAGCTGGCCCACGACCTCCTCACCACCGGCAACCGTTCATGTGGGTCGTGGGGGCCAGCAATGTGGCGCAGCTCCCGCACCGCCTCTGGGCATGGCGACCGCGGTGAGCGACACACTCATCGCCACTGGACACGCTCGGCTTCAGGGTGCCGAGGGTGGTGCTGCCGCTGTGGCACGGCCAGCAGATCAACACCCGGCTCGTCGAGGATGCACGGGGCACCGAAGTGCCCGCGCGCCGCGACGCATCCGCGGAGTGTTCTAGCGCGGCCAACTGCATCCCCAGGACCTGAGACCATGCCGGGTCGTCTTTCAATGACATGTGGGATCGCATGTGAGCAAAGGGCATGTCCAGCATTGCCACGCCCGCAGCTGACTACCCTGGCACACAAAAAACCCTCGTCCCTTGTGCCGTCACGCGTGTGCGTTCCCAGCCGGTGCCAGCTTCCCGCATTCATGTCGTCCGTACGTATGCCATCATTAAGCAGGCTCTCTGCCCGAGGAACCAACTCCGGCGACTTATTGACGCACTCGGACGCTTGGCCTCACCGGAATGCGCTACTTAAAGCGGCAACGCCCAGCTAAACTCCACACCATAGCGCATCCTCCTACCTGGCACCACATCCACCATGACCGCGAGTAGGAACGCTCAGCGAGAGATCTTGTCTTCGGGGATGAAGCTCGAGGTCGCCGCCCTCCCTCAACTCATCGCTCGCAACACAATACCGGCGTAGCCGGACACGGACGCGACCGCACAAGCGGTGGCCACGCTGGCGGCCTATGACAGGAGCACCGCCAGCCACCCGTCCTACTTGCCACCATCCAATGTTTGGTGGCGCATGTGGCACATGAAGTGATGGACCGTCCACGTCCATCATCATCGACCTCATGTCCACCGTCACCGCCGAGGTCGGGGACTCCTCCGAGGATGAGTAGGGCATGGGAGGCGGCGGGGCATGGTGTGCCAACTGGTCGGTCCGTCTCCCGTGTTCTACTCTTCCTCGCCGGAGACCGCACCTTCACTTCATGGGTCCGCCACCGTTCATGGAGACGGCAGATGGAGGACATCGTCATCGATGCGGAAGTACAAAGGAAAGTGGACGTCAGTCGCCGCCGTAGAATAGGTTTAGGGTCGGGTTTCTTTTCTTTTTCTGTCCTATAAAAGTTCGAATTGTAATGAAAATCTGCCGTGTTTGCATGAATCTCGTCTGGTGTATATGAACTTTCACAATAATAGTAAGATATATTGTATGAAAATATATTGAATGATGATTCGTTTTGTGTGTATAAACTTGGTCTAAGTTTAGAAGGTTTGACCCGAGACAAAGCTAACATGCGAAGTAAATAAACACATAGGTATACATACACAATTTATCTTAGGCACTCCAATAGTACATCCACTACACATTCACGCATCTCACATCTTTCTCTCGCTCTGTCTGTCAAACCAACTAAGCCTTGTCCTAAAAAACCAACTAAGCCAACCTCCCAGCATATCGCGCGGGAAAAGACCCGGCCGCGCCGTTTCAGTCGGGATTACTGGATTACTAGTAGTAGTATCGATGGATCGCGTGAAGCACCAAGTTTAAAAGAAAAAGGCGGTACACTCACAGCATTCCTGTCGCGGTCGCATTACACCCCTCACACGGTCGGTCCTGCACACGGCTCACGCAAACGGAACATGCTTCGGCTTGCCTCTTCACTGACACATGGGACCGCATTTGGAGAAACCGACCATGCGCCAAACTCCCCCGCCCACCACGCAAAAATTCCCCCAAATCCCAAATTCAACTGCCCTTCGGCCAACTAGCCAATAAAATTTCCCATCCCCCTCCCCCCGGCCCCCTCCACTCCATTCGCTCCGCCAAAGCCGCCCTCCCCGCCGCGGCGATATGTCGGCGCCGCGGTTCGTCGAGGGGACGCACGGCGATCCTCTTGCTCCCACAGTACGCTCTCATAGACTGCCGTCCTCTTGCCGTGCCACCACCGCTGGCGACGTTCTTGTGGAGACGCACAGTGGTCAGCTTCTCCCACGATACGCGCATTCTAGACTGAGGCCCCGTGCATGTCGGAGTAGCGCTGAATGTTAGCTGATAGACGCTGTTAATCTCACTGTTTGCCGAAATAGTTTATAGTCAATATGCTTTGCTTAAGAAGCTTCCTTGCCCTGTTCTGCACTCAATCTACTTAGCTGAGATGGCATGCCACGCCCAATTAGTTGCTAAAATATCCTGCCATATATTTATTGTGACATAGATTGCCATGGTCTAGTAGCCAACCTGTTAGGTGAAATAGCTCTACACCGTTTTATACTCAATCTTTGTTGCTGACATGGCCTTCGATGGTTGTGTGCTCGGCCTCATTGACTGCTAAAATAGCCTGCCATAATTTAGCACTCAAATATGTTTGCTGAATGAGCTTTACATATATTTCGTTACTTAGATCTGCTTGTCCAAATATCTTGCCATAGCTTTAGACATTGACCTAGGTATTTTTTCTGGACTTTATAAAAAAGCATATGTGTTTTTCCTGTAATATCTAGTAGAAGAACTAATTTGTATGTCTAACAGATGGACAGGACTTGGATAACTTCTGCTCGAAGATTCTCCGCTGCATATGTCGAGGGGGTTGAAAACTTCATGAACTTTATCAGAGCTGAGTACGGTGGTCTGAAATTAGATGTGCTCTGCCCGTGTAGCAGTTGTATGAATTCAGTTACAAGACCCCAGTCAACTGTGCAAGATCATCTACACTTGTATGGGATGTCGGTCACATATACTAGGTGGGTTCATCATGGTGAAGCTGTGAACTTCAATGTTACTGACTATGTGGAAGCAGCAGATCACCATCTTGATCTGGCTGATGCTCAGGTGGAAGAGGAGGAGGAGGAGGAGGTGGTGGCGGCTGAGCCAGTGAGTTTGACCAACATTGAAACAATGCTACGGAATGCTCATGCATTTCGTGAACTTTCACCTGCAGAAGAAAAACGATGGGCCCGCATGTTGGAACAATGCAACGTGGCAGTCACCCCAGGAAATAAGCTGTCAGTGTTCTCAGCTATGGTCACCTTTCTTCAGGTGAAGACATCTGAGCGGATGACCAACAAATCATTCGATGCGATGTTGGCTGCTTTCCGCAAATCTTTCCCAGATGTGTCTGAGCTGCCACACACCTACAGTAAAATGAAGAATTTCCTTCGTGCGGTTGGAATTGGATATGATATGATCCATGTTTGTAAGAATAATTGTGTTCTGTTCTGGAAGGATTATGCCAACTTAAGTGAATTCCCAAAATGCAAATCATCAAGATGGAAAGATGGCGATGCTGTGAAGAGGATTCCTCATAATGTTCTGAGACATTTTCCAATTATACCAAGATTGCAGAGGTTGTTTCATGATGCTGAAACAAGAGAGGATGTACTGTGGCATTCTAGGAACCAGGAGTACAGAGATCAGAATGTCATGAGCCATCCATCTCATGGTAGTGACTGGAAAAGCTTCAACCAGAAACACAAAAAGTTTGCTGCTGACCTGAGAAACATTAGACTTGGCTTAGCTACTGATGGATTTAACCCATTTGGCCACCAGAGCACCACATATAGCATGTGGCCAGTGCTTGTTATCCCTTACAACATGCCACCAAATGTCTGCACCAAAGAATCAAACTACATGATGGCCTTGCTCATCCTAGGTCCAAAAAGTCCTGGAAAGGATTTTGATTTATTCATGGAGCCTCTTGTGGAGGAACTTCAACAGCTATGGAGGGGTGTTCTCACTCGAGACCTATATAGCAGCCCACCAACTGATTTCTTTCTGCGTGCTGTTATAATTTGGTGCATCCATGATTATCCGGCTTTGGGCACTATGTCAGGGCGAACGACACATGGTTACAATGCATGTGTTCGCTGTGACAAGAATCTGCTGTCATACGCAATACTTAGCAAGATATGTTACATTGGGCACCGCCGTTTCCTTGCCAAGGACAAGCTGTGTCCTACAAAATACCAAAGAAATGTGTTCAATGCAAAGCATGAAAATCGTGATGCGCCAAAGAGGCTCACTGGTGATGAGTTGCAAGAGGAATTAGAGAAGATCAGGAATATTACACCAGGAAACCATCCTGATAATGGTAGCGGGAAAAGAAAGCGTGGCAGGGCAGAAGAGAGATTATTGTTTACCCGTAGGTCCACTTTGTGGGACTTCGAGTATTAGAAAGATTTGGATCTGCGGCATAATCTTGATGTGATGCACATCGAGAAAAAATATATGACAGCATTATCGGCACACTTCTTAATATTGAAGGCAAGACGAAAGATACCTTAAAATCTAGGATTGATTTGACACACCTGGGTATCAGAACCGATTTGCAGGTGAAGGCTGATGGTGCATCATGGGATATGGCACCAGCTGTGTACATCTTGGACAAGGTAAAAAGAAAAGAATTCTGCAAGATCTTGTCACGTGTGAGATTCCCACATGGATTTGCTTCCAACCCTGAAAGGAGAGTCAGTGCAGATGGAAACAAGGTACAAGGGTTGAAAACTCATGACTGCCACATCCTACTTCAAAGGGTTTTACCTGTTATCCTCAGAGGATTGGGCGGCCCTAACTTATACAGAGCAGTTGCAGAGTTGGGACAATTCTTCAGGGAACTCTGCAGTAGAAATATCAGGATAGATGCTTTGGAGCGTCTTAGAGACAAGATACCAACTATCCTATGCGACCTTGAGAAGATATGTCCTCCAGCCTTCTTTGATGTGATGGTGCATTTGGCTATTCATCTTGTCAGCGTTCTGGGAACCAGGGTACCCAGACTTGCCTGCCTGCGGCCCACGGCGTGGCCCCATCAACGGCCTGGTATGGCCCACCCACAAGACTATCAAGATAAGACCCTCGCGAGGGGCCAAGCCTCGCGAGGTGGATGATGCCAAGACCTCCCGAGGGAGCGGCCTCCCCAGGCTGCCTCTTGAGGAGTGGAGATTTCTATGCAGGTACCCAACCTCAGGAGGTTGCGATGATGCAAGCCATGATGACCAAGGCCAGGCGGGCGCCAGCGGGCGTAGAGGAGGTAGTTTCCCCTTTGGTGCTAAGGAGGCAAGCGCAGACGCGGGTTCCCAAGGCGCCTGGCAAAGGTTTCCATTCCAGTGCTACAAGACCAAGACCGCCAGAATGGCAGGACGGATGTCATCGTTGAGCCCACTGCTGCGTCACGACCAGAGGCTTTGCATGCGAAGATCACCTTTCGTCAGGATAAGATGTAATACTTGTCCCCTTTCAAATTGGCCACTGTGGGATCCCTTCCAGCCTACGATTTGGGGGAAGAGGACCGAGGCTACTATAAATATAGGTTAGCTACCACCGTAGAGGGGTATCCGAACCTTATCGACTCATCCTCATCCCCGAGCTCTCACGAGGTTGTTCATCCACTATACTAGTTCATCCTCAGCCCCTCATGAGGCCAATCCACCACAAAGCAGGAGTAGGGTTTTACACCGCAAGGTGGCACGAACCTGGGTAAACTGCCGTGTTCATCTTCTTCCTTGTTCATGTGAATCGAGCTAGGCTTGGGGGCGACGAGTAGGCAAGCTTGAGAGGTTGAGTTCTTCGCACACGCCCCAGAGTTCGAACCTTTCTTGGGTCTGCGGAGCCCTGAATCTGACATTTGGCATGCCAGGTAGGGGCATGTCGATGCCTCTCCTCCACTGTTCGTTCCGCCGCCGTTCTGTCGCTCCTATGGCCGACGCTCACCGTGTTCGTGCTGAGCGCAGGGCCGCTCGTGTCGCCTAAATGGCGCCTGTGGGCAACGGCGCTCCCTGATACGTCTCCAATGTATCTATAATTTTTGATTGTTCCATGCTATTATATTATCTGTTTTGGATGTTTTATATGCATTAATATGCTATTTTATATTATTTTTGGGACTAACCTATTAACCTAGAGCCCAGTGCCAGTTTATGTTTTTTTCCTTGTTTTTTAGCTTCATGGGAAAGGAATACCAAACGGAGTCCAAACGGAATAAAACCTTTACGATGATTTTTCTGGGACCAGAAGACACCCAGGAGACTTGGAGATGAAGTCGAAGGAGCAACGAGGCGGCCACAAGGGTGGAGGGTGCGCCCAGGGGGTAGGGCGCGCCCCCCTGCCTTGTGGGCCCCCCGTGACTCCCCTGACCTAATTCTTTCGCCTATATATTCACATATGTTCCCAAACCACCAGAAGCATCCACGAAAAGACTTTTCCACCGCCGCAACCTTCTGTATCTGTGAGATCCCATCTAGGGACCTTTTCCGGCACGCTGCCAGAGGGGGATTCGATCACGGAGGGCTTCTACATCAACTCTATTACCCTTCCGATAAAGCGTGAGTAGTTTACCTCAGACCTACGGGTCCATAGCTAGTAGCTAGATGGCTTCTTCTCTCTCTTTGATTCTCAATACCATGTTCTCCTCGTTGTTCTTGGAGATCTATCCAATGTAATATTATTTTACGGTGTGTTTGTCGAGATCCGATGAACTGTGGATTTATGATCAGCTTATCTATGAATATTATTTGAATCTTCTCTGAATTCTTATATGCATGATTTGATATCTTTGTAATTCTCTTTGAATTATCGGTTTGGTTTGGCCAACTAGATTGGTTTTTCTTGCAATGGTTGAAGTGCTTAGCTTTGGGTTCAATCTTGCGGTGTCCTTTCCCAGTGACAGTAGGGGCAGCAAGGCACATATTGTATTGTTGCCATCGAGGATAAAAAGATGGGGTTTACATCATATTGCTTGAGTTTATTCCTCAACATCATGTCATCTTACTTAATGCGTTACTATGTTCTTCATGAACTTAATACTCTAAATGCAGGCAGGAGTCGGTCGATGTGTGGAGTAATAGTAGTATATGCAGAATTGTTTCGGTCTACTTGACACGGACGTGATGCCTATATTTCATAATCATTGCCTTGGATATCGTCATAACTTTGCGCTTTTCTATCAATTGCTCGACAGTAATTTGTTCACCCACCGTATTATTTGCTATCTTGAGAGAAGCCTCTAGTGAAACCTATGGCCCCCGGGTCTATTTTCCATCATATTACTTTCCGATCTACAATTTTGCAATCTTTTATTTTCAGATCTATAAACCAAAAAACCCAAAAATATTTACTTTATCGTTTGTTTAGTTTCATCTATCTCTATCAGATCTCACTTTTGCAAGTAACCGTGAAGGGATTGACAACCCCTTTATCGCGTTGGGTGCAAGTTGTTTGATTGTTTGTGCAGGTGCTAGGTGATTTGTGCGTTGTCTCCTACTGGATTGATACCTTGGTTCTCTAACTAAGGGAAATACTTATCTCTACTTTGCTGCATCACCCTTTCCTCTTCAAGGGAAAATCCAACGCAAGCTCAAGAAGTAGCAGGAAGAATTTCTGGCGCCATTGCCGGGGAGATCTACGCCAAGTCAAGACATACCAAGTACCCATCATAAAACTCTCATCTCTTGCATTACATTATTCGCCATTTGCCTCTCGTTTTCCTTTCCCCCACTTCTAAAATGATTTTCGAAAAGATTCATCCTTTTCTTCGCCCTTCTTCCGTTCGATCTTATGTTTGCTTGTGTTTCCATGTGCCTTTTATTTTGCTTGCATCTTTGCTTGCTAAAAATCTATTGCTATGGATCCACTCAAAGTTTTCTACTTGGATCATCTTCGATCCATATGTGCTCGTGCTGAAACCCCAACTAGTTTAGTTGAGGGAAAATCTTTAGATGAGCATGCTTATTTTGTGCGTCATCGTTTGTCTGAAAAAGGGAAGCTCTTATGGAATCAAATAAATTGTTTGCTATGCTATGATTGGAATCTTTGTGAAATTTGTGATTTTCTTGTTGCTCTAAGAACCCTAAAAAACACCTTCCCTACCTATGTGAGGTTAATGATAATGAAATATTATCTTCTTATGAAAAGGGTGTTTATAGTTACTATGATATCGAACAAATTGAAGAATTTGTTGCTTTTAAGGGTGCTTATGAAGTTGCTTCTTTGATTGAAAAGTATGATATTACTCTCTACAAATCTGAAAATTTTGGCATACTTAAATATTGCTATGAAAATTATGCTCACAATGCCTATGTCAAAGAATTTATTGAGAGAATGGCCGTTGCTTTGGAAGAAAATAATGATATGCATGAATCCATAGATAGTTATGATTCTGATGATTTGATTGAAATATCCCTTGATGAACTTGATGCTTGCTATTCTTCTGGCCATGATGCCAATATTTATGGAGATGAATTTGCTATAGTTCCTTATGTTAAACATGAGATTGTTGCTATCGTACCCATACTTGATAACTCCTTGAATAAAAAGCATGATTGCAATGATGTTATTATAAATTATATTAATGTCAATTATGTTAATGATATGCAAAACCCTAAGCTTGGTGATGCTAGTTTTGCTATGTCCTCTACTTATGGCAATGATCATGATTGGGGTGATTCTTCTTATGATCTTGAAAATTTATTTAAGCCCCATGATGAATATGAGATTGATAATAATGTTTGCAATAATATTGAAAGTGGGTTTGGAAGAGTGTCGACTTTAGATCCCACATATTTGGAGGATATTCAATCTTATGATTTTTTGATAAAAGTGGGTTTGGAAAGGTCATGACTTTAGTTAATGATAATCCCACTATTTTGGAAGAGTGTCAACTTTGCATGCATGAGGATCATAAAGAGAAAATTTTATGTGATAGCTATATTGTTGAATTTGAGTATGATCCTACATGTAATTATTATGAGAGAGGAAAATATGGTTGTAGAAATTTTCATGTTACTAAATTACCTCTCATTATGTTGAGATTGCTATTGTTTCTTTCTTCTTCCTTGCATATGCTAGTCTTTGCTTGCCTTGATAATTTGTTTGCTTATAAAATGCCTATGCATAGGAAGTATGTTAGACTTAGATGTGTTTGTCATGTGTTTTATGATGCTCTCTTTGTGCTTCAATTCTTCTCTTAATTCATCTAGCCTCTGGTTAGATGTGTTTTTGTGTTTTAATTAGTGTTTGTGCCAAGTAAGACCTTTAGGATGGCTTACGGTCATAGTTGATTTGATCTTGCTGAAAAACAGAAACTTTTGCATCCAGTCACAGAATTTGAATAATTCACTGGAGCGTTGAAAAACCCTGAATTGTTTACACGAGATTGATATACAAATTTCTTCTGTTTTCCTATTTTTTTAGAATTTTTGGAGTTAAATAAGTATTAGAACATTTCAGATCTTCGCAGACTGTTCTGTTTTTGACAGATTCTGTTTTCTTTGTGTTGTTTGCTTATTTTGATGAATCTATGGGTAGTATCGGGGGGGTATGAACCATGGAGAAGTTGGAATACAGTAGATATTACACCAATATAAATAAAGAATGAGTTCATAACAGTACCAAAAGTGGTGATTTATTTTCTTATACTAACGGAGCTTATGAGATTTTCTGTTGAGTTTTGTGTTGTGAAGTTTTCAAGTTTTGGGTAAGGATTTGATGGACTATGGAATAAGGAGTGGCAAGAGCCTAAGCTTGGGGATGCCCAAGGCACCCCAGGGTAATATTCAAGGACAACCAAGATCCTAAGCTTGGGGATGCCCCGGAAGGCATCCCCTCTTTCATCTTTGTCTATCGGTAACTTTACTTGAGGCTATATTTTTATTCACCACATGATATGTGTTTTGCTTGGAGCGTCTTGTATGATTTGCATCTTTGCATTTTAGTTTGCCACAATCATCCTTGCTGTACACACCTTTGGAGAGGGACACACATGAATCGTGATTTATTAGAATACTCTATGTGCTTCACTTATATCTTTTGAGCTCGGCAATTTTGCTCTAGTGCTTCACTTATATCTTTTTAGAGCACGGCGGTGGCTTTATTTTATAGAAATTATTGAACTCTCATGCTTCACTTATATTATTTTGAGAGTCTCTAAACAGCATGGTAATTTTCTTTGGTTATGAATTTAGTCCTAGTATGATAGACATCCAAGAGGGATATAATAAAAACTTTCATATAAAGTGCATTGAATACTATGAGAAGTTTGATTCCTTATGTTTGTTTTGAGATATAAAGATGGTGCTATTAGAGTCATGCTAGTGAGTAATTGTGAATTGGAGAAATACTTGTGTTAAGGTTTGTGAGTCCCGTAGCATGCACCTATGGTGAACCGTTATGTAACGAAGTTGGAGCATGAGATATTTTTTGATTGTCTTCCTTATGAGTGGCGGTCGGGGACGAGCGATGGTCTTTTCCTACCAATCTATCCTCCTAGGAGCATGCGCGTAGTACTTTGTTTTGATGACTAATAGATTTTTGCAATAAGTATGTGAGTTCTTTATGACTAATGTTGAGTCCATGGATTATACGCACTCTCACCCTTCCACCATTGCTAGCCTCTCTAGTGTCATGCAACTTTCGCCGGTACCATACACCCACCATATACCTTCCTCAAAACAGCCACCATACCTACCTATTATGGCATTTCCATAGCCATTCCGAGATATATTGCCATGCAACTTTCCACCGTTCCGCTTTATTATGACACGCTTCATCATTGTCATATTGCTTTGCATGATCATGTAGTTGACATAGTATTTGTGGCAAAGCCACCTTTCATAATTCTTTCATACATGTCACTCTTGATTCATTGCACATCCCAGTACACCGCCAAAGGCATTCATATAGAGTCATATTTTGTTCGAAGTATCGAGTTGTAATTCTTGAGTTGTAAGTAAATAAAAGTGTGATGATCTTCATTATTAGAGCATTGTCCCATGTGAGGAAAAAAAAAGAGGCCAAAGAAGCCAAGCCAAAAAAAAAGGGGAAGAAGAGAAAAAAAATGAGAGAAAAAGAGAGAAGGGGCAATGCTACTATCCTTTTTCCACACTTGTGCTTCAAAGTAGCACCATGATCTTCATGATAGAGAGTCTCCTATTTTGTCACTTTCATATACTAGTGGGAAATTTTCATTATAGAACTTGGCTTGTATATTCCAACGACGGGCTTCCTCAAATTGCCCTAGGTCTTCATGAGCAAGCTAGTTGGCTGCACACCCACTTAGTTTTCTTTTGAGCTTTCATACACTTATAGCTCTAGTGCATCCGTTGCATGGCAATCCCTACTCACTCACATTGATATCTATTGATGGGCATCTCCATAGCCCGTTAATACGCCTAGTTGATGTGAGACTATCTCCTTCTTTTTTGTCTTCTCCACAACCACCATATTCTATTCCACCTATAGTGCTATGTCCATGGCTCACGCTCATGTATTGCGTGAAAGTTGAAAAAGTTTGAGAACACTAAAAGTATGAAACAATTGCTTGGCTTGTCATCGGGGTTGTGCATGATTTGAATATTTTGTGTGATGAACATGGAGCATAGCCAGACTATATGATTTTGTAGGGATAAGCTTTCTTTGGCCATGTTATTTTGAGAAGACATAATTGCCTTGTTAGTATGCTTGAAGTATTATTGTTTTTATGTCAATATTAAACTTTTGTTTTGAATCTTATGGATCTGAACATTCATGCCAAAATAAACAAAATTACATGGATAAATATGTTAGGTAGCATTCCACATCAAAAATTCTGTTTTTATCATTTACCTACTTGAGGACGAGCAGGAATTAAGCTTGGGGATGCTTGATACGTCTCCAACGTATCTATAATTTTTGATTGTTCCATGCTATTATATTATCTGTTTTGGATGTTTTATATGCATTAATATGCTATTTTATATTATTTTTGGGACTAACCTATTAACCTAGAGCCCAGTGCCAGTTTCTATTTTTTCCTTGTTTTTTAGCTTCGTGGGAAAGGAATACCAAACGGAGTCCAAACGGAATAAAACCTTCGCGATGATTTTTCTTGGACCAGAAGACACCCAGGAGACTTGGATATGAAGTCGGAGGAGCCACGAGGCAACCACAAGGGTGGAGGGCGTGCCCCCCTGCCTTGTGGGCCCCCCGTGACTCCCCTGACCTAATTCTTTCGCCTATATATTCACATATGTTCCCAAACCACCAGAAGCATCCACGAAAAGACTTTTCCACCACCGCAACCTTCTGTATCCGTGAGATCCCATCTAGGGACCTTTTCTGGCACCCTGCCAGAGGGGGATTCGATCATGGAGGGATTCTACATCAACTCTATTGCCCTTTCAATGAAGCGTGAGTAGTTTACCTCAGACCTACGGGTCCATAGCTAGTAGCTAGATGGCTTCTTCTCTCTCTTTGATTCTCAATACCATGTTCTCCTCGTTGTTCTTGGAGATCTATCCGATGTAATATTCTTTTGCGGTGTGTTTGTCGAGATCCGATGAATTGTGGATTTATGATCAGCTTATGTATGAATATTATTTGAATCTTCTCTGAATTCTTATATGCATGATTTGATATCTTTGGAATTCTCTTCGAATTATCGGTTTGGTTTGGCCAACTAGATTGGTTTTTCTTGCAATGGGAGAAGTGCTTAGCTTTGGGTTCAATCTTGCGGTGTCCTTTCCCAGTGACAGTAGGGGCAGCAAGGCACATATTGTATTATTGCCATCGAGGATAAAAAGATGGGGTTTACATCATATTGCTTGAGTTTATTCCTCTACATCATGTCATCATACTTAATGCGTTACTCTATTCTTCATGAACTTAATACTCTAGATGCAGGCAGGAGTCGGTCGATGTGTGGAGTAATAGTAGTAGATGCAGAATCGTTTCGGTCTTCTTGACACGGACGTGATGCCTATATTTCATAATCATTGCCTTGGATATCGTCATAACTTGGCGCTTTTCTATCAATTGCTCGACAGTAATTTGTTCACCCACCGTATTATTTGCTATCTTGAGAGAAGCCTCTAGTGAAACCTATGGCCCCCGGGTCTATTTTCCATCATATTACTTTCCGATCTACTATTTTGCAATCTTTTATTTTCAGGTCTATAAACCAAAAAACCCAAAAATATTTACTTTATGGTTTGTTTAGTTTCATCTATCTCTATCAGATCTCACTTTTGCAAGTAACCATGAAGGGATTGACAACCCCTTTATCACGTTGGGTGCAAGTTGTTTGATTGTTTGTGCAGGTGCTAGGTGATTTGTGTGTTGTCTCCTACTGGATTGATACCTTGGTTCTCTAACTGAGGGAAATACTTATCTCTACTTTGCTGCATCACCCTTTCCTCTTCAAGGGAAAAACCAACGCAAGCTCAAGAAGTAGCACTCCCCACCGCTCTGCCTCCCCGGCGGCTAACGCCGCCACTGACCCTGCTCCTCATGAATAGTAGGGTTCGTTGCTGCCACCATCCGTGCGGCACGATGGCCGCATCGCAGCTCCATCACCCACTCCGGCCATGGAGTCGTCTTCTCATGTTCGTCGCGAGCCGGCAAACGCGCAGGCTGCGCTGCTCATGGCGCGAGAGCTTCTGCGTTATCGCCCGGCCAACAACCTCTATGACGACTGGCTCGGCCGCATCGCCGAGCTTGTTAACGCCGCCGGTGAGGCCCCTGCACCGTCCCGTTCGCCCCATCCCCCGCCGTCCCTGGCAGGCGATGTGGCTCACGACGCGCCTCCTCCTCCTCCTTTGCACGGTGCGGACCCCGAGCCCAGACGAGAGGCACCCCAACGCGACCAGCCACGCAGGGCACCGACGCGCGATGAAGAAAGCTGCCAGGTGGTGCAGCAGCCCCAAGGAGAAGCGTGCGCGCTTCTAACACCATTGCGTCAAGACCGCGTGCTGCTGGAGGCGGTTGCGCACGGGCACCAAGATCAAGCTCCCCCATACGACTGGTACCTGTGAGTGCGGCAGGCTATCATGCTTTCACCCCGGAGCTGCGCCGCATCGTTTGGCCTGTCAAGTTCAAGCCGGATTTGCCTCCACGCTACGATGGCACCCCCGACCCAGCTGAGTTTCTCCAGCTCTACGAGCTGAGCATCGAGGGGGCGAATGGCAACGACAAGGTCATGGCGAACTGGTTCCCCATGGCCCTCAAGGACGGCGTGCGTTCTTGGCTCCTGAACCTCCCGGTGGGGTCGATCTCCTCCTGGGATGAGCTACGCGAGCGCTTCATCGTCAACTTCCAGGGCACTCGCGACTGCGCTCCTGCAGCAGGCGACCTGCGACGCATAAAGCAGCAGCCGGGTGAGACCTTGCACAAGTACATACAACGCTTCATGACTGTTCACCTCAAGATCCCGAAGGTGTCAGACGAGGCCATCATCACGGCGTTCTCTGATGGCGTCCGGGACGGTAAGATGAAGGAGGAGCTCGCCATCCACGAGGACTTGTGTTCGGCTCTGGAGATGTTCAACATGGCAACCAGATGCGCGAGGGGCGAGGAAGGTCGCCTCCCCCTCCTGGAGCTTCCGGAGGTCGATCCTGAAGACAAGAAGACCAAGGCTAAGGAAGTGAAGCGTAAGGGCCCCGCCGTGCTGGCCGCGGAGCCCGAGATGAAGCGTGGCCGTGACCATGATGAGCCTCCCAGGGGCAACCGCCCGTTTTGCATCTTCCACAACGTCCACATCCACAACACCAACGACTGCCAGGAGCTCAGGGCAATTCGCGACAGGTGCCTTGGCCGCCGGCCCGAGCGCAGCGACCGCGGCTACGGCCGCGGAGGAGGCCGCGGTGGAGGCCGCTGGGACAACCGCGACCCCCACCAGGACTAGCGCGACCAACCCCGCGAGGACCACTGGCAGGGCCAGCCTCGTGAGGGCCCTTGGCGGGACCAGCCTCATGAGGATCGCCCCCAGGGCAATGCTGACCTCCCTCTGCTACTGCCACCACTAAGGAGAAACAACGACAACCACCAAGATGATGGGGCTGGGGGCTTCCCAGAGCCTCGCGCGATCGCCTGCATCCTGGGCGGCGCTCAGGCTCCCGCCTCTCATCACATCTTCAAGCAGTTCGCTCGTGAGGTGAACGCAGCCCTCCCCAAGCTCGAGATGTCGCGCCCCCTCAGGTGGTCCAAGCATGCCATCACCTTTGACTCCATGGACCAACTCAAGTGCTCGGCCGCTGCTAGCGCGCGCGCTCCCGATGCTCTGCATGCCAACCATCAGCAACGTCCTTGTCACCAAGACCCTCATCGATGGTGGCACGGGGGTCAATGTTCTTTCCGTCGAGACATTTGAGATGCTCCAAGTACCATATGAACAGCTTCTGCCCACCAAGCCTTTCTCAGGGGTGACCGATGGCTCCACCGTTCCCATAGGGCAGATTCGCCTCCCTGTCACCTTCGGCAAGCGCGACAACTACCACACTGAGCTCATTGACTTCGACGTCACCCACATCCGCCTCCCGTACAATGCCATCCTCGGGTATCCGGTTCTCGCCAAGTTCATGGCAGCAACTCACCACGGCTACAATGTCCTCAAGATGCCAAGGAGTGGTGGCATCATCATGGTCGCCTGCGACGAGAAGGATGCGGTGTGCTCCCTCGAGCGCGCCTACCAGGCCGTGGCGGTCGAGAACTCAGATGGCGAGGGTGCCATCCTGCCTCCTGAGGCCATCCCCAAGAAGAAGAAGGAGCTCCTCCCAAAGGGCCGTCAGGAGGCTGGGGCGCCCGACGGTCATGCCTTAGGCCTCGAGCCCTCAGCTGGGGTGTCTTTCCCTCTCGCATAGGGAGGCATGCCCGGGCCCCCCTCAGGATGGGCTCGGGGGCTCTCCTCTGGAGGGCCTCTGACCAGACCAACGTGATGAGGGAGGCGTTCGGGCACCACGTGGAGGCATGCTTCGACGCGCGCCTCCGTGACCAAGGCGCAAGGCGCGAGGCGCCGGGCGCTCAGGAGTTCATCACCAAGGCGATCGAGGAGCTTCAGGAGGCGCGAGCCATGCGTTTCGAGCATTGCCCCGCACCACCCAGTGCAGCTGCCGCCCCTGATGCAGGCGGCGAGCTGCGCGTCTGCGTCAACATCCTAGGCCTCAACAGGGCTGCTTCGCAGGACCTCTTCTGTCCGTCCCGCGTCGGCCGGAGCGGGGGCTACCCCTACAGCTACATTCGCATGCTGTTCGGCCTGCTGAACGTGGCCACCTTGTACCAGCGCCTCATGCAGGGAGCCTTGGCGGCTCACAAGGCTAGGCGCCAGGCGGTCCTGATGGAGGAGGTGCCAGACCCTTGCGAGCCCCCCAAACCTCCAGAGCCTCCCGGGCCTCAGGAGCCGGTTGGCTCGTGAGGAGCGATCCCTATAGTACACATCTTCAGCTACTTCAACGCTTCCACAACAATGGTGCCAGGTGACTTTTTGGTTTGTTCAACTGAGGGTGCCCCTCGGGCTGCATCATCCTCAGGTTGCTGGGGCCCGACCCCGCAGCTGTATCATTTTGCGCATGTATTAGAACTAGATTTGCCTTCATGAGGTTCCTAAGTATGTCAACTGCATGTCTGGTGTATCGTCACTATGATGTCGCTGCGCCCTCGCGAACCTGCCCGCGACCGCCTCATGATTAAGGACTGGCACGACGTCTGTGCTTGGGTTCGTCCCTGCAGCATCGACAAACCCAAGCAACCGAGCTCTGTCCCGCGGGCCAGCTCCCGTGCGCGTCACCTCTCGTGGTCCTTGGTGCCTTGTTCTCGCATGAGCTAATCGAGTGTGGTCAAGTGCGGGTGCACGGCCCGGTTCGTCCAACCGTAGTTTGACACTTCGCCGCAGCGGGAGCCGCGCGCCGGCTGTTTTTTCCGTGGGATCGTTGCATGAGAAGACTTGGCACGGCGTCTGTGCTCGGGTCCATCCCTGCAGTGTCGATAAAACCAATGGCTGAGCTCTGTCTGGCGGGCCGGTCCCATTCATGTCACCTCCTGGGGTCATTGGTGCCCGGCCTTCTCATGCGATAACCTCCGAAGGGGCATTCGGCGCAGGACCCCCCATCGCCCCGCAGGTTTCTTACACGCGCCCCACGCCACAAAAATCAGGTGCAACCCGCCTTGAGGTAGGGCCTCGTGAGTCCCGCGCTGGCTCATGAGTGCCCAGATACACCTCCTCCAGTTCTGCCGTGCTAGCCACACGTACGAACAGGGTTGTACACGCCCCGGAGTCTCCCCCAGCAGGAACTCCCACCCACGTACCAGTGGAAGCCCCATGCTCCACGCTGGCGGACGACACGGTTGAGGAGCGACTATGCCCACACACCAGTGGTAGCCCCATGCTCCGCGCTGGCGGACGACACGGTCGAGAAGCGACTATGCCCATGATAAAGTGGAAGCACCATGCTCCGCGCTGATGAATAAACAACCGAGGGCGCCCTCGCGGCCGCACCAACCTCAGGATAGCCTCTCGGCTCTACGACCGGCAACACCCCACAGCTTCCCTCTTGGGAGGATCACACGAGGGGGCTGGACACGGGGGCTATGCTCAGGCCCCGCCTGGCACATGCTACCCTACCAGGTCCGGGTACCTGGTCTTCTCGCGTTCCCCCAGGCGAAAGCTGGTGGTCGAAGGTATGAGGGCTGCTCGCACGTCAAGGGGAACCTCCTGAGCATCGCGACTCAGGGGCCTCACTGGTCACGTAGCCCCTCGCCCCTTGGTGTCGTCCCTGTGATCCGGACGCCCCAACGGCGGTCGAGGTATGCACGGGGCTGGGCCCTACCGATGTAGAGCGCGAAGTCCTACACCCCGATGTCCATGTTTCCTTCATGAGGGTTGCTCACACGTCAAGGGGGACCTCCTGAGCATCGCGACTCAGGGGCCTCACTAGTCACATAGCCCCTCGCCCCATGGTGTCGTCCTGGTGATCCGGACGCCCCAACGGCGGTCGAGGTATGCGCAGGGCTGGGCCCTGCCGACGCAGAGCACAAAAGCAAGCACGAAGGAAACTTGGAGCAATAAGGAAACTACGGAGTCCTAATAATTATTACAAGCACAAATTGTTCCACAAGCTTAAACAGAAGTCTTACACCTCCACGAGGCACGGTAAATGTTGCAGGGTAAAACTAAGAAGGAATGCCACTGCCGCCACCTGCCCCGCTCGTTGGAAGCCCCTCATCTACAACGCTGCCACCATCCTCACCGCTTTCGACTCCTGCTGCTGGAGCCTCAGAGATGGGAATGCAGAGTAACTTCCCTAGTAGCGCATCCACCTGGTCCCTCACGGCCTTTGTGGCAGCGTCACATGACTCGAGTGCCACCTGGTCGATCAGGGCGTTGAGGTCGAAGCTGGGGTCCTGGAGGTAGAGGTGGCTGAAGATGCGCGTCGTGGCTGCGGTGAAGAGCGAGCAGCACTCCACCTCCAGGAAGGAGTCCACCGCAGCGGCGACACCCTTGAGCACCTCGGCAAGCTTGGGGAGGAGCCCTGCAAGACCATCTTCAGGAATCGCCAGCGGCTCCTTGTACCCTCCCCCGTGGATGGAGCGCAGCGCCTTGCGGAACCCGAGCTCGAGGGCCAGGAAGGTTTCGCGGTCCGTGATCGCCTTCTTCTCCGTGACAACGCGGGCTCTCTCCCTGACCTCCAGCTGGGTTGCCACCTCGGAGGCGTGCTTGGCATGGGCTTCCTGGGCGTAGGCCATCTCCTTCTTCAGCGCGTCAAGGTGACCGCGCGTCGTGGCCTGGTCAGTGGCCACCTGGGCCAACTCGGTGTCGCAATTGGCGAGCTTCACTTCGCGGCCCTTCAGGTCCTCCTACTGCTGCTGGAGCCTTTGGCTGAGCGAGGCTTGCTCCTCGTGAAGGGCCTTCAGCTTGGCCTTCGCCTTGGCGCGGCACTCTTCGGTTGACGCGCCACTCGCCAACGCTGCGTCACGAGCCTCCTTGGCTTCAGCGGCCTCCTTCCTGCCCTCGGCGGCAGCAGCCTTGGCCCGGCCCCAGGCCGTCTTAATGGACGTGTCGGCCTGGAGCCACCCAGAGAGGAGCCCCATGCGCTCCCTCGCGAGGCACCTGTCGGCGTCTTGAAGGTCCGCCCGGAGACGGCCGAGCGCAATGTAGGCCTCGTCCAGAGCCCCGGGCCTGACCAAGGGGCCACAGTTCATGAGCATGAGGATCGGAGGAGAAGGCGGCACGAGCGCAGCAGGATGTTCTGCGACTTCAGAGGGGCTGGCAAGGTCGGCTTGGATCGCCGCGGGCGCAGAGCCTACCGCGGGCGCAACGGGCGCGGCCGGCTCCGCGGCTTGCTGGCCCGCTGGGGCCAGCTCCTCCCGAGGCCACGTCATCATGTCCTGAGAAGCCCGCTCTGTCACGAGGAGACGGGGGACACTACAAAAAAAAGACACATCCGTGACATTTTGGGCCGAACGAAATTTTTTCCTGTCATGCTTATGACACTTTTATGATGATAATTATGACAAAACGTGGTATCATCATAGATGTGGTGGGCTCCTACTTCTATGACAAAAAATCATGACAGAAAATGGGCTTTTCGTCCTGGGCGGGCCGGAGACGCACCTGCATGACATTCTTTGGGCCGTCCATGACGGAAAAAATCATGGTGGAAGCAAGGGCGAGGAAAATTTCGGGGAGTTCCCGGTTATGGTGGGTGGTCGGGGCCGAGCGATGCACGGAGGGATTGCACATTTCTCTTGTACATGTACGCGCGTGTGTGCGAGGCGTTGGGCGCTAACTGAACCTGAGCGAGGCGTTCACTTACTAAACCCGAGGGATTGCACCAGCTATGTTACTGAACCCGTGCGATCGATCCCTTGGCTGTTAACTGAACCCGAGCGATTCCTTCGCTACTGCTGCTAACTGAACCCGAGCGATCAATCGCTGCGCGCTGCTGCCTCTTGATGAACAGTGAACGTGGGGGTTGCGGTTGAACGAGTCGAGACGTACGTGGTTGGGGTTGGATGAACAGTTCCCGGTGGGGGTTGGATGAACAGTAGCCCGTGGTAGTATATATAGGCCATTGCCGCTGGATGAACAGGACCCCGAGAGGAGGCTGCCACAGCCGAGCTCAATGGGGGTGGATGAACAGGACCCCGTGGAGGGCTGGTTGAACAGTAGCCGGTGGAGCGCTAGATGAACAATAGCCCCGTGGATGAACAGTAGCTGGTGGAGGCAGGAGGAAGACGCGGTGGATGAACAGTGCAGGTGGAGGCTGAAGGAAGTCGACGGTGGGTGAACAGTAGCCCGTGGAGTCCCGTTTTGCGGTACGCCACACCCCTCCGATGAACAGGACCCCCGTTTCGACCGTAGCGCTCCAACACAAGCCCGTTTCCTTGGTTGTTTACGTGCAGCGCCGTGTTTTTGTTAGTGTTCTAGGCTCGCGTCTCTAGCACGGTCTAGCCTAGGACCAGCACAGTACCGTCATTGAGCGTTTATTCAACATTGCATCTCTGAATTGATTATTGCTGACCCTTTTTGCTACCATATCATAAGCCTTCCCAGCTCCACATACATCTACATCGTGCGTTTGACACCACCTGGCAATTGCTCTGTCCAAGCTTTGTGAGTTTTGACTACAAAGGTTGCCGATCACCACCTGCTGCTGGGTAAGAACTGGTAAGAATTTGAGATTTGCTTGACGGATTTGTGACACCACACCACCACCACTTTCCAGTAGTCTGTAGGATCATATTCTTGTGTGTTTCTATTGCTGCTAACCATGGCAGGATCACAAGCCAACGAGATTGACTGGGAGAACATGACGAACAAGGAGTTGCATGATAAATTTCAGCAAATGATGAGTGGCCAGGTGGGAGATGTGCTAAACAGATTTGAAGAGGCCATGGAGAAGTCGTTCGAGACAAAGCTGGATAACAAGTTTAATGAATTGCTCACGCGTCTTCCCCAACCACCACTGGCTGCACCTGTCGCACCTCTGCAACGACAACAATAACGCCCCCTTCCAAATCAGTTCGGACGAGCGAAGCGTGTTCCTCTTGAGGATGGCCAAACTACTGGTGCTGCTGTACCTACTATTGATGCTTCTTTGGCTCCTGCTCCTGCTGCTGCTGGTGCCAAGGAGGAGGATGATTACGCGGGCGATTATGAGGATGAGGTTGATCAAAATCAGAACTACGTGCAACCACCAGCACCAGGTCGTCCACATGCAAATAATCGCAATGGTAGGCCTGCACCACCACCTCAGGTACGAGATCATGACCATCTTCCTAAATTAAAATTGAATATTCCACCATTCGAGGGTAGATATGTTCCTGATATATATCTTACTTGGGAGTTAGAAACTGAACAACGTTTTACATGTTTACAATATCCCGAGGAACGACGTGTTGCTGCTGCTGTTTGTGCTTTCACTAGTTTTGCATGTGTTTGGTGGTCTGAACATTGTAGATTATATCATATTCCAGCTACTTGGGCTGCTTTGAAAACTGCTATGCGTACTCATTGGGTTCCACCATATTATCAACGTGAATTACTTCAAAAATTGTAGCGTTTAAGACAAGGAAAGAATTCTGTAGAAGAATATTATCTGGAATTACAAACTAGCATGATTAGATGTGGTATTGTTGAGGAGAATGAAGCTATGCTTGCACGTTTTATGGGTGGTTTATATAAAGAGATTCAGACCATTTTAGAGTATAAGGAGTATAACAATATCACTCGTTTATTCCATCTTGCTTGCAAAGCTGAACGTGAAGTGCAGGATCGATAGGCATTGGCGCGGACTAACTTTTCTGCAGGTCGAACTTCATCATGGACACTGCGTGCATCCTCTACTTCCACACGTTCTGCTACACCGGCACCTCCGTCAGCTGCCACCTCCAGCCGTGATACAAGAAAGCAGGCACAACCACCACTATCTGCGAAGAGCACACCTTCCGGGCCTGCACAGAGCTCTTCTTCATCCATGGCATCAACAGGGCAAACACATGATATTATTTGTCACCGTTGCAAGGGTGGAGGTCATTATGCTAGAGAATGCCCATCTAAGCGTGTGATGATTGCTACTGAGGATGGTGGGTACAAGTCCACTAGTGACTATGATGAGGAGACTTTAGCTCTAATTACACATGAAGAACATGGTGGAGATGATTCTGAACATGAGACACAATACATGGCTCCTGAAGACGCTGACAGGTATGAATGTTTAGTTGCTCAATGTGGTTTGAGTGTGCAGGTCACACAAGCTGAGCAAAATCAGAGGCATAATTTGTTCCACACAAAGGGAGTTGTGAAGGAACGTTCTGTTCGCGTCATCATAGATGGAGGGAGCTGCAACAACTTGGCTAGCATGGAGATGGTGGAGAAGCTATCTCTCACCACAAGACCACATCCACATCCTTACTACATCCAATGGTTCAACAACAGCGGCAAGGTTAAGGTAACACGTACTGTTCGTGTGCATTTTAGTATCGCTACATATGCTGATTATGTTGATTGTGATGTGGTACCCATGCAAGCATGTTCCTTATTACTTGGTAGACCATGGCAATTTGATAAAAATTCTGTACACCATGGTAGAAACAATCAGTATACTCTTGTTCATAAGGATAAACATATTACTTTGCTTCCTACGACTCCTGATTCTATTTTAAAAGATGATATTAATCGAGCTAAGAAAGCAAAACAGGAGCAAAATAAGAGTGAAAATCAGATTGTGGCAAAAGAATTTGAGCAACAAATGAAGCCTAATAACAAACCATCATCTCATGTTGCTTCTGAAATTAAATTGAAAAGTGGATGTTTACTTGCCACCAAATCTAATATTGATGATCTAGATTTCAGCAAATCTGTTTGCTATGCTTTTGTGTGCAAAGAGGCATTATTTTCATTCGAGGACGTGCCTTCCACTTTGCCTCTTGCTGTCACTAACATTTTGCAGGAGTTCGCTGACGTCTTTCCACAAGACGTGCCACCGAGATTGCCACCTATTCGAGGGATTGAGCATCAGATTGACTTAATTCCTGGTGCTTCGCTGCCAAACCATGCGCCATACCGTACCAATCCAGAGGAGACGAAGGAGATTATGCGTCAAGTACAGGAGCTACTCGACAAAGGTTATATACGCGAATCTCTTAGTCCTTGTGCTGTTCCTATTATACTAGTGCCAAAAAAGGATGGTACGTTGCGTATGTGTGTTGATTGTAGAGGCATTAATAATATAACTATTCGTTATCGTCATCCTATTCCTAGGCTAGATGATATGCTTGATGAATTAAGTGGCTCTACAATATTCTCCAAAGTTGATTTGCGTAGTGGATACCATCAAATTCGTATGAAATTGGGAGATGAATGGAAAACGGCATTTAAAACTAAGTTTGGTTTATATGAGTGGTTGGTCATGCCTTTTGGGTTAACTAATGCACCTAGTACTTTCATGAGGTTAATGAACAAAGTTTTACGTGCTTTCATTGGACGATTTGTGGTTGTCTATTTTGATGATATACTGATTTATAGCAAATCTTTGGAAGAACATTTGGAACATTTACGTGCTGTTTTTATTGCTCTACGTGATGCATGTTTGTTTGGTAACCTTGGGAAGTGCACCTTTTGCACCGACCGAGTATCTTTTCTTGGCTATGTTGTTACTCCACAGGGAATTGAAGTTGATAAAGCCAAGATTGAAGCTTTTGAGAGTTGGCCGCAGCCCAAAACGGTCACACAAGTGCGGAGTTTCCTTGGCCTCGCTGGTTTCTATAGGTGTTTTGTGAGAGATTTCAGCACCATTGCTGCACATCTTAACGAGCTTACAAAGAAGGATGTGCCTTTTGTTTGGGGTACCGCACAGGAAGAATCCTTCACGGTGTTGAAAGATAAGTTGACACATGCTCCTTTACTCCAACTTCTTGATTTTAATAAGACTTTTGAGCTTGAATGTGATGCTAGTGGAATTGGATTAGGAGGTGTGTTATTACAAGATGGCAAACCTGTTGCATACTTTTCTGAAAAATTGAGTGGGCCTAGTCTGAATTATTCTACTTATGATAAAGAATTATATGCTCTTGTTCGGACTTTAGAGACATGGCAACATTATTTATGGCCCAAAGAATTTGTTATACATTCTGATCATGAATCTTTGAAACGTATTAAAAGTCAAGCTAAACTGAATCTCAGACATGCTAAATGGGTTGAATTCATTGAGACTTTCCCTTATGTCATTAAACACAAGAAGGGTAAAGAAAATGTTATTGCTGATGCATTGTCTCGTCGCTATACTATGCTTTCACAACTTGACTTCAAAATATTTGCCTTGGAGACCATCAAAGATCAATATGTGCATGATGCTGATTTTAAAGATGTAATGCAGAATTGTAAAGAAGGAAGAACATGGAACAAGTTTGTCGTTAATGATGGATTTGTGTTCCGTGCTAACAAGCTATGCATTCCAGCTAGCTCCGTTCGTCTTTTGTTGTTGCAGGAGGCGCATGGAGGAGGATTAATGGGACACTTTGGCGTGAAGACGACGGAGGACGTACTTGCTACACATTTCTTTTGGCCAAAGATGAGACGGGATGTTGAGCGCTTTGTTGCTCACTGCACTACATGTCAAAAAGCTAAGTCACGACTCAATCCTCATGGTTTATATATGCCTTTTCCTGTACCTAGTGTTCCATGGGAGGATATCTCTATGGACTTTGTTTTGGGTTTACCTCGAACAAAGAAGGGGAGGGATAGCATATTTGTTGTCATGGATAGATTCTCTAAAATGGCACACTTCATACCATGTCATAAAAGCGATGATGCTGCTAATGTTGCTGATTTGTTCTTTCGTGAAATTATTCGCTTGCATGGTGTGCCAAATACAACTGTTTCAGATCATGATACTAAATTTCTTAGCCACTTTTGGAGATGTTTATGGGCTAAGTTGGGGACTAAATTGCTTTTTAGTACTACATGTCACCCCCAAACTGATGGACAAACTGAAGTAGTCAATAGAACATTGTCTACTATGCTTAGGGCTATTTTGAAGAATAACCAGAAAATGTGGGAAGAATGCTTGCCTCATATTGAATTTGCTTATAATCGTTCGCTGCATTCTACTACTAAGATGTGCCCTTTTGAAATTGTGTATGGTTTCCTACCTCGTGCACCTATTGATTTGTTGCCTCTTCCATCTTCGGAGAAGGTTAATTTTGATGCTAAACAACATGCTGAATTGATCTTAAAAATGCATGAGTTAACTAAGGAAAATATTGAGCGCATGAATGCTAAATATAAACTTGTTGGAGATAAGGGTAGAAAACATGTTGTCTTTGCACCTGGAGATCTTGTTTTGTTACATTTGCGTAAGGACAGGCTTCCAGATTTGCGCAAGTCAAAGCTAATGCCACGTGCTGATGGTCCTTTTAAGGTGTTAGAGAAAATAAATGATAATGCATATAAACTTGAGCTGCCTGCAGATTTTGGGGTTAGTCCCACTTTTAACATTGCAGATTTGAAGCCTTATTTGGGTGAGGAAAATGAGCTTCCGTCGAGGACGACTTCATTTCAAGAAGGGGAGGATGATGAGGACATCAATACCGTTGTTACACCCACAGCCCCTGCTGCTATACATACGGGACCAATTACTAGAGCTCGCGCACGCCAATTGAATTACCAGGTACTTTCGTTTCTTGGTAACGATTCTAATTGTCATGAGAATATGATGCTGCCTAAATTGGATACATTTGTTTTGCTTACAAATGAAGGGCCTAGCTTGGACAAGAAAGAGGAACCTTGGAGCAAGTTCAAGCATGGAGATGATGGCATGCGCAAGGGGAACAAGAACGGAGTTACAAGTGATGATTTCAGGACTTTGAAGCCACCATAATCAGTGCATGAAGCCTTGGATGAAATATACAAGATGCCACTTCATAAATTTCGTCCAGAGGCTATTATAGGTGCAGCGTCACCTTATTATTGGGCCAGGCCCATGTAATTTCGAAATACTTGAGTATAGGCTGTTTTTAGAGTCTGTATGTGTGGGGAAACAAGAGATAGGGTTGGTTTCGGACCCCTCCTTCAAGGGCCACAAAATCCCCCCCCTCTTCCTCCATATATACAACCCTTAGGGCACCGTTTAGACTTTGGGTTTTGTTTAGATTAAAAGTTCGCCATAGCTGCAACTTCGCGTACTTCGTTTGTGTTCAACGACCAGACCAAGACGTCATAGAACCCCACCTTGATCAATAAATCTTTCATCTTTTATTCACAATATCCAGATTGCAATTTCAGTTTCTTGCTTGTTCTTCGATTGCTTGCAGGAAATAGACCTTCGTGGTCAGGTTGATCGTGCTCCGGCGTGGTCAATAACCTCTCGGAGTTGGTTTAGCGATTGCTAAGGCGCGACGTCCTCGCACGTTTGTAGTCGAATCGTCAAAGTCTACTCCACCAAAAATGATAGCCACCATCTCATCGAAAGATGGGACACCTTTGCCTCTATCAGAAATGACCCGGGGGGGGGGGTCTGTGTGGATCGGAGGGAGTATATTGTACATTCAAAAGCGAAACGAACGTACTGTACCCACCCTAGTCCTCTTTCAATCGATCTCCGGACCCCCGAGATGAAACCGAGAGAGAACGAGTGGGTGCATGTCTGATACCTAAGGCAGATTCAAAATTTTGAACCGGTGATCATAGCATCAGCAAATCATATATAAAGGGTATTCAATGTTCGTTTCGCTTTTGAACATACAATATACTCCCTCCGATCCTTTCTAGTTTACATATAAGTTTTATGTGTAGTCAAAGTATCTCTACTTTAATCAAACTTACAGAAAAAAGTATCAACATTCAACAACGCCCAATCAATATTGTTAGATTCGTACGTACTCCTAGATTTGTATTCAAACAGAGATGGTTTCCAATTTGTTTTCAAACACGCGAATGTGCTTGTTGCGCATGCTCTTCCTACTAGGATTTCGCCATGTATAGCCAGTCCAATAGTAACTAGCTCCCTGTGTAATAGTAGTAGAAGTAGTAGTACTGGTGGAGTACTGACAACATCTGCAGTAGAGTATGCAGTGCTCATAGTACTAGTAGTATACTCCCTTCATTTTTATTTACTCCGCATAAAACGGAGGGAGTACTAGTAACACTCGGCCGACCTCTCTCTCTTCTAGTAGTATAAATGACGCGGGCGGGGGAGGGGGAGGGACGTCGGTTTGCTCTCAACTGTGGTCCCACAAGCGAGCGAAAATGCAAGACGAAGTGCGTTCCATTCGGTGAGCGACATGGAGGGTCCAGCGTGCCGGGGTGCAACGCGAACGCGACAAGAGTGATGTACACCATCCGTTCCTCAGCTAAGTTCGACCACCAATCACCACCGCGCCCCACTCCTCCTCACCTTATCTCTCATCTTTCTCGAGATATCATTTTTTGATGAAATTCTCGAGATACCATTTTTCGATGAAATTCTTGAGATATAAAAAAAATGCATCCCGATGTTCCGTGCAATGCACGAACATCTTGCTAGTCATCTTGAGATTTACGAAGTCACGGCCTCGTCGTCGACAGGAACGGTGGGGAGGTCCGGACGTCTGCCACGTGAAACTCCGAAACTTTGGTCCCATCCCACCCCACAACTCTCCAGGCTCCAGCCGTCCGGCTTTGCAAACTCCACACAGTCAAAACTGATTGACCGGTCGTCACCGAAACCACTATTCACACCAGAACCTTCGCTGCTCGGCCTACGCCAGCTACTTGCCGGCCGGTCACCACTGCCCCAAAACCACACCTCCTCTCTAGCCCATTCCCCCACCTTTCGATCCCCTAGCCCGCATCAACTGTCCCCTAGTTCGCCGAAAAGCCATGGTGCGCCGCAAGATCACGTACTACAAGATGCTGACGCCGGAGCGCCGCGCAAAAATTGCGGCGCCGGTCGGCGCCACATACCTCCGTTCCCAAGCTTGCTTTGCGGCGGGCCAATCCCCGAGTTCTCTGGAGCCAAGCTCCGAGGAGGAGGAAGCTGATCCAATGTTCATGGCGGAGGTCGCGGCGCAGAAGGCCCCCGATGTGTATGAGATGATGGACGTCGACTTCGTGCCGGCGTCCGGGTCCCCCATGGTGCAGGCGGACTAGCGGTTCAACCTGGCGATCCTAAAGGAGGACCGGGAGGCGGAGGCTCAACTCGATGCGGAGCGCGCGGATGCCGCTGCCATCGAGGCCCTCCTGCAGGTGGAACCGGATGTCGTGGATGTGAACCGGGCGGCGGAGGCTCAACTTGACGCGGAGCGCGCGGATGCCGCTACCATCGAGGCCCTCCTGCAGGCGGAACTGGACGTTCTAGACTTGAACTGGGCGGCGGAGGCTCAACTCGACGTGGAGCGCGCGGATGCCGCTGCCAACGAGGCCCTCCTGCAGGCAGAACCGGATGTCCTGGACGTGAACCGGGCGGTGCTCGCGTCCGTGCAGAGCGCCCGCACGCTCTGCGTGAACGAGTAGCTGGAGGCCGAGGACAACCACGGTGCGGAGACACATGTCGGCAGCTATGGCTGGTTCGCACTGGCAGCCAAAGATGACGAGGCCATCTCGTTCCGCGAGCAGTGATAGTTTTTCTTATGTTGTTGTTTTTAGGGATCTTTTGCTGTGTAAAAAGATATATTTGTGCAAGTTGCCTGACTTTCATCATTTGGGTCAGTCGACCATTTCAGGCGGTTGGATGAATATCCTATGTCTCCTAACCCTTCTTCTTCCTCACCTCTTCTTCTTCCCCAACAGACCACCGCACAGGCCGTACAGATCTTCCCCAACATGCGGTTGGATAAATATACTGTATGAACGAAAATTATGTGTCAGCGGTAGGATGGCTGAGTTTGGTTTGATCACATGCGGTAGCACGTGTCAGTGAGGGTGCGTTTGCTTGGTTGGGTTTGCGGCGTGCAGGAGCGATTATGTGAGGGTGCGGTGCAACCGCAACAGCCATGCGCAAGTGTACCTCCTTTTCATTTTGAAAACTTTAGGCAAGCTTGGCAAAAATGTGTGGCGAAGTATGGCAATGCAAGGCCTAGACCCAAACAGGATACAAGTACGTACGTACTACTTGTGTTAAAAAAGAAAGGCGGGGTTTTCCTTCGCGGGATTGATCGATACAAATCCTCGTTTGATGTGTCAATTAATGTGTATTTTTTTCTCCAACGCCCAAAGAGCTAACCATCTCACTCCTCATTGCTTGATTAATGCAGCGCCATGCAAACCAACCTTCTCACTTCCACATGCATGCAAGGGTATATTTAATGTCCTTGGTTGCTAGTACGAGGCAAACCCCATCAATTTTGCCTCGATTAGTGTTAGTGGCCTTCTGCAAATTGTAATTTTGATACTGGTCTTGTATACAAAAAAATGAAGGTAGTAACTATTTGACTTCCTTCCCCATTGCGGTGACGTCGACGATATCTCGAATGTTGTGGTTTGGCGAAGTGCATTCGATGGAGCACACCATTGAGGGAGACCACGGTAATTCGTTTGCAAGTGCCGCCTGCAAGCCAAGATAACCGCCTTCTTTGCATTCAGGAAGTCCGTTGAACCAAAGGACGCGTAAATGTACTAGTACTACACAATAGCGTCGTCCGTCCGGCTTAGTGCGGTAAGTGTCGGTATCAAAACCGGCCGATCTCGGGTAGGGGGTCCCGAACTGTGCGTCTGAGGATCGAAGGTAATAGGAGACAAGGGACACGATGTTTACCTAGGTTCGGGCCCTCTTAATGGAGGTAAAACCCTATGTCCTGCTTGATTGTATTTGATGAGTATAGGGGTTACAAGAGTTGATCTACCACGAGATCGTAATGGCTAAACCCTAGATGTCTAGCCTATGGGAATTGTGATTACCTCTACGGACTAAACCCTCCGGTTTATATAGACACCGGGGGAACCTAGGGTTGTACAGAGTCGGTTTATAGAGAAAGGAATCTTCATATCCGAACGCCTAACTTGCCATCCACGCAAAGGAGAGTCCCATCTGGACACGGGAGAAGGTCTTCTATCTTGTATCTTCACAGCCCATCAATCCAGCCCATGTCACATAGCTCGGACGCCCGGGGACCCCCTAATCCAGGACTCCTTCAGTAGCCCCTGAACCAGGCTTCAATGATGATGTGTCCGGCGCACAGATTGTATTCGGCATTGCAAGGCGGGTTCCTCCTCCGAATACTTCAAAGCAGTTGATCAAAAGAACTATATCCGGCTCTGTATAATAGTTACAACCCTGAACCACAAGGGCAAAATACTCAAACAATACAGGTCACGTATATTGACAGCTTTTCCGGTGAGACGTTATGTTCTGGCCTTTATTATCATTTCGAACCATTTTGCAGCCTCCGCTTTGCGTTCCGAGGCGCGGTTCTCATTGACACGTCTTGTCGAAGCAGAGATCGTGTCCCCTTATTGCGGGATTTCCATCAATACGGGCTTGGGTAATCCAACCGTGCCGTTCGCATGACCCCTTGGGAATAGGCGAGTTTTAAGGCTCGTGGGGGGACGCTCAATATTCACTGCCTTTATAAGAAGATAAGGATCCATCTTTCACCCCATGCCTTCTTCCTCAGCCCATCCATCCTCGAGCTCCAGCGCCCAAGCTTCAATCTTTCCGTCCCCAGCAAACACTCCAGCCATGTCCGGATCTGGAGCGTAGGGCAAGTGGATGGCCTCCTCCGTCACGGAGGGAAACATCAAGGAACTCCGGGAAGCGGGGTATTTAGCCGCGGAAATCGCCCACCGGCTCCCTGCCAAAAAGCAGATCATCCCCACCCCGCAGCCTAATGAGAGGGTAGTATTTATCCCTCACTTTCTTCGCGGGCTAGGGTTTCCGCTACACCCTTTCGTCCACGGGCTCATGTTCTATTATGGGCTGGATTTCCACGATCTAGCCCCGAATTCTTTCCTCAACATCTCGGCGTTTATCGTCGTGTGTGAGGCGTTCCTCCGAATCCCCCCTCACTTCGGCTTGTGGCTCAAGGTCTTCAACGTGAAGCCGAAAGTGGTCGAGGGTCAACACGCGGAGTGCGGCGGCGCCATGGTGAGCAAGCTCCCCAATGTTACCTGGCCAAAGGGGACTTTCGTAGAGACCGTGAAGGGATGGCAACAGGAGTGGTTCTACATCACGGAGCCCCGTGACGCCAAATGGGCCGCCACTCCTGAGTTCAAATCCGGTCCTCCAATGCGGCTTGCATCATGGATTAACAAGGGCCTGGATTGGGCATCGTCTGATGAGGTAATGACACTGCAAAAGCGCGTCAAGCACATGGTAGAAAAGAACACCAGTCTTGCCAATGTGATTCAGGTGATGCTTTTTCGCCGGATTCTCCCCTGCCAACGCCGGACTCTCCAAATGTGGGAGTTTGATCCGGCCAGTCCCCGAACCTTGCAGCGGTTCTTCGGCACAATGCACGAAGATATATGGAAGCTGCTTTTCAAGCCCCAGAAGTCGTGGCCGAAAACGACCGAAGACCTCGGCCTCGACTGCACTCACCCAGCTACCCCGGTAAGTGTTAAATTTCTGAACACAACTTAGTTCATTAATCCAAGGGGATGTACTAAGGATTCAATCCTCTAAACAGGACTGGACAAAGAAGCCGGAGCGAATAAGGTGTCCAGCTCCCCTCCCCGAAAACCCAGCTGATCCTTTGCTAACGAGGATGCTGGTACAGGCGCCATACCAGGCGCCAGAGAAGAAGGCCAAGAAGAAGAGCAAGGAGGCCGAGAACGGCCCCCATCATAAAGGTACTCCGGACGCTATGCCCGGAGGGACCGAGGCTTCCTCCTCCCACGAGGGGGACGAAGATGAAGAGGAGGAGGAGGAGGAAGATAACCCTCCTCCCAAGGGGAAAAAGAGGGCAGCTTCCGTAGATCCGGAAGCGGAGGCGTCCAAGCGGGGGAAGATATCCCTCTCGGATGACTCGGATTCAAATGCCGAAGCCATCCCCCAGCTGCGCCCCAGGGTGAAGCCCCTTGCCGAATCGTAAGTATTCGAAGATACTATGCACATATCCGACCTATCACGAATTGTGGGATAATATATCATTTATGCATTTCAGTCCAGCCCGCGTTCTCCCTCAACAATCATTGTCTTCGGGGAACTCCTTAGCGTCGGGGATGATGGAGAGCGAAACGCCTCCGCGAGCCACTCCGCCGCCTGCCACGGATGACACCGAGGTGTTGTCCCAAAAGACCTCCCCAGGCCACAAAGAGGTGCGGGAGGCTGACAAGGCGGCGCCGGAGGGTAATACCCTGGCTGCCGAAAACATGGGGGGGGGGGGGGGGTAAAACCCCCATGGATACTGACGACGGTGGCCCAGACAAGTACGGATCATGGCCGAATACCACTCCGGAGACCCAAACGGCTCCGGAGTCGAGCGAGCAGCCCCCTTTGAAGGAGGGGAGAGTGCTGACTCCACTGGCGGCCTCCGTCAATCCTGAGGCGCCGGACACATTGAGGGAGGCACTTTGCCATGCTTCCGTCGTGGAGGAGCACCGTACCCTGATGGGTATGGTGATTGAAAAGGTTCAGTCCGCCAAAAGCGGGCTGAACGAAGCCTTCACCAGCCTATTAATAGGCTTTGAGGTATGCGATGTAATATTTTTAGCTGCTTTTCATACGAAAAATACGCTTGTGTATAGATAGTAGCCCCTGAGACTCTGTTTGGTTCTTAAAAAAGAGCCAAACAGAGGATCAAATATTTGCAGGATATAACAATCTTGTCTATTTTGATAAACAGGCTTCAATGTTAGCGGCAACCGCCGAGGCCGCTGAGGTTTCCGAACATAAGCGGAAACTGGAGCTGGCCGAGAAGGATATTGTCCTTATTAACAAGCGGTTCGACGAGACACAAGGTATATACCACATATCGCATTCGTGTCTGTATTGAGACATAAACTCTGAGTAAAAACTCATGCGCTGATATGTGGATGGGTACAGGCGGCGCTGCGGAGGTCGAGGCCCTCAGGGGTGCTCTTGCATAGGCCAAAGAGCAGGCAAAGGTGAGCAAAGCGGCCGCTGAAACAGCGGCCACGGATTTGAAGTCCAAGCAGGCCGCCCGGCGCCAATACGAGGAGCGGGTAGCCAAATTGGAGCAAGAACTCAAGGACGCCGCTAGCAAGTGCGAGTCCTTAGAAGAGAAGAACAAAGCCCAGGCGGCTGATCTCGCCAAGGCCCTCCAAGAGGCCGAGGAAGGGCGGACCGAATCCCGAGCAGCTCGCGAGGAGGTCCGGCAAGCCGGACAGATAGCGGCTGGTAAGCCCTTTCTTTTACAGAGTAAATTTGGCAGTCAGAAGTATGCCTTGCTCACTAGGCTGTGGAATTCTTCAGACGCCTTTGTGGATCTTTCGAGGAGTGCTGCTGACGCCGCGCAATTCTTCCGGGCCCAAGAAGGGCACACGACGAAGAAGTTGTGTTGGTCACAGTTCACGGCGGGGGAGCGCCCAGCGCTGTTAAATGACCAGATGACGCAGTGGGCCGAGCTGCATAGGATGTCCAGATTGGCCATGAGGGACATCATAGTCCGGCTGTGGCCAACCGAACCTGTGCCGAGCAGCTATTTTGGCCTAGTGCAGCGAATCGTCGACGCGCTGCCCCGAATTGATGCAGTTAAGCGGTCGGCATGTATAGAGGGTGCACAGATGGCCTTCGCCCGTGTCAAGATGCACTGGGCAAAGATGAAGGCAGCCGACGTGGCAGTTGAGGGACCGCCCGAAGGTAAGGTCCACCGCAAGCCGGAGCGCTACTTCGACGATGTCCTGGAAGGTGCCCGTTTGATAGAGGGTCAATGCTCAAAGGATATTATGTTCAAGTAAATGTATCCGAGTTGCCCAGACATTGTGTTATAAACCTAGGCTTTTGTAATATATTTGTGCCTGTAATCTTACATTATTTTTCCTCCTGTGCGGCCGTTTTTATCTTTGAGAGTTTGCCAGTCGTCGGCTTCAGCCCCCACGTAGGTACTACGGGGGTGTTCGGAACAGCACATAATCACACTTGACCCAACGTCTTGGTCCGTAAAGGAGGTGTTAGTGCGGCGAACCAAGCAATCGGACTATGCGGCTTTACCACTCTCACTTAGCCATAGGAGTTTGACATTGGGGCTGTAAGATAGCCCATGGTGCGTATGCGGCTATCAAACTTAGATGCCTTTAGACGCGTGACTGACAAAAGCCAGTCCTTCATGTAATACGAAAAAATCGCTAAAGATTTAATAAGTCGCCGAATTGCTGACCAGCTCTCGCCGCATCACGACAGTCAGTTTTCGGCTTTCTCTACTGAGGTGCTTGACCAGGCTAGCCGGAAACACAATCGCAGTAGTTCTCCCTTTACTACCTTAGCCGAGAACAAAACGTAAGGTAGCAAGCACAGGAGCCGGGCAACCCAACTATTGACCAAAGACGTGATTCGGAGCCGATGCATATAATGCAGTATTCGGGACGCCGAAGTGCACTCTAAGAGTGTTCGGACTTTTAATTGTTGAAGATACATATAGAGCCCCTGGCGATTAAAGTCGTACCAAGGTTTATATGCCAATTCCGACGTGAAGTGGAAAAATAGAAAAAGGCAAGCCAATGCCTAACAGGGTTGGGCGAAACTATTTCCATTATAGTCTGATTGGTACGTCAAACGTATTTGTATGGAAGATGCGATAAGCATCACGGCTATTTTACATGCCGAAGACAAGGGAAAGCTGTATACAGGCCCTAAAATTAAAAATTTGATCTTGAAGATCCTTTGGACACTCTGCCGCACATCTGCGCCGCTTGTCACCTTGGTGTATGATCCTTTGAGAGGATCAATAATTGAGTATGCATAAGGGGCCTGGAAGGCGGCCCCTATTACCACCAGGAATTGATGTAAGTTGTAAAGAACCTGAAAAATAAAAACGAGAAGAGAAAAGGTGGAGCAATATGGAGGTCCGGATAGGGTCGAGCCGTACCGTGGACCTTATGTTTAGCATGCCTCCGTCCTTGCCCATGGTATTTTTAACGCGTAGTTATGTACGCGTGGTACGTATGCCGCTATAAGGCTGGGGCATTGACGGAGGCCGAATTGCTAACCTAGCTTTGGATGAGCCGGACTATCGTTCTGCAGGGTAGACCGGACTCGTTTAGCCGTGTCCGGGGGCTTGACTGCCAGTGTAGTATTCGGCTTAGCGAGGCCACCCTGCACCTCGGCTGCGATGGCCGCGGTATGCTCCTCTGTACAGAGGGAGCGCTCCATGTTTCCATTGACTGTTATAACACCTCGTGGTCCAGGCATCTTGAGCTTTAAGTAAGCATAATGCGGGACTGCATTGAAGCAGGCGAAGGCAGTATGTCCGAGCAGTGCGTGATAACCACTGTGGAAGGGGACGATATCGAAGATCAAGTCTTCGCTTCGGAAGTTGTCCGGCGAACCGAAGACTACTTCCAATGTGATTGAGCCCATGCAGCGGGCCTCTACACCTGGTATCACTCCTTTAAAGGTGGTTTTAGTAGGCTTGATTCTTGACGGATCAATACCCATTTTGCGGACAGTGTCCTGATAATGCAGGTTAAGGCTGCTACCACCATCCATGAGGACTCGCGTAAGGTGGAATCCATCGATAATTGGATCGAGGACCAAAGCTGCCGATCCTCCATGACAGATACTGGTTGGGTGATCCTTTCGATCGAAGGTGATCGGACAAGCCGACCATGGGTTGAATTTTGGGGCGACCGGCTCTACGGCGTAGACGTCCCTTAGCGCCCGTTTGTGCTCCTTCTTGGGAATATGTGTAACATATATCATACTCGCCGTTTTTACCTCGGGGGGAAATTTCTTCTGCCCCCCTGTGTTCGATGGGCGAGGTTCTTCATCGTCGTCCTCACTGGGCGACCCTTTCCCCTTATGTTCGGTGTTTAGCTTACTGGCCTATTTAAAAACCCAACAATTTCTGTTGGTATGATTGGCAGGCTTGTCGGGGGTGCCGTGGATCTGGCAAGGTTGATCAAGTATTCTGTCCAGACTGGATGGACCATCTTTGTTTCCTTTGAATGGCTTCTTCCGCTGACCGGGTTTAGAGCCACTGAATCCGGCGTTGACCGCCGTATCTTCAGTATCTGCATTGTTGCTTCGACGCTTGTGTTTGTTGCGTCGTGGCCTACCGTTGCCGTCTCTGGCTTCGGAGGTGCCAGGGTCGCTGGTGCTATTGCTTCGACGGGCTAGCCAGCTATCTTCTCCCGCGCAAAAGCGGGTCATGGGTGCGGTAAGGGCCGCCATGGACTTCGGTTTTTCCTGGCCGAGGTGTCGGGCGAGCCACTCGTCCCGGACGCTATGCTTAAAGGCCGCGAGTGCTTCGGCGTCCGGACAGTCGACAATTTGGTTCTTTTTAATTATGAACCTAGTCCAGAGCTTCCGGGCTGACTCTCTAGGTTGCTGGACTATATGAATAAGGTCGTCGGCATCTGGAGGCCGGACATATGTGCCTTGGAAGTTGTCTCTAAAGGCATCTTCCAAATCCTCCCAGCTGCCAATGGAGTTTTCTGGGAGGCTGTTTAGCCAGTGCCGAGCCGGTCCCTTTAATTTTAGCGGGAGGTACTTGATGGCATGGAGATCGTCACCGTGGGCCATGTGTATGTGGAGAAGAAAGTCCTCAATCCATACCGCGGGATCTGTCGTTCCATCGTATGATTCGATGTTTACGGGTTTAAACCCTTCTGGAAATTGGTGCTGCATTACCTCATCCGTAAAGCACAAGGGGTGTGCGGCGCCTCTGTATCGGGCAACGTCATGATGGTATTCGGACGATATCCGCATTCGGTTTTCATCCCGGTTGAGGTTGTGCTTATCACGCCAGGCTTGACGGCCATCGTCTCTTGTTGGAGCACGTCCCCTTGATCTGTAGATTGATCTGGTCTGGCCGGCTCTATTGTCCAGCTCCTGTCGTAGGTCATAGGTGTAGTCCGGAGCAGCTACCCCCTACTTGTGTGGCGAGGTGGCGCGGGCTGGTGTGCGGCGTGTGTAGCCGCTCTGTCCCGACCACGTGGTGGTCGGTCGGGTTCGTCAGTAGGATTATACCTTGGCGGTATTGGCTCAGGGGCCTCGTTGTCAAATTGTGGTAGTAGCTTGCGCTTTGGGTAGCTCTTTGTTGGGCGCTCGAGGCCGTATTCTTCGGCCGCTAGGACTTTAGTCCATCTATCGTTGAGCGTATCCTCTTCGGCTTGAAGCCGTTGCTATTTCTTTTTTAGGCTCCTCGCTGTTGCGATGAGCTGTCGCCTAAAGCGCTCTTGCTCGAGGGGTTCCTCTGGCACGATGAAATCTTCGTTGTCGAGGCTGACTTCCTCCTCGGAGGCCGGTAAATCGTTACTGTCCTCCGAATCATCATTCTCGGTCGGTTCGTCTAGGTCGACTTGTCTGTCTTCCCCGTCATCCTATTCTACGGCAGGCTTGATGGGGTGTTTCGAGTCTTCGGCATTCTCAGGAGTGTCATTATCTCCGGTGCCGGTATTACTTTCCTTTCCTCGCCGCCATCTTGAACGGCGTTGTTTATGTCGTTGCTTTGGTGGAATTTCGACGGGCTTGTCCTCGATCGGATCCTGATTGCCATCGTCATCCTCTTTGGGTGCATCCACCATGTACACGTCGTATGTAGAAGTGGCAGTCCAACGCCTGGTGATAGGCGGGTTTTGAGCTGGTTCGGCTCCGGCATCGTCGTCCATACCGTCGATGTCTTCGGAAGCGTAATCGAGCATGTCGGTTAAGTCTTCGACAGTGGCTATCAACTAGGTGGTGGGTGGGACATAAAATTCCCCGCTCTCAGCCCCTAGTCCGGGCTGGGCGTAGTTCGGAAGTGACTCCTCTGTAATGGCGAGGGATCGCATTAAGTCCAGAGCCTCGCTTAAGGGCGAGGATTGGACGGGGAGACCAAAGTCTTTGGCGCTGGGTGAGGCGAAAGCCTCCTAGCCATGCTTACTTGTCGTGGAGCTTAAGAGTTCGGATTTAGAGTCCGGGGACGAGTCCGGCTCTCCGGTGATAAAGGGAATCCGGTTTGACTCTGGGCTAGCCGATGACGCGGTCTCCTTTGGATCTCCGGTAGTAAGCTCCATGATTGCGGAGAGTCCGGCGGGTTCCAAACTCCCATCTCCGGACCCAGTGATTTGCTCCGGATCTAAGGCCAGAGCGGTGGTCGGGGCCGCGAATCCTTCGAAGATCAAGTCTCCTCGAACATCGGCGACATAATTCAGATTCCCAAAACTGATCTGATGACCAGGGGCGTAGCTGTCGATCTGCTCGAGGCGGCCGATCGAGTTGGCACGCAGAGCGAAGCCGCCGAACACAAAAAGTTGATCGGGGAGGAAGGTATCCCCGGAAACAACATCGTTGTTGATGATCGAACGAGCCATCGAACCTTCTGCTGATGACACAGTGGAACTCCTAATGAAAGCACCAATGTCGGTGTCAAAACCGACCGATCTCAGGTAGGGGGTCCCGAACTGTGCATCTGAGGATCGAAGGTAACAGGAGACAAGGGACACGATGTTTACCCAGGTTCAGGCCCTCTTAATGGAGGTAAAACCCTACGTCCTGCTTGATTGTATTTGATGAGTATAGGGGTAACAAGAGTTGATCTACCATGAGATCGTAATGGCTAAACCCTAGATGTCTAGCCTATCGGAATTGTGATTGCCTCTACGGACTAAACCCTCCGGTTTATATGGACACCGGGGGAACCTAGGGTTGTACAGAGTTGGTTTATAGAGAAAGGAATCTTCATATCCGAACGCCTAACTTGCCATCCACGCAAAGGAGAGTCCCATCTGGACACGGGGGAAGGTCTTCTATCTTGTATCTTCACAGCCCATCAGTCCGGCCCATGTCACATAGCTCGGACGCCCGAGGACCCCCTAATCCAGGACTCCCTCAGTAAGGTGGTTTCTCGAAGAAGACGATGGAGAAGGGGAGTCAGCGAAGAGTGAAATGATGGTTGCTTCATCCGTGCTTTGTGATTTGATGCCTCACTACTTTGTGATTTGTGATAGTAGGGACAGGGGAGTAGACTCTGTGCTCTATACTGTACATGCGTCCAAGCACGGGAGAAAGAGGAGAGAGGTTGCATTTTTCTATTCCTTCAATCAATCAATTAGGGAGCTTTGGTTCCATCTTTTTGGCTTTGGCAGCACCGTCCACAATGGTTCCCATCGATGCCAAAAGGTATTTTCACATTTGGCTACACATTGTGGATGCCCTTAACCATACCACTTGGTTTTGCTCCTATGTGCTATCTATACAAATCTCGATTATATTGATCTAAAAAATTATAGTATCAAGATTAGTAAAAAGGAGGTGTTTTTTCCGCGCGAAAGGCGGGGGAGGTTTCTTATTTTTATAGGACGTTGGCCTGGCGGTTTGGTAACATGCAGTCCCACGTGTCAGTGCTTTACCAAGCTGATCCGCGTCCCACATGAGGCAGAACAACGGCAGAAGCAACACGTGGTTAACTTGAAGAAGATGAGGGAGAAGAGGATTCAGCAATGAGTGAAATGATGGTTGCTTCGTCCCTCCAACTTCTTTTTTTAGCATTACTTCGTCCCTCCAACTTAACTGCGGGAAAGGTGCAACTTTGTGATTTGACGCCTCATTGCTCATTACTACGCCGGTGCCATGACTGGGGTGCTTCACCCCTGCTGCTCTGTACTGTTATTTCAGTATGGCATGTGGACCTGATTGCTTGATGTCCCACATGTCGGCGAAAGGGACTAGAACATTTATGAAAGCGAGCGCTCCACTCTTACGATGGAGGAGTACACGACACGGCAGCCCAGTGAACTGTTACTTGTACTGTAGTACTACCATAGTTTTGCTGCTTCGCACGATCCATTGATACAAACCCGATTAAACAGGCAAGAGCGGGATTTTTCCCGTGTGGTAGATGATACTAGCTATACATTTCAAAGGCAATTTTAATGTATGCAAACTGAATAATTAAGTAACAATATGAGATCTAGTAAAACTAAAAACACATATGATTTATTGTGTTAGAGTGTAGTAGTAGTGTTGTATTGCATAGTTGTTAGATGTAACATGCGAGAACATGTAGAGATGTACTTTTGGAGGGCCTAAAGAGAGAAATTGGGCATAAAGTGGATTCAAATATTTGTATTCGTCTTCATAGCATTTGTAACTCATATCTATAGTTTGTATAGTAGACGTGAATGCTTGTTCGCTCTTACGAAACCAGTATAGCAATAATGGGGTGGCGTGCGCCAATTTAGGCACTGGCACGTTGGCCTACTCTGCTCCACAGAGAGAGCGAGAGAAGAGATAAATACACGGGCGATCAGTGTATTTCAAGCGAAAAGCGTAATATGGTCACCGGACTTCAGAATACGCTCATTACGGTCACTATATATGTTTTGCGGTGATTATACGGTCACTTGCTCACCGTTTAGCATCGGATTACACTCTGTTGACCGGCCAAATAGTCTGTGTGGCACTATGTTGACTGGTTAAATTGACCATGTTCCTTGTGGGTCCCACCTGTCAGTTCACATAGGTAAAAGGTAAGATAAACACAAATTTACGCAGGCGCGACAAGACTCCAACCCGTGCACGGGAACCACCTGGTTGTGTATGTGTCTGTCAGGGCCTGATGTGTGCACATGCATGTGTAGGTTGAGCACTTGAGCGTGAGTGTGTGTGTTGGTCGTGTGGTGTATGCATGCATGCGTGCGTGTGTGCGTGTGAGTGTTGTGTGCATGCGTGGCTGTGTGTGTACGTGTGAGTGTTGCGTGCATGCGTGGCTGCGTGTGTTCATGTGAGTGTTGCATGCATGCAGTTCGTGTGCATGCGTGCGTGTGTGTATAATCACCACACCAGCTCCTTTGTGTTAAAACAGACGGTTCAGCATACCAATACAAGGCCACCTTGTCCACTGTGCCCGTGGTCATGACTTTGAACCACCCTCTAATATTTTTTATCGTTTGTTTTCATTCTTATACACGCCGACAGGTGGGCTCAATGGTAGTGAGATAATGTGATGCAACACTAGATGTGCCACATGGAGCGTTTAACAGGTCAACTAGTCGTGTCTTGAGCAAATACAGTGTTGTACGGTGAGCCCGTGACTGTATAATAACCACAAAACGTAAATGGTGACCGTAATGAGTGGATTCTGAAGTCCAATGTACGTATCGTGCTTTCGCTTCAAATACAATGATCATCACTGTATATATCACGAGAGAAAGATGAAGAATGCGTGAATGTGCTGGGGGCGTACTTTTAGAGGACCTGGAGATAGTTTGTGTATGCGAAAGGGGCGTAGAGGGGGTGTATGCGATGGAGAGAGAGATGCTCTTCGTTTCTCTTTATTATGACTAACTTTATATATAGTATAAAAATATAAAAATTCACAGTGCGGAATAAATAGCATTGGGTGCACCATGCAATGCAAATTAATGTTCATACTCCTCCATATAACTTTGTAATGTTGTATATATGTAGAAATTCTAAAATAATTTTTTGGCCACACTTTGTGTGGTTTTATTCAAAAGGAATGTTGTATGCGAAATAAACGTGAAGAGAGAGCTTTTTAGATCAATGGGTACGTGATGTAACATGTGTGAATGTGTAGTTGACGTATTTGGCAGGGCCTAGAGAGGTATGTGTATGTATTACGTCTTCGAGAGAGGCATGGATAGAGGGGCCGGCCGGGGGGGGGGGGGGGGGGGACGTGGGAGAGATAGCACGAGAAATAAGAGAGGTCTAGAGAGAGACGAATAGGATGTCACGGCGAGAGATGCCCTTGAGTGTGTATATGCAAGGGGGGAGGGGATAGAGGCATGAGGAGAAAATATTTTGTGTGGTGTCTGTGTTGGTATGTGTGGGTGTGAGAAGATAACGAGACCTGGGGGCAGAGGGTGTGTCACCGTGTGAGGTCCAGTGGGCCGAGGTGAGGCCCTCGGTTCGGTTCCGTCCTGCGCCACATTGGTCGGCCCGTGACGCATTTAGGGAGACTCATGGAGGACTAGTCGTACAAGACAAAGATACCAGAGTCGTGAAGGACTCTGTGTCGACTGACAAAGCCGGCTAGGATTTGTAATCTTAGGTCCTCGGACTAAGGTAACCCCTTATCTCTGATATTACCATTCATCCAAAGTAACTTTAAGGGGCATCCTACAGAATGCTTTGCTAGAATCATACTCGTCAATTAGGAAGAGAGGTGAAGACAATGTGTGCGAGAGAGGCCTAAAGATAATGTGCGTGTGGGAGACACGTAGGCAGGTCTATGTATATAGAAAGGGTCGATGGGGATTGTGCGTGTGTATGCTTGTGAGAGGAAGAGTGCTTGTGATAAAGGTTAGTGAAAACAGTCGTAAATGGTTGCGAGAGGGAGGGAGGGTTATATCGAGAGCATGTCTGCGAGAAAGACACCTCGGGAGAGAGTGTGTGAGCATGTGTGAGAGACCACCGATGGATATACACCGTGTGTGCGTATGTGTGAGAGAGAAAGTCAGCACGTGTGTGAGGAGGGGCCTATGGAGAGTGAAACTACACATAAAAGACTGATGTACACATTGATTAAAAATATAAATTGTATCCAAATATTAGGATGGGATCATGATATTTGCAATTCGCGTAAGGAATGGTCATTGATCCACTAGACATCTATATTCTATCAAATTTGAGCATGTCTATATTATTATTCGACATAATTGATCCACAGAGTTAGTATTTTGAACTCCAAACAATGCATCACTTTAGCAATCGAATATAAATGTGAGTATAGTTCATGTTGTGTGTGTAAAGCACATTATACATACAAAAGTTACACAATCAACATTATAAATAGCTAGCTATGAACTAGCATACATTTGAATTCAACTAAAGGTGGTTTAAAAAATTCGAATTCAACATGAAGTCCATTCAATTATTTGAATTCGAGATCATGGCATTTGTAAATCATACCTAAATTATGGGGGCACCGATCTTTGCTCTGCTTTTGTACATAATAGCATATATAGTCGTGTACAAAATAGATTCAAATTTACCTCCTCCATTCCAAAATAATCGTAGTTATAGGATTTTCAAGTGTCAAAATTTCAAAAAGAAGTGCATAATTTAATGAGGTTTTCAAACATACAAGGTCAAATTTAACGTTGTCTATTTAGGTCAATGCTCAAAGTTCAAGAGTACTCTAAACGTGAATGCTTCTGTTTCAAAATTTCGAACGAAGCGCCAAAAGAGCCTCTACTCTCCCGAAACTGCGTGAGACCAATGTTTGGTAGAAGGAAATTACTTTTCTAACTCTGACCCGTGAAGCCTACCGGCCCGACGTCTATACGTCTAAACCGGGGTAGGTTTGTAACTTCATCTAGACACCACGCAACCGCCTCCGAAAAACATTCATACACCGTTGCCACCTAAATACACAATCACTCGGCCGAAATTGCTCCCGCCCACTATTTGGGACACCTGGGATTACCGTCCTACCCCCGACCCACAGTAGGTCCGAAATTTAAGAGGGGGGCAACATTTGTACTTTCCCCAAATTTCAAACAAGCGTGTCCCATCTGTTCAAAAAAAAAAACAAGCGCGTCCCAGACCGAAACATGGTTCCCCCTTAGCTCACGCCGCCACCCCCACCCCCCGTCCGATTCCCCATTCGTACTCCGTGGGTGCCAAAACTACCTCTCCACCAGCCGCGAAACCCCGGCGTCCTCCGTCCGCCACACCATCCCACCCATCAACCACCGCCCTCCTCCAGCACGCTGGAGCCGATACCCCGACGTCGTCGTCCACCGCAACCGCAACCACGTCGCCCTCCATGGCTAGTAGTTGAAGCCGAGGCCGAGCTGCCTCCAGGATGCCGACGTGCGCCGTACCCGAGCCAGTTCAACCACACCATCCTGTGCCTCACCGCTGCCGCTCCAACGTCGCCACCGTCCTTCGCTGCCTCGGATCTGCTTCCCCTCCGCTATAGGCGGCCACCGCAACACAGTCAAGAATTTGGCCATGGGTTCGTCCAAGGCTCCACCCTCCTCCAAAGCATCGGTTCCCCCGATAAAAAGAAGAACATCGCTGCGATATCAGGAGGACACAGCACTAGCAACCGGAACTGGTACTCCTCTTCCCTTATTTGTTCAAATCTTACGTGTCTGCTTGCACGGTATTCATCCCACAGAAGACACTAGTTGACCGCTTCTTCCTACACCTTCTTCCTGATACTAGATGTTCCTAGTAACTCGCGATGCACAAGGTTTCTCCTCATATACTATTTCACCTTAGCTAGAGGTCTGTCGCCCCCCTGGATTTCAATTCCTGGTCAGTTGATTCCCAATTAAAGGAACCATTCCCCGGCATAACAGGCGCTAGTCCGCCTATTACACCGGGGAAGCAGCGCCTCAGTGTTTATCTTAGGGGGGGTGTGGGGCCTAGGAGCTGCTGGCGCCCGATCTGGAGGTCGACCGGGCTTAAAGGGATGGCCGGCGGCATTGCCAAGCACGGCGGTGGTGTGAGGTCGAGGGGAGGGCGGGGCAGCGGAGGCAGGGGTCTGGGCTAGTGGTCGCTGGCGGTTCGAGAAAGATCGTCAACAGTGACTGGTGGGAGGTAGACGAAGTCCATCTGCCCGTTCCTTGTAGATCGGACGGTTCATAAAAAAATCGACTGACCTATTTATTTTTAGTCGACTATTATTTTGATAGGACCACATGTGGTGGTGTGCTGGAAGAGTACCTGCATTTCCCAGCCATCCCTGTGCTCATATATTACAAAATCATACAGGGGTTGTTTGGATTGTGACTATGTTTGCCATATATTGCCACATTATTTTTGTCACACTTGCCACACTTGCCTAACTTGAGTTGCTCAAATTGTTAGCCACACTTTGGCTTGCCTAAGGGAATCTTGCCACACTTTTTCTGTCTATGACATGTGGGGTTCACTTCTCATAAAAAAATTCTTGCCTTAGCTGTGGCTAGAACCAAACACCCACCTAACTTGGTCAAACTTGCCTAAGGTGAGGTGTGGCAAAGTGTGGCAAGATGTGGCTAGAAACCAAACAGCCCCTAATTTTGTTTGCCATGCAATGTTGTAGAGCTATCATATGTCTCCTTTAATTTATTTTTCAGCCACATGCTATCTGCTACTTTTACAGTGCACTAGTTCTGCACACACTTCACCCATACTCTCACTATTGTTTTTTTATGCATGGGTATTCCAGCCTCTGCCAACCGGTTGATAGAAGCACAAAATAAAAGAGAGAAGAAGCTATAGCTTTCTTCGGGCTTAGGCAAGACATGTTTCGGCGCTATAAAGGGTGTAGTGTCAGTAGATGGAGACGGTAAACGTAGCTCTGGAGTTGATGATCTCGCTCGCCATGAACCACCATCCCAGGTGCTTGCTTTAACTTCGCGGTGTCATATGTGGTTGCATGTTGCATATGGTGTCTAGCTTGTATTCGAAAGGCCGAAGTCGGTCTTTATTAAGATAAGGAAAGATATTTTTTACATGAACCACCATCCCGGGAGCACCAGAAGACAAATAGCTAGTCAGGGCACTGGCCGAGCCAGTAACAAGCCCAGCACAGACAGGCATCACCTGGAAGCCAACTAAAAAGCCATGATGGTGGCCAAGCAGCCCGCCTCCCACCAGGCTCTCAGGTCCTCGATGATCATGCTCACCACTCCAGCCGGATGTCTAGCTTGTATTGCTTCCAATTTGGTTAAATTGCATCTGCTTAGCTTACACATTATACCTTTGAATATGACATGCCTTCCTGTTTTTGGTACATACTAGTACATCTGTCTATTAACCATGTTCTTACATCAAGCTAATGTTCTTGTGTATCCCTCATCAATCACTTATGATGAGACAGTCACCCAAGTGGGTTACTATGAGAAAATATGCTCTTTTAAAGAATGCAGTGTCAGCCTCCCCTCATGATTCTCAAGAAACAGCAAGGCTAGATGAAGATAGTGAACGTAGCTCTGTAGTTGATGACCGCATTTCCCCTACACCACCATGGCGGGTGCTTGCTCTAACTTGGCAGCGTGATATCTGGTTGCATGTTGCATATGGTGTCTAGATTGTAATTCTTCCAATCTGGTTAAATTGCATGTGCTATTCTGCTTAGTTTATACATTATACCTGTTAATGTGACATGCCTTCCTGTTTTTACACTACTGGAATCAGGGATTTTGTCGTCTGCCAGTTCTTTGCCATCTGCTAGCAGACGGCAAAGAAGGTCTTTGCCATCAGCTACCAAAAAGCAGACGGCAAACAACTGGCAGACGGCAAAAACGGTCTTTGCCATCTGTCACTTCTTTGCCGTCAGCTGGCTGACGGCAAAGAGAGAGGTGCCCCCCAGTAACGAGCCGATTAGAAAAAACTTAACGCCCCCCTCTTTGCCATCTGCTAGCAGACGGCAAAGATAAAAAAATGCGGACGGCAAAGCCTCGGCGGACGACAAAGGCTAACTAACCTAACGGCCGGTCGAGCCCCCACCCCCCGCCCGTTACTCTCTCTTCTCTCCCTCTCTCCTCCCCGACGCCCCGCCACCAGATCCACCCACCGCCGCCCCCGCCGCCCCTTCTCCTCCCGCCCTCCGCCTTCGCTCCCCATCCTTTTCCCGCTTCCTCCCCCGTCCCACCACCACCTTCCACCAACGCTCCTCCCCCCCCCCGACGATTAGCCCACCCCTCTTCCTCCGTGGTCGTTCTCCCCTCTGTCTCCCCCCCATCGGCGCGCTCCTCCTTCCCTTCTCCTCGCCCCGTTTCGATCCCCCAGTTCCCCTTCCCGCGCTTCTTTCCGCCATTCTCGCGCCTCCCTCCGTCCTCTCCAGCTTTCCCGTGAACCCCGTCCCGGGTTTCCTCCCCTCGGGCTCTGCCCCTTCTCTCCCCCTCCGTCTCTTCTAGGGGGAGCGGCGTTCCCCCCGGTCCGCATTGGAGTCAACGTGCCTCCCCTTCCTCCCCTTCGTCTCGCAAACCGGATGGGGAGGGTGGGGGGGGTGGGGTCCTTTGAGTCATCCAATGTCGGGTCGCGTTCCCTCCCTCCCCCTTCCTCGTTACACTGGGCTTGGGGGGAAGGGGGTCGTGTGGTCGGCGCCGCTTGGCCTTACCCCCTTGGCCCCCCTTCTCTCCGCCTTCGCTTACCTCCTCCGCTGCCCCTCCCCCCTTCCGCCCCGTCCATTGGCTCCGGTGAGTTATTTTTTCTTTTTTTTTCTTCTGTTTTTTCATTTTTTTGCTGTTTATTGTTAGTGTTAGATTTAGTTACTAGATATGTGTTAGTGTTAGTGTTAGATTTAGTGCTACATATGTGTTGTGTTAGATTAGTGCTAATTGTGTTAGTGTTAGTGTTAGAAGAAGTAGACGAAGTCCGCACGTATGCGGTCGCAGACAGCAGCCCAAAGCAAGCCTGCCCCCTAGAATTGAACCCACCAGCCGCGCACCGCCAACCGTAGCGCCGCCGCCCGGCGCCCCGCCCCTGCCGTCGCCAACACGCTGAACCCGCCGCGCCGCCCCCAGTAGCCGCCGTCGCCCGCCGCCGCCCCTCCGCCCCCGCCCCGCCGTTCCCGCCGTCGCCCCCCGCTGCCCGCCGCCGAAGCATCACGGAACGAAGAAGAAGAAGAAGAGACGACAGAAAAGACGCTAGAAGAAACCCCCCCGACCCCCTGACCGCCCCCCGACCAACCCCACCCGACCCCCCGCCCCCCTGCACCCCCCTGACCCGCCACCCCGACCCGCGACACCACACACCCCTCCCTCAGTCCCTCTTTACCCCCCTTACCGTCCCGCCCACCCGCCACGCCTCCCCCTCCCCCCCCGAACATCCCCTCCCCCTCCGCCCCCCCACCCTTCCACTGTCCCCTGAGACCGGGGCCTCCCCCGCCTCCCAATGCGCCAAGTTTAGTGTGGGTGTTGAGATGGAGTGGGCCTCCCGCCCTTACCCCTCGCCGGCAGCGGCCGCCCCCCCCATGGCAGATAGTGTGCCGATCTTCCTACTATGCTCTGGCCCTCCTCCCCCCGTGCCTCCCGCCTCCCTCCTCGTGATCACTGGCCTCCCGTCCTCGTCCCCTTCCAATCCCCACCCCCAGCTGTTTCACCCGAGCACGTGACTGCTAGGGTGGACTCGTCCGAGGAGGAGGCTACACGGACTCCGGTCCACGAGCCTCCGGTCCACGGGTCTTCGGCCCACGAGCCTCGGGTCGACGGGCCTTCGGCCCAGGAGAGTTCAGCCCACGAGACCCCGGAGGAGCACACGTCTGGATGGGGTACCTGGCCGGATCAGCCTGAGGAGCCAAGTGGCCATGCTGATGATGGCGGGGAGCCGACTGATATTGAGGAGGAGGGGGGCATTGTCTACCAGCGTGGTTGTACATGGCTCCCGTCCGTGCCGGCGACCCGAGAGCAGAGGTGGTTGATTTTCCCTGATGGGGAGAGGTAAGTGCATTTAATCTTTTTGTACCTTCTGCATTCACGTTTCTTCAAATAACTAATGCGTTGGCCTTGTCATGCTGCAGGGGTTGGGACCACCATCATAGTGTCCGCCGGCCCAACTCCGTCCTAGGAGTTCTTTGTCGGCAAAACTTCCCGGGGTTTGTCACGTTGCCTGGTGAGGGTCGGCTTCCAGAGCTTGGATTGAGTTGGGAGCACTACTTGGCTGCCTCGGCCCCGCCGGGTGAGATTATCGACGGTGTCTTGTGCAAGACGAGGGCAGACGTGGTGATCAGAAAGTTCTGGGTAATTTCTCCTTTACACAATTAAAAATATTCAACTAGCTAGTTATTAATTGTACTAATCAAAATTTTCTCATTTGATTGCAGACATTCTACAGGTGTGAGGAGGGATACAAGGAGGAAGCGGCAAATGTTATCGATAACGTCTGCAAGCGCCTACTACAGAACTTACGGCACGAGGCTCGGGTGCAGGCTGTTCGAGACTACTACGCCTCGCGTGGTATCAAGAAGACCAAGCCGGCATGCCGCGAGAAGTTCTTGAGTAAGGAGGAGTACATGAAGGTAATTCTTAAGGCCTTGTACTTACTTCCTTCATTTAGTAATTCATAGCTGTAGCGCTCAAGTTTCTATTTGCTAACTTAGGCCCCTCCGAGATGGTGTGCGGATCGGATGGGTTATTGGGAGGTGTTGGTCAATGAGTGGTGCTCAAAAGAATGGCTAGCCCTCCACAAAGAGGCCAAGGACAAACGTGCCCAAATGGAAGGTGTGCCACACCATCAAGGCAGCTCCAACTTATATCAGTTCGGGCGGAACTGGGTATGTGGTTTGCTTCATGATTCATGCAATTCATTCATCATGCTAGCTTTAGCCCTTTAATTACTAATTTACTTTGTTTCTCTCTTTCAGGCACGCTACAATAAGGCGGATAAGGTGCCAGAGGTGTACGACCTGTATGCCATGGCCCACACTGGCCCTACAAGAAAGTCAAGGCATTCTCTGCGTCTGACCTCGATGATCCAAAGAACTTCACCAACATCTCCTCCCACGACAAGCTCGTGAAATATAGAGATCAGGGGAAGGCGAGGAAAGGGGAGGACTTTAACCCGAGCCAGGGTCCCATTGATACAAAGCTGCTGATGATATCTGGTGGCGGGAGGTCCCATGGCTCCATAGCCATGGGAGATGGACTTATCCGTTGTCCTAGCACTCTCCCGGAGATCAAGGCGCGCTAGTCGAGCTCCGCTCCTGAGATAAGGCCTCGTGAACGGCCAGTCCAACTCGCCTTCAAGGTTAGTTATACGTACTCAGCTATCTTTCTCCATTACATTGTGTGCGCTTCCATCAATGATTACAAATGGTCATGTGAGTGGTGTTGCAGGCTGCTATACAGAGTGAGAGAGATAGAATGGAGAAACTTCTGGCGGAGGCGGCGGAGAGGCAGCGGGAGTTGGAGGAGAGGACGACAAAGATGTTGGAGGAGGAGAGGGCACGGAATGACATGCATGCAAGGGCCATGTACGAGCTCCTTGTGGTAAGTTTCTTCTGCAGATTAGCCAAAACATTCATGTAGTGTTTCTCTCATTACTAACTAGTATGACTGAGTTGTCAAAACCAAATGTGCAGTCTGTGTGCGAGAAGTCCGGTCAGACCACTCCGCCGATGCCAGTGATTGCTTCTGGGAGCACGGTGAGTTTAATTTGAATGGACATTACTTGCTAGTCTTAACATTTGAGTGTCATCATGCTAACGAGACATCGGAAATGATCTTTGGTGCAGCGTAACTCCAGACAAACATCGCACGATCCTTCTCCAGCTACCGGCACGAGCCAGCCCGCTCCTACACCTCCATGATCACGGTAAGTTTCTCTAGTGTTTTGCTTAACAAATGCATAAAGACCTAGACTTAGCTTTATTTCCTCCAATATGCTTACCATAATGACCTAGAGTTAGCTTCTTTTCCTCCAAAATGACTTAATAAGCTTACTGACCTCCAAAACCATCCATTTTACCTAAGTTAGCTCTAAAACGATCTGTACTTAGCTTATTTATGTTAAAAATTGCATAATTAGCTTAGTTAGCTCATAAACGATCCATTTTACCTAAGTTAGCTCTAAAATGACCCATTTTACCTTAGTTAGCTTATAAATGATCCATTTTATCCAAGTTAGCTCTAAAATGACCCATTTTACCTAGATTAGCTCCTAAATGATCCATTTACCTATGTTAGCTTTAAAATGACCCATTTCAACCTAGTTAGCTTCCAAATGACCCATCTTACCTAGGTAGCTCCAAATGACCCATCACCCTAGGTTAGCTCTAAAATGATGCTTTTTCTAAGTTAGCTCATAAACTATCCATTTCAACTAAGTTAGCTCATAAACGATCCATTTCACCTAAGTTAGCTAAAACGATCCATTTCACCTAAATTAGCTCATAAATGATCCATTTCACCTAAGTTAGCTAAAAAACGATCCATTTCACCTTAGTTAGCTCATAAACGATCCATTTCACCTTAGTTAGCTCATAAACGATCCATTTCACCTTAGTTAGCTCATAAACGATCCAATTCAACTAAGTTAGCTCATAAATGATCCATTTCAACTAAGTTAGCTCATAAACGATCCATTTCACCTAAGTTAGCTCATAAAGGATCCATTTCACCTTAGTTAGCTCATAAACGATCCATTTCACCTAAGTTAGCTCATATATGATCCATTTCACCTAAGTCTTCTTGTTTTAGTCTTCTTCTTGTTCTAGTCTTCTTCCTCTAGTCACCTTTTTCTAACTTTCTTATTTGCCATTTTGCAGATTTCATTCACTTCACGGAAGCTAGCTTGCTATGATGGAGTGCTTGTTTTTTCTTTCATTCTCTTCAAGTATTCTTCTAGCTTGCTATGATGGAACTTGCTATCTAGATGAAACTTTGCATTGTAATATGTGTGGATGGAACAATGTGTATGTGCAACTTGATGGAACTTGCTATGTATGAATGGATGGAACTATATATGTACGTACGATGAAACTTATGTGCTGGATATGTCATATGTTTGCTGTTAAATAGCCCTGTGAAATATATATATATATATATGTCATATATATTTGCTGTCAAAATTGTTGCATTTAAAAAAATAGAAAAAAAATGAGGCAAAGCAGGATCTTTGCCGTCAGCCACTAATGGCAAAGCCACCTTTGCCGACAGCCGCGGACGGCAAAGGCAACTTTGCCAACAGCCACGGACGGCAAAGCAGCCACGTGGCTGCCACCTGTGCCTCCTGAGAACTGACCCATTTGGCCAGTTTGCCTACAGCGGCGGACGGCAAAGGCTTTGCCTACAGTGGCTGACGGCAAAGAGTAAACAACTTTGCCTACAGCCGCGGACGGCAAAGGCCTGCCGTGTAGTGACGTCCAGCTGACATCATTCGGCGGACGGCAAAGGCCGGACAAATTTTGCCGTCAGCGGCGGACGGCAAAGGCTGCCGTTAGCCACCTAATGGACTAACAGCGTAATTATTGCCGTCTGCTTCCTTTGCCGTCTGCTGCTGATGGCAAAGGTCCCTTTGCCGTCAGCCGCCGAAAGCAGACGGCAAAGTAGCTCTTTGCCGATCCTTACTTTGCCGGAGCCTTTTGCCGTCCGCGGCAGACGGCAAAGACCTTTGCCGTCCGCCGTTCCTGCCTTTGCCGTCTGCCGTGGCAGATGGCAAAGTAGCTGATTCCTGTAGTGTTAGTACATAGTACATCTGTCTATTAAGCATGTCCTTACATAAAACTAATGTTTTTTTGTATCTTACATCAATCAATATGACGAGACACCTTTAGTATATGCTGTGTGATATTGGTTGCAACTTTCATATGATCTATAGCATGCGCTGCTTCTAATTTGTTGAAACGCCATTTATGATGGGACGCTTTTAACTTGGCAGAGTCATATTGGTTGCATCTTTCATGTGGTGTCTAGCTTGCATTGCTTCTTATTTGTTGAAATGGCTTCTGCTTAGTTTACACAAATAGTTGTGAATATGCCATGCCGTCCTGTTTTTCGTACATATTCCATCCTGGTATCATGTGTTTGCCTTACATCAAAGTAGTGATTGTCAGTATCATTCATGAATGAGTTCTGAAGAGTGAATTTTATTGCTTTTTCTTGTCGGTTTTACTTGACAATTCAAAATTAATAAAGTGGAAGGAAATTAGCAAGGCAGTGGATAAAGGTGCTCCTTCCAAATGGAGGGCCTCTACAGATTCTACTCCGCCATGCCCCAAGAAGATTTGCAAGACAACACATGCATAGACACTCAACGTAGTTGTGTTGATGATGAGCACATCTCCCCTAGTCCATCATCACAGGTGCTCCCTCTAACTTGGCACTGTTATATGTGGTTGCATGTTATGTATGATGTCTAGCTTGTATTGCTTCTAATTTTGTTGAATTCTGTCTGCTTACTTTACACATTATACTTGTGAATAAGACACGTGTTCCTATTTCTAGAACATACAATATCTGTCTATCACACCATGTTCTTACATCAAAGTACTACTGTTGTGTAACCTGCAACAATCACTTATCATAAGACACGTTTAACTTGGGAGTGTGATATAGGTTTCATCTCGCATTCTTTTCTAGCTTGTACTACTTCTAATTTGTTGAAATGGCATTTATGATGAGACAATTTTAACTTGGTAGAGTGATATTCATTGCATCTTTCATATGGTGTCTAGCTTTCATTGCTTTTAATTTGTTGAAATGCCTTCTGCTTAGTTTACACATCATAGCTGTGAATATGCAATGCTGTCCTTTTTTCTTACACATTCAATCATCCTATCATGCGGTCGCCTTACATTAAAGTAGTGCTCGTCAGCATCCTGCATCAATGAGTTCTGAAAGGCGATTTTTTATTTATTTTTCTTGTGGGTTTGACTTGACAAGGCAATAAAATTAAGAAAGAGGAACGAAAAAATTAAGGCAGGGACTGATGGCGGTCTTCCGGCGAAACCGGCATGCCAGGTGCTTTCTCTAGCTTAGCAGTGTGATATTGTCTTGCATGTTGCATACGGTTTCTAGCTTGTATTGCTTGCAATTTGATTAAATTACTTCTACTTAGTTTACACAAATAGTTGTGAATATGCCATGCTGTCCTATTTTTCGTACATATTCCATCCTCATATCATGTGTTTGCCTTACATCAAGGTAGTAATTGTCAGTATCATGCATGAATGAGTTCTGAAGAGTGAATTTTATTGCTTTTTCTTGTCGGTTTTACTTGACAATGCCAAATCAATAAAGCAGAAGGAAATTAGCAAGGCAGTGGATAAAGGTGCTCCTTCCAAATGGAGGGCCTCTACACATTCTACTCCGCCATCCCCACAACAAGATTTGGAAGACAACACATGCATAGACACTCAACGTAGCTGTGTTTATGATGAGCACGTCCCCCCTTGTCCACCATCATAGGTGCTCCCTCTAACATGGCACTATTATATGTGGTTGCATGTTATCTATGATGTCTAGCTTGTATTTCTTCTAATTTTGTTGAATTCCATCTGCTTACTTTACACATTATACTTGTCAATAAGACACGTGTTCCTGTTTCTAGAACATACAATATCTGTCTATCACACCATGTTCTTACATCAAAGTACTACTGTTGTGTAACCTGCAACAATCACTTTTCACAAGACACATTTAACTTGGGAGTCTGATATAGTTTACATCTCGCATTATTTTCTAGCTTGTACTACTAATTTGTTGAAATGGCACTAATGACGAGACAGTTTTAACTTGGTAGAGTGATATTCGTTGCGTCTTACATATGGTGTCTAGCTTTCATTGCTTTTAATTTGTTGAAATGCCTTCTGCTTAGTTTACACATCATAGCTATGAATATGCAATGCTGTGAATATGCAATGGCACTAATGACGAGAGACCTTTAACTTGGTAGTGTGATATTGTTTGCATCTTGCATATGATTTATTTCTTGTACTGCTTCACATTTGTTTAAATGCTAGTTATGACGAGACACTGTTAATTTGGCAGAGCGATATTTGTAGCATCTTTCATATGGTGTCTACCTTCCATTGCATTGCTTCTAATTTATTGAAATGCCTTCTGCTTAGTTTACACATCATAGTTCTGATTATCTCATGTCGTCCTGTTTTTCGTACATATTACATCCTCCTATCATGCGGCTGTCTAACATCAAAGTTCAGTTCGTCTGTATCACGCATCAATTTGTTCTGAAGAACTAAATTTTTATTCCTTTTTCTTGTCGGCTTGACTTGATATGGCATAGAGAAAGAGGAAGGAACACAATGGCAGGGGATGGTGTTAGTACTCAGGACACACGGAAACGGAAGCGGAAGAATTATGTAGATTCTGCTGGTACTGATGGTGCAATAGAGGGTCAAAGTCCACCGGAAAATTGTACAAACACGGTATCCTGTGCTACACGAGCTGCAAAACAATCCAAATAGAAACTAATAGCTGCCACCAAACAAGCAGTGACAACCCTAGTTGTTGCAACACCTTCCACAGTACCACCAGCTGCACGAGTTACTCGTTTGTCAACTCAGCTAGCAGCACGTTCCCAAGCTCCCTTGCCACCTGACACTACTTCTGAAGCACTCTTGACACAAGACGAGTTGGCAAGATCAAATGAAACTTGTGAGCTTCAACAGCAAGAAGGTAGTTGCTGGAGGCAAGTTACAGTTGCATGCTTCTTTATATGTAGTCTCACAGTTTGATGTACACTAACACTTCCTATGTTCGTTGTTGGACTAGCACCTAGGCGCAAGAGGAAATAGACATCAGGGATAATGCTCGATAGGTTAACTAAACCTAGAGGAGGAAGAATGGAGATCTGTTTTGAGGCAGGTTTAAAAAGGCCACGTGATGCTACAGAGTCAGCCAAGTTAGTATCAGAGGCAGCGGTTGCCGTTAGGTGTCATGCACGTATCCTCCCAACATGGATTCAGTACAGGAATGACAAATACAAAACCCAGTTGAACACCTTCCTCGACCATTTATCTGTAAGTATGGTTATGTATGGAAACTAGTAATATCGTCTTGCTCTGTCCCATACTTTCTAGGTTGCTGATAATGAGACTCCCATAATTTTCAACAGATGAGGTTCAAGTTGGATAGCCAAGATGATGCAACCAGACAAGCTTGCCCCCATATTTTCAAGTTTGCTCTGCGACAGTATCGGTATAACTTGTGGAAAACTCACTTTGAAGGCAAGGCTAACAGTGAACTTGCCCAAACATCTCCAGTGGAAAATATATCGGATGAAGACTGGAGAGGCCTCGTTAAACACTGGTCTGATCCAAAGTATCAAGTACGTTATATATATATGTGATCAAATCACATGTTGAACTCCTATTTACGCATGTGCCTCACAAATCTATCTTCTTGTAGGTTAACTATTCCAAGAACAAGGCCAACCGTACGAAAGTGAAATTCCAACAGACGACAGGATCTCGTAGCTATATTGCACACTGCGAGGCTCTTGTAATTAGCTGCTGTTTCACTCTTTTCGTTGTGCCATATTATCAGATCTATATTGAGTTGTTCCAAATGCAGAGGAAAGCCCGCAAGGACCAAAAAGTACCTGAACCAAATGCTGTGGAAATCTTCAAGGACTGTCACACCAGCAAGTTGAAGGGCATGACTACACCAGTCAAAGCCGCTATTGTAAGTCCTTAATCCTCATGCCTTTTAACTACTACTTACTCTGACTTGTGCATTGAACTGCACGGTTTGCAGCCAATGTCTATTACTCTTTTCAATTTTATACACAATTGTCTTAGCGTATCATTGCACCTTACAAGGTTTAAAAGAGAGGAGTGATGTTCCTTTGATCTTGATCTGTAATCTAGTTCCATGCTGGACTTGCCCACACAACGTTACAATTGCCTGTTTGTCTGTTCTTAGTTGTTTTGTGATATGAATGATGTCATACTATGCTTACCGTATTATAAACTTTGTCTCTTTATCCTTAGCTGTCAATACAATGTGAAGAAATAGACAATACATTACCCATGGTACATGGTCATATGTTTGGAACCTGGTTTTATTATGTACTTTGCAGTAAAATACAACTAATATTTTACACGGGTTCACCAGAATAAGTTCTATATATAGACCAAAGCTATTTTGTTTGGTTTTGCTGCCTCCTTAATATCTTCTGTTCTGGTACTACTAATGTAAAAACTCAACTTTTCAGAAAGCTATGGAACAAATGGTGGAACAGTCACCTTCTGAAGGTGACGAGGCAACTATAACCGCAATGTCACCTCTTGCTGCAGTGGGTCAATACCTGTCCACTAACAGTGCCAAAAGCACGTTCCAGCGTAATACTGGGTTGGTTGTTAAGGCAATCTCATCCGAACTGCCTCATGATCAAGATATGCAAGCTCAAAACAATGTTATATCTACGCTCTAGACACAAGTCCATTCCCTAACAGAGACCCTTTGTGAAACAAGGATGGCCATTGTTCGATGTCGTCAAGATATGCATGGTTTTGAAACCAGACTATCAGACATTTGCTATGTTGTTCAGGAGCCTAGGAGAAATGAAGGCGAAGGTTATGGTGCTCCATCGGATAGTACAACATGAAAACGTAACAGTCAGGTCAAATGAACTGAGCTTCTGAACTTCTGGTGGTGCATTTATCTGCCGGACTGTTAACTTTTATGCCAACCTTCCTTTAGTTTTATGGTTGTAATTTGTTTTGTTGCGATACAAAATTTCTTCTTAACGTGCAGCCACCGGCTCAAGAAAACAGCAAGCCATTTTTGTATAGTGTAGGGTGTTCCCTATATTTGCACGGGTGGCGAACTTTGATGCCCAGTGGATGTAATCTGTGCAATCGCCTTAATAGCCTAGCGCTAGTTTCTGGCTTATTTATTTCCTAGTCTTCTTTTTCCTTGGTTTGCTAGTGGCCACAACAATCATGGGCCATATACGGACCATGGTAACCTTGAGCCTACTACACTGGTACAGCGAGGTGCTATACAAACGGTTTTTAACCCCTTTCCGCGATGGCGTTCGGAGCCGTCGCCAAGTGAGTGTGGGCGATAGGGGGGTCCTTCCCACATGACCCAGAAACCGTCGGGGATAGGGAGCCTCGATGTATATACAGTACTCCCTACTCGTTTGTGCTCTCATTGCCATCGCAGTCGGTATTCTGTGGTGCTACGTTTACGATGCGCGACCCATCACAAATAGTTCATGATTGTAGAAGTAGACACTCACACACATTTACTTTTCCTCGACTGTGTGCGATTCGATGTAAGAGCACACACAGTTGTCGCTATAAAACTATATGCGAAGCTTGAATACATCCCACACGATTCATCCATCGTACCCGCATCGGATGATCGACCTATCGCACGCGTTCTTCTATGACCAAACATTTGCGATGCGCACAACATCACAAACAGTCCATAATTTCGAAGCGTGTGTGATAAGGTCACTATCACAAACATTTAATAAGAAAGAACTATGTGCGATGCTGTTGTTAATTGCACATGTTTTTTCTTGGCTGATCGTGTGTGTAGTGGAGATTGATCACACACGTAGTGGATCCTAGAAATGTGTCTGATCTCCATGTCTATCACAGACATTTTGCTTTCGCAAACCATGTGTAGTGTAATCCCTAATTAATCCCTAACTAATCCATAATTAATCCCTAATTTAAAAATCACATGTTTTGAATTTGAAAGTAGGTAATCACTTATTTCATATCCAACCATGTTTATTACAAATATAGGTTCAACCACGAATGCATAATTCGATGCACAGGTACATATACTGAAGGACTACAGAAGCACCTAGTAAAGAATGATGAACCACAGTTGTACTAAAGACTGTAAAGAGAGAGGTGAAAGACATTCTGGTTGCTGGAGAAGGTGAAGCAGAATGCCCATATTGTGCCCTCCTCCATGCGTAATGCGCGCATGACTCTAGGCCAACCCCTTGTGATGGCTGCCCGTCCATCCTTCACTATCTTCATTACGACTTCTCGATGCTCATTGTAGTCTGGATGAAATACTTTAACCTTCATTGCATGTCCACCAATCATGTACTTTGCAAGGTAATCTTGAGTGAACTGCTTCGGGAACCACTACGAACGAAAAAGATTCAGACATTGTTGTCTAACAACTCATTATGGGCCGTAAAAAGAGAAGGCTGCAGAGTTTGTAGTTACCATCCTACAGCTCACTGTTGTGTTGGATAGAGCATAAACAAATAATTTGCTTGCCACCATTCGTACCTTTTTGCTAATAATCCTTATTAGTTTCCTCACTTGATGCTTGTTCATGAATATCTCATTGCCCCATACGCAAAAAGGGTCGATGCGTGGATCCTTGCCAAGGGCATATGTACCTACAAGCAACAAGTCAATATTAGAAGCTAACAAGTGTCCAGGCCTGGATCTATATGCACTACATTATGGAACGACGGGGGGAGTACAAGTTGAGGGATGAAACTAACCTCGGCGAAAAATGGTGGCCACTCCCGTTGTTGTCCTGCATAAGTAGTGGAAAGGCATGATAAGTACAACAACCTTAACATCAAACAAATATAGCAAAGGTAAACAACATCATCTCCAAATGATAGCTTGAATGTGTTGGTTTCAGCATGCTGTTAAAGCAGATATAAAATGGAAGGCAATGTTACCGACAGCAGGCTTAACAGCCATCAAATATTGCAATTCAAACTGGGTAACCTGAACTTTATTATCTAAGCTAGGAGGAACGGGCAGACCGGCAGGGGTTGGCGGCGGCGGCGGCCGTGAGCTAGGGTTCGAGGGGGGAGGGGGCCGGGTGGGGGGACTGTGGAGGGGGGTGGTGTTTGAGGATACGCCGTGGCTACTGAAATTTTTAGTAATGGTGGGTGGAGATGGTGGTGGACGAGGGAGGGCGACGGTTCAAATGCCTCGGCTACTGCAATTTTACTATAAGGTCGGTGCTGGAGGAGTGTGGGCGACGGTTGAAGTACGGCTGCTACTAAAATTTGGGTAAAGGAATTGATACGGGGCGGGAGTGCCCAAGATCGCGCACGGTCCAATAAGAATATGCGTGTATGATAATAAGGAAAAGTGGTGGAACCGCCGATTTTTGCAACGCTCAAGGCAGGTAGTTTGTTTTTATATTTCTAGCTAGCTGGTCTATCGCACACGGTTCGTCCTAATTTCTAAATAAACTACCCGCCTTTAGCTTGCGCAGGTGGTGATTTTACAGCGCACTTGCATCACACACAGTTAAGCCAGTACCTCCACCCTTTGCTCGCGCTTGCGCAGTCGTGGTGATTTTACAGCGCACTTGCGTCGCACACGGTTGAGCCAGTACCTCCACCTTTGCTCGCGCTTGCGCAGTCGTCGTGATTCACAGCGCACTTGCATCGCACACAGATAAGACATTATATCCGTGTTCATTGAGCGTCATCTGAGTCTTTGCAGCAAAAAAAATGTTAGAGAGGGTCAGAAGACAACCACACCAACATGTGGCCCAAATATATATGCGTGAAAAGGGTGGTCTGTGATGTTCAAAATTCCAATGCACAACTTTGACCGCGCAGGCCCACGGTTGGGCGCATCGTTGAAGATCGATGAGAGGGGCCAGAAGTCAACATCCACCTGGAAGTGGCCAAATATATGTTGGAATATTGGGTGTGATGTTTAAAACTTTAAATACACAATGCACAACTTTGGTGGCACCTGCCTCGCAAACCCAAAAGCAGACGGCAAACAACTGGCAGACGGCAAAAACGGTCTTTGCCATCTGTCACTTCTTTGCCGTCAGCTGGCTGACGGCAAAGAGAGAGGTGCCCCCCAGTAACGAGCCGATTAGAAAAACTTAACGCCCCCCTCTTTGCCGTCTGCTAGCAGACGACAAAGATAAAAAAAGCGGACGGCAAAGCCTCGGCGGACGGCAAAGGCTAACTAACCTAACGGCCGGTCGAGCCCCCACCCCCCGCCCGTTACTCTCTCTTCTCTCCCTCTCTCCTCCCCCCCGACGGCCGCCCCCCAGATCCACCCACCGCCGCCCCCGCCGCCCGGCGCCGCCCCCCCCGCCCCCGCCTCTGCCCCCGCTTTGCCCGTCGCCCCCCACCCCCCGCCGCCCCCACCCCAACCGCCGACGCCCCGTCGCCACATCCCGCCGCCCGGCGCCGCCCCCCGCCCCGCACCGCCCCCGCCCCCGCTTGTCCCATCGCCCCACCACCCCGCCGCCCCCCACCCCACCCGCCGACGCCCCGTCGCTCCACCATCCCGCTGCCCCGGCGCCCGGCGCCCCGGCGCGCCACCACGTCGCCGGCCCACCCGCCCCGGCCATGCCCGACCGTCCCACTGCCCCGGCGCGCCGCCATGTCGCCGGCCCACCCCCCACTGCCCCGACCGTCCCATTGCTCCGGTGAGTTATTTTCTTTTTTTTTCTTCTGTTTTTTCATTTTTTTGCTGTTTAATTGTTAGTGTTAGATTTAGTACTAGATATGTGTTAGTGTTAGTGTTAGATTTAGTGCTACATATGTGTTAGTGTTAGATTTAGTGCTACATATGTGTTAGTGTTAGTGTTAGAAAAGAAGTAGTAGAAGGAGTAGAGTAGAAGAAGTAGAAGAAGAAGAAAAGAAAAGAAGAGAAAGAAGTAGAAAAATTATGAAAAAAAGAAGAAGAAAGAAGAAAGAAAAGAAGTAAGAAGAAGAAGAAAGGAAGAAAAGAAAAGAAAAGAAAGTAGAAAAAACGATGAAAAAAGAAGAAGAAAAGAAGAAGAAAGAAAAAAAGAAGTGAAGAAGTAGAAGAAGAAGAAAGAAGAGAAACGAAGAAAGTAAAAGAAGTAGAAAAAGATGAAAGAAGAAGAAGAAGAAGAAAAGAAGAAAGAAAGAAAGAAGAAGAAAGAAGAAAGAAAAAGAAGAAGGATAGAAGGAAAACACCCCGACCCCTGACCCGACACCACAACCCGACACCCCGACCCCTGACCCCTGACCCCGACACCCCGACCCCCGACACCACACCCCGACCAACCCGACACCGAAAACCACACCCGACCACCCTGACCCCGACACCCCGACTCCGACACCACACCCCGACACCCCGACCCCAACACGACACCCCCAGCTGTTTCACCCGAGCACGTGACTGCTAGGGTGGACTCGTCCGAGGAGGAGGCTACACGGACTCCGGTCCACGAGCCTCCGGTCCACGGGTCTTCGGCCCACGAGCCTCGGGTCGACGGGCCTTCAGCCCACGAGACCCCGGAGGAGCACACGTCTGGATGGGGTACCTGGCCGGATCAGCCTGAGGAGCCGAGTGGCCATGTTGATGATGGCGGGGAGCCGACTGATATTGAGGAGGAGGGGGGCACCGTCTACCAGCGTGGTTGTACACGGCTCCCGTCCGTGTCGGCGACCCGCGAGCAGAGGTGGTTGATTTTCCCTGATGGGGAGAGGTAAGTGCATTTAATCTTTTTGTACCTTCTGCATTCACGTTTCTTCAAATAACTAATGCGTTGGCCTTGTCATGCTGCAGGGGTTGGGACCACCATCATAGTGTCCGCAGGCCCAACTCCGTCCTTGGAGTTCTTTGTCGGCAAAACTTCCCGGGGTTTGTCACGTTGCCTGGTGAGGGTCGGCTTCCAGAGCTTGGATTGAGTTGGGAGCACTACTTGGCTGCCTCGGCCCCGCCGGGTGAGATTATCGACGGTGTCTTGTGCAAGACGAGGGCAGACGTGGTGATCAGAAAGTTCTGGGTAATTTCTCCTTTACACAATTAAAAATCTTCAACTAGCTAGTTATTAATTGTACTAATCAATATTGTCTCATTTGATTGCAGACATTCTACAGGTGTGAGGAGGGATACGAGGAGGAAGCGGCAAATGTTATCGATAACGTCTGCAAGCGCCTACTACAGAACTTACGGCACGAGGCTCGGGTGCAGGCTGTTCGAGACTACTACGCCTCGCGTGGTATCAAGAAGACCAAGCCGGCATGCCGTGAGAAGTTCTTGAGTAAGGAGGAGTACATGAAGGTAATTCTTAAGGCCTTGTACTTACTTCCTTCATTTAGTAATTCATAGCCGTAGCGCTCAAGTTTCTATTTGCTAACTTAGGCCCCTCCGAGATGGTGTGCGGATCGGATGGATTATTGGGAGGTGTTGGTCAATGAGTGGTGCTCAAAAGAATGGCTAGCCCTCCACAAAGAGGCCAAGGACAAATGTGCCCAAATGGAAGGTGTGCCACACCATCAAGGTAGCTCCAACTTATATCAGTTCGGGCGGAACTGGGTATGTGGTTTGCTTCATGATTCATGCAATTCATTCATCATGCTAGCTTTAGCCCTTTAATTACTAATTTACTTTGTTTCTCTCTTTCAGGCACGCTACAATAAGGCGGATAAGGTGCCAGAGGTGTACGACCTGTATGCCATGGCCCACGCTGGCCCTTACAAGAAAGTCAAGGCATTCTCTGCGTCTGACCTCGATGATCCAAAGAACTTCACCAACATCTCCTCCCACGACAAGCTCGTGAAATATAGAGATCAGGGGAAGGGGAGGAAAGGGGAGGACTTTAACCCGAGCCAGGGTCCCATTGATACAAAGCTGCTGATGATATCTGGTGGCGGGAGGTCCCATGGCTCCATAGCCATGGGAGATGGACTTATCCATTGTCCTAGCACTCTCCCGGAGATCAAGGCGCGCTAGTCGAGCTCCGCTCCTGAGATAAGGCCTCGTGAACGGCCAGTCCAACTCGCCTTCAAGGTTAGTTATACGTACTCAGCTATCTTTATCCATTACATTGTGTGCGCTTCCATCAATGATTACAAATGGTCATGTGAGTGGTGTTGCAGGCTGCTATACAGAGTGAGAGAGATAGAACGGAGAAACTTCTGGCGGAGGCGGCGGAGAGGCAGCGGGAGTTGGAGGAGAGGACGACAAAGATGTTGGAGGAGGAGAGGGCACGGAATGACATGCATGCAAGGGCCATGTACGAGCTCCTTGTGGTAAGTTTCTTCTGCAGATTAGCCAAAACATTCATGTAGTGTTTGTCTCATTACTAACTAGTATGACTGAGTTGTCAAAACCAAATGTGCAGTCTGTGTGCGAGAAGTCCGGTCAGACCGCTCCGCCGATGCCAGTGATTGCTTCTGGGAGCACGGTGAGTTTAATTTGAATGGACATTACTTGCTAGTCTTAACATTTGAGTGTCATCATGCTAACGAGACATTGGAAATGATCTTTGGTGCAGCATAACTCCAGACAAACATCGCACGATCCTTCTCCAGCTACCGGCACGAGCCAGCCCGCTCCTACACCTCCATGATCACGGTAAGTTTCTCTAGTGTTTTGCTTAACAAATGCATAAAGACCTAGACTTAGCTTTATTTCCTCCAATATGCTTACCATAATGACCTAGAGTTAGCTTCTTTTCCTCCAAAATGACTTAATAAGCTTACTGACCTCCAAAACCATCCATTTTACCTAAGTTAGCTCTAAAACGATCTGTACTTAGCTTACTTATGTCAAAAATTGCATAATTAGCTTAGTTAGCTCATAAACGATCCATTTTACCTAAGTTAGCTCTAAAATGACCCATTTTACCTTAGTTAGCTTATAAATGATCCATTTTATCCAAGTTAGCTCTAAAATGACCCATTTTACCTAGATTAGCTCCTAAATGATCCATTTACCTATGTTAGCTTTAAAATGACCCATTTCACCTAGGTTAGCTCCAAAATGACCCATCTTACCTAGGTTAGCTCCAAAATGACCCATCACACCTAGGTTAGCTCTAAAATGATGCTTTTTACTAAGTTAGCTCATAAACTATCCATTTCAACTAAGTTAGCTCATAAACGATCCATTTCACCTAAGTTAGCTAAAAAACGATCCATTTCACCTAAATTAGCTCTTAAATGATCCATTTCACCTAAGTTAGCTCATAAACGATCCATTTCAACTAAGTTAGCTCATAAATGATCCATTTCACCTAAGTTAGCTAAAAAACGATCCATTTCACCTTAGTTAGCTCATAAACGATCCATTTCACCTTAGTTAGCTCATAAACGATCCATTTCACCTTAGTTAGCTCATAAACGATCCATTTCAACTAAGTTAGCTCATAAATGATCCATTTCAACTAAGTTAGCTCATAAACGATCCATTTCACCTAAGTTAGCTCATAAAGGATCCATTTCACCTTAGTTAGCTCATAAACGATCCATTTCACCTAAGTTAGCTCATATATGATCCATTTCACCTAAGTCTTCTTGTTTTAGTCTTCTTCTTGTTCTAGTCTTCTTCCTCTAGTCACCTTTTTCTAACTTTCTTATTTGCCATTTTGTAGATTTCATTCACTTCACGGAAGCTAGCTTGCTATGATGGAGTGCTTGTTTTTTCTTTCATTCTCTTCAAGTATTCTTCTAGCTTGCTATGATGGAACTTGCTATCTAGATGAAACTTTGCATTGTAATATGTATGGATGGAACAATGTGTATGTGCAACTTGATGGAACTTGCTATGTATGAATGGATGGAACTATATATGTACGTATGATGAAACTTATGTGCTGGATATGTCATATGTTTGCTGTTAAATAGCCCTGTGAAATATATATATATATATATGTCATATATATTTGCTGTCAAAATTGTTGCATTTAAAAAAAACAGAAAAAAATGAGGCAAAGCAGGATCTTTGCCGTCAGCCACTGATGGCAATGCCACCTTTGCCGACAGCCGCGGACGGCAAAGGCAACTCTGCCAACAGCCGCGGACGGCAAAGCAGCCACGTGGCTGCCACCTGTGCCTCCTGAGAACTGACCCATTTGGCCAGTTTCCTACAGCGGCGGACGGCAAAGGCTTTGCCTACAGTGGCTGGCGGCAAAGAGTAAACAACTTTGCCTACAGCCGCGGACGGCAAAGGCCTGCCGTGTAGTGACGTCCAGCTGACATCATTCGGCGGACGGCAAAGGCCGGACAAATTTTGCCGTCAGCGGCGGACGGCAAAGGCTGCCGTTAGCCACCTAATGGACTAACAGCGTAATTATTGCCGTCTGCTTTCTTTGCCGTCTGCTGCTGATGGCAAAGGTCCCTTTGCCGTCAGCCGCCGAAAGCAGACGGCAAAGTAGCTCTTTGCCGGAGCCTTTTGCCGTCCGTGGCAGACGGCAAAGACCTTTGCCATCCACCGTTCCTGCCTTTGCCGTCTGCCGTGGCAGATGGCAAAGTAGCTGATTCCTGTAGTGTTAGTACATAGTACATCTGTCTATTAAGCATGTCCTTACATAAAACTAATGTTTTTTTTGTATCTTACATCAATCAATATGACGAGACACCTTTAGTATATGCAGTGTGATATTGGTTGCAACTTTCATATGATCTATAGCATGCGCTGCTTCTAATTTGTTGAAACGCCATTCATGATGGGATGCTTTTAACTTGGGAGAGTCATATTGGTTGCATCTTTCATGTGGTGTCTAGCTTGCATTGCTTCTTATTTGTTGAAATGGCTTCTGCTTAGTTTACACAAATAGTTGTGAATATGCCATGCCGTCCTGTTTTTCGTACATATTCCATCCTGGTATCATGTGTTTGCCTTACATCAAAGTAGTGATTGTCAGTATCATTCATGAATGAGTTCTGAAGAGTGAATTTTATTGCTTTTTCTTGTCAGTTTTACTTGACAATTCAAAATTAATAAAGCGGAAGGAAATTAGCAAGGCAGTGGATAAAGGTGCTCCTTCCAAATGGAGGGCCTCTACAGATTCTACTCCGCCATGCCCCAAGAAGATTTGCAAGACAACACATGCATAGACACTCAACGTAGTTGTGTTGATGATGAGCACATCTCCCCTAGTCCATCATCACAGGTGCTCCCTCTAACTTGGCACTGTTATATGTGGTTGCATGTTATGTATGATGTCTAGCTTGTATTGCTTCTAATTTTGTTGAATTCTGTCTGCTTACTTTACACATTATACATGTGAATAAGACACGTGTTCCTATTTCTAGAACATACAATATCTGTCTATCACACCATGTTCTTACATCAAAGTACTATTGTTGTGTAACCTGCAACAATCACTTATCATAAGACACGTTTAACTTGGGAGTGTGATATAGGTTTCATCTCGCATTCTTTTCTAGCTTGTACTACTTCTAATTTGTTGAAATGGCATTTATGACGAGACAATTTTAACTTGGTAGAGTGATATTCATTGCATCTTTCATATGGTGTCTAGCTTTCATTGCTTTTAATTTGTTGAAATGCCTTCTGCTTAGTTTACACATCATAGCTGTGAATATGCAATGCTGTCCTTTTTTCTTACACATTCAATCATCCTATCATGCGGTCGCCTTACATTAAAGTAGTGCTCGTCAGCATCCTGCATCAATGAGTTCTGAAAAGCGAATTTTTATTTATTTTTCTTGTGGGTTTGACTTGACAAGGCAATAAAATTAAGAAAGAGGAACGAAAAAATTAAGGCAGGGACTGATGGCGGTCTTCCGGCGAAACCGGCATGCCAGGTGCTTTCTCTAGCTTAGCAGTGTGATATTGTCTTGCATGTTGCATACGGTGTCTAGCTTGTATTGCTTGCAATTTGATTAAATTACTTCTACTTAGTTTACACAAATAGTTGTGAATATGCCATGCTGTCCTATTTTTCGTACATATTCCATCCTCATATCATGTGTTTGCCTTACATCAAGGTAGTAATTGTCAGTATCATCCATGAATGAGTTCTGAAGAGTGAATTTTATTGCTTTTTCTTGTCGGTTTTACTTGACAATGCCAAATCAATAAAGCAGAAGGAAATTAGCAAGGCAGTGGATAAAGGTGCTCCTTCCAAATGGAGGGCCTCTACACATTCTACTCCGCCATCCCCACAACAAGATTTGGAAGACAACACATGCATAGACACTCAACGTAGCTGTGTTTATGATGAGCACGTCCCCCCTTGTCCACCATCATAGGTGCTCCCTCTAACATGGCACTATTATATGTGGTTGCATGTTATCTATGATGTCTAGCTTGTATTTCTTCTAATTTTGTTGAATTCCATCTGCTTACTTTACACATTATACTTGTCAATAAGACACGTGTTCCTGTTTCTAGAACATACAATATCTGTCTATCACACCATGTTCTTACATCAAAGTACTACTGTTGTGTAACCTGCAACAATCACTTTTCACAAGACACATTTAACTTGGGAGTCTGATATAGTTTACATCTCGCATTATTTTCTAGCTTGTACTACTAATTTGTTGAAATGGCACTAATGACGAGACAGTTTTAACTTGGTAGAGTGATATTCGTTGCGTCTTACATATGGTGTCTAGCTTTCATTGCTTTTAATTTGTTGAAATGCCTTCTGCTTAGTTTACACATCATAGCTATGAATATGCAATGCTGTGAATATGCAATGGCACTAATGACGAGAGACCTTTAACTTGGTAGTGTGATATTGTTTGCATCTTGCATATGATTTATTTCTTGTACTGCTTCACATTTGTTTAAATGCTAGTTATGACGAGACACTGTTAATTTGGCAGAGCGATATTTGTAGCATCTTTCATATGGTGTCTACCTTCCATTGCATTGCTTCTAATTTATTGAAATGCCTTCTGCTTAGTTTACACATCATAGTTCTGATTATCTCATGTCGTCCTGTTTTTCGTACATATTACATCCTCCTATCATGCGGCTGTCTAACATCAAAGTTCAGTTCGTCTGTATCACACATCAATTTGTTCTGAAGAACTAAATTTTTATTCCTTTTTCTTGTCGGCTTGACTTGACATGGCATAGAGAAAGAGGAAGGAACACAATGGCAGGGGATGGTGTTAGTACTCAGGACACACGGAAACGGAAGCGGAAGAATTATGTAGATTCTGCTGGTACTGATGGTGCAATAGAGGGTCAAAGTCCACCGGAAAATTGTACAAACACGGTATCCTGTGCTACACGAGCTGCAAAACAATCCAAATAGAAACTAATAGCTGCCACCAAACAAGCAGTGACAACCCTAGTTGTTGCAACACCTTCCACAGTACCACCAGCTGCACGAGTTACTCGTTTGTCAACTCAGCTAGCAGCACGTTCCCAAGCTCCCTTGCCACCTGACACTACTTCTGAAGCACTCTTGACACAAGACGAGTTGGCAAGATCAAATGAAACTTGTGAGCTTCAACAGCAAGAAGGTAGTTGCTGGAGTCAAGTTACAGTTGCATGCTTCTTTATATGTAGTCTCACAGTTTGATGTACACTAACACTTCCTATGTTCGTTGTTGGACTAGCACCTAGGCGCAAGAGGAAATAGACATCAGGGATAATGCTCGATAGGTTAACTAAACCTAGAGGAGGAAGAATGGAGATCTGTTTTGAGGCAGGTTTAAAAAGGCCACGTGATGCTACAGAGTCAGCCAAGTTAGTATCAGAGGCAGCGGTTGCCGTTAGGTGTCATGCACGTATCCTCCCAACATGGATTCAGTACAGGAATGACAAATACAAAACCCAGTTGAACACCTTCCTCGACCATTTATCTGTAAGTATGGTTATGTATGGAAACTAGTAATATCGTCTTGCTCTGTCCCATACTTTCTAGGTTGCTGATAATGAGACTCCCATAATTTTCAACAGATGAGGTTCAAGTTGGATAGCCAAGATGATGCAACCAGACAAGCTTGCCCCCATATTTTCAAGTTTGCTCTACGACAGTATCGGTATAACTTGTGGAAAACTCACTTTGAAGGCAAGGCAAACAGTGAACTTGCCCAAACATCTCCAGTGGAAAATATATCGGATGAAGACTGGAGAGGCCTCGTTAAACACTGGTCTGATCCAAAGTATCAAGTACGTTATATATATATGTGATCAAATCACATGTTGAACTCCTATTTACGCATGTGCCTCACAAATCTATCTTCTTGTAGGTTAACTATTCCAAGAACAAGGCCAACCGTACGAAAGTGAAATTCCAACAGACGACAGGATCTCGTAGCTATATTGCACACTGCGAGGCTCTTGTAATTAGCTGCTGTTTCACTCTTTTCGTTGTGCCATATTATCAGATCTATATTGAGTTGTTCCAAATGCAGAGGAAAGCCCGCAAGGACCAAAAAGTACCTGAACCAAATGCTGTGGAAATCTTCAAGGACTGTCACACCAGCAAGTTGAAGGGCATGACTACACCAGTCAAAGCCGCTATTGTAAGTCCTTAATCCTCATGCCTTTTAACTACTACTTACTCTGACTTGTGCATTGAACTGCACGGTTTGCAGCCAATGTCTATTACTCTTTTCAATTTTATACACAATTGTCTTAGCGTATCATTGCACCTTACAAGGTTTAAAAGAGAGGAGTGATGTTCCTTTGATCTTGATCTGTAATCTAGTTCCATGCTGGACTTGCCCACACAACGTTACAATTGCCTGTTTGTCTGTTCTTAGTTGTTTTGTGATATGAATGATGTCATACTATGCTTACCGTATTATAAACTTTGTCTCTTTATCCTTAGCTGTCAATACAATGTGAAGAAATAGACAATACATTACCCATGGTACATGGTCATATGTTTGGAACCTGGTTTTATTATGTACTTTGCAGTAAAATACAACTAATATTTTACACGGGTTCACCAGAATAAGTTCTATATATAGACCAAAGCTATTTTGTTTGGTTTTGCTGCCTCCTTAATATCTTCTGTTCTGGTACTACTAATGTAAAAACTCAACTTTTCAGAAAGCTATGGAACAAATGGTGGAACCGTCACCTTCTGAAGGTGACGAGGCAACTATAACCGCAATGTCACCTCTTGCTGCAGTGGGTCAATACCTGTCCACTAACAGTGCCAAAAGCACGTTCCAGCGTAATACTGGGTTGGTTGTTAAGGCAATCTCATCCGAACTGCCTCATGATCAAGATATGCAAGCTCAAAACAATGTTATATCTACGCTCTAGACACAAGTCCATTCCCTAACAGAGACCCTTTGTGAAACAAGGACGGCCATTGTTCGATGTCGTCAAGATATGCATGGTTTTTAAACCAGACTATCAGACATTTGCTATGTTGTTCAGGAGCCTAGGAGAAATGAAGGCGAAGGTTATGGTGCTCCATCGGATAGTACAACATGAAAACGTAACAGTCAGGTCAAATGAACTGAGCTTCTGAACTTCTGGTGGTGCATTTATCTGCCGGACTGTTAACTTTTATGCCAACCTTCCTTTAGTTTTATGGTTGTAATTTGTTTTGTTGCGATACAAAATTTCTTCTTAACGTGCAGCCACCGGCTCAAGAAAACAGCAAGCCATTTTTGTATAGTGTAGGGTGTTCCCTATATTTGCACGGGTGGCGAACTTTGATGCCCAGTGGATGTAATCTATGGAATCGCCTTAATAGCCTAGCGCTAGTTTCTGGCTTATTTATTTCCTAGTCTTCTTTTTCCTTGGTTTCCTAGTGGCCACAACAATCATGGGCCATATATGGACCATGGTAACCTTGAGCCTACTACACTGGTACAGCGAGGTGCTATACAAACGGTTTTTAACCCCTTTCCGCGATGGCGTTCGGAGCCGTCGCCAAGTGAGTGTGGGCGATAGGGGGGTCCTTCCCACATGACCCAGAAACCGTCGGGGATAGGGAGCCTTGATGTATATACAGTACTCCCTACTCGTTTGTGCTCTCATTGCCATCGCAGTCGGTATTCTGTGGTGCTACGTTTACGATGCGCGACCCATCACAAATAGTTCACGATTGTAGAAGTAGACACTCACACACATTTACTTTTCCTCGACTGTGTGCGATTCGATGTAAGAGCACACACAGTTGTCGCTATAAAACTATATGCGAAGCTTGAATACATCCCACACAATTCATCCATCGTACCCGCGTCGGATGATCGACCTATCGCACGCGTTCTTCTATGACCAAACATTTGCGATGCGCACAACATCACAAACAGTCCATAATTTCGAAGCGTGTGTGATAAGGTCACTATCACAAACATTTAATAAGAAAGAACTGTGTGCGATGCTGTTGTTAATTGCATATGTTTTTTCTTGGCTGATCGTGTGTGTAGTGGAGATTGATCACACACGTAGTGGATCCTAGAAATGTGTCTGATCTCCACGTCTATCACAGACATTTTGCTTTCGCAAACCATGTGTAGTGTAATCCCTAATTAATCCCTAATTTAAAAATCACATGTTTTGAATTTGAAAGTAGGTAATCACTTATTTCATATCCAACCATGTTTATTACAAATATAGGTTCAACCACGAATGCATAATTCGATGCACAGGTACATATACTGAAGGACTACAGAAGCACCTAGTAAAGAATGATGAACCACAGTTGTACTAAAGACTGTAAAGAGAGAGGCGAAAGACATTCTGGTTGCTGGAGAAGGTGAAGCAGAATGCCCATATTGTGCCCTCCTCCATGCGTAATGCGCGCACGACTCTAGGCCAACCCCTTGTGATGGCTGCCCGTCCATCCTTCACTATCTTCATTACGACTTCTCGATGCTCATTGTAGTCTGGATGAAATACTTTAACCTTCATTGCATGTCCACCAATCATGTACTTTGCGAGGTAATCTTGAGTGAACTGCTTCGGGAACCACTACGAACGAAAAAGATTCAGACATTGTTGTCTAACAACTCATTATGGGCCGTAAAAAGAGAAGGCTGCAGAGTTTGTAGTTACCATCCTACAGCTCACTGTTGTGTTGGATAGAGCATAAACAAATAATTTGCTTGCCACCATTCGTATCTTTTTGCTAATAATCCTTATTAGTTTCCTCACTTGATGCTTGTTCATGAATATCTCATTGCCCCATACGCAAAAAGGGTCGATGCGTGGATCCTTGCCTAGGACATATGTACCTACAAGCAACAAGTCAATATTAGAAGCTAACAAGTGTCCAGGCCTGGATCTATATGCACTACATTATGGAACGATGGGGGGAGTACAAGTTGAGGGATGAAACTAACCTCGGCGAAAAATGGTGGCCACTCCCGTTGTTGTCCTGCATAAGTAGTGGAAAGGCATGATAAGTACAACAACCTTAACATCAAACAAATATAGCAAAGGTAAACAACATCATCTCCAAATGATAGCTTGAATGTGTTGGTTTCAGCATGCTGTTAAAGCAGATATAAAATGGAAGGCAATGTTACCGACAGCAGGCTTAACAGCCATCAAATATTGCAATTCAAACTGGTATTGTTGAAAATGAATAGAACGTAGGTAATGCTTAAACATCACACTGGATAAATGTGTAAAACTGAAATAAAGGGCATGTGTTAACTACACCAGGCATAACTGGAACCAACTATAGCCATTCAAACTGGTATTGATGCAGTCGAGTGGCACAGTTCCGACTTGCACATAATGAACAACACATTGTGAATGACTGAAATAAACAAGGCATAAATGATCAGTATAACAACCAAATATAGCCATTGAAAACTGGATAGAGTCTCACTGCAACCAACCTAACAAGCAAATACAGATAAACAGGGCATATGCTTGAAAACTAGACAAATGCTCACTGCAACCAACGTAACAAGCAAATACAGATAAACAAGGCATCTGCTTGAAAACTGGACAAATGCTCACTGCAACCAACCTAACAACGAAATACAGATAAACAAGGCATCTGCTTGATAACTGGACAAATGCTCACTTCAAACCAACCTAAGAACCAAATACATATAAACAAGGCATCTGCTCGATAACTGAAAAAATGCTCACTGCAACCAACCTAACAACCAAATACAGATAAACAAGGCATCTACTCACTATAACCAACCAAATATAGCCATTAGTGAAACTGAAGTGGACAATTCATACTTAAACATCACATAGCCCTATTGAACAATACATTTTTGCATAACTAAAATAATTAAACACGGCACAGTTAAAGCACCGCACGGCAAATGCTACTACAACAAAGGGTACGGGTTGGCAAGCTAGAAAAGGTAAGATTTTCTGATAGGATGTTGCCTCACATGTCATGGACGGGATCCTTCCAGTTGGAAGAGCATAGACCCATGGTGCGCTCTCTGATGTCACAGATGGGTTGTTTCACCTTGGAAGAACCTTTGTGGGTGCCCTCCTCGTGGTCGTGGTCGATGAGATCTGACTTGGCAATTGAGGATCCCAAGCCGCCGCCGTAGAACGTGTCCTTCAGAAATGACAAAATGGGCTCGATGGCGTACAAGGATCGCAAATCCTTGACCACTTGGCGGAGGAGATCAACGGCAGGGCCGTCGAAGAGATCGACGGCGGTTGAACCAGAGGGGTTGGGGATGGACCACTTAACCTGTGACATGGCCCGCGTGAAGCCATCGCTGTCGACGAGCTTCATGTCGTAGCCAGATCTCCCGAGATACAGTAATACGCTAGCCCGCTGACATGAAGCCTTCGGCATGGCAACGTAGTCAATGTCTTCGCCGGCTTCCGCGGCGACGTGTTGCTCCGGGATTGACAGGTCGGGGCGAACGGCAGCCACCTCGCCAACGTCTGCCGAAGAGGCTATGATAAACCTCTTCTTGGCCGAACGCTCGTCGGGCTCCCCGGGATACATGGTCAAGCTTAGGATGCGACATTCTGGAGCAGATGATGTGGATCTGGTGGGGAGGGACACCACAGGCCTCATCTAAAAACTCAGGGGAGTGGGGCGACGGTATGGGAATCGCTGGGTAACCTGAACTTTATTATCTAAGCTAGGAGGAACGGGCAGACCGGCAGGGGTTGGCGGCGGCGGCGGCCGCGAGCTAGGGTTCGAGGGGGGAGGGGGCCGAGTGGGGGGACTGTGGAGGGGGGTGGTGTTTGAGGATACGCCGTGGCTACTGAAATTTTTAGTAATGGTGGGTGGAGATGGTGGTGGACGAGGGAGGGCGACGGTTCAAATGCCTCGGCTACTGCAATTTTACTATAAGGTCGGTGCTGGAGGAGTGTGGGCGACGGTTGAAGTACGGCTGCTACTAAAATTTGGGTAAAGGAATTGATGCGGGGCGGGAGTGCCCAAGATCGCGCACGGTCCAATAAGAATATGCGTGTATGATAATAAGGAAAAGTGGCGGAACCGCCGATTTTTGCAACGCTCAAGGCAGGTAGTTTGTTTTTATATTTCTAGCTAGCTGGTCTATCGCACACGGTTCGTCCTAATTTCTAAATAAACTACCCGCCTTTAGCTTGCGCAGGTGGTGATTTTACAGCGCACTTGCATCACACACAGTTAAGCCAGTACCTCCACCCTTTGCTCGCGCTTGCGCAGTCGTGGTGATTTTACAGCGCACTTGCGTCGCACACGGTTGAGCCAGTACCTCCACCTTTGCTCGCGCTTGCGCAGTCGTCGTGATTCACAGCGCACTTGCATCGCACACAGATAAGACATTATATCCGTGTTCATTGAGCGTCATCTGAGTCTTTGCAGCAAAAAAAATGTTAGAGAGGGTCAGAAGACAACCACACCAACATGTGGCCCAAATATATATGCGTGAAAAGGGTGGTCTGTGATGTTCAAAATTCCAATGCACAACTTTGACCGCGCAGGCCCACGGTTGGGCGCATCGTTGAAGATCGATGAGAGGGGCCAGAAGTCAACATCCACCTGGAAGTGGCCAAATATATGTAGGAATATTGGGTGTGATGTTTAAAACTTTAAATACACAATGCACAACTTTGGTGGCACCTGCCTCGCAAACCCGAAAGCACCCTTGGATATATCTATAATGACATAATGTTGTAGCTAGCTAGGGTGCGTGACCCACCACCTCCCACTTCATGTCAGCGGGGCAAATGCACGTAATGATACTTTGGTCATACATGCATGTCAGCGGGGCGGATGCACGTAATGATACCTCGGTTTTTAAATCCCCGTAAATCCAAAACTCACCCGAAAATTGTGAAACTTGGAATGGTGTCACGACATGGCACATATATGTCGAGGAATTTTTTCGTCCATTTTGGCGCAAGTTTTATTACAAGCCTCTTACAAACCGGAGCTTCTCTCAAAGAAGCCTCGTGGTTCCGATAGGGAAACGTGTCCCCCTTGTGGGCGAAACAATAATCACTGCCTCTTTTTGCCTTGTATTTTCTTCTACGGGCAACATGGAACGACAGGATATCCGTGCTAAAATTTAAACTTATTCAGGGTTTGTTTGGCCTTTTTATACACTAATTGAGTTTCCTAGACATTTAATGTCCATAATTCAAATCTGAACTTCAAATACATGCTCCAGTTCACCAAAATGGCTAGAAAAATTATACATGTGTCCTTGGGTGCATGTTTAGGTCCCATGCGAGGAATGGGGACGAATTACAACCGTACCGGTGTCCTGGCTCGTCCTCAAACATTTGGAATCTCGGTTTTTAAATCCCCATAAATCCTAAACTCACCAGAAAGTCATGAAAGTTGGCATGGTGTCACGTCATGGCACATATATGTCGTGGTAAAAACATTGTCCAATTTGGGCCAAGCTTTATTACAAACCTCTTACAAACTGGAGCCTGTCGCAAGAACCCGGAAACATGTCCCCTTGTGGGCGAAACGATAATCGGTCCCTCTTCTAGCCTTGTATTTTCTTCTACACGCAACACAGAACAACGGGAGATTCACGCTGAACTTTGAAATTATTCAGGGTTCGTTTGACCTTTTTTATTCATTAATTGAGTTTTCTAGGCATTTAATGCCCATAATTCAAATCCAAACTACAAATACATGCTCCAATGCACCAAAATGGCTAGAAAAAACGTACATGTGTCCTTAGGGTGCATGTTTTGGTCCCATGGAACAAATGGGAATGAATTCAACCGTCTCACCGTCCTGGCTTGGCCACAAACATTGCGAATCTCAGTTTTTAAATCTCTATAAATCCAAAACTCACCAGGAAATCATGAAACTTGGCATGGTGTCACTACATGGTACATATAATTGTCCAATTTGGGCGAAGCTATATTACAAGCCTCTTACAAACCGAAGCTTCTCGCAACCCTCATGGTTCCGGTAGGGAAACATGCCCCTCTTGTGGGCGAAACGATAATCGCTGCCTCTTCTCACCTTGAACTTTGTTTTCTACAGGAAACATAGAATAACAGGAGTGTCGTGCTGAAATTTGAAACTGTTCAGGGTTCGTTTGGCCATTGTATATATTAATTAAGTTTTCTAGGCATTTAATGTAGTCCATAATTGAAATTTGAACTACAAGCACATGCTCCAGTGAAGCAAAATGGGTGGGAAATCATACATGTGTCATTGGGTGCATGTTTAGGTCTCATTTAAGGAATGGGAATGAATTACAAACTTCTCGTCGTCCTAAAACATTGAGAATCTCGGTTTTTAAATCCCAGTAAATCGAAAACTCACCCAAAAAACATGAAACTTGGCATGGTTTCATGACATGGCTCATATATGTCGTGGTAAAAAAAATGTCCAGTTTGAGACAAGGCGCACACATTAATAGCCAACAAAGTCCTTTTTGAAACAAATAGCTGACACGTTAATATCGCAAACGGTTGTATTACATGAACCGTGTCAAAATTTAACCATACTCGGTGGCGTGCATGCAGATGTTTGATTAGATGGGACGAGCACGAGAAGTCCACCGTGTAGGCTCGACGGGACGTGTGCGAGCAGTCCACCGCGCAGGCTCGACGGGACGCGTGCATCCTGTCCACCTCGCAAGCTCGACGGGAGACATGCGAGCAGCAAGGCCGCCCATGCTCACCGGGAAGCGAGCTCATTGACCTCCATCCACCAGCCGCCGCCCGCCTCGCTCACAACTTCTCCATTAATGGGTTAATTAAAGCACCCGGATGGAGGGTGTTTATTTGTGATCCCATGGCAGCATTTGCTTTGTTCGTGTTTTTAACTCGTATTCCGGCCTAATTTAAATTGTCACATAGGGCAACGGATAATACAACGACAAATAAAATGGCAATGGATAATATGACGACAAATTTACAATGGCACAGATAATAATTGTCTTACATATTCTGGATAATTTAAAATGCCACATGCGGCAAAGCCCGGAAGACACGGGGGCAAGAGAAGAAGGAAATCGCAGACAATGATCTGGGTTGCTACTGTCTCTACTCGTCGATGGATCGCCGGGCGACGACATCCTCCAGCTCCTTCTTCAATTCCTCATGAATTTGCATGAAAGCAGCCACGGATTCCTCCACATCCTGCTCGCGCTCGATCCGGAGCTTCCTCAAGTCACCCATCAGTTCCTCGACGACTGCTGTCAGCGTCATCCCCGAGGCACTGCTCTGCTCATGCAGCATCTTCCAGCCGGCGGCCTCCTCCTCCTTCTCGGCGAGCGCCTTGAGGAGCTTCGCATTGTCACCCATGAGTTGCTCGATGAGGCCGGTCACCTTGTCAACCGAGGCATCGCTGATCTCGAGCAGCTTCATCAAGCCGTCGACCAGCTCCTGCTGCTTAATGAGGCCAGTGAGAATGTCATCATCGCCGGCCAAGGACTTCAGCAATGCCAGCTCGTCGCGATCGCCGACGCGATGAGTGCGCTTGTGAGAGCCCTCGCGTGCCCGTGAGAGCTTGTTCGAGGGCTCCGCGGCAAGCCGAGACATCTCTGCTGCGGCTGCCGCTTCGCGGCGGGACCTCTCTAGTGCTTCCGCGTCCTTGGTCTTTGTTGCCTGGTTATATGTCCACCCGAAACTCCTCCTACCGGTCATGGCGAAATGACTTGACAGGAAAGACCAGTTTTGTGGGTGATCAGGAGAGGAACTGTGAAGTAATTTTTGAGTGGGTAGTTTTTATAGCCCGGTGCTAAGTGTGAACACATATTAGTTTGATAGGTGTGAACACATATTAGTTTGATAGGTGTGAACAGATTTGCAATTACTTATTGCGTTGTAATCTGCAATGTGACGAGAAACAAGGTCAAAATTTATTGATGGTTCGGATCTCAAAAAAAAATTATTGATGGTTCTGGGCCACGTGTTATTTATCACACACGTGTTAACATCAGGAAACATATGTGCAACTTACTAATCATCGCACACGAGTACTCGTAGACGCATCGTGTGCGATACTCCTAGCCACCGCAAGCAAATAGTTTGCATTTTTCAAAGTTTTTTGTACGAACAGAATCGCACATGAACTAACTATAGTAACCGTCTGTGTTATAATTTCTCATCGCAAACAGTTCATCCGAGTGGGCCGTTTGCTGCGTATCACACACATCTTGTTTACACAAATCGTTTGTGTTCTTTTGGCTCATCGCAAACAGTTCATCTATGTGAACTGTATGCCACATATCACACACATCTTGTTAAGTTGAACCATTTCTGTTCTCTTCCCTTATCGAAAATAGTTCGTTCGAGTGAACCGTATGCCGTATATCACACACACCTTGATCTGGCTGACCGTTTCTATTGCATTCCCTAATAGCACACAGTTCATCGGAGCGAACTGTATGCCGTATATCGCACACACATTGATATGGCTGCCCGTTTCTGTTGTTCTACCTCATCGCAAACAGTTCTTTTGGATCAACCGTATGCCCCGCATCTCACACGCAACTAAAATCTGAACCGTGTTTGATGTATCCTTCATCGCAAACATTTTGCATCTTTTTTGACGGTTATTTTACATCACCGTTTGCGATTAATGCATCACACACAGTTTTGTCAAAGTGTCTCTGATCGTAGTGCCGTGTTAGCAGCATCCTGTAGTAGTGCTACAGGCCGTAGGATCCATGGGCCTCGTACGGGCCGTCAGATAAATGGGCCTCCAACGGGCCGTAGAATCAGTGGGCCTCGGGCCGTCGGATAAATGGGCCCACATGGGCCATAAATGGGCGTAATTGGTATCGAGCCAGCACGGTAACGGGTCGTTAACAGGCCGGAAGACATCAAAGGCTTAGTTCTGTCACAGGCATAACGGGTCGTTAATGGGCCAGAATATAGGACGGGCTGGAAACGGCACAACGGGTTAACAGGCCACAAACGGGCCGATTCTAACCACGTGCCGAATTTGGCCCATTAGGTGAACAGGCCAGTAATGGGCCGAAAGTAATCGAGGGCCGAAAAGGAGCCCAAGAACGTATGGGCCGTCAGTAGGCCGAAAGCTAACACAGGCTGGAAACGGCCCATGTGAATCATGGGCCGTTAATGGGTACAAAGAAAATTACTGTTTATTATGGGCCAGAGTCACCGTGGGCCACTAAAGGGCCCAAAGATACGAAAGGCCTCATTTGGGCCGAAAGACATCGTGGGCCATACATGGGCCGAAAGTGAAATGGGCTGGTGTTATATTCGATGGCCCACATGACGCTGTTGGGCCGATTTCGGGAAGGCCCTAACGGGCCGTGAGTTACCGGGCCGTAAAATGGGCTATATGCGTACAGACCGTTAACATGCTTTTCATGGGCCGGCCCGCTAGCTTTTGACCAAGTCAAACGGGACGTCCTTTGTAAGCTAAATGGGCCAGTGTTGGGCCGTCGCACGTGTCGACATATCATAGGCGCCTATCTGACCCAATGACGAGCTGACACGTGTTTCCTTTGACCAATGAGAATTTTACACGTGGAAAATCCCCATTGGTCCGGGCTGTTAACGGGTTATCGGATCCAAAACCGGACCCGATAGCTTAACGGCGACCCGTTACGGTGGATGCCACATGTCAGTTACCCTTGACGAAAGCACTTCCATGACGCATCATTTATCGTCATGGAAGTGAACACTTCCGTGATGATAATTTTGGTATTGTCATGGAACACTTCTACGACAGCACATGTATGACTATCTTGATTCTGTCATAAAATCGTCATGGATGTACATGCATGACAGAAAATGTGACCTACTGTGACAAACACGTATCATCACAGAAGTGTATTTTTTTGTAGTGGGATGGTCTCCCCCGCCTGTGCCGAAGGCGCAGTGGCTGCAACAAGAAGTGGTGCCTCCGGAGCTTGAGCTCCTTCCTTCCTCTTCTTCGCCACGGCGCCCATCCTGGCCACCAGGGGGGAAGCGCTGTGAGCACGGTACAGTGTGCTGCACAAAAACAAGGTAAGGTACTTACTCGACGGGGGCAATGTACGCCCTCTTCCTGGCCGGGGCAGGGGCACCCCCACTCTTCCTGGGCACGGCTTTCGTCGCGCTTGGGGAGTGGGTGGGGCCCTCTTCGGCTGGCTTCGGTGCGGCGTCGCTGCTTGGCGAGGCTGAGGCGCCGCCCTGAGGGAGGGGCGCCACCCCGCCTTTCTTTGGTGTCGCCTGGCCTGGCCTTCGGAGGGCCCGGGGAGTGGCCCCGGACCTCGTGATGACCCCGGTGGAGTGTGGGGATTCCACGGTCGGGGGCTCGATGGCGTCGTCGTCATCTGTGAGGCCGCGGAGGAGCTCGCTCTGGGACGAAGGAGAGATCTCCGCCATGTCATCCTTGGTCGCCTTCGAGTCCTCCTCGTCCTCCTCACCGGCATTGTCGCCAGAAGAGACCAGCACCGGGGAGTTGGGGAGCTCTGGCGGCACGAGCCCCAGCTCGTTGAAGACGGGCATGGCGGCGACCAGCGCCTCCCTGTCAGCACGACGGTACAACAGTGCGTAGGCCTCCGGGAGGTCTCTCGGCTCACCCTCGAGCAGGGTGTTCATGGCCTTGTCCAGCTCCTCACCCGTCAAGCTCCCCGAGCACAGCCGGATGTCGTCCTCTGCGCCTGGAGCGGGGCTAGACGCTGCGTCAGGAACTCCTTGACGAGCATGCCTCCCGTCAGCGCCTTGGCCTCCATGTCTGCGGTCATCTTCCTCAGGACAGGCGCAGCCTGGGGGTCAGAGAATTTCTCGTGACCCCACCCGTCAAGCTTCTCCGGCAGCTGGGTTGGCAGTTCCAGCCGCGCGTGGAGGCCCTTGGCGTCCATGAAGACCCACCGGCGCCAAAAGTTGTCCACCTTCTTTCTGGCCCTCATGAGCAGGTTGTTCTTGTGGACCGCGACGAAGGACACACAGCCAGAGCACTGGGCCGGATCGTGCAGTCGCAGGTAGAAGAAGTGCCGGAGGAGCGGAACGGAGGGCCTCACGCCCACGAATGCCTCGCAGTAGAAGGTAAAGATGGACAGGAGGAGAATGGAGTTGGACTGAAGGTGCAGTGCCTGAACCTGGTAGTGGTCGAGGACGGTGGTGAAGAATCCGGAGAAAGGTGGGATGAGCCCCGCGAAGACGCTGTGGAGGAAGAAGGGGTAGAACGTCTTCGCCAAGGTCCTTTGCTCGGCGGAGCCGGCCAGGAGGATGGTGTGGTTCCACTCATTGTCGTCGCTTACCGTCAGCGGGAGCACGGTAGCAAGGTGTTTCTCCTCGGTCGTGGAGGATGTGCCGAGGGCCGGCGTAGGAGTGGAGGTGGAACTTGCGGCCGGCGCGGCAGCCTTCGCCTTCCCGGACGCCATTCATGAGATCTTGAAGGAAGGGGGAAGAGCGCGGCCGGATCTGGAGATGTCCTCGGCTGGGAGAAAGGGGATCTAGAGCAAGGCGAAGGGAGAGCAATGATGACTCGGTAGCACGCGCCAGCCTTTTGTCAGCCTGGGCAGTTGCCGAGGCATCGTGGGAAGCGGAGACGCCCACGTCCCATCAAGCGCCACACGTCAGCCTGGCCCGCAAGCGATTAGGGCCTACGGCGCTTCGCCCTTGCCCTTTGGCTTCGCCTCGAAGCCAAGTACGAGCGCGCATTGGGCCCGGGGGCTAATGTCGGTGTTCTGGGAACCAGGGTACCCAGACTTGCCTGCCTGCAGCCCACGGCGTGGCCCCATCAACGGCCTGGTATGGCCCACCCACAAGACTATCAAGACAAGACCCTCGCATGGGGCCAAGCCTCGCGAGGCGGACGACGCCAAGACCTCCCGAGGGGGCGGCCTCCCCAGGCTGCCTCCTGAGGAGCGGAGATTTCTATGCAGGTACCCAACCTCAGGAGGTTGCGATGACGCAAGCCATGACTACCAAGGCTAGGCGGGCGCCAGCGGGCGCAGAGGAGGCAGTTTCCCCTTTGGTGCTAAGGTGGCAAGCACAGACGCGGGTTCCCAAGGAGCCTAACAAAGGTTTCCATTCCAGTGCTACAAGACCAAGACCGCCAGGACGACAGGACGGATGTCATCGTCGAGCCCACTGCTGCGTCACGACCAGAGGCTTTGCAGGCGAAGACCACCTTTCGTCAGGATAAGATGTACTACTTGTCCCCTTTCAAATTGGCCAATGTGGGATCCCTTCCCGCCTACGATTTGGAGGAAGAGGACCGAGGCCCCTATAAATATAGGTTAGCCACCACTGTAGAGGGGGATCCGAACCTGATCGACTCATCTGCATCCCCAAGCTCTCGTGAGGTTGTTCATCCACCGTACTAGTTCATCCTCAGCCCCTCATGAGGCCAATCCACCACAAAGCAGGAGTAGGGTTTTACACCGCAAGGTGGCCCGAACCTGGGTAAACTACCATGTTCATCTTCTTCCTTGTTCATGTGAATCGAGCTAGGCTTGGGGGCGACGAGTAGGCAGGCTTGAGAGGTTGAGTTCTTCGCACACGCCCCAGAGTTTGAACCTTTCTTGGTACTGCGGAGCCCTGAATCCGACACATCTACCTGATGAGGCACTACTTAGAGGTCCTGTACAGTATGGCTGGATGTACCCTATTGAAAGGCGGCTAGGCACTTTCAAGGGCTATGTTAGGAACATAGCTAGACCTAAGGGTTCCATTGCAGAGGCCTACATTGCTACAGAAGCGTTGACATTCTGCTCAAAATACATTGATACAACTGATCAGCATAGCAAAAAGGTGGGTGAAGACAATCCCGAGCTCAATGTTTTCGATTGTTCTGTTTGAGTTACAGGGAAGAGTCGACAAGATGACAAACCTAAAGATTTGGACAAAATGGTTTGGTTTGTGTTGAATAACTATCCTGAGATTCTACCTTATATCGAGTAAGTGCTAAGTACTGCAGCTTATACATCGTAATCTACTAAACTTGCAACACATTCTTATATATTTGGATGTTTGACGCAATCACTATGTTGTGCAACATCTACAAAAAGGAGTTACTGGTGCAAAATGCAAGAAACATTGACAAACTGGTTATGGCAGGATTTGCGAAATGGTTCAAGAGCCATGTAAGCTTTTGAATTGCATTGTTAGTTTTTTTAATATATTGAGTACATAAGATGATCAGCTTGTCTATTTTCTAACCATAGGTTCAGAAGATGCGGGAGGATGGACAGGCAGTTAATGATGCCCTTTACGCACTAGCAATTGGTCCTGATACTCGGGTAAGACATTATGAATCTTGCATTGTTAGAGATGTGCGCTACAACACCCTTGCACGCGACGAAGGCAGGAAGACACAAAACAGTGCCGTCATGAGCACAGATACGTACGGCAATGACACAACTGAAATGTATGCTAACATAACCGACATTGTTCAGTTGCAGTATATCTCTAGTTTCAAGGTTCATCGATGTGTGGTTCTGTTCTGCTGTCGTTGGTACAACCTGTTTTCCAGGATCACAAAACCCAAACCTGATGATTATTTCAAATCCATCAATGTCAAGGCGGCGTACCACACCGACGAGCCTTTTATTTTGGCAAATCAAGCAACACAGATATTTTTCTTGGAAGACACATATGCACGTAGTGATGACTGGAGAGTATTGCAAAGGTTTGAGCAGAGGAATTCATTTCATGAAGTTGCACAACAAGATGATGCTTACACTGCTCCTGATGTAGAAGATTCCATAGAAGTTCATAGTATCTTTGAGGACCATCACGTCAATATGGCTGGCAAAAAGATTCCCTGTCGGGCTGTGGACGTACGAGAGTTGATGGATAAGAGGCCAACGTTCGAGGACATTGAGGATGAAGAAGAAGATGACACTAGGGGGAATTACAATTCAGACTGATACACATTGCGAAGATGTTGACGCTGCTGCTGCGGATGATGATTAGATTGCTTTTGTCGTATTTGCCTGTGAGAAGATGACTTTTTATCTACTATATGTGAAACTGTGTTTGCTGTGACAACTGAAACCTGATGAAGTTGTTGTTTAGTATTTTGCTGTGAGAACATCACTTATTATGTATGTTGATTTGTGTTTGGTGATTGTATGATGACTAAAACATGATGACATTGTTGTTTAGTTGTACTCATATTTGGCTGTGAAACTTGTATTTGATGACATAGTTTGCTGTTGGAGTGCAATTTGCTCTACGTCTTCGAATGGGAACGAAGCTGACCCGCAGGGCCTCTACTAATTTATTTATTTATTAGCAAAAGGGCCTCTGCTATTTATTTGTTTATGAGGAAAAGGGGATACCCCCCGATTTTCGTTAATAGAAATCATTAGATGTTCACAACACTACGCCCAGCCTGCTAAACAGGTTTCATTCATTACTAGTTTCAGCAAAGTGCTCATGTCATAGCCACTAAATACATCACGAGTGCTACATACACTGCAAATAAAGAGACAATCATCCTACAGAGCACAACGATTTTGCCCATTATCTTCACAAGCTCTTTCATCTCCTCATTGCTGTCAAGGCTGTTCAGTAGCTATTGCTTGGCCATGATCAGAGGAACTGCATCTTTAACCTTCTGCTCTACATCTTCCTCTTCTGCCGTTCCTTCAGTTACTTGTCCAACACCCCAACCTGCTGGTATTGGGATTCCTTGGCTAACCAAATAATTAGCGTAGTTCCATTCCCCACATCAACAACTCCCCATAAATACAAATCACATGAATCTTCCCTTTTCTGCACGAATCAAATTGGAAGATCATCAACCAAACTATTAAAAAAATCAGCAACTGAAGGCAGGCGAACAACACTTAAACATATTATTACCCCATGATTCGGGCATTTGTAGAAGACTCGGCCAGGTTTGAGGATTGTGGTTGAGACGCGACGGATGACTCTGCGTGATTTGCAGCAGTGGCACCACACCAACGGCAGCGGGTTGCAATGAGCAACCAGCTGCGGTGCGGGTGCCGGCGGGGGTGTGATGAGACCCACAGGCGATGGTACGGGTGGTGACTTGGCGCATATTTGGTTGTTGCCTGCTGACGAGCAGGTGGACGAGCCGCCAGTGGACATTGTTGCTGCGGCCAGAGCTTCTGATGCTAGGCAGAGTAAGTAGAGAAGAGGAGAAGCGAATGTTGGATATGTCAGTTTCATTACTTGCAGAGTAGCATAGCACTATATATAGTCATAGTCTAGGTTTGGATTCGAACCAGCTACAGGAGCACGTCTCTCTTTTTTCTAAAACTCAGCAACGTCTCTTTACTGGTACACTAGCTTGTTTTGTACGCCTTCTCAAGTCTTTGATTTTGTTTTTGCGAGGAAGGAAGGAGGAGAAAATTGAGGGTTCCTGCGACTCGAACCCAAGACCACTAGGTTGAAAACCAAGGGTGCTAGTCACTTATGTGGCGAACATTCCCTGGGAGGAGGATGGCAAACGAACGCATTTTCCTGGCAGTTTTAGTTGCGACGCAAGATCAAACGGTCACAGTTTTGGGAATGTTATCTGGCGAACAAGCCTACTTTTTTCTTTTCTTCCTTTAAAAAAGTATGCTATGTGGTGTTGGCTTAGTCAACAAACGATTGTGCCAACCTTGACCATTGGATTGACATTCAATGTCTGTCGTGTTTCTTCAGTCTCTTCTTCCTCCAGCCGCCAAAGCCAAACCAGCGCCGGCGGGACCGCCTGCTCCTGCCTCCCACGGCTGGTTGTGCTACCGCGCACGCATCACGGCCACATCGCACCCTAAAACTCTGTGCATCTTCCCCGGCTCCTGTTCGTTCCCATTCGAGGCCTCACTATCGTCCTCCGCCTTGGTTTGCTCGCCGCGGTGCCACCCTCTGATGTTGTCAACATGGTCAACAATCGAGAGGAATAAGGAGATGACTATACATGGTGAGGATGACAGTAGGGACCCACCAGGATCATGGCAGTAGGCAAGCAAAGGGTTCCTCCTGATGGTTTCCTGACATCTGGGTCGCACACCACTGTCAACGTAGTCAATAAGCGAGATAACTGCATAAGGAGCGGCTGACACCCGGGACCCAGCAGCGCGCGCAGTATTTTCTTTTTTTGTTTTCGGGACGGAGAAGGGTATCAAATGGGTTGTGCGGGAGTTGTGGCCCGTCTAGCCCAGGCTTTTATTTCATATGTTTACCACATGACCAGCCCAGTTTTTATCCTTCCTGAAAATGGCTAGCCCAGCTATGTTGTTTTTTGCAGAATAACCAACGCAGGCCTACTTGCTTTTCTACGCCCTGTTGGGCCGGAAACCTTTCAAGACAAGGAGGGATGCATTCGGGCTTGCCTAGAAAATGGGCTATAAGTAATAAGAAATGGGCTATAAGTAATAAGAAATGGGCTGTAAAATAAAAAAAATACAGTAAACAAGCAATTAGTTCCAAAATACTTTTTTCTTTCGGATTTTGATATTTTAAATTTTATTGTTTTTGTGCGGGTAAAATTTCATTGGATTTAAATTAAGTATGTTTATTTTTTAAATTAATTTGAATATGGCTAGAAATTTCGGGTTGTATGCTATTTGGGATAGATTTGGAGGCTGACTTGTGGGTCTACTAGGTTGACGTGTACGAAAGGCTTTGTCAACTTAGTCCACAAACAATTCTAGCAGCAATGACCGTTGGATGTTAATCCAACGGTCGTGCTGCTTCTTCAATATCTGATCTTCTTGCTCCAGACGCCCAAACTAGCACCGGTGGGACTGCCTCCTCCCGCCCCCTGTGGCCGGCTGTGCTGCCGCATAGGCCGCACCGCCCCACCCTACTCCATCGCTGGCTAGACCATTCCTCTACTCGCCCACACCTCCTGTTATTTTCCGGCGACGGCAGCCGAACCAGTAAACCCTCACACTCCCCACCGCGTGGGCAACCACTGCCAAGTCTTCCCTGCCTCCGGGTTGTTCCCTTCCTAGGCCTCACCGTCATCCACCGCCCTGGTGCTATCGGCGCGGCGCGGTGAACGCGGTCAATGAATGACATCCATCAGAAGAGGACTATACGTGGAGAGGCTGACAGCTGGGTCCATAGCCGTACGCAAGTAAGTGCCTCCTTATTACATGCAAAATAATGATTCCTCCACCTGACAGTGGGGACCCACTGAAAGGGCCTCTGTATTTCACGAAAAAAATGTTCCTCCCGCTAACAGCTCAGACCCACCAGCTATATCTTTGCACGCAAGGAAATGCCTCCTTATTACACAAAAAAAAAATGAATACTCCCCCAGCTAGCTGGGACCCACCATATTTGGAGGCTGACATGTAGGCCTACTAAGTTGACGGCGACGCATGATTTGTCAACTTAGTCAATATAAATGATTCTAGCTGCAGCGACCGTACTTTGTCCATCCAACGCCCGTCGTGCTTCTTCAACCTCTGGTCTTCTTGCTCCAGCCGCCCAAACCATCGCCTGCCGTGCAGGCCTCACTGTCCCACCCTACAACCATCGCTGGCCTGGCCATCCCTGTACTCACCCAGACCTCCTATTATTCTCCAGTGATAGCAGCCTCACACTACAGCCGAAGCAGTAAACCCTCGTACTCCCCTCCGCGTGGGAAACAACTGCCGAGTCTTCCCTGGCTCCTGGTCATTCCCTTCCTAGGCCTTGCCGTCATCCCCGCCTTGGTGCTCTCGACGCGGCGTGGTCAACGTGGCCAAGGAACGACTTCCATCGGAAGAGGACTGTACGTGGAGAGGCTGACAGCTGGGTCCACGGCCGCAGCAAGGAAGTGCCTCCTTATTACGCGCAAAATAATGATTCCTCCACCTGTCAGCAGGGACCCATCGGAAGGGCCACCGTATTTTGTGAAAAAAAACTTTTTCCCCCTGACAGTTGGGACCCACCAGCTACATCTTCACACACAAGGAAGTGCGTCCATACTACAGGCAAAAAATGATTCTCCCCCCGACAGCTGGGACCCACCAGCTATATCTTCACACGCAAGGAAGTGCGTCCTTACCCTCCCTGACAGCTGGGACCCATCCGGTCAAAGCGTACGTAGCGTTGTCTGTCTGGTCGCGAACGTGTATGTACATACTTGTCGATCGGTCTCTCTACAGCGATGAACGGTGGCCGAGTAAGGAGCGGCACATGTCATACTAGAGGCATGGACGTAGCATGTCACGGAGTCCCGTCTATATCATGTACACGTACGTACAACCATGCTGCAAGAAAGTAAATACGACTATGTATGTACATATGGGTGGGGTCTCGAACACGTACAGCGACGTCGTCCTGTTCATCGGCAGCCAACCGGCTGGGTCGCAACGGAGGAAACATCGTCGTGTTCATCGGGAGGCAACCGACTGGGTCGGAATACGTCGTGTTCATCGGGAGCCAACCGGCTTGGACGGAACAGTCAAAACGAGGTCTGGCGTACCGAAGAACAGAGGAAATGGCCTTCTGTTCAACCGCGTACGGTCGAAACTGGGTACTGTTCATCGGGAAGGGTTTGGCATACCACAAAACAGAGGAAACGGACTTCTGTTCGAGTGCCTACGGTCGAAACGGGGTCCTGTTGATCGGGAGGGGTCTCGTGTACCGCAAAACGGAGGAAACGGACTTCTGTTGGAGCGCCTATGGTCGAAATGGGGTCCTGTTCATCCACCGTCTACTGCATCGCTCCTGCCTCCACGGGCTACTGTTCATCCACCGTCGACTTCCTCCAGCCTCCACCAGCTACTGTTCATACAGCCTCCACCGGTTACTATTCATAGAGCCTCCACGGTGTCCTGTTCATCCACCCCCAACCGGCTGGGGTGCGGCAGCCTCCTCGGGGTCCTGTTCATCCAGCGGCAATGGCCTGCTACCACGGGGTCCTGTTCATCCAACCCCCACCGGGAACTGTTCATCCACAGCCAACCAACCGGCTCGACACACCACGTCTCGACTCATTCTATGTACCGTGCGCACGGCAGCAACGATCACTGTTCATCGAGAGGCAACCCAACACCAGCTGGCTACATCTCGCACGGGGGCTCGATCGGCTTCAGTAAGCAGCAGCAGTGATCGATCACTCGGGTTCAGTTAGCAGAAGCAAAGGAATCGCTTGGGTTCAGTCAGCAATGAATGAATCGCTCGGGTTCAGTTAACAGCCAAGGGATCGATCACTCCGGTTCAGTAACGTAGCTAGTGCGATCGCTCGGGTTCAGTTAGCCAATGCCTCGCACACACGCGTGTACACGAGAGAAACATGCAAACCTCCGTGCATCGCTCGGCCCCGACCACCCATCGTAACCGAGAACTCCCCGATATTTTCCTCGCCCTCGCTTCTACCACGATTTTTTCTGTCATGGACGTCCCAAAGAATGTCATGTAGGTGCGTCTCCGGTCCGCCCAGGATGAAAAGCCCATTTTCTGTCATTATTTTTTGTCATAGAAGTAGGAGCCCACCACATCTATGATCATACATGTTTTTGTCACAATTATCATCATAGAAGTGTCATAAGCATGACAGAAAAAAATCGTTCAGGCCAAAATGTCACGGATGTGTCTTTTTTTGTAGTGCTATTCGCTTAGCACGTAAAATTATTACACATAGAATATTTTCTGTTGTTTTGCACTGCATTATTTTTGCAGAGATATTTCATCGACACTTGTACGTAGCGTCGGTCTGGCCAGCCTCTCGCTGTCATCTTGGCCGGCCGACCTGTGTCGATATCGCCGCGCCATAACGCCGTCATGACATCGAGTCGACCTCGGCATTCACGCCATATTCATCGTATTATTCACTTCGCATAAATAAATTATGCACCTTTTCAACTATTATTATTTCTTGCTTGCACTGTTTTGTGTGTGCAGGTAATCAACTTCGACTGTGTCATGCGGTTTCCTTGGCATGCCAACGTCGTCATTCTGCCTCCGTCGACCAAATTGTGTCGTCACCTTGGTGCGCTGCCCTGCGTCGGCATAGCTGTGCCATCACCTCTTCACTCCGACGTCCAACTGGCCGACCTGCTTCGACACGTCGGCTGCGTAGGGGCTCCGAAGTCACCTCTGCTGGACCGGGGCCCTCGCCTTGCCGCATTAACCGTGATGCATTTCCACTTCGTCAAACCGAGCTCTTTGATCGGGCACCTCGGAACCGGCTCGGAGGCTAGGACCTCAGCCCGGCCGAGGACTACGCACCATGTTGGATCTGTCAGAGATCAATGGGCATCTTCATCCCGCCACAAGCTTGGACCACGTCATCAACACCGAGCACATTAACCAGCTAAGTCGCTTTCACGTTCAATTTTTTCTAATTTTTTAATTTTTGTTCGGTTCGACCAAGCATTATTTGTGGTAAACAAAAAAGTTGTTTGCTAAGAACTTAGTTTGTTAAAAATACTTCTTTTCCCATATTAACTGGAGGCTCTTAAATTTATATGAGCCATTTTACAATAAGTGTTTTCTTCTAAGTCATTGCAAAGTCTTTCTCTACCACTCCTTTTTCGACTCGAGTGTACGGTCAATAGCCAGATGGCCTAGTTTCTCTCTAAAGCTGCTCGAGTTTAGTTTGCTAAACTGGCCTTTGAGAAGCACTCCGCTTCGCGATTGGGAGGTTGAAGCCGAAGGCTGGCCTACTTAAAGTCTAGAGATCAGATGGATCATGATAAAGCATGACGAAAGCACAAATTTATTTTGAAGACCAATTTTGGATTGGCACAAAAAAGACTTGATCTAATTTAGACGTAAAGTTTTTATGTGAGTTTTTGGTTTTCCAAGCTTATGGCACTTTTAACCTATTTATGTGTCTCCAACATAACTCTCGCAGTGCAATGCTAGATGCCTTTAAAGCATCAGCAATATCAACGGGGGGCTGGAGCTAGAGCCGAACCCACCAAAAGCCGAGGTACTCCATGGAGTCCTCAGCAAAACATTCTCGGATATTGCTTTATATGCATCGGTTTCGAATTGTGTCTTCGGTCAATAGTTGGGTTGCCCGGCTCCTGTGCTTACTCCTTACATTCCCGATTGTTCGGCTAAGGGTAAAGGGAGAACCACTGCGATTGTACTTCTGGTTTAACTGGTCAAGTACCTCAGTGGAGAAAGCCAAAAACTGACTATCACAATGAGCGTAAACTGGTCAGCGATCTGATGACTGTGTCAAACTCTAGATCGATAGAGGTTACCTCGTGGTAAACAATGGACATTTCATAAAATTGGCCGAAGTGTTAATGGCTTTACCTCGGCTGACGCCGAACACTAATCAGGGGCTAGTAACTGGCCTCTGAATTTTAAGCCCCTATGACTAAGTGAAAGTTATAAAGCCTGCATATCTGATTGCCTCATTTTTGCTAATGCAACCGCCTCCGGGCACCAAGACGTCAGCTAAGGGTTGTCTTGTAACTATGGAAACACCCTGCATAGCATCATCAAAGGGGTAGAAGCCAACGATGGGCCACTTTCAAATGATAAACGGTCGCAATGGAGTCAAAATAAACATATCTCATCAGCATTTGTATTCAATATACAAGCCGTTGCCTTCTGTAATTATCATTATAAAGCCATAAATATGCATCAAATTTGACTTAAGATTTTGGCTAAGCTGGGTTGCCTGGCTCTTGTGCTTTCCCCCTACGTTCCCGATAGTTCGGCTAGGGGGTAAAGGGAGCACCTCTGTGATTGTTACTTTTGGTTCATCCGGGTTAGTACCTCAGACTGGGTGAAGCTGAAAGCTAGCCATCTTAAGAATATAATTGGTCAGCAATGACGGAAGTGAAAATTTTGGTTCATTAAGACCACAGAGTTTGGGAACTTTCCCCAAACTAAATCCTCAATATTTTCCTCCCACATTGATCGGAGGTAAGGTTTCATGATTATGGTCAACATGATAGACTGGGAAAACGAATTTATAAAGGAACTATTTTTCCAGAAGATGTTTCTTATGTTAAATAGTAATATAACATATCTCTTCGTGTGCCTTTGTTTATAAAACTGTATGGCCGAATTGCCTTGTTTTCCGTAAATCTTTGCCCTCATAAAGGCTTTATAAAGTGGGATAAACACTCCCCGGCTACTGGCCGAGGAGGTTGAAGCTGATGGTCGGTCAACAAAATTTTGTACAATTCAGATCCGAGCATTAATGATGTAAAGTACTTGGATACATAGAATCATTACACATAAATTGTGAGTAAAGTCAATTTACTACAACCCATATTTTAAAGAGTCAAGGGCACCATCTCGCTGAGACAACCGAGTAGCTGACATAACACTCTCATAATTCCCTATTGGCATTGATTTCCTATCTATTATGTCCCTTGGGGCCGACCTTAGCGAGCTTGGCTTTCGCTAGCTCTAGCTCCTTTAAGAGATCTTTATTCTCTTTTCCAAGAAGTCTGTGTTAAACACAACAAAATTTTCTGTCAAGCAGATATCGGTCCCTAATTTGGCCACCTGTGCCCACATTAAGGCTTGGGGGCTACTGGGCTTCGCGCTTCTCACTTAAAAGCCATTAACGGGTTACATCGATCCCATGATCTGATGTTGCCACCCGACCAGTGGCTCGGGTGCTACTGCATTGATGATTCAATGCAGACAATTTACAAAGTGCAAAACAATTTCCGAGGAGATTACGATCCTCAGGTGGATCTCAGGTTTGAGGCCGACACACACCTTGAGGGCTACTCGCTATATATCTCGGCAGAGAATAAATTGCACTAATAAAAAAACTCCGCAAAAAATCAGCCCAAGACCGAGGTGGTGCACCACCTCGGAAGCAGTCCGGCAAGCTCGGATGCAAGTAGCTGGCTCCATAGAGGGCATTTCCGGCATTAAGCTCGGATGCAAGTAGCTGGCTCCATAGAGGGCGTTTCCGGCATTAAGCTCGGCTGAACTCCTTCAGAGTTTTTCAAGAATGCGGTAATATATGACACCTCGGATGCATATCAACATTGGAGCTCGGCTGCAAATAGACATCTCGGATGTGGATCGGCGTTGGAGCTCGGCTGCAAATAGACATCTCGGATGCAGATCGGCATTGGAGCTCGGCTGCAAAAAGACACCTTGGATGCAGTCCGGCATTGGAGCTCGGACGCAAGAGGAACCACTTCAAAACCGAGGTGTGGTGTAAAAGTAACAAGGCATTGATAAAGGCCGAGAACTTAAAGGGGCTCCTCAGATACCCGGCGTGTAAACTCTTCGGATTGGCTTCGGCGATCCTCAAGATAGAACATGAGAAGATTTGTTGAACCAGTTTTCAAGACCGACGGCCAAAGATGAAGAAGAGTTCGGAAGAACTGAGGAGCGCCCCCAACTTGAAGACCGGTTCAGGGGGGCTACTGATGGTGTCCTGGACTAGGGGGTACTCACCACACGTCTCCCGACCAGGTGGATCAGGTCGAGGACCCCCCATGGCGGTTCACTAATGGGCCACTTCGGGTAGCCCATGACGAATACAAGGAAGACTCCACAAGACTTGGCGCCCAAGAAAAGGACTCTCCTAAACCCTAGGCCTCCGGTGCATTATATAAACCGAGGCCAGGCTAGTCAATAGACAACCCATATTCATTAGAACAATCTCGTGCTAGATACATGTACTATGTACTATCCCCCATATGAATACAATCAAAAGGAGGACATAGGGTATTATCTCTTTGAAAGAGCCCGAACCTGGGTAAAATCCTGTGTCCATGTTACCATCGCTCCAAGACGCCTAGCTTAGGTCCCCTACTATGAGATATGCCGGATTTAACACTGACAAGGTGGTGGCCAATATTTTCCATGCTAGGTATGTTATTCTCAGGATGAGTGTTTATTCACTTGTCATTGCACGAGAGTGTGGCGGGTAATAGGGATGCCCAACCCCGAAATGAAAAAAAATTATATGTTGTTCATAATAAATTCCTTGTAAAGTGTTGGTATGGAAGGCACCCATGGATACGGCTAGCCATGGATTGTGAAAGAATGGTGGAAAAGGAAATAAACTTTATTTTATGTTTGGGAACCACCTATGAATTACCTAGCATGGAAGATATTGGGAATTCTCAGTCGTTTTTGTTGACAGGAAAAGCATGCCTCTCAAAACAATTGTATCCTCAATTTAAGCTTTGATCTCTCACACCTCTACAAATCTCTGCTTCCCTCTGTGAAGGGCCTATCTATTTACTTTTATGCAATTTTTATTTTTATTGAGTCTCCATCTTCTCTTATAAAGCACCAACTAGGGAACACTATTATCATACTTGTGCATTGGATATAGCTAATATTTGAGCGTGTTTCATGAATGGATCAATGATTGAGCATAATGGGCTAGGGATAGCTTTCTTTAGTGTTGATATTTTGAAAGACATGGTGGCTTGTTGATATGCTTGAGTATTGATGTCCTCATGTCAATTATAGACTATTGCTTTGAATCATCTAAAGTCCAAATTTCCATGCTACAAAAGAAAAGAATATGTGATGAACATGTTAGGCATCATTCCACATCAAAAATTTTGTTTTCATCATTTACCTACTCGAGGACGAGCAGGAATTAATCTTGGGGATGCTGATATGTCTCCAACGTGTCTATAATTTTTTATTGTTCCATGTTGTTATATTATCAATCTTGGATGTTTTATATACATTTACTAGCAACTTTATATCATTTTTTGGGACTACCTATTGACATAGTGCCCAGTGCCAGTTGCTGTTTTTTGCTTGTTTTTTACTTTGGAGAATATCGATACCAAACTAAGTCCAAATGCCACGAAACTCTTTGGAGATTTTTTTCTGGCCAGAAGACACCCTGGAAGCCAAAGGAGCATGTGAGAGGAGGCCCGTGGGGCCCACTAGGCACCAGGACGCGCCAGGGGGCCCAGGCGAGCCCTGGTGGGTAGTGGAGCCCATGGGAAGCTTCTTGACCAACATCTGCCTCTATAAACACTCTAAAATCCCAAAAACCCCAGGGGAGTCGAGGAAATACAGTTTCCACTGCCGCAAGTTCCAGAACCGTGAGATCCAATCTAGAGGCCTTTTCTGGCACTCTGCCGGAGGGAGCAACGATCACGGAGGGGTTCTTCATCATCCTTGTTGCCCCTCCGATGATGTGTGAGTAGTTTACCATAGACCTACGGGTCCGTAGCTAGTAGCTAAATGGCTTCTTCTCTCTTTTTGATCTTCAATACAAAGTTCTCCTCGATGTTCTTGGAGATCTATTTAATGTAACTCTTTTTTGTGGTGTGTTTGTTGGGATCCGATGAATTGTGAGTTTATGATCAGTTCTATCCATGAATATTATTTGAGTCTTCACTGAACTCTTATATGCATGAATCTTATAGCCTCGTATTTCTTCTCCGAAATTTTGGTTTGGTTTGGCCAACTAGATTGATTTTTCTTGCCATGGGAAGAGGTGCTTTGTGATGGGTTCGATCTTGTGGTGATCAATCTCAGTGACAGAAAGAGACATGACACGCATGTATCATTGCTATTAAGGGTGACAAGATGGGGTTTATTCACACGTGAGTTTATCTTGTCTACATCATGTGATCGTTCTTATTGCATTACTCCATTTTTCCATGAACTTAATACACTAGATGCATGCTGGATAGCGGTAGATATGTGGGGTAATAGTAGTAGATGCAGGCAGGAGTCGGTCTCTTAATCTTGGACGTGATGCCTATATACATGATCATTGCCTTGGATATCATCATGATTATTTAATTTTCTATCAATTGCCCAACAGTAATTTGTTTACCCACCGTATGCTATTTTCTTGAGAGAGGCCTCTAGTGAAAACTACGGCCCCCGGGTCTATTTTCCTATCATACTAAACCAAAAATACCTTGCTGCAATTTTTCTTTATTTATTTTATTTTGTGTTTTAGTTAGATCTATTTATCAAATCCTATACAATTTAATCTATCTCAATACCGAGGAGGGATTGACAACCCCTATTACGCGTTGAGTTGTAAGTTTTTGTTGTTTGTGTGCAGGTGATGTTTACATAGTGTTGCTCGGTTCTCCTACTGGATTGATAACCTTGGTTTCATAACTGAGGGAAATACTTACCTTTGTTGTGCTGCATCATCCTCTCCTCTTCATTGAAATACCAACGCAGATACAAGCAATTAGGTCCCTGCGGGTCCTGGCCGTTGACGAGATCCACCAGGATGGCCTGCGAGAGGCTGATCTGCTACTCCTCCAGGAAGCACACTGCCAGGCTGCCGTCTGTGCAGCCAGGTATCAGCAGGCGCTACGTTGCTACCACAACCGCAACATACGCCCCGTACCCTTGAAGCTGGCGACCTTGTCCTACGAAGGATCCTCTCAAGGGAAGGACTCCACAAGCTCTCGCCCATGTGGGAAGGCCCTTTCAGGGTGGTGCACGTTTCCCGGCCTGGCACGGCATAGCTGGAAAATAGAGGAGGGTGTTCCGGTACCAAACACATGGAACATCCAACACATCCGCAAGTCTGTACACGCTCCAGAGCCTCTCTTTCCGCGTTGCCACTGGCTGCGAGGGCTCCCGCCCACAACCCAGTGGGGCCCCATGCTCAGACATGGCAGACTGATTACCTAAGGGGCCGCCTGGCCATCGTATCCTCAAGCTGACCCGTGCGCATAACGACAGCATGTATCTTTCATTATGTAATGATAATCCTTTCATGCATCAGTAAAATTTCCTTTTCCTAGGTATCATGTACTTGGTAAGAAATCTACTTCATGATGCACACGCGTTCGCAATCTCCGTCATGCGTATCATGCCAGCGGGGGCTGGACACGGTGCCTGCGCTTGGGCGAGTCCTAACAGTGCCGCTAAACCCAAGTGACTGAGCTCTGGCTCGCGGGCCAGCTCCCATGCACATCACTTCACCGAGGTCCATGGTACTTTTGTCTTCTCGTGTGACACCCACAAGTGACCTCACGAGCGCGCACCACTGCATTACTTACAAAAACCATTGGCAATCGCTATCACTAATGCAGGGCACAGGGAGGCCTCACGGGCGCTCCCTCGCGAGGTCGCATGTCGCGCCGTCTCCACCAAGTACCCACAGGGGGCTTTGATACGTCTCCAACGTATCTATAATTTTCATTGTTCCATGCTAATATAGTATCAATCTTGGATGTTTATTATGCATTATATATCATTTTTTGGGACTAACCTATTAATCTTGTGCCCAGTGCCAGTTGTTGTTTTTTGCTTGTTTTTGCCTTTTCAGTAAATCGGTACCAAATGGAGTCCAAACGATATGAAACTTTTTGACGATTTTTTCTAAACCAGAAGGGACCTTAGAAGCTTCGGGAGAAGACATGCGGAGCCACGAGGGAGCGACAAGCCCGCATGGCACGCTCCGGGGGGTGCCCCTAGGCTTGTGGGCCCCTTGTGGCATCTCTTGACCTAATTCCACTTCTATAAATTTCCAAATATTCCCAATACATCAGAGAGCCACCCAAAATACTTTTTCCACCGCTGCAAGTTTTTGTTCTTCGGAGATCCCATCTGGAGGCCTTTTCCGGTACTCTACCGGAGGGGGAATCGATCACGGAGGGCCTCTACATCAACCTTGCTATCGTTCCCATGATGTGTGAGTAGTTTACCACCAACCTACGGGTTCATAGCTAGTAGCTAGATGGCTTCTTCCCTCTCTTTGATCTTCAATACAATGTTCTCCTCGATGTACTTGGAGATCTATTCGATGTAATCCATTGTTGCGGTGTGTTTGTTGGGATCTGATGAATTGTGGATTTATGATCAGATTATTCATGAATATTATTTGAGTCTTTTCTGAATTCTTATATGCATGATTGTTATAGCTTTGAATTTCTCTCTGATCTATCCGTTTGGTTTGGCCAACTAGATTAATTTATCTTGCAATGGGAGAGGTGCTTTGTGATGGGTTCGATCTTGCGATGCTCAATCCCAGTGATAGAAAGGGACATGAAACATATTTGTATCATTGCCATTAAGGATAAAAAGATGGGGTTTACTCATATTGATTGGGTTTACTTTGTCTACATCATGTCATCTTGCTTAAGGCATTACTCCGTTCTTTATGAATTTAATAGTCTAGATGCATGCTGGATAGCGGTCGATGTGTGGAGTAATGGTAGTAGATGTAGGCAGGAGTCGGTCTACTTGTGTTGGACGTGATGCCTATATACATGATCATTGCCTTGACTATTGTCATAACTATGTGCTTTTCTTTCAATTGCCCAACAATAATTTGTTCACCCACCGTTTACTATGTTCAAGAGAGAAGCCTCTAGTGAAAACTATGGCCCCTAGGTCTATCTTTATCATATATTAAGATAGAAAAATACCTTGCTGCAATTTATTTACCGTTATTTTATTTTGTGCTTTTGTTTATTTATCTATCACAACGAGATTTGATCCTTGCAATTAACCGCCAAGGGATTGACTACCCCTTGTTTGCGTTGGGTGCAAGTATTTGTTGTTTTGTGTGTAGGTGTTGTCCATGAGGTCTTGCGTGGTTCTCCTACTGGATTGATAATCTTGGTTCTTAACTGAGGGAAATACATATATCTACTGTACCGCATCATCCTCTCCTCTTCGAGGAAATCCCAACACAGCTCACAAGTAGCAGGAAGAATTTCTGGCGCCGTTGCCGGGGAGACATCACCAAAACCTATCAAGTACCATCGCATAAACTTTCATATTCTTGCATTTAGTTTTAGTTGCCATTTGCCTATCATTTTCATCTCCCCCACTTCTAAAACTTTTTCAGAAAAAAAATTCGTGTAATTATTATGAGAGAGGAAAATATGGTTGTGGAAATCTTCATGTTACTAAATTACCTCTCTTCATGTTGAGATTGCTATTGTTTCTTTCTTCTTCCTTGCATATGCTAGATATTGCTTGTTTTGATAAAAAAAAATCCTATATAATGCCTATGCATAGGAAGTATGTTAGACTTAAATGTATTTTTTACTTGCTACATGATGCTCTCTTTGTGTTTCAATTATTATCTTTTATGTGAGCATCATTATTATTTCAAGCCTATCTTAATGGCTATAAAGAAAGAGCTTGTTGGGAGACAACCCAATTGTTTCTCTGCTTTTTGTGAGTGTACACAATAATGCTACTGTTATGGTTGTGTTTTTGTGTTTAAATTAGTGTTTGTGCCAAGTAAAGCCTTTGGGATGATTTGGTTGATAGTTGATGTGATTCTGTGAGAAAGCAGAAACTTTTGCGCCCAGTAGCAGAATTGTTTAAATTCACTGGAAGGTGATAAAATTGTGAATTTTTTACACATGATTGATATACAAATTGCCCATGTTTCCCCAATTTTTCAGAATTTTTGGAGTTACAAAAGTTGTGCGCTTAGCTAGATCATTATAGACTGTTGTGTTTTTGACAGATTCTGTTTTCGTTGCATTGTTGGCTTGTTTTAATGAATCTATGGATTGTATCGGGGGTATAAGTCATGGTGAAATTATAATACAGTAGGTATTGTGCAACAATGAAATATGAATGTGTTTACAACAGTACCTAAAGTTTATGATTTGTTGGTTATACTAACGGATCTCACGAGTTTTCTGGTGAGTTTTGTGTGCTGAAGTTTTATGGTTTTGAGTGAGATCATGATGGATGAAGGAATAAGGAGTGGCAAGACCCTAAGCTTGGGGATGCCCAAGTCACCCCAATGTAATATTCAAGGACACCCGAGACTCTAAGCTTGGGGATGCCCCAGATGGCATCCCCTCTTTCTTATACCAACCATCGGTAAATTACTTGGAGCTATATTTTTATTCATCACATGATATTAGTTTTGCTTGGAGCGTCGTGTATTATATGTGTCTTTGCTTTGTTTGATTTCTAGTTAGCCACAATCATCTTTGCTGGACACACCTTTTTGAGAGGGACACACATTGTTCATGATTTGCTAGCATACTCTATGTGCTTCACTTATATCTTTTGAGCTAGGCAGTTGCTCTAGTACTTCACTTACATCTTTTAGAGCACGACGGTGGTTATATTTTAAAGAAATAGTTGCACTCTCATGCTTCACTTCTATCATTTTGAGAGTTTGATAATAGTAAGGGCAATTTCCACAAGTTATGAAATTGGTCCTAATATGATAGGTATTCAAGAGGGATATAATAAAAACTTTCATGTAGATCACTGAATATGATAAGTTTGATTCCTTTCAATAGTTTTGCGATATAAAGATGGTAATAAGTGGGAGGTACTAGTGAATGATTGTGGTTTAGTAAGAATATTGGTGTTAAGGTTTATGATTCCCGAAGCATGCACGTGTAGTCTCTCGTTATGCGAAGAAGTTGGAGCACAATTTATTATTGAGTGTCTTCCTTTGCGTGAAGGTCAGGGGCGTGATGGTTAACTCCTACCAACTTCCCCCTAGGGCCATGCGTAGTAGTACTTTGCTTCAAGGGCTAATAAACTTTCGCAACAAGTATATGAGTTCTTCATGACTAATGTGAGTCCATGGATTATACGCACTCTCACCTTTCCGCCATTTGCTAGCCTCTCCGGTAGCGTGCATTGCCCTTTCTCACCTCGAGATGTGGTGCAAACTTCGCCGGTGCATCCAAACCTCATGATATGATACGCTCTATCACACAAAAACCTCCTTATATCTTCATCAAAACAGCCACCATACCTACCTATTAGGGCATTTCCATAGCCATTCCGAGATATATTGCCATGCAACTTCCACCGTTCCGTTTTTATGACACACATCATCATTGTCATATTGCTTTGCATGATCATATAGCTGACATAGTATTTGTGGCTCAGCCACCATTCATCATTTTTTATACATGTTACGCTAGATCATTGCACATCCTGATATACCGCCAAAGGCATTCATATAGAGTCATATTTTGTTCTAGTATCAAGTTGTAATTTTGAGTTGTAAGTAAATAGAAGTGTGATGATCATCATTATCCATTATTAGAGCATTGCCCCAAGTGAGGAAATAAAAAAAGAGGCCAAAAAGAGCCCAAAAAAAGAGGCCAAAAAGAGCCAACAAAAAATAAGAGAAAAAGAGAGAAGGGGCAATGTTGCTATCATTTTCCACACTTGTGCTTCAAAGTAGCACCATGTTTTTCATATAGAGAGTCTCCTATGCTTTAGTTTTCATATACTAGTGGGAATTTTTCATTATAGAACTTGGCTTGTATATTCCGACGATGGGCTTCCTCAAATACCCGAGGTCTTCATGAGCAATCAAGTTGGATGCACACCCGCTTAGTTTTTATTTTGAGCTTTCATACACTTATAGCTCGTAATGCATCCGTTGCATAACAATCCATACTCCTTGCATTGACATCAATTGATGGGCATCTCCATAGCCCGTTGATTAGCCTCATTGATGTGAGACTTTCTTGTTTTTTGTCTTCTCCATATCATCTCTACGACCATACTCTATTCTACCCACAGTGCTATATCCATGGCTTGCGCTCATGTATTGCGTGGGGGTTGAAAAAGCTGAAGCGCATTAAAAAGTATGAACCAATTGCTTGGCTGATATCGGGGTAGTGCATGATTAATACTTTGTGTTAAGAAGATGGAGCATGACAAGGCTATGTGATTTTGTAGGGCTAGCGTTCTTTAGCGTTGATATTTTTAAAGGCATGATTGTTTGTTGGTATGCCCGAGTATTGATGTTTTTATGTCAAATTATAGACTATTGCTTTGAATCATTCGGATCTAAATATTCATGCCATAAAAGAAAGATTACATGATAAATATGATGGGTAGCATTCCACATCAAAAATTCTGTTTTTATCATTTACCTACTCGAGGACGAGCAGGAATTAAACTTGGGGATGCTGATATGTCTCCAACGTATCTATAGTTTTTGATTGTTCCATGCTATTATAGTATCAATCTTGGATGTCTATTATGCAATTATATATCATTTTTTGGGACTAACCTATTAACCTAGTACCCACTACTAGTTGCTGTTTTTGCTTGGTTTTGGCTTTTCAAGAAATCAGTACCAAACGGAGTTCAAACACTATGAAACTTTTTGACGATTTTTCTGAACGAAAAGGGACCATAGAAGCTTCGGGATAAGACCTGCGGAGCCACGAGGGAGCGACAAGGCCGCAGGGCATGCCCCAGGGGGGTGCCACCCGGCTCGTGGCACCTCTTGACCTAATTCCACTTCTATAAATTTGCAAATATTCCCAATACATCAGAGAGCCACCCAAAATACTTTTTTCGCCGCCAGAAGTTTCTGTTCTTCGGAGATCCCATATGGAGGCCTTTTCTGGTACTCTACCGGAGGGGGAATCATTCACAGAGGGCCTCTACATCAACCTTGCTACCCTTCTGATGATGTGTGAGTAGTTTACCACAGACCTACGGATGCATAGCTAGTAGCTAGATGGCTTCTTCCCTCTCTTTGATCTTCAATACAATGTTCTCCTCGATGTTCTTGGAGATCTATTCGATGTAAGCCCTTTTTGCGGTGTGTTTGTTGGGATATGATGAATTGTGGATTTATGATCAGATTATTCATGAATATTATTTGAGTCTTTTCTAAATTCTTATATGCATAATTGTTATAGCTCTGTATTTCTCCCCGATCTATCCGTTTGGTTTGGCCAACTAGATTGATTTATCTTGCAACGGGAGAGGTGCTTTGTGATGGGTTTGATCTTGCGGTGCTCAATCCCAGTGACAGAAAGGGACAAGACACGTATTTGTATCATTGCCACTAAGGATAAGAAGATGGGGTTTATTCATATTTATTGGGTTTACTTTGTCTACATCATGTCATCCGTTCTTTATGAACTTAATAGTCTAGATGCATGCTGGATTGCAGTCGATGCGTGGAGTAATAGTAGTAGATGCATGCAGGAGTCGGTCTACTTGTCTCGGATGTGATGCCTATATACATGATCACTGCCTTGAATATCATCATAACTATGTGCTTTTCTATCAATAGCCCAACAGTAATTTGTTTACCCACTGTATGCTATGTTAAAGAGAGAAGACTCTAGTGAAAAATATGGCCCCTGGGTCTATGTTTATCATATATTAAAATCCAAAAATACCTTGCTGAAATTTATTTACCGTTATTTTTTTTATTTTGCGTTTTTGTTTATCTATCTATCACCACGAGATTTGATCCTTGCAATTAACCGCCAAGGGATTGACAACCCCTTGTTTGCGTCGGTTGCAAGTATTTGTTCTTTTGTGTGTAGGTGCTGTTCACGAGATCTTGCGTGGTTCTCCTACTAGATTGATAACCTTGGTTCTTAACTGAGGGAAATACTTATCTCTACTGTACTGCATCATCCTCTCCTCTTCAAGGAAATCCTAACGGAGCTCACAAGTAGTAGGCTTCATGAGCGAACACCCCTCATGAGGCGAATCTTGCGGGCGGCGGCACGCCAAGTCATGTACTTTGAGAAAGCTAAGTCATAATTGCTAGATGAGCTTTTCTTAGCGCCTCTCGAACACTTTTTCCATCGCGATCTCGCTAAGTGCCTTCGGTCTTTCCTGGAAAAAAGCCGCTTGGACGCCAAAGGGGGGTTCCTTGAGCATCGCGCCTCGGGAGCCCTTACCACCTCGCAGAGCCATACACCCTCTGGCCTTGTTAGGCACGTGCCCTTACATACCAGCGACGGTCGTAGCACGCTCGAGGGATGGGTCCCAGTGACTTAGAGCACAAAGGCATGTAAAAAGGAAAAAACAGGCCTCACAAGGTGTCGTGGAGGAGCACGATCACCTATGGGGCAGGGTTGCCCATTTGTAGTTCGGCGGGGGATGATCACATTGCAGAAAGAGCAGAGGCAACAGGGCAGCACGACGATGACAACTCTTGTTTACCCAGGTTCAGGCCGCTTAGCAGCGTAAAACCCTACTCCTACTTTGGTGGATTGATTTGGAGGAACAAGAAGACACGAAGCACTCAAGCCCGACAAGGGTGCCTCGGGGAGAGCAGCTACGTGCGTACAAGTGTTGAGGGATCAAAAGTTCGAACCCCTTGCTAGGTTGCCTCGAGCCTCCTTTTATAGCTTAAGGGGCGACCATAGTGGCAAAACAGTCATTACGGCATGATTAGATAGCTAACAGTGTTATCATACCTAACTCTGGCAGTCAAGACAAAGTGCATTAAATGCACTGCTAGGTGTCATGCGGAGGTTGAAGCCCGGCAAGACTGCTGCGCCGCTTACCCAACTACCTCTTATCAACGTGACATGCCATCAAGACGGGTGTCAATAAAGTTAGTCTCCTCTCCCGACATGATCCACGTAGCCACTTGAGAGCTCGACACCGTATTGATTAGTGACTGGCGTATGATGAGGTGGAGCGGTGGTGTTCTGGCGAAGGCTTGCCGGCATGGAGCCTGTCGAGCTCTGATCTTGGCGGCCCCGGGAACCCTGTCGGGGCGGCTTGGACTTGGTCCCAGGTGTAGTCTCGACCCCGCTGGCTTGCCTGCCCGGCAAGGGAGACCTTCTTGGGAGATTCTCTGGTCTCTTTGGTCTTGTTAATGCGCTCCTTGATCTCATGAAGTGCGGTTTCTCCAGCTTATCGTCAGTCCCCACCAAGGCACCATGCCGGGAAGGCTGCAACTGTTCGTGCACAAGTCAGGAGTACTAGGGACCCCGTTCCTAGTGCACCGACACAAGGGAATGAAAATTGCAGGAAACATAAACTTGCAACATCATTACAAAACAATGTCTTCATGCCTCCACGGGGCCACATCTACTTGATCAACAGGATAAAAGGAAAGGAAGGTCTAGGCGGATGAGGCATTGTAACTGGTACCCTCGCCATCGCCAACAACGTCGACGTCCTCGTCCCTGCCCTCGCTGAGTGTGCGAACCGCTGGATGAAGTCCGCCAGGTGGTCCCGCACCTCCTTCCCAAGGCCGTCGTGAAGCTCCACAGGGACAGGGTTCATCACCTTGTCGAAGTCAAAGTTGGCGTTGCCACGGAAGAGGTTGCTGAAGAGCCACGTCGTTGCCTGGCTCAGGAGGTCACGACACTCGTCTTCGATGGTGGCATCCATGCTCGCTGCCCCCTCCACCATCTTCCCCACGAGCTTGGTGAAGAAGTCGAGGTAGCTGGCGTCACTGTCGTCCTGGGGGTGTGCAGTCTTCTCGTCAGAGAAGCGCGTGATAGCCGCGCGCGTGCCGCGAGAGGGTGCGGAACATCTTGTTGCGCTCGTGCTGCTGCACCAGCCTCCGCACGTGGTCGTCCCTGGCCCTCTCGACGACCTCGGAGATGCTGCCCACCTGCATCTGGAGGGATACTAGCTCCTCCTCGGCATCCTCCTTGTCCGCCCATGCGGCCTCCACCTCCCTCAGCTATTTCTTGAGGTCGTCGACCTTAGCTTGGAGCTCGCTCCACCTCTTGGTGAAGCGGTTCTCCTGAAGCTTTAGCTTTCTCGCGGTGGTCCTTGACAAGCGCCTAGCACTCCATCTTGGACTTGGCGTCAGTGCCCTCCTTGTACTTTTCTCCCGCTCCTCCAGCTAGGCATTGGCCTTGGCCATGCAAGAGTTGTAGGAGGCTTGGGCGGCCGCCACCTCGCGGTCCGTCGACAGACGCTCCGCTCCGCTTCCTGCTCTGACATAGTCCACGTGAGCTCCCACTCCCAAATCTCGGCGTCCACTTCATGGGTGGCGACCGTCTGCTCGCGCTTAGCAAGCTCGTCCCCATTGAAGGCAAGTTGACTTTCGCGGGTCTCCACAACCTGCTCCTGCTTCTGGAGCCCCTGCTCCCTGAGGTCGGACTGCTCCTGGAGAACCTTCTCGCGGGCCTCCGCATCGTCGCGCCGCTACTCGGCCTCTGCGACGTCCTCAAGGGCTCTCTCAAAGAGCTCCTTGGCATCCTAGACAATCTTATCGTGTTGTTTCTACGCAGCCTTGTCTTGCTGGCAGTCGAGCTTGATAGCCACATTGAGCTAGTGCCACCCCTTCACGAGGCGCTGGCACTCATCCATGATGCGCGCCTCCTCCGCCCAGAGGTCTTCCTCAAGCGCGTCAAGGGCCGCCCTGGCGTTGCTAATGGCTCCACGCTTGAGCACGACGCTATCGCTCACTAGCGCCAAGGCCCACCCGGCTGCGCCTCCATGCCGCTCTCCACCGCCATGGCATGCAAAGACCCAGGGTCGAGCCCTTGTCTACGCTTTGCGCCTTCGTCCCTCGCGGGGACCGCGCCCTCCATCGAGCGCTGGGGGCTTTTCGCGACCTCCTCCTTGACTTGCGGCGTCGGCACCTGCTCCATGCTTGTCGTGACCGTCACAGGGGCTTGGTGCATGGGCGAGCGCTGGGGGCTGGTCACAGCCCCCTCGTTAGTGTTGGCCTCCTTGGTGGGCGCGAAGTGCCGAGGAGGGGTTGGCTCTTCAGCCCCCTCCTTGCTCGCCTCGCCTCCCGCGTCAGGCGCCTCAAGAGGTACCACCTCGCCTGTGGAGCCCCCCTCGCGAGGCTCGGTCCCCCTGGATGAAGGAGGAAATTCCGCACGTGCCTCAGGAGGCGTCACCTGCCTGTCCTCCGTCATCTCGCACGCCGTCTCTGCTTCGGGGCGGCGTTCAGCCTCCTGGTGCCCCTCGACCCACGTTGTCGGCGCGGGGCGCTACAGGCGTCGTGCCCCCCCCCCCCCCGAGGCAGGGGCCTCCTCCTTCTTCTCGAGCTCCCAGCGTGGGTGCGAGCTTAGCCCGAGCTGGGGAGGCAAGACGCAGAAATCAAGCAACAAGATCAAGGCATGGAGAATTACTCATCGATGGGAGCCCAGCGTCTCTTCTTCAGCTACCGGAGGCCACCGCCGCCGCCCTCGCGAGGCTCGCTCGAGCTTCGTCCAGAGGGCTCAACACGAGGCCTACTGGCATCTCCAACCTCTGACGTGGTGCGGGTCTCCTCCTCGTGAGGCTTGCTGGCCTCCGTGTCGGTGTCTCCTCTGCCCACACGCTCGCGGGCTAGGTAGGCACAACCAAGAACTGGTCGCCGCCGTCGTCGGCGGCGGCGGCGTCCATCAACAGCTTGGGGCAAAGTTGGCGGGGGCATACCTTCGTCGCTCTCCTCATCTTGGGGTGCTGAGGCCTCAGGCTCGTCATGGCTTCCCGAGCCGGGCACCACCACGAGTTGGTTCTCGCGAGGCCCCTTGTGGCCTGGTGGGACTAATCCCCACTGGTCAAACCGCGACACAAGCTCATCCTTGTTGGAGTAGCGGTACACTGAGTACGCATCCTTGGGCAGGTTCGCCGCCTCCTCGGGAAACAGGATCTTCACGATCTCGTCCAGTACCTCCAAGTGGAGGTTGTCTACACTCAACCGCATTGGACCGGAGACGCTGATGATCGTCCACACTGGGCGCGAACGCTTCTGAAGGGGCACGATGCGCCGGTGCAGGAACTCCTTGGCGACCATCGCCACCATGAGCTTGGCGGCCCCCAGCTCGTGCATCCTCTCCATGAGCAGCGCCAACCTCTCTTTGTTGAGCTTGTCGTGCTCCCATCCAGAGCTCTTCACAGCGGGCCCGGTCAAAATCATGAGGAGGGGGTTGAACTACTTTGCGTCCATGTAGACTCAGCACAACCGAAATCCTTCCATCTTCTTCAAGACCTTCATGTCGATGGTGCGCTTGGCTATTCCATCAATGATGCCGAACGAGGTGCAGCCCGCGCGCTGGTTCCCCGCTGTCAGTCACGGGCTGTAGAAGGCCCTGAAGAGGGCCACCAAAGGCATCACTCCCAGGAAGCCCTCACAAAGGTAGGCGAAGATGGAGAGGAGGAGGATGGAGTTGGGTTGCAAATGCAGCAGATGGATCTGGTAGTGGTCGAGGATGGCGCAAAGGAAGTCAGAGAAGGACGGCACCAGGCTGGCAAAGATGGAGTGGAAGAAGATGGGGATAGTCGTGGCCTCCAAGTCGCGCGGGGAGCAGGATCTCGGCCAGATCCGAGTAGCCTTCCACTCATTGTGGTTGCAGGCCACCATGGAGCACACCTTGTCCAGCCCCTCTTCATTGATGAAGTTGGACTTCAACAAGGCCGACTCTTGCTTCGCGGCAGCGGCCTTATTGTTTGCCTTGGGATCCATGGGACAGAAGCGGATTGGGAGCTAGAGGAAGAGGAAGCAGAGAGCAATGAGCGAGGGAGGCGAGGCGTGCGATGGAGAGCAATGATGTTGCCTGCGCCACATGCATGCTAGTTTTATGGCAAGGCTGGCGGTTACCAAGGCATCATGGGGGGATTGGGGGCGTCCCTGTCCCATCGTGCTGTCACGTGTCCCTGTCTGGGCCTGGCAGTCTTAGGCCCCACGTCGTTTTGTTCCTAACAGGCGGTACATGCGCACCACATGCCCGGGGGCTACTGTCGGCCCAGTGGGAACCAGGGTACCATGTGCCATCTGCCTACGGCCCAGGAAGTGACCCCTGGCACAAACACATGAGGCGGCCCAGCCGTGGGTGCCGCAAAGCAAGATGCCTCGCGAGGACCCCCGCCACGAGGCGAGACTCTACAACGGAGATCATCAAGTGGCAAGTGGCCTCACGAGGCAACCCCCGTGAGGCCCTTCACGCGGGAAGCCGCACGGCGCCAGCCGCGGGGCCATGTGCCTGTCACATGGGTGATGCACCCGTGCCAGATGAAGCCAGCGAAGACCGTGCTAGCAGGCGCAACCAGGGCAGATTCCTCTTTGGTGATAAGGGAGCAGCGGCGTCTACCTCCCCCCAAAGCAAGTCCCAAAGCTTTCCGCTTTGGTGAAAGAAGACCAAGATCACAAGGTGCTAGGATGGAGGTTATTGTGGAGCCCCCTGCGCATCATAGATAACAACTTTAGTAGGCGAAGACTGCTTTTGTCAGGATAAGCCTGGGCGCCTATCCCCCTTTGAATTGCCACCGTGTGGCAACCCTTCCCGCCAACATTTTCGGGGGGAAGAGGACCAAGGCAACTATAAAAGGGGCAGTGCTGCCACCGTAGAAGGGGATCACCCATTTGACCCCTAAGAGCTCCACCTTGTACCTCACGAGCGCTGTCTCCAAAAGCAATCCCATTAAGCAGGAGTAGGGTTTTACGCTACATGGTGGCCCGAACCTGGGTAGCTCGCTGTGTGCCTATCGTGCCTTGCACCCCTCCGTCGTGCCTCGCTCGCCGTGGCCATGCCAAGCTCGCCGTCTAGTTGCTAGGTCATGAACCAGGGCCCCAGAGTTCGAACGAGGGTTTTGGAGGATTCCCCGTAGCACAAATCAATCCCCCGAAATCTACCATTGCTACTTATTTGCTATCATTACCCTTGCTATTATTATCATGTTCTACTTTTAATCGTGTAATTGGCAAGAACAAGGGGGGTGACGACCCCCTTGCCTTTGTTGGGTGCAAGCAATTGTTTTGTTTGTGTCTAGGTGTTATTAAAGTTGTTCGTGTGTTGCCTCCTATTGGTTTGATAAACCTTGGTTCTTAACTGAGGGAAATACTATCTACTACTATACTGCATTACCCTTCCTCTTCGGGGAAATCCAACAACTCCATCGCGAGTAGCAATTTCGAGTCCTCGGTACCAAAGGAATTATGCCCGAGACAAATGACCAGGGATTTCATCTTTTGCTTGAGCATCCATCCGAATGAGTTTTTTCTCCCATGGAGTAAGATATCCCGGGGTCTCGATCATGTAGTCATGTTTAACAACGTGCCACATATCATCATCGATAGCTCTGAGACAAATATTCATCTTTTCTTTCTAGAAAGGGTAGTTTGTCCCATCGAAGATGATGATCTTCAGATTCGACTTGTTGTTCACTAAAGACATACTTAAACTCCAAGGTTATTAGACCTTAATAAGCATAGATAAGGAGTACCTTCGCTAATACCAATTGTAGGAACGAAGTATGTCTACCAGAGGGGGTGAATGGGAGATTTAAATTTCTTTCGAGAAAGTTCAAATCCCTCAGAACACAGCAGTGGAATAACAGAACAGAAACGAGTCTAGGAAGGAAAAACTATCGAAGAAAAATGAAAGCATGTATCGAGTATCAATCACATCGTCGAAGCATAACTCACGACAGTCAACCGAAGATAAAAAAAAGGATTCTGAGGTGACCAGTGATGCTCAATGGCGACATGGTATTTATTCGACCAGTTCACTTCTACAAAAGAGCTATGTCTGGTTGGAGGAACTTGTGATTGAACACAGAAGATGAACTCTCTTCACCCTATTCTCCTTGATAACTAGTTCGTCAACTAGTGCCAATCACTCAGCTTAGATGCTTGAGGTGATCTCCATAACCTTCACAGACTTTGCCTTCGTGAACCACAATTACTCTTGGTCACTGAAGAACTTGACACCTAGCTATCAAGTGAGTTGGCAGCTCTCAAGGTAATAGGTGGAGCATACTAGACTTAGATTCCAGTGATGCTAAACCACTAGCTATTTTTTTGGCTCTGGGGTTTTTCTCTCAATGGATTTTAAATTCAAATCTTTCAGGAGAGGGGTTGCTTACACAAACTTCTCAAAATCACATGGAGCAACCAAAAATTCATATTGGATGGGTGGCTATAAATAGCCACGGTCTTCCCAAGGGGGGAGACCATTTTGGACATGACAGCTAGCCAATGCCTGTCGGATTCAGGGCTCCGCAGACCCAAGAAGGTTCGAACTCTGGGGCGTGTGCAAAGAACTCAACCTCTCAAGCCGACCTACTCGTCGCCCCCAGGCTTAGCTCGATTCACACGAACAAGGAAGAAGATGAACACGGCAGTTTACCCAGGTTCGGGCCACCTTGCTGTGTAAAACCCTACTCCTGCTTTGTGGTGGATTGGCCTCATGAGGGGTGGAGGATGAACTAGTACAGTGGATGAACAACCTCGCGAATGCTCGGGGATGGGAGTGAGCCGACCAGGTTCCGATCCCCTCTACGGTGGTGGCTAACCTATATTTATAGCGGCCTTGGTCCTCTTCCCCAAAAACATAGGCGAGAAGGGATCCCACAGTGGCCAATTTGAAAGGGGACAAGTAGTACATCTTATCCTGATGAAAGGTGGTCTTCGCCTACAAAGCCTCTGGTCGTGATGCATCCGTGGGCTCGACGATGACATCCGTCCTGCCGTCTTGGCAGTCTTGGTCTTGTTGCGCAGGATTGGAAACCTTTGCCAGATTCCTTGGGAACCCGCGTGTGTCCTTGCCTCCTTAGCACCAAAGAGGAAACTGCCTCCTCTACGCCCGCTGGCGCCCGCCTGGCCTTGGTCGTCATGGCTTGCATCATTGCAACCTCCTGAGGATGGGTACCTGCATAGAAATCTCCGCTCCTCAGGAGGCAGCTTGGGGAGGCCGCTCCCTCGGGAGGTCTTGGCGTCGTCTGCCTCGCGAGGCTTGGCCCCTTGCGAGGGTCTTGTCTTGATAGTCTTGTAGATGGGCCATACCAGGCCATTGATGGAGCCACGCCATGGGTCGTAGGCAGGCAAGTCTGGGTACCCTGGTTCCCAGAACGCCGATAGTAACCCCCGGGCCAAAGGCGTGCTTGGACTTGGCTTCGAGGCGAAGCCTAAGGTCAAGGGCGAAGCGCCGCGGGCCCCAATCACTTGTGGGCTAGGCTGACGCGTGGCGCTTGATGGGACGTGGGTGTCTCCGCTTTCCCACGATGCCACGGCAACTGCCCAGGCTGACAAATGGCTGGCGCCTGCTACCAAGCCATCATTGCTCTCCCTTCGCCTTGCTCCGGATCCCCTTTCTCCCAGCCGAGAACATCTCCAGATCCGGCCGCTCTCTTCCTGCTTCCTTCAAGATCTCACGAATGGCGTCCGAGAAGGCGAAGCCTGCCGTGCCGGCTGCAAGTTCCTCCTCCTCTCCTGCGCCGGCCCTCGACACATCCTCCATCACCGAGGAGAAACACCTTGCCGCCGTGCTCCCATTGACGGCGAGCGACAACAATGAGTGGAATGAGACCATCCTCCTGGAAGGACCTTGGCGCAGACGTTCTACCCCTTCTTCCTCCACAACGTCTTCGTGGGGCTCGTCCCTCCTTTCTCCGGATTCTTCACCGCCGTCCTCGACCACTACCAGGTTCAGGCCCTGCACCTTCAGCCCAACCCCATTCTCCTCATGTCCATCTTTGCCTTCTACTGCGAGGCATTCGTGGGCATGAGGCCCTTCGTTCCGCTCCTCCGGCACTTCTTCTACCTGCGACTGCATGATCCAGCCTAGCGCTCCGGCTACGTGTCCTTCGTCGTGGTCCACAAGAACAACCTGCTCATGAGGGCCAGCAAGAAGGTGGACAACTTCCGGTGCCGGTAGGTCTTCATGGACGCCAAGGGCCTCCATGCACGGCTGGAACTGCCAACCCAGCTGCCGGAGAAGCTTGACGGGTGGGATCACAAGAAGTTCTCCGACCCCCGGGCTACGCCTATTCTGAGGAAGATGACCGCAGCCATGGAGGCCAGGGTGCTGACGCGGGGCATGCTCGTCAAGGAGTTCCTGACGCAGCGTTTGGCCCCGCTCCAGGTGCACACGCGCCCCATGTGGGACTTCCAGGGTGCAGAGGACGACATCCGGCTCCGCTCGGGGAGCTTGATGGGCGAGGAGCTAGACAAGGCCATGAACACCCTGCTCGAGGGCGAGCCGAGGGACCTCCCGGAGGCCTACACATCGCTGTACCGTCGTGCCGACAGGGAGGCACTGGTCGCCTCCATGCCCGTCTTCAACGAGCTGGGGTTCGTGCCGCCCGAGCTCCCCAACTCCCCAGTGCTGGTGTATTCTAGTGACAACGCCGGCGAGGAGGGCCAGGAGGACTCAGAGGTGACCAAGGATGATGTGGCGGAGATCTCTCCCCCGTCCTAGAGTGAGCTCCTCCGCGGCCTCGCAGATGATGACGACGCCGTCGAGCCCCCGGTCGTGGAATCCCCATGCTCCACCGGGGTCATCATGAGGTCTGGGGCCACTCCCCGGGCCCTTCGAAGGCCAGGCCAGGCGACACCGAAGAAAGGAGGGGCAGCACCCCTCCCTCAAGGCGGCGCCTCTGCCTTGCCAGGCAGCGATGCCGCGCCAAAGCCGGCCGAAGAGCGCCCCGCCACTCCCCAAGCACGACGAAAGCCGCGCCCAGGAAGAGCGGGGGTGCCCCTGCACCAGCCAGGAAGAGGGCGTACATTGCCCCCTACGAGTAAGTACCTTACCTTGTTTTTGTTCAACACACCATACCGTGCACACAGCGCTTCCGCCCTGGTGGCCAGGATGGGCATCGTGGCGAAGAAGAGGAAGGAAGGAGCTCAAGCTCCGGAGGCGCCACTTCTTGCTGCAACCGCTGTGCCTTCGGTACAGGCGGGGGAGACCATCCCCCATCTCCTCGTGACGGAGTGGGCTTCTCAGGACGTGATGACGCCGCCTCGGGAGGAGCTGCTTCTTCTTCTTGGGGATGGCCTCAAGAGGCAGGATGGCACCCTCGGCATCTGAGTTCTCGACCGTCGCGGCCTGGTAGGCGCGCTCGAGGAAGCACACCGCATCCTTTTCGTCACAGGCGACCGTGAGGATGCCGCCACTCCCTGGCATCTTGAGGACTTTGTAGCCGTGGTGAGTTGGTGCCATGAACTTGGCGATGGCTGGATACCCGAGGATGGCATTGTATGGGAGGCGGATGTGGGCAACGTTGAAGTCGATGAGCTCGGTGTGGTAGTTGTCGTGTTTGCCGAAGGTGACAGGGAGGCAAATCTGCCCTTTGGGAATGGTGGAGCCATCGGTCACCCCTGAGAAAGGCTTGGTGGGCAGAAGCTCGTCATATGGTACTTGGAGCGTCTCAAACGTCTCGACAGAAAGAACGTTGACCCCCGTGCCACCGTCGATGAGGGTCTTGGTGACAAGGACGTTGCTGATGGTTGGCGTGCAGAGCATCGAGAGCACGCCAGCAGTGGCCGAACACTGGAGTTGGTCCATGCAGTCAAAGGTGATGGCGTGTTTGGACCACCTGAGGGGGCGCGATGCCTCAAGCTTGGGGAGGGCCGCGTTCACCTCATGAGCGAACTGCTTGAAGATGCGATGAGAGGCGGGAGCCTGAGCGCCGCCCAGGATGCAAGCGATCGCGCGAGGCTCTTGGAAGCCCCAGCCCCATCATCTTGGCGGTTGTCGTCATTTCTCCTTGGCGGTGGCGGCAGCGGAGGGATGCCGGCATTGCCCTGGGGGCGCTCCTCACGAGGCTGGTCCCGCCAAGGGCCCTCACGAGGTTGGCCCTGCCAGCGGTCCTCACGGGGTTGGTCGCGCCAATCCTGGCGGGGGTCACAGTTGTCCCAGCAGCCTCCACCGCAGCCTCCTCTGCGGCCGTAGCTGTGGTCACTGTGCTCGGGGCGGCAGCCAAGGCACCCGTCGCGGATTGCCCTGAGCTCCTGGTAGTCGTTGGTGTTGTGGCTGTGGACGTTGTGGAAGGCGCAAAACAGGCGGTTGCCCCTAGTAGGCTCATCATGGTCACGACCACGCTTCATCTCGGGCTCCGCGGCCAGCACGGCGGGACCCTTACGCTTCACTTCCTTGGCCTTGGCCTTCTTGTCTTCAGGATCAACCTCCGGAAGCTCCAAGAGGGAGAGGCGACCTTCCTCGGCCCTCGCGCATCTGGTTGCCATGTTGAACATCTCCAGAGCCGAACACAAGTCCTCGTGGATGGCGAGCTCCTCCTTCATCTTGACGTCCCGGACACCATCAGAGAATGCCGTGATGATGGCCTCGTCTGACACCTTCGGGATCTTGAGGCGAACATTCATGAAGCATTGTATGTACTTCTACAAGGTCTTGCTCGGCTGCTGCTTTATGCGCCGCAGGTCGCCTACTGCAGGAGCGCGGTCACGAGTGCCCTGGAAGTTGACGATGAAGCGCTCACGTAGCTCGTTCCAGGAGGGGATCGACCCCACCGGAAGGTTTAGGAGCCAAGAACGCGCGCCATCCTTGAGGGCCATGGGGAACCAGTTCGCCATGACCTTGTCGTTGCTGTTCGCCGCCTCGATGCTTAGTTCGTAGAGCTGGAGGAACTTAGCATGGTCGGGGGTGCCATCGTAGCGTGGAGGCAGATCCGGCTTGAACTTGATGGGCCAAACGACGCGGCGCAGCTCCGGGGTGAAAGCACGACAGCCTGCCGCACTCACAGGTGCCGGTCGTATGGGGGGAGCTTGATCTTGGCACCCGCGCGTTACCGCCTCCAGCGGCACGCGGTCTTGACGCGGCGGTGCTGGAAGCGTGCGCGCTTCTCCTTGGGGCCGCTACACCAACTGGCAGCTTTTTTCATCACGCGCCGGCGCCCTGCGTGGCAGGTCGTGTTGGGGCGCCTCTCGTCTAGGCTCGGGGTCCGCGCCGTGCAGAGGAGGAGGAGGAGGCACGTCGTGAGCCACATCGCCCGCCAGGGACGGCGGGGGACGGGGCGAACGGGATGGTGCAGGGTCTCACCAACGGCGTTGACGAGCTTGGCGATGTGGCCGAGCCAGTCGTTGTAGAGGTCGTTGGTCGGGCGATAATGCAGAAGCTCTCGTGCCATGAGCAGCGTAGCCTGCGCGTTTGCCGGCCCGCGACGGACATGAGAAGATGACGCCGTGGCCGGAGTGGGTGATGGAGATGCGGTGCGGCCATCGCTCCGCACGGACAGTGGCAGCAACGAATCCTGAGCAGCAGGGTCAGTGGCGGCGTTAGCCGTCGGGGAGGTAGAGCGGCAAGGAGCGCCGTTGCCCACAAGCGCCATCTAGGCAATGCAAGCGGCCTAGCACTCGGCACGAACACGGCGAGCGTCAGCCATAGGAGCGACAGAACGGCAGCGGAACGAACGGTGGAGGAGAGGCTTCGACACGCCCCTACCTAGCACGCCAAATGTCGGATTCACGGCTCCGCAGACCCAAGAAGATTCAAACTCTGGGGCGTGCACGAAGAAGTCAACCTCTCAAGCTGGCCTACTCATCGCCCCTAGGCCTAGCTCGATTCACACGAACAAGGAAGAAGATGAACATGGCAGTTTACCCAGGTTTGGGCCACCTTGCGGTGTAAAACCCTACTCCTCCTTTGTGGTGGATTGGCCTCACAAGGGGCTGAGGATGAACTAGTACAGTGGATGAACAACCTCGCGAATGCTCGGGGATGAGAGGGAGCCGACCAGGTTCCAATCCCCAATACGGTGGTGGCTAACCTATATTTATAGTGGCCTCGGTCCTCTTCCCCCAAAACATAGGTGGGAAGGGATCCCACAGTGGCCATTTTGAAAGGGGACAAGTAGTACATCTTATCCTGATGAAAGGTGGTCTTCGCGTGCAAAGCCTCTTGTAGTGACGCATCAGTGGGCTCGACGATGACATCCGTCCCGCCGTCCTGGCGGTCTTGGTATTGTTGCCCTGGAATGGAAACCTTTGCCAGATTCCTTGGGAACCCGCGTCTGTCCTTGCCTCCTTAGCACCAAAGAGGAAACTGCCTCCTCTGTGCCCGCCTGGCCTTGGTCGTCATGGCTTGCATCATTGCAACCTCCTGAGGTTGGGTACCTGCATAGAAATCTTCGCTCCTCAGGAGGCAGCCTGGGGAGGCCGCTCCCTCGGGAGGTCTTGGTCTCGTCCGCCTCACGAGGCTTGGCCCCTCGCGAGGGTCTTGTCTTGATAGTATTGTAGATGGGTCGTACCAGGCCATTGATGGAGCCACGCCGTGGGTCGCAGGTAGGCAAGTCTAGGTACCCTTGTTCTTAGAATGCCGACAGTGCCCAACCGACACGTTGCCAATGCTCAGTTTTTTTCAAATGCACCCGACAACTTCTACTTGAGGAACAAGTAAGCTGACTTCTCGGTCTAAATCAAATCTCTCACATCGAAGAAGAATTGCATCTCTTGTTAGTGAGTATTGTCGGTGTACTGGGAACCAGGGTACCCAGACTTGCCTGCCTGCGGCCCACGGCGTGGCTCCATCAGCGGCCTGGTATGGCCCATCTACAAATACTAGCAAGACAAGATCCTCGCGAGGGGCCAAGCCTCGCGAGGCGGACGACACCAAGACCTCCTGAGGGAGCGGCCTTCCCAGGCTGCCTCCTGAGGAGCGGAGATTCCTATGCAGGTGCCCCACCTCCTGAGGTTGTGGTGATGCAAGCCGTGATGACCAAGGCCAGGCGGGCGCCAGTGGGCGCAGAGAAGACAGTTTCCTCTTTGGTGCTAAGGAGGCAAGCGCAGGTGTGGGTTCCCCAGGACTCAGGCAAAGGTTTCCATTCTAGTGCAACAAGACCAAGGTCACCAGCTCGGCAGGACAGATGTCATCGCTGAGCACACCGCAGCGTCACACCCAGAAGCTTTGCAGGCGAAGACCACCTTTCATTAGGATAAGATGTGCTACTTGTCCCCTTTCAAATTGGCTGTTGTGGAATCCCTTCCCGCCTACGCTTTGGGGAAGAGGACCAAGGCCACTATAAATATAGGTTAGCCACCATCATAGAAGGGGATCCGAACCCCTTGACTGATACCCTCACCAGAGCAGACCTCGCGAGGTTGTTCATCCCTTGTACTTGTTCATCCTCAGCCCCTCGTGAGGCAAATCCACCACAAAGCAGAACTAGGGTCTTACACCACAAGGTGGCCCGAACCTGGGTAAACTGCTGTGTCCATCTTCTTCGTTGTTCATCGAGCTTGGCCATGGGGTGACGGGTTGGTTGACCGGATAGGTTGAGTTCTTCGCACACGCCCAGAGTTTGAACCTTTCTTGGGTCTGCGGAGCCCCGAATCCGACATTTTGTGGGCCAGGTAGGGGCGTGTCGAAGCTCTGCCTCTCCATCGGCCGCGCTCCGCCCGCGTTGTGTGGTTCCCATGGCAGGCGCCACCCCACCCACCGAGCCGCCGGTCACGCTTAGAGGCGTCGTGGGCCACCGGGCCTTTTCCCCCGCCCTACAGCAAGTGCGGTGGCCACCGAAGTTCAGGTCGACGCTGCCTCCGCGGTACGACGGCATGGGGAACCCCATGGAGTTCCTTCGCCAATACGAGGTGAGCATCGAGGCGGTGAACGACGATGACAAGGCCATGGCGAACTAGCTCCCCATGGCACTCATGGGCGTGCCGCACTCCTGGATGCTTAATCTACCGGAGTCTTCGGTGGCCTCCTGGGAGGAACTGCGCAATCGGTTCATCGCGCGCTTCACGGCGCGGGCGCTCCACTTCATTGCGGCCATACTCGGTGGGTCGCAGGCGCCGGCCTCAAGCTGCTACGTCAAGCAGCTCTTCCGACAGGTGGGAGCCGCCCAGCCACATCAGGGGGCTCATCCAAGCCGGGCGGCGCTTGAGACCGACATCACCTTCGACTCTAGGGATCACCCCAAGACTACGGTCGGTGCCGGCGTGCTCCCCTTGCTGTGCGCGCCCACCATCAGCAGTGTCACGGTTACCAGAACCCTCATTGATGGCGGCGCTGGCCTCAACGTCCTCTTCGTGGAAGCCTTCGACTTGCTCCAGGTGCCTTACGACCAGCTGGCCCCCACCAGACCCTTTTCGGGGGTGGTCGACGGCTCCATCGTTCCCCTGGGGCAGATCCGCCTCCCTGTCACCTTTGGCACACGCTGCAATTACCGCACCGAGCTCATCGACTTCGACGTTGCCCACATCGGCCTCCCATACAACGCCATCCTTGGGTATCCAGCCCTAGCCAAGTTCATGGCGGCGACGCACCCCAGCTACAACGTCTTCAAGATGCCTGGGAGCAGCGGCATCCTCACTGTGGTGGGAGACACCAAGGATGCACTCCTGGCCCTCAAGCTTGCTTTCAAGGCCGCGATGGCCACGCAGCCAGATGCGGAGGGCGCCCCAGAGATCCCGGGGGCCGCGCCTATGAAGAAGAAGCAGCTGTTCTCTCAAGACCGGGCCGAGACGAAGCAAGTACCAGTCGACGATGGGGGCTCAGGCCCCACCTTCACCATAGGCTCCGGCCTCCTCCCGAACCAGGAGGAGGCGCTGGTCATTTTGCTTCGTGCGAACAGGGATGTGTTTGCATGGGAGGCAACGGACCTGGTCGGTGTCCCACGAGAGGTGATCGAGCACCATTTAATGGTGTGCCCTGGTGCGCGCCCGGTGAAGCAGAAGGCGCGGCGGCAAACCCCGGAGAAGCAGTCGTTCATCGTCCAGGAGATCCACAAGCTGCAAGAAGCCGGTGTCATTCGGGAAGTATGGCACCCGGATTGGCTAGCCAACCCAGTCATTGTCCCCAAGAAGGGCGGAAAGGAGCGCATGTGCGTCGACTTCACGAGCCTCAATAAAGCTTGCCCTCAGGACCCTTTCCCTCTTCCGCCCATCGACCAGATCGTCGACTCCACCGCCGAATGCGACTTGCTGTGCTTCCTAGATGCCTTCTCGGGCTACCACCAGATCAAGATGGCGGTGCAGGATGTCGAGAAGACAGCCTTCCCTTCCCCGAGCAAGGTGTACTGCTACACCTGCATGCCTTTTGGGCTGCGTAACGCAACCTTCGAGTGAATGATCCACATCGCCCTGTGCCGGCAGCTCGGGAGGAACGCTGAGGCGTACGTCGACGACATAGTGGCCAAATCGCAGGAAGCAAGAACTCTGGTCGAAGATCTGGAGGAAACGTTCGCCAAACTGCGCAAGGTAAACCTGCGGCTCAATCCGGAGAAGTGCGTGTTCGGCGTCCCGTCCGGCAAGCTGCTGGGTTTCCTGGTGTCACACAGAGGGATCGAGGCTAACCCAGAGAAGATCAAGGCAATAGAAAGAATGAGCCCACCGCAGACCCTCAAGGAAATGCAGAAGCTCGTGGGCTGCGTGACTTCATTGGGACGCTTCATTTCCAGGCTCGGCAAGCGCACCCTCCCGTTTTTCAAGCTGATGAAGAAGAAGGGCCTATTCAAATGGACTCCGAAGGCTAAGGCGGCCTTCCAAGACATCAAGAGGTATCTCACTAGCCCGCTGGTGATGGTGGCGCCTCATCCCCTCGAGTCCCTGGTGCTTTACTTAGCCGCCACACCTCACTCGGCAAGCGCAGCACTCGTGGCGATCTGGGAAGGGCGCGCAGGTGCAGATGCGAGGCGTAGCGCCCTGTGCACAGCCATGCCATTGCTACCTCAGGATGGCGCTCCTGAGGCCTCGACTACCCCACCGGACCACGAGGCTCCTGAGGCCCCCTCGTCTCAAGAGGGGCTGGACGTCGTCGACGCCTCTCCCTTCGTCGAGCACCCCGTGTACTTCGTCAGCACGGTGCTGCGTGACGCCACGCACGCTACCCCATGCCGCATAAGCTCCTGCTCGCGCTTCTTGTTGCCTCCAGGAAGCTGCGCCACTACTTCCAAGGCCACCCCATTAAAGTTGTCCCTGCGTACCCCCTGGAGAAGGTGCTCCGGAGCCCCAATGCCGCGGGGAGGATTGCTGAGTGGAACATCGAGCTGTAGGCGTTCCAGCTGGAGTTCAGCACCACCAGGGTCATCAAGGGCATGGCCCTTGCTGACTTTGTAGCAGAATGGACTGACGCCCCAGACCACAGGGTGGGTGAGTGTTGGGGAACGTTGCATGGGAAACAAAAAAATTTGTACGCTCACCAAGATCAATCTAGGAGATGACCATCTATGAGAGGAGAGATTGCATCTACATACCCTTGTAGATCTCTAAGCGGAAGCGTTAAGAAACGTGGTTGATGTAGTCGAACGTCTTTGCGATCCAATCACGATCCATCCTGCGAACTCCCGATCCAAGTGCCGAACGGACGGCACCTCCGCGTTCAACACATGTACGGCTTGATGACGCCTTCACCTCCTCTATCCAGCGAGCAATGGTGAAGTAGTAGCCCGAGTCCTCCAGCAGCACGATGGCGTGGTGGCGGTGGTGGTGGAATCTCAGCAGAGCTTCGCTAAGCGCTACAGAGAAGAAGATAGCTACGAGGGAGAGGAGGAGCAGCGCCGTAGCATGAATAGATCTGCATGGGTGCGGCTGCCCTCTCTCCACCTCTGTATATATAGGGGGAAGGGAGGAGGATGTGGCACCCCTAGATCCCATCTAGGGGGCGGCGGCCAAGGCAGATGGGATCTCCCCTAGGGTGACTTGCCCCCCGAGCCGGGTGGAGGGAAACCCTAGAGGGGGGCGCCCCACCTCTCCAGGTCATGTGGGAAAGGGTGAGGGGGGCGCACAGCCCCTTAGTGGGCTGGTTTGCCCCCTCCCCTTGGCCCATGGGGCCCCACAACACTTGCCGGGGCCCCCCGAAACCCCTTTTGGTCATGCTAGTCATCACCCGGTACCCCCAAAACACTTCCAGACTCCAATACCCTTCGTCCAATATATCAATCTTCACCTCCGGACCATTCCGGAGTTCCTCATCATGTCTGGGATCTCATCCGGGACTCCGAACAACCTTCGGTAACCACCATAATGACACAACTATACTTATATCGTCACCAAACGTTAAGTGTGTAGACCCTGCGGGTTCGAGAACTATGCAGACATGACCAAGACACCTCTACGGTCAATAACCAATAGCAGGACCTGGATGCCCATATTGGTTCCTACATATTTTACGAATATCTTATCGGTCGAACCTCGATGTCAAGGATTCAGCTAACCCCATATGCAGTTCCCTTTGTCTATCGGTATGTTACTTGCCCGAGATTCGATCATCGGTATCTCCATACCTAGTTCAATCTCGTTACCGGCAAGTCTCTTTACTCATTCCGTAATACAAGATCCCATGACTAACTCATTGGTCACATTGCTTGCAAGCTTCTTGTGATGTTGTATTACCGAGTGGGCCCAGAGATACCTCTCCGTCATACGGAGTGACAAATCCCAGTCTTGATCCATGCCAACTCAATAGACACCCTCGGAGATACCTGTAGAGCACCTTTATAGTCACCCAGTTACATTGCGACGTTTGGTACACACAAGGTACTCCTCCGGTGTTAGTGAGTTGCATGATCTCATGGTCATAGGAACATATACTTAACATGCAGAAAACGATAGCAACAAACTTCATACGATCACATGCTATGTTTATAGTTTGGTTCTTGTCCATCACATCATTCTCCTAGTGACGTGATCCTGTTATCAAATGACAACTCATGTCCATGGCTAGGAAACCATAGCCATCTTTGATCCATGAGCTAGTCCGATAGAGGCTTACTAGGGACATGTTGTTGTCTATGTATCCACACATGTATTTGAGTTTCCGATCAATACAATTCTAGCATGGATAATAAATGATTATCATGAACAGGGAAATATGATAATAACTAATTTATTATTGCCTCTAGGGCATATTTCCAACAGTCTCCCACTTGCACTAGAGTCAATAATCTAGTTCACATCACCATGTGATTAACACTCATAGTTCACATCGCAATGTGACTAACACCCAAAGAGTTTACTAGAGTTAATAATCTAGTTCACATTACCATGTGATTAACACTCAATGAGTTCTAGGGTTTGATCATGTTATGCTTGTGAGAGAGGTTTTAGTCAATGGGTCTATAACATTCAGATCGGTGTGTACTTCGCAAATTTTTATGTCATACTGTAGATGCTGCTACCATGCTCCACTTGGAGCTATTCCAAATGGCTGCTCCACTATATGTATCCGGATTGCTACTCAGAGTCATCCGGATTGGTGTTAAACCTTGCATCGACGTAACCCTTTACGCCAAACTCTTTATCACCTCCATAACCGAGAAACATTTCCTTATTCCTCTAAGGATAATTTTGACTGCTATCCAGCGATCCACTCCTGGATCACTCTTGTACCCCCTTGCCAGACATGTGGCAAGACACACATCAGGTGCGGTACATAGCATGGCATATCGTATAGAGCCTATGGCTAAGGCATGGGGGATGACCTTCGTCCTTTCTCTTTCTTCTGCCGTGGTCGAGCTTTGAGTCTTACTCAACTTCACACCTTAAAACTCAGGCAAGAACTCCTTCTTTAACTGATCCATTTTGAACTCCTTCAAAATCATGTCAAGGTATGTGCTCTGTGAAAGTCTTATCAGGCGTCTTGATCTATCTCTATAGATCTTGATGCCCAATATATAAGCAGCTTTACCCAGGTCTTCCTTTGAAAAACTCCTTTCAAACAACCCTTTATGCTTTCCAGAAATTCTAATCATTCCCGATCAACAATATGTCATCCACATATACTTATCAAAAATGTTATAGTGCTCCCACTCACTTTCTTGCAAATACAAGTTTCTTGCAAACTTTGTATAAACCCAAAAGCTTTGATCACCTCATCAAAGCATATGTTCCAACTCCGAGATGCTTGCTCCAGTCCATAGAAGGATCGCTTGAGCTTGCATAACTTTTAGCATCCTTAGGATCGACAAAACCTTCTAGTTGTATCACATACAACCTTTCCTCACGGAAACTGTCAAGGAAACTTTGTTTTGACATCTATCTGCCAGATTTCATAAATGAAAATGCAGCAACTGCTAACATAATTCCAACAGACTTTAGCATCGCTATGAGTGAGAAAATCTCATCATAGTCAACTCCTTGAACTTGTCGGAAACTTCTTTGCGACAAGTTGAGCTTCATAAATGGTGACATTACCATCAGCGTCTGTCTTCTTCTTAAAGATCCATTTATTCTCAATGGCTTGCCGATCATCGGGCAAGTCCACTAAAGTCCATACTTTGTTCTCATACATGGATCCTATCTCGGATTTCATGTCTCCTAGCCATTTGTTGGAATCCAGGCCCACTATCGCTTCTCCATAACTCGTAGGTTCACCATTGTCCAACAACATGACCTTTAAGACAGGGTTACCACTTAGAAGTTGTACGCACCCTTATCGACCTACGAGGTTCGATAGTAACTTGATCCAAAGCTTTATGATCATCATCATCAGCTTCCTCTTCAACTGACGTAGGTGCCACAGAAACATCTTTCTGTGATGCACTACTCTCTAGTTGAAGTAAAGGTTCAACAACCTCATCAAGTTCTATATTTTGAGAGAAACTCTTTCTCGAGAAAGGACCCGTTCTTAGTGACAAACACTTTGCCCTTGGATCTAAGATAGAAGGTATGCCCAATCGTCTCCTTTGGGTATCCTATGAAGATCCATTTGTCCGCTTTGGGTTCGACCTTATCAGGCTGAAGCCTTTTCACATAAGCGTCGCAGCCCCAAACCTTAAGAAACGACAACTTAGGTTTCTTGCCAAACCATAATTCATACGGTGTCATCTCAACGGATTTAGATGGTGCCCTATTTAAAGTGAATGTAGTTGTCTCTAATGCATAACCCCAAAACGATAGTGGTAGATCGGCAAGAGACATCATAGAATGCACCATATCCAATAAGGTACGATTACAACATTCGGACACACCATTATGCTGTGGTGTTCCAGGTCGCGTCAACTGTGAAACGATTCCACATTGTCTTAAGTGATTGCCAAACTCATAACTCAGATATTCTCCCTTCAATCAGATCGTAGGAATTTAATCTTCTTGTTACAATGATTCTCAACTTCACTCTGAAATTGCTTGAACTTTTCAAACGTTTCGGACTTATGCTTCATTAGGTAAATATACCCATATCTACTCAAGTCATCAGTGAAGGTGAGAAAGTAATGATATCCACCACGCACGTCAACGCTCATCGGACCACACACATCAGTATGTATGATTTCCAACAAGTCACTTGCCCATTCCATTGTTCCGGAAAACGGGGTCTTAGTCATCTTCCCCATGAGGCACGGTTCACATGTGTCAAGTGATTCAAAATCAAGTGACTCCAAAAGTCCATCAGCATGAAGTTTCTTCATGTGCTTTACACCAATATGACCTAAGGGGCAGTGCCACAAGAAAGTGGTACAATCATTATCAACTCTACATCTTTCGGCATCAATGTTATGAACATGTGTATGACTACGATCGAGATTCAATAAACCATTCACATTGGGTGCATGACCATAGATGGTATTATTCATGTAAATAGAATAACAATTATTCTCAGACTTAAATGAATAACCGCATTACAATAAACACGATCTCATCATGTTCATGCTTAACGCAGACACCAAATAACATTTATCTAGGTTTAACACTAATCCTGAAGGTAGAGGGAGCGTGCGATGGTGATCACATCAACCTTGGAAACACTTCCAACACACATCGTCACCTCGCCCTTAGCTAGTCTCCGTTTATTCCGCAGCTTCTGTTTCGAGTTACCAATATTAGCAACTGAACCGGTATCCAATACACAGGTGCTACTAGGAGTACTAGTAAGGTACACATCAATAACACGTATATCAAATATACTTTTGTTGAAATTGCCAGCCTTCTTATCTACCAAGTATTTGGGGCAGTTCCGCCACTAGTGACCGTTCCCCTTACAATAGAAGCACTTAGTCTCGGGTTTGGGTTCAACCTTGGGTTTCTTCATTGGAGCGGCAGCTGGCTTGCCATTCATGAAGTTTCCCTTCTTGCCCTTGCCCTTCTTGAAACCAGTGGTCTTGTTAACCATCAACACATGATGCTCCTTCTTGATTTCTACCTTCGCGGCCTACCGCGAACTGCTCTGGGATCATCTCCATCCCTTGCATGTTATAGTTAATCACGAAGTTCTAGTAGCTTGGTGATAGTGTCTGGAGAACTCTGCCAATCACTTTCTTATCTGAAAGATTAACTCCCACTTGATTCAAGTGATTGTAGCACCCAGACATTCTGAGCACATGCTCACTGGCTGAGCTATTCTCCTCCATCTTGTAGGCAAAGATCTTGTCAGAGGTCTCATACCTCGCAACACGGGCATGATCCTGAAATACCAATTTCAACTCTTGGAACATTTCATATGTTCCATGGCGTTCAAAACGCCTTTGGAGCCCTGATTCTAAGCCATAAAGCATGGTGCACTAAACTATCAAGTAGTCATTAGAATGTGTCTGCCAGATGTTCACAACATCCATAGACGACGCTAGAGGGGTTGGCACACCGAGCGGTGCATCAAGGACATAAGCCTTCTATGCAGCAGTGAGGACAATCCTTAGACTATGACCCTAGTCCGCATAATTGCTTACAATATCATTCAACTTAGTCTTTCTCTAGGAACGTATTAAAATAGGGGAGCTACTGCGCGAGCCATTGATCTACAACATAAATTTGCAAAGGCAACTTTAGACTATTGTTCATGATAATGAGTTCAATTAATGATATTACCTAAGAACTCCCACTCAAATCAACATCCCTCTGGTTGTCCGAGTGTAACACAATCCAAATTCACCAACCCAAGTCTGATCATCACATGAGATGAGGTGGTTTCAATGGTGAACATCTCTATGTTGATCATATCTACTATATGACTCGTGATCGACCTTTCGGTCTTTTGTGTTCCGAGGCCATGTCTGTACATGCTAGGCTCATCAAGTTTAACCCAAGTGTTCCACATGTGTAAAACTGGCTTGCACCCGTTGTATGTGAACGTAGAGTCTATCACACCCGATCATCACGTGGTGCTTTGAAACGACGAACTTTCGCAACGGTGCACACTTGGGGAGAAAACAATTTTATCTTGAAATTTTAGTGAGGGATCACCTTATAATGCTACCGTCGTCCTAAGGAAAATAAGATGCATAAAAGGATTAACATCACATGCAAATCATAAGTGACATGATATGGCCATCAACTTGTGCTTTTGATCTCCATCTCCAAAGCACCGGCATGATCTCCATCGTCACCGGCATGACACCATGATCTCCGTCATCGTGTCGCCATCGGGGTTGTGACGCCAACCATGCTTCTACTACTATTGCTACCGCTTAGTGATAAAGTAAAGCATTACATAGCGCTTAATGATTGACACGCAAGTCATACAATAATTAAAGACAACCCTATGGCTCCTGCCTGTTGCCGTATGCATCGACATGCAAGTCGATATAAACTATTACAAACATGATCATCTCATACATCAAATATATATCATCATGTCTTTGGCCATATCATATCACAACATACCCTGCAAAAACAAGTTAGACGTCCTCTAATTGTTGTTGCATGTTTTACGTGGCTGCTATGGGTATCTAGCAAGAATGATTCTTACCTACGCAAAGCCACAACAGTGATATGCAAGTTGCTATTTAACCTTCTACAAGGACCGCCTTTGTCGAATCCGATTCAACTAAGGCAGGAGAGACAGACACCTGCCAGCCATCTTTATGCAACAAAGTCACATGTCTGTCGATGGAACCGGTCTCATGTACGTGGACATGTAAAGTTGGACCGGGCCGCTTCATCCCACAATACCGCCGAATCAAGAAAAGACCAAGGAAGGAAGCAATCTGAATATCAATGCCCACAAACTCCTTTGTGTTCTACTCGTGATGTCATCTACGCATAGATCTAGCTCTGATATCACTGTTGGGGAACGTTGCATGGGAAACAAAAAATTTCCTACGCTCACCAAGATCAATCTAGGAGATGACCATCTACGAGAGGAGAGATTGCATCTAAATACCTTGTAGATCGCTAAGGGGAAGTGTTAAGAAACGCGATTGATGTAGTCGAACATCTTCGCGGTCCAATCATGATCCATCCCGCAAACTCCCGATCCAAGTGCCGAACAGACGGCACCTTCGCGTTCAACACACATACGGTTTGATGACGCCTTCACCTCCTTGATCCAGCGAGCGATGGTGAAGTAGTAGCCCGAGTCCTCCGGCAGCACAACGGAATGGTGGCGGTGGTGGTGGTGGAATCTCAGTAGAGCTTCGCTAAGCACTACGGAGAAGAAGATAGCTACGAGGGAGAGGAGGAGCAGCTCCGTGGCACGAATAGATCTGCATGGGTGTGGCTGCCCTCTCTCCACCTCTCTATATATAGGGGTAAGGGAGGAGGCGGAGGCGCCCCTGGATCCCATCTAGGGGGCGGCGGCCAAGGCAGATGGGATCTCCCCTAGGGTGACTTGCCCCCCAAGCCGGGTGGAGGGAAACCCTAGAGGGGGGCGCCCCACCTCTCCTGGTCACGTGGGAAAGGGTGAGGGGGGCGCACAACCCCTTAGTGGGCTGGTTTACCCCCTCCCCTTGGCCCATGGGGCCCCCCAACACTTGTCGGGGCCCCTCGAAACCCCTTTCGGTCATGCTGGTCATCACCCGGTACCCCCGAAACACTTCCGAACTCCAATACCCTTTGTCCAATATATCAATCTTCACCTCCGGACCATTCCGGAGTTCCTCGTCATGTCCGGGATCTCATCTGGGACTCCGAACAAGCTTCAGTAACCACCATAATGACTCATCTATACTTATATCGTCACCAAACGTTAAGTGTGTAGACCCTGGGGTTCGAGAACTATGCAGACATGACCGAGACACCTCTACGGTCAATAATCAATAGTAGGACTTGGATGCCCATATTGGTTCCTACATATTTTATGAAGATCTTATCGGTCGAACAACCCGAAGATGAGGACCGCTCCCTCACGCCCGGAGATGAGGCGCCCGATGGCTGGGTCATGTACTTCGATGACACGTTCGCACGCCGGGGCGCGGGGGCTGGAGCCATGGTCATCTCACCTACCCAGGACAAGCTCTACTGCGTCGTGCAGCTCTGCTTCCAGCATGACGAGAAGGTCTCCAACAACATCACGGAATACGAGGGTCTGATCATCGACCTCAGGGTCGCGGCGGCCCTAGGGTTTAAGCGCCTCACCATCAAGGGCGACTCTCAGCTCCTCATCAACTTCTCCAACAAGGAGTACAAGACCAAGAACGAGCACATGGAGGCATACCTGGAAGAGGTACGCAAAATTGAAAAATGATTCTTGGGTTTGGAGTTGCAGCATGTCCCACGTGGCACGAACAAGGAGGCAGACGACATCGCCAAGAGAGCGTCCCAACGCGACCCCCAGAAGCCTAGCGTTTTCGAGGAATGACTCTTCAAGCCATCGGCGGCCCCCTCCATTGCAGGCCCGGTGCTGCTTCGGGAGGAACTGCCCATGGCCCCCTCCTCGGGCGCTCCAGCCTGCGGTCCGACCTTCGGAGCCCGCTTGCTCCTGGTGCTCGAACCACAGGAGGGGTGCTGGACCGAAGAGTTCAAGGCGTACCTGCTCCAAGGCACCTTGCCGGAGAAGGAGGAAGACACAGAACGCATGGCCCGTCAGGCCACCGCCTACTGCTTGCAGGATGGCGAGCTCTACCGAAGGCGCCCAAATGACGTCTCACTGCGGTGCATCTCCAAGGAGCAGGGATGCGAGCTGCTGGCTGACATCCATGGCGGGGATTGTGGGCATCACTCGTCGTCACGCACCCTTGTGGGCAAGGCGTTCCGCAGCGGGTTCTACTGGCCCACGACGCTCAACGACGCCACCGCGTTGGTGGGATCCTGTGAGGCCTGTTAATTCCATGCCAAGCAGATCCACTAGCCCGCATAGGGCCTGCAGACCATCCCGCTCTTATGGCCGTTCGCAGTGTAGGGGCTGGATATCCTGGGCCTGTTTCCCCGAGCGGCCGGGGGCTACCGCTACCTCAACGTCACCATCGACAAGTTCACTAAGTGGGCGGAGGTGTAGCCCATGCGCGCCATCCCAGCTGGCTCGGCCGTCAAGTTCATCAAGGGCCTCGTGAGCCGCTTTGGGGTCCCCAACCGTATCATCACTGACAATGGCTCTCAGTTCACGAGCAACCTCTTCAAAACATAATGTGCTAACATTGGAACGCAGATATGCTACGCTTCGGTGGCGCACCCACAGAGTAACAGCCAAGCCGAACGCGCCAACACGGAGGTCTTGAGGGGCCTCAAAGGGAGGAGCTTCAAGAAGAAACTCGAGGCCTGCGGCAGGGGTTGGCTCGATGAGCTTCAGTCCGTGCTGTGGTCCATCCGCACCACCATGACTAAGCCCACCGGCGAGACCCCGTTCTTCCTCGTCTACGGGGCTGAGGCAGTCCTCCCTCATGAGGTCAAACATCGCTCCCCGTGGGTCTTGGCGTTTGACGAGGCACGCCAGGATGCCTCGCGGGGGATGGACCTCGTGCTCAGGGAGGAGGGCCGCCGCCGAGCCGCGCTCCGTGCCGTGAGGTACCAGCAGGTGCTGTGGCGATATCACTGCCGTAGCGTCCGCTCCAGGACCCTCGAGATGGGTGACCTCATCCTGAGACGGGTGCTCTCCAGGGAGAGGCTTCACAAGCTCTTGCCTATGTGGGAGGGCCCATTTAGGATTGCCTGTGTCTCCAGGCCTGGCGCCACGCACCTGGAGACATAGGACGGGGTCCCCATCTAGAATGCCTGGAACATCCAGCACCTCCGAAAGTTCTATCCGTGACCAGCAAGTGCCACACGCCTCTCAAGTCTCTACCCATGACACTCTCACCTAATAATGAGTGGGCTGTACATGCCCCGGAGTCTCCTGAGTGCCGCCCCTGGGCCTCACGGGGGCTCACACCCACATCCTAGTGGAAGCCCCATGCTCCGCGCTGGCGGAGAGACCAGAAGACTAGTGTAGGTGCCGGACGCGGCTGTTCTTTTTGCTTGCTTTCTGTAGCTGATTTGCCACTTCTTGGAATGAAATTTGAAGTTTTCACGTCCTTATTTGAAAGGGTTGGGAATTTTTTCTCCTCGCACCATTCACTCTTTCAAGTCTCGTTTTAGGGAGAGTGACAGTTGCTCGTTGCTCTTCCTCGCACGTCTCGCGTGTGGGGGCTGGGCACGGTGTGCGCTTGGGCCCGCCCGCGAGCACACCTAGCCAAAGCCTTGGCGTCCTAGCCTTTGGTGTCTTAATCCTCGCGCGACGCCCTCAAATGAGCCAATGGGAATGCACGCCTCCTGAGTCCGTGCCTCCGGGCATCGTGACACGGCGTACCAGCGGCTCACGCTCGGGGGCTCGCGCGGGGCACGGCACCTCCAGAGGTACCCTAACCCCGCAGCCACTGAGCGGCTCCTGAGGTCGGAGAACCTTCAGGTCCATGAGAGGGAAACCCCCGGCAAGATCTCTATGGAACAAGAGGCACACAGAGGACCCAAGCTCCGGAGGAACACGCCCTCGCGGCGCAGGAGTCCGCCACAAGCACACCAAGCTAAGTTACCCTAATTGCGGTCAACAAGAGCTTGCCGGTTGGTAGCAATGCGAATGATAAGATACGAAATAGAAGCATTAACATAAATGGTGTAAGCGCCATGGTACATTACATGCCCTGGCAGGGCCTTCTATGTTTCTTGTTGCAGGAAAAAGAAAAAAAGAAGCAAAAGCGGCCTCGCGACCACTGCGGTTCCTGAGGCCTGGCTCCAGCGACGCCCGCGCTCAGTCGGAGTCCTCCTCCTGCTTCACAGGAGCGTGATGGTGGGGCGGCTCGTCGACCTCCTTGGTCCGGGCCCGACGACGTGGTGGCTCGTCGTAGTCATCGTCGCTCGTGCTCTTCCCGGAGGAAGAGCCACCGCTGCTGGAGGCATCGCGACCGTCACCAAGGGCAAGTTCATCGTCGCCGTCACTGTCGCTCTCCGGGCAGCACCCCACGCGCCTGTCGTCCTCCCCGAAGATCCTGACGTAGAGGGTCGCAGCGCCATCATGCCTGAAGTGGAGGGTACACCTCCCCTGCAGGCCGTGCGCATGGGCGAATGGCTGCCACCTGCGGTGCAGGAACACATTGCCGGCAGGCGTGACCTCGACCTCCACCAATGAGGCCTTGCTGCAGCAACCGTCGGCCTGCAGCCAGAGGCCGCCAGGCCCTCCGGTCGGCAGCGCACCCGCGAGGAAGCACGGGAGCTGGAACCAGGTGTCTGTCGGCCTCTCTGCCCACACCACGAACTCCGAGGACTCATCGGTCGAATGGGAGCGCGGGCGCGGTGGCCGGATGGCTGCCACGTGCCTCCCTCCTTCGCCGAGGCCACCGCGGTCGCGGCAGCCCCTGGCACGGGAAGGAGCACCCCCACGACTGTCGGAGGTGATGCCATCCTTCAAGGGGGTGCGCCCACGCCCTCGGGGAGCCACCATCGGCATGGCAACGTACTTGCGGGGACGGCCGCGACCCTTCTTGGGCGGCGGCGAGCTTGGTCCCTCCTTGGGGGCCTTTCCCTTCTCGGCGGCGGAGAACCTCCTCACCGGTGCCATGGTTGCTTCGGCAAGACGGCGCGATGACGAAGAAGAAGAAGGAGGGGGCGGCAAGGAGATGAAGATGGGCTGGGGACTCCGCCCCTCCCCCATTTATAGCTAAGGGAAGGCCAACCGGTGCCCTCTCGCGTTGCAAGCAATGATGAACTAAGGTACGTGCGCCGGGCAGTTGTCAAGTCGGGCAGTTGCCAAGGCGGCATGGGGAAGTGGAGACGCCCACGTCCCATCAAGTGCCACACTTCAACCCGGTCCGCGGGCAATTGGGGCCCGCAGCGCTTCGCCCTTGCCCTTTACCTTAGCCTCGAAGCCAAGTCCAAGCGTGCCTTGGGCCCGGGGGCTACTGTCGGCGTTTTGGGAACCAGGGTACCCAGACTTGCCTGCCTGCGGCCCACGGCGTGGCTCCATCAGCGGCCTGGTATGGCCCATCTACAAAGACTAGCAAGACAAGACCCTCGAGAGGGGCCAAGCCTCGCGAGGCAGACGACACCAAGACCTCCCGAGGGAGCAGCCTTCCGAGGCTGCCTCCTGAGGAGCGGAGATTCCTATGCAGGTGCCCCACCTCCTGAGGTTGCAGTGACGCAAGCCGTGACGACCAAGGCCAGGCGGGCGCCATCGGGCGCAGAGAAGACAGTTTCCTCTTTGGTGCTAAGGAGGCAAGCGCAGGCGTGGGTTCCTGAGGACTCAGGCAAAGGTTTTCATTCCAGTGCAACAAGACCAAGGTCACCTGCTCGGCAGGACGGATGTCATCGCCGAGCCCACCGCAGTGTCACGCCTAGAAGCTTTGCAGGAGAAGATCACCTTTCATCAGGATAAGATGTACTACTTGTCCCCTTTCAAATTGGCCGTTGTGGAATCCCTTCCCGCCTACGCTTTGGGAAAGAGGACCAAGGCCACTATAAATATTGGTTAGCCACCATCATAGAAGGGGATCTAAACCCCTTGACTGATACCCTCACCAGAGCAGACCTCGCGAGGTTGTTCATCCCTTGTACTTGTTCATCCTCAGCCCCTCGTGAGGCAAATCCACCACAAAGCAGGAGTAGGGTCTTACACCGCAAGGTGGCCCGAACCTAGGTAAACTGCTGTGTCCATCTTCTTCCTTGTTCATCTAGCTTGGCCGTGGGGTGACGGGTTGGTTGGCCGGATAGGTTGACTTCTTCACACACGCCCCAGAGTTTGAACCTTTCTTGGGTCTGCGGAGCCCTGAATCCGACAAGTATTGCGTTAGAACTCAAAGAGATTTCTCTCAACTCTCTTAGGTTTTGGTTTAGCATCAGAGAAACATAAGTTTCAAACACTATACCCTTCTTAATAGTATGTTGGTCCTATGACTCAAGAAAGAGACAAATAACTACAAAAGAAAATACTATGTCTTTTCTCCCTCTTCATTCTTCTCGGCTGTGGTCAATTTCTTCGGACAGACACCGAACAAATTGCTTTACGTAAAGAAGTTTTTGGGGGTCAATTTCTTCACACCTAATATTCAATGATAATCTTTACTGCATGTCAAGAGATTATCTTTGGAGTTTCTTCCAGAGTCCACACGACTTCAAGGACCTATTATCTCTGTGTGCACTAGGAAACACATTAGTCCATCACTGTTTATGACAACAATCTCCAAAACACAAGGAGGAAAATTATTGCACCAACAACGGATGTCCGAGACCTCCCCAAGTGTCCGGCCAAACTGGGTTTCGGTACTGCTGTCTCCTGGCCGGATTTTCGGGACCTTCCCGGATGTCCGGGACATTGTCGGATGTTCGACCGCTGCATAATCACTGGTCGCTAATTCCTTCAGGATCTTCCACATTTGGGGGCGCCAATGTCCGGCCATTTTTGCGGCTCCACTTGTGGCTCTTCTTTATCCGCTCCCATGTCGGCTTGTCAATTGATCCTAGATTCTCCGTGGTCATCTTCTTGGTACCTAAGTACACATATCATCTCCACTTTAGGTAGTAACCATGTCTCACATGTATGAAAAGGAGAATCACTAAGGAGCGAGTTCACCTCATGTTCAATGGCGCATGCGTGAACCCTTGTCATAGGACCGCTTAGTGTTTGGGGAGCTGGTGAAGTATCCATGGAGATGACTGTAGTGTGCTCCACACCATCTTCCCACGTGAGAAAGATCCTCTCTTGGATTGTGATCCTCGTCACCATGGTAAGGTGCCAAGACAATGACATTGAATATGTCGCTCATAGTGTACTTGTCGAGTGGTATGTCAATCTTTTCGGCATTGCTATTGATGCGTTGTAACACCTTGAATGGACCGTCCGTGCGAGGTAAGAGCTTGGACTTGCATTTGTTGGCAAAGAGATCCTTGCGAAGGTGAATCCACACCAGGTCACTAGAGTTGAATATGATTGGTTTCTTCATTACATTGATCTCAGAGGTGAGGCTTGTGACTTGTCGCTCTATGGTGAGCCTTGTGTCTTCATGCATCTTCTTCGTTTCTGTGGCACAAGCACTCGCATCCATGTTCGTGCACTCTGTTAGAGGAAACAGGAGGATGTCCAATGGGGACAAGGGGTTGAAGTCGTCCAACACTTCAAATGGATACTTTTTTGTAGTCATGTGTCTTGCACGGTTGTAGGCGAATTTGGTGACGGGTAAGCACTCCTTCCATTCCTTGATATTCTTCTTGATTAGCATGTGAAGAAGTGTAAAAAGAGTATGGTTGACAACCTTGATTTGGCCATCGGTTGAGGATGGTAGGCCGAAGAGGACATGAGGTTGATTTCGAGCTTGGCGCATATGGTCTTCCAAAAGTAACTCAAGAACTTGATGTCGTGGTCGGAGACAATTGCCTTTGGCACTCCATGAAGACGCAAGATTTCCCTACAAAAGAGATTTGCAACATGTGAAACATTGATACGTATCTATAATTTTTATTGTTCCATGCTATTATAGTATCAATCTTGTAAGTTTTATATGCATTTATATGCTATTTTATATCATTTTTTGGGACTAACCAATTAACCTAGTGCCCATTGCTAGTTGTTGTTTTTTGCTTTTTAGAAAATTAATATCAAACGGAGACCAAACACGATGAAACTTTATGGTGATTTTTTATGGACCAGAAGGGACCCATGAAGGTTCGGGAGATGACCAGAAGAGCCACGAGGGAGAGACAAGCTCACCAGACGCGCCCCAGGGGGGCGCTGATACGTTCATTTTGCATCATGTTTTCCTACTATTATTTATGATGTTTTTGATCAATATAATACTTTGTGGTGCAATTATAATGCCCTTTCTCCCCTAATTTGCAAGGTTTACATGAAGAGGGAGATTGCCCATAGCTGGAATTCTGGACCTGAAAAAGCTACATCAGAGATATCTATTCTGCACAACTCCAAATGAGCTGAAATTTCACAGAGAATTATTTTGGAATATATAAAAAATACCGGAAGAAAGAAATACCAGAGGGGGCCCACCAGGTGCCCACGGGGTACCAGGGCGCGCCCACCCCCTGGGCGCGCCCTGGTGGCTTGTGGGGCCCCTGGCCATCCTCCGTGGCCCATCTTCTACTATCTGAAGCTATTTGCCCTAGAAAAAATCATGGGAGGACTTTCGGGACGAAGCGCCACCGTCTCGAGGCGGAACCTGGACAGGAGCACTTTTGCTCTCCGGCGGAGCGATTCCGTTGGGGATACTTCCCTTTGGTAGGGGGAAATCGAAGCCATGAACGTCACCAACAACCCTCTCATTATGGGAGGGCCAATCTTCATCAACATCTTCACCATCACCATCTCATATCAAACCCTAGTTCATCTCTTGTATTCAATCTTTGTCTTAAAACCTCGGATTGGTACCTCTGGGTTGCTAGTAGTGTTGATTACATCTTGTAGTTGATGCTAGTTGGTTTATTTGGTGGAAGATTATATGTTCAGATCCTTGATGCTATTCAATACCCCTCTGATCTTGGACATGAATATGATTTATGAGTAGTTAGTTTTGTTCTTGAGGACATGGGAGAAGTCTTGTCATAAGTAATCATGTGAATTTGGTATTCGTTCGATACTTTGATGATATGTATGTTGTTGGTTCCTTTAGTGGTGTCATGTGAACATCGACTACATGACACTTCACCATCTTTGGGCCTGAGGGAAGGCATTGTGGAGTAGTAATTAGATGATGGGTTGCTAGAGTGACAGAAGCTTAAACCCTAGTTTATGCTCTATTCCGTAAGGGGCTGATTTGGATCCATATGTTTCATGCTATGGTTAGATTTATCTTAATTCTTCTTTCGTAGTTGCTATGGACGTACAACAGCCAAGCACCAGTCCACCCACATATCAAATTATCAAAGTAGCGAATGTGAATCAAACAAACATGATGAAAGTGACTAGATGAAATTCTCGTGTGTCCTCAAGAACGGTTTGCTTATTATAAGAGACCGTTTCGGCCTGTCCTTTGCAACAAAAAGGATTGGGCTACCTTGCTGCACCTTTTTTACCGTTACTACTTGTTGCTCGTTGCAAATTACCTTGCTATCAAACTATCTGTTACCGATAATTTCAGTGCTTGCAGACAATACCTTGCTGAAAACCACTTGTCATTTCCATCTGCTCCTCGTTGGTTTCGACACTCTTACTTATCGAAAGGGCTACGATTGATCCCCTGTACTTGTGGGTCATCAAGACTCTTTTCTGGCGCCTTTGCCGGGGAGTGAAGCACCTTTGGTGAGTGGAATTTGGAAATGAAACATTTATATTACATGCTGAAATTTACTATCACTTGTTACTATGGAAAACAATCCTTTGAGGGGTTTGTTCGGGGTATCTTCACCTTAACCAGAAGCACAAAGAGTTGCTCCTCAACCTACTGTGCCTACTTAAAATATTTATTATGATTCCTTCAGGTATGATAGATAAACTGCTAGCTAAACCTTATGCAGGAGATGGAACAATACATCCTGATATGCACCTAATCTATCCGGATGAAGTTTGTGGATATTTAAGCTTGTAGGTTTATCCGAAGATGGAGTTAATAAGAAGGTTTTCCCTTTATCTTTGATGGAAAAGGCATTGACATGGTATAGGCTATGTGATGATATTGGAACCTGGGATTGGAACCGATTGAAATTGGAATATCATCAGAAGTTTTATCCTATGCATCTGGTTCATCATGATCGGAATTAAATATATAATTTTTGGCCTCATGAAGGAGAAAGTATCACTCAAGCTTGGGGGAGGCTTAAGTACATGATGTACACATGCCACAATCATGAGCTCTCAAGAGAGATTACCTTACAGAATTTTTATGCTCGACTTTCTCATAATGATCAAACCATGCTAGATTCCTCTTCTACTCGTTCCTTTATGAAGAAAACTATTGAATTCAGATGGGATCTTCTAGAGAGAATTAAACACAAACCTAAAGATTGGGAACTCAACAAAGGTAAAGAGTCAGGTATAAAACTTAATTTTGATTGTGTTAAGTCTTTTATGGATACCGATGCTTTTCATAAGTTTAGCACTAAATATGGACTTGACTCTGATATAGTAGCCTCCTTTTGCGAATCATTTGCTACTCATGTTGATCTCCCTAAGGATAAGTGGCTTAAATATCACCTCCCCTATTAAAGAAAAGATTGATTAACCCGTTATAGTTAAATATGAAACTATCATTTACAATGTTGATCCAGTTGTGCCTACTGCTTATATTGAGAAACCACCTTTTCCTATTAGGATAAAGGAACATGCTAAGGTTTCGAATGTGGTTAACAAATGTTATATTAGAACACCTAGACCCTCTGAACAAATTAAAGTTGAACATAATGTTGCTATGGTTAAAGATCTCTTGGTTGATAATATTGATGGGCATGTTATTTATTTCTGTAGTGAAGATACTAGAATTGCTAAGCCTAATACTAAAGATGAGAATAAGCCCATTGTTGGCATGCCTGTTGTCTCGGTTAAAATAGGAGATCATTGTTACCATGGTTTATGTGATTTGGGTGCGGTGTGAATGTTATTCCGTTTACCTTATATCAAGAAATTATGAATGATATTGCACCTGTTGAGATAGAGGACACTGATGTTACTATTAAGATTACGAATAGAGATACTATTTCAATGCTTAGGATTGTTAGAGATGTTGAAGTCTTGTGTGGAAAGATAAAATACCCTACTGATTTTCTAGTTCTTGGTTCTCCACAAGATTATTTTTGTCCCATTATATTTGGTAGACCCTTCTTGAATACAGTTAAAGCTAAGATCGATTGCAATAAAGAAATTGTCAGTGTTAACTTGGGTGATGTATCTCATGAGTTTAATTTCTCTAAATTCCGTAGACAACCTCATGATAAAGAATTGCCTAGTAAAGATAAAATTATTGGTGTTGCTTCTATTACTGTACCTCCTACTAATTCGTTAGAACAATATTTGCTAGACCATGAAAATGATATGCACATGAATGAAAGAAATGCAATATATAATATGTTCTTTGATCAACCACCTATTCTTAGACACAATTTTCCTGTTGAAACTCTTGGAGGTCCTCCTCCACCCAAAGGTTATCCTGTGTTTGAATACATTGAAATATGCTTATCTTGCTAAAAAGAAGATATATCCTATTATTATTAGTGGTACCTTTCAGAGGATAAAGAAAAGAGATTACTAAAAACTCTGAAGAAGCACCATGCCGCTATTGGATATACTCTTGATGATCTTAAGGGCATTAGTCCCACTCTATGGCATACAAGATTAATATGGAGCATGATGCTAAGCCAGTTGTTAATCATCAACGATGATTGAATCCTAAGATGAAGGATGTGGTAAGAACAAAAATATTAAAGCTTCTGGAAGCAGCTATAATTTATCCCATAGCTGATAGTAGAAGGGTAAGTCCTGTTCATTGTATCCCTAAGAAAGGAGGTATAACTGTTGTTCCTAATGATAAAAATGAACTCATCCCACAAAGAATTGTAACTAGTTATAGGATGGTAATTGATTTTAGGAAATTAAACAAAGCAACTAGAAAAGATCATTACCCCTTACCTTTTATTGATCAAATGTTAGAAAGACTATCTAAGCATACACACTTTTGTTTCCTTGATGGATATTCTGGTTTCTCTCAAATACCTGTGTCAAAAGAAGATCAACATAAAACTACTTTTACTTTCCCTTTTGGAACTTATGCTTATAGACATATGCCTTTTGGTTTATGCAACGCACCTGCTACCTTTCAAAGATGTATGACTGCTATATTCTCTGACTTGTAAGAAAGGATTGTTGAGGTTTTCATGGATGATTTTTCCATTTACAGGACTTCTTTTGATGATTGCTTAAGCAACCTTAATCGACTTTTGCAGAGATGTGAATAAACTAATCTTGTCTTGAGTTGGGAGAAGTGCCACTTTATGGTGAATGAAGGTATTGTCTTAGGTCAGAAAATTTCTGAACGAGGTATTGAAGTAGATAAAGCTAAAGTTGATGCAATTGAGAAAATGCCATGTCCTAAAGATATTAAAGGTATAAGAAGTTTCCTTGGTCATGCTATTTTCTATAGGAGATTTATTAAAGACTTCTCTAAAATTTCTAGGCCTCTTACTAATCTCTTGCAAAAAGATGTTCCATTTGTCTTCGATGATGATTGTGTAGAAGCCTTTGAAATACTTAAGAAAGCCTTAATTTCTGCAGCCATTGTTCAGCCACCTGATTGGAACTTACCATTTGAAATTATGTGTGATGCTAGTGATTACGTTGTTGGTGTTGTTCTAGGACAAAGAGCTGGTAAGAAATTAAATGTTATCCATTATGCTAGTAAGACTCTAGACAGTGCTCAAAGTAATTATGCTACTACTGAGAAAGAATTTTTAGCAGTTGTGTTTGCGTGTGATAAATTCAGATCTTACATTGTTGATTATAAAGTAATTGTTCACACCGATCATGTTGCTATTGAATATCTTATGGAAAAGAAAGATGCTAAACCTAGACTCATTAGGTGGGTTCTGTTGCTACAAGAATTTGACTTGCATATTATTGATAGAAAGGGAGCTGAGAATCCCGTAGCTGATAATTTGTCTCAAATGGAACATGTTCTTGATGACCCACTGCCTATTGATGATAGTTATGTTGATGAACAATTAGATGTTATAAATGCTTCTCGTAATTCTCCTTGGTATGCCGACTATGCTAATTACATCATTGCTAAATATATACCACCTAGTTTCACATACCAACAAAAGAAAAAGTTCTTCTTTGATTTAAGACAATACTTCTAGGATGACCCACATCTTTATAGAGAAGGAGTAGATGGTATTATTAGATGTTGTATACCTGAGCATGAACAGGAACAAATCCTATGGAAGTGTCAGTCCGAGGCTTACGAAGGACACCATGTTGGAGATAGAACCGCACATATGGTATTACAATCTGGTTTTATTGGCCTACTCTTCTCAAGGATGCACATAAGTTTGTCTTATCTTGTGATGAATGTCAAAGAATGGGTAATATTGGTAGACATCAAGAAATGCCTATGAATTATTCACTTGTTATTGAGCCATTTGATGTTTGGGGATTTGATTATATGGGACCTTTTCCTTCCTATAATAGGTATACACATATTTTGGTTGCTGTTGATTACGTTACTAAGTTGGTAGAAGCTATTCCAACTAGTATTGCTGATCATAACACTTATATTAAAATGCTTAAAGAAGTTATTTTCCCGAGGTTTGGAGTCCCTAGATATTTAATGACTGATGGTGGTTCACATTTTATTCATGGTGCTTCCCGTAAACTCCTTGCTTAATATGATGTTAACCATAGAATTGCATTGCATATCCTTATCATCCTCGGCCTAGTGGTCAAGTTGAATTGAGAAATAGAGAAATAAAGTTGATTTTGCAAAAGACCGTTAATAGACCTAGAAAGAATTGGTCCAAGAAACTTGATGATGCATTATGGACTTATAGAACCGCTTATAAGAATCCTATGGGTATGTCTCCGTATAAAATGGTTTATGGAAAAGCATGCCATTTACCTCTTGAGCTAGAACATAAAGCATATTGGGCCATTAAGGAACTTAATTATGATTTCAAACTTGCCGGTGAGAAGAGGTTATTTGATATTAGCTCGTTAGATGAGTGGCTAACCTAAGCATATTTAAATGCAAAGTTGTTTAAAGAAAAAGTTAAAATATGGCATGATAAAAGAATTCAAAAATGGGAATTCAAAGTGGGTGAGTATGTTGTATTGTACAACTCTCGTTTCAGATTCTTTGCAGGGAAACTTCTCTCTAAATGGGAAGGAGTGTATATCATCGAAGAAGTTTATCGTTCCGGAGCTATTAAGACCAACAACTCCAAAGGCACTAATCTGAGGGTGGTCAATGGACAAATTAAGCATTATATCTCAGGTACACCTATTAATGTTGAAACTAACATTATTCAAACTATGACATTGGAGGAACAAATAAGAGAGACCTTTGAGAACACTCCTAAACCCTGAAAAGGAATAGGTATGTGATACGGTAAGTAAACTGACTCCAAGAATTCCATAAAAATACTTTCTGTCCGTTTTGGAATATTAGAAAAAAAACCAAAATAAGAAACAGCCGAGGGGACACGCTAGGCGCCCACAAGGCACCTGGGCGCGCCCACCCCCCAGGGCGTGCCCTTGTGTCTTGTGGGCCCCTCGTGTGCCTTCCCTACTCCTTTCTTCTAGAATACTTGTTTTGCAAGATAAAAATTCTTTATATATAATCCCGGATGTTTTGACCACCGTATCACAGAAATCTCCCTTGTCCTTATTTCGTGCTATTTTTCTGATAGATCGGACAGTATGTCGTCCCAACACTACTGCAGGATGGTCCAAACGTGACAGTCCAATCAGAGACCCTTCGACCAAACTGTGTGCGATGCATTAGTCGCAAACGATGCATTATTCGCAAACGATGGTGTAAGAAAACCGTCAAAAATGATACAAAACGTTTGCGATGGTGGAGACATCAAACACGTTTCAGATTATAGTTGCGTGTGCGCTGCGTGGCATACGATTCACTCCAATGAACTGTTTGCGATGAGGCAGAACAACAGAAACGGGTAGCCAGATGAAGGTGTGTGTGATATACGGCATACAGTTCATTCGGATGAACTATTTGTGATTAGGCAACAAAACAGAAATGGTCAGCCAGATCAAAGGTGTGTGCGATATACGGCATACAGTTCACTCGGATGAACTGTTAGCGTTGAGCCATGAGAGCAGAAATGGTTCAACTTAACAAGATGTGTGTGGTACGCGGCAAACAACTCTATAATCAGAAATGTGTGCGAAGACAGATAATAACACAGACGATTGCTGGTAATAAGCCGTGTGTGTTGTGGGCAAACGCGTCCTGGTATACAATTGTCAGTGATTGATGAATCCATCACCAACGGTTTCCCTAGTATGTTCTATGTGCGATGTGATTGCATACAGAACAATAACATATATACTAAAAAGGACATGATTGCACAACCAAATTAAGCATCCAATTACATAGGTGGCTAGTACACACATGACATTTGCACACACCAAAGTAAACTATTACATGCATAATTAACTAGGATAAATGATCATCTGATCATCATCTACTTCTTCTTGTGACGCTTGCTGCCACTGCTCTGCTGGTGGCTCGATCCGGCCTCGTTGATTACGGGAAGGAGGCACTCCCTCATGTCAACGATCCACCTGTGCATCTCGTAGCATGTGTACATGTTCTTGGCCGCGAACCTGAGGTGAGGTTCATCCAATTGCCACATGCAGGCCCCGTGCTAGGATACATGATGTGTTTTGTTGGCATCCTGCTTCATCTTTTCGTAGTAGGGGTCGATGATGGCCGAGGCGAGTTCAATCTGGGAGTCCATCTTCTTGCTGCCCCAGACCCTGTAGTGGTCACGGATTTCGACAAGGTTGTTGCAGGCCAAGCCCGTAACCTTGAGCGCTTTTACATCATGGGAGGTTTCCACCATAGCGAACTTGTAGTCGGTGCTATTGACAAACCTGGCAAAACGGTTGCAAGGCTCTGTGGCCATGCAGTAGTGGTAGATGAGGACATGATGGCGCACGGACAACTGGGCGACGACAACCTTCTGATCTTTGCCAGGATGACCGCCGGTGTACTGGAGGTCGATGCCGACCACCTTGTACTTGTCTCGAGCAAGCAATTGCTCCATGTTGTTGATGTAGTCCTTCACCACGGCCGGGTCGATGGTGTACACCACCGAGAGATCCATCTCCCTCGCATGGGTCTCCACTTTATGCTCGCCGAACTCCATTGGAGCGCTGCTAGATATCCTCTCTATATGTGTCATCGTGGGTGTGCATGTTGTGTTGTGGGGCACGATCGACAGGTTGAAGAGACTAAGGTTATAATGGCCGCGGGAATTAATGGGGAAGCCGGATGGCCTAGAATATCAACATGCCTGGATGGCAGTTCTAATTTGCAGCGCGTAAGTCCATCGTGCCACACGTAACTGCATCATGGCAACGCGCACGGCACAACCGCATGCGTATGGGCCCCCCAACGTGATCGTGCGCTGGCCCCAACCGCTGGCAGAGGACGTGGAGGGACGCGAGTAGAGCGCTCCGTGGCTGCCTCAACGGCGAGCAAGCATATGCATATAACAGTTGAACACGCAGGGAAAAGCCGTCTAGAAGCCGAGCGCGTGGAGGGATGCGAGCAGAGCGCGTCGCGGCGCCTAACGGCGAGCAGAGCGCGCCGAGGGACACAAGTAGAGGCCGGCACAGTGATACGTGGCAAATAAGATGAATTGTGCGAGCGATGGCGGAGACATCAAGCATGATTCAGATTAGAGTTGTGTGTGCGATACATGGCATACAGTTGATCCATCCGAGCTGTTTATGATGGAATAAGCCATGTGTGTTGTGGGTAACTGCTCGCTGGTATACAATTGTCAGCGATTGATGAATTCATCACCGACGGGTTCCCTAGTGTGGTCCGTGTGCGATGTGATATGCTTTGTCTGCACAACATCTATTCTCTATCTACAGAAGAACAACATATATACTTATAACAGGACATGATTGCAAAACCAAATTAAACATCCAATTAAGTTATATAACAAATACCATAAATATTGCAAGGTTCAAATTCCATCATTACAAGGCCCAAATTTAAAGATTACAAGGTTCAAACTATTCTGACAAATCAAATTCATCTTCTTCAGAATCTTTTTCATGCATTATTTCTGCGAAAGGATCAGCCACCGAGAAGTCATATAGCGGCTTGATACAATGACTTCCTAATAATTTGTCATATGAAGTTACAAACTAAAATTCAGCTTCTACAGAGCCTTTTCCATTCAGCTATAGACGCCTGCGCTCTTTAGCAAACCATTCACTTCTACACAGTAAATATAGGGCAAACCTCGTTACCTTGAGCAACCTTGCTTTCTCAACAAAGAACCTGGCGAATTTAATTTCTGGTGTGGTGCCTCGGTACTCGTTAAAAGTAATTTCTGTGAGATGAAGATCAAGGCATTCAATGGGATTGTTATATTCCCCAACATTTTCTACTTTTAGGCCTGCTACTATCTGTAAATGAAGACAACATATTAGTGCCTAGCTGCAGATTTGAACACTTCGGGCCTCTTTGATTTTCAGGATTTCTAAAATACACGAAAAGAGTGAAATGCCACCTTCAATCTTTCATGATTAACATCTCAAAAAATATATGTATTGAAATCCTCAAAATTTCCTTTAGAAATCATTCTACATTTGTCATTGTAATCATGGGTAAAAGTAACAACAAATTGAGCTCCGTTGTGGTTAACAATTAACAGGAAAGGAGCATCACCTCGATGTATAGCTTCTCCATGCAAGGAAAGCATCCAAGGAATCTAACAACTTCATCCAGATCGGGTCCGACAGATTGTAGTCCCAAGATCTTCACTGTGTGCAGAGGCTGGGTCAAGCTTGTGGGAATCATTTTCTGGATGACAGACGAATATAGATCAAAAAAATTAGATAAAATGTGTTGTCCAATAATATATAATAAGGAGAAGAAGAAGACTGTTGTACCTGAACGGATAATGATCCAGTAACAAGTTCATTAAATTTAGCACACGAATAGCCTAATAGTGTCAATTTCGGTGCGTGAATGACCCTGATTCTTGCTGGACCTAATTTATCAAGTACATACAATCTCTCGAGGAAAGGCGCATTCTCAATGACCATTTCATGAAACACCTCAACTGACAGCCTTGGGCGGCGCCAGCAATGCACATAAATCGCACGTACATTAATTCTAGGTGATGTGGAGGCTACTGAACCCATCCATCGCCTAAAGACGAAGGTACTCGAGCGTTGTACCGCTGACGAGCAGGCGCTCCAAATCCTCCTTCGAGATGCAGACGACCATGGGCTCAAGGTGCCTAAGTTTAGGGAGATGATGAGCGCGCGCGACATCAATCCAGGGGGAAATGACACTGCCTGAACGTAGCGCGGTGCAGCGTGGCATGAGGTGGCACGCGGACGGCGGCAGCGAGCGTGGATGTCCCGCATGAAAACTCAGCTCCTCGAGCCGATCTAGGGCTGGAGATAGGAACCAATAGTGAAACCTAGGTTTCACCTTGCAGTTGGAACTGAACTTGCCGATAGCAAGGTGTCTGACCAGCCTAGGGTGCGTGGCAAGGATGTGGGACAATGTGTCCAGGTGTTAGCGCTCCCCGCTGCAGAGCTCATCATCGACAATGAGGTCCAGGGGGTGGAGTGCCAGAGGGGGCACCACCGCCGCGAGAGGACAGTGGTCCGCATGCCAGATTTGATGGGAAGGTAGGATATGATGGTTACTAACATCTCATCGGGGAGGCTGCTGATGAAGTCCACGCTCATCAGAGGCTCTTGCGGTTCTGGCTCGACCCGCCCCTGCTTGTTGGCCGGCTCGTCCTCCATCTTGCAGCAGGCGGCAATCCTCGGCAGCGGTGCTTGTAGATGAGAATGGAGGACTATTCTACGTACCTTCCCGAGGTGGCCGAAACCAAAAGTCCAAAGCCAGCAATAAATTGGCAGCGCTCGCGGCTCGCTTCCTGGTACAGTGAGCGTGCGCGGCAGACTACTCGCAGTCGTCCCGTCTAATCAAACAACTGCCCGTGGTAGTAAATGGTTAGTTGAACACCCACGATTGGAATAATATGACCGTTTGCGATAATAATGTGGTGGCTATTTGTTAAAAAATTCCTAGGAAAATCAATGTATAAAAAGACAAAACAAACCCTGAATAATTTCATATTTTTAGCACGACACTCCTATAGTTGCATGTTGCTTCTGTAAAATAAATCAAGGCGGGAAGAGATAGCGTATGTCGTTTCGCACACATATCAGGTGACCAAGTTGCCTCTCAGAACCATGAGGCTTCTTAAGAGAAGCTCCGGTTTGTATGAAAGAAAATATGGGTCAAAGCCGAGTTCAAAAAGGGCAACAATATCTAACTCCAGCTTACAAAAGGTACAAAAGCACTAGGATTAATTGTTCATCAGGTTTACACAAAATCCAGATTGAACAGGACAATAACATCTAACTCAACCAAAGTTTTTGGTAGTCAAAATCAAATGGATCGGTCTGATCCATAAAATCAAGATCCTGGGCCAGAAAATCTACTCGTACATTAAGACAAGTTGTTGTAAATAGAAGCCGAGCACGTTCAGAAGCCCTTTTGGCCACCTGAAACTTCTTTTTATGTTGTTCAATGTGTCCATCCATGAGAAAGTTTTTGTTAAAAACCTTAATCCTCACAGACAATAGTACCCTCGCATTCAACGGAAGAATGTGACAAAGCTAGTGTTTGCATGGTTGGATGCATATCCTTCCAGCGTTATTGTCCTCAAACGAATGTCATGAGAACTGAGAAAATCCCAGTGCTTCTTATGCCACCGATTGGTTATACCTTTTTGTCCATGTGCTTTTGCCTAAATAGACATGAAGACTGAAAACAGTTAATGCCTAAAAAGAGAGTATGTCAAAAGAGTGATAGCTGAACGGTTAATTCTAGTAAATTATATATGTGCTTTCAATGTGCTTGAAATCATCACCTCTATATACAAATTCTCCAGACATGGAAAGCATCGCAGCAAGCTGATAATCGCGTTCAGATCAAAACACCACATACTGATATGTAAGGTCTTGACAGAATCCAGCACCATTGATAGGGTATCCATGTACAAACTCTTCATTGAGCATAGAACATAATTAATATTAGTACCAAAAGTGTACTCCAAGATGATATAAAACTTATGTGCGCAAATGAAAAATGCAGCTTATGATTACAAAAGTGTTGATTATATAAAACTTATGCGCACAAATGAAAAATGCAGCTTATGATTACAAAAGTGTTGATGATAATATACAGTACCTGAATAAGTGTGGAGCCAGCCACCATCTTGTAAACTTTAAACGGATCAGGAATTACACCCAAGGTCTCCAGTTTAGGCACAGAAACCACAGTTATTTGCGAAGGTGCATAACGATAATTAAGGAGCAAACTTTGGAGTGAAGGGGCATCTTTGATGATGAGCTCCTCTCCTTTAAAGCAAATTGCAATGCTTACAAGGTGAGGCGACTTTATTTGGAGACAACGAATACATATTTCTTTTCCAAAAACAAGCAGCAAGCACTCCAGGGCAGGGCAACAGGAGTGGATGATGCTGTGCAGTGAGGCCTCCGACAGATCGACCACCACAAGCGTGAGTTTTTTTAGCAGTGGGAGTCAAAGCATTTGTACCAGATTATCTGCTAGATGGCACCGGGCCAAGGTGGCGGTGTGGAGAGAGGAGGAAAACCATGAGATGGACATCGGTGGTGAGGGCACAACTACAATGCTGGGCGGGAAGCTATTTTTGTAGTAATGGTAGAACTCAAGATGCTGGAGTTTTTCGAATTGACGGGATGTCAGCCAGGCGTCCACCATGCAGGGTTTGTGCAGCAGGCAACATGACAGGATGCATAGGCATTTAATGGAGCCCTGGTGGGAGGAGATGATGGCTCCGTGGAGTTCAAAATCATGAACAACAGATAGCTGGCGACAGTCGAGATTAAGAGGCACGGCGCGCCACTTAGTGCGGCACCGAGATGCGAGGACCTGTCTGTGGCAACCATCCTTTGTGGGGAGAAGGGAGATGATCTCCCCAAGGATGGCGTCCGGGAGATCGCTGATGCGGTCCGTCCGAGATTCTACGGGTTCCTCGGATCCAAGGGCATGGCCGCTTCTGCCCGCGCTGCTGGGTGCAGGATCTACAACTGGCGGCGCCGCTGGCCGGAGCCTCATCAGTGTACATACCGATCTGGGGGGAATTGGCACAGACATACATGTAGGACATTCAAAATCATTTCTAAAGATCTGGAAGAAAAAAATGGCACAAATATATGTACGACAATCCAAATCAATTATCAAGATCTGGCTACGAATTATTAGCACGAACACTAACCCTAGTCGGATTATTAGCAAAAAATTCATTTGTATAGAACAAACAATTAATCACTAACCATAGATACCATTCAAACAATCAATACACTACAGGGATCTAACGAATCTTACTCTGATTTCATGGACTAGGTGAACATAACCATAGGATTTCTATTCCAAAAAAAGAAGGGGCGGACTTACCGGTTTTCCGTCGGAGTCGGAGTCGTTGCCGGAGTAGCTGTGGACCTGCGGCTCTGGCTGGAGAGGCACAATGACGGCGACGAAGTCAAGGTCGCACTGCTGCCCACGCGAGACCTCATCGGCCGTGAACGCAACCTCTGTGCCCAGCTTCATGCATTCTGTGGGTGCTTCACCAGCCCCGGCGTCGCCACTCCCTCTGATGGTGCGCTTCGGCGGCGTCCTCATACACTCCAGGCGGCGGTGACAACTGTGGATGGGGGGTGCGGCCGCCTATTATGACCAGCGGATCGGGCGCGCCATTAATATGGAGCACTGGGAGCATGGTGGGCGGCGGTCAAAGGGTTGGCTCGCCTCCCGGTGAGCCTGCACAACGGACTACTGGCATGCCTACCATCGTTTCACACATCTACTAGCACGCCCCCCGGTGACACTTCATAGCAAACACTCGCATGCCTCGGCCTTCCGGTCTGCCTGCCCGGCGGATTGCTTGCAAGCGTCTCGTCAACTCACGCATGCTCGTACGGCACACGGGACGTGTGGCGGCACGTATTTGATGGAAATATGCCCTAGAGGCAATAATAAAGTTGTTATTATTATATTTCCTTATTCATGACAAAGGTTTATTATTCATGCTAGAATTGTATTGACCGGAAACTTAAATACATGTGTGGATACATAAACAAATACCGTGTCCCTAGTAAGCCTCTACTAGACTACCTCGTTGATCAAAGATGGTTAAGGTTTCCTAACCATGGACATGAGTTGTCACTTGATAATGGGACACATCATTAGGAGAATGATGTGATGGACAAGACCCATCCGTTAGCTTAGCATATGATCGTTCAGTTTATTGCTACTCCTTTCTTAATGTCAAATACATATTCCTTTGACCATGAGATCATGCAACTCCCAGATACCGGAGGAATACCTTGTGTGCTATCAAACATCACAACATAACTGGGTGATCATAAAGATGCTCTACAGGTATCTCTGAAGGTTTCTGTTGAGTTGGCGTGAATCGAGATTGGGATTTGTCACTCCGTATGACGGAGAGGTATCTCTGGGCCCTCTCGGTAATACACATCACAAGAAGCTTGCAAGCAAAGTGACTAAGGAGTTAGTTGCAAGATGATGTATTACAAAATGAGTAAAGAGACTTGCTGGTAACGAGATTGAACTAGGTATGGAGATAACGACGATCGAATCTTGGGCAAGTAACATACTGACAGACAAAGGGAAATACATATGTTGTCATAAAGGTTCGACCGATAAAGATCTTCGTAGAATATGTAGGAACCTATATGGGCATCTAGGTCCCTCTTTTGGTTATTGATCGGAGAAGCGTCTTGGTCATGTCTAAATCATTCTCGAACCCGTAGGATCCGAACGCTTAACATTCGTTGACGATATAGTATTATATGAGTTATGTGAGTTGGTGACCGAATGTTGTTCGGAGTCCCGGATGAGATCACAGACATGATGAGGAGCTCCAGAATGGTCCGGAGGTAAAGATTGATATATAGGATGATGCTATTTGGTCACCGGAAAGGTTTCAGAATGTACCGGGTAATCATCGGATCACCGGAAGGGGTTCCGGGAGACCTACGGGGAGTATATGGGCCTAATGGGCCAAGGGGAGGAACACACCAGCCCACAAGGGGCTGGCACGCCCTCTCCCTGGCCGCCGGCCCTATAGGGAAGGAAAGGGGGCCCCTAAGGCAAGGGAGCCGCCGGCCCCCTCCTGCCTTCTCTTCCACACCCCTATGAAGGAAAGGGGGGCGCCTAGGGCAGGCGCCCTAGGGCTGGCCGTCGGCCCCCTTGGGGCGTCCTAGGCTACCTCCCCTCCCCCCCCCCAACTATATATATGTGAGGAGGGAGAGGGGCAACACACACCATGATCCCCAAGCCGTGTGCGGCACCGCTCTCCCTCTAGTTCGTCCTTGGTCATAATTTTCGTAGTGCTCGGCAAAGCCCTGCGGAGATAGTTGCACCACCACCGTCACCACACCGTTGTGCTGCTAGAACTCATCTACTACTTCGCCCGTCTTGTTGGATCAAGAAGGCGAGGACGTCATCGAGCTGAACATGTGCTCAACGCGGAGGTGTCGTATGTTCGGTACTTGATCGGGCGGATAGTGAAGTTGTACGACTACATCAACCGCGTTGATTAACGCTTCCGCTTTACGGTCTACGAGGGTACGTAGACATACTCTCCCCTCTCGTAGCTATGCATCTCCATGGATAGATCTTGCGTGCGCGTAGATTTTTTTTTGTTTTCCATGCAATGTTCCCCAACAGTGGCATCATGAGCCAGGTCTATGCGTAGATGATATGCTCGAGTAGAACACAAAGGAGTTGTGGGCGATGAAGTTCATACTGCTTACCACCAATGTCTTATTTTGATTCGTCGGCATTGTGGGATGAAGCGGCCCAGACCAACCTTACATGTCCACGCACATGAGACCGGTTCCACCGACTGACATGCAACTTGTTTTGCATAAAGGTGGCTGGCGGGTGTCTGTTTCTCCTACTTTAGTTGAATCAAATTTTACTATGGCCGGTCCTTGAAGAAGGTTAAAACAGCAAACTTGATAATCACCGTTGTGGTTTTGTGTAGGTAAGAACGGTTCTTGCTAGTTTCCCGTAGCAGCCATGTAAAACTTGCAACAACAAAGTTGAGGACGTCTAACTTGTTTTTGTAGGGCATGTTGTGATGTGATATGGTCAAGATATGATGTGATATATGTTGATGTATGAGGTGATCATGTTTTGTAATAAGTTCACGACTTGCATGTCGATGAGTACGATAACCGGCAGTAGCCTTAGGGTTGTTAATTACTGTATGACCCGCATGTCAATCACTAAGCGCCATGTAAGTGCTTTACTTTATCGCTATGCGTTAGCAATAGTTGTAGAAGCAATAGTAGGCGAGATGACCCCGACGCTATGATGGAGATCAAGGTGTCATGCCGGTGACGATGGAGAACATGCCGATGCTTTGGAGATGGAGATCAAAAGCACAAGATAATGATGGCCATATCATGTCACATTTTTTTGATTGCATGTGATGTTTATCCTTTATGCATCTTATTTTGCTTAGAACGATGGTAGCATTATACGATGATCCCTTCACTTAATTTCAAGAAAAAAGTGTTCTCCCTGAGTATGCACCATTGCTAAAGTTCGTCATTTCGAAGCACCTCGTGATGATCGGGTGTGATAGACTCTACGTTCACATACAACTGGTGTAAGCCAGTTTTGCACATGCAGAATACTTGGGTTAACCTTGACGAGCCTAGCATGTACAGACATGGTCTTGGAACACTGGAGACCGAAAGGTCGAATGTGAGTCATATAGTAGATATGATCAACATGGAGATGTTCACCATTGATGACTACCCCATCTCACGTGATGATCGGACAAGGGTTAGTTGATTTGGATCATGTATCACTTACACAACTTGAGGGATGTTGATTTAAGTGCGAGTTCATTAGTAATTTGATTATTTGAACTAAAGTTTATCATGAACTTAGTCTTAATAGTTTTTGCATATCTATGTTGTAGATGAATGGCCCGTGCTACCGTTCCCTTGAATTTTAATGCGTTCCTAGAGAAAGCTAAGTTGAAAGATGATGGTAGCAACTACACGGACTGGGTCCATAACTTGAGGATTATCCTCATTGCTGCACAGAAGAATTATGTCCTTGATGCACCGCTAGGTGATAGACCTGCTGTTGGGGATATAACCCAGCGATATAACCCGCCCTAATAGGGCCAGGTTAGATCGATGGTGACTTAAGGAGTTGGGCCTTTGAAGAGCCCAGACATTCAAGGCACAACATTAAGAAGGCGGCCCACAAGATGGGCCGGCTTAGGTTTAAGGTCAGAAGACAGCCCAAGGATGTAACCCGCCATGTAATGATTTACCTTGTAAAGCAAGGCGACTTAGAGTGCGGTTCGATCACGGGTCGTAACCCGGCCTGGACTCTTGTAAGCAGGAGGCCTCGACTTGTATATAAAGGCGAGTTCCCGGCATAGAATAGACAGGTTAGAATCAATCGAAAGATAGGTCAAGCGAATCCGCTCCCTTGTAATCCATACTCTAGCAATACAACATAAAGCAGGATGTAGGCTTTTACCTCAATCGTGAGGGGCCGAACCTGAGTAAACTCGTGTCTCTCGTCCCGCTCAACCCCGACAAGTTAATCACCATTGTGATGGCTTCATGCTTAAGTCATTTCACAAGGAGATCCGTCGTGACAAAACCACGACACCTGCTGCAGGAGCTGCTGCAGATGTTATGAATGTCTGGCAGACTCGATCTGATGACTACTCAATAGTTCAGTGTGCCATACTTTACGGCTTAGAACCGGGACTTCAAAGACGTTTTGAATGTCATGGAGCATATGAGATGTTCCAAGAGCTGAAGTTGATATTTCAAGCTAATGCCCGGGTTGAGAGATATGAAGTCTCCAACAAGTTCTATAGCTGCAAGATGGAGGAGAAGGATCGGCGGATTTGAGCCTTAGCCGAACATCTGCACCGACCTCATCGAGTTGGCTCGGCGCACGCAGCCCGCCTGGATTCAACCCAGCTGGAAGCGCGTTTTGGTTGGTTTTGCGCAAGGCATGGAGCTTGCAGAAAACTCTGCATCTCGAGGAGAGACTCTCATCTACTCAGGTGATGAGTCCTCGACCGGGGAGACGGAGTCAATTTACCAGCTTCAGGACGGCGGGCTTGCAGGCTATTCCGATGGCAACAGTATTCCAGACCCCTATGAGCCGCCGAGCCGAGCCGCCATCTTCATGGCAGGTACAGCGCCGGCTCTCAACAGCACGGTGGCTGGAGCAGCAGCTACTCACCGTTCAGGCTCCGACTCAAGCAGGCCGCCGGCTCAGGTTTTGTTGGACTTGATGAATGAGTTAACAACTTTAATGGGGACCGAGGTCACAATAGAAAACCAAGTAGAGGGCAATGCAGAGATCGCGAAGCTTAAAGAGCAGATGACCAAAGCCCAGGAGGATATCAACGCGGAGAATGCCAGGATGGCAACGGTACGGGCTCAGATTGAGGCAGAGTCGGAGCGAGTGAAGGCAGAAGCTTGGTGTTTAAGTCTGGATCAGAATGCCTCCAACGCAGTCCTTCGGAGGAGGCACCAGACCCGCCTGCCTTTGCAGTATGAGCCCAGGAATCTGTTCAACACACCGGGGGCAGGACCAAGTACTCCACCGGTTATACCTCAGGCGGCAGAAGCACATGGGATCAGGGAGGCGGCTCAGCCTCGACAGTCAGACCCACCCCGTAGGGCCCAGACCCTACCTCAGCATTTTGCAACACCACCGGGTCATTTTTCTAACCCCGGTGGATAACATGATAGCAACGGTTACCGGCTCAATGCGCTCCCTATCTCTGGTGAGTCGCCCATTGCAGTAGAAGCATGGAACGCCATCGAACTTCTTCAAACAACTGTGGCGTAGCAGGAAAAATATTCATATAGTCGTGATCGGGAACACTCAACTCCCCTCCCAAGCCGTAATTACAGTCGGCGTCTTGAGTCGCCCACAGTCTCCAGCAGTGAGCAGCGACGTAACCCGCCCCGTGAAAATAACCCACCTATTAACCCAAGGACTGATGCTCAGGCTATTGTGGATTGATACGTCTCCAACGTATCTATAATTTTTGCTTGTTCCATGTTGTTATATTATCATTCTTGGATGTTTTACAATCATTTTATAGCAACTTTATATCATTTTTTGGGACTAACATATTGACATAGTGCCTAGTGCCAGTTGCTGTTTTTTGCTTGTTTTTTACTTCGCAGAATATCAGTACCAAATGGAGTCCAAACGCAGCAAAACTTTTTGGAGATTTTTTCTGGACCAAAAGAAACAACATGGGCCAAAGAAGTACCAGAGGGGTGCCCCGAGGGGAGCACAACCCACATGGGCGCGCCTGGGGGCCCAGGCACGCCCTGGTGGGTTGTGCCCACCTCGGTGGCCTCCTGAACCGCCTCTTCGCCCTATAAATCCCCAAATATTCCTGAAACACTAGGGGAGTCGACGAACCACAATTCCAGCCGCCGCAAGTTCCAGAACCACAAGATCCAATCTAGACACCGTCACGGAGGGGTTCATCATCCTCATTGGTGCCTCTCCGATGATGCGTGAGTAGTTCATTGTAGACCTACGGGTTCGTAGGCAGTAGCTAGATGGCTTCTTCTCTCTTTTTGATTCTCAATACAATGGTCTCTTGTAGATATATTTGATGTAACTCTTTTTGCGGTGTGTTTGTTGGGATCCGTTGAACTTTGAGTTTATGATCAGATCTATATCCATGAATATTATTTGAGTCTTCTTTGATCTCTTATATGCATGATTACTTATAGCCTCGTATTTCTTCTTGGAATCTTTGGTTTAGTTAGGCCAACTAGATCGATTTCTCTTGCCATGGGAAGAGGTGCTTTGTGATGGGTTCGATCGTGTGGTGTTCTTTCCCAGTGACAGAAGGGGCAGCAAGACATGCATGTATCGTTGCTATTAAGGATAACAAGATGGGGGCTATTCCTACATGAATAGATCTCGTCTACATCATGTCATCGTTCTTATTGCATTACTCTGTTTTTCCATGAACTTAATACACTAGATGCAAGCTGGATAGCGGTCGATGTGTGGAGTAATAGTAGTAGATGCAGGCAGGAGTCGGTCTACTAATCTTGGACGTGATGCCTATATAATGACCATTGCCTTGGATATTGTCATAATTATTCGATCTTCTATCAATTGCCCAACAGTAATTTGTTTACCCACCGTATGCTATTTTCTCGAGAGAAGCCACAAGTGAAATCTACGGCCCCCGGGTCTATTCTTTATCATATTTGCTTTGAGATCTATTTTTATTTGCTTTTATTTTCAGATATATTATACCAAAAACCCAAAAATACCTTGTTGCATGTTTTTTCTATTTATTTTATTTCGCATTTTATCGAGATCTTTTTTTCCAATCTACACAATTTTTATCCCGTCAACTTGACAATTTCTGGCATCGTTACCCGTAGAGGGATTGACATCCCCTCCTAATCGTTGGGTTGCAAGTATTTGTTCTTTGTGTGCATGTACCGTTTACATAGTGTTGATGTTTCTCCTACTGGATTGATACCTTGGATTCGTAACTGAGGGAAATACCTATCGTAGTTGTGCTGCATCATCCCTTCCTCTTTGGGGAAATACTGACGTAGTTCAAGCGACATCAAAAGAAATTTCTGGCGCCGTTGCCAGGGAGACATCATCAACATCTATCAGGTTCCTAATCACAAATCTCATCTCCTTGCAATTTACATTATTTGCCATTTGCCTCTCGTTTTCATCTCCCCTACTTCACAAAAAATTTCCGTTTTATTGGCCCTCTTTTTCGTTTGCCGTTTTCTCGTCAGATCTGTTTTTTGCGTGCAATCTTGTTTGCATTGTCACGATGACTCAAGAAAACACCAAGTTGTGAGATTTTTCCAAGACCAATAACAATGATTTTATTAGCACTCCGATTGCTCCTCCCGCCACTAGTGCGGAATCTTGTGATATTAATGCCGCTTTGTTGAATCTTGTTATGAAAGATTAGTTTTCTGGTACTCCTAATGAGGATGCCGCATCCCATCTAAACACATTCATAGAATTATGCGATATGCAAAGAAAAAAGATCTGGACAATGATATTGTGAAGTTGAAATTATTTCCATTTTCTTTGCGAGATCGTGAAAAAATTTGGTTTTCTTCTTTGCCTCGCAAGAGTATCGATTCTTGGGATAAATACAAAGATGTTTTCATTACTAAGTATTTTCCGCCCGCGAAAATTGTTTCCGTTAGAACTCAAATCATGAATTTTAAGCAACTTGAGCATTAACATGTTGCGCAATCTTGGGAAAGAATGAAATTGATGTTAAGAAATTGTCCTACTCATGGTTTAAATCTTTGGATGATCATACAACAATTTTATGCGGGATTGAACTTTGTTTCTAGAAATCTTTTAGATTCCACCGCAGGTGGTACTTTTATGGAAATTACTTTGGGTGAAGCTACTAAATTGCTTGATAATATTATGGCAAATTATTCACAATGGCATACCGAAAGAGCACCTACTAGTAAAAAGGTTAATTCGGTTGAAGAAATTAGTACTTTGAGTGAAAAAGTTGATGCTCTTGTGAAATTGGTTGCTAATAAAAGTGCTCCTATTGATCTTAATGAGCCTTTGTCTACTTTGATTGAGCAAAATAGTGATCCCGTAGATGTGAATTTTATCTCGCGAAACAATTTTAATAACAATGCTTATAGAGGTAATTTTAATCCTAGGCCTTTTCCTGGAAATTCCTCTAATAATTATGGCAATTCCTAAGGTAATTCTTCCTACAATAATAATGGGAAACCCTCTGATCTTGAGAATAATATTAAATAATTTATCAATGCTCAAAAAGTTTTCAATAATACGATAGAAGAAAAGTTGAATAAGATTGATGATATGTCTAGAAGCATTGATAGAATTTCTCATGATGTAGAAAATCTCAAGTTGAAATGTTTTGTACCCAAGGTTGAGGAATCAATTAAGGCTTTATATGTTTCTATGGATGAAAGCATGAAAAGAACCGCTATGCTTAGAGCTAAAAGAGAATTTTTAGAAAGAGCGTTTTCTAGTGATTGTTTTCATAAAAGTGATGAAGATCTTAAAGTGATTGGTGTTTCTTCTATTGATTCCCTATTTAGTAAAATTAAAATTGATAATAAAGGGACTGAAGAAGAGTCAAGTTTAGTTAGAAGGCGTCCCAATAATTCGGAGGGTGAAAATCTTGATGAAAAAATTGATAAAAGTGGGTTTGGAGAGGTCAAAACTTTAACTAGTGATGTGCCCACTCTTTTGGATTACAAAGATTTTAATTATGATAATTGCTCTTTTATTGATTGTATTTCTTTGTTGCAATCCATGATAAATTCAACTCATGCTTATGAACAAAATAAAGCTTTTACTAAACATATCGTAGATGCCATGATGAAAGCTTTGGAAGAAAAGTTGGAATTAGAGATTTCAATTCCTAGAAAATTACATGATGAATGGGAACCTACCATCAAAGTCAAGATTAAAAATTATGAGTGTTTTGCTTTATGTGATTTGAGTGCTAGTGTTTCCACTATTCCGAAATCTTTATGTGATGTGCTTGGTCTTACCGATATTGAAGAATGTTCTCTTAATTTGCACTTGGCAGATTCCACTATTAAAAATCATATGTAAAGCATTAATGATGTTCTTATTCTTGCAAATAAAAATTATGTGCCCATAGATTTTATTGTTCTTGATATTGATTGTAATCCGTCTTGTCCAATTATACTTGGTAGACCGTTTTTACGCACTATAGGAGTCGTGATTGATATGAAAGAAGGCAATATTAAATTTCAATTTCAAATAAGAAAGGGAATGGAATACTTTCCTAGAACAAGAATTAAGCCACCATATGAATCAATGATGAGGGCATCCTATGGATCAAAAACTAAAGATGACAATACTTGAATCTATGCATTATGCCTAGCTAGGGGCATAAAACGATAGCGCTTGTTGGGAGGCAACCCAATGAATAAAATTTATTTTTTCCTTTTTATTTATGTTCTTGAGTGTTTGCACAATTATGCCACTCTTATGATTGTGTTTTTTACGTTTTAATTAGTGTTTGTGCCAAGTAAAGCCTTTGGGATAGCTTTGGTGATAGTTGATTTGATCCTGTTGAAAAACAGAAACTTTTGCATCCAGTAACAGAATTTTAGAAATTCACAGAAACAACAAAAAATTCTGAATGTTTTACACAAGTTTGATATACAAATTTCCTACGATTTCCTAATGTTTCAGAATTTTTGGAGTTACAGAAGTATGAGAAAAATTCGCATCTTTACACACTGTTCTGTTTTTTGACAGATTCTGTTTTCTTTGCATTGTGTGCTTATTTTGATGAATCTATGGATTGTATCGGGGGGGTATAAGCCATGGTAAAGTTAGAATACAGTATATATATAATTCAATAACAAAATTTGAATGGGTTCACTAGAGTACTTAAAGTAAATATTGGTTTTCTTATACTAACAGATCTCACGAAGGTTTTGTTAAGTTTTGTGTGATTGAAGTTTTCAAGTTTTGGGTGAGATCACGATGGATGAAGGAATAAGGAGTAAGAAAATCCTAAGCTTGGGGATACCCCATGGCACCCCAAGTTAATATTCAAGGAGAACCAAGTAACTAAGCTTGGGGATGCCCCGGAAGGCATCCCCTCTTTCTTCTAACGACCATCGGCATTTTACTTGGAGCTATATTTTTATTAGTCACATATCATGAGTTTTGCTTGGAGCGTCTTGTATTATATGAGTTTTTGCTTGTTTTGCTTTTTAGTTTGTCACAAGTATCCTTGCTAGACACACCTATTTGAGAGAGCCAAAATTGTGTTATGACTTGTTAGAATTGCTCTTTATGTTTCACTTAAATTTTTTGAGCTATGGAATTGCTCTAGAGCTTCAGTTATATCTTTTTGAGCACGGTGTGCTTTAATATTTTTAAAGAAATGCTCTCATGCTTCACTGTGATTTATTTGAGAGTTAGCAATTTTTAAGAAATTTTCTCAAGCTTCACTTATATTATTTTGAGAGACGGAAAATTTTATGCTCATGTTCTTCACATAGATTTGTTTGAGCTTGTCAAAAGCAATTGCACCATATGAAACAAGTCCCAAGGTGATAGATATTCAAGAGGGATATAATAAAAACTTCCATGAATATCACTGCACAAAATAAACTTGATTCTTTGTAATAGTTTTGAGATATGATGATAGTGATATGTGAGTCATGGTGGTGAGTAATTAAGCTTTAGTAAGAATATTGGTGTTAAGGTTTGTGATTCCCTATGCAAGCACGAAAGTCAATAGTTATGCAATGAAATTACATCCTACTTGTGGTGCATTATTAAGTGTTAGTTATGCTTAATGCTCGCTTATGTGAATTTTTGTTTCTTGGTTAGTTGCTTCTCAATCTTTTTGCTAGCCTCCACTTGTACTAAGTAGAAATACTACTTGTGCATCCAAAATCTTTAAACCCAGTTTTGCCATTTGAGTCCACCATACCTACCTATATGCGGTATTCCCATGCCGTTCTAAGCAAATTTGTATGTGCCATCTCGAATTTTCAAAATAAATTTCCTTTTTGTGTGCTCGTACCGCTCATGAAGCGGCAGGGGGTGGCCAATATTTTCCATGCTAGATGTTTTATTCTCAAGATGAGTGTTTATTCACTTGTCATTGCATGAGAGTGCGGCGGTAATAGTGATGCCCAGTCCCGAAATGAAAAAGAAATTTACTTTATGTTGTCAAATAATAAATTCCTTGGAAAGTGTTGGTATGGAGGGCACCCGTGGATACGGCTAGCCATGGATTGTGAAAGAATGCTGGAAAAAGGAATAAACTTTATTTTCTGTTTGGGAACCGCCTATGATATATCTAGCATGGAAAGTGTTGGGAATTACTCGGTCATTTTCGTTGATGTGAAAAGTATGCCTCTAAAAAAAATTATCTCTCAAATTAAGCTTTGAGCTCTGGCACCTCTACAAATCCCTACTTCCCTCTGCGAAGGGCCTATCTATTTACTTTATGCAATTTTTATTTTTATTTGTGTATCCATCTTCTCTTATAAAGCACCAACTAAGGGGCACTATGATCATACTTGAGCATTGGATGTAGCTAATATGCGAGTGTGTTTCATGAGTGGATCAATGATTGAGCATGATGGGCTAGGGATATCTTTCTTTAGTGTTGATATTTTGAAAGACGTAGTTGCTTGTTGATATGCTTGAGTATTGAAATCTTCATGTCAAAACTAGACTATTGCTTTGAACCATATAAAAGCCCATATGTCCATGGTACAAAAGAAAAGAATATGTGATGAACATGTTAGGCAGCATTCCACATCAAAAAATCTGTTTTTATCATTTACCTACCCGAGGACGAGTAGGAATTATGCTTGGGGATGCTGATACATCTCCAACATATCTATAATTTTTGCTTGTTCCATGCTATTATATTATCATTGTTGGATGTTTTACAATCATTTTATAGCAACTTTATATCATTTTTTGGGACTAGTCTATTGACATAGTGCCTAGTGCCAGTTGTTGTTTTTTGCTTGTTTTCTACTTCATAGAATATCAGTACCAAACGGAGTCCAAAGGCAGCGAAACTTTTTGGAGAATTTTTATGGACCAGAAGAAACAACATGGGCCAAAGAAGTACTAGAGGGGTGCCCCGAGGGGGGCACAACCCACTTGGGGGCGCCTGGGGGCCCAGGCGTGCCCTGGTGGGTTGTGCCCACCTCGGTGGCCTCCCGCACCGCCTTTTCGCCCTATAAATCCCCCAATATTCCTGAAACCCTAGCGGAGTCGATGAAACACAATTCCAGCCGCCGCAAGTTCTAGAACCACTAGATCCAATCTAGACACCATCACGGAGGGGTTCATCATCCTCATTGGTGCCTCTCCGATGATGCGTGAGTAGTTCATTGTAGACCTACGGGTCCGTTGGCAGTAGCTAGATAGCTTCTTCTCTCTTTCTGATTCTCAATACAATGGCCTCTTGGAGATCTATTTGATGTAACTCTTTTTGCGGTGTGTTTGTTAGGATCCGATGAACTTTGAGTTTATGATCAGATCTATATCCATGAATATTATTTGAGCCTTCTTTGATCTCTTATATGCATGATGACTTATAGCCACGTATTTCTTCTTGGAATCTTTGGTTTAGTTAGGCCAACTAGATCGATTTCTCTTGCCATGGGAAGAGGTGCTTTGTGATGGGTTCGATCATGCGGTGTTCTTTCCTAGTGACAGAAGGGGCAGGAAGACACGCATGTATCATTGCTATTAAGGATAACAGGATGGGGGCTATTCCTACATGAATAGATCTTGTCTACATCATGTCATCATTCTTATTGCATTACTTCGTTTTTCCATGAACTTAATACACTAGATGCATGCTGGATAGCGGTCGATGTGTGGAGTAATAGTAGTAGATGCAGGCAGGAGTCGGTCTACTAATCTTGGGCGTGATGCCTATATAATGATCATTGCCTTGGATATCGTCATAATTATTCGATCTTCTATCAATTACCCAACAGTAATTTGTTTACCCACCGTATGTTATTTTCTCGAGAGAAGCCACTAGTGAAATCTACGGCCCCCGGGTCTATTCTTTATCATATTTGCTTTGAGATCCATTTTTATTTGCTTTTATTTTCAGATCTATTATACCAAAAACCCAAAAATACCTTGCTGCACTTTTTTGCTATTTTTTTCTTGTTTTATCGAGATATATTTTTCCAATTTACACAATTTTTATCCCGTCAACTTGACAATTTTTGGCACCGTTACCCGTAGAGCGATTGACAACCCCTCCTAATTGTCGGGTTGCAAGTATTTGTTCTTTGTGTGCAGGTACCGTTTACATAGTGTTTCTTGGTTCTCCTACTGGATTGATACCTTGGTTTCATAACTGAGGGAAATACCTACCGTAGCTGTGTTGCATCATCCCTTCCTCTTTGGGGAAATACCGATGTAGTTCAAGCGACATCATGGATGAGGCTAGAGCCCGCTGTGAGGCGACGGTGGCTCACTAGGGGGCTTATCAGCAGCCTCCGGTGACCCCTTCAGCCTTGGTGGGAGCCGGGTCAAATTCCAGGACCGTTGGAGTATCATGTTTGGTACCGGCTTTGCGTAATGAGCATCTGCCCAAAGATTTTAAGGGTCATCGCAAGGTGCCCAATTACACAGCAGATCTCCCTCCTGAGGCTTGGATTGAGAGTTGTGAGTTAGCCATGCAGATGTTGGGTGTCAATGATGCTGTGTATGCCAAATATTTCACTATGATGTTGGAAGGGCCAGCTCGTACATGGTTGAAAGGCCTGCCTCCTAATTCTACCAATTCATGGGCGGAGTTGAAGGCACGTTTTATCAAGAATTTTCAAGGGACATGCAAGCAGCCTCTGACGATTGTTGATTTGGATCACTGTGTACAGCGTGAGGATGAGTCGGCCCACCATTGGGTTCGGCGGGTCTCAACTATTATTCACTCGTCCGATAATATTACGGCGGCTCAGGCGGTTTTGATTTTAGAGAAGAACTACCACTTTGTACCTCTTAAGCAGAAGCTCGGGCGACTCAAGCGCACTTGCCAAGACATGGGCGACCTCATGGCTGCTCGCACTAAATATGCAGACTTTGATAGTACAAAGGACCCTGGTTCTGATGATGATACATCTAGTAAGGGCAAGAAGAACGGTAGCCATAAGGGTCAGCAGCAGAATATAGCTGGGAATAATGGCAATAACTAGGGCAATGGTGGTAAGCGGAGACACCCCGATGGCGGGTCAGATCTAGTAGCAAACACCAACACTAGGTATAAAAACCAGCGCTGCAACGGTAATGGCAAGCCGCCTTTTAGTGGAGGAAAACCCTTCAACCTTGAGGCAATGCTTAATGACCCTTGCCCGAAACACAGTCTTCCTAACAAGCCGTCTACTCATGCTTGGAAGGATTGTTACATCATGCGGGAGTTCAGAAATCACAGCCTTCACCAGCATTATGGTAACAACAATGGGCCGCCTGGCGGGTCAGGATCTGGTCCTCAGGGGTCCGGCTTTGGTGGTGGCGGCTCAAATTCTGGTTATCAGCGTCAAGGTAACCATGGTGGTCATAACCAGCAATCTGGTCAGGGTAACCAGCAGCCGAGTAATCAATCAGGATATCAGAGCAATCCAAAACATCTTAATGGGGGCCAGTATCATGTTTTCACTACAAACACATGCAAACGTGACCAGAAGGTTCATAAGCGAGCGATCAACGCTGTTGACCCGGCAGTACCCCAATACTTACGATGGTCAGAGCATACAATCACATGGAGCCAGGAGGATCACCCGCCCCGGGTTGATGATCTGGGTCATCTAGCATTGGTGGCAGCCCCTCAGTTAGGCGGTTATAAGTTCACAAAAGTACTTATGGATGGTGGCAGTAGCATCAACATATTATACTATGATACGTTTCGACGGATGAATCTGCGGATAAAGATCACAAGCCATCATCCACAGCCTTCCATGGAGTAGTGCCTGGCAAGTTGGCATATCCTGTGGGCAAAATTTCCTTGGAAGTGGCCTTTGGTGATGAGTATAATTACATAACAGAGACACTTTGGTTTGAGGTGGTCAAGATCAAGAGCCCTTATCATGCTTTATTTGGACGGACGGCTTATGCTAAGTTCATGGCTCGCCCTTGCTATGTATATTTACAGCTCAAGATGCCAGGACAAAAGGGGACGATCACCATTCATGGGAATCGCAAACTCGCCTTGGAGTGGGAGGAAGGAGATGCAGCTTATGCAGAGTCGGCTTGTGCTACTAAGGAGCTCAAATTTTATAAAGGCAATGTTGACCCGACTGATATGACCCCTCTGAAGAAACCCACCATAGAGTCTGACCCGTCCCTCAAGATTAAGTCGGTGAAGGATACACAACAAGTTTATTTTGTCCCTGGCAACTCTTCTCAGCAGTTCACCATTGGGACGGAGAAGGATCCTAAATAGGAAAGCGCGCTCATCGAGTTCATCCATGAGAATCGGGACATTTTTGCATGGAAGCCTTCTGACATGCCAGGTGTGCCGAGAGAATTCGCTGAACCCCGACTTAATATTGATCCTAAGATGAAACTTGTTCGCCAATTCCTTCGTCATTTCAATAAAGAGATGCGTAAGGCTATTGGGGAAGAAGTGGCCCGGCTCCTAGCCGTGGGTTCATAGTTGAGGTGTTTCACCCTCAATGGTTGGCTAACCCAGTGCTGGTGCTCAAGAAGAACGGCACTTGGCGTATGTGTGTTGATTACATAGATGTTAACAAAGCATGTCCAGTTGACCCATTTGCTCTCCCTCGCATTGACCAAATCATTGATGCCACGACGGGTTGTGAGAGCTTGTGCTTCCTGGACGCGTATTCTGGTTATCATCATATCAAGATGGCAGTGGAGGATCCGGAAAAGGCAGCTTTTATAACTCCCTTTGGAGCTTTCTATTATGTGTCTATGCCTTTTGGGCTCAAGAGTGCTCAGGCGACTTACCAGCGTTGTGTTCAGAATTGTTTTCACAAGCAGATTGGTCAAAACGTTCATGCCTATGTGGATGATATTGTGGTTAAGTCAAGGAAGAAGGAAGCCTTACTTGATGACCTGAAGGAGACCTTTGACAATCTCAGGGTGTACAAGATGATGCTTAACCCGGCCAAGTGTGTTTTTGGTGTGCCAGCTGGAAAATTGCTAGGCTTCTTAGTATTAGAGAGGGGTATAGAGGCTGACCCGGAGAAGATTGAGGCAATAACTTCCCTGTCTAAGCCAGCATGTCTCAATGACGTTCAACGCCTGGCGGGTCGCATTGCAGCCCTAAGTCGGTTCATAAGCCGCCTTGGAGAGAAGGCAATGCCTTTATATCAGATGATAAAGAAAACTGATCATTTAGTTTGGAGTGATGCAGCTAATGAGGCATTTGAGGCACTCAAAAAACAGTTAGTCGAGCTGCCCATCTTGGCTGCTCGCATAGATAAAGAGCCTTTGTTCCTGTACATGGCGGCTAATAATAAGTTTGTTAGTGTTGCAGTTGTTATGGAGCGAAAGGAGGCGGGTAAAGAATATCCGGTTCAACGACCGGCTTATTATGTCAGTCAAGTCCTGGCTGAGTCTAAGCAAAGGTACCCACATTGGCAAAAGCTAGTGTATGGGGTGTTCGATATGTCCATTTTGCATTATGCTTTTATATTGATATTTATTGCATTATGGGCTATTATTACACATTATGGTACAATACTTATGCCTTTTCTCTCTTATTTTACAAGGTTTACACAAAGAGGGAGAATGCCGGTAGCTGGAATTCTGGACCGGAAAGGAGCAAATCTGAGAGACCTATTCTGCACAACTCCAAAAGTCCTGAAAATCTACGAAGAATTATTTTGGAATATATATAAAATATTGGGTGAAGAAAATAACAGAGGGGACCCACTAGGTGGCCACAAGCCTGGGGGGCGCGCCCTACCCCCCTGGGTGCGCCCCTAGGGCTTGTGGGCCCCCTGGCAGGTCTCCGGTGCCCATCTTCTGCTATATGGAGGGTTTTGACCTGGAAAAATCAGAAGGAAGCTTTCGGGACGAAGTGCCGCCGTCTCGAGGCGGAACTTGGGCAGAAGCAATCTAGGGCTCCGGCGGAGCTGTTCTGCCGAGGAAACTTCCCTCTGGGAGGGGGAAATCGAAACCATCGTCATCACCAACGATCCTCTCATCGAGAGGGGGTCAATCTCTATCAACATCTTCACTAGCACCATCTCCTCTCAAACCCTAGTTCATCTCTTGTATCCGATCTTTGTCTCAAAACCTCAGATTGGTACCTGTGGGTCGCTAGTAGTGTTGATTACTCCTTGTAGTTAATGCTAGTTGGTTTATTCGGTGGAAGATCATATGTTCAGATCCTTAATGATATTTATTGCCCCTCTGATTATGAACATGAATATGCTTTGTGAGTAGTTACGTTTGTTCCTGAGGACATGGGAGAAGTCTTGTTGTAAGTAATCATGTGAATTTGGTATTCGTTCGATATTTTGATGAGATGTATGTTGTCTTTCCTCTAGTGGTGTTATGTGAACGTCAACTACATGACACTTCACCATGATTTGGGCCTAGGGGAAGGCATTGGGAAGTAATAAGTAGATGATGGGTTGCTAGAGTGACAGAAGCTTAAACCCTACTTTATGCGTTGCTTCGTAAGGGGCTGATTTGGATCTATATGTTTCATGCTATGGTTAGATTTATCTTAATTCCTCTTTCATAGTTGCGGATGCTTGCGAGAGGGGTTAATCATAAGTGGGAGGCTTGTCCAAGTAAGGACAACACCCAAGCACTGGTCCACCCACATATCAAATTATCAAAGTAATGAACGCGAATCATCTGAGCATGATGAAAACTAGCTTGACAATAATTCCCATGTGTCCTCGAGACAGCTTTGCTTTATATAAGAGTTAGTCCAGGCTTGTCCTTTGCTACAAAAAGGATTGGGCAACCTTGCTGCACTTTAGTTACACTTGTTACTTGTTACCCTTTACGAATTATCTTATCACAAAACTATCTGTTACCGATAATTCAGTGCTTGCAGAGAATACCTTGCTAAAAATTGCTTCTCATTTTGTTGTGGGAAACCACGGCCACCTATGGGGCCATCAGCCCCTTTTGGTTCGGTGGAGGGCGGGACATGTTGCACAAAGAGCGGAGAAGCGTCGCGCAGCGCGGCAGAGATCACACGGGCAGTCTTTACCCAGGTTCGGGCCGCCACGAGGCATAAAACCCTACTCCTGCTTTGGTGGATTGATGGTGGATAATGGTGGTGAAACGTAAAACACTCGCCCAGCAAGGTTACTCTGGGGGCGAGAGTGGCTTCACGCGTATGGATATGCGAGGATCCAACCCTTTCTACGGTCGCCATGGGCCTCCTTTTATAGCTTAAGGGGTCACCACAGTGGCAAATCAGTCTTTGCGTACTGATTAGATAGCTAACAGTGCTATCATACCTAACTCTGTAGGCTGACAGAGTGCATTAAATGCGCCACTCTGTGTCACATCACAGCTTGCCTGGCAAGCCCTGCCGGGTTGTTTTGCCAGCTTCGCGCTTGCTTGCTTGACATGTCTCAGGACGGGTGTCATATGGAGGTGTTTGCTGTAGGAAGTGGCTGCCATGTGGCAGAAAGCAGCCACTTAGTCACCTTGGACCTTGACACCGCTTCGATTACTGACTTGCGTCGCTTGTGAGGTGGAGCGGTGGAGTGGCTTGCCTCCGCCAGCCCCGGCAGGCCTGCCGGGACGATCTGGGGAGCTTGCTTCCGGGGCAAAACCCAACCCTGCCAGGCTCGCCTGCCCGGCAAGGTAGGCCCTTCCCTTAGTGATGCCTCGTTCCTCTGGCTTGCCTTGGCCTTCTTGACTTGCTCTTGGATCCTTCAAAGGAATTGATCCTCCTTGTTTGGTCTGATCTTGGTCTTGCAATCTTGTTCCTGGCCTGTGCACAGTCCGTGCAATGGACCCAGGCTCTGTTGCACCGACAGGAGCCCCCGGGCCTGACACGGACGCGCCGCTGGGCGCCGGCGGGGTAGGCCCTAACCAGTGCACAGGCAGAAATGTAAGGGCGGCTACGCCCCTTGAGATCTTCTTTGCTTCTTCATTAACTTGAGCTCGGGTCAGTTTCTGGATATCCCGCGCGCCGTGCAATGCCAATTGTAGTGGGACCATTCTTGTAATGGCCCGTGAATGACTTTAACGCATGGGAGGGTAACTGCCAATTCACCCTTCCCACTGCGCCCTTATCCTCAGCCATGTATGTCGCATGCATTGAGTGGGGTAGGTAATGGAGGCGCGTGGTGCGGAAGAGCATCAAAGTAGGGGCCCGGTCTTCTTGGATTGGTGGAGGAGGACGGCGGGTACTCGCCAGGGAATCAGCCCCCACCCCTAACTCACCTATAAAAGGAGGAGCAGAGGCATTCATCCACATTCCACTCTTCCTTCTCCTTCTGTTTCTTCTGTGTATGCTGAAAGAAAGAGCCTGGGGCCAGCCCCCGGGCCCTAGCTTGGAGTTTCATGTGAGCCCCATGGGGGTGCTCGGGCAGCGCGGCGGTAGCACCGGAGGTGGCGACTCTGGTGTGCTCGTCGCCGGGTCGCCCGTGGCTTCAACTTTAGTGCGAGGCGACGCAAATGACACCATGCCGAGGCCCAAAATGGGCAGAAGGTGTGGTAGTCAATTGCGGTCTATCCCCCCTTTTCCTGTGGCATTGGAGGGAGGTTGCAAAAATGGTTCGCCATTGGTGAGGGCGGACCCTATCTCCCCATACTCTGGTCGTCTGGAGCATGGGAGAGCCTCTAGTCCTTGTGCATGTTCCCTTAACGGGCGGGGTCTTCGTGTCGTCGGGCCACCAGGGACGCCCATGCATCGAAGGTGGCGACAACCCACGACGCGTCAAGAACGGGGGCGACCGTTCCGACGAGCCGTGTTTGCCGGTGACTCCGCCTGAATTCCCGGCAGTGCCACCGCCCGCGCCTGCCCTCTGGTTTCTTCCTCTTAACCTGTCGGCGGCATTCTCCTGATCCTGGGGAGGCGCCGAATCCAGGCCCGCCTTCCACCTTCTCCGTCCCTTCCTGTGATTTCCTGAAGGAGATGGACAGGGGCAAAGGCATCACGGGGCACTTATCTTTTTTCAGTCTTAAATCTGTAGGCACTTGCCAAATTTTAGTTCAAATAATGTAATCTCTTGTATCCATGTTTATGTTCCGTGAGATTTGTACTTGTTGATCAGCATATTAATGAAAAAGATAAGCTTGCCGGGCACTTGTGCATGTATGATATCCATGCAGAGGTGAAACACCTCCATACTTTCACGTAAACAAGTAGGTCCCAGTAAGCTACCTTGCCGGCACCCCATAGGACTACTGTCGTGAGGCTGAGCCTGCCGCGCGCAGAACCTATTGAGAGAGACCAGACCCCCACCAACCCCTTTCAGCCAAAGGCTACTACGACCATCCTGACCGAAACAACATTCGTGCCAGTAGATGGGAGCACCTTTGTTTCCGAGGCGGCGAGGTTTTCGTATGCACAAGTTCTACTCACGGAACATGTATGGATAAGAGATGGAACTTATCTGTTTGTCTTGCCAGAGATCGCAGTGTTGGCTTGTCTTCTCATCCTCTTCCTAGGACTAAGTCCACGGCAGGAGCCTGCAGTTTATGCAAATGAAGATGATGCCAAATGCAATCTATCTACATGATCATGCAACCTATCTACATGAATCATGCAATGCTTATGAAATGCTTATGCATGCATGCAACTTGTGGGGGGGCCCCAGCGCTTCATTTATTTCTCTGTTGCTCAGAGTCTTCGCCTGGCTTTGTACAAGGGGTTACATGCAGCTGACGCAAGGCATGTACAAAAGGGTGGCTGCCGGGCAGGGCCCGACAGCCGCGCCTTACGGGTAGAACTTGCGGAGATGCTCAATATTCCATGAGTTTTGCAATTGAATGCCATCTCCGGTCTCCAGACGGACTGCGCCAGGTCTGGTGACTCATACTACCCGGTAAGGGCCTTCCCACTTCGGCGACAGCTTGTTTGTACCCTTGGCAGACTGAACGCACCTAAGGACAAGGTCGCCTTCCTCAAAACACCGGGCACGAACCCTGCGGCTATGATAGCGACGCAGGGCTTGCTGATAGTGTGCAGCACGCGTAGCAGCCCGGAGACGGTTCTCCTCGAGAAGCACGGCGTCGTCACGCATGTGATGTTCCTGCGCTACTTCATTTTAGGCAAGCACTCAAGGTGACCTGTAAATGAGTTCCGTGGGGATAACTGCTTCTGCCCCATAGACTAGGGAGAAGGGAGTCTGCCCGGTAGCTCGGTTTGGTGTCGTTCTGAGGGACCAAAGAACCATCGGCAGCTCATTGATCCACTGCCTACCGTGCTTCCGCAGCTTATCAAATGTTCTTGTCTTCAGTCTTCACAGCACTTCAGCGTTCGCCCTCTCAGCTTGTCCATTCCTTCTGGGATGTGCGATAGATGCAAATGAGATCTTGCTTCCGAGGGCATGAACATATTGCATGAAGGCGCGGCTCGTGAACTAGGTGCCATTGTCGGTAATGATCCGGGCAGGAACCCTGAAGCGGCACACCAATCCTTTCAAGAACTTGATAGCTGACTGAGCAGTCACCTTTCTCACGGCATCTACTTCCGGCCACTTTTTAAACTTATCGATTGCAACGAATAAGAATTCAAAGCCCCCGGCAGCTCGGGGGAAGGGGCTGAGGATATCGAGCCCCCAGACCGAAAACGGCCATGACAAAGGGATTGTCTGGAGTGCTTGGGCAGGCAGATGGATATTTTTGGAATGGAACTGACAGGCTTCACACTTGGTGACGAGCTCAACCGCATCTTGGAGGGCTGTGGGCCAATGGAATCCTTGCCGGAATGCTTTCCCAACCAAAGCCCTTGATCCAATATGGGAGCCGCGCATGCCTTTGTGTATCTCTGCCAGCAGTTCCTTTCCTCCTTCCCGGCAAATGCACTTCAATTTCACACCGTTGGGCCTTCTTCTGTATAGTGTGTCATCGACAAACTGATACATACTGGCCCTCCGGGCTACTCTTTCAACTTCTTCTTGCTCTTCAGGAAGTTCTCCGGTTTGGAGGAAATGGACTATGTGCCTTCCCAAGTTGGAGCCTGAGGCTCGGCAATGAGGACTAGTGGCACCTCCTCATTCGTGGGGGCGCATCCCTTGACTACGGGGACCAAAGGCCCGGCAGGAGGGTGCAGCCCGGCAAGCGAAGGGGAGTTGTTTCCGGCAGGGTCCCTGCCAGGAGCCCCGAAAGGCTCTACCAGGAGAGGCTTACCGGAGTCCAATTTCCTCCTCTTTCGGGCCATTGTTGTCGGGGATACGGAGGGTTGAGTAAGATGGAGAACAAAAGTCCCTAGTTCCACAGGGAGCTTCTACGCAACGCACTTTGACAGGTGATCACCAATGTTGTTTTCCGCACGGGGTACGTGTTCTGTTTTGCAACCCGTCAAAGCGCTCCTCCAATCTTCTCACTTCCTCGATGTATGCCTCCATCAATGGGCTTTGGTAATCCTTGTTGACTTGTCTCACCACCAGTTGTGAATCTCCTCGAATGATCAGCTTCTTGATTCCCAATTCTGTGGCAATTCTGAGCCCGGCAAGAAGCCCTTCATATTCTGTTGTATTGTTGGTTGCCTCCTCCCGGGGAAAGTGCATCTGGACGATGTACCTCAGGTGTTCCCCAGTGGGAGCCACGAGAAGCACGCCAGCCCCTGCACCTTGTAGGGAGTAGGCACCATCGAAATACATGATCCATTCTTGGGGCGCTTCCTTGCCGGGGGTAACTGTTTCCTGTACTTCATCAGGGGTTGGCGTCCATTCTGCAATAAACTCTGCCAATGCCCTGCTCTGGATTGTTGATGTGCTCTCAAACTTCAGGCCAAAGCTGGATAACTCCAATGCCCACTCCACTATCCTGTCGGTGGCCTCTGGGTTTTGAAGTATCCTTTGCAACGGGAAGCGGGTGACAACCGTGATCTCATGGGCTTGGAAGTAGTGGCGTAGTTTCCTTGAGGCCATGACAAGGCCAAAGATCAACTTTTGCACGCCAAAATACCTGGATCTAGCCCCCTACAATAGGGAACTGACGAAGTATACTGGGTGCAGCACCACCTTCTTCCTTGCCGTGTCCTTGGGGTTGCTTCCGCTGCCGTGCTCTTCTTTGTCCTGATCCGTATCTGGCCTTGCCGGGCCGCTCTCTTCCTCTTCCCCTGGCGGGACACTTGTTGAGGTGACTGCTACTTCCACTTCTTGTTGTGCTACTAGGGCCGCACTAACAACTTGATTAGGTGCTACCAGATATAGCAGTAACGGCTCTTGTGGTTTGGGTGCGACCAAAGTAGGCATAGAAGACAAGTAGGCCTTCAAATCCTGCAGTGCTGCATCTGCTTCCGGGGTCCACTTCATAGGTCCTGCCTTCTTCAAAATCTTGAAGCATGGCAAGGCACGTTCGACAGACTTGGAGATGAATCTACTAAGCGCGGCAACGCATCCTGTCAAACGCCTCACATCCTTACCGTCTTGGGTGCCTGTAACTGCTCAATAGCCTTGATTTTATCGGGGTTGGCCTCTATCCCACGGTGGGACACAAAGAAACCAAGTAGCTTGCCGGAGGGAACGCCAAACACGCACTTCTCCGGATTCAGCTTCAAGTTGATCTTGCGCAGATTAGCAAATGTCTCTTCTAAATCCTGAATGAGGGTTGATCTGTCCTTGGTCTTGACCACAATATCATCCATATAGGCTTCAATGTTCCTGTGCAACTGTGGTTCAAAGCCAATCTGGACTGCTCTTGCAAAAGTGGACCCGACACTCTTCAACCTGAAAGGCATGCGCACAAAGCAGTACGTGCCGCATGGGGTGATGAATGAGGTCTTTTCTTCGTCTTCCTTGGACATAAAAATCTGATGGTATCCAGAGTACGCATCCAGAAAAGAGAGCAACTCACATCCTGAAGTAGAATCCATGATCTGGTCGATGCGCGACAAGGGAAATGGGTCCTTTGGGCATGCCTTGTTCAGATCCGTAAAATCTATGCAAAGCCTCCATTTTCCATTAGCCTTGCGCACAACCACTGGGTTTGCTAACCATGTTGGTTGCAGTACTCCTCTGACCAAACCAGCTGCTTCAAGTTTCTTGATTTCCTCGGCAATGAACTGCTGCCGTTCCAAGGCCTGCTTCTGAACCTTCTGCTTGACAGGCCGGGCATGTGGGCAGACAGCAAGGTGGTGCTCGATTACCTCCCTGGGAACACCGGGGATATTAGATGGTTACCAGGCAAACACATCGATATTCGCCCACAGGAAGGCAACGAGCGCGCTTTCCTCTTTGTCATCAAGGGTGGCGCTAATAGTGAAAGTACCATCAGCGCCAGCCAGCCCTGTCGTCACCTTTTTCACTTGGGGTGGAGTGGCCTTGGATCTCTTGCTGTTGGAACTCTCTGGCGTGTCATCAACGGGCGCGGCACATTCCACAAAGGTACGCCTCCCGGACTCCTTGCCAGTGCCTCTGCTACGCTTTTCCTTGGCGGGAACTGTGGCTTCTGTGACCTCTGCCACGCCCGCATCCAGGTACATCTTATCCACGCAAATAATTGCGTCTTTCTTGTTCGACGGAACGGAAATGACGCCCATCGGCCCTGGCATCTTCAAGGTGTTGTAGGCATAGTGGGATGCTGCCATGAATTTGGCTCGGGCCGGGCGCCCAAGGATCCCGTTGTACGGCAGAGGGAGGTCAACCATATCAAACACAACTTTCTCAGTCCTGTATTTCAACTCCCCTCCAAATGTCACTGGCAACGTAACCTTTCCCTTAGGACGGCTCCTGCTGGGATTGATTCTTGAAATGTGCCTGTGGCCTTAAGTTCTTCCTCTGCTATCTGGAGTTTGTTGATAACCTTTGGGGAAATCAGATTCAACCTGGCCCCGCAGTCAACCAGCATCTTTGTGACCTTGAAGTTGCAAATTGTTGGTGAGACCAACAACGACAAGCACCCTACCGCAGTGATGTGGGCGGGGTGGTCATGTTCATCAAAGATGATGGGCGTGCGTGACCACTTGAGCGGCTTTCGAGAATCTGCCGCTGGCTCCATGGCATTGACTTCACGTGCCCACTGTTTAAGTTGGCGGTGAGAGGAGTGCAAAGATGCACCCCCATCAATGCACAGGACGTTAGTGGCCTTCTGGAATTCCTGCTCGCTGGTTTCCTCTTCATTCCCTCCATCACTCTCATTACTGCAATCCTCCTTCTCTCGGCCCTTGGCGGGTTTCCCTTGGTTCCGAGGAGCCTTGCCGGGGCGATTTGCTTCACCACCCCAGCCCTTCCCGCCAGCGCCATTCTGACCTTTTTCCTTATCACGCTTCTCATACTCAGCCTTCTATCTCTTGACGAGTTGCTCAACTTGATAACACTCCTGGAGATCATGGCCCTTGGTCCGATGAATCTTATAGTATGTCCCATCACCTTTCCCAGCTTTCCCAGCAGCCGTCGCCTCCCGGCAGTCAGCGCATGCAGTAGCTTCCTTGCCGGGGGCTTCAGCCTTGGCCTTCTTGCCATTACTAGGCGTGCCTGACCCCTCAACAGCCATCACTGTCTTATCCTTGCGCTTCTTGTTGTGCTTCTTGTTCTTCTTCTTGTTACTGATGGTTTCGTCGTCATCTTCTGAGTCGATGTCGACGCAATCTTCCTCTCCAGGAAGTTTCCTCCCCTCCTCCACCCGAGCACACTTGTCCACCAAAGTGTAGAGCTCCTTCACAGTCTTGGGCAACCGAACGTTCATCTTGGAATGTATCCTGCGATTGCGCACGTTGGATTGGAAGGTAGCTATCACGGCAGCTGGGTGGATATCTGGGATATTTCTATGGACTCAACTGAATCTCTGCAGGTACTTCCACAAAGATTCTCCTTCTTTCTGCCGGAGAAGCTGCAAATCGCTGGGCCGCCCTGGTTCTTGATGGCCACCCGTGAAGGCACCAATGAACTCGTGGCACAGGTCAGCCCAGGTCGAAATGGAGTTCTCCGGCAAGTGCATTAGCCAAGACCTCACATTTGACTTGAGGGCCAAAGGGAAGTAGTTGGCGAACACCTTCTCATCTCTTTCCCCGGCAGCTTGAACAGCGATGGTGTAGATGCTCAAGAACTCTGCCGGGTTTAGTCTCCCATCATACTTCTCGGGTATCTCTGGCTTGAACGTACGAGTGGGTGGCCAACGGACTTGCCGCAGCTCACAGGTGAAGGCAGGGCACCCAACCTCGAAAGGCAGGCACCCGCCATCTCTGAGCGCGGGCTCGTCGATGTCAGGGTCCTCGCACCCATTGGTCTGACGGGGGCTGTCGCGGCGCCGCTCGTCGATGAAGCGCGCGCCTTCCCTTCGCCTGCCCTCCGGGGCATGCTGCCGGCCCTGACATGCTTGAGGATCTGACGAGGCCATCGAGACGTCGTCGGGCGCCTGGACTTGTGGCTCCCGGGCGGTTTGCCATGGCGGGGATTGCACCGTGAAGGTGGCCCCTCCCGCACGACCAGCCGCACAAGACGTTGTTGCCGCCTGGGGAGGCCGCGGCGGTCCGGCCCGCTGTGATCCTTCCGCCTCGGCAAAACCAATCAAACTTTGGATGATGGCTCGCCACTCATCCATCTAGTCTGCCGCCGGCGGAATCTCGCTCCATGGCTTCGGAGGCAGTGCTTGGCATAGGTGATGACGATGCAAATCGTAGTGTCACTCGGCTCCTAATGTTGCCGGTGGCAACTACATCGCGCCCTTGTTGCTGTGAACCAGCCATTTGGACGGCATGGTGAAGCGGCGGAGGCGCCTGAGGGCCAGCGGCTCCATTGGGCACAGTAGCTGGGTCAGCCCGCCCTAGGGGTGGCGCGTGCCCTGCGGTCGCGCCCGCAGCTGGGGTGGCCGAAGGGTTGCGATTCGCCCCAGAGCGAGCATCATCACTGCGGCTGTGCCCGTTGGCGAGGAGAAAGGGTTTAGGCGGAACGACTCCTCCATCCGTACCTCGTGGAGCATGTCCGTCGGGATGTTGCTGATGCTGTCCTTCCCCGGTGTCGGTGTACTAAATATTGGGCCTTCAGTACCCCATACTTGTGCACGGGCAGCTGTAGCCATACCTGCGGCAAGGCTTATCGGGGGAACAGCTGAAGATTAATCCAAGGTTATCAAAGAGACATTCAAGCCAAGGATCAGAAGATAAGGAGGACTGGAGACCAGAGGCTAGGCTCCCGGCAAGATCTTGCCGGGGTAGCCTGCAGAGCCTGGCAAGAATCGCACCCGGCAAGGTTCCGCCACTGTGCCCCCGCTCCAGTGCGGCAACCAACCTGGCATTCTGGTCCCCTCTCTGGATGCGTGGCAAGGCGCTAGTGGAGACGAGCTTAAGCGATGCTGATGGGATGGCCCCCTTTTTCCATCCCCAAGAAAGTAACGACACCTAAACGGACACCTCACGGTGCATTAAATGCATTTGTCCTAAACCGTTAGTGGTTAGGTATGATGACCCTGTAGCTACTTTACACCTCGCATATGAATAGTTTGCCACTGTGGTGACCCCTTTGAGCATATAAAAGGAGGCCCAAGGCAACTGCTACAGGGGGAGGACTCGAGAGAGAGCACTCTCGGCCCATTCTGCATGTGTAGCTGCTGCACGAACACAGTGTTCATTGCAAGCGCTCCAAGAACTGGGACGAAAACACTGATAATAAACTAAAGCAAGAGTAGGGTTTTACGCTGATCAGTGGCCCGAACCTGGGTAAAAATCCCCTCGTGTTGATCATTGGTTCTGCTCTTTGTGCGTACCTCTCTCCCCGCCGAATCGTAAAGGGGTCCTTCGGATCCCATAGGTGTCGTACGCCGACATCTTTGGCGCGCCAGGTAGGGGGATCGAGGTTGCGCGAACCTGATCCAGTGATCAGCGCGTCAGTTTCTTCACCGTCTTTGTCACCATGCCACCCAAGAAGAAGGGTGTGGCAGCGGTTGTTCCGTCTACGTCCGTCTTGCTCGTGCCTACTCGGACGGGTAATGGCGTGGATGCAGGAGGTGGAGGTTTAGAGCCTCCACGGCGTTATGGTGATCCAAGCTAGGCGAGCGGCGTCGTTCGCAGCAGCGACAGCAACCCGCACGCCGCTAGATCCAGAGATGGAGCCGTGCTGCCTACGGGCGGCACAGCGAACTCCAGATATCGGGGGACGCCTTCCAGGACTCCCATGCCGGCGCAAGCATCGCGGCCTTCCCAGGTCGTGCGCGACGAGTAGCGCTGTGGCGTTGGTGGTTCTGAACATCCCCATGGAAAGACTTATGCGCATCGATCCCAAGGTGCGCAGGCCCAGCATGCACGCCAAACTGCCGGTGGAAGTGGCGCGCGGTCGCGTGATCGTGATGGTGCTCCTTCTAACACTGTTAGGAGTCAGAGCACCTCACGTACCTCGCACCTGTCGCCGCCGTCTATGCCAGCAGAAGCTTTGGCACGTGCGCAGCTGCTCCTCGATTTTCCTCCTGCTCCGGAGAAGATGGAGGAGTGGCGATCTACTCTCCAGAGCCTCATCGGCTTCGTCAACAAGGATGGGCCGCAGCAAGCGGGGCCCTCGCGGCAGCGGTCTATTGACCCAGCGCGAGCAGATGGTGAGAAGACTGGAGGCGGTGTGACCACGGTGCACTCCCCTCCACGACAGCAGCGGCGGTCATCAACCCGGCGGACCGACGGCCGTGATGACAATTCCACGGCGTCGTCTGATCCGCGGATATGTCGCGATCAGCGTCAAGTTCTTTGGGAACGAAGCAAAGAGGACGCTCAAACTACCATCGAGCGGCGACGGGAGGCGCGTCATCAGTCTGATAAACGCAGGGCCTGCTGTCGACAAGCCTGCGTCGGGGGACACAGGCGACTTGCCCTATGAGGTAGGTTGTCCAGCGTTTACCCGCGAGCTGCGGCGAGTCCAGTGGCCCAACTCCCGAACGTTCAAACCAGAGGTCCCGGAGAAATATGACGGCAAGACTCACCCCTCGGAGTTCCTGAGCATGTACACCATTGCGGTGCAGGCTGCCGGGGGCCATGATGACAAGATACTTGCCAACTACTTCCCGTTGGTGCTCAAACCCAACGTCAGGTCGTGGTTGATGCATTTGCTCGAGAATTCCATTTCTTCTTGGTCTGATCTGTGCCATCAGTTTGTTGGCGCCTTTGTTGGAGGCCACCAAGCTCCTGGCCAAGAAAGTGATTTGCATCTCCTCCCTCAAAAGGAGGGCGAGCCCCTGCGCAAGTTTATCCAGAGATTTAGCCGGGTGCAGTACAATATTCCAGACGTTCATCCTGCCGCTGTTGTTAGCACATTTCATCAGAACGTGCGTAACCGAAAGATGCGTGAAGAACTGGCCATGAACAAGGTCAGGAGTATTGCCGAGCTTTATGCTTTGGCCGACAAGTGTGCTTGAGCTGAAGAAGGGAGGAAACTCCCCGGCGAGGGTGTTGGCACAAGGGGCGAATCTGAGGATGAAGATGCTGCAACCCCGTCAAAGAAAGGCTGTCGGCGGAACAAGAAGCGCAAAGGCAAGGCCGTGCTTGCTGTCAAGGAATTCGGCAACCCCGGCACCGCCAAGAAGGCCAAGGCTGACGACCCCGGCAAGGAAGTTGCCGGGTGCGCCTCCTGTTAGGCCTTGGCGGCTGCCGACAAGCCGGAAGGCTCCGGCAAACAGTATTGCAAGATCCATCGCACCAAGGGCCACGATCTCCAAAACTGCCGGCAAGTTGAGCAGCTTGTCGAGAAGCAAAGAGCTGAGTACTAAAGATGAGACAAGGAGAAGGCCCAGGACGCTGCTGAGGGATCCGACAAGAAGCATGGTGGCCGAGGAGGCCGCCACGGCAAGGCTAAGCAACAGAAGGAGAGGCCCGCCTGAGACCGCGACAAGGACGAGGGGGGCGATGATGATGAGGAAGACGACGAATCCAGTGAGCACGAGTTTCAGAAAGCCACAGAGGCCATGTGTATCGACGGGGGTGCCTCGTTGCATTCTTCTCACCGCCGACTTAAATAGTGGGTGCGTGAGGTTAATGCAATAGAGCCATCATTTGATGCACGGAAACCTTTGAAGTGGTCCAACACGCTTATCATTTTTTATGCCGAGGATCACCCTGATCGCACAACTGCGGTCGGGTGCTTGCCTTTGTTGGTCTTACCAACAATTCGCAACCTCAAGGTGACAAAAATGCTAGTTGACGGTGGGGCCGGGCTGAACTTAATCTTGCCGGACGTGCTCAAGAAGCTCCAAATTCCTGATGAAGATCTCGAGGAAACGGGCACGTTTCAAGGGATCAATCCAGGAAGGACCCAGCCAAAAGGCAAGATTACGCTACTGGTAACATTTGGTAGCGAGCTCAACTACAGGACAGAGAAGGTATTGTTTGATGTCACCAAGATCCCCATGTCATACAATGGGATCCTTGGCCGCCCAGCGCTGGCCAAGTTCATGGCGGTATCACACTATGCGTATAATGTGTTGAAGATGCCCGGACCGATAAGTGTCATCACTGTCCACTCCGACAAGAAGGATGCACTAATCTGCACCGACCAACTCTACTGGGAGGCAGCTACAGCACCTGCCGTCAAGGCATCTGCTCCTGCCACTGGAACTCCCGGGGGGAAGAAGAAGAAGACCGGCAAGATCTCTGGCACAAACCCCGGTAAGTGCACCTCCTCGGAGTGTTGCGCTTCCGTTGAGGACGCACCAGAGAGTTCCACCGGCAAGAACAAGAAGTCCAAGGCTGCTCCACCAGAGACCAAGAAGGTGCCCGTCAAGGAGGATGGAACGGGAGGAACTTTCACCATAAGTTCCACCCTAGATGACAAATAGGAAAGCGTGCTCGTTGCCTTCCTGCGGGCGAATGTCGATGTGTTTGCATGGCAACCATCTGACATCCCCGGTGTTCCCAATGAGGTAATTGAGCACCACCTTGCTGTCTATCCTCACGCGCGGCCCGTCAAGCAGAGGGTGAGGAAGCAAGCCTTGGAGCGGCAAGAATTCATTGCCGAAGAAATCAGGAAGTTAGAAGCGGTAGGTTTGGTCAGAGGAGTGCTTCACCCAATGTGGTTGGCCAATCCGGTTGTAGTGCGCAAGGCGAATGGGAAATGGAGGCTGTGTATTGATTATACAGACATCAATAAAGCCTGTCCAAAAGATCCTTTTCCCTTGCCGCGCATCGACCAGATTGTTGACTCCACTGCTGGTTGTGACCTACTGTCGTTCCTTGATGCCTACTCAGGATATCATCAGATCTTCATGGCAAAAGAAGATGAAGAAAAGACCGCATTTATCACCCCATGTGGTACGTATTGTTTTATACGAATGCCTTTTGGGTTGAAAAGTGTTGGTTCTACATTTGCGAGAGTGGTCCAAATTGGTTTTGAGCCTCAGCTACATAGAAATATGGAAGCATACTTGGATGACATAGTGGTCAAAACCAAGGATAAAGCGACGCTCATACAAGATCTAGAAGAAACATTTACAAATCTGCGCAAGACCAATTTAAAGCACAATCCTGAGAAGTGTGTGTTTGGTGTTCCTTCCGGCAAGCTTCTCGAGTTCTTTGTATCTCAGCAAGGGATTGAGGCTAATCCCGACAAGATCAAAGCTATTGAGCAAATTGAAGCACCAAGACGCGTCAAGGATGTACGTCGTCTTGCCGGCTATGTTGCTGCATTAAGCAGGTTCATCTCCAAATCCACTGAGCGCGCCCTGCCCTTTTTCAAAATTTTGAAGAAGGCAGGTCCAATGAGATGGACTCCGGAAGCGGAGGCAGCGCTGCAGGATTTGAAGAGGTACCTCTCCTCTCCGCCGACTCTAGTCGCACCTAAGCCACAAGAGTCGTTGTTGTTGTATCTAGCGGCAACAAATCAAGTGGTTAGTGCTGCGTTAGTGGCGTAGAGAGAAGCCGACAAGGAGGCAATGGCAGCGGCAGGACCGTCAAGTGATGCACCGAGATCTTCCCCGGCAAGGTCTGGTGCCGGCAAGACAGGATCTGCACAGTCAGAGGAATCAGTGCAAAAGAGGAAGATGGTGCAACGCCCAATTTATTTTGTCAGCTCCCTTTTACAGGGAGCTAGGTCAAGATACTCTGGTGTGCAGAAGTTGCTCTTCGGCCTTCTCATGGCCTCGAGGAAGCTGGGCCATTATTTTCAAGCACATGAGATTACCGTCGTCACTCGATTCCCGTTGCAGCGGATTTTGTGAAATCCAGAGGCAACCGGCAGGATTGGGGAGTGGGCGTTGGAACTGTCAAGCTTTGGTCTCAAGTTTGAAAGTACTTCAACAATTCAGAGCAGAGCCTTGGCGGAGTTCATTGTGGAATGGACCCCAACGCCAGATGAAGAGATTCAAGAAATGACTCTTCCCGGCAAGGAAACAGATCAAGAATGGATTATGTACTTTGACGGGGCTTCCTCGCTGCAAGGCGTCGGTGCTGTCGTGCTACTTGTCGCACCCACCGGAGAGCACCTCAAGTATGTAATTCAGATGCATTTTCCCCGGGAGAGCTCGACAAACAACACTGCGGAGTACGAAGGGCTGCTTGCCAGTCTTAGGATCGCGGCAGACCTTGGTATCAAAAAGCTCATCATCAGAGGCGATTCGTAGCTTGTTGTCAGGCAAGTCAACAAAAATTATCAGAGTCCATTGATGCAAGCCTATGTGGATGAAGTGAGAAAAATGGAAGAGCGCTTTGACGGTCTGCAAACAAAGCACATTCCTCGTGCCGAAAACAGTATTGCTGATGATCTGTCAAAGCGCGCTGCCCTCAAGTTACCTGTGGAACCAGGAACTTTTGTGCTCCATTTAACTCAGCCATCTGTAGCGCCATCAATGAGGCAAGAGAAGAGAAGGAAGTTGAATTCTGGTCAGTACTTTCCGACAGAGCTCCCGGGAGCCGCCGGTAAAGAAGTTGCCGGGATCAGCGACAAGCCTGCCGAGGAACGACAGGCTCCGGCAGAGGCTCAGGCCCTTGCCGTCGAGACAAACGTTCCCCCGGCAGAAGAGATGCCTTTAGTCCTAGTTGTCGAGCCTCAGGCTCCAGCATGGGCACAACCCATTGTCCATTTTCTTCAGACAGGAGAACTCCCTGAGGAGCAGGAAGAAGCGAAAAAAGTAGCCTGTCAGTCTAGCATGTACCAGTTTGTCGATGGCGTTCTGTACAGGAAGAGACCGAACGGTGTGAAATTGAAGTGTATTCCTCGGGAGGATGGACTGGAGCTATTGGCAGAGATACATGGAGGCATATATGGCTCTCAAATAGGATCAAGAGCGCTTGTCAGAAAGGCATTCTGACAAGGTTTCTTTTGGCCCACTGCACTCCAGGATGCAGCTGCACTAGTAACCAAGTGTGAAGCGTGCCAGTTTCATTCAAAGAAATCGCATCAGCCAGCTCAAGCCCTTCAGACAATCCCTCTCTCCTGGCCATTTTTGGTCTGGGGGCTCGACATACTGGGCCCTTTTCCCCGTGCCACTGGGGGCTTTGAGTACTTGTATGTTGCAATCGACAAGTTCACAAAGTGGCCGGAGGTGGAAGCGGTGAGGAAGGTGACAGCACAATCAGCCATCAAGTTCTTTACAGGAATAGTTTGCCGTTTCGGTGTGCCCAACAGGATGATCACCGACAACGGCACACAATTCACAAGCCGCACCTTCATGCAATACGTCCAGGACCTTGGCGGCAAAATCTGTTTTGCCTCTGTTGCTCACCCGAGAAGCAACGGCCAAGAGGAGAGGGCTAATGCTGAAGTGCTATGCGGTCTCAGGACCAGGACTTTTGACAAGCTGAAAAAGTGCGGAAGGCGCTGGATTGATGAGTTGCCGGCGGTTCTTTGGTCAATCAGAACGACACCAAATCGAGCCACTGGCCAGACGCCCTTCGCTCTAGTTTACGGAGCGGAAGCAGTTCTCCCCATGAAACTCATATACGGGTCACCTCGAGTGCTCGCTTATGATGAGCTTGAGCAAGAGAAACTACGGCAAGATGACGCTGTGCTCCTTGAGGAGGATCATCTTCAGGCTGCTGTGCGAGCTGCATGCTACCAGCAAGCTTTGTGCCGCTACCATAGCTGCAAAGTTCATGCCCGAAGTCTTGAGGAAGGCGACCTTGTTCTTCGGCGGATTCAGTCCGCCAAGAATTCAAACAAGTTGACGCCGAAGTGGGAAGGCCCTTATCGGGTAGTGCGAGTAACCAGGCCCGGCGCTGTCCGCCTGGAGACTGAGGATGGTGTTCCAGTGAGCAATTCTTGGAATATCGAACATCTTCGCAAGTTCTACCCATGAGGCACGGTTGTCGGGGGCTCCCGGCAACCACCTTTTGTACAAGTCTTGCCGGCAAGGCATATAATCCTTTGTACAAAGCCAGGCGCAGACCCTGTGCGCAGTTGAATAAGCTTAAGTGTTGTACATTTCTTGTTGATCTCCATGTTTATATATATGCATGCTTGTCTGAGATATTGTATGACACTTGCTCCCGGTAAGCATTAACGAACCACCAAGGTTCCATATCTTTGTTTTCTCTTCTTTCTTTTTCTCAAGAGATAGAAGGTTCCCTCGCGCGCAAGTTTGCCGGGGGGGAAGGAAGGTATGGATACCAATGGGCGATGTTCAGAATTGATGTCTTGCCAGAAGGAGTACAACGACAAAAAGCTAAGTTGCGAAACTTTGAGCAAGTTTTTCAATTTTCACTATCAGGCTATTTTCTTTAGATGATTTTGGCCCTTGTATGGAAAACCTGCACGCGAAGGAACCCTTGTCATAATTGGTTGCACCCTTATTTTGTTTCGAGTCCGCTCAACAGTCTAAGTGGCTGCGCCAAGAACGCCAAGGTGTCTTGCCAGCTGCTGCACCTCCGGCAGGCTGCTAAAGTCCCACACCCAGCGCTAGTAAGCATAGGGGTATACCATACGGAAATATATCGGGCAGGGGAAATAGCATGCATGTACTCAATCATAGCAAGTTATATTACATCAGTAGTTGCCGCAGTTCTAACTTAAGACTAAATTGTCCTTGGCATGGAATGGTGGCAGCAAGGAAAAGTGAGATGGCTAGTCCCTGCGCTGGCCTTCAACCCTCTTGATTGAGTCTACCTTCTCAAGGATGGGCGCGACAAGCTCCTCAAGTGCCTTGAGATCTGCATCCTCCGGCAAGCAGTCGAGCACGTTGGTGAGGTCAACGCCAGGGTTCTTATGCACCACCTTGATGAGTACCTTGTGGAGGACGGCCCGGCAAAGTTTGCGGGATTCATTGGCCAGTTGGGTTGCTCGGTTGGACTGGAGCAGCTTCAGAGCATCAATGATGCTTTTGAAGAACATGGTCAGCCTGGCGCTCGGGGATATCCTTTCTTTAGAGGAGTACCTGAAGTTTTGCAGGCCATCCTGGCCCATGGTTGACAGTTGTGCTGTGAGCTTCTCCGCCGCGTCGACAAGGCGATCAGTCCAGATTTTCACACCCTTCTCATAGTCAATTTGGGCGGCGGCAGCGCTCTTAAGCAAGTTCCTCTCATCCTGGAGATTTTTGCTCAGGGCCTTCTCGCGGGCCCTGCCGTCCTCAAGAGACTTTTCCAGCATGGTCAGCTTCAGCCTTAGATCGGCAATGGCATCGTTGGCTGAAGAGAGCTGCTTGGTCTTGTCGGATATAGCAATTTGCATCTCCGCCAGGCTGTGGAGAGTTTTCTCCCTGTCACCTTTGAGCGTCGAGAGCTCCTTGCTGTGTTCCTCAAGATCCGCCTCCAGCTTCTTCACTTTGTTGCTCAGCTCGTTCTTGGCGGCCTCTGCGGCCTCGGCGGCATCGATGGTTTCCTTGAGCTTGCTGGCATGATCCACAGTTAAAGCTTCGAGCGCCTCCTTGTGCTTCTGCTCCAGCTCCTGGGTCCGCTGCGCGACAAGCTTTTCAATTTGTTCGTCCTTGCCGCGGAGTTTGGCATCAAGTGCATGCTCGCGCGCGGCAAGATCTTCTTTGTGAGCGTCAAGCCCAATGCGGTGCTCCATCAAGAGAGCATCCTCGGTGGCAACCCTTTGCGCAGCTTCCTCTTGCGCCTTCTCTATGTTAGATTGCCTCAGGAGGAGCTCCGTCCAGCTTTGGCTCACTTGTTCCTGGCTGGCAGTCAACTCCTGAAGGGCCTCGGCATACCAGATCTGCACTTGCTCAATGCATTTCTGGAAATCCGCCTCGGCTGCTTCGACAACTGCAGCTCTGGAGTTTGCCTTCTCCTTTCGAGCACGGTGGAGCGCTTGGAGCTTGCAGAAATTATCACCCATGGCCTGAAGGAGCTGATCTTCCTCAGATTTGCTACTGCTGGCGCTTGGTTCATCGACGATCTCAAGCCCGGCAGCGGTGATGATTTCTTCATCAAAAGTTTCCCCTTCGGTCAGCGCTCCAATGCTTGCCGTCCCCGGCAAGTTGACGAACAGGTTGTCGCCAACCTTGAGATATTTGCTCGATGAGTGAGCCTCAGATGTCGATGGTTGGTCCTCAACAATCATCTCATCGGTGGCTGGGGGCTCTGTGGCCGATGTAGCGCCTGGCGCTCCTGCGGCAGGAACGCCGTCAGTGCGGTCACTAGCCTCCTTGTCGGCCCTCTCAGCAGATTAATTGGCGGCCTCCTCCTGTGCAGCCTTGGCGGCCTTGTCAGCAGCGGTTCTGCCGACCTTGATAGTGGCGTCCTTGGCGGCCTCACTAGCAGTGATCTTGTCGGCTTCGATGGCAACATCTCTGGCAGTCTCCTCGATGACAATGTCGATGTCCATGTGTTCCATCACAGGGAATTCTGAAGGACGAAGGAGGGAGACAAAATAAGATCAAGGTTGAAGTTCAAGAAGACAGAAAGAAAGAATAACAAGTGCTATGAGGCAAGCAGTCACCTGCGTCGAGCTGTGGAGGGGTAGCTTCACCCCTCCTGGCAACATTGGTTGCCGGGAAAAGGTTGCCGGTGCCCATGTTTGCCGGCTCCTCCTCCACCAAGGTGGGCTCATCGGTAGGAGCTCTTGCTGAAGATGCCCTTGCGGGCAGCGTGGTTGACGGAGGCGGCACAACGGGGGCGTCCTCCAATGGCTCTCCCTGTTGCTGTTCTTCTCCTGCAAGCCTAAAGATATTAGCGGCAAAGGTAGAAACCTCAGCACCCACCAGCGGAAAACGAGCAGTGGACTCACGCTGGGGGCTGCGTCGAGGGCTAAGCTCCGGGCTAATGATGATAGTTTCTGGCACACTTGCAGAGCTTGTCGAGGGCTCGTCGCCCGTGGAAGTCTTCGCCCTCTTCATCATCATTTCCACCAAAGTTTCTGCATCACTGCAGAGACAAGACAAAGCAAGGCAATGAGATCGATCGGATTCAGAATCTGGGAGATAAAGGCTGTGACAGGATACTTACTCTTCCTCTTCTCGTTCCGGGCTGAAACCGGAGATGTCGAAATCGACCTCCGTTGCAGTGTCCGTATGGGGGGCGGAGGAGGGGTCCTAGGTCGCTTGGCTACGGCAGGTGGAGGGGGTTGGCGTGACTCTGCCGCCTCAGCCTCCGGTGCTGTTGTGCGAGACACCCCTGCCGCCCCAGTGGTTGCCGCAGGTGTGTGTCTCGTGCGTCGCACGGGTTGCTGTCGAACTCCTTGCCGCGGTGCAGCCTTGTCGGCCGCCTTCTTGCCGGGAGCCTCGCTGCTCGAAGAAGGTTGGTTTGCTGGGATGCCAGAGGCAGCTTTCCGAAGGACACGCTTTGCCTTCTTTGGAGCTGGGGGCTCCTCCTGCGGCTGTTCTTCGGCTACGTCCTCGTCAGATGAGCTCTCGGCGGCTGCTCTATTCCCCGGCAACCTCATCCTCCCCGGCAGGATTCTCTTCCAATATGACTTCTGCATCGCTGGTTTCCCATTCCGTGAAGCCGACGCTGCCGGCCTCCGTGGCAAGATTCGCCTCTTCCACTCTAGTGGCAATATACGCCACTTCTTCATCAGTGGTGGCGCAGACGAGGTTTGTTTCTTCCCGGATGGCCCTCTCCGACAAGTCGTCGAAGAACTTTTATGCCTGCTCCGCAGATGGCTCGACCCAAGTCGCGTCAAGGCCATGGGCGTTGAACATTGGCATTGTGGCGATGATTGACCCCAGGGCGGAGTTGTTGCACAAAGGGATAATTCCCGCCGGCAACATATGCTTGTCCTCGCGCTGAAATAGCCTATGGCGAAGAGCGCCAAGCTGCATGATTGTCAAGTTGTTTTTCAGTCCGGGGTGCAGCCTCATGATGTCTGCCGCATTCCGAAACTCCCAAGCTGGTCTCCCCTTATTCTACAGAGGGGCGATGCGGCGGCGAAGGAAGTCATATCCAATCATCTCTATTGTGAGCCCGACAGCTTTCAAACGGAGGATCCTGGTGGTGGCGATCGTGAGCTGGTCATCTTGAGCATCGAAATTGCTCTAGTCCTCGCCACGGACCGCCTTCTGCTGTCGGGGCGAACATAATGGATGGGTATCTGCCTCCTTGATCGAGCACCACTCGGACCGCCATTCTTCCCACTTCTCGCGGTAAACCCCATCTGGATATATCTCCTTGTTCCATGCCCTTGGAACCCAGACGATAGAACCGGAAAGGGCTTCCCCTTTTTGGATGCGAGGAATAAAGTAATGGTGGAAGAGGGCAGTGTTGGGAACTACTCCAGCAAAGTTTTCACAAAGATGAGCAAAGATAGACATGCATGTTACGGCATTCGGCGTGAAATCCAGGAGATGGAAGCCGTATGTGTACATGATGTCAATAAAGAAATCGGAGAGTGGAGGACAGAGCCCACAATAAAAATAAGCGGCGAAGAAGGGGTATCTATCTGGTCCGCCTTTGGAAGAAGAACCTGGAGCCACGCGAGTCACAGGGTGAGCCTTCGTCTTCCTTACCCACATGCACTGGTACCGGTTCTTCAAGGCTTTCGCGTCGAGCGTCGGAGCGAAGACGACGTACTTCTTCCGCATCTTCGCCAGCTCGCTCTCTGGGACATCAGCTTTCGTCTCCTTGCCCTTGCCTTTGCCCTTGCTAGCCTTGGGCGGCATGGCGGTTGCAAAGGCAGAAGCCGAGGATAGAGCGGGTGCGGAAGCGGTGAGCGGATGAGGAGAAGTTTTGCTCTGGGCTCGGGAGAGAGAAGGTAATGGCAGATTCCAGATTGGAAAGGAGAGGGGGTAAATGGGCAGCGCCTCTGCGGATTCCTTTTTATGGGGAAGGAGCGAGGCTGCCTCTTTTACTGCCTAATGTGAATACGCCTATACGAGCGCGCTGCGGCTGCGGCCGTTCAGCGCACGCTTCCCACATCGTGCATTCAACGGGCGTAGTGGGGAAGTGCAGTAAGCGGAATAATTACAAGCAGTTAACCCCTGCCACGCGTGCCCGTGCACTGTTTGGGCCTAGCCCAACAACGCCTCACACTCGTGTGTGGCCTAGGCCCGGGGGCTCCTGTCGGTGTACTAAATATTGGGCCTTCAGTACCCCATACTTGTGCACGGGCAGCTATAGCCATACCTGCGGCAAGGCTTGTCAGGGGAACAAGTGAAGATTAATCCAAGGTTATCAAAGAGACATTCAAGCCAAGGATCAGAAGATAAGGAGGACTGGAGACCAGAGGCTAGCCCCCCGGCAAGATCTTGCCGGGGTAGCCTGCGGAGCCCGGCAAGAATCGCACCCGGCAAGGTTCCGCCACTGTGCCCCCGCTCCAGCGCAGCGACCAGCCTGGAATTCTGGTCCCCTCTCTGGATGCATGGCAAGGCGCTAGTGGAGGCGAGCTTAAGTGGTGCTGATGGGATGGCCCCTTTTTCCATCCCCAAGAAAGTAAGGACACCTAAACGAACACCTCACGGTGCATTAAATGCATTTGTCCTAAACCGTCAGTGGTTAGGTATGATGACCCTGTAGCTACTTTACACCTCGCATATGAACAGTTTGCCACTGTGGTGACCCCTTTGAGCATATAAAAGGAGGCCCAAGGCAACTGCTACAGGGGGAGGACTCGAGAGAGAGCACTCTCGGCCCATTCTGCATGTGTAGCTGCTGCACGAACACAGTGTTCATTGCAAGCGCTCCAAGAACTGGGACGAAAACACTGATAATAAACTAAAGCAGGAGTAGAGTTTTACGCTGATCAGCGGCCCGAACCTGGGTAAAAATCCCCTCGTGTTGATCATTGGTTCTGCTCTTTGTGCGTACCTCTCTCCCTGCCGAATCGTAAAGGGGTCCTTCGGATCCCATAGGTGTCGTACGCCGACACCCGGTACCTCCCGTTCCTGCTTCGGCCATGGGGGAGGTGGCGATGGCGCCGCCTACGCCGACCACATCCCCCGCGGCATCCACACCCACGCGAGCCCCCGCACTCCCCGCGACATCGGCGGTCGCGGGCGGCGGAGCCTTCGAGGTGGACGGGTGATTTGTAGCTCCGGGCTTCCTCTTGGGCGCCATAGTCGATGACGCCGTCGACGATGAAAATGTCGATGAAGATGACACGCAACATACGCTCTCGGTTTCGCGCAAGTGATCCCCCTACCTGGCATGCCAAAGATGTCATGGGAAACCACAGCCACCTATGGGGCCCTCAGCCCCTTTTGGTTCGGCGGGGGGATGGACACGTTGCACAAAGAGCGGAGAAGCGTCGCGCAGCACGACAGAGATCACACGGGCAGTCTTTACCCAGGTTCGGGCCGCCGCGAGGCGTAAAACCCTACTCCTGCTTTGGTGGATTGATGGTGGATAATGGTGGTGAAACGTAGCACACTCGCCCGGCAAGGTTGCTCTGGGGGCGAGAGTGGCTTCGCGCGTATGGATATGCGAGGATCCAACCCTTTCTACGGTCGCCATGGTCTCCTTTTATAGCTTAAGGGGTCACCACAGTGGCAAATCAGTCTTTGCGTACTGATTAGATAGCTAACAGTGCTATCATACCTAACTCTATAGGCTGATAGAGCGCATTAAATGCGCTGCTCTGTGTCACATCACAATTTGCCCGGCAAGCCCTGCCCGGCTGTTTTGCCAGCTTCGCGCCTGCTTGCTTGACACGTCTCAGGACGGGTGTCATATGGAGGTTTTTGCTGTAGGAAGTGGCTGCCATGTGGCAGAAAGCAGCCACTTAGTCACCTTGGAGCTTGACACCGCTTCGATTACTGACTTGCGTTGCGTGTGAGGTGGAGCAGTGGAGTGGCTTGCCTCCGCCAGCCCCGGCAGGCCTGCCGGGACGATCTGGGGAGCTTGCTTCCGGGGCAAAACCCAACCCTGCCAGGCTCGCCTGCCCGGCAAGGTAGGCCCTTCCCTTAGCAATGCCTCGTTCCTCTGGCTCGTCTTGGCCTTCTTGACTTGCTCGTGGATCCTTCAAAGGAATTGATCCTCCTTTCTTGGTCTGATCTTGGTCTTGCAATCTTGTTCCTGGCCTGTGCACAGTCCGTGCAATGGACCCAGGGTCTGTTGCACCGACACATTTCCTTCTGCTCCTCGTTGGGTTCGACACTCTTACTTATCAAAAGGACTACAATAGATCCCCTATACTTGTGGGTCATCAAGACTCTTTTTTGGCACCGTTGCCGAGGAGTGAAGCGCCTTTGGTAAGTCGAATTTGGTAAGGGAAAATTTATATAGTGTGCTGAAATTTACTGTCACTTGTTGCTATGGAAAATAATCCTTTGAAGGGCTTGTTTGGGGTATATTCACCCCGACCGGAAGAGCAAAGAGTTTCCCCTCAACCCACTTAACCTACTGAAAATATTTATTATGAAATTCCTTCGGGTATGATAGAGAAACTGCTAGCTAATCCTAATGCAGTAGATGAAACATTACATCCTGATATGCATCTAATCTATGTGGATGAAGTTTGTGGATTATTTAAGCTTGCAGGTTTGCTCGAGGATGAAGTCAAGAAGAAGGTCTTCCCTTTATCTTTGAAAGAGAAGGCATTGACATGGTATAGACTATGCGATGATATTGGGACTTGGAATTACAACCGATTGAAATTGGAATTTCATCAGAAGTTTTATCCTATGCATCTAGTTCATCATGATCGGAATTATATTTATAATTTTTGGCCTCGCGAAGGAGAAAGTATCGCTCAAGCTTGGGGGAGGCTTAAGTCAATGTTATATTCATGCCCCAATCATGAGCTCTCAAGAGAAATTATTATTCAAAATGTTTATGCTCGGCTTTCTCGTAATGATCAATCCATGCTCGATACTTCTTGTACTGGTTCTTTTATAAAGAAGACTATTGAATTCAAATGGGATTTATTGGAAAGAATTAAACGCAAATCTAAAGATTGGGAACTCGACGAAGGTAAGGAGTCAGGTATACACCTCAAATTTGATTGTGTTAAATCTTTTATGGATACCGATGCCTTTCGTGAATTTAGCACTAAATATGGACTTGACTCTGAGATAGTAGCTTCTTTCTATGAATCATTTGCTACTCATGTTGATCTCCCTAAGGAGAAGTGGTTTAAATATCATCCTCCCATTGAAGTGAAACTAGTAGAACCTATTAAAGCTGAAGACGAAACTATTACTTATAATGTTGATCCTATTGTTCCTATTGCTTATATTGAGAAACCACCTTTCCCTGTTAGAATAAAGGAACATGCTAAAGCTTCAGCTGTGGTTCGTAAGAGTTATACTAGAACACCTACACCCCTTGAACAAATTAAAGTTGAATCTAGTATTGTTATGGTTAAAGATCGCTTGGTCGATGATATTGATGGGCATGTTATTTATTTTTGTGATGAAGCTGCTAGGATTGCTAGACCCGATGATAAAGATAAACATAGACCTGTTGTTGGCATGCCTGTTGTTTCTGTTAAAATAGGAGATCATTGTTATCATGGCTTATGTGATTTGGGTGCTAGTGTGAGTGCAATTCCCTTTACTTTATATCAAGAAATTATGAATGATATTGCACCTGCTGAAATAGAAGATATTGATGTCACTATTAAACCTGCCATAGAGATACTATATCACCAACTGGGATTGTTAGAGATGTTGAAGTCCTGTGTGGGAAAATAAAATACCCTACTGATTTTCTAGTTCTTAGTTCCCCACAAGATGATTTTTGTCCCATTATATTTGGTAGACCTTTCTCGAACACTGTTAATGCCAAAATAGATTGTGAGAAAGAGACTGTTACCGTAAGTTTTGGGGTTGTGTCTCATGACTTTAATTTCTCCAAATTTCGTAGACAACCCCATGATAAAGAATTGCCTAGTAAAGATGAAATTATTGGTCTTGCTTCTATTGTCGTGCCTCCTACTGATCCTTTAGAACAATATTTGTTAGACCATGAAAATGATATGTTCATGAATGAAAGAAAGGAATTAGACGAGATTTTCTTTAAATAGATGCATGTTTTGAAACACAATTTGCCTGTTGAGACTCTTGGAGATCCTCTACCACCCAAGAGTAATCATGTGTTCGATCTTAAACAATTACCCGATACTCTGAAATATGCTTATCTTGATGAGAAGAAGGTATATCCTGTTATTATTAGTGCTAACCTTTCAGAGCATGAAGAAAAGAAATTATTAAAAACTCTTAAGAAACACCATGCAGCTATTGGATATACTCTGGATGATCTTAAGTGCATTAGTCCCACTCTATGTTAGCACAAAATTAATATGGAACCTGATGCTAAACCAGTTGTTGATCACCAGCGACAATTGAATCCTAAAATGAAAGAAGTGGTAAGAAATGAAATACTAAAGCTTATGGAAGCAGGTATAATTTATCCTGTTGTTGATAGTAGATGAGTAAGTCTTGTTCATTGTGTCCCCAAGAAGGGATGTATTACCGTTGTTCCTAATGATAAAAAATGAATTAATTCCACAAAGAATTGTCACAGGTTATAGAATGGTTATTGATTTTAGAAAGTTGAACAAAGCTACTAGGAAAGATCATTATCCTCTACCTTTTATTGATCAAATGCTACAAAGACTATCCAAACATACACACTTTTGCTTTCTAGATGGTTATTCTGGTTTTTTCCAAATACCTGTGTCACAAGAGGATCAAGAAAAAACTACTTTTACTTGCCCTTTTGGTACCTTTGCTTATAGACGTATGCCTTTTGGTTTATGCAATGCTCCTGCTACTTTTCAAAGATGTATGACTGCTATATTCTCTGACTTTTGTGAAAAGATTGTTGAGGTTTTCATGGATGATTTCTCTGTTTACGAAACTTCTTTTGATGATTGCTTAAGCAACCTTGATCGAGTTTTGCAGAGATGTGAAGAAACTAATATTGTCTTGAACTGGGAGAAGTGCCACTTTATGGTTAATGAAGGTATTGTCTTGGGGCATAAAATTTCTTAAAGAGGTATTGAAGTTCATAAAGCTAAAGTTAATGCTATAGAAAAAATGTCGTGTCCTACAGATATCAAAGGTATAAGAAGTTTCCTTGGTCATGTTGGTTTCTATAGGAGGTTCATTAAAGACTTCTCTAAAATTTCTAGGCCTCTCACAAATCTTTTGCAAAAAGATGTTCCATTTGTTTTTGATGATGATAGTGTAGAAGCATTTGAAATACTTAAGAAAGCCTTGATTTCTGCACCTATTGTTCAACCACCTGATTGGAACCTACCCTTTGAAATTATGTGTGATGCTAGTGATTATGCTGTTGGTGCTGTTCTAGGACAAAGAGTTGATAAGAAATTAAATGTTATCCATTATGCTAGTAAAACTCTAGACAATGCTCAAAAAAATTATGCTACTACTGAAAAAGAATTTTTAGCAGTTGTCTTTGCTTGTGATAAGTTCAGATCTTATATTGTTGATTCCAAAGTAACCGTTCACACCGATCATGCTGCTATTAAATACCTTATGGAAAAGAAACATACTAAACCTAGACTTATTAGATGGGTCCTTTTGCTGCAAGAATTTTATTTGCATATTATTGATAGAAAGGGAGTTGAGAACCCCATAGCAGACAACTTGTGTAGGTTAGAAAATATTCTTGATGACCCACTACCTATTGATGATAGCTTTCCTGATGAACAATTAGCTGTCATAAATGCTTCTCGTAGTACTCCACGGTATGCTGATTATGCGAATTATATTGTTGCTAAATTTATACCACCTAGCTTCACATACCAACAAAAGAAAAAAATCTATGATTTAAGACATTACTTCTGGGATAACCCACACCTTTATAAAGAAGGAGTAGATGGTGTTATTAGACGTTGTGTACCTGAGCATGAACAGGAACAGATCCTACGCAAGTGTCACTCCGAGGCCTACGGAGGACACCATGCTGGAGATAGAACTGCACACAAGGTACTACAATCTGGTTTTTATTGGCCTACTCTTTTCAAGGATGCTCGTAAGTTTGTCTTGTCTTGTGATGAATGTCAAAGAATTGGTAATATTAGTAGACGTCAGGAAATGCCTATGAATTATTCACTTGTTATTGAACCATTTGATGTTTGGGGATTTGATTATATGGGACCTTTTCCTTCCTCTAATGGGTATACACATATTTTGGTTGCTATTGATTATGTTACTAAGTGGGTAGAAGCTATTCCAACTAGTAGTGCTGATCATAACACCTCCATTAAAATGCTTAAAGAAGTTATTTTCTGAGGTTTGGAGTCCCTAGATATTTAATGACTGATGGTGGTTCGCACTTTATTCATGATGCTTTCCGTAAATTGCTTGCTAAGTATGATGTTAACCATAGAATTGCGTCTCCATATCATCGTCAGTCTAGTGGTCAAGTAGAATTGAGTAATCGAGAAATAAAGTTGATTTTACAAAAGACTGTTAATAGATCCAGGAAGAATTGGTCTAAGAAACATGATGATGCATTATGGGCTTATAGAACTGCTTATAAGAACCCTATGGGTGTGTCTCCATATAAAATGGTTTATGGAAAAGCATGTCACTTACCTCTCGAACTAGAACATAAAGCTTATTGGGCAATTAAAGAGCTCAACTATGATTTCAAACTTGCCGGTGAGAAGAGGTTATTTGACATTAGCTCTCTTGATGAATGGAGAACCCAAGCCTATGAGAATGCCAAATTGTTTAAAGAGAAAGTTAAAAGATGGCATGATAAAAGGATACAAAAGTGTGAATTTAATGTAGGTGACCATGTCTTGCTATACAATTCTCGTTTAAGATTTTTTGCAGGAAAGCTTCTCTCTAAATGGGTGGGCCCTTACATTATCGAGGAAGTTTATCGTTCCGGTGCCATCAAAATCAACAACGCCGAAGGCACTAACCCGAAGGTGGTAAATGGCCAAAGAATAAAACATTATATCTCAGGTACTTCCATAAATGTTGAGACCAATATTATTAATACCATAACACTGGAGGAGTACATAAGGGAAACCTATCAAAACGTTTCAGACTCCGAAAAGGAATCGGTATGTGGTACGGTAAGTAAACCGACTCCAAAACTTTTCCAATGGCAATTTTACTCCGTTTTGGAATATTTAAAAAATTAGGAAAATAAAAAGTAGTCCAAAAAGTGCACGAGGAGGCGACAAGCCCTGGGGGCGCGCCCTACCCCCTGGGCGCGCCTACCAGGCTTGTGGCCACCTCGTGTGCCCTCCGGACTCCGTTTTCTTGCACAATACCTCTTTTTGTCAGTAAAAATTCATTATATAATCTCCCAAAGGTTTTGACCACCGTACCACGACAAAATCCTCTGTTCTTGTTTCGAGCTGTTTTTCTGACAGATCTAGATCGCTATGACGTCCCCAAGCGCTCCGAAGGACAAGTTCTTCGAGAAGGTCATCAACCCCTACCTCGCGGAGGTGCCGCAACACCCTCAAACCATTGAGATGCGTGAGGGGGTGCTGCACATCCGCGATGTTCAAGGACCAAAGGGGACCGGAAGCGTGGAGACAAGGCTCGAAGCAATGGTGCAGCAAGTCTTCAAGTGCCAAGGGATGGTGGAACGCGGACTCAACTCCAATCACTCCATGATCACGGAATTTACCCGTGACCACAAGCTGGACGCCAAGAACATCGGAGAGGCCATCTTCAAGCTTCATGAGAAAATCGAGCATCTCCAAGCCCAGATCTATGACCTGCAAAACCAAAACTGTGAGTATGAATACAAATTTAAGAGGATGAGTTTGGCTGCATATTTGAGGATCCCGAAGACTCGTTCATCTTTTTACGATGGTGAACCTATGCCTTGGAAGACAGAGGATAAGATTCTTTCATCATCAACAACTCCATCATCACCACCTCCGAAGAAAGAGACCTAAATACATGGGTATGGGCACTCCCCTTGGCAACCGCCAAGCTTGGGGGAGGTTCCCCAGTATCGTATCACCATCACATCTTTACCTTTATCGTTTTTCCTAGTTCGATCCTTTTGGTTATATCTCGGTTTAGTAGAATAAGGTTTTAGTATGATCTAGCTTTGAGTTTTTCTTTGTGTTCCCTCTATGTAATCGAGTCTGAGAGTTATATAATAAAGATTAGTTTTGAGTTGAGGGCTTTGCTTTCTTGCTACGATCTTGAGTAAAATAAAAATAAAGAATAAAGGAAACAAAAAGATTATATAATGATCTTATGGGAAGTGACGACTTCACATATAAGAAGTATGTCGCATGAAATTTGTTGGGAGTTGACAAACATAGTTTTGGTCATTGTTGCAATTAATAGGAAGTAATAAAGAAAGAGAGGTCTCACATATAAATATACTATCTTGGACATCTTTTGTGATTGTGAGCACTCATTAAAATATTATATGCTAAAAGGTTGATGTTGGACAAGGAAGACAACGTAATGGGTTATGTTTCTTTATATCCGAATAGAAGTTATATTGACATGGATCCTCCAACATGTTGAGCTTGCTTCTCATCCCATGCTAGCCAAATCTTTTGCACCAAGTAGAGATACTACTTGTGCATCCAAAATCCCTTAACCCAGTTTTGCCATGAGAGTCCACCATACCTACCTATGGATTGAGTAAGATCCTTCAAGTAAGTTGTCATCGGTGCAAGCAATAAAAATTGCTCTCTAAATATGTATGTTCTTTTAGTGTGAGGAAAATAAGCTTTATACGAACTTGTGATATGGAAGAAATAAAAGCGACAGACTGCATAATGAAGTTCTTTATCAGAAGCAGCCATATAAAGTGACGTTCTTTTGCATTAAGATTTTGTGCATCCAACCATAAAAGCGCATGACAACCTCTGCTTCCCTCTGCGAAGGGCCTATCTTTTATTTACCCTCTACCTTAATGCAAGAGTCATGGTGATCATCACCTATTCTTTTTACACTTTTTCTTTTTGGCAAGCACTATATGTTGGGGGGAGATCCAGATCTATATATCCACTCGGATGTAGATATTCATAAACTATTGTTGTTGACATTACCGTTGAGGTAAAAGGTTGGGAGGCGAAACCATAAGCCCCTATCTTTCTCTGTGTCCGATTGAAACTTTGATCTCATAAGTATCGCGTGAGTGTTAGCAATTATGAAAGACTAAATGATAGTTGAGTATGTGAACTTGCTGAAAAGCTCTTACATTGACTCTTTCTTACGTTATGATAAATTGCAATTGCTCCAATGACTGAGATAATAGTTTGTTAGTTTTCAATAAAGTTCTTGTTCCATACTTTACCTTGTGACCGAATTGTTACTTTAGCATAAGAAATTATATGACAAATTATGTTGCTATTCTAAAGATGATCATGATGCCTTCATGTCTGTATTTTATTTTATCGACACCTCTATCTCTAAACATGTGGACATGATTATTGATTTCGGCTTCCGCTTGAGGACAAGCGAGGTTTAAGCTTGGGGGAGTTGATACGTCCATTTTGCATCATGCTTTTATATTGATATTTATTGCATTATGGGCTGTTATTACACATTATGGTACAATACTTATGCCTCTTCTCTCTTATTTTACAAGGTTTACACAAAGAGGGAGAATGCCGGCAGCTGGAATTCTAGACCAGAAAGGAGCAAATCTGAGAGACCTATTCTGCACAACTCCAAAAGTCCTGAAAATCTACGGAGAATTATTTTGGAATATATAAAAAATATTGGGCGAAGAAAATACCAGAGGGGACCCACCAGGTGACCACAAGCCTGGGGGACGCGCCCTACCCCCTGGGCGCGCCTCTAGGGCTTGTGGGCCCCCTGGCAGGTCTCCGGTGCCCATCTTCTCCTATATGGAGGGTTTTGACCTGGAAAAAATCAGAAGGAAGCTTTTGGGATGAAGCGCCGCCGTCTCGAGGTGGAACTTGGCCAGAAGCAATCCCATATTTTGCTATATGGAGGGTTTTGACCTAGAAAAAATCAGAAGGAAGCTTTCAGGATGAAGCGCCGCCGTCTCAAGGCGGAACTTGGGCAGAAGCAATCTAGGGCTCCGGCGGAGCTGTTCTGCCGAGGAAACTTCCCTTCGGGAGGGGGAAATCGAAGCCATCGTCATCACCAACGATCCTCTCATCGAGAGGGGGTCAATCTCTATCAACATCTTCACCAGCACCATCTCCTCTCAAACCCTAGTTCATCTCTTGTATCCGATCTTTGTCTCAAAACCTCAGATTGGTACCTGTGGGTCGCTAGTAGTGTTGATTACTCCTTGTAGTTGATGCTAATTGGTTTATTCGGTGGAAGATCATATGTTCAGATCCTTAATGATATTTATTACCCATCTGATTATGAACATGAATATGCTTTGTGAGTAGTTATGTTTGTTCCTGAGGACATGGGAGAAGTCTTGTTATAAGTAATCATGTGAATTTGGTATTCGTTCGATATTTTGATGAGATGTATGTTGTCTTTTCTCTAGTGGTGTTATCAGAACATCGACTACATGACACTTCACCATGATTTGGGCCTAGGGGAAGGCATTGGGAAGTAATAAGTAGATGATGGGTTGCTAGAGTGACAGAAGCTTAAACCCTAGTTTATGCGTTGCTTCGTAAGGGGTTAATTTGGATCCATATATTTCATACTATGGTTAGATTTATCTTAATTCTTCTTTCGTAGTTGCGGATGCTTCCGAGAGGGGTTAATCATAAGTGGGAGGCTTCTCCAAGTAAGGACAGCACCCAAGCACCGGTCCACCCACATATCAAATTATCAAAGTAATGAACGTGAATCATACGAGCATGATGAAAACTAGCTTGACAATAATTCCCATGTGTCCACGGGAGCGCTTTGCTTTATATAAGAGTTTGTCCAGGCTTGTCCTTTTCTAAAAAGGATTGGGCCACCTTGTTGCACTTTAGTTACACTTGTTACTTGTTACCCGTTACGAATTATCTTATCACAAAACTATCTGTTACCAATAATTTCAGTGCTTGCAGAGAATACCTTGCTGAAAACCGCTTGTCATTTCCTTCTGCTCCTCATTGGGTTTGACACTACTTATCGAAAGGACTACTATAGATCCCCTATACTTGTGGGTCATCAGTGTTCATGGTGAGTCGTAAGTTAAAACACTATTTCCTTGGGCATCCTCTTATAGTGGTCAGCTCTGCCCCTTTAGGAGATATTATTCAGAACAGAGGGGTCACTAGCCGGGTTGCTAAGTGGGCAATTGAGCTTGGGCCACATCAACTTAAGTATGTGCCTAGAACAGCTATCAAGTCTCAAGAATTGGTGGATTTTATAAATGACTGGACGGAATTGCAAACACCTGAGGAAAAGCCTGACAACACATATTGGATGATCCACTTTGATGGGTCCAGACAGTTGGAAGGCTCGGGGGCTGGAGTTGTTTTGACTTCCCCACGAGGTGATCAATTTTGTTATGTTGTAAGGCTAATGTTTCCTTGTACTAACAATGCAGTTGAGTATGAAGCTTTGCTCCATGGGCTTCGTATGGCTAAGGAGATGAATTTAAGCCAGTTCAGATGTCTGGGTGACTCAGACCTTGTGGCACAGCAAGTTTCAGGCAAGTGGGACTCTAAAGACCCGCTCATGGCGGCTTATTGTCAGGCAGTCGATAAAATTGCTGGTCATTTTAAGGGTTATCAAGTGGATCATATTGATCGATGGAAAAACGAGACGGCGGATGCACTGTCCAGGCTTGGGTCTCAATGTAAGCCGGTGCCCCCCAATGTGTTCCTCGATATGTTACATAATCCTTCGGTTAAATTGCCATCAGAGGAATACCTTGCTATACCTGACCCGGAAGGACAGCTGGTGGCGGCTCTTCGTGCTATCCCTGACTGGATGTTGCCTTATCTGACTTATCTGGCTCGTGGCGAGTTACCTGAGGATGAAAATTTGGTGCGGCAGATCACGCGGCGATCTAAGTCTATGACTATTATCAATGGCGAGTTAGATAGGTGCAGTGTGACTGGCGTTTTTCAACGTTGTGTTTCTCCTGAGGAGGGCTATGAAATTCTACGAGAGATACATGCAAGCGACTGCGGTCATCATGCCGGGTCAAGATCTTTGGTGGCTAAGGTGTTTCATCATGGTTTTTTCTGGTTGACAGCTCACGCAGATGTAGAAGACATCGTTAGCAAGTGTGATGGGTGTCAGAAATTTGCAAGACAAGCTCACGTGCCAGCTCAGGAATTGTGGATGATCCCAATCACTTGGTCGTTTGCGGTCTGGGGGTTTGATATGATTGGAACGTTCAAGAGGTCTAAGGATAAGAAGACCCACCTTCTGGTGGCGGTTGACAAGTTTACCAAGTGGGTTGAGGCAGAGCGAATTAGCAATTGTGAAGCCACGATTGCAGTTCAGTTTGTCAAAAAGTTGATCTTCCGCTTTGGTTATCCTCATAGTATCATCACTGATAATGGCACAAATCTGTCTAAGGGTGCCATGAAAGAGTTTTGTCAAAGAGAGCACATCCGCCTCGATGTATCCTCGGTAGCTCATCCACAGTCTAATGGTCAAGCAGAACATGCTAACCAAGAAATTTTGTGAGGGATCAAACCCCAGCTTATGGTTCCTTTGGAACGAATGCCGGTTGTTGGGTTGAGGAGCTTCCTTCAGTTCTTTGGAGTATCAGGACCACCCCCAACAGATCAACATGCTACACGCCTTTCTTCATGGTTTATGGTGCAGAGGCAGTTCTCCCAAGTGATATTCGTCATGACTCGCCCAGAGTGGTGGCTTATGTTGAAACGGATAATGAGATGGCACGTCAGAACGCACTTGATGATTTGGATGAAGAACGTGACCTCGCAGCAGCCCGATCGGCGATTTATCAGCAAGACCTGCGTCGCTATCATAGCCGCAGAGTTAGAACCCGGACATTCCAAGAGGGCGACTTAGTGCTCCGACTGATTCAAGATCAGACAGGCATGCATAAGCTATCACCACCTTGGGAGGGACCTTTCGTGGTCAGCAAAAATCTCAACAATGGGTCCTATTATCTCATTGATATACGTGAGCGCAACAAGTCACACACTTCTGAGGAGGAGACCAACAGGCCGTGGAACATTGCTCATCTTCGGCCTTACTACACTTGAGTCATCGGCTCTCACCATTGTACATAACTTTGTAAATGTATATATCTTTTTATGATCAACATAATAAAGCCGGCATCCCCACAATTCGGGGCCTCTGTCGTTTCATCTCATATTTTCTGTGCATGAGTCTTTATTAGTTGATCATAAGGTCACTTGGGGGCTTCCAACTCACTGAGTTTAGCTTTCATACCCTCTTGACCGGCATTAAGCGCCATATTATGGGTTAAACCTGCCTGTTTGCAACTTGCTACTCGAACAGGTGACCCGCCGTACTCTTGACAGTCAATCTTTATGACCCTAAACTCGTCAAGGTTAAAACGGCGGCTTATGTCACGTGAGAACCGGCTTACAGAGAGCTAGGATAAACTGTCTGCTTGTTGCTCTCTGCCATGTGGCCTGCTGTACTCTTAACAATCAATCTTTATTACCTTGAACTAGTTAAGGTTAAAACGGTGGATTTATGTCATGAGAGAGCCGGCTTACGGGATAAAAGGCTATCAGGCCAAGCTTCTTTGAAGAAAAAATTGAGTGTTTTTCAAAACCAATCTTTTTTGGTCGTGCCTTACAAGCCGGGTTAACAAATATTCGATATATACCTGTTTATATTCTCTATTTCTGTTTTGTAGAAACTTTTTATGTTTTTTAATCATGCTTATATGCAGATCATGAATTTCTGGATCATACAGGTCCGAGTTACATTGCTCCAAATTGAGCTTATTGTGGTTATAAGCCGCCAAAGTAATCTTCTCAAAGATTGGTTCTGACCATGAGTCATTGGGTTATAACCCGCCCTGGCTTTTGATTATAAGTCGCCAGTACAAGAATTAATGGATATTTCACATCTTATATGTCAAGACTAAGTGCGGAGATTTTGCAAGACAAGACATGCATATATGACTAGATCAAGCATACAAAGAAGTTCGGTTGCTGGATCAACCAGTTGGAATAACATGCTTGAAGGCATGGCAAGGAAGCATAATGTTTTTAACTAAGCTATTACAAGGCTTCAGCTGAGCCCACAAAGTTTCACCAAGTTTTTTATGGAGTTACACTACACCTTTACCGCACTTTTAAGGAGGTCTGGGTTATGATGGCCGGGTTGGCATTAATCTTGGCATCTTGCACTCGAGGTCGCTGGGTCATCCTGTGTCGGCTCTCCTTCGCTTGCAATCTGAAGATTGTCCGAAGTCCAGTCGATACCGGTTAAGGCCTCAAAGGTCGCTTCATCATTCATGACAGCAAAAGAGTTAATGTCAGAGGCAAAAATATTCTTACGCCTTTGGGGAGTTAAATCCACAATGTTGAAGGAGGGCGCCTTGATGCGAGTGTTGGTACTATCATAAGCATACTGATACTTCGTCAGGTCCACCTCTTGGGTGAGTTGGTATGCCAGAGGCCACATCTCCTTGACACATCGGGTAAAATATGCTTCAGTGAAGATAGACCCATCGTCATTATATTTTGGACACCCGCCAGCCATCTCTGTTGGATGTAGCTCTGATTGATAAGCTTTGGCCCGGCTAAGTGCGGCAATGGCTCCAGAACAGGCGACTAACAGTTTCAGCTCCTCTACTTGCTTCGGCACTATGTATAAGTGATCCAGCACAGTCTTCATGAGTGGCGGCTTCTTACCAACAGATACGACTACAAGTATCCGAAGGCTGCCAGCGTACAACTTCTCGGTTAAGCAGTAGATGGCCTTCAGCTTCACCAACATATTTTGTCCAAGACTGGCACTTCTGGCACCTATTGTGCATATAAAACAATAGTCAGGCGAGTTAAAACATAAAGGATTATGAGTCGCCAGACAGATCAAGAATTCATAAGTCGCCATGCCAATTGGTCTTAAGTCATTGAATGATGTTTTCTTACCAAAGATGGCAGCTGTCATTTGGGAAATATGACTCTTCAAGCCAGATAATTCCTCAGTCATGGGTTTAAGCTGGTTTTCAGCATCCTCCGCTTTTTTTAGTAGCGTGGCCTTTTCAGTGTCCCAGGCGGCTCTTTCTGCATCAAAATTGGCCTTGATCTTCTCAATATCTTCCAAGGAAGATTTCAAGTTTGCCTCAGCCTTGGCATTTTCAGCTTGTTCTATCTCCAAGTTTTTCTTTAAGCAGGCTATGTTTGACTCGCCCAAGCTTAAAGCTTCCTGCCAAGGGTTACAAGCAAAAAATTCGTTTAAATGATAGTGAGGTTGATTGAATCAGCATTGAAGCACAGGTGTTATAATCAAGAATATTCAAGTCCCAAGCACATTACAAGTAATATCCTTGGCACTTGGGGGCTAATGTACAATGATTTTTTAGTTTATGCTGCAAAAGACCCGACTCATCTTATAAAGATAAGCCGGCCCTTGGGGGCTACAGGCGATTCTTCAAAATTGGTCATTTTTAAAGACCCGACTCATCTTATAAAGATAAGCCGGCCCTTGGGGGCTACAGGCGATTCTTCAAAATTGGTCATTTTTCAAGACCCGGCTTTTCTCAACAAGATAAGCCAACCCTTGGGGGCTACATTTTGGAAATTTTCGTAAGTCTCAACCATACTCAATGATTTTCCTATGCTTAAGACTTGGGGGCTACATGAGTATATATGTACAAAGCTGAGAGGGGATAAGTTTATTCATACCTCGTATTTTTGCTTCATCATATTTACTAAGCCGACTTCCATGTCACGGCTTGTATGAAGGCGGCTTAGGTAGCCCGCCTGCAACTCGCCCGTGCTAAACTCTGCATAGCTTTGTAGATCCAGTTTTGTCTTGCCCTTCTCCAATAAAGAGTTTTCTTCTTTAGCAGTATGTTTAGTCAGCACAGTGGAGATCCCTGGCACTTTATAACTCACCCCACTGATAGTAACATCATCAGTGTTCTTTTCAGAAGGAATTTCTTCAACTGGTTTGATAGGAGTTGAAGATGGAATAGGATTTGACAGGTCATGGCTATCTGTTAGATTAGCGTCAATATCCATGGCCTCAGAAATTGCTGCATCAGTTGGTGGAGGCAGATCATTTTGTTGGTTGACAGGTTCTTCAGGGTTCTGGATTGGGGCCTCAGGGGTTGTCAACACCTCTTTCTCCGGCTCAGAGACCTCGGGGGCCTTGGAAGAGTCGCCCACCTTTTGCTTCTTACCAGTTTTTGCTTTAGCCCTGTGACAAGGATATACAAGCTTATGAGTATATGATAACAAGTTTTTTGTTAACAAATGTAAAAACTTACCCTGGGTTAACAACAAAGGCAGGAAGTTGAGTTTGGGATGAGGCGCCTGAAGATGCAGATGACTCCTAATAATTTGAGTCGGAAAGGTTAAGGGATTGTCCGATAAGGCATGCTTTGGGTAAATACAAAGTTGGGTTGTGAGGCACCTCAGTATGTCGTTTGCGAGAAGGGTTGTGAGTTAACCCGGTCACCAGTTCTTCGGTGCCGCTACTCCATGTTTGGCGTCTTGCATCATGTTGAGCCTTCTTCAAAATAAAGTGTGGATCTAAGTAAGCATCTGGATGAGAAAACCTTACATTCCAGACAACCTGTCGTACATTATCTGAAGATGCAGGGTCTGAGCCGGAAGAGACAGGAATTACCCCAATATCATCAGCCCGGCTTGTGGTAGCCTCCTCCTGGGAGCAAGAAGTGTCAGCTAATTCAATAAAGAGTCGGCCAAGAGAGTCGAGTTCTACCTCTGATGGATTATCAGCGTCAGCTGACTCGTCCACAGTAGCCGGCTCAGATGCGGTAGCTGCCTTGTTCTTCTTCAACTTTGGGCCAGTTCTAATCTTGGTCACATCAGTCTTTATTTTCCTTTTCCAAAAAGTAGAGTCGGGCTATATAATAAGAAAAGATTGACAAGTGAGACACAGAACAGAATCAAGAATATTTTAAACCAGACATAAGATAGTACTTACAGCTGGGACCGGGTTAAGCTTGAAGAATGGAGGAAGTCCTATCTTGTTACAATTTTCTTGTGACTCCCCGAGTAAGGAGTTCATAGGTTGAAAGACCTCTTCAGCAGTAAAGTCATCAGAACTGTATCGTTGAGGGTCATCTGACTCGCCAGAATAGTTGCACGTCAAACTGGGCCGGCGACTTAGGGGAAGAATTTTCCATGAGACCCAGCAGCGGGCTAAGTCAACTCCGGTTAACCATTGGCTAACAAGGCTGTTATCTTGGGATAATGTTGGAGTGCTTCAGTATGCTCAGCTGGAATAAGTTGGCTTGGCGGATTAAAGTTGATGGGAAGACGATCAACCCGGTAACCCGGCAGAGGGTTCTCAGTGGCTGGGGCGGTGTTCTTACAATAGAACCAAGTTTTTACCCATCCCTTGGGATGGCTTAATAAAATAGTAGCGGGAAAGTAACCATCTCGGCGTCTCTTGATCCAGATCCAGCCCAGATCTTGAGTCGGACCGCTAGCACATTCAGTCTGGCGATTCAAGTAGAAGAATTCCTTGAAAAGAGCAACGGTGGGCTCAACCTGCAAATAAACTTCACAAAATATTTGGAAGTGGCAAAGGTTTGTTACTGAGTTTGGGCCTATGTCTTGAGGATGGAGGTTGAAGTAGTGCAAAACATCCCGAAAGGACTTTGACCCGGGTGGTGTGAAACCCCTGAGAATATGATAAGTGAAAACTATCACTTCTCCTTCGCCAGGATTGGGGACATTCTCTCCTGGCAGAGTCGCCAACCAATTTCTTCCTGAGCCGCTAAGAGACCTTGATCCACATAATCTTTGAGCATTTGCTCAGTGACTAGAGAAGGACCCCAATTGCAAAGGGTGGTTTTTGCCATAGTGAGTCGCCTAAAGGATAATATGAAGGTGTGTTATTTAAAAAGGGATACTGATTCATCAACAATACAAGAATGAGCAGTATAAAGATAAGGCGCCATAAGCTAATGGCGGGTTAACTGAAAGAAGCAATTTCTGGAATTTGGCAGGTTACAAGTATATTGATGAGCCGCCCGAAAAGCAACGGGCGTGTCAGTTATCTAAAGATCTAAGATTGCTGAATTTTGCTAAGTATGGAGCAAACAAGTTTCACAAGTTTACAACTATATTTACGGATCTATGGGCAATTCAAAAAAAGGAAAATAATTGTTAAACCTAAAGGGTGGCGATGGAAGAACGAGCAGGCAACCTATCGATTCTAAGGAGAGTACAGGTTGTCTAAAAATATAAGATGGCATCAAGATTGCTACCGCAATACTTCTATAGTGTTTTGGATTAAATACAGGCTCTGCTCGAAGAGTATGATGAACTAGGGCGAACGCTGACGAACTCTGCAAACTCGGGTGACCTAATGTAGATCTGAGAATAAAGAGGAGGTGGAACCTGATGATGATGACGGAAAGCGGAGGCGCGCCGCTGAACCTTGATGGTGACGGGGAGGTGTTGCGACCTCGAGCGAAGAGGGCCGGCGCGGCTCGACTGGTGCGGCGGAGCTCCGGCTGCAACGAGTTTTTGTGAGGAAGAAGACGAAGCAGAGGAGATGAAGTAAAGGGTAAAAGAAGGACCCTCAGGCCTATTTATAAGGAAAAGGGGAATAGTGAATGATAGGCGCGAAGATCGAGTAGGCGCAATAAATTTCGCAACAAAAGGGACGCCTCAATTTTCGGAATGATGGATTTATACAAAGATCCGCTATGATGTCATGAAGGTTTTACCGAAATCACGAGGTGACATCATCTTTTTGTTATGGCAGGTTGCAAAGATTTTTCAAAATTGCGGCTGAAGGAAATGAAGAGAAGACTCGCCAAGCAGAAGGGTTAAAGATTGACATGAACAAGTTCTAATCAATCTGGGGCCTAATGTTGGGGATATAACCCAGCGATATAACCCGCCCAAATAGGGCCGGGTTAGATCAATGGTGACTTAAGGAGTTGGGTCTTTGAAGAGACAAGACATTCAAGACACAGCATTAAGAAGGCGGCCCACAAGATGGGTCGGCTTAGGTGCACCGCTTAAGGTCAGAAGTCAGCCCAGGGATGTAACCCGGCATGTAATGATTTACCTTGTAAAGCAAGGCGACTTAGAGTTTGGTTCGATCATGGGTCGTAACCTGACCTGGACTCTTGTAAGCAGGAGGCATTGACCTATATATAAAGGTGAGTTCCCATCATAGAATAGACAGGTTAGAATCAATCGAAAGCTAGGTCAAGCGAATCCGCTCCCTTGTAATCGATACTCTAGCAATACAACATAAATCAGGACGTAGGCTTTTACCTCGATCGTGAGGGGCCAAACCTGGGTAAACTCGTGTCTCTCATCCCGCTCAAACCTGACAAGTTAATCACCGTTGCGATGGCTTCATGCTTAAGTCCTTTCACGAGGACATCTATCATGACAAAACCACAACACCTGCTGCTGTAAGTGCATCTAGTGCCCCTTAGGGATTTTGGTGTATTGAAGACTTACAGGTTAAGGGACTAATGTGTTTGTGAGTGTACACAGGTCTAATAAGTCTCTGAGGAGTTTGATTTGCCCGATGAATGTCGACCCCTAAAAGTGAATGTCCTCATTTGAAGATTGTGGTTTTCTTGAAAACTTTGAAAATGAGGAAATTTGTGTGACCTTGAAGACATTGATATTGATGCGAGGATTATGAAGCGTGAAGACTTTTGTTTTCTTAGTTTCATTTTCTCTTTCTTGAGTCATAAGAAACACCGTACTGTTAAAGGGGGTCGAGGTAAAACTAAGGAAAACATTGCCAAGTGATGCTCATCTCAAAACCTACACATACCCAATCCTTCGAGTGAAGCCTTTGGAAATCTAATACAGTTCAGTCAATTTCTTCAGTGACAGAGACGAAGATCTTCTGTTCTCTGAGGAATTTGTTCTGATTGAGGAGTTAGGAATTTTCCAGTGCGGATTGCCTACAAGTGAGTCACATGATAGCCCTGGGGAATTTGAGAGCCCAAATTTCCGACCATTGCTGTGCTACGCGCCAGCTGTCCCAAATATCTTATCCACCTAACGGTCATATCATTGAAGGGCATTTATGTCTTATCATGTCGGGCTGCTCCCTGGCTATAAATAGCCGCCCCCCTCAAGCACTAGCTAGTTGGCTGCTCCGAGAGAAACTGACACTTGTCATTTATAGCATCCCATCCTCCGAGGACTTTGAGAGAAAATCATCAGTGAAGAAAAACCCCAAAACCCCAACACCTAAAACCCAAAGTGATTGAGCATCACTGAAGAGATTGTTCCTGTGTGGAACCGACGCTTGTTACCTTTGAAGACTGTGCATCTTCCAGATGGTTAGGTGTCAAGGTCTAGAGCATCCAAGAGGAATTGTGGATCGCTGGGTGACCTAGTCTGTGAAAGTTTGGAAGTCACCTGAAGACTTACCACAAGTGATTGGGCGAGGTCTGGGTGACCTTAGCTCAAGGAGAATACAGTAAGGACTGTGTGTCATGGGACTGTGTGTCCTTTGGTTTAAATACCAAGCTGCTCCAACCAGATGTACAACTGTCACAGCAGTTGGAACTGGTCTACCAAATCATTGTCTTCACCGAGCTACTGGTTCTATTTCCTCAACCCTTTCATTTCCTCGCTCATGTGTTGATGAAATTGATCATTACTGTTTGAAGACTTTGACGGAAGACTTTCTCAATTTCCTCAATGCTATTTCTTCAGTCATCTTGTCTTCTGCCTGCTTATCCTGTTTACATGCTACCTGTGTTCTGTGTATGTTTTATTTCATCATGATGACCATGCTACTGTCTTGTTATGCATGCACCTGAGTACTTATTCCGCTACTTATAGTTCGTCACTTAGCAAATTCCTCAAGTAGTATTTCCTCAGTGAAGAATTTGTAAAAATCTCCTATTCACCCCCCCCCCCTCTAGTCGATATAACGCACTTTCAATTGGTATCAGAGCAAGGTACTCCCTTGTTCTGTGTGATTTTGGTTTAACCACCTGGAGTTTTAGTTATGTCGACTGCAGGCATGATCAAGGTCTTGACTGGGTGTCCTACCTTCGATGGGACGGACTACCCCTACTGGAAGAAAAAGATGCGCATGCATCTTGAGGCAATTGACAACGATCTCTGGTACGTTGTGGAAAATGGCGTTCCCTCTGTCACTCCTTCCGTGAAAGCTGCTGATGTGAAGAGATTCAAGCAACTCGACTCTCAAGTGAAGAATATCATATGTGGCCATCTGAGCAAAGGACAGTACGGCAGAGTGAGTGCTTTGGAGTCTGCAAAGCTTATCTGGGACAGGCTGTCCAAGGTCAACGAAGGAATCTCAACCCAACGTGATTCTCGAGTTGACGTTCTTCGCAATCTCTTCAACCGCTTCAAAAGACTCGACAATGAAAATGTTCAGCAAACCTTCGATCGCCTCACTAACATCTCAACTGAGCTTCAAGCACTTGGTGCCACTGACATCACCGACCATGAGGTGGTGAAGAAATTGCTGAGATCACTTGATTCCTCATTCGATACACTGGCACTGATGATTCAAGAACGTGGAGACTACAAGTCACTAGATCCTGCTGTTATCCTTTAAAGGTTGAACACTCATGAATTCCAACAAGCTGAGAAGAGAGACCTCTACGGGCCATGCTATGGAAGATCATGCGCACTAAAGGCCAAGGCAATTTCCTCATCTGAAGGAGAAGATTCTGATAGCAGCCTTGGTGACCCTGATGAACTAAGCCAGGAGCTAGCAATGCTCGTGAGGAAATTCCAGAAGTTCTCAAGGCGTGGCCGCTTTGGAAAATCTTCAAGAGGTGATGACATGAGATCAGATTCTTCATCCCGTGACTACAAGAAGAGGACTTGCCACAAATGCAAGAAGCATGGTCACTACATAACTGATTGTCCTCAGTGGCCAAAAGAATCAAAGAAGAAGTAAAAGGATGACAGTTCAGACGACTAGAAGGAAAAGAATAAATCTTCAAAGTCCTCATCGTCAAAATCTTCAAAGACTTCATCTCACAAGAAGAGCAGTTCCAAAAAGGCTCGGGCATTCATTGGCAAGGAAATTGACTCTGAAGCTAAATCTGAGGAAAATGAGGAAGAGGAGGAATCTGTGGAGTCAGACTCTGGTGTGGCGAGCCTAGCTATTGCTACTGCTTTTGTCAGCAAGTCCATCTTCAACACTGAGGAAAATGGCTACCCCAACACTGCTGACGGTGGCGACGATGACTACGCTCCCACCTATTGCTTCATGGCAAAAGGTGCCAAGGTACTCAAATATCCCTCCTCTGAATCAAGTGAGGATGAATCTGAATGAAAATCTCAAACCTAGCTATTCCAAACTTGCTAATATTGCCATAAAACAACAAAAGGCTTTGGAAAAGGTTCAAAATCTGCTAGACAAAAGCGATGACCTGTTGGGTGAGGAAATGAGTCGAACTCAAACTCTGACTGATAATCTTCAAAGACTATAGTCTAAGTTTGATAACCTTCAAGGTCATCATGAAACACTCTTAGCCGATCATGAGAAGCTTTCTTATGAATTTCTTCAGAGAAAGCAAGATCTTGAGAAACTAAGGGTGAGTCATGAAGATCTTCAGAAGGAAAATGATTCATTACTTGCTCAACAAATCAGTTCTGCTCAGGAAGAATTCATTCCACCATGCTTGAAATGCATTGAATGTGAATCTGCTAATTCTTCACCTGAAAGTTCAAATGCTTCTATTGCTGCAAATTCTTCAACTATCTCTGTGGTCACAAATTCCTCATCTGAGGATACCACAAGTATTACTAACGAGAATGCAAGGTTGAAGGAATTGTATGTGACAGGAATGTACAAATGCCTCAAAGGGCATCAGACCTTTTGTGATGTGCTCAAAAAGCAGATCTTGAACAAGAACCCTAGGAAAGAGGGTATTGCCTTTGAGATGAAACTCAATGCCGATGGAACCTACTGGAAACCTGAGCAGTATCCCAAAACCACATGGGTTGCTGCAAAAGGACCTCCCGTAGATCCATCCACTTTATCTGGCTTTACATGTGAATCTTCATATTCATCTGATGAGTCATTTGACCCCAACTATAAACTGTTCAAGAATTAGAATGGTGAGGTATTTGCTAGGTATGTTGGAACTAACTGGAGGAATGGTCCTCAAATGAAGAAAATCTGGGTTCCCAAAAGGTGCCTTGAAAGTCTTCAGGTGAATGTCCTCATGACACCACCTGTGAAGAATAGGAACTCCAGATCAAATTCTTCATATGGACCAAAGTCTTCATATGGATCAAATTCCTCATATGAACATCATCGTGCTAATGCATCTATTTCACAGGGAAACTCTAAGAGTCGTGAATATGTGCATTATTCCTCAAATCATTATGTTCATAAGTCCTCGAAGAATTTCTCTGCTTATTCATATGCATACTCTAACCCCTCTTCTGTAAAATGAAGTGCACTGGCTTCAATGCCACCTTTCTCTTTTGGAGCTCGCAGAATGATGAACTCTTTGCCACCCCTCTAGATGTGGGTGGTGAAGAAAAAGAACTAATCTCTTATGCAGGGTCAGGTCTCCAAACGAACTTGAATGTCTGAAGAATTTGTTGGAGACCTGAATATGCTTGAAAGGACGCAAGCTAATCATGAAGAAATGATTTACTCATTTCTCATTTCCTCATACTGCTATATCTATTGCACTAATTGATGAAATTCTATCTGATGAATTTGATGTCATATTCTTCACTCTGAAGTATATGAGTTCGTAAGAAGCACTAATTCATCTGCAGGATGAAACACCCAAAGCTACTGAGTGGGTCCTCGACAGTGGATGTACAAATCACATGACCGGTGACAAGAGCTTACTGATGGACTCTGCTCTATCTCCATCGCATCTGAAGCATATCACCTATGATGAGAAAGGCAAAAGGAAGGTATTGGGTCTAGGTAGGGTTGCAATCTCAAAGGATCGACACACGGACAAATTCATGCTTGTCGAGTCCCTCGGATTCAACCTCATGTATGTCTCAATGCTTTGTGATCTTGATATGGTCGTCATCTTTGGCAAATATCGTTGCATTTTGCTCATGGAATCTGATAATTCCAAAGTCTTCGAAGGCTTTAGGAGAGGAGACTTGTATATTGTTGATTTCTCTGCAGGACCACAGCCTGCCACATGTCTACTTGCAAAAGCTTCAGAAGGCTGGCTATGGCATCGTCGACTCGGTCATGTTGGCATGAGGAACTTGCACACGCTTGTAAAGAAGAAGGACGTCATTGGCATTGAGGGTGTCAAATTCCTCAAGGATCATCTTTGCGGGGCTTGTGAGGCTGGAAAGATGACCAGATCCAAGCACCCCTCAAAGACTATCATGACTACCTCTCGTCCTTTTGAATTGCTTCACATGGACCTCCTTGGCCCTACTCATTATACCACACTAACAAATGCAGCATCTCTATATGGCTTTGTTATTTTTGATGATTATTCTCATTACACCTGGGTGCACATCATCACTTACAAAACTGAAGTGCAAGAAGTCTTCAGACGATTTTCCTCAAGGGCCTCGACGAATTTCGGTGTGAAGATCAAGCATATACGGAGTGATGATGGGACCGAGTTCAAGAATACTGGTCTTGATGACTATCTTGATGAACTTGGTATTACTCATGAGTTATCTACCCCATACACTCCTTAGCAAAATGGCGTCGTGGAGCGCAAGAACTGGACTCTTGTTGAGATGGGTCGCACTATGCTTGATGAATACAAGACGCCTCGTCGCTTCTGGCCTGAGGCTATTGATACTGTGTGCCACATCATCAACTGGGTATATCTTCACAAATTCTTCAAGAAGACCTCATATGAACTCCTCACTGATAAGAAACCCAATGTGAGTTATTTCAAAGTCTTCGGTGCTAAATGCTAGATTAGAGATCCTCATCACAACTCTAAATTTGCACCGAAAGCACACGAGGGTTTTATGCTTGGTTACGGAAAGGACTCGCACACCTACAGAGTCTTCAACACCTATCACAACAAGGTTGTTGAAACTATAGATGTGCGGTTTGATGAAACTAACGGCTTGCAAATAGAGCACCTACCTCCTGTGCTAGATGAAGTACCTCCTGAAGAATCCATTAAGCTCAAGGCTACTGAGGATGTCATACTCACAGAAGAATCTGCTGAAGAAGTTATTCCAGACTGTGAAGAAAATCATACTGGTGCACCTGAGGGAAATGGCGCTGAAGAAAATGCTCAGCCCAATCAAAGTCGTCAACCAGCTCATCCTCGCGTTGCAAATGAAGTGCAGATTGAGAAAATCATCGACGACATCAATGCACTAGGTCCACTCACACGCTCAAAAGCTTCACATTTGTCTAACTTTTGTGGGCACTTTGCTTTTGTCTCTATCATAGAGCCCACTAAAGTTGATGAGGCATTTCTGGAGCCTGAGTGGATTCAAGCTATGCAAGAGGAATTACATCAACTCGAGCTCAACAATGTGTGGGAACTTGTCAAGTGACCAGACCCTTGCAAGCACAATATCATCGGTACCAAGTGGATCTACCGCAACAAGCAAGACGAAAATGGCCTAGTGGTGAGGAACAAGGCTCGTCTTGTAGTTCAAGGCTACACGCAGGTTGAAGGAATTGCTTTTGACGAAACTTTTGCACCTGTTGCTAGACTTGAGGCTATTTGCATATTGCTTGCTTATGCTAACCATCATAATATCATCTTATATCAAATGGATGTGAAAAGTGCATTCCTCAATGGTAAGGTTGAGGAAGAAGTATATGTGGCTCAACCCCCAGGTTTTGAAGATCCTAAGCATCCTGACAAAGTCTTCAGACTCAACAAGGCCCTCTATGGCCTCAAGCAAGCCCCTCGGGCGTGGTATGATACACTGAAGGAATTCCTCATGAAGAAAGGCTTCAAACCCGGTTCACTTGACCTAGCTCTTTTCACCAAAACATATGATGATGAATTATTTGTGTGCCAAATATATGTTGATGATATTATCTTTGGCTGTACTAATCAACGTTACAGTGACGAATTTGCCTATATGATGAGTGAGGAATATCAAATGTCTATGATGGGAGAATTGAAATTCTTCTTAGGTCTTCAAATTCATCAACAACGCAACGGCATCTTCATATCTCAAGAGAAATACCTCAAGGACGTTCTGAGGAAATTTGGCATGCAAGATTGCAAAGGCGTCAAAATCCCTATGCCCACAAATGGCCATCTATGCACCGATGAAAATGGTAAAGACTTCGATCAAAAGGTATACAACTCCATGATTGGCTCTTTACTGTATCTATGTGCATCTAGGCCAAATATTATGCTTAGTGTTTGCATGTGTGCCCGTTTTCAAGCAACACCAAAGGAATCACACCATAAGGCTATGAAACATATTCTTCGATATCTAGCTCACACTCCAACACTTGGATTATGGTATGCCAAGGGCTCAGCTTTTGATCTCATTGGATTTTCTGACTCTGACTATGCTAGTGATCAGGTGGATCGCAAGTCAACATCAGGCACATGCCATTTCCTCGGACGATCTTTAGTATGTTGGTCCTCGAAGAAGCAGAACTACGTATCACTCTCTACTGCTGAAGCTGAGTACATTGCTGCTGGTTCTTGCTGTGCTCAATTGATGTGGATGAAGTAAACCCTCAAAGACTATGGCATCAATATGAAGAATGTGCCACTCTACTGCGACAACGAGAGTGCCATCAAAATTGCTCACAACCCAGTTCAGCACTCGAAGACTAAGCACATCCAGATTCGTCATCATTTTCTTCGAGATCATGTGTTGAAGGGTGACATCTCCATCGACCACGTGAAGACTGAAGAACAGCTGGCAGATATCTTCACAAAGCCCTTGGATGAGAAGAGATTTAGCAAGTTGTGGTGTGAGCTAAATATCTTAGAATCTTCGAATGTTCTTTGAAAGGACACACATCCTAACACTTATGCAAAATTGATGACTTATATGCGCAATACAGGAAGTAACATTTTTCTTCAATCAATGAAGACTAACCCTCTAAGTGCGAATAAATTAATGAAGAATTTGATTCTCAGAGCCCTACGACAATTGTACGCGGTGTCTAAAATCATCATTCTTATACGGTTGGTCACGCCACCAACCAAAATTGAAAATCTTCGAATTTGAGTTTTTCTTCATTTTGCAAATTCTTCAAATTTTCAAATTCCTCAACTTGGCAATTTCCTCAAACTTTTCAATTGGTGTTCTTCATTGACTATATATATATATATATATATATATATATATATGAGTTTTCAATGTCCTCAACAGCATTCACTTATTGCTAATTCTTCAAGTTGATTTTGTTCTAAGTGAATGTGATCGGACCCGTTCCCCCTCTATGCTAAACTCAACCCAGTCTGTTCACAAATTTTTCATGTGCGTTCTCTTTGAAACCCGTTCAAAATCTTCACTGTGTCCTTGACAGCTGAAGAATTTGCAAACAAAACATTAAAAAAATTCATATCTGAATTTTCGGCTGTTGCCGCTCAAATCGTTCCGCTTCCAATGACGGATTAAACTACTCACCCACGGTCTCCCATGATCTCCACCTCTCTGTATGTGGTAGACACATGTTGTCAGGATAGCAAGGGTCAGGGGCATGTTCGTCCAAAATCTTCGGACGAGCAGTTTTTCACCGCGGCTATAAATACCCCTCACCCTCCTCATACTTCATTTACTCCGCTCGACCTCAACTCCCCTCGCTCAAGCTCTCAGTCCTAGTGCCACCGCTACACTCCATCGTCGCCGGTGAGGAAGAGCTTCACTGCCTCAACTCGTCACCGTCATACTCGCGCCGGCCGCGGAAATCTTCACTCCGCCGCCGCCGTAGCTGTCTTCCTCCGTCGAGTTAGGGCGTGGGAGATCTGAACTGATGAACTTATCCATCTCCACTCCCAGTTCGTCGTGTTCTCCGTCAAGGGTAATTAAAATCTAATTTTACTGCCCTACTTTGATTCTTATGATTTACACAAAATCCTCAAAAGGTGTTTATTCTTCAACTTCCCACTCCTTAAACACCGGAATGCTTCTGTTCCTTGATTTGTTTCTCTAAGCTATGTTTTTCTTCAAGATTCCTCAATTGTGTGGATTTTCTAATCTATACAACTCTGGAACCTAAGTCAAGAATGCTTACTGAAATTCTTCAAGACACCTATGGTCAAATTCCTCAAACTTGATACTTTTGAAAATTTCTGAGAACGCATATGACCTCTCCAAATTCTTCGCACCTATACTCTATTCACAGGTACAAAATGTCTGCTGCATCACTAGGTTCTCATCAACTTAACTCATTTGCAGCGTTCCTCGAAGAAAATTTGCATACTCCCTCGAAAATATCCAAAGTTCAAAGTCCTCAAGTGAGGAAAATGGCAGATGGGAAGAGACCTCAGAAGGGAGGCAAGAGGCCTGAGACAAACACAATGTTTGAAATCCCTGAAGACATATATGATGAATATTGCACACGAGATGAAGCTACTCATGGGAAGGAAAAGAAGAATCAGCGCAAAGTGCGCATTCAGAGGATTGAGAGGAGATGGGCTAAGGAATGGAGGGAATACCACTATGTAACCCCAAAGTACATGAAAAAATTCGCTGTGAACCCTCCATGCCCAAGACCTCCTTTGGCTGCTGGCCAACAAGCTGATCCCACCAGCGTCAAGCGCGATGAGGAATTTCCTAAAGAATGGGCCAAGCGCCAAGCCAAGCTTCAGAAAGTTGCTGCAGAAGTAGTGAGGAAATTTAATGTGGATTCTCAAGCTACTGCTGCTAAGGCCTCTGCTAGTACAACAGCGCCAAAGAAGGCCATGCTGAAGAAGTCTGTTGTGAAGAAATCTTCAAGCTCAATGCCCTCACGGCCAAGTTCTTCAATGGCAAAGCCCTCAGGGAAAATTCCTCAAGCAACTTCTTCAAGGGCAGTTCCAATCCCCTCAGTTGCTACAAAATCCTCTGCTGCTACCACAAAGTCCTCAACACCTATGCATCCTGCAACGTGTCAACGGACTGCAGGCTTTTCTATTGCCTCACGGGCTTCTGCATCATCCTCAGCTCCACCACAATCTTCAAGTGGTCCAACTTTGCTAAAGGTCAAGACCACTGCTAGACGTGGAACGAGGCCAAGTCCTCACAAGAAGCATGTGGCATTCCATCTTCCGTCTGATGACGATGATGAAGTTTATGATGAAGAATTGACTGAAATCATCAAGGATAGACTGGAAAGGGCTACAAGAGTCAAAGGAAGCTCTGTGCCTCTTATGCTGGATCCGAGGAAGATCCTCGACTTCATTGACATATGGCACAAAGATCCCAACACTCCACTGCCTGACTTCAACCTCACTGCTGGTCAAAGTCATATGCTGACCGCCTTCATAGGCGAGGAAAAATGGAAGTTTCAGAAGGCCAGGCAAGTCAAGAAGGCCCAGTACAAGAAAGAGCGATTCCTGAGGAACAATGTTCTTACACTGGCTCCTGAAGAACTTGTAACTATTCAGAGGGAGATCAGAGATCTCAGTGATGAATTTGACAGATATCATGCAGATTGGCTCGGTGCCAAAGTCAGATTTGTCAAGATTGCCAAGAACCTCAAGGCAGATGTTGCAGCACCATCGCAACAGCAAATTCCTTAGGCTGAAGCATCTGCTCAGCATTCTGAAGAAACTGCAAGCGTGGCTGATGAAAATCAGCCAGCCGAAGAAGCTACCAGGGCTGAAGAAATTCCAGCTCCTGAAGACAATGCTAGGGCAACCACCAATGTTGCGCCTGAAGAACAACCCAGGCCAGCTGAAGAAATTGCTACGCCTGAAGAAACTGAGAATACCAGGGCGACTGCCTCAGTCGTGCTTGAAGAAAATGCACCAACTTCATCTGCTCCTCCTGCAAAATCTTCAAAGGTGAAGAACATCACTCTTCCTTCTGCATCAGAAGTGAAGAAAACGAAGGCTGTGGAGAAGGATGCAACAAAGAAAAGGAAAGCATCAACCTCTGCAGAGTCCTCAGCTCAGAAGAAAGTGAGGACTTTGATGAGCTCTTTCACAGAACCAATTCATGATGTTCCAATTTCTATAGTGCCATCAAAGGAGCTCATTCCATTTGGTGAAGATTATGTCATTCCAGATGACACTAATGAAGAAAATCCTTCTGCTACTTCTTCAGAGTAGTTGGATGAAGAAATTCAAGTGGAAGATGTGATTTCCACTCCATTAGTATCATCATCTGTGCCTCAGTTCACAGCTGAAGAGGTGGGCGTTGAGGAAATTGAAGAAGATGTGGATATTGGCTCTACAACTCCTGTGCTGAATGATGACTATTGGGAAAATCTTCACCCCAATTCCCCAATTACCACACCTATGCATCCAATTCCTCAGTCCTTCATGCAAACTGAAGAAATTCTAATGGGATCTGAAGGACGTCAAGCTTCACTTCAGTCTATACCTGAAGAAATAGAGAACCAGACTGCTGCTAATGAAACTACCGCTGAAATTCCTCAGTCTGAAGTTCCTGAAGTTGTGACTCCAGAGGGTGTGAGACCGTAAACTGCAAATCTTCAGCCCAAGCCACAAAATCCCCATGCAAAGAGGCCAAAATTCAAGAATGCCGATTTCTTCGCTGAGCATCATTTCTTCACTGATGCAAATCCATATGACTCAGCAAGACTTAGGCGCAAGAGGTTTTGGATAGCAAGCCAGATGAACTTTTATGCAACTATTCTGTTTGACAAGGACAAGGTATTTCAGCACCGTCAAATTCCTCATGTGGATATGGAGTCCATTCCTTGCTTCCAACCTGTTTTGAATGTTCTTGACGAAGCTGGACTTCTCAATTTCTATGTTGATATCTGTGATTGGAATGAAGAGCTAATTCTTCAATTCTATGCAACTCTGCATCTCACTGGCAATGTGGCTGATGTCAATTCATGGGTGTTAGACTGGATGATTGAGAACACTCACTATAAAGCTTCAGCCTCTGAATTGCTTCATGTCGTTCCTGTCAGTCCTCCTGCTGAAGGCGCAAGGCTGATCTATTAAGAATCTGAACTTCCAAATCATCTCATGCAAGTGCTGATGAAGCCTTTGCAGCCAGGCCACGCCCCAAGAACCACCTTCCTAGTGAAGGATTTGTTGTATGTGCCAATGACAATATACTGCATCTTAACCAAGACCCTCAGTTCGATCAAAGGCCACAACTCTGATGAAGAAGAAGTTGTTGGCATCATGAAGAATCTGCTATTCAACATCATACATGGGATTCCCATTAACTATCATGATTTCTTCATGAGGACTTTGGCGAATGTTGCACTGTCGCCATTTGAATTGAAGCCCTATGCTCCTTGGATAATGAAATTCATCAGAACCATGTCTTCAATTCACTACAAGGCAGATTTTCAGAATCACCTTAGCTTTCTGCCTCCCATTGAAGTCCTCAAAAGGACTATTTCTTCAGTTGATGAAAAAGGCAAAGCTGTTGTTATTGATGAAGGCACTCGTCCATTGGATGGTCAGTTTCGCAAGGCTGCATCATATTCCACCAATGATGACTCTGCTACCCAAGATTCTGCAAGAGCCCATGAGCAAAATCCTCAAGCCACTGCCCCACGAGTGATGACTGATCGTGAGCTTCTTCTAAGTCTTCATCAGATGGTCGATCAAAATCACAAGTGGGTCAAGCATCAATTTGACTCAATCCTTCAGAACATGACTGTCACACAAAACACTGTGAAGAAGAATCACTATTATGCGCATGAAATCTTCGATCGCACTTGGGCTATTCTGTCTCACCTTTACAGTGACAAAGACCTCAAGCAGATGGACTTTCAGCAGAACTTTGACTGGGCTCATCCTCCTTCGAAGAAATTCAAGAAGGTCAAAGTTCCTCAGCTGGTCACCAGTTCATTTTCTTCATCACATGAGACGGATGAATCTGAGGATCTCGACGACACTGCGGTAGGCCCTACATCGACAAATGACCCCGACAACGCTGGCGCTCCTCCATCGACATCATGATGATATTCTTCAAGGGCGTTAGTCCTCATTTTTCGTCCCTTTTGGTCATTCGATGACAAAGGGGGAGAAAATTGAGTTAGTCTTCAAGCGGGTCTTATATATGGGCTGTTTTTTTCGTTAAGTTACAACTCTCGCTCTTCTGAAGTGTTTGTTGGTTGAGTTGTAAACTAAAGTCCGATGGTGGTCTGATACTTTTGAACTGCTTTCTGCATGCTTATTTCCTCAAGTACCTTAATGCACGCATGCTGAAATTCGTCAGATACCATTTTCCATCATGCATTTCAAATTCTTCATATTATATGTTAAATGCGTGTATGGATTACAAGATATAGGGGGAGATCTCCATGATTTTATTCTACAATGTGCATTTGCAGTCAAAGCAAATTCCTCAAATATGCACATCTTCAGGGGGAGTTCTTCTATATCTTGCAATCAAATTCCTCAATATCAGTATTTACACTTCATATGCTTATCCCCGTTGAAAACTTAACCTATTTGTCATCAATCACCAAAAAGGGGGAGATTGTAAGTGCATCTAGTGCCCCTTAGTGATTTTGGTGTATTGAAGACTTATAGGTTAAGGGACTAATGTGTTTGTGAGTGTACACAGGTCCAATAAGTCTCTGAGGAATTTGATTTGCCCGATGAATGTCGACCCTTAAAAATGAATGTCCTCATTTGAAGATTATGGTTTTCTTGAAGACTTTGAAAATGAGGAAATTGGTGTGACCTTGAAGACATTGATATTGATGCGAGGATTATGAAGCGTGAAGACTTTTGTTTTCGTAGTTTCATTTTCTCTTTCTTGAGTCATAGGAAACACCGTACTGTTAAAGGGGGTTGAGGTAAAACTAAGGAAAACATTTCCAAGTGAAGCTCATCTCAAAACCTACACATACCCAATCCTTCGAGTGAAGCCTTTGGAAATCTCATACAGTTCAGTCAATTTCTTCAGTGATAGAGACAAAGATCGTCTGTTCTCTGAGGAATTTGTTATGACTGAGGAGTTAGGAATTCGCCAATGCGGATTGCGTACAAGTGAGAAACATGATAGCCCTGAGGAATTTGAGAGCCCAAATTTCCGACCGTTGCTATGCTACATGCCAGTTGTCCCAAATATCTTATCCACCTAATGGTCATATCATTGAAGGGCATTTATGTCTTATCATGTCAGGCTACTCCCTGGCTATAAATAGCTGCCCCCCTCCACCACCAGCTGGTTGGCTGCTCCGAGAGAAACTGACACTTGTCATTTAGAGCATCCCATCCTCCGAGGACTTTGAGAGAAAATCATCAGTGAGGAAAAACCCAAAAACCCAACACCTAAAACCAAAAGTGATTGAGCATCACTGAAGAGATTGTTCCTATGTGGAACCGATGCTTGTTACGTTTGAAGTCTGTGCATCTTACAGACGGTTAGGCGTCAAGGTCTAGAGCATCCAAGAGGAATTGTGGATCGCCGGGTGACCTAGTCTGTGAAGGTTTGGAAGTCACCTGAAGACTTACCACGAGTGATTGGGTGAGGTCTGTGTGACCTTAGCCCAAGGAGAATACAGTAAGGATTGTGTGTCCTGGGACGGTGTGTCCTTTGGTTTAAATACCAAGCTGCTCCAACCAGACGTACAACTATCACAGCAGTTGGAACTGGTCTACCAAATCATTGTCTTCATCGAGCTACTGGTTCTATTTCCTCAACCCTTTCATTTCCTCGCGCATGTGTTGATGAAGTTGATCGTTATTGTTTGAAGACTTTGACTGAAGACTTTCTCAGTTTCCTCAATCCTATTTCTTTAGTCATCTTGTCTTCTGCCTACTTATCCTGTTTACACGCTACCTGTGCTCTGTGTATGTTTCATTTCATCATGATGACCATGCTAGTATCTTGTTATGCATGCACCTGAGTACTTATTCCGCTGCTTGTAGTTCGTCACTTAGCAAATTCCTCAAGTAGTATTTCCTCAGTGACGAATTTGTAAAAATCTCCTATTCACCCCCCCTCTAGTTGATATAACGCACTTTCAGCTACAGGAGCTACTACAGATGTTATGAACGTTTGGCAGACTAGATCTGATGACTACTCAATAGTTCAGTGTGCCATGCTTTAAGGCTTAGAACCGGGACTTCAAAGACATTTGGAACGTCATGGAGCATATGAGATGTTCCAAGAGCTAAAGTTGATATTTCAAGCTAATGCCCGGGTTGAGAGATATGAAGTCTCCAACAAGTTCTATAGTTGCAAGATGGAGGAGAACAGTTTTGTCAGTGAACACATACTCAAAATGTCTAGGTATAATAACCACTTGACTCAGCTGGGAATTGATCTACTAGTTGAGAGTGTTGTTGACAGAGTTCTTCAGTCACTGCCACCAAGTTACAAAGGCTTCATGATGAACTATAATATGCAAGGGATGACAAAAATGATTCCCGAGCTCTTTGCGATGCTGAAATCGGCAGAGGTAGAAATCAAGAAGGAGCATCAAGTGTTGATGGTTAACAAGACCACTAGTTTCAAGAAAAAGGGCAAGGGAAAGAAAGGGAACTTCAAGAATAATGGCAAGCAAGTTGCTGCTCCCGTGAAGAAGCCCAAAGCTGGACCCAAGCCTGAAACTGAGTGCTTCTACTGCAAAGGAAGTGGTCACTGGAAGCGGAACTGCCCCAAATACTTGGAGGATAAGAAGGATGGAAAAGTGAACAAAGGTATATTTTATATACATGTTATTGATGTGTTCCTTACTAATGATCGTAGTAGCGCCTGGGTATTTGATACTAGTTCGGTTGCTCGTATTTGTAACTCGAAACAGTAGCTGCGGAATAAACGAAGATTGGCTAAGGACGAGGTGACGATGCGCGTCGGGAATGGTTCCAAGGTCGATGTGATCGCCGTTGGCACGCTACCTCTACATCTACCTTCGGGATTAGTTTTAGACCTCAATAATTTTTATTTGGTGCCAGCGTTGAGCATGAACATTATATCTGGATCTTGTTTATTGTGAGATGGTTATTCATTTAAGTCAGAGAATAATGGTTGTTCTATTTATATGAGTAATATCTTTTATGGTCATGCACCTTTTATGAATGGTCTATTCTTGTTGAATCTCGATCGTAGTGATACACATATTCATAATATTGATGCCAAAAGATGCAAAGTTGATAATGATAGTGCGACATACTTGTGGCACTGCTGTTTAGGTCATATTGGTGTAAAGCGCATGAAGAAACTCCATGCGGATGGACTTTTGGAATCACTTGATTATGAATCATTTGATACTTGCGAACCATGCCTCATGGGTAAGATGACTAAAACTCCGTTCTCCGGAACAATGGAGCGAGCTAATGACTTATTGGAAATAATACATACCGATGTATGCGGTCCGATGAGTATTGAGGCACGTGGCGGGTATCGTTATTTTCTGACCTTCACAGATGATTTGAGTAGCTATGGATATATCTACTTGATGAAACACAAGTCTGAAACATTTGAAAAGTTCAAGGAATTTTGGAGTGAAGCGGAGAATCATCGTAACAAGAAAATAAAGTTTCTACAATCTGATCATGGAGGCGAATATTTGAGTTACGAGTTTGGCCTTCATTTAAAACAATGTGGAATTGTTTCACAACTCACGCCACCTGGAACACCATAGCGTAATGGTGTGTCCGAACGTCGTAACCATACTTTATTAGATATGGTGTGTTCTATGATGTCTCTTACCGATTTGCCTTTATCATTTTTGGGTTATGCATTAGAGACAGCCGCATTCAGGTTAAATAGGGCACCGTCTAAATCCGTTGAGACGACACCGTATGAACTATGTTTTGGCAAGAAACCTAAGCTGTCGTTTCTTAAAGTTTGGAGATGCAATGCTTATGTCAAAAGGCTTCAGCCTGATAAGCTCGAACCCAAATCAGAGAAGTGTGTTTCATAGGATACCCTAAGGAAACTATTGGGTACACCTTCTACCACAGATCCGAAGGCAAGATCTTTGTTGCTAAGAATGGGTCATTTCTAGAGAAGGAGTTTCTCTTGAAAGAAGTGAGTGGGAGGAAAGTAGAACTTGATGAGGTAATTGTACCTTCTCTCGAATTGGAAAGTAGCACATCAGAGAAAACCGTTCCCGTGATGCCTACACCAACTAGAGAGGAAGCTAATGATTATGATCATGAAACTTAGGATCAAGTTACTACTGGACTTCATAGGTTGACCATAACATGTTCCGCACCAGAGTGGTACGGTAATCCTGTGCTGGAAGTCATGTTGTTAGATAACGACAAACCTACGAACTATGAAGAAGCTATGATGAGCCCAGATTCTGACAAATGGCTTGAGGCCATGAAATCTAAGATAGGATCCATGTATGAGAACAAAGTGTGGAATTTGGTGGACTTGCCCGAAGATCGGCAAGCCATTGAAAATAAATGGATCTTCAAGAGGAAGATGGACGCTGATGGTAATATCACAGTCTATAAAGCTCGACTTGTCACGAAAGGTTTTCGACAAGTTCAAGGGGTTGACTATGATGAGACTTTCTCACCCGTAGCGATGCTTAAGTCTGTCTGAATCATGTTAGCAATTTCCGCATTTTATGATTATGAAATCTGGTAAATGGACGTCAAAACTGCATTCCTTAACGGATTTCTTAAAGAAGAGTTGTATATGATGCAACCAAAAGGTTTTGTCGATCCTAAAGGTGCTAACAAAGTGTGCAAGCTCCAGCGATCCATCTATGGACTGGCGCAAGCATCTCGGAGTTGAAATATACACTTTGATGAGGTGATCAAAGCATATGGTTTCATACAGACTTATGGTGAAGCATGTATTTACAAGAAAGTGAGTGGGAGCTCTGTAGCATTTCTGATATTATATGTGGATGACATATTATTGATGGGAAATGATATAGAATTTCTGGATAGCATAAAAGGATACTTGAATAAGAATTTTTCAATGAAAGACCTTAGTGAAGCTGCTTATATATTGGGCATCAAGATCAATAGGGATAGATCTATAGGGATAGATCGAGACGCTTAAGAGGACTTTCACAAAGCACATACCTTGACAAAGTTCTGAAGAAGTTCAAAATGGACCAGTCAAAGAAAGGGTTCTTGCCTGTATTGTAAGGTGTGAAATTGAGTCAGACTCAAAGTCCGACCACGGCAGAAGATAGAGACAAAATGAAAGTCATTCCCTATGCCTCAGCCATAGGTTCTATTATGTATGCCATGGTTTGTACCAGACCTGATGTGTGCCTTGCCATAAGTTTGGCAGGGAGGTACCAAAGTAATCCAGGAGTGGATCACTGGACAGCGGTCAAGAATATCCTGAAGTACCTTAAAAGGACCAAGGATATGTTTCTCATTTGTGGAGGTGATGAAGAGCTTGTCGTAAAGGGTTACGTCGATGCTAGCTTTGACACAGATCCGGATGACTCTAAGTCACAAATCGGATACGTATTTATATTGAATGGTGGAGCTGTCAGTTGGTGCAATTCCAAGCAGAGCGTCATGGTGGGATCTACGTGTGAAGCGGAGTACATAGCTGCTTCAGAAGCAGCGCATGAAGGAGTCTAGATTAAGGAGTTCATATCCGATCTGGGTGTAATACCCAGTGCATCGGGTCCAATGACAATCTTTTGTGACAACACTGGAGCAATTGCCTTAGCGAAAGAATCCAGGTTTCACAAGAGAACCAAACACATCAAGAGACGCTTCAACTCCATTAGTGAAAAGGTCAAGGATGGAGACATAGAAATTTGCAAAGCACATACGGATCTGAATGTGGCAGACCCGTTGACTAAACCTCTTCCGCGGGCAAAACATGATCAGGACGAAGACTCCATGGGTGTTAGATTCATTACTATGTAATCTAGATTATTGACTCTAGTGCAAGTGGGAGACTGATGGAAATATGCCCTAGAGGCAATAATAAAGGCATTATTATTATATTTCCTTATTCATGATAAAGGTTTATTATTCATGCTAGAACTGTATTGACCAGAAACTTAAATACATGTGTGCATACATAAGCAAATACCGTGTCCCTAGTAAGCCTCTACTAGACTAGCTCGTTGATCAAAGATGGTTAAGGTTTCCTAACCATGGACATGAGTTGTCACTTGATAACGGGATCACATCATTAGGAGAATGATGTGATGGACAAGACCCATCTGTTAGCTTAGCATATGATCGTTCAGTTTATTGCTACTTCTTTCTTAATGTCAAATACATATTCCTTCGACCATGAGATAATGCAACTCCCGGATATCAAAGGAATGCCTTGTGTGCTATCAAATGTCACAACATAACAGGGTGATCATAAAGATGCTCTACATGTATCTCCGAAGGTGTCTGTTGAGTTGGTGTGAATCGAGATTGGGATTTGTCACTCCGTATGATGGAGAGATATCTCTGGGCCCTCTCGGTAATACACATCACAAGATGCTTGCAAGCAAAGTGACTAAGGAGTTAGTTGCAAGATGATGTATTATGGAACGAGTAAAGAGACTTGCTGGTAGCGAGATTGAAGTAGGTATGGAGATACCGACGATCGAATCTCGGGCAAGTAACATACCGACAGACAAAGGGAAATATGTATGTTGTCATAAAGGTTCGACCGATAAAGATCTTCTTAGAATATGTAGGAACCAATATGGGCATCCAGGTCTCGCTATTGGTTATTGACCGGAGAAGCGTCTCGGTCATGTCTACATCATTATCGAACCCGTAGGGTCCGCACGCTTAACGTTCGTTGATGATATAGTATTATATGAGTTATGTCAGTTGGTGACTGAATGATTTTCGAAGTCCCGGATGAGATCACGGACATGACGAGGAGCTCCGGAATGGTCTGGAGGTAAATATTGATATATAGGACGATGCTCTTTGGTCACCGGAAAGGTTTCAGAATGTATCGGGTAATCATCGGATCACCGGAAGGGGTTCCGGGAGACCTACGGGGAGTATATGGGCCTAATGGGCCAAGGGGAGGAACACACCAGCCCACAAGGGGCTGGCTCGCCCTCTCCCTGGCCGCCGGCCCTATAGGGAAGGAAAGGGCGGGCGCCTAAGGCAAGGGAGCCGCCGGCCCCCCACCTGCCTTCTCCTCCACCCCCTAGGAAGGAAAGGGGGCGCCTAGGGCAGGCGCCCTAGGGCTGGCCGCCGGCCCCCATGGGGTGCCCTAGGCTGCCTCCCCTCCTTCCCCCACCTATATATATGTGATGAGGGAGAGGGGCAACACACACCACGATCCCCAAGCCGTGTGTGGTGCCCCTCTCCCTCTAGTTTGTCCTCGGTCATAATTTTCGTAGTGCTCGGCGAAGCCCTGCGGAGATAGTTGCACCACCACCGTCACCACACCGTTGTGCTGCCGGAACTCATCTATTACTTTGCCCGTCTTGCTAGATCAAGAAGGCGAGGACGTCATCGAGCTGAACGTGTGCTGAACGCGGAGGTGTCGTACATTCGGTACTTGATCGGGCGGATCGTGAAGGTGTACAACTACATCAACCGCGTTAATTAACGCTTCCGCTTTACGGTCTACTAGGGTACGTAGACATACTCTCCCCTCTCATAGCTATGCATCTCCATGGATAGATCTTCGTGTGCGTACAAATTTTTTTGTTTTCCATGCAACGTTCCCCAACAGTATTATATTGATTTTTCCTTTTTGATTATTAATTATATCGCTTTATTGCTTAACCGAAGCACGTCACGTACATTGTTGGTCTAATGCACATGGTTCGAATAAAGAGTGCGTTTGCGATATTGGTTGCTAATTATTTATAATTTCCTGTCTGAAGAAGATTATATCAAAACTTGTCTCAAATTTGACAAAAAAAAATATAATATCACAGTCTATTGGTGTCCATATGACACCACGATAAGTTTCATGAATTTCAACTTAGTTTTGGATCTACTGGATTTTAAATTCAAGATTCACGATGTTAGAAATTTCTTGCATGGGGACTAAACATGCACCCAGGGGCACGTACACATATGATTTTCCAATCCATTTTGGTGCACTATCACGGGTCTCATGTAGCTCAAATTTGATTTTTGCACATTAAATCCCTAGGAAATCAATCAATGTATAAAAACGGATGAATGTTATATTTTTTTTTCAATTTTTAACACTAAACTCCTTTGGTCGCATGTTCGCTGCAGAAAAAGTTTGACATGCATCTTTGGGCCACATGCACGCGGTGGTCCTAGGACACTCACTCGCGTGTGACGCTCTCTGTGGGCCCGCAGGTCGTCGTCCATCACTATATATGACCTATGGCGAGAGAGGTTAATTTGACCAACAAGGATGGTCATTTTTTGGTTTGTGTTATGTACGGTAGGAGTATATATATAGTACGCATCGAAGAGGGTGGGGGTAACATATACTACGCGTCATATAGGACAGTCACTCGTGTGTGATGCTTCCATCCATGGCCCTGCAAGGTTGTGCTCCATCACTTTGACCCAACGAGAGAGGTTAATTTGACCAACAAGGAGGTTTCATTTTGGTTTGTGTTGCAGTAGGAGTATATAGTATGCGTCAAAGAGGGGAGGAGGGGGCAGCACATACTACACACACGTCATGAACGATCACGCTCTGTGTGGGGACTTTTCGATTTCCGAGGCAGGTGCCACATCGAAGTTGTGCATATTGGGTATTCAAACATCACCAACACCTCTTTGGGCCACGTGCAGACGATGGTTGTCACTCACTCGCCTACGACGCTTCCCTCCATGGGCCCGCGAGGTCGCCGTCCATCTAATTTGACCCAACGAGAGAGGTAAATTTGACGAACAAGGAGGATTGTTTTTGGGTTGTGTTACGGTAGGAGTATATATTACGCGTCGAAGAGGAGAGGGGGACCAGCATATACTGCGTGTCATGAACCTTGCTTCGTGTGGGGACTTAAAGATTTCCGAGGCAGGTGCCACATCAAAGTTGTGCATATTAGGTATTCAAACATCACAACCACACATCTCCATACATGTGTTTCGCCCACATGCAAGCAATGGCGGCTGTCCTCTAGCACTCACTCATGGGGTTTTCGGCGAGATGCTTTGTCCATCTGTGTGCCCACTTGGTCAATCATTTTGATCGACAGCAATAGAGGTTAATTTGACTTATAATTAGGAGGGAATTAAATTTTGGTTCGTCTTATACGGTACGGTACATGTCATGCTATGAGATTACATAATATACTTTGAGCGCATGTGTACGCATGAATCCCTCCCACCGGATCGAATTGGGGGGAGCCGGGGTGGGTGGGTGGTCGAGCACGCGACGCGTCATGAACCTCGCTCTGTGTGGGGGCTGTGCGATTTTCGACGCATGCATGCGCCACATCAAATGTTGTGCTTTTAGTATTCAAACATATGCATGCATCACGCATGTCCATACATATGTTTGAGGCACATGCATGCAGTGGTTGTCTTTGGACACTCTCCCTTGCTTGGTTATCATCGACGACCTATATATTCGTGGGCCCGCGTGGACGTCCATCACTTCGACCGACAACGAGAGAGATTACTAGGGTGGATTCTTCTTCCCGCGTTACCGTATAGTCGTATGTCGATCATGGTGAGATTCCAGACCTAAGTTTGAGCGCATGCATACACATGAATCCCTATATATATACTATACGCGTCATGAACCCTTGCTCCGTGTGGGGACTTTTTGATTCCAAAATCATGGTGCCACATCAAAGTTGTGCATTTGGTATATTCAAACACCACATAACACTTCCATACATATGTTTGGGCCACATGCACGCAGTGGTTGTCTTCAGGCACTCCCTCGCGTGGTTATCGGTGAAAAGCTAGCCTATTTATGGGGCCGTGTGTGGACATCCATCACTTTGACCCAACAACGAGAGAGGTTATACGACCAAGTTGGTGATTCTTCTTGGTCAGTGTTACAATACGTCTTGGTGAGATGCCCCCTCCCACAGACTCAAAGTGTGTGGGGGGGCGAGGCACTACTTCGCACTTGCTGAACCTCCGTGGGATCGGGGATGTCCGGTTAATTTGCGAGGCACATGTGCCACATCAAATTTGTGAATTGGGTATTTAAATATCACACCACACCATTCTCACGCACACACAAACACACACACACACACACACACACACACACACACATATATATATATACATATATATGGCCACCCTCAGGTGTGGTTCGTATGTGGTCTCACCCATCTCACGCCACAAGCACACATTTGTTGGCCCGCACACGGTCCACATTTAACCGGAAGCAAGGGGGGTTAACCATGATGTACTCCTTTCTATTTTGTGTTAAAGTAGGGTGAGATGTCAGACCTAGCTATTTGGGGGCATGCATTCATAGCTAGGATTCCCCTTCGGCCAACACGAAGTGTGTATGTGGGGGGGGGGGGACTAGCAATAATAGCGTGCGCAATTTCTGCGACAGGTGCCACATCAAAGTTGTGCATTGGGTATTTGAACATCAAACCACCATTTTCATACATATATTTGGTCCACATGCAAGTGTGTTCGTGTTCTGACCCTTTCTCATGTTTTTTTTGCCAAATTTATAAACATCAAATGAGTTGGATGCAACAACCGTCTGCGGTCGGGTACGCAACAGACACGGTTCCCTCGGACTACCCGTGTGCCACGCCCGTGTCCTTGTCACCCACATCATCATAGTAGATTGGGCTCCACGAGGCTTCCCTCCCGCTCTCGAAAATATCTACTCCCTCGCAATCTCGAAAATATCTACCCGTCTAGAGGTTTTTTCTGTTTGATAGCACACGATTAGTATGTGTGGACCGTGTGTGATGTCTGTTACTCCCGCTCTGCTTCAATCCGTTGATCCAAATTTTCAGTAGCCCCGGCATTTTACTCCTGCCTGCATCCCTCCAATCTCAAAAATATCTGCTCGGCTGCAGTGTTCTTCTTCTTGATAGCACACGATTGTTATGTGTTAACCGTGTGTGATGTTTGTTACTCCCGCCCCGGTCTGCTTCAATCCCTTGATCCAAATTTTTGGTAGCCCCGCCATTTTACTCCTGCCTAGTAAAAATTTCAGTACCTGCGACATTTCCTCAAACACCACCTTGGCCCCCCTCCACACACACACCCCGAATCCTGCGCTCACCCCAAATCCCCCGCTCTCTCTCTCTCTCTCTCTCTCTCTCTCTCTCTCACACACACACACACACACACACCACCCCTCCCTCGCTCGAAACCCTAGCTAGGTCACCGCCGCCGCACCGCCTCCATCGTCAACCTCTGTCGGTCTGCCCGTGCAGGTTACCCATCGATATACATTCCCTCGCCGCCCTGAGTTTATTAGATGACGCTTGCGAAACGCCTCCTTTCCCATAGATCCCCATCCCCATCCCCCTCCCCCACTCCAGAGCGTCGCAGCCTAAGCCCGGCTACGCTTCCCGGGGAGCTCGAGGAGCGAATGGCCCAAAAGAGCTTTACCGCGGCCTCTTCGCCCGACGTCGGTGAGGTGGCCATCGAGGAAGCTGACGACGATGACTAGCCGTAGCCTTTCAATCAATGGGCTAGAGTATTCTGGTATGTCGCGGACGTCGGCTACGACATCGAGGTTGTCGACAGCGATGGCTTGACGCGGGCTATGTCACAAGTTAAGTTACCCACCCCCAACCCCTCGGGTTCAACAACCGTCGATCTCATCGATGGCCCTGCCGCTGATCTTCTGTGGCTCATTATGAATAAGTTGCCATCCTTCATCGCCATGGAGCCCCTTCTGTCATTTCTGAAGGACACGTTCTGCAACGTTGGCTTGGGATCCTCAGCTACCAAGTCAGACCTCATCGATGGCGACCACTAGGAGGAGCTCATCTGTGACAAGTGAGGAAACCCATGATTTGTTTTGCCGTGCCTCTTCACTGGGGGAATCCCATGATTTGTTTTCTCGAACCACTTTCGTAGTGAGAACCTGTCTAGTATTTATTGCTATATTTGGTTGTTTGCATTACGGCTTGTTTATTTCAACGGTTTTTGGTTGTTCGGTTGTTTGTAGTTAGCATATGTCCAGTTTCAATTGCCATATTTGGTTGTACGTAGTATGCCTTGTTTATTTCAGTTATTCATAATGTGATGTTCTATATGTGCAAGTATGAACTGTGCAGTTCAATTTCATCAATACCAGTTTTAACAATAGCTCTATGAATGACTATATTTGGTTGTCATTAAGCATGTTGTATTTAACATGCCTTTCCATTTGATTTAACAATAACTAGTGTACTTAGACCCGCACAATACCAGTTTGAATGACTATGTTTGCTTGTTTTTAAATGTTAGGCCTGTTGCAGTTAACACACCTTTTCACTTCTTGTTTTTATTAACTAGCGTGCTTAAACCTTCGCCATGAAGCTATCATTTGGACATTATGTTCTCTACCATGGATATATTTGGTTGATGTTTAGCCTGTTGTGCTTAACATGCCTTTAGATGTACTTACACAGGACAATATTGGGAATGATTGTTGTTTACCATCGAGGTTAGTTTCATCCCATGGCTTATATATACTCAATGTTCAGGATATCGGTAGCTGGTACCATATAGGCTGGGGGCTGATAAGGGATTAATCATTCAATCGGACATTTAACTGAATATATATGTAACCCATTTATAGGTAGGTTAACTAGGGCCATATCTAACATATTTGAGGTTACATAGCAAGATGCATTGTACTGAATGACTAGTATGCAATCCTAGGCCACATAGCAATAAGGAAGGGTTGTTTGGTTCTAGGCCTAGGAGTGCCACACTTTGCCATACAATGTTGCCAAACTTGCCAAAGGGTTAGTTCTACAAAATGAGAGCCACAAGTTGGCACACCTAAGAGAATCTTGCCACACTTTTTGAGTGTATGTGACGTGGGACCATAGTGTGGCTTGCCTAAGATGTGGCTTGAACCAAACACACACCTAAGTTGGTCAAACTTGCCTAACCTTAGGTGTGGCAACCTATGGCAAACGTAGTCTCAAACCAACAGTGTTACCTTAATTTTCTGATGATGTCTAGATATACATAGAAGAGCAGCAAGAACAACAACACAACAATAGTTAACTGCAGTTAATCGGCTGATATTTGTAAAAAAATGTAATAAACTCCCTCCGCCCCATAATATAAGATGTTTATTCATCCACGCCGTGAGTATATTGGATGTTATAAGATCTTATATAATGGGACAGAGGGAGTGTTGTACTACATCATTGTGCAATTGATGTTTAGCTTCTAATATTAACTTGGTGCTTTTAGGTACATGTCATTGGTAAAGATCTGTGCTTCGACCCTTTCTGCATATGGGGCAATGAGATATTGATGAACCGGCATCAAGTGAGAAAACTGATAAAGATTGTTAGTAAAATGGGTCAAAATATGGCAATTAAACTATTTGTTTACACTTTATCCAAGACAACAGTGAACTGCAGCATGGTAAGTAAGAACTCTGCATCCCTCTTTTTACTGCCCATAATGAGATGTGTTAGATAACAATGTCTGAATATTTTTCCTTTGCAGTGGTTCTCGAAGCAGTTAACTCAAGATTACCTCTCAAACTACATGATTGGTGGGCATGAATAGGTTAAAGTATTTCTACCAGAACACAATGTATATCTAGATGTCCTCATGAGTCATGAAGACAGTGAAGGATGTGCAGTCGGCCATCACAAGAGGTTGGACTAGAGTCGTGCGTGCCTTCAGCATGGAGGAGAGCCCAATAAGGGAATTCTGCTTCACCTTGCTCAGCAACCAGAATGTCTTTTGCATCTTTATTTACCGTGTTTAATAGTACAAGTATACAACCCTGGTTCATCATTCTTTATTTTGTGCTTATGTAATTCTTGAACATATGTATTTGCGAATCGAATAATGCATTGGTTGTTTAACCTGATGGATATGAATAAAGTTATAGCCAACTTTCAAATTCAAATTTGGTACAATTTTAAATAGCAGCGATTTAATTAGGGTCAAAATATGCTCTGCAGGTCGTTACGGCACACACGATCTATAAAGCACAAATGTGTGTGATATACATCATAATCCAACACGGTTTGCAGGGAGGAAACGTGTGCGACCATGCACACAGTTGCCGTTTGCGAAGCGTGTGTGATGTCAGACAATATCACAAACGGTGTGAGCAAACTAAATGGTTGTGATAGTGGCCTTATCGTACATGGTTTACAATCATGAACTGTTTCGGATGTCGTAGGCATCATAAACGCTGCACCACATAATAGCATGTGCGATAGTTATCCTGTATGACACTGGTACGACGGCCCAAAATTTTGTAATCCTATCTGACACTCGTACGATGATTAGGTAATCTTCTTAATTATAGATCGCATATGGTTCGGGAGAAGTGAATGTGTGTGATAGTCTCCTTATCACACATGCTTGGCAATCATGAATTGTTTGTGATGGGGTGCGCATCATAAACGTTGCACCACAGAATAGCGTGTTCAATGGTAATGCCAACACACAAGAGTAGCAAGGATGGAGCATTTGGGATATTTGATATATCACAAACAGTTGTGTGACAAATCGCGTTTGGTATAGATGTGGGCATCGCATATGCTTTGTTCGGGAAAATGTATGCATTCCTACTCCCTATCCCTGACGGTTTCTGGGTCATGTGGGAAGGACCCCCCTATCGCCCACACTTGCAAGGCAACGGTTTAAAATGCTATCGCGAAAAGGGGTTAAAAATTGTTTGTATAGCAGCTCATTGTACCAGTGCAAGGCTCAGATAAAGAAAGCTTTGTATCACACTATGTTGCAAATCCAAGGATCTCTATGGATTATCCAGGAGGACGAGCGAGATGTTGATTCGAAGAGGATGGAGGCCATGAGCTCGGAAGAAGATGAAACCCCACTACCTCAACCAAGGGATATGCACGTGGACTTCAAGAAATCGAGCCTCCGAAACACAGTAAACCATCTAAGTTTCAATTTATCCCTTTCTGTATTCTATAGGAAAGCAAGAACGCATTATGTGAGAGGATATTGGAGCTTGAGCAAGAGGTTAGCAAGCTGAAAGATGAAAACTGTATTCACAAGCGAAAGCTAAAAGACAAGTCCACTACCTCATCATCACCATTATCACCGAAGAAAAAACTTGAGTACACAGGTATGGGCACTCCCCTTGGCTTGTGCCAAGCTTGGGGGAGGTGCCCCTATATCGTATCACCATCACTTTTATTATCTTTACCTATCTTAGTTCGATCCTTAGCTATTTCATGATTTAGTTGAATAAAGGTTTAGTATGATCTATTTTTGAGTGTTAGTTTCGTGATATATCTATCTATGTAATCGAGTTGAGAGTTATATAATAAAGAGTAGTTTGAATTTTGCTTCTTTACTTTTATGTTTCAATCCTAGCAATGAAAATAATGAAAAGATCATATGCTAATCTTATGGAAAGTAATGACATCACATAAAGAAAAGTATAAGTGGTAAAATTTATTGAAATTTAACAAACATCTTATTGGTAAATGATGCAATTCATGAAAATTTTAATAAGGGAAGAGAAGATTCACATATAAATACACTATCTTGGACAACATTTATGATTGTGAGCCCCCATTAAGTATTATGTCCCAACTTATTGACGTTGGACAAGGAAGACAACATAATGATTTATGTTTGCTTATATTCACATAGAAGTTATATTGTTATAGATCCTCCAACCTGTGGTGCTTACACAATATCTTTTCTAGCCAAAAATCCGCACCAAGTAGAGATACTACTTGTGCATCCAAAAACCCTTAAACCCAGTTTCATGTCATGAGAGTCCACTATATCTACCTATGGATTGAATAAGATCCTTCAAGTAAGTTGTCATCGGTGCACAAAGCAATAAAAATTGCTTCTAAATATGTATGATCTTTTATTGTAAGGGAAAATAAGCTTTGTACGATCTTGTGATGGTAAAGAAATAAAAGCAACGGATTGCATAATAAAGGTTTCTATCACATGGGGAAATGTAAAGTGACGTTCCTTTGCATTAAGAGCTTGTGCATCCAAAAACAAAAATCGCATGACAACCTCTACTTCCCTCTGTGAAGGGCCTATATTTTACTTTTATGTATTTACTTTTCATGCAAGAGTCAATAGTGTTCTCCTCTATTCCTTTTTTATTTTTGTCCTTTGCAAACATCATGTGGTGGGGAAAGATCTAGGCACATATAACCAGTTTGATATGAGTGATCATGAGTTATTATTGTTGACATTACTCTTGAGGTAAATGAGTTGGGAGGCGAAAATATAAGCCCCGATCTTTCTATGTGTTTGACTGAAACTTTTGCTCCATATATATGTTGTGAGTGTGAGCAATCATAGAAGACTAAATGATAGTTGAGTATGTGGACTTCCGAAACAAAAGCTCTTACATAAGACCCTTCCTGAAAAGATGATGAATTGCAATTGCCTTGTTGACTGAGAACATAGTTTATTAGTTTTCAAGAAAGTTTATGATTTATGCTTCGTTATTGTGATGAATTGTTACTTATTCATGAGAAGTTATATGATAATATATGTTGCTGCTATGATATTGCTCGTGATGCTACTATGTGCGTATTTTGTTTTTATTGACACCTCTCTCTCTCTAAACATGTGGACATGATTATAGATATCGGCTTTTGCCTGAGGACAAGCGAGGTCTAAGCTTGGGGGAGTTGATACGTTCATTTTGCATCATGTTTTCCTATTGTTATTTATGATGTTTTATATCAACATAATACTTTGTGGTTCAATTCTAATGCCTTTTCTCCCCTAATTTGCAAGGTTTACATGAAGAGGGAGATTGCCGGCAGCTAGACTTCTGGACCTAAAAAAAGCTACATCAGATATACCTATTCTGCACAACTCCAAATGAGCTGAAATTTCACGGAGAATTATTTTAGAATATATAAAAAATACTGGAATAAAGAAATACTAGAGGGGGCCCACCAGGTGCCCACAGGGTACCAGGGCGCGCCCACCCCCCTAGGCACGCTCTGGTGGTTTGTGGGGCCCCTGTCCATCCTCTGTGGCCCATCTTCTGCTATATGTAGCCATTTGCCCTATAAAAAATCACGGGAGGACTTTCGGGACAAAGCGTCGTCGTCTCGAGGCGAAACTTGGGCAAGAGCACTTTTGCTCTCCGGCGGAGCAATTCCGCCGGGGATACTTCCCTTCGGGAGGGGAAAATCGATGCCATCGACATCACCAACAACCCTTTCATCATGGGAGGAACAATCTTCATCAACATCTTCACCAGCACCATCTCATCTCAAACCCTAGTTCATCTCTTGTATTCAATCTTTGTCTCAAAACCTCAGATTGGTACCTGTGGGTTGCTAGTAGTGTTGATTACATCTTGTACTTGATGCTAGTTGGTTTATTTGGTGGAAGATTATATGTTCAGATCCTTGATTCTATTCAATACCCCTCTGATCTTGGACATGAATATGATTTGTTAGTGGTTAGTTTTGTTCTTGAGGACATGGGAGAAGTTTTGTCATAAGTAATCATGTGAATTTGGTATTCGTTCGATATTTTGATGATATGTATGTTGTTGCTTCCTTTAGTAGTGTCATGTGAACGTCGACTACATGGGACTTCACCATCTTTGGGCCTAAGGGAAGGCATTGTGGAGTAGTAATTAGATGATGGGTTTCTAGAGTGACAGAAGCTTAAACCCTAGTTTATGCGCTATTCTGTATAGGGCTGATTTGGATCCATATGTTTCATGCTATGGTTAGATTCATCTTAATTCTTCTTTCGTAGTTGCGGATGCTTGTGAGAGGGGTTAATCATAAGTGGGAGACTTGTTCAAGTAAGAACAACATCCAAGCACCGGTCCACCTACATATCAAATTATCAAAGTAGCGAACGCGAATCAAACAAACATGATGAAAGTGACTAGATGAAATTCCCGTGTGTCCTCAAGAATGCTTTGCTTATTATAAGAGATCGTTCCGGCCTGTCCTTTGATACAAAAAGGATTGGGCTACTTTGCTGCACCTTTGTTACCGTTACTACTTGTTGCTCGTTACAAATTACCTTGCTATCAAACTATTTGTTACTGATAATTCGAGTGCTTGCAGACAATACCTTCCTGAAAACCACTTGTCATTTCCTTCTGCTCCTCATTGGGTTCGACACTCTTACTTATCAAAAGGACTATGATTAACCCCCTATACTTGTGGGTCATCAGGCGCCCGCTGAGCTTGTGGGCCCCTCATGGCAACTCTTGACCTAATTCCACCTCTATAAATTCCCAAATATTCCCAATATACCAGAGAGCCACCCAAAACACTTTTTCCGCCGCCGCAAGCTTCTGTTCTTTCGTGATCCCATCTGGAGGCCTTTTCCGGTGATCTGCCGGAGCGGGAATCGATCATGGAGGGCTTCTACATCATCCTTGATGTCCTACCGATGATGCGTGAGTAGTTCACCATAGACCTACAGGTCCATAACTAGTAGCTAGATGGCTTCTTCTCTCTCTTTGATCTTCAATACAATATTCTCCTCGATGTTCTTGGAGTTTTATTTGATGTAATCTTCTTTTGCGGTGTGTTTGTTTGATCTGATGAATTGTGGGTTTATGATCAGATTATTCATGAATATTAATTGAGTCTTCTCTGAACTCTTTTATGTGTGATTGTTATAGCTTTGTATTTCTCTCTGATCTACCCGTTTGGTTTGGCCAACTAGATTGATTTAGCTTGCAATGGGAGAGGTGCTTTGTGATGGGTTCAATCTTGCGGTGCTCTATCCCAGTGACAAAGTAGGGGACAAGACACGTATTTGTATTGTTGTCATTAAGGGTACAACGATGGGGTTTATTCGTATTAGTTGAGTTTACTTTGTCTACATCATGTCATCTTGCTTAAGGCGTTACTTTGTTTTATACTTAATACCCTAGATACATGCTGGATAGCGGTCGATGGGTCGAGTAATAGTAGTAGATGCAGTCAGGATTCGGGCTACTTTTCTCGGACGTAATGCCTATAGACATGATCATAGCCTTGAATATCATCATAACTATGTGCTTTTCTATCAATTACCCAACAGTAATTTGTTCACCCACCGTATGCTATGTGCTCGCGAGAGAAGTCTCTAGTGAAAACTGTGCCCCCCGGGTCTACCTTTATCATATATAAAAACACAAAAATACCTAGAAGCAATTTTATTTATTTTTTTGCAATTTATTTATTTACCTATCACTACGAGATTTAATGCTTGTAAGTAACCACTGAGGGGATTCACAACCCCCTTGTTTGCGTTGGGTTCAAGTATTTGCTTTTGTGTGTGCAAGTGCTGCTAACGAGGTTCTGCGTGATTGGTTCTGCGTGTAGGTGCTGCTAACGAGGTTCTACTGGATTGATAACCTTGGTTCTTAACTAAGGGAAATACTTATCTCTACTATACTACATCATCCTCTCCTCTTCAAGGAAATCCCAACACAGCTAACAAGTAGCAGGAAGAATTTCTGGCGCCGTTGCCGGGGAGACATCACCAAAACCTATCAAGTACCTTCGCACAAACTATCATCTACTTGCTCCTATTTTTTATTTACCTTTTTATTTGCCTTTGCCTCCCATTTTCATCTCCCCCACTTCTATTTTTTTTTACAAAAACACAAAAATATTTTTATTGGCTCGTTAGTTTTCTTTGTCGCAATGACTAGTGTCACTATCCCTCCTTTATCTCCGGACTTTGAAGTTCTTTACTGCAAACAGAAACAAGGAGAAAATTTGAAGGATGCTTGGTACAGGATAATGGAATCTTATTGTGTTTGCACTACAAAGGGGGATATAAAAATTCTACTTTGAAATTTCTATGTGGGACTAACTATGCCCCATGGACAGCTTTTGGATTTTGCCGCTAAGGGGAACTTTATTGAAAGTGATGCTAATACTGCCTATGAAATAATAGAGGGTATAGTGGGAACTCTACCCCTACAAAATAGATTCAACTATACTCAAGCGGGAATCCAAATCTTGGAAAAATAGGTGATATGCAAAAAAACTTAATTGAGTTACAAAATTCTAACGAACCTCTTAAAAATGTTAGTGGAAACCTCAACCACATGAATACCCTGATTACCCTTTGCAATAAGTGGCTAGATACTTGTCGGTGCAACAAACCCTCACGTATGTTGCCCGGACTGTACACAAGCTCAAGTGGCAGAAATGCAAGCAACACCGAGCATTCAAGATAGAACCAAGCCAGAGAGAGAAAGCTCTTTGAGAAATCAAAGGGCGGATCAAGAAGACCAAGACAAGCCAAGACAGCAAGACATCACTAAGGAAAAACCTCCCTTGCCGGGCAGGTGAGCCTGGTTAGGTCGAGGCCACCCCAAAGGCAAGTCCCAAGACTTCCCCGACAAGGATTGCCAGGGCCACTGGCGGCCTACATCCCCGCCAAGACTCCACCGCTCCATCACATCACAACGCGAGTCATCCATCGGTGCGGTGTCGAGCCCCCAGATAACTAAGTGGCTGTCATTTGGCACGTGGCATCCATTTAGGAGGAAGATCACCTCCATATGACACCCGTCCAGAGGCGTGTCAAGTAGACAGATGGAAGGTGACCAAAGCGGCGTGGTAGGCCTGCCGGGCCGCATCCACGGCGTGACACATGGCAGTGCATTTAATGCACTTTGTCCTAACTGCCAGAGTTAGGTATGATAGCACTGTTAGCTATCTAATCGCTGGATAATGACCGATTTGCCATTGTGCTAACACCTTGGCCTATAAAAGGAGGACCGTGGCAACCTTAGAAAGGATTCGAACCCTCGTGTACTCATGCGCGTGTAGCTGCTCTCCCCAAGGCGACCTTACCGGGCTCGAGCGTCGCGCGTTCTTCACGGTCTCCCCATCAATCCACCAAAGCAGGAGTAGGGTTTTACGCTTCTCAGCGGCCCGAACCTGGGTAAAACCATCAGCGTCACTACTATCGTGCTGTCCCATGGCCTCCACTCTTTGTGCAATGCGTCCTCCCCCCTGCCGAACCACAAAGGGGCCGATGGCCTCATAGGTGGCCATGTTCTACCATGACATCTTTGGGGCACCAGGTAGGGGGCGGCGCTTGTGCGGATTGGAGGTCATAAACAGCACGTCAGTCTTCATCATCACCTTCTTCATCGTTGGCTTCATCATCCATGGTGCCCAAGAAGAAGTTTGGCGCAAATGCCCATCCTTCCACCTCGAAGGCCCCCTCGCACGCAGCCGCCGATACTATGGGGGCTGCAGCGGCGTCGGGGGACGCAGACGCCGCGGGGAACGTGACCGGCGTAGGCGGCACTGCCGTTGTTCCCCCAGCGGCCGAAGCGGGAGCAGAAAATGCCGGAGGAGGGCGGCAGGAACAGCACTCCGACGACCGTGCTCCACAACACACGGGTGGGGAGAACATTCAGTCCCTACCTCCCCATCGTACCGAAGAGCGCAGCCACAACGACCACGCTCACTCCGGTGTGAACCGCAGCCCCCTGGTTGCCCCTGCAACGGGTGCAACAGCGGGGTAAGCACCTCCCCTGGGGCGGGGAAACCAAGACAAAGCGCCGAACGGGGCCATCAACCCCCAGGCGCACCCTTCTCGCCACCGTACCACCGTGGCGGCCGGCTTGCGGCGACAAGAGCACGGCGCCGCCGCCACTGGTACTAGCAGGAGCCGAGCGACGTCGCGGTCTGCGTCGTCGTCTATGCCAAGCACTGCATCCGGCGCCATGGCGCGAGCCCAACTCCTGCTGAGATTCCCACCAGTGGCCGATCAAATTGATGAGTGGAGAGCCACCATCCAAAGTTTGATCGATTTTGCTTAAGCGGGAGGATCGCAGCAGGCGGATCCACCACGGCTCCCATAAGTGACAGCCATGGCCCGAGCTGCTGACCGAGCTGAGGGGCCACTCCAACGGTACAGTCCCCACCGCGATGGCCAGCGCAAGGACCACAACCAGAACCACGCAACCAGGAGCCCGACAAGGTATCAATGGCTTCATCTGACCCTCGGGCCCGTCGAGACCAGCGGCAGGTCCTGGCGGATCGGCGGAGGGAAGACCCACGCGTCACCATAGAACGACGCCGCGAAACCCGCCGCCAATCCAACAGGCGCAATGGCCTAGACGTCGACGAACCCGCGCCCAGTGAGGGCGGGTACCTACCTTTCGAGGTTGAGTACCCTGCCTTCACTCGCGAGCTGCGGCAAGTCCATTGGCCATATGCCCGCATTTTCAAGCCAGAGATACCAGAAAAGTATGATGGAAGGATGAACCCGGCAGAGTTCTTGAGCATCTACACCATCATTGTTCAAGCTACCGAAGGAAGAGATGAGAAGGTGTTCGCCAATTACTTCCCTCTGGCACTCAAGCCAAATGTGAGGTCATGGCTGATGCACCTTCCGGAGAACTCCATCTCATCATGGGCTGACATGTGCCATGAGTTTGCTGGCGCCTTCATGGGCGGCCATCAAGAACCAGGACGGCCCAGTGATCCGCAGCTCCTTCCACAAAAGGAAGGGGAGAGCTTGTGGAAGTACATGCAGAGATTTAGCCGGGTGCGTAGAAACATTCCAGACATCCACCCGGCAGCTGTGATTGCTGCGTTCCAGTCCAACATGCGCAACAGGAGGATACATTCCAAGATGAACGTTTGGTTGCCCAAGACTGTGAATGAGCTATACACTTTGGCGGATAAGTGTGCCAGAACAGAGGAAGGGAGGCGACTCCCCGGAGAAGAGGACGATGTCGAAGTCGACTTAGAAGATGACGATGATGCCGCCGACCCAAAGTGGAAGAACAAGAAACGCAACAAGAAGCACAAGGAAAAGGCAGTATTGGCTGTGGAGGGCTCTGGCACTCCTAGTACCGGCAAGAAGGCCAAGACCGAAGCCCCCGGCAAGGAAGTTGCCGTGTGCACTAATTTCCGGGAGGTTGCGGCAGCCGAAAAGGCTGGGAAGGCTGATGGGCCATACTGCAAGATCCACCCGACCAAGGGCCATGACCTCCAAGAGTGTCATCAAGTTGAGCAACTTGTCAAAAAGCAGAGAGCTGAGTACGAGAAGCGTGACAAGGAAAGAGACCAAGAAGGTGCTGGTGGGAAGGGTCGAGGCGGCAGAGGAGGCTATCGCGGCAAGGATCCCCAGCATCCAGAGAGGCCCGCAGGGGGCCGTAAGAAGAAAGAAGGCGAAGACGAAAGTGATGAAGGGGATGAAGAGGAAACTAGTGAGCAAGAGTTCCAGAGAGCCACTGAGGCCCTGTGCGTTGACAGAGGTGCATCTTTGCACTCCTCTCACTGCCAGCTTAAATAGTGGGCGCGTGAGGTCAATGTCGTAGAGCCAGTAGTGGACTCCCAGAGACTGGTCAAATGGTCCCGCACGCCCATCATCTTTGACGAAGAGGATCACCCAGGCCGCACCACCGCGGTAGGGTGCTTGTCATTGTTGGTTTCACCAACAATCCGCAACCTCAAGGTCACAAAGATGTTGGTTGATGGCGGGAATGGGTTGAATCTGATTTCCCCCAAGGTGCTTAGCAAGCTTCAAATATCAGATGAAGAGCTCAAGATCACTGGCACTTTCTAAGGGATCAACCCCGGCAGGAGTCGTCCTAAGGGAAAGATCACGCTGCCGGTGATGTTTGGAGGAGAATTGAATTGCCAAACCGAGAAGGTTGTGTTTGATGTGGTTGATCTCCCCCTGCCGTACAATGGAATCCTTGGTCGTCCAGCCCTGGCAAAATTCATGGCGGCATCTCACTATGCCTACAACACACTAAAGATGCCAGGACCGATGGGCGTCATTTCCATTTCGTCGGACAAGAAGGACGCAATCATATGTGTGGATAAGATGTACCGGGACGCAGTCGTCGCCGAGGCCGCGAAAGCCATAGCTCCCGCCAAGGAAAGTAAGAAAGGGAAGAAAGCTAGCAAGGATACCGGCAAGGAATCCGGGAAGCACACCTCTTCGGAGTGTGCTGCACCCGTCTATGATTTGCCGGAGAGCTCCACTAGCAAGAAGCCCAAAGCTACCTCACCTGCGGTGAAGAAGGTCCCAGAAGGGCTGGATGGCGTTGGTGGTATGTTCACCATCAGCTCCACCCTTGATGACAAATAGGAAAGCACGATCGTTGCCTTCCTGCGGGTGAATGTTGATGTGTTTGCCTAGCAACCATCTGACATCCCCAGTGTTCCCAGGGAGGTAATTGAGCACCACCTAGCTGTCTTCCCTCATGCCCAGCCTGTCAAGCAGAAAGTCAGGAAGCAAGCTTTGGAGCGGCAACAGTTCATTGCCGAGGAGATCAAGAAACTTGAAGCAGCTGGTTTGGTCAGAGGAGTATTGCACCCAACATGGTTGGCGAACCCAGTGGTGGTGCGCAGGGCGAATGGGAAATGGAGGCTTTGCATAGACTTCACAGATCTAAATAAGGCATGCCCGAAGGACCCGTTCCCCTTGTCGCGCATTGACCAGATCGTAGATTCCACTTCCGGGTGTGATCTGCTTTCCTTCTTGGATGCCTACTCTGGGTACCATCAGATCTTCATGTCCAAGGAGGACGAGGAGAAGACCGCGTTCATAACCCCGTGTGGCACGTACTACTTTGTGCGGATGCCTTTCGGGTTGAAGAGCGCTGGATCCACTTTTGCAAGGGCACTGCAAATTAGTTTCGAGCCTCAATTGCATAGGAATATTGAAGCTTACATGGATGACATAGTAGTCAAGACCAAGGACAAATCAACTCTCATTCAGGACTTGGAAGAGACCTTTGCAAATCTGTGCAAGATCAACTTGAAGTTAAACCCTGAGAAGTGTGTGTTTGGCGTTCCCTCCGGCAAGCTACTTGGTTTCTTTGTATCCCACCGGGGGGTAGAGGCCAACCCCGACAAGATCAAGGCGATCGAGTAGATTCAAGCACCCAAGACAGTTAAAGACGTGAGACGCCTGACCAGATGTGTTATCGCACTGAGCAGGTTCATTTCCAAGTCTGCCGAGCGCGCCTTGCCGTTCTTCAAAATTTTGAAGAAGGTAGGGCCGATGAAGTGGACCCTGGAGGCAGAAGCAGTGCTGCGAGACTTGAAGACCTATCTTTCCTCTGCTCCCACCTTGGTCGCTCCTAAACCACAAGAGCCGTTGCTGCTGTATCTAGCGGCAAGCAATCAGGTGGTTATTGCAGCATTGGTGGCGCAGTGGGAAGTGGATGAAGGAGCAGCCGTAGCTACTGCCCCCTCCGAGGAGGAAAGTGAACCTATCCCGGCAAGGTCCTATGCGGGTCAAGAGGAGAAAGAGCAGGATAACGGAGACAATTCCAAGACCGCAGCAAAGAAGAAGGTGGTGCAGCGGCCAGTGTACTTTGTCAGCTCCCTATTGCAGGGGGCTAGATCAAGGTACACTGGCGTGCAAAAGTTGATATTTGGCCTCATCATGGCCTCAAGGAAACTACGCCACTACTTCCAAGCCCACGAGATCACATTTGTCACCCGCTTCCCTTTGCAACGCATACTGAGGAACCCGGAGGCCACTAGCAGAATAGTGGAATGGGCTTTGGAATTGTTGAGCATTGGTCTGAAGTATGAGAGTATGTCAACCATTCAGAGTAGAGCATTGGCGGAGTTCATCGCAGAATGGACACCAACCCGAGATGAAGAAACACCGAAAACAGTTATCCCCGGCAAGGAGGCCCCCCAAGAGTGGATCATGTACTTTGATGGCACCTTCTCACTGCAAGGTGCGGGGGTTGGCGTGCTCCTTGTCGCACCCACTAGGGAACACCTCAAGTATGTGGTCCAAATGCATTTTCGCCGGGAAAAAGCTACCAACAACACTGCAGAGTATGAAGGGCTCCTTGCCGGGCTCAGGATCACAACAGAATTGGGAATTAAGAAGTTGATCATTCATGGAGACTCACAGCTTGTGGTGAGACAAGTAAACAAGGATTACCAGAGTCCATTTATGGAGGCATATGTGGAGGGGTGAGAAAGCTGGAGGAGCGTTTTGACGGATTGCAAATAGAGCACGTGCCACGTGCGGAAAACAGCATTGCTGATCATCTGTCAAAATGCATTGCACAGAAGCTTCCTGTGGAACCAGGGGCTTTTGTTCTCCACCTGACTCAACCCTCAGTATCCTCGACAACAATGGCCAGAAAGAGGAGGAAACTGGACTCCGGCAAGCCTCTCCCAGCAGAGCTTCCCGAAGCCCCAGACAAAGAGGTTGGCGGGAACAACTCCACTTCGCCTGGTGAGCAGCACCCTCCCGCCGAACCACCAGTTCTTGCGGTTGAGATATGCGCTCCCACGAACGAGGAGGTGCCGTTGATCCTTGTTGTCGAGCCCCAAGCTCTAACTTGGGCACGGCACATAGTCCATTACCTCCAAATAGGAGAACTTCCCAAAGAGCAAGAAGAAGCTGAAAGAGTAGCCAGGAGGGCTTGTATGTATCAGTTTGTCGACAACACGCTATACAGAAGGAGGCCCAATGGTGTGAAATTGAAGTGTATTTGTCGGGAAGAGGGGAAGGAACTGTTGGCAGAGATACACAAGGGCATGTGCGGATCCCATATTGGATCAAGGGCCTTGGCTGGAAAAGCTTTCCGGCAAGGTTTCTACTGGCCCACAGCCCTCCAAGATGCAATCGAGCTAGTCACCAGATGTGAAGCCTGCCAGTTCCACTCCAAGAATATCCATCAACCCGCTCAAGCTCTCCAGACGATCCCTTTGTCATGGCCACTTTCGGTCTGGGGGCTCGACATCTTGGGCCCCTTCCCCCGTGCTACTGGGGGTTTTGAATTCTTGTACGTCGCAGTCGACAAGTTTACAAAGTGACCAGAGGTGGAGCCTGTGAGAAAGGTGACCGCACAATCAGCTATCAAGTTCTTGAAGGGATTGGTGTGCCGCTTCGGAGTACCCACCAGAGTCATCACTGACAACGGCACCCAATTCACAAGTCGCGCCTTCATGCAATACGTTCGAACCCTTGGAAGCAAAGTTTCATTCGCATCTGTTGCTCATCCCAGAAGCAATGGACAAGCTGAGAGGATAAATGCTGAAGTGCTGCGAGGACTCAAGACAAGAACTTTTGACAAGCTGCGGAAGTGCAGCAGGCGCTGGATCGATGAGCTACCGGTGGTTCTTTGGTCCCTCCGTACGACACAAAATTGAGCTATTGGCCAGACTCCCTTCTCCCTAGTCTATGGGGCAGAAGCAGTGATCCCCACGGAACTCATATATGGGTCACCTCGAGTATTTGCCTACAATGAAATAGAGCAAGAGCAGCACCGGCATGACGATGCCGTGCTCCTTGAGGAGAACCGTCTCCAGGCTGCTATGTGTGCTGCACGCTACCAGCAAGCCCTACGTCGCTATCACAGCCGCATGGTTCATGCCTAGAGCCTTGAGGAAGGCAACCTTGTCCTTAGGCGTGTTCAGTCCGCCAAGGGTGCAAACAAGTTGACGCCAAAGTGGGAAGGCCCTTACCGGGTAGTACGAGTCACCAAACCCGGTGTAGTCCGTCTGGACACCGAAGATGGCATTCAGTTGCAAAACTCATGGAACATTGAGCATCTTCGTAAGTTCTACCCGTAAGGCGCGGCTGTCAGGCCCTGCCCGGCAGCCACCCTTTTGTACAAGCCTTGCCGATGTGCATGTAACCCTTTATACAAAGCCAGGCGCAGACCCTGAGCATAGACAATAAAATGAAGTGTTGGGGGCCCCCAAAAAACTTGCATGCATGCATAGCATAACATGAGCATGCCATGATCATGTAGATAAGATAATATGTTGCTTTGTTTTCCTCTGCACTAACTGCAGGACTCTTGCCGCGGACTCGGTCCCAAAAAGAAGAGACGGAAACAAGTTTACATATTGGTCCCGACAAGCCAAACAGATAAGTTCCTTTCTGTCCATACATGTCTCTGTAAGAAGAAAACTTGTGCATAGAGAAACCTCGTCACCTTCGAAACATTTGTGCTCCCATCCTTTGACCCGAACGTTGCTTCGGTCAATATGGTTGTAGTGGCTCTTGGCGGAGAAAGTTTGATGAGGGGCCGACCCTCCTCCATAATTTGGACCCGGCAGGCCAAGCCCCGCGGCAACAAACGGAAGGCACCGGCAGGATAGCTTGCCGGAGAAAACTTATTTACTTAAAAGTATAGAGGCATTCTTCCTCTGCATGGATATAGCACATGCACAAGTAACCGACAAGACCGTCTTTTTTCATTAATATGCGGATAAACGAGTACAAGACTTACAAAGTATAAACAAGGATAGAAGAGATTACATATTTGAAACTAAAGTTTGGCAAGTGCCTACATGTTATAGATTGAAAAAAAGATAAGTGCCCCATAATCCCTTTCTTGTCCCTCTCCTCCTAGGAACTATAGAGGGAGGCGAAGAGGGCAAAAGGAGTGCATGGGCAGAAGCCCAGCCTGACCCCGTCAGAGCCCGCCGGGAGCAGCCTGACAAGATCGAGAGGGTGCGGACGAAGGTGATGGGTGGGGAGAGCGCCTAGGCGGTGCCCTGGTCACCGCCACTAGGGCCAGCAGGACGCGGTAGAGCGAACGAAGTCGGAGCCCATGGGGAAGCCTGCCGGGGTCCAGCTGGAAGGCTGCTGGAGGAGCCGGAGGCACCATCCACACCCAACACCCCGGCAAATCGCTTTGGCGGGGAGGAGATGCAGGTGCAGATGGTGGTGCCGCTGGCCTCCCGCTGATGGTGGCTGTGCGACCGGCGTTCAGGCGGAGTCGGAGCCGTCGTCCTCCCCATCGACGCCGTCGTCACTGTCCTCCTCGTCGCTATCGCTCGAGGAGGAGCTTTTGTCGTTAATCGAGCTCTCCGCGCAGCACCCTAAGCGAGCACCCGAACGCCCGAAGATCTTGACGGAGAGCAGTGCGGCGTCCATTAACTTGAAATGGAGAACGTGCCCGGCCACCAAGCTGTGGGCACGGGCGAAGGTCTTCTAGCCACGCCGGAGAAGCATGACATGAGGAGCGGGGAACTCCACATCCGCCCGCATGCTGCCATTGCAGCAGCCCCTCATGTGCAGCCTCAGCCCCAGCGGCTGCTCAACCTCCATCACCCTTGCGAATGGGGTGGGAAGCCGAAGACGGCTACGTGGGGGCCCGCGCAGCTTTACGATAAACTCCAGCGGCTGGTTCCCGACGTGGCCTTCGTTCGGGTCCTGTGCGGCCGGAGGAGGTGCGATCAGAACACCGCCCCGTCCTCCTCGACCTTGAGCGCCACGACGACCACGGCCACGTCCTCTCCCACCTCCTCTCACGACGGGCTCCGCCCCCGCATCCCCAATAGGAGGAGAGAGGTGCTGTCAAGCAGAAGCCCTCGTCGCCACCACTGGGGTGCCACTACGCCCTCTCCCCCTCACCATGCACTACTAGGGAAATGCTTATAGGCAGGACCTCAGTAGTAGCGCTGGAAATTAGCAACCGCTGCTGCTAGTTAGCAGTAGCACTGTTCTAAGGCAGCGCTACTAGTAACTCTTTAGCAGTAGCGCTGGAAAACAAAAACGCGCTACTACTATGTGGGACCAGACGAGGCCACCGACGGTAGCTCTTGTAGCAGCGTTGTCCAAAATCTAGCGCTACTACTAAGAACTTAGCAGTAGCGCTTTACTTTACAGCACCGCTACTACTAATGGGCCCCTCTTAATAGTAGCGCTTTTCCTGGCCAGCGCTACTACTAAGTACCATAGCAGCAGCGCTTTCTTGGAAGCAGCGCTACTGCTAGTTGCGGCTGGTGCCACCTTTCCCCCCCCCCTCCCCCTCCTCCCCCACTTTACCCTCTCTCCCCCTCCTTTCCCCTCTCCCCTCTCCACCATTGTTGCCCTTCTTCTCTCTTCCTCCTACCTCTCTTCTCTCCTCATTAATGTCCCCCTCCACCATAACTGCCCTCCATAAATGGCCTCTCATCTCTCTCTTCCTCTCCTACCTCTCTTCTCTCCCCATTAATGCCCCCTCCACCATAACTCCCTCTCCATTGGTTAGCTAGAGTCATCTCTCCTCCCCAACAACTAGATCTAGCTAGCTATTTAGCCATCCACACTTTTGATCCGTATAGGTAGCGAAAGGCCTCATCATCTAACTGTGCTCTCTCGATCGGTCTCTCTCGGGAGATATATATATATATAGGTGAGTAAAAAGTTGTTCATTTCAAGAATGGGAATATGTGTGTGAATGAGAATATGTGTGTTTGGGATATGGAGAGATTTGTGCGAGTGACATGCCCCCGAGTTGCTTATGTTTTGCTGAAATGTCGATTTATTTCCGTTTCGGTGAATTTCGAGCAAACTCGATATGTCCTATTTTTAGGCAAGGTCATGCCAAAATTTTATATGACTTTGAAGCATGCATGCATTTTGTTTATAACCCTTTTCCTTGTTATACCGTGCAGTCGGTCATGAAGGTGAGTGGATGGAACATGGAGCGATACATGCAATCCGCGGTGATGGACATGTATGGAAATAATCGGACTAGGATTAGATGTCCGTGTGCAAGATGCAAAGAAGGAGTCCTTTTGGACCCTTTTGATCGTGGCACTTTGAAGGCGCACCTGCTGATGAATGGTTTCATGGATGGCTATACTCGGTGGATAAGTGAAGAAGATGATGATGATGAGGACGTCCACATGGCAGGGAATAACGACATGGGGCTAGACGAAGAGATGACCGATCGACACGAAGACGATGGCGCCGGACATGGCGGTGGAGAAGAGTCCGGAAATGACGGTGGCGGAGAAGATTCTGGACACGGCGAAGAAGAGTCCAGACATGGCGGAGAAGAGGCGGCAGACACGTCGTAGTCTTCGACGCTACTAAGTGCAGTCGTGCAGGACCCTCATATTCGAGACCTCCTTTGCAAGAGTACGACTAGCGAGAGAGCTGCTTCTAGAGAGGAGGCCAAGCTGGCGCAACTTGAAGTAGACTCAAAGACTCCATTGTATGACGGTTGCGATCCCGAGGTGACCCGCTTGAGTTTCACGCTTGAACTTCTAAAGACGAAGGCCAAAAACAAATGGACAGACAAAAGCCTCGATGAGCATTTGAAGTATCTACATAATAAAGTTCTTCCCGCGGGGAACCTGTGCCCTACTAGTGTTGAGGAGGCCAAGAAAATCGTTTGCCCTTTTGATTTGCCGCACATTAGGTACCACGCATGCATCAACGATTGCATCATTTATCAGGGGGAGCACGCGGAAAAAACCAGCTGTCCAGTGTGCAATGCTTCTCGATACAAGAAGGCGGGAAAGAAAGCTCCTCAGAAAGTTGTATGGTACTTTCTGATCACTCCCCGTCTGCAGCGGTATTTCGTAGATCCTAAGGAAGCAAAGCTCATGCACTGGCACGCAGAGAGGAAGAAGCCCGACGATGGAGATGATCCGAAGCTGAGACACCTCGTAGATGGTAGCCAGTGGAGAGCATTCAACGCCGTATATGGATTTGCTGCAGAAGATCCAAGGAATATCATGCTTGGTGTGAGTACCGCCCGGGCTCAAAATTTTGCCAGCGTACCGCGCGGGCTGCAAAAGATCCAAGGAAGATCTAAGTTAGCTATAGCGCTGGTTCTTAAACCAGCGCTACTGCTATTTTGAGTTAACCACCGCCCGTGCGGGCTCAAAATTTTGCCAAGTCCCATTCCCCCCACTCTCCCACCTCTTCCCCTCCTCTCTGCTCTCGCGCATCGTCGTCGCCCCTGCCCGCCGGCCGTCGCCCGTCGACCTGAACCTCGACGCCGGCCCGAGCCCCTGCCCGCCCTTGGCCTCGACGCCGGCCTCCTCCTCCTCCTCGTCCATGCCGCTCTGACCTCCTCCTTGTTAGCGCCGCCGCCGCTCCGACCTCCTCCTCGTCCGCGCCACCACCGCTCCGACCTCCTCCTCGTCCGTGCCGCTCCAGCCTCCTCCTCCTCGTCCTCAGGTACTGCCGACAACCTGCCCCCACCTCCCCCTGTCTCTGTCTATTAGGTTTTCTTTCTTTTAGAAATGAAACTAGGTTTTCAATTTAGGGTTCAATTAGGTAGGCAGTAGGAATCAATTTTAGGGTTCAATTTAGTAATTTTTATTAGGACAAAATATTTATTAGCAAAGAAAATTTCTAGGGTTCTAGGGTTCATAAGTCAAAAGTTATAGACATTTCTTTAACCGGAAAATTAGGTGATGTTGTTCTGCTTTAAACAAAATTAGTAAAATAAAAACCAGTAGCATTTAGCTAGGGCATTTAGCTAGGAAATAAAAAATAGTAGCAAAATTTTTAGCTATAAAAATCAGTAGCAAATTATTTGTAGCTAGGCAATTTATCAAAAACAGTGGACTTTTTTAACTATAAATAAAAAACAGTAGCAAATTGCCTAGCTACAAATATTTTTTGTAGGTTTATAAAATAGCTATAGGTAAAAGTTAGCTAGGCAATTTTTGTAGGTATATAAAATAGCTATAAATAAAAAACAGTAGCAAATTTTTGTTTAGGTCAGTAGCAGAGAGAGAGATCATTTAGGAAAAAAATAGTAGCAAATAAAAACTAAAAAATAGTAGCGAATAAAACCCTAGATGATGTTTTAGGAGCATGATATGCCCTGTGGTGACTAGCACAAGCATGCAAAGTAGCCTATACAATGTTGCTGTTTTCAACACTTGGTTAATTTGCTAAGTCCTGGAAATCTGTTATATGATGTTGCCATGTTCTCTTGATGATAGCATCAAATCTGTTATATGAACTTGTGCCAATTGTCGAAGAATATCCTAGTGGCCTATGTTTTGCCGGAATGTTGATTCATTTCCGTTCCGGCAAATTTCAGGCGCTCCATATGTCCACTTTTTAGCAAAGGTCATGCCAAAAATTTCCGTGATTTTCGGCATGACTTGTGCTAGAAACTAGGACATATGGAGTGCCCGGGATTTGCCGGGGGGAATGAATCAACATTCCGACCAAACATAGGCCCCTTTTTCTCTTCATTATATCTTTCATTTACAATTGTTGAATAGGAAACATGTCTAGCCACGCCGAAGCCGGTGGTTCTGCTCGCCTCGAAGAAGACCCCATCGAGGCAGCAAATCACTATTTCGATTACCTGGACGAACACCAGATGGGGGTGCATGGTGGCGGCCGTGGCACCAACCCCGACACCGACGCCGACACCGGCACTGGCACCGACACCACCCCCGAGACCGGCAACGATGTTGTCGTAGCCGGTAAAGCACCGAAGCAGAAGAGGTCACGAAGACCAAACGAGCTCGGCATCAGACAAATTGTGGTCACGGAGATGCACCCCAAGAAGTTAGAGCCAACGGCGCCGGAGGAAGCGCGCAAGTGCTGGGGCAATCAACTAGGATGCATCCTCAGGGAAACCGCCAACATCAATGACGAGAAGTTGAAGAAGATACCACATATGGAGCACATGCTCCTAAAGAAGTTGCACAATAGGTTCCTGTTCCCCGGCCGGGATGAAAGCAAATTTAAAGAGCCATGGGACAACGTCGCCATGACAAAGATAAATGACAAGGCGATGGTGACGTTCACCAACGACTTGTCCGCCTGGAAAGTTCGGGTGAAAAAGGCGATTGCGAAGAATGAACCGTGGTCCAAGATTCATGCTGATAATCCATCAATAACGGAAGAGGACTTTGAAAAATTCAAGGAGAATTGTGGTAAAGACGTCAAGGCAAGGTCGGAGAAAATGAAGCGCTCCAGGCCAGGAACACGCCTCCCCACCACCTCGGAAGCCATGGTTACGAGGGGAAGAGGCACGTATGGGCCAAGGAGGACGCCAAACGTGAAAGTCACGGAATCCCAGACCCCTTGGCAGAGTTCACCGACCCGCTGGAGCATGACTGGATCAGGGCCCGGTACAAGTGGGACAAAGTCAAAAATATCTTTTACACAGACCCGAACACGAGGGAGTTCATGAGACTTCTGGTAATTGTTATATTACCACATTATCATATTAGCATCCAATCAATTCGACTACAAGTTTTGTCACATTAGTAAACCATCCACGTTCCTTCTGCAGAAAGAGCAGCACCAAAAGGCAGCCGAAAGCGACGAGTCATCACAGTCGTCGGCGAGGCCCAAGTGGGACACCCCATTCAACCGGGCCCTGAACATACTGAAAAAGGTCCCGGTGGACAAGCCGCCGTCCTATGGACGTGTGCACGGCGTCGGAGATGGCGCCTCATGGAAGACGTGCTAGCACGAGGAGCCAGAGGAAAGAAGGAAGAGACGGTTGGTCACTCAGCAGACCATCGACGAGAAGGTCGCGATTGCAGTCAATAAGACCAAAGCTGAGACAGCCGAAGAGTTGCTCGGGGTAGTCAATGCAGCGATAACTGACTCGGTGGCCAGCTTGATTCCGACAATTTTCGATTGGTCGAAGAGCAATCCAAATGCACGGCCGGAGGACTTTCCTCTTCCCATCTTTGTCGGGAGCAATTCGGCGAACACCACAGCACCAGCACCTGCTCAAGCAACCGCAAAAGGTCCCGCTCCTGTTCATAGCAGCCCGACCTCCGTATCTGGCATGCTCGGCGGGCCTTCGTCGCTGGTTGAGCTCGACGCCCTCACAGTAATTATGCATCATACCCTTTTCACCAGCATGTCTATAGTCTTCCGTTTCAGTTGCCTTTCGGATGTTTGACGTCACAGACATGTCTCCTTCGTAGGCTGACGATACCCCATGCACCCTACTCTACGACATCAAGGGCCAGAAGGTGGCCGTGGGAAAGGCAACTATCATGAAGCCGAAGGACCGCATGTTCCACAACTGAGAGATGCCCGATGGCGTCTTCAAGGTTAACGTGGCTAGTGTCTTAGCGGGCTTTGAGGATTTGCCTCCTCCAGTACCAGTCGATGACGAGGAGACCCCTAAGAGGATTGGCGCATGCAAGAGCTGGTTCTTGCCTTGGCCGAAGTCTCTTCTTCATCTCGAGGCGCCCAGTATCACACCAACGCCACCTTCTCAAGAAGGTATGAACAACACCCCACCTACCAAATTACTTGCACCTGTAGTGGTGGGTGATAGCGGACAACGCGAGGGAGAGCCTCCATTAGTGCCAGATCATGTCGCCCCCGTTGTCGAAGAAGCAAATGTTGATGATGACATGGAGGAGGATGATGATGACCCAGACAAGTATTTCAATACCGCCTAGGATGATGGAGGATTGATGGCTCAGGACGAGGAAGACTCAGGCTATGAGCGTGGAGATGATGACTTGATGCTGCCTGATTTGCCGGAGCCGAAACGTCCTAAGGCGGAATGCAAAAAGTCTCTCTTCAAGCGATCCTCGCAGGAGACGCCTCCAGATGCCGCCTCTACCCAGCAACAACCCGAGGGCCGTCCACTGATTAGCCCGACGACACTGGGGGTGGTGGTTAGGGAAGGAATGGTGGGCTCACTACCGCCACCTGCCAAGAAGCAAAGGAGGAGACCAGACAGGAAAGGCCCTAAAGGCGCCAGAGCTGCTTCAAGCAGCCAGCCGCCTCTGAAGCCCCGGGTGGTAGACAGAATACCTGTTGAAGGTGCGAAGCGTTTCCATGTCGTCGGCGAGCCGTTCCTACCTGCCAAAGCGCTAGAGCACATACTGAACAATGATCTAAGGAGACTCCATGAAGATGTGCTAGCCAGAGAGAAAAGCCTTCTGATCGCGGAAAAACCAGGATACCCGCTTTACGCGGCTCAGGTGCCGGGTGGGAAGTTGTACGTCGAGACCTGGCCCGCGAATCAGTTCATCCTGTGATTTGACTACATCTACGACATGTTCCACATGACCAAGCTGGATTTCCAGTTCATCCGCATGTATGCGCTGTATCTCAACTACTTCATCGGGTTCGAGAACATAAAATATATCTGCGTCGCGGACCCGTACTATATGCATGAGAGCTTCTTGGCAGTTTGCAAAGAGCACCGTGACTATGCGAGCAAGTACCTCGGCGAATTCATGATCGCTAATAAGGACAAGGAAGCGATTCTCCTGCCTTATCATCCCACGTAAGTCATCCGCACATATCCTTTCATAAGTGATAATCATTCCTTTGCAAGCATGGAGGCTAATTTGAGGTGTACTTAATTTGCACAGCGGGGGCGGCGCCGTCCTCATCGTTCTGTACCTGGAATACTCCCATGCTATGTACTTGGACTCATCGAAGAACCTCAAGAAAAAGGATTACACGCACGTAAAGAGTGTTCTCGATAGTGCCCTATTAACCTTCAGCCTGTCTGGTGGATATATCAAGGTGAAAAGGCATAGGAAGAACGGGTTGGTTTTCTGCCATAAGACCGACTTCTGCTGCATCCAGCAACCGCACACCAGTAAGGCTGATGGATTCTACCTCATGCATCACCTGATCGAGTACAGAAGGATAATCAACGCCTTCGCATGTCAGCTACTACTAAAGATGCCGAGATTGTCAGCTGGGCCACAAGCATAGGAAAGACACTGGATCATCGAATCCGAGCTGAGTTTTATCACGTACAGTGTAAACTTGCCCAAGTGATCATGAAGCAGGTCCTCGAACCAATGGGGATGTTCTACCATGGGCCAATCATGCGGGCTGATGTCCGAGCACTGCTACTCGCTCAGCTTCTGGACCTGAAGCCTTTCAAGAAGCTCGGGTGCTTCCTCCCTGACTATGAAGATTGGACCGCCGACATGGAGGACTGATTGTCGATGACAATGTGTCACTACTGTCTTTCTATCGCAAAACTTTGAATTTATGCACGGCGAAACTATGTGGTGTAATTAAACCGCGTGGTCCTGAACTAGCATAGATCACTCTAGTTAATTAGCTTGGGTATGAGGAACTTCATCATTTATGTTTATTATATATAGGTTGCTTGTATTTTGCTAATTATGCCTCTTTGTTTTCTTAAGTACATTATGTTGCATATTATCGTTCAATTCATCAACTGACGATGCATGTACATAGATCAGAGATGGCGAGGGACTGCTACGCCTTGTTCATTGGGAGAGTTCTAGGAGTCTACAACCACTGGCCAGACGCTCAGGCCCAGGTGGACAAGTACCCGGGTGCTAGCCACAGAGGGTTCGACAGCAGAGCTCAAGCGGAAAGTAGTTACTTGAGGTGGACGCTCCGGCAAGAGCAGGGGCGGGACCGCCGGTGCCTCAAGTACTACATAGTCGCGCTCTTGCTCATGCTGATCACTCTTCTCTTCTACATCATGGTTTAGATAGAGATGATGAAACTTGTGTGTGTGCCATGACCATGCAGTTGCACTTATTCGAGACATGACATGACTTGTGTATCGCTATTTTCGAGATGTGATGATATTTGTGTTGAATGATGATGATGATGATGATGGTATGATGAGACTACTGTATGTCTATGATATGATGAGAATAGTGTATGTTTAGTATGATCTGATGAAACTACTATATAGAGCCTGTATAAATACATCACAAATACATAGAGGGGGTGTAAATCTATGAAAGCAGGAATACTAGCAGTAGCGCTGGAAAGCATCTACTGGCAGCGCTGGACTAGCAGCAGCGCTTTGTTTGTTCAAGTGCTACAGAGAGTTTAGCAGTAGCGCTGGTCAGGACAGTGCTACTGCTAACCATACTTACCAGTAGCGCTGCCCGTACCAGCGCTACTGCTACAACTTAGCTGTAGCACGGTAGCAGTAGCGCTGGACCCAGTGCTACTGCTATGTATATTTCAAGCACTACTACTAGGGTTTTCCCTAGTAGTGATGGTGGAGAGATGATATCGGACGGAAGGAGGAAGAGATGGGTGTGAGCCCGTACCTCGCCCACGTTCCCTTTTTATAGGCGGACGAGGCCAGGGGCTGGCTCCTCACCCAGGAGGCAACCACCCCGATCCACAAATCCGACTCCTCTGTGTCACTAACGGCGCACGGAATCAAGACCGACCTCCTGCGCCTATCCATGGCACCTGGCTTTCTGCCTTGGCACTCATTCCCGTGCCCTCCGTGTCCGCCACCAACCCTGCGCAACGCATGCAGCATATGTGGTAGGAACGGCGGGGGCAGGGGAGTTAGTGGAATGGCAGTTACCGCCCCATGAATGTGGGACGTGGGTGACCCACGGGACATGGCATAAATCTCCCCCACGACGTCTTGCACGACGCACGAAAAAACCAGAAATTGACTCAAGCACAGGTTAATGAAGAAGCAAGGAAAATATCAAAAAAAAAGGATATCAGCGCAAGACCCCTGCCTGTGTACCTGATAGGGCCTACCCCAAGGATGCTCGGCAGCACGTTTGGGCCAGGCCCGGGGGCTCCAGTCGGTGCAAAAAAACCTCACGTATGTTGCCCAGACTATACACAGGCTCAAGTGGCAGAAATGCAAGCAACACCGAGCATTCAAGACAAAACCAAGCCAGAGAGAGAAAGCTCTTTGAGAAATCAAATGGCGGATCAAGAAGACCAGGACAAGCCAAGACAGCAAGACATCACTAAGGAAAAACCTCCCTTGCCGGGCAGGTGAGCCTGGTCAGGTCGAGGCCACCCCAAAGGCAAGTCCCAAGACTTCCCCGGCAAGGATTGCCAGGGCCACTGGCGGCCTACATCCCCGCCAAGACTCCACCACTCCACCGCTCCACCGCATCACAACGCGAGTCATCCATCGGTGCGGTGTCGAGCCCCCAGATAACTAAGTGGCTGTCATTTGGCACGTGGCGGCCATTTAGGAGGAAGATCACCTCCATATGACACCCGTCCAGAGGCGTGTCAAGCAGACAGATGGAAGGTGACCAAAGCGGCGCGGCAGGCCTGCCAGGCCGCATCCACGGCGTGACACATGGCAGTGCCTTTAATGCACTTTGTCCTAACTACCAGAGTTAGGTATGATAGCACTGTTAGCTATCTAATCGCTGGATAATGACCGATTTGCCATTGTGCTAACCCCTTGGCCTATAAAAGGAGGACCGTGGCAACCTTAGAAAGGATTCAAACCCTGTACTCATGCGCGCGTAGCTGCTATCCCCAAGGCGACCTTGTCGGGCTCGAGCGCCACGCGTTCTTCACGGTCTCCCCATCAATCCACCAAAGCAGGAGTAGGGATTTACACTTCTCAGTGGCCCAAACCTAGGTAAAAACCACCAGCGTCACTACTGTCATGCTGTCCCACAGCCTCCGCTCTTTGTGCAATGCGTCCTCTCCCCTGCCGAACCACAAAGGGGTCGATGGCCTCATAGGTGGCCGTGTTCTACCACGACAATACTTTAGATACTAAAATTGCTTTGTTCTTAGTGGAAAATGTAAAGAACCTCCTGGCTTTGAGAAAAGCCCAATTAGAGGGTGAAAACTAAGGATGACAATACTTGATAATATGCATTACGCCTAGCTAGGGGCATAAAACAATAGCGCTTGTTGGGAGGCAACCCAATAGTTATCTTATTTTTCTTGGTTTTTATGTTTTTTTGTCTTCACACAATTATGCTACTGTTGTGATTGTGTTTTTATGTTTTAATAAGTGTTTTTGCCAAGTAAAGCCTTTGGGATGATTTGGTTAATAGTTGATTTGATTATGTGAAAAATAGAAACTTTTGCGCCTAGTACTGGAAATTTTAAAATTCATTGGAACGCAATAAATTCTGAATTTTTTACATATTATTTATATACAAATTGCCCATGTTGCCCTAATTTTTTAGAATTTTTGGAGTTACAGAAGTATTGCGTTTGTTCAGATCATTACAGATTGTTCTGTTTTTGACAGATTCTATTTTTGTTGCATAGTTTGCTTGTTTTAATGATGTTATGGGTCATATCGGGGGGTATAAGTCATGGAGAAGTTAGAATACAGTAGGTATTATGCAATAATAAAATATGAATGGGTTGACAACAATACCTAAAGTTCATGATTTGCTTGTTATACTAATGGATCTCATGAGGTTTCTGTTGAGTTTTGTGTGCTGAAGTTTCAACTTTTGGGTGAGATCATGATAGATGAAGGGATAAGGAGTGACAATACCCTAAGCTTGGGTATGCCCAAGGCACCCTAGGTAATATTCAAGGACCACCAAGCATCTAAGCTTAGGGATGCCCAGGAAGGCATCCCCTCTTTCGTCTACCATCCATCGGTATATTACTTGGAGCTATATTTCTATTCATCACATGATATGAGTTTGGCTTGGAGCGTCGTGTATTATAGGAGTCTTTTCTTTTTTTCTTTTTAGTTTGCAACAATCATTGTTTGCTACACACACCTTTTGACAGGGACACTCATTTATTCATGATTTATTAGAATACTCTATGTGCTTCACTTATATCTTTTGAGCTAGGCAGTTGCTCTAGTGCTTCACTCATATCTTTTAGAGCAGGACGGTGGTTATATATTAAATAAATAGTTGCACCCTCATGCTTCACTTATATATTTTTTAGAGTCTAATAAATAGTAATGGCAATATGCACGGGTTATGAAATTGGTCCTGATATGATAGGTATTCAAGAGGGATATAATAAAAACTTTCATGTAGATCACTGAATATCATAAGTTTGATTCCTTGCAATATTTTTGAGATATAGAGATGGTGATATGGGGTTGTACTAGTGAATAATTGTGGTTTAGTAAGAATATTGGTGTTAAGGTTTATGATTCCCGGAGCATGCACGTATAGTCTCTAGTTATGCTAAGAAGTTGGAGCATGACTTATTATTGAGTGTCTTCCTTTGCGTGAAGGTCGGGGGCACGCCATGGTTAACTCCTACCAACCTCCCCCAAGGGGCATGCGTAGTAGTACTTTTCTTCGAGGGCTAATAGACTTTCACAGTAAGTATGTGAGTTCTTTATGACTACTGTGAGTCCATGGATTATACGCACTCTCACCTTTCCGCAATTTGCTAGCCTCTTCGGTACCGTGCATTACTCTTTCTCACCTCAAGAGTCGGTGCAAACTTCGCCGGTGCATCCAAACCCCGTGATATGATACACTCTATCACACAAAAGCCTCCTTATCCTTAAAAAGCCACCATATCTACCTATCATGGCATTTCCATAGCCATTCCGAGATATATTGCCATGCAACTTCCACCGTTTCGTTATTATGAGATACATCATCATTGTCATATTGCTTTGTATGATCAGATAGCTGACATAGTATTTGTGGCTCAGCCACTGTTCATCATTATCGTACATGTTACGCTAGTATCATTGCACATCCTGGTACACTGCTAGAGGCATTCATATAGAGTCATATGTTTAAGTTTTATCGAGTTGTAAGTAAATAGAAGTGTGATGATCATGATTATTAGAACACTGTCCCAGTGAGGAAATAAAAAAAGGAAAAAGAGAGGTCAAAAAGAGCCCAGCAAAAAAATGATGAGAGAAAAAGAGAGAAGGGGCAATGTTACTATCCTTTTCCGCACTTGTGCTTCAAAGTAGCACCATGTTTTTCATATAGAGAGTCTCTTATGTCATCACTTTCATATACTAGTGGGAATTTTTCATTATAGAACTTGGCTTGTATATTCCGATGATGGGCTTCCTCAAATGCCCGAGGTCTTGATGAGCAAGCAAGTTGGATGCACACCCACTTAATTTTCAGTTTGAGCTTTCATACACTTATAGATCTTAGTGCATTCCTTGCATGGCAATCCCTACTCCTCTCATTGACATCAATTGATGGGCATCTCCATAGCCCGTTGATTACCCACATTAATGTGAGACTATCTTCCTTTTTGTCTTCCCCCTATTAATCTCTACCACGCATTCTATTCCACCCATAGTGCTATGTCCATGGCTTACGCTCATGTATTGTGTGGGGGTTGAAAAAATCTGAAGCGCGTTAAAAGTATGAACCAATTGCTTGGCTGACACCGGGGTTGTACATGATTTATATTTTGTGTTAAGAAGATGGAGCATGACAAGGCTATATGATGTTGTAGGGATAGCGTTCTTTAACATTTTTATTTTGGAAGGCATGATTGTTTGTTGGGATGCCTGAGTATTGATGTCTTTATGTCAAATTATAGACTATTGCTTTTAATCATTCGGATCTTAATGTTCATACCATAAAAGAAAGATTACATGATAGACATGTTAGGTGGCATTCCACATCAAAAATTCTGTTCTTATCATTTACCTACTCAAGGACGAGCAGGAATTAAGCTTGGGGATGCTTGATACGTCTCCAACGTATCTATAATTATTTATTATTCCATGCTATTATAATATCGATCTTGGGTGTTTTATATGCATTTATATGCTATTTTATATCATTTTTTGGGACTAACCTATTAACCTAGTGCCCACTGCCAGTTGTTGTTTTTTGCTTTTTAGAAAATTAATATCAAACGGAGTCCAAACACGATGAAACTTTACGGTGATTTTTTATGGACCAGAAGGGACCCACGAAGGTTCGGGAGAAGACCAGTAGAGCCACGAGAGAGCGTCAAGCTCACCAGGCATGCCCTAGGGGGGCGCCCCCGGGCTTGTGGGCCCCTCGTGGCCCCTCTTGACCAAATTCCATATCTATAAATTCCCAAATATTCCTAATATACCAGAGAGCCACCCAAAACACCTTTTCTGCTGCTGCAAGCTTCTGTTCTTTCGTGATCCCATCTGGAAGCCTTTTTCGGCACTCTGCCAGAGGGGGGAATCGATCAAGGAGGGATTCTACATCATCCTTGCTACCCTATCGATGATGCCTGAGTAGTTCACCACAGACCTATGGGTCCATAGCTAGTAGCTAGATGACCTCTTTCTCTCTCTTTAATCTTCAATACAATGTTCTCCTCAATGTTCTTGGAGTTCTATTCGATGTAATCTTATTTCGCAGTGTGTTTGTTGGGATCCGATGAATTGTGGGTTTATGATCAGATTATTCATGAATATTAATTGAGTCTTCTCTGAACTCTTTTATGCATGATTGTTATAGCTTTGTATTTCTCTCCGATCTATCCATTTGGTTTGGCCAACTAGATTGATTTATCTTGCAATGGGAGATGTGATTTGTGATGGGTTCAATCTTGCGGTGCTCTATTTCAGTGACAAAGCAGGGGCAAGACACATATTTGTATTGTTTCCATTAAGGGTAAAATGATGGGGTTTATTCATAGTAGTTGCGTTTACTTTGTCTACATCATGCCATCTTGCTTACACTACAAAAAAAAGACACATCCGTGACATTATGGCCCAAACGAAAACTTTTTCTGTCATGGTTATAACACTTCTATGACAATAATTGTGACAAAAACACGCATCATCGTATATGTGGTGGGCTCCTGTTGGTGCAATATTTGCCCTCTTGTGTTTTGGAGATTGTTGACAGAAACAGGCATGGACTGATTTGTTTGCTAGTGCACACAGAGAGAAATAGTCCATGCAGAACCGAAGAGAATGTTGTCTCAGGTGTCAAGTTCGAGGAACTTCACCGAAGAATATTTGCGTTGCAGAGAAGAATGAGCTACATCTGTTGAGAACATGTAGATGAGAAGATTGATGTGAAGGAGTTAACCCCTCGAAAATTTATTGCTGATGTGAAGCAATTGGTTCGGAGTTTCTGTCTGAAGAAAATTGACCAAAGTGAATGGAAATCGAAGACAAAGTGAAGACGTAGTATTCATTTCGTTGTTCTTATTCCATTCATTTGAGTCATAGGACCTCCGTACTATTAAGAGGGGTATAGATTCTCGAAGCTTAGATCCGTTGTGATGCTTAGCCCAAAAACCTATGCGAGACTAAGAAAATCTTTGTATGTTTTGAATGATTACCTGCCAGCAGTAGACGTTGTTTTTTGTGCTACAGGAGATATCTTTCGAACTGAGGAGTTAGCATTACTTGCTCCGCAAGGAATGTTATCGTTGTGCTCAATTTCCGACCGTGGGACTCGTGTCGTTCGGCCATTGGCTGCTCCACATGTCCAATATTGTCATTTCCCTTCAGGGAAGGCTGAGGCTATAAATAGCCACCCCACTCCAACGTTGCCCGTTGGCTGCTCCGCTTAATATTTCTGAGAAGATTGATTGAGCATCCCCTCTCTGAGTGATTTGAGTTTAAGATCCACCGAGAGAAAAATCAAGAGCCAAAACTTAGACAGTGGTCGGGCATCACAGTAGTTCTGAGTTTAGAGTTCTTGTACCTATTACTCTTGAGAGCTACATACTCTCTAGACGGATAGGTGTCGGCTCGAGTGTTGAAGAGTTGTTGTCTTCACCAAGCAAGATCTTCAGCAACCAAGATTCATTGTGGTTCGCGAAGAGGTCTGTCAAAGGTTTGGAGATCGCCGACAAGTATCTACCATGAGTGAAATCAACTGGAGTCTCATCAGCTTTGAGTTGAAGGAGAATAGGGCGAAGAGAGTTTATCTTCTGTGTTAAATCATAACCCCTCCAACTAGACGTAGTCCTTTGGCAGAAGGAAAAACTGGTCTACCAAATCCATCTGTCGCCATCGAGCACCACTGGTTCACTCTACTTTACTGCATTACCTTCAATAGTTTACTTTCGTGCTCTATGACGATAGTTTATCTGATCAATCATTGATTGTTGCATATCATTCGTCTCTATCATCTCTGTCGTTCCCACTTGTTATCGTTCGTTGCTCTCCATGTTGCATTCTCATCATTCAGTGTAGTCATTCCAGTCGTATACATTTCTATTCGCACTTGTTAAGACTGGCGTGATTTCCCCGTGTCATTTTTCATTCTTCTCGTCATAGTTCTTTCTCGTATTTTATCTTGGTAATTCATACCTTGTTCTCTCATGTTATTACATCTGTCTGCATATTGCATTACCATCGTTATTGTCAAACCTGTCATATCCTATGCTCGAACCATTATTGCTTCCTACCTCGATAGAAATGTTCCTCAATAGCATGCTTGCTTAAGATCGTTTCTACCGAACCTTATTTCTGCTGCTGTGTTTGGGATCAGTTCATAACATTCAAAAGAATTTTTACAAAAAATCATGACAGAAAATGGGCTTTTCGTCCTGGGCGGGTGATACGTCTCCAATGTATCTATAATTTTTTATTGTTCCATGCTATTATATTATCAATCTTGGATGTTATACATACATTTACTCGCAACTTTATATCATTTTTTGGGATTAACCTATTAACTTAGTGCCCAGTGCCAGTTGCTGTTTTTTTCTTGTTTATTACTTTGCAGAATATCAATACCAAACGAAGTCCAAATGCCATGAAACTTTTTTGAGATTTTTTTCTGGCAATAAGAGACCCTGGAAGCTTTTGGAGGCCACGAGAAGATGGGCCAGTGGCCCGTTAGGCACCAGGTGCGTCAGGGGCCTCTAGCGCGCCCTGGTGGGTCATGGGGCCCACGTGGCTCTGTTTGACCTACCTCTGCCTCTATAAATACTCTAAAATCCCAAAACCCTTAGGGGAGTCGACAAAATACTTTTTCCGCCACCACAAGTTCCAGAACCACGAGATCCAATCTAGAGGCCTTTTCCGGCACTCTGCCGGAGGGGGCAACGATCACGAGGGGTTGTTCATCATCCTTGCTGCCCCTCCGATGATGTGTGAGTAGTTTACCACAGACCTACGGGTCCATAGTTAGTAGCTAGATGGCTTCTTCTCTCTTTTTGATATTCAATACAATGTTCTCCTCGATGTTCTTGGAGATCTATTTGATGTAATGACTTTTTGCGGTGTGTTTGTTGTGATCCGATGAATTGTGAGTTTATGATTAGATCTATCCATGAATATTATTTGGGTTTTCTGTGAACTCTTTTAAGCATGGTTGTTATAGCCTCTATTTCTTCTCCGATTTATTGGTTTGGTTTGGCCAACTAGATTGATTTATCTTGCCATGGAAAGAGGTGCTTTGTGATGGGTTCGATCTTGCGGTGCCCAATCTCAGTGACAGAAAGAGACATGACACGCATGCATCATTGCTATTAAGGGTAACAAGATGGGATTTATTTCGTACGTGAGTTTATCTTGTCTGCATCATGTCATCTTGCTTAAAGCATTACTCCATTTTTTTCATGAACTTAATACACTAGATGCATGCTGGATAGCGGTCGATCTATGGAGTAATAGTAGTAGATGCAGAATCATTTTGGTCCACTAATCTTGGAAGTAATATCTATATACATGATCATTGCCTTGGTTATTGTCATAATTATTTGCTTTTCTGTCAATTGCCCAACAGTAATTTGTTTACCCACCATATGCTATTTTCTTGAGAGAAGCCTCTAGTGAAAACTATGGCCCCCGGGTCAATTTCCTATCATATACTAAAACCAAAAATACCTTTTTGCAATTTTCCTTTATTTATTTTATTTTGTGTTTTAGTTAGATCTATTTATCAAAACCTATACAATATAATCTATCTCAATACCGTTGAGGGATTGACAACCCCTCTACGCGTTGGGTTGCGACTATTTGTTGTTTGTGTGCAGGTGTTGTTTACATAGTGTTGCTTGGTTCTCCTACTGGATTGAGAACCTTGATTTCATAACTAAGGGAAATACGTATCTCTACTGTATTGCATCATCCCCTCCTCTTCGAGGAAATCCCAACACAGCTCACAAGTAGCAGGAAGAATTTCTTGTGCCGTTGCCGGGGAAACATCATCAACATCCATCAGGTACCTACGAATAAACTTTCATCTCATTGCATTTACATTATTTGCCATTTGCCTCTCATTTTCATCTCTCCCACTTCTAAAAAGTTTTTGCAAAAATACAAAAATATTTTCCGTTTGCCTTTTCTTTTACCTGTTTGTTTGTTTGCTTGTTTTGCATTTATGACTCGAAAAACAGAAAAGAAACAAGAAAATTAAAGATGGATCCTCATCCTCTTGCTAATCTTTTTAAAAGATCAAATTATGATGAACCAATTGCTAGTAATTTGAGTGCACTGGATTATATTTATGAAGTTTTGCTTCAAAATCATGAATCTAAAAATTGTGATGAAGTATTACGAGAAGAAATTTATAAAATGATTCACGATAGCTCCTTGAAAGAAAAGCATGATTGCAATGATGTTACTATAAATTCTATTAATGTCAATTGTGTTAATGATATGCACAATCCCAAGCTTGGGGATGATGATTTTGTTATGTCCACTACACATTGTAATGATCATGATTGGGGTGATGCTTCTTATGATCTTGGAAATTTATTTAAGCCTCATGATGAATATGATATTGATAATAATGTTTGCAATAATATTGAAAGTAGGTTTCGAAGAGCGTCAACTTTAGGTAAAAATAATCCCACACATTTGGAGAGTGTTCAATCTTATGAATTTTTTGATAAAAGTGGGTTCGGAAAGGTAATGACTCTAGTTGATGTTAATCCCACTATCTTGGAAGATTGTAAAACTTTTATACATGTGGATCATGAAGATAAATTTTTATATGATAGCTATATTGTTGAATTTGATTATAATCCTACATGTAATTATTATGAGAGAGGAAAATATGGTTGTAGAAATCTTCATGTTACTAAATTACCTCTCTTCATGTTGAGATTGTTATTGTTTATTTCTTCTTACTTGCATATGCTAGATATTTCGTGTCTTGATAATTAGTTTGCTTGTAAAATTCCTATGCATAGGAAGATAGTTAGACTGAAATGTGCTTGTGACATGTTTCATGATGCTCTCTTTGTGTTTCGATTATTATCTTTTATGTCAGCATCAATAAAATCTCAAGCCTATCTTGATGGCTATAAAGAAAGAGCTTGTTGGGAGACAACCCAATAATTCTCCTTTTCTGTTTTATTGAGTTCACAAAATAATGCTACTGTTATGATTATTTATTCATGTTTTAATTAGTGTTTGTGCCAAGTAAAGCCTTTAGGATGGTTTGGATGATAGTTGATTTGATTCTGTGCATTAACAGAAACTTTTGCATCCAGTAGCAGAATTATCAAAATTTTCTGGAACGTGGAAAAATTCTGACTTTTTTACACATGATTGATATACAAATTTTCAACGTTGTCCAAAGTTTTCAAAAAATTTGGAGTTACGGAAATATGGGCTTAATTCAGTTTTCTACAGACTGTTCTTTTTTTGACAGATTATGTTTTCGTTGCATTGTGTGCTTATTTGGATGAATCAATGGACTGTATCGGGGGGTATAAGCCATGGTAAAGTTATAATATAGTATGTATAATTAAATAACAAAATATGAATGGGTTTGCAACAGTACTTAAAGTAGTAAATTGTTTTCTTATACTAACGGATCTCACAAAGGTTTTTGTTAAGATTCGTGTGATTGAAGTTTTCAAGTTTTGGGTGAGATCACGATGGATGAAGGAATAAGGAGTGGCAAGAGCATAAGCTTGGGGATACCCGAGGCACCCCAAGGTAATATTCAAGGACTCCCAAGCAACTAAGCTTGGCGATGTCCTGGAAAGTATCCCCTCTTTCTTGAAACGACCATCGGTAATTTTACTTGGAGCTATATTTTTATTTGTCACACATCATGAGTTTTGCTTCGAGCGTCTTGTATTATATGAGTCTTTGCTTTGTTTGCTATTTAGTTTGTCACAATCATCCTTGTTGAACACACTTGTTTGAGAGAGCCACAAGCATATCATGATTTGCTAGAATACTCTATGTGCCTCACTTAAATTTTTTGAGCTAGGCAGTTGCTCTAGTACTTCACTTATATCCTTTTGAGCACGGCGGTGGTTATATTTTAAAGAAATGCATTCTCATGCTTCAGTTATATTATTTTGAGAGTTAGTAAATTTTAAAGAAATATTCTCTCATGCTCTCATGCTTCACTTTAATCTTTTTGAGAGTTAAAAAAAGCAAGGGTAATTTGCACAAGATGTGAATTTGGTCCCAAAGTGATAGATATCCAAGAGGGATATAATAAAAACTTTCATGAAGATCATTGGATATTATAAACTTCATTCCTTGCAATAGTTTTGCGATATGGAGATAGTGATATGTGAGTCATGTTGGTGAGAAATTATGCTTTAGTAAGAATATTGGTGTTAAGGTTTGTGATTCCCTATGCAAGCACGAAAGTCAATAGTTATGCAACGAAGTTACATCCTACTTGTGGTGCATTATTCAGTGTTAGTTATGTTTAATGCTCATTTATGATCGTTTTCGTTTTTTGGTTGGTCGCTTCTCAAACTATTTGCTAGCCTTCATTTATACTAAGCAGGAATGCTACTTGTGCATCCAACTCCTAAACCCAAAGTTGTGCTAAATGAGTCCACCATACCTACCTATATGTGGCATTTCCATGTCATTCCAAGTAAATTTGTACGTTCCAACTCTCATTTTCAAAATGAATTTCCTTTTTGTGTGCCTGTATCGCTCATGAAGAGCCAGGGTGGCCAATATTTTCCATGCTAGGTATGTTATTCTCAATATGAGTGTTTATTCACTTATCATTGCACGAGATTGTGCCAGGTAATAGGGATGCCTAGTCCCAAAATGAAAAGAATTTATTTATATGTTGTTAATAATAAATTCTTTGGGAAGTGTTGGTATGGAAGGCACCTGTGGATACGGCTAGCCATGAATTGTGTGAGTATGGTGGAAAGGAAGTAAACTTTACTTTTTGTTTGGGAACCGCCTATGATTTATCTAGCATGGAAGATATTGGGAATTCTCGGTCGTTTTCGTTGACAGGAAAAGCATGCCTCTCAAAATAATTTTATCTCTCAATTTAAGATATGAGCTCTGGCACCTCTACAAATCTCTGCTTCCCTCTGCGAAGGGCCTTTCTATTTGCTTTTATGCAAAAAAAATTATTTTGAGTCTCCATCTTCTCTTATAAAGCACCAACTAGGGAACACTATTCTCATACTTATGCATTGGATGTAGCTAATATTTGAGCGTATTTCATGAATGGATCAATGATTGAGCATAACGGGCTAGGGATAGCTTTCTTTAGCGTTGATATTTTGAAAGACATGGTTGCTTGTTGATATGCTTGAGTATTGGTGTCTTGATGTCAATAATAGATTATTGCTTTGATTCATTTAAAGTACAAATGTCCATGCTACAAAAGAAAAGAATATGTGATGAACATGATAGGTAGCATTCCACATCAAAAAATTTGTTTTTATCATTTACCTACTCGAGGACAAGCAGGAATTAAGCTTGAGGATGTTGATACGTCTCCAATGTATCTATAATTTTATTGCTCCATGCTGTTATTATCAATCTTGGATGTTTTACATACATTTACTAGCAACTTTATATCATTTTTTTTGGGACTAACCTATTAACTTAGTGCCCAGTGCCAGTTGCTATTTTTTGCTTGTTTTTTACTTTGCAGAATATCAATACCAAACGAAGTCCAAATGCCACGAAACTTTTTGGAGATTTTTTTCTGGCAATAAGAGACCCAAGAAGCTTCTGGAGGCCACAAGAGGATGGGCCAGTGGCCCACTAGGCACCTGGACACGCCAGGGGCCTCTGGCGTGCCCTGGTGGGTAGTGGGGCACACGTGGCTCCGTTTGACCTACCTCCGCCTTTATAAATACTCTAAAATCCCAAAACCCTCAGGGGAGTCGACGAAATACTTTTTCCGCCGCCGCAAGTTCCAGAAGCACGAGATCCAATCTAGAGGCCTTTTCTGGCACTCTGCCGGAGGGGGCAACGATCACGGAGCGGTTCTTCATCATCCTTGCTGCCCCTTCGATGATGTGTGAGTAGTTTACCACAGACCTACGGGTCTGTAGTTAGTAGCTAGATGGCTTCTTCTCTCTTTTTGATTTTCAATATAATGTTCTCCTCGATGTTCTTGGATATCTATTTGATGTAATGACTTTTTGCAGTGTGTTTGTTGGGATCCGATGAATTGTGAGTTTATGATCAGATCTACCCATGAATATTATTTGGGTTTTCTCTGAACTCTTTTATGCATGATTGTTATAGCCTCGTATTTCTTCTCTGATTTATTGGTTTGGTTTGGCCAACTAGATTGATTTATCTTGCCATGGGAAGACGTGCTTTGTGTTTGGTTCGATCTTGCGGTGCTCAATCTCAATGACAGAAAGAGACATGACATGCATGTATCGTTGGTATTAAGGGTAACAAGATGGGATTTATTTCATACGTGAGTTTATCTTGTCTACATCATGTCATATAGCTTAAAGCATTACTCCGTTTGTCCATGAACTTAATACACTAGATGCATGCTGGATAGCGGCCGATGTCTGGAGATGCACCTGCATGACATTCTTTGGGCCATCCATGACTTAAAAAAATCGTGGTAGAACTGAGGGCGAGGAAAATTTTGGCGAGTTCTCGGTTATGGTGGGTGGTTGGGGCCGAGCGATGGATTATGGTTTGCACGTTTGTCTCTCATACGCGTGTGTGTGGGAGGTGTTCGCTAACTGAACTCGAGCGAGGCATCGGCTTACTGAACCCGAGCGATCGCACTAGCTATGTACTGAAGCCGAATGGTCCCTTCGCTGCTAACTGAAGTTGAGCTATTCCTTCACTGCTAACTAAACCGGCTCCTTCGCTACTAACTGAATCCGATCAATCGTTGCTGCTTACTGAACAACTCAAGACCCTCGCGAGGGGCCAAGCCTCACGAGGCGGACGACACCAAGACCTCCACGAGGGGCAGCCTCCCTAGGCTGGCTCCCGAGGAGCAGAGATATCAATGCAAGCCACACCTCGCGAGGTTCACCTGACGTGAGCCATGACGACCATGACCAGGCGGGCGCCAGCGGGCACAGTGTACCAGTTTCCTCTTTGGTGCCAAGGAGGCAAGAGCAGGTGCGGAGTCCCTAGGAATCAAGCAAAGGTTTCCATATCGGTGCAACAAGACCAGGACCGCCAGGACGGCAGGACAGAGGTCATCGCGGAGCCCACTGCAGCGTCACCGCCAGAGGCTTTTGCAGGCGAAGACTACTTTTGTCAGGATAACTTGTACTGGTTGTCTCCCTTCGAATTTGGCCGTTGTGGGATTCCTTCCCGCCTATATTTGGGAAGAGGGCCAAGGCCACTATAAATAGGACTTAGCCACCACCATAGAGGGGGATCAGATCCGTTCCGCCCTCACCACCTCACCAGCTCATCAAGCTCAAGAACACCTCACCTCCTGACGTCGTTCCATCACTGTACTAGTTCATCCTCAGCCCTCCGAGGCAATCCACCACAAAGCTGGAGTAGGGTATTACACCGCAAGGTGGCCCGAACCAAGATAAACTGCTGTGTCTCTTGTCCCTTGGGTTTGTCAAGCTAGGCTGTGGAATCATTGAGCAGGCAGACTGGGGAGGGAGAGTTCTTCGCACGCACCCCAGAGTTTGAACCTCTCAAGGGTCTGCGGAACCTCGAATCCGACAGCCTACTTCCTGCTTGTTTGCTTATTGCTTGGAGATCAATTACAAGGGAGAGGATTTGCTTGACCTAGCTATTGATCGATTGTGACCTAGTCTATCTACCTCAGGGACCCGCCTTTATATACAGGTTGAGGCCCTGGGCTTACAAGAGTCCGGGTCGTACTATGATCGGTGACTTAGCCTCTCTCTAACTTGCCTTGTTCTCTAAGTCAGGAAATTCCCGGCGACTTGCCTTCCTGGCTATGAGCCGCCATCTTTGGACACCGGGCCTTGAATCGGCCCACTCTGTGACCCGCCCTTCTGGTCTTCACCTGGGCACCACGCCCCTCCTTGAGTCATGCTCTCTAAGCCGCCACCGGTATGACCCGGCCCAATATGGCGGGTTATATCGCGGGGTTATATCCCCAACATTAGCCCCCAGATTGATGTGAATTCATTCACGTCAATCTCCGGCCTTATAATCTGGCGGCTTGTCTTCTGGTCAAACCTGCATCTTCCTGGGTCAGGAAATGCTGGCTTAGGATACCTCCAGACTTGTTGTTTTTCTTGTTCTCCTATTGATGATGTCATTCGCCGGAAATTCAGGAAGTCCATGCTGTCATTTTATCTCTCCGGCTCTTCGCCTTATAAATATACGCGAGCGGCCCCTCTTTTCACTTTTACCTTGCCCCGCCGCTTCTTCTTCTTCCTCGAGTTAAAGCTCTCCGCTGTGCCGCTGCTTCTGTTCGTCCACCACTGGCCGACCCATCCAGGACCGCAACGCCATCCAGTGTTCGTCGGAGCTCGGTTAGGCATATCCGCCGCCCTCTGCAACCGGTAGGTGCACTATCCTCTTTTCTTCAGATCTGTACTAGTTCCATTATAGTCCGTCAGAGTTCATCGAAGTTCACTGCTCATTCATCACCATTGCTAATCTAGATGTAGTTTTAATGAGCTTTCTCATAGAAATGTGGCGGCATGAGCGACGACACCATTTTTGCATCTAGAATACTTAGATCCCTTCAAGAATCCATAGGTTAGGCAACCATTGCTCCAACGCTTAGTCTTTAGGTTTAGCAATTATTTTTCCTTTTTGAACTGTCTGTAGATCCATGATTATAGGTGCTTCGGTAGAAACTTGTTAGTCTCATACTTAGTAGAAAATTTAGCAATCTCCGACCTAGGATAAGACGCCTTCATGTTTCTGGCGGCTCATCATTGTAATTGCAACTCACCAGTTTTAGGCACTACTCTGTTATTAAGCCGGCTCATCAATTTGGGCGGCTCACTCTTCCTTTAATGATCATGCCATCTTTTATAATCCACCAGGCGAGTTGTCATTTCATAAATGACCCACCATTTATATTTCCGCAGCTCCTAGCCCTTTTTTAGGCGGCTCATCATGTAAAAGACCACAATTTGCAACTGGGTGCCTTCCCAAGTTTCCCAGCTCGTGCTCAATGATTATAAAGAACAAGGGTTTCTACCGTCTCAAGAGGAAATTGGCTGGCGAGCAGCCCAAAGAGACGAGGTTCACCAACCCGGCGAAGGAGAAGTCGTGGTATTTACAGACCATCTTCTCACAGGCTTCTCTCTGCCCGGGTCAAAAAAATTCCAGGACGTCTTAAATTTCTTCAACCTTCATCCTCAAGATCTAGCCCCTAATTCTATCTCCAACTTGTGCCAATTCCAAGTCCTTTGTGAAGTGTACTTTCAAATGGAGGCCACTTACCCCTCTTCAAGGAGTTTTTCTGCATCAACCGTCAGACAGAATGTGCTGATGGCCCCAGCTTGGAACTCGGCGGGGTCTCGATTTAGAGGCAGAGAGACGGCTCTTTTTCTCCAGCTACTCTACCAAGTAATCCTAAGGGATGGGTTAAGACTTGGTTTTATTACAAGAACACAACCCCAGCTGATGAGAATCCCTTACCGGGTTATAGACCTGACCGTCTTCCCATTGATTTTGCACTTCCTAGCCGGGATCCAGAAGAACATGCTCAAGTCGCCTCTGCATACCCCAAACTCAGGGCCTTACTGGCCAATGGCCTAATGGGGGTTGACCTAACCCAGTGCTGGATTACCTGGAGGATACTACCATTAAGCCGCCGAACTGGGTTAATGTGCAACTATTCAGGTGACTCAAAAGACGCTCAATGGTTCAGTCCTGTTAACTTGGAAGCCGATGATATAAACAAAATTGTGAAGAAGCTGCTTGGGGAGTCTCAAGAAGCTTGCAATAAGACGGGGCTGAGCCCGTTTTATGCCCTTAACCCGGCTCTGGCAGTAAGTACTCATATAATTATTTGTCCGGATCATCAGTCTTTACCTTGATTGACCCTTTGTCAAATTTTTCCAAAACTGTGCAGGCCGACTCTCCCTTCTGGAACAAGAAGATAAAGAAAACACAAGTACGCAAGCGCACTTGTGCTTCGACTGCCCGAAAATATGAGCCAGCCAACAAGAATGACATGCCCGAAGAAAATGAGTCACAGGTAGACCTTGAATCCCTTGGCCGCCTTTTCATTGAACTCCCTGATGCTTCTTATTCTCAGGGTGATGCTAAATAAAATTGGGCTGATGATGCTGAGGTAATTTCCATCTCTTCCGGCTCAGATTCCTTGTCTCCAAAGAAAACAAGGAGGGTCATTCGGAAAGTAAGATTTTCTCATTCGGATGCTCATTTGGATCCAAAATTTATTTTGAAGAAAACCCAGCATGAATCAAGGCGCCACACTCAAAGCGGCTCTAGGGAGCTGCTGGCCGGCTTATCTCATGAACCATCCGCCCGTAAATGGCATAATGAGGTGCCACACAGTCCAACTTCTTCTCTTCCACAAGTCAGCCTCATAAACCTCTTAATCCCTCTGATTCCAATTATCAGGAGTCGCCGCCGTCTTCAGGAGACTCGTCCGCCACTCAGCTGCCGGCTTTGATCATAAATCCGGGGTAAATAATTTTATCAATTGTTGGCGGCTTGTCATGATCACTATTGTGTGTTTTTTAATATGTTGTTTTGATTGTAGGGCCAAAGCTAAAGCCAAGAAGAGAAAGGTTGGTGAGTCTTCAACAACCCCACAGATTCATGAGTCGGGGGATCAGACCTTGGTAACCCCTGAGGCCCACACTAAAATCCCTGAAGATCATCATGATGACCAAGCTGAACCGCTCCAGCAGAATGAACCAGCAGCTATTGATATGGATGCCGAGGCTAACCTGGCGGATGATTTTAATCCACCAAGTCCGGCTCATGCTTCAAGTCCTGCCAAGGCGGCTGAAGATGTTCTTCTTGATGAGAAGATCAATGAAGAAATTACTATCACAGGGGAGGCTTATAAACCTCCAGAGGTCTCCACTGTGCTGACCAAGCTTACGGCAAAAGATGAGACACCCTTGTGTGAGAAGGGAAAGTCAAAACTTGAACTGTCAAACTATGAGGATTTCAGTGTGGATGAGTTGCACACAGGCTATCTGAGCCGCCTTTCCATAAGCCGAGACATGGAAGCCAGTATGGTTAACATGATGAAGAGAAAAATATGAGGTATGATCCATCTTCTCCCCTACCATATATCCTTGTGTAGCCCCCAAGTCTTAAACATAGGAAATCTTGAGTATGTATAAGACTTAAAAAAATAGAAATCTTGTAATGTAGCCCCAAAGGGCCGGGTTATCATGCCAATGATGAGCTGGTCCTTCAAATATATATCTTGCTTAATAGAAACATTAGGTAGCCCCCAAGGGCTGGCTCATCTTCCTGAGATGAGCCGGGTCTTTCAAATAAAGAAACTTTGAAAAAAATAGCCTATAGCCCTCAAAGGCTGACTCATTTGTATGAACTAAGTCGGGTCTTCTTGTGTCCTTTAAAGAAGAAGAAATGACATGCATTAGCCCCCAACTGCTAAGAATATTACTTGCAGTCTGCTTGGGACTTCAATAATAGGATGAACTTACTTGTCATAGCCCCCAAATACCGGGTTAGATATTGTTGCCGGCTTGATTCAAAAATTTATAACTGAATGATCTCTATCTTGCAAGAAGCTTTGAGTACGGCCGAGTCAAATTTGACCGGCTTGAAAAAAGAACTTGAATCTGAAGAATCAAGCTTGCAATCTTCTTTGGAAGAATTGGAGAAAATCAAGCTGGGCTTTGAATCAGAAAAGAAGTCCTTTGAGACTGAGAAAGCCGCCCTGATCAAGCTCGCAGAAGCCGCCGAAGGCCAATTTGCACCGGTTACTGAAGAGCTGGCCAGGTTAAAGCACCATATCTCCCAAATGACCCAGGCCATATTTGGTAAGCAACCCCTCAAGCTCTTGCCAAAAACTTCGCCTAACAAGTCATAGATAAGTGATAACTCGCCTGGCGAGTCATGTATAGTCAATAACTCCCCTGGCGGCTCACACATTGCAATTTTTTGTAGGTGATTGAACACGCAACCTCCAAGATAACTTAATGAAGCTGAAGGCTGTATACTCTTTCATAGAGCAATTATATGCTGGAAGCATCTTTACCATCAAGGCTGTGATGGGTGAAAAAGAGCCGGTGCAATTCATAAAAGATGTACTAAGGCGCCTTTCAACCATCACAAAGTAGATTGATGAACTAAAAATATTAGCCGCCCGAGCAGGTGCAATGACCTTGCTAAGCCGGGCCATAGCCTATGCGCCAGAGTTGGATCCTTCAGAGATGGCCGGCGGGTTCCCACAGTACAAAGATGACGGGACTGAGTTTTCACCTCAAGATTTCGCTCGTTGTGTGAAGGATACTTGAGTGCTTGCGAGTCAACTCATCGCAAAAATGGAATTGAAGAAATATCAGCCGACTTATGATGGCAACAACACGCGAACTCAACCGCCATCATTTACATCTATTGACTTGACTCCTCAATGGCGTAAGCATATCTTTGCTCTTGATGTTGACCCGTCTCCTATCTTGCATGACGAAGCATCTTCCAAGCTTTAACGGATGTCAACTGGAATCTGGACAACCCTCAGATCCAAGACGCAGAAGAGTCGGCGCAGGATAACCCAGAGGCGTCAACTACTAGGGGCCATCAAGAAGCTAACCTGGAGGGGACCAACCCGGATGGCACAGAAGTCAGCTTACAGGAGTAGCTTATACTCCACAAAAACTTGATCGAATATTTTGAGCTCAGCTGGAGGCTTGTAATTGGCTTAGCTAAAACACTTGGTTGCTCTGTCGTGCCTTCGTGCATGTATAATATGTGATCCAACAGTTGCTTGTCTGTTGTTGATTAGCTTGTATCAGCGTGTGTTAATAACCTGCCTTGGATGTCTTGCCCTTACTGTTATGTAGTAAGTGCTCGCACTTTATGGTTGATAAGTCACCTGTAGCAGCTTACCAATGTAGAGGTTCTTTAAGCCTGCAAAAAACTCCACCCAGTTTATAACTGGTGCGAATTAACCCGGCGAGTTATCCACCGGTGACTTATAGTCATTTTAAAGGCTCAATAGCGATCACAAATAACCCGGAGTACTTTTAACCTGACAACTTGTAGTCATTGTCATAATGTGATCCAAGAGCAAAAAATTCCTGAAAAAACAGAAATAGACAATACTAATGTATATATTTAGAAGTCGGCTTTCGAGGCTCGACAAAAAAGACTGGCTTTTGAGGCTCAAGTCTTGCTTCGGTGAAGCTTGGCATGATAACCTTTGTTTATCCTTGCTTTCTGTAAGCCGGCTCTCACGTGACTTAAGCCGCCGTTTTAACCTTGACAAGTTCAGTGTCATAAAGATTGACTGTCAAGAGTATGACGGGTCACCTTTTCGGAGTAGCATCAAGCTGACAGGCAAGTTTAACCAATTATTGTGGCATTTTTGCCGGGTCAAGAGGGCAAGAAAGCTAAACTCGGTGAGTTGGAAGCCCCCAAGTGACCTATGATCAACAAATAAAAGACTCATGCACAATATATGAGATGAAACGACAGAGGCCCCGAGTATCGTGGATGTCGGCTTTATTATATTTGATCATAAAAAGCTATATACATGATGTAAGTATGTACAATAACAGGAGCCAATGGCTCAAGTGTAGTAAGGCCGAAGATGAGCAATGTTCTAGGGCCTGTTGGTCTCCTCCTTAGAGGTACATGACTTATTGTGTTCACGTATATCAATGAGATAATATGACCCATTATTGAGGTTTTTGCTTACCACAAAGGGCCCTTCCCAAGGAGGTGAAAGCTTATGCATGCATGTCCGGTCTTGAATCAAACGGAGCACTAAGTCGCCCTCCTGGAAAGTGCGGCTTCGAACTCTTCGACTGTGATAACGATGAAGGTCTTGCTGATAAATTGCAGATCGAGCCGACGCGAGATCATGTTCTTTTTCCAAGGCATCCAGAGCATTTTGATGAGCCGTCTCATTATCTGTTTTGACGTAAGCCGCCACCCTGGGTGAGTCATGCCAGATGTCACTTGGGAGAACCGCCTCTACGCCATAAACCATGAAGAACGGCGTGTAGCCTGTTGATCTGTTGGGGGTGATTCTTATGCTCCAAAGAACAGCAGGAAGCTCTTCAACCCAACAACCCGGAGTACGCTCCAAGGGAACCATGAGTCGAGGCTTGATCCCTCATAATATCTCCTGGTTAGCACGTTCGGCCTGGCCATTGGACTATGGATGAGCCACTAATGAAACATCAAGCCGGATGTGTTCCCTCTAACAGAACTCTTTCATAGCACCATTAGACAGATTTGTCACATTATCAGTGATGATACTATGAGGATAACCAAAGCGGAAGATCAGCTTTTTCACAAACTGAACTGCAGTTACCGCCTCACAATTGCTGACTGGCTCTACTTCAACCCACTTGGTGAATTTATCAACTGCCACCAACAGGTGAGTCCTTTTGTCCTTAGACCTCTTAAATGGCCCTACCATATCAAGCCCCTAGACCGCAAACGGCCAAGTTATTGGGATCATCCGCAATTCTTGAGCCGGCACATGAGCTTGTCGTGCAAACTTTTGGCAACCATCACACTTGCAAACAATGTCCTCTGCATCAGCATGAGCGGTTAGCCAGTAAAACCCGTGTCTAAAAGCCTTGGCTACTAAAGATCTTGACCCGGCATGATGACCACAGTCTCCTGCATGAATTTCTTGCAAAATTTCACGGCCTTCTTCAGGGGAAACACAATGTTGAAACACGCCAATCACACTGCACCTGTGTAACTCGCCATTGACAATTGTCATGGACTTAGAACGCCGGATGATCTATCGCGCAAAAATTTTATCCTCGGGAAGCTCACCCCGAGTCAGGTAAGCTAGATAAGGCATCGTCCAATCTAGAATAGCACGTAGAGCCGCCACCAACTGTCCTTCCAGGTCTGGGATAGTGAGATCCTCTTTCGAAGGTAACTTAACAGAAGGGTTATGCAGCAAATCAAGGCACACATTAGGGGAAACCGGCTTATGCTGAGAACCCAGCTGGGACAATGCGTCAGCCGCCTCATTATGCCGCCGGTCTATGTGATCCACTTGATACCCTTTGAAGTGACCAGCAATATTAGTCACTGTCTGACGATAAGCCGCCATGAGCGGGTCTTTAGAATCCTAAGTCCCTGAAACTTGTTGTGCAACGAGATCTGAGTCGCCAAGGCATCTAAGCCGGCTCAAGTTCATCTCCTTGTCCATATAGAGCCCATGTAGCAAAGCCTCATACTCAGCTGCATTGTTAGTACAGGGAAACATCAGCCTTAAATTATAACAAAATTGGTCACCTCCCGGGGAAGATATAATAACTCTAGCCCCCGAGCCTTCCAATTGCCTTAATCCATCAAAGTGTATCGTCCAGTATGTATTATCCGGCTTCTCCTTGGGTGCTTGCAGTTCCGTCCAATCATTGATAAAATCCACCAGAGCCTGAGACTTGATGGCGGTTTTGGGCACATATTTTAGATGATGTGGCCCAAGCTCAATCGCCCACTTAGCAACTCTGCCTGTGGCTTATCTGTTTTGAATGATATCCCCCAGAGGAGTTGAACTGACCACAGTGATTGGATGCCCAAGGAAATAATGCTTCAACTTACGGCTGGCCATGAACACTCCAAACACCAATTTCTGCCAATGTGGATACCTTTGCTTGGACTCCGTCAAGACCTCACTGACATAATAAACAGGTCGCTGGACTAGGTATTCTTTCCCCGCCTCCTTGCGCTCCACGGCAACTGCCTTGCTTACAGCTTTATTATTAGCCGCGGCTTACAGGAGCATAGGCTCTTTCTCGATCGGAGCAGCCAAGATAGGAGGCTCAGCCAACTGCTTCTTAAGTGCCTCAAAAGCCTCATCAGCAGCGTCACTCCAGAAGAAGTTAACAGTCTTTTTCATCATTTGGTACAGGGGAATCGCCTTCTCACCCAGGCGGCTTATGAACCGGCTCAAGGCTGCAATATGACCCGCTAAGCGCGGAACATCATCGATACAGGCCGGCTTAGACAGTGAGGTGATAGCGTCGATCTTCTCCGGGTTAGCTTTGATGCCCCTCTCTGAAACCAGAAAACCTAGCAATTTTCCTGCAGTTATTACACCAAAAACACACTTGGCCAGGTTAAGCATCAGTTTGTACACCTGGAGATTGCCAAAGGTTTCCTTCAAATCATCAAGTAAGGTTTCCTTCTTCCTTGACTTAACGACAATGTCGTCCACATAAGCATGAACATTGCTTCCAATCTGCCCATGGAAGCAATTCTGAACACAACGTTGATAAGTCGCCTGGGCACTCTTGAGCCCAAAGGGCATAGAAACATAGCAGAAAGCTCCAAAGGGTGTGATAAAGGTTGTTTTCTCCTGATCCTCCACTTCCATCTTGATCTGATGATAACCAGAATAAGCATCCAGGAAACATAGACTCTCACAACCCGCCGTTGCATGAATAATCTGGTCGATCCAGGGGAGAGCAAATGGATCAGTTGGACAAGCTTTTTTGAGATCTATGTAATCAACACACATACGCCAAGTGCCATTTTTCTTAAGCACAAGCACAAGATTAGCCAACCACTAAGGGTGAAAAACTTCCACTATGAACCCGACGGCTAAGAGTCGGGCCACTTCTTCTCCAATAGCCTTATGCCTCTCCTCGTTAAAACGATGGAGGAACTGTCGGACATGTTTCATCTTATGATCCACATTAAGGTGGTGCTCAAAGAATTCTCTCGGTACACCTGGCATGTCAGAAGGTTTCCATGCAAAGATGTCCCGATTCTCACGAATGAACTCGATGAGCACGCTTTCCTATTTGGGATCCATCCCCGTCCCAATGGTGAACTGCTGCGAAGAATCACCGGGAACAAAGTCAACTTGCTGTGTGTCCTTTGCCGACTGAAACTTGAGCAGAGGGTGTCGGTGTCAAAACCGACAGATCTCGGGTAGGGTGTCCCAAGCTGTGTGTCTGAGGATCAATGGTAACAATGGACAATGGGGACACGATGTTTACCCAGGTTCGGGCCCTCTTAATGGAGGTAAAACACTATGTCCTGCTTGATTGTATTTTGTCGGTTTCGGGGTTCCACAGACCCTTAAGAGGTTTGAACTCTGGGGTGCGTGCGAAGAACTCTCCCTCCCCAGTCTGCCTGCTCAATGATCCCATGGCCTAGATCAACGAACCCAAGGGACAAGAGACACAGCAGTTTATCCTGGTTCAGGCCACCTTGCGGTGTAATACCCTACTCCAGCTTTGTGGTGGATTGCCTTGGAGGGCTGAGGATGAACTAGTACAGAGGTGGAACGACCACAGGAGGTGAGGTGTTCTTGAGCTCGATGAGCTGGTGAGGTGGTCAGGGTGGAACGGATCCGATCCGATCCGATCCCCCTCTATGGTGGTGGCTAAGTCCTATTTATAGTGGCCTTGGTCCTCTTCCCAAATGTAGGCGGGAAGGGATCCCACAACGGCCAAATTCGAAGAGATACAACTAGTACAAGTTATTCTGACAAAAGTAGTCTTCGCCTGCAAAAGCCTCTGGCTGTGATGCTGCAGTGGGCTCCACGATGACCTCCGTCCTGCCGTCCTGGCAGTCCTGGTCTTGTTGCACCGATATGGAAACCTTTGCTTGATTCCTCGGGACTCCGCGCCTGCGCTCGCCTCCTTGGCACCAAAGGGGAAACTGGTACACTGCGCCCGCTGGCGCCCGCCTGGTCTTGGTCGTCATGGCTCACGTCAGGCGAACCTCGCGAGGTGCGGCTTGCATTGATATCTCCACTCCTCGGGAGCTAGCCTGGGGAGGCCGCCCCTCGTGGAGGTATTGGTGTCGTCCGCCTCGCGAGGCTTGGCCCCTCGCAAGGGTCTTGAGTTGTTGTTGCTGAAGCTGGGCCGTACCAGGCCGTCGATGGAGCCACGCCGTGGGCCGCAGGCAGGCAAGTCTGGGCACCCCCGGTCCCAGGACGCCGACAGTAGCCCCCGGGCCCAAGGCGCGCTCGAACTAGGCTTTGAGGCAAAGCCAAAGGGCAAGTGCAGAGCGCCGCGGGCCCTAACCGCCTGCGGCCTCAGTTGCCGTGTGGCGATTGATGGGGCGTGGGCGCCTCCGCTTCCCCACACTGCCTCGGCAACTACTCGACTTGACGAGACCCTGCTGCAGAAGTTCCTTGCCATCGACCCCGCGACTACGGCTGGCGGCACGGGAGAGGGCGACGTCGTCGATGACGGGACTCCCCAGGCTGGCGATGGTGGCGCCCAAGGCTGAAGGAGAAGCTTGTTGGTGGTGCTCGCTCCATTTTATTTCCTGCAATATGAACCGTGCCTCGCGGAGGCGTAAGAACTCATGTTTGGTATTTTGGAGAAACAATATGTCTTGTAATAATTTGCTAGGATTTTGCGATTTCCTTTCCGTTTGCTTTAGTGTTCTGCGTCGGCAGGGCCCGGCCCCGCGCATACCTCAGCCGCCATTGGGTCATCCGGATCGCCAGGACGAGACCAAGGGGTGAGGGGCTACGTGACCAGTTAGGCCCTTGGGTCGCGATGCCCAAGGGTCCCCCTTGACGTACAAACAGCCCTCGGGAAGGAGATGCGAGATTAGGCCTTAGCGTTCTGCGTCGGCAGGGCCCGGCCCCGCGCGTACCTCAGCCGCCATTGGGTCGTCCGGATCGCCAGGACGAGACCAAGGGGTGAAGGGCTACGTGACCAGTTAGGCCCTTGGGTCACGATGCCCAAGGGTCCCCCTTGATGTACAAACAGACCTCGTACCTGTCCTCGCTGGGCTCTCGATCGGGAGGGTTGCACGACAACCAGGTTCGAGGGACCTGGCGAGGTGGCGTACGCCAGGCGTGACCTGAGCGTAGCCCCCGTGCCCAGTGCCCTCGCGCTACTCTCCCGGGGGAAAGCAGCGCGGTGAGGCTAAGCACCGAGCCTGGTGGCTCCCTGAGGTTACTGCGGCCGTGAGGCCACCCTCAATTGTTTATCACCAGCGCGGAGCATGGCGCTACCGTTCTTGCACGGGCATAGCCACTCCTCGACCGTGTCGACTGCCAGCACGGAGCATGTGCTTCCACTGGTGCGAGGGAGGGGGCTCCCTCTGAGGAGAGTTCCCGGGGCGTGTACAGCCCCGCCCTAACATGTGGCTTGCACGGCAGGGCTAGAGGAGATGTGTCTGGGCACCCGTGAGCCAACGCGGGACTCACGGGGCCCTACCTCAAGGTGGGTTGTGCCTAGTCTTGATTGAGAGCACTTGTAATGATCCTGCGAGATGGTTAGGCAACCTGCGCCGAGTGAATCTCCTGAGGTTACCACATGAGAAGGCCAAGCACCAACGGCCCCAGGAGGTGACGTGAACGGGGCCGGCCCGCCAGACAGAGCTCAGCCATTGGGTTTATTGATGCTGCAGGGACAGACCCGAGCACAGACGTCGTGCCCAGTCTTCTCATGCGGATGTCCTGAAGAAAGACAGCCGGCGCGCGGCTCCCGTGGTGACGAGGCACCGTGTCGCGCGCCCTTGCTCATCCGCCCGCGATTAGCTCATGCGAGGACAGGCACCAAGGACCATGGGAGGTGACGTACACGGGAGCTGGCCCATGAGCCAGAGCTCAGTTTCTTGGGTTTAGCGACACTGCAGGGACGGACCCGAGCACAGACGTCGTGCCAGCCCTTAATCATGAGGTGGTCGTGGGTGGGCTTGCAAGGGCGTACGACGTTCATGGCAACGAAGCACCAGACAGGCAGATGATAATCATAAAGCAACCGATGGCAAGAATAAGGCTAGTTCTGATAGTTGCAAAGCGATACATGCCACAGGGACGGACCCACGCGGCTTGGGGATGATGCAGCCCGAGGGGCGCCCCCAACGAAGTGAATCAAGATGCAAAAGGATACACGTCGCAGGGGCAGGCCCACACGATCTGGGGATAATGCTGCCCGAGGGGTGCCCCCAACTGAATAAACTAGAAAATGTCACCTGGTACCATTGCTGAAGAGGTGTTAGAGTAGCTGAAGATGCGTGCTGAAGAAGTCGCTCCTCATGAGTCGCCTGGGTCCTGAACCTCGGGAGGCTCTGGAGGCTTAGGGGGCTCGCGGAGAACCGTCGCCATCTCCACCAGGACCGCCTGGTGCCTGGTCTCCTGAGCTGCCAGGACACGCCGCAGGTGGCGCTGGAAGGTGACAGCCGCGTTCGGCAGGCCGTACGGCATGCGAACGTAGCTGTGAGGGGGGCCCTCGCACCGACCAACACACGATGGCCAGAAGCGCTCCTGAGACGCAGCCCTGTTGAGCCCAAGGTAGTCGATGCAGACGCGCAGCTCACTGTCCTCGCCAGGACAAGGAGCTGAGCCAGGTGGCGGGCAGCGGTCGCCACGCATGGCTCTTGCCTCTTGAAGCTCCTTGGTTGCCTTGATGACGAACTCCTGAGCACCAGGCACCACGTGCCTTGTGCCCTCTTGGCGGAAGCGCGCGCTGAAGCACGCCTCCACATGGTGCTCGAGCGCCTCCCTTGTGACGTTGGCTAGTTCAGAGGTCCTCCAGAGGAGAGCCCTCGAGCCCAGCCTGAGAGGGGCGCCGGGCGCGCCTTCCTATGCGAGAGAGGGGGGGCGCCCCATCCGAGGGCGCTGGTCCTGAGGTGGTGCCGGTGGAGACACCGTTCTCCGGAGGCTCTTGGCGGAGCAGCTGTTTCTTCTTCTTGGGGATAGCCTCAGGATGGTAGATGGTGCCTTCGTTGTCTGGGTCCTCAACCGCCGCGGCCTGGTAGGCGCGCTCGAGAGAGCACACCGCGTCCTTTTCCTCGCGGGCGATCGTGATGATGTCGCGGTTCCCTGGCATCTTAAGGACATTGTAGCCATGATGAGTCACCGCCATGAACTTGGCCAGGGCTGGGTACCCAAGGATGGCATTGTACGAAAGGCGGATGTGGGCGACGTCGAAGTCGATGAGCTCGGTGCGGTAGTTGTCGCACTGGCCGAAGGTGACAGGGAGGCGGATCTGCCCTATCGGGGTGGTGGAGCCGTCGGTCACTCCTGAGAAGGGCTTGGTGGGTTGCAGCTGATCATAGGGCACTTGGAGGCAATCAAACGTTTTGGTGGAAAGGACATTGAGCCCCGCACCGCCATCAATGAGGGTCTTGGTGATGAGGACATCACTGATGACGGGAGAGCAGAGCATCGGGAGGGCGCCGACGGTTGCCGCGCACTTGAGCTGGTCTGACGAGCTGAAGGTGATGATGCACTTGGACCACCTGAGTGGGCGTGTGGCCTCGAGCCTGGGGAGAGCCACGTTCACCTCACGGGCGAACTGCTTGAAGATGCGCTGGGAGGCTGGGGCCTGAGCACCGCCCAGGATGCAAGCGATGGCGCGAGGCTCCTGGAAGCCCCCAGCCCCCTCATCCTGGTGGTGGTCGTCGTTCCTTCTTGGTGGCGGTGGCAGCGGAGGGAGGCCGGCGTTGCCCTGAGGACGGTCCTCACGAGGCTGATCTCTCCAGGCGCCCTCGCGAGGCTAGCCCTGCCAGCGGTCCTCACGAGGCTGGTCACGCCACTCCTGGCGATGCTCGCGGTCGTCCCAGCATCCTCCGCCTCAGCCTCCTCCGTGGCCGTAGCCTCGATCGTTGCGCTCGAGGCGTCGACCGAGGCGCCCATCGCGGATGGCCCTGAGCTCATGGCAGTCGTTGGTGTTGTGGCTGTGCATGTTGTGGAAGACGCAGAATGGACGGCTGCCCTTGGATGACTCTGGGTAGTCGCAGCCGCGCTTCATCTCTGGTTCAGCCACAAGCACGGCCGCCCCCTTGCGTTTCACGTCCTTGGCCTTGGCCTTCTTGTCTTCTGGGTCAGCCGCTGGGAGCTCGAGGAGGGAGAGGCGTCCCTCCTCAGCTCTCGCGCACTTGGTCGCCATGTTGAACATCTCCAGAGCCATGCACAGGTCTTCGTGTATGGCGAGCTCCTCCTTCATCTTGACATCGCGGACGCCATCAGAGAATGCTGAGATGATGGCCTCGTCCGACTCCTTGGGGATCTTGAGATGGACGTTGTTGAAGCGCTGGATGTACTTCTGCAGGGTTTCCCCTGGCTGCTGCTTGATGCGTCGCAGGTCGCCCGTGGCAGGCGGGCGGTCGCGGGTGCCCTGGAAGTTGGCGACAAAACGCTCACGCATCTCGTCCTAGGAGGAGATCGATCCTGCGGGCAGGTTCAGGAGCCATGAGCGCGCGCCATCCTTGAGAGCCATGGGGAACCAGTTCGCCATGACCTTCTCGTCGCTATTGGCCGCCTCGATGCTCAGCTCATAGAGTTGCAGGAACTCAGCAGGGTCGGGGGTGCCTTCGTAGCGTGGAGGCAAGTCGGGCTTGAACTTCCCCGGCCAGACGACGCTGCGTAGCTCGGGAGTGACGGCTCGGCAGCCCGCGGTGGTTACGGGAGCCCGACGTGGAGGTGAATCTTGATCTTGCCGCTCACGCGCCACCACCACAGGCGGCGTGCGGTCTTGGCGTGGGGGTGCTGGGAGTGCAGGAGCATCTTCTTGCGGCCGCTAGACCTCCTGGCAGCTTGCTTCTTCGCGCGTGGGCGCCCCGCGCGGCGGGTCATGCCGGGGGGCCGCGCGCCTTGGTGCGAGGGCGATGTCTTCACGGGGAGGTGGTGGAGGCGCTCCGTGGGCTACGTCGCCCGCGGCAGGTGGCGGGCGAGGCAGCGAGAGAGACGGCGCAGGCGAGCCCCCTGCGGCGCTGACAAGCTCGGTGATGCGCTCAAGCCAATCCTCGTAGAAGTCGTCGACAGGGCGGTAGCGCAAGAGCTCGCGCGCCATGAGCAACGCAGCCTGCGTGTCCGCCGACCCGCGACGAGCGTGAGACGACGAACCAGCCGGAGTCAGCGACGCAGTGGCCGTGCACCCATCACGCCGCACAGAGGGGTGCAGCGACGAAGCTTGCTGCTCGTGCCCCGCCGGGCCGGTGGCGGCGTTAGCAGCAGGCGATGGAGAACGGCGGGGAGGCCCACCGACGGGCGCCGTCTGGGCGATGCGAGCGGCAAGGGCAGCCCGACGCTCAGCACGGGCTCGACGGGCGTCAGCCATGGAAGCGGTGGAGCAGCGGCGGGTCGACCGACGGGAGAAAGGCTCCGACGCACCCCTACCTGGCGCGCCAAATGTCGGATTCGGGGTTCCGCAGACCCTTAAGATGTTCGAACTCTGGGGTGCATGCGAAGAACTCTCCCTTCCCAGTCTGCCTACTCAACGATCCCACGGCCTAGCTCGACGAACCCAAGGGACAAGAGACACAGCAGTTTGTCCTAGTTCGGGCCACCTTGCGGTGTAATACCCTACTCCAGCTTTGTGGTGGATTGCCTTGGAGGGCTGAGGATGAACTAGTACATAGGTGGAACGACCTCAGGAGGTGAGGTGTTCTTGAGCTCGATGAGCTGGTGAGGTGGTCAGGGTGGAACGGATCCGATCCGATCTGATCCCCCTCTATGGTGGTGGCTAAGTCCTATTTATAGTGGCCTTGGTCCTCTTCCCAAATGTAGGCGGGAAGGGATCCCACAACGGCCAAATTCGAAGGGAGACAACTAGTACAAGTTATCCTGACAAAAGTAGTCTTCGCCTGCAAAAGCCTCTAGCGGTGACGCTGCAGTGGGCTCCGCGATGACCTCCGTCCTGCCATCCTGTCGGTCCTGGTCTTGTTGCACCGATATGGAAACCTTTGCTTGATTCCTCGGGACTCCGCGCCTGTGCTCGCCTCCTTGGCACCAAAGGGGAAACTGGTACACTGCGCCCGCTGGCGCCCGCCTGGTCTTGGTCGTCATGGCTCATGTCAGGCGAACCTCGCGAGGTGCGGCTTGCATTGATATCTCCGCTCCTGGGGAGCCAGCCTGGGGAGGCCGCCCCTCGTGGAGGTCTTGGTGTCGTCCGCCTCGCGAGGCTTGGCCCCTCGCGAGGGTCTTGAGTTGTTGTTGCTGAAGCTGGGCCGTACCAGGCCGTCGATGGAGCCACGCCGTTGGCCACAGGCAGGCAAGTCTGGGCACCCCCGGTCCCAGGATGCCGACATATTTGATGAGTATAGGGGTTACAAGAGTTGATCTACCTTGAGATCGTAATGGCAAAACCCTAGCTGTCTAGCCTATGATTATTATTTGAAGGTTTAGAGTTTGGCACATGCAAATTTACTTGGAACGGCAGATAAATATCGTGTATAGGTAGGTATGGTGGACTCATATGGAACAACTTTGGGTTTAAGGAAGTGGATGCACAAGCAGTATTCCTGCTTAGTACAAGTGAAGGCTAGCAAAAGATTGAGGAGCGACCAACTAGAGAGCGACAACGGTCATAAACATGCATTGAGATTAATCAGCATTGGGTACAAGCATGAGTAGGATATAAATCACCATGAACATAAATATCATGGAGGCTATGTTGATTTTGATTCAACTACATGCGTGAACATGTGCCAAGTCAAGCCACTTGAATTATTCAGAGGAGGATACCATCCTATCATACAACATCATAACCATTTTAAATGCATGTTGGCACACAAGATAAACCATTATCCACTCCTAGTTAATTAAGCATGGCATCAGTAACTATAATCTCTAATTGTCATTGCAAACATGTTTCATTCATAATAGGCTGAATCAAGAACGATGAGCTAATCATATTTACAAAAACAAAATAGGTCGAGTTCATACCAGCTTTTCTTCATCTCAATCATTTCATCAAATCTCATCATTATTGCCTTTCACTTGCACGACTGAACGATATGAATAATAATAGTAGTGCATGTGTCGTGGACTAAGCTGGCATATGCAAACACTTATTCAAAGGAGAAGACAAGGTAATATGGGCTCTTTGTTAGATCAACAATAATGCATATGAGAGCCACTCAACATTTTCATCATGGTCTTCTCCTTACGACCCAAAGAAAAAGAAAAGAATTTCAAAGACATACACTGAAATATTTTTGGAGTTTTTGTTTTTCTCTAGAAGAAAGCAAATTAACGAAAGAAAAATGAAAACGAGAAAAACTATTTACACGGGAAAGCTCCCAACAAGCAAAAAGAAGAACGAGAAATCTTTTTTGGTTTTCTTTTAATACTACAACTAATTAAACTAGAAAGAAAACTAAAAAGAAGCGAGAAATATTTTTGGATTTTATCAGAGTTTTTCAAACACAGAAGAAGAGAACGAGAAAAATAAACTAACATAGATTATACAATGAAAAAGGATGAACACCGACAACTAGAATGAATATGTGATGCATGAATGTAATGTCAGTGAGAAATATGTACTCCCCCAAGCTTAGGCTTTTGGCCTAAGTTGGTCTATGGCCACGGCTCGCCGGGCTGATATCCAAAGTCGTAGTTGGGGTTGAACTGGACTGCGGCTGCCACCGCTTGGAGGGCTGCCTCGTTGAGGCAAGCGGTCTCCCTTGATCTCTCATACTCCTCCGCCTCCTCTCTAAGTATGAAGTATCTTCGTTTTACCTGAAAGTCAAAGAAGGCAGGAGCAGGAAGCGTAATACAGAAGACACGCTGCCTGTCAAAGATTAAACTATATTGGAAAGGCAACTCACCCCTCTCAAGAAATTGGAAACGTTCCATAGCATCATAATCAAGGTAAGCGGGTGGCAACTGAGCATCATTTTCTTTAATTGGAACCCCAAGATAATTAGCTAAACAAGTGGCATAAATTCCACCAAAGAAATCTCCATCTAAAGCATTATTATGTAATTGCCTTGCAATAATAGCCCCCAAGTTATATCGTTTATCATTCATTACCGCGCTCTTGTGGACATTTAAATCAGGAGAGTGAAGGTGGCTATGGTCATGTTTACCATTAATGCATCTACCTATAAACAGAGCAAAATAATGTAAAGCAGGAAAGTGAATGCTCCCTATAGTAGCTTGTGTTACGCTTCTAGTTTCTCCCCTAGTGATGCTAGCAAGGAATTCAACGCAATCAGATTTACGAGGTTCAGTATAAATGCCCCCATTGTGGAATTTTGCATGCTTCGTTAAATTCTTCAAGGTCCATGTGGAATGATTTATCATAGAGATCAAATAAAACCGAATGTGTATTGCGATGGACCGAACACTCAAATCTCCGCATAAAGGAATCAGTAAGATTGTAGTGTTGCAAGCACTTATCTGACAAGAAGTCTGTCAGGCCGGTGTTGTGCACATACATATCAAATTCTTCCTTGAAACCTGCGCGAGTCATGAAATGATCCAACGGCCATTCGCAAGGTTGCACTAGAGCTTCCCGCGGTGGTTCAAGGGCCAGCTCACGTATCGCGAGCCTTGGGGATTTCTTCTTCAAGGAACCAACTTGGAACATCTTTCTAAACATTTTCTTCCTCTGAAAGTTTCTGAAATTTTTAGTGACTCGAAATAAAAGTGAACCAAACTCAACAAAATTGATAGCAACTACTCCTACAAGTGTCTAGAGGCTATATTATGCAACAAAACTACTTTGAACCATATAAATTTGACATGCAAGCTCAAGAACATGGTCACCACAGCAGCAAAAATTTGCAATATATAAAGCACTATAGCAAAAACTAATTGGACCAACGGAGGAGTCACATACCGATGAACAATCCCCTAAAACAGTTTCGGAAATGGAGTTCCGAGCAAAGAGATTTAAAATGGCAGCAAGATGAGCAAGAACACGGGTTTGAGCAATGGTGTGATTTTTTCTGGAGGAAGAAGAAGTGCATGGGTGGCTGGAATAAGTGAGGGGGGCTTCATGGGCCCCACAAGCCTGCATGGCACGCCCAGGGGGTGGGCGCGCCCTGTGAGCTTGTGGCTCACAGGTGCACCCCCCCTGGGGTGTGTTCAGTGCCGAAAATTTTCAAATATTGTAGAAAAAATCATATAAAATTTTCAGGGCATTTGGAGAACTTTTATTTTTTGGTCATTTTTTTATTGCACGGATAATTCAGAAAACGGTAAAATAATAGCATTTCTACTTTATTAAATCTAAATAACAGAAAGTAAAAGGTGGGTACAGAAGGTGGTGTTTACTAAATTCATCCATCACATGCCCGTCAAAAGGAATCCATCAATAAGGTTGATCAAGTCTTATTAACGAACTTCTTCCGAATGACATGAAACCGGAGAATGTTCGTATAGCACTAGGTTACCTCAACGGGGATATGCATGTCCCCAACAATAAGAATTTCATATTTCTTTTTGACAGTAGCAACAAGGAATTCAAAACCTCCAATAGTAATTGTTGAAATTTTTCCAATAGAATTGATACTATTCACTTGAGGTTGTTTCTTCGGAAAGTGTACCGTATGCTCATTACCATTAACATGAAAAGTGACATTGCCCTTATTGCTCACGTGCCCTCTCAACTACCTCACTCACTAAGTGTTGTGGCTCACTCACTCCCAATAGGATGCTCTCACTCATATGGTTGGTGGAGTCACTCAAATGGCTCTCAACCTCACATAGGATGTGCGGCACGCTCTCGTGTGTGGGGCTAGTGGTGGTCACACTCATCCTCTCATAGGAAATGCACTCAATGTCATATAAGGTGGGCTCACTCATCTCATTCATGGTGTGGTGGCTCTCCTCACATGGCAATTGGGGCATCTCGTCATATGTGGGTGTCGGAGAGATGTAGGTGCAAATGTCTCCATGCTCAACTCCTATCGCCGCCTTGGTTGAAGGGATAGTCCCATGCTCAACCTCCTCATCCATAACGCCTCCAAAGATGAATGTCGTAGGAAGTGGCAAATCATCACTCTCCTCCGAGACCAAAGAGAATGTCTCATGTGCGGTCTCGTAGCTTGACTCAGAGTATGAGTCCCATTGGGATGCCATCTTCATGTTGTTGAAGAGGTTCGCGCTCGCCGCCGTGGTCGAAGGGGATGGCCCTTGCTCGACCGTCTTGTCGCCGTCTTGTAGTATGAGGCCCATATTATGTGGCACCTCGTAGCTCATCTCCATGACCGAAGAGAATATCCCATGCTCGGCCATCTTCCTTGAGGGGCTTCCGAAGATGGAAGTGTCGCCCTCGCTTGTAGGTGGTTGCCTTGGACATGATGATGTCGACGTAGGCGTTCTCGTGGAAAGTAGGCGAAGATGTCGTACGTCCAAAGGCAAAGATGCCTTGAGAACACTTGGCAAAGATGCTGAAGTGGTTGTGGTAGCCGTAGCTTCCTTTTGGTCTTCTCTTGTGCTCATGAAGGATGGTCGTAGCTTGATGTAGAGCTTGTTGGGACTTGTAGGTTTGCGTGTGTCGAGCATCTTCATGTTCATGATGTCATTGTCGTGCTTGAGCTCGTAGTAGATGTCGTTTGCCATCGTCGTGCACATTATTCTTGGAGGTGACTTGCCCTTCATGATGATGTGGATCACGAATGTGATGATGGTCGCCATGGAGATGTGGACGTGGACGAATTGCAGTTGCATCGCATGGGCACTCCGAAGATTTGCGACTCGCTCGCCGCCGCCTTGAGGATGACGAAGGGGACGAAGACTTGTAGTAGGACAACACTTGTCGGATGTCCTCCATGTGTTTGTCCATCCTTTCATTGTGGTAGTCGAACGTGTCGTCAATGTAGTCCCTTGTCCGTGCTTCGGATTGTCGTATGTTGGTGGCGAGGTTGTCGATGCGCTTGCGCAAGGTAGATTGTGTGCCTTGCATTTGTCGTTGTAGTTCGACGGTGTGAGTGTTGGTGACATAGTTGTTCGTGTCGTCGGTGTCATCAAAGACCGGAGATGAAATGCTTTGCCTATCCATCACAAGACTCGAGCAAATGTGAGTGGAAGAAAGGAAAGAACTAGACCAATGTACCTTATCCAATGTTAAAAATGGATCAATGATCACTCAATAGTGTAGCAAGGAAATAGCACAATTGGTACCGGATCTTGTCAATTCTCACACCTACACAAGTAAAGCTTTTGGTGGAGCTTGGTGAGGATAGTGGCACAAAAAATTGATGCAAAATGTTAGCAAGAGTCAATAATGTTGAAAGAGATTCACAAATTTGCAAGTGAAACAAGTAGACCAATAGCAATGAATGGCACACTACACACACAGATAGATAAATAGGGTCGTGCAACCAAGGAACGAGCTCAAAATGTGGAATCCACGGAAAATGCTCTTGTTGCACAACTCTAGAGAGACACTAGCACGATTGCTCAATAGGCGGATACGACACGTGTGCACAACCTATAAGAGAAAAAAATGCAATAACTTCTATCCCAAGTATGCTATGTATATATGATTCCCGGTGTTTCACACACAATGATCCAAGATGATCAATATGGTAGTATGATATGGAATGTGGCGATGCTATGGCTATTGCTTACAAGCACTTTGTTTTTCTCTTTGCTTAAAAGCTTATTCTTTCCCTTTTTTTTGTTATGGCCACTATGTGAAATGCACAAACCAAGATAGCAATTGTGTATATGCGGGAACAATCTTGTGACACAAGAGATGATATGATGATACCAAGATGATATGGTATGTGTGCAATGGAAGGTGTAGATCAATGATCACTAATGTGCACAAGTAACATTGCCGGCAATACTCAAATGGCTAGTCTCGATAGGCAAGTGACACAAAATGGCTCGGGGGTTAACAATACTATGGCCAGAAGAATGTACAATGATGGGATACCACGATACCAAGATGATATAGAGGTTACCGTTCTTGCTTACGGTTAGGGTGGCAAAATGGTGAAGGTGGTCGATGTCGAATCCTTGGCGAAGTTGAGCGGCAGTGTTGTCGATGTCGAACCATTCCTAGTTAGTCGAAACACCCTAGGAAACGGAGAAACCACAACTCAAAATCTCCAAACGCAAATGTCAAATGGTGGTCGAAATGTGGTGGTGGTTTTGCGGAAACTCAATGGGATTGCGGAAGTGCAATGATGGGTTATGCGAGTCGGAGTTGAAGTCACCGTCCCTAAGTAGCCGAAACACCTTAGGAGACGCAACACACAACTCAAACAAAATTAGGTTAAGTTGGGGTGGCGGAAGTGTATGTTGGGCAAGGTTATGCGAAAGTGAGGGTGGTGGTTGATGAAGAAGTAACCGCCCTAAGTAGTCGAGACACCTTAGGAGACTCGAATCACTACTCAAGCAACCACTAATGCTATGGGGAACAAAATGGGTTAGGTTGTGGAAGGCTATGGTGGTAATGCGGATGATGTGGTGAAGGCCTTAGGCAAAGATGCCAAAGTTCCAAAAAATTGATGGAATCAAATGATGTTGGAAGTATTTTTGTGGGATGGGGGATGTCAATAGCTTCAAAACAAGCTAAAGAACGTCAAAATCCGAGTCCGGATGAATTAGTTATGGCCGAAACAAAAATCAACCGAAGTCAGTTTCTACAAGTTACGGATGTCCGGTGGTCGAACGTCCGGAAGTGGTCGGAAGTCCGTGATTTCAGCTCTGGCTCGGGGTGTCGGATTTCTGGTGGAGTCCGGACATCCGGTGGTTCGGGAGGCTCCGGACGTCCGGTAAACGCCGGTCGTCCAGTGGGTCGGGGTCAACTCGAGATCCGAGATCCGGGACGCTATTTTGGGCGGAAATTGGGGATCCCGATGTCAAAATTGATAAGATTTTGTGGATGGAAAATGGGGAAACTTGTGGAGAAGCTAGATCCACTCGAAACACAGCAAATCCATGGATCAAAATCAACAAAACATCATCAAACCAACAAATCACGAAAAAAATTGGGGCTATTTTTTGTGGGGATTTTTGAAATTTAGGACGAAATCAACAAAATTAGGGTAGAAAATGGGGGGTAGGGGCTCCAAATTCGTGATCAACCATGGCTCATGATACCATTATACCAAGATGATGTAGGGTGGAACCCTAAGGCCGATCTTTCACGATTTGGAGGGGATCCCACGAAGAACACACGAGAGGGGAAATGAGAGGAAACACTCAATCAACGAGAAACTACCACACATGTGCTAGATCCATGAACACAAAGAGAGATACACGATCCAAAGACAACAAGGGACGATACAAGCGGTCGGTAGTTCTTCCCAATCCGTGATGAGATGGGGTCTTGAATCCACGAGGGGATCTTCCATTGACGGGGTCTTGAATCCACTTGGGATCTTCTCCGCAGAGGCCTCGGTCTCCAATGGAGTATGGATCAAGTGGATGAGCAAAGCTCTACCTCTAAAATGAGCTAAACCAATGCTAACCCTAAAACGTAGGTGGAAGGGGAGTATATATAGTCTAGGGGGCGAAGGGGTACATGGGCCTCAGCCCGAGTGGTTGTGCACAGACGGGTACCAGACGTCCGGTGGGTTCCGGTCGTCCGATGGCTCGCTTGCGTCCGGACGTCCGGAACTCGTCCGACTTCCGACGTTTTAGCTCTGGACCGGTGGCGCTGGATTTTCGGTCGGTGTCGGTCATCCGGTGGCTGGAGGTGGTCGGACGTCCGGCGTCTGGCGGTCGTCCGATCACTGTAGACTTCATCGGTTGCGGTCCTTCTGGCTGGCTGAACCTCCAGGCGTCGGACGTCCGGTATGGACCGGTCGTCCGGTGGCTGTGACTTTCTGTCAGCCCTTTCTCTTGTTCCTCATGCTTGGTGTCCTTGCCGTCTTGTCCAATGCTCCTAGTTGTTCCATGGTCTTCCTCTTGGTTCCTGGTCATGCATAGCACATATGTTTGAGGTAGTAGCCATGTCTCACATGTGGAAAGTGACGGTTCGGAGAGGAGCGAGTTAACCTTGTGTCCAATGGCATATGTTCGAGGTCTCGTCGTATGTCCTCTTGGGGCTTGGGGAGTAGTCATAGTGTACATGGGGAAGATCGTAGGATGCTCCGCATCACACAGGGTCATGTTCATCCAACCCCCACCGGCTGGGGTGTGGCGTACGTACGTACGAGCGGGTGGCAGCAGCGGGAACTGTCCATCCACAGCCAACCAACCGGCTAGACTCACCAGACGTCTCGACTCGTTTCTACGTATCGCGCTCGCGGCAGCAACAGGCACTATTCATCGAGAGGCAACCCAACACACCGGCTGGCAACATCTCGCACGGGGGCTCGATCGGCTTCAGTGAGCAGCGAGAAGGATCGATCGGATTCAGTTAGCAGCGAAGGAATCGGTCGGCTTCAGTTAGCATCGAAGGAATCGCTCGGGTTCAGTTAGCAACGAAGGGATCGATCGATCGGCTTCAGTATGCAGTGGGATCGATCGCTCGTGTTTAGTACGTAGCTAGCCAGTGCAATCGCTCGGGTTCAGTAAGTGAATGCCTCCCAAGGGTTCAATTAGCGAGCGCCTCGCACACACGCGCGTATGAGAGAAACGCCCAAACCACACTGCATCGCTCCGCCCCGACCACCCACCGTAACCGGGAACTCCCCGATATTTTCCTCGCCCTCATTTCTACCATGATTTTTTACGTTATGGACGGCCCAAAGAATGTCATGCAGGTGCGTCTCCGGCCGGCCCAGGATGAAAAGTCCATTTTCTGTCATGATTTTATGTCATAGAAGTAGGAGCCCACCACATCAATGATGATACGTGCTTTTGTCACAGTTACCGTCATAGAAGTGTCATAACCATAACAGAAAAAAATCGTTCGGGCCATAATGTCACGGATGTGTCTTTCTTTTGTAGTGATGTCACATGCTTGAGCGTTGTATTGCAACATCTTCAATTCTTCCGTGGTTGCTTCACAGTCCACTTCTTTACCATCCTGAAAGAATTCACCTTGCAAGCCAACATGAACAACAGCCCAAACGGCGGGGTTATGACCAAGAATATGCATTTTCATCTTATGCTTCCAACTAGCAAAGTTTGTACCACCAAAATATGGACCTCTACGGTGGTAATTTCCCTCACTAGACGCCATACTCTCCTAGGTTGTGAAACCAATGCAATGGAGACCAATGCTCTAATACCACTTGTAGCATCAAAGTATGTCTAGAGGGGGGTGATTAGACTACTTGACCAAATAAAAACTTATTATTTTCCCAATTTTAGTTGTGGGCAAGTTTTAGCAATTCTACCAAGTCAAATACACCCTACACATGCAAGTCTAAGAGTTGTGCAGCGGAAAGTAAAGACTTTTCACATGAACGTAAAGGAGGGATTAGAGATTCCAAACGTAATGAAGACACAATGATTTTTGGTGTGGCTCTGATAGATGGTGCTATCGTACATCCACGTTGATGGAGACTTCAGCCCATGGAGGGATAGGTTGCACGAGTCCACGGAGGGCTCCATCCACGAAGGGTCTGCAAAGAAGCAACCTTGTCTATTCCACCATGGCTTACGTCCACGAAAGACTAGCCTCACTCGGATAGATCTTCATGAAGTAGGCGATCTCCTTGCCCTTACAAACTCCTTGGTTCAACTCCACATGATCTTGGAGGCTCCCAAGTGACACCTAACCAATCTAGGAGACACCACTCTCCAAAAGGTAATAGATGTTGTGTTGGTGATGAACTCCTTGCTCTTGTGCTTCAAATGATAGTCTCCTCAACACTCAATCTCTCTCACATAGATTTGGCTTGGGTAGGAGAAGGATTGGAGTGAAAAGCAACTTAAAGAGGCTAGAAATTATGGTTCAAATGGTAGGAATGGAATCTCTTGATCTCAACACATGAGTAGGTGGTTCTCTCTCAGAAAATGAATGGTGAAAGTTGTGTTTCGTTCTGATGGCTCTCTTAGAGAGTATGTGGGGGTGGAGGGGTATAAATAGCCTTCACCCAAAATCCAACCGTTACACACTTTTGACCCAAATCTGTGAGACCTAATATAAAACTCGGTGAGACCGATTAGTGTAAAAGATATAAACGTTGGGCTTTTCGGTGGGACTGAAATGGAACAACTTGGTGGGACCAAAGTGCAGTGGCTAGGGCAAAACACAGTCTCGAAATTTCCGATTGTTTCAACTCGATGATTCCGAAGTAAAACAATGTCATCACAGAATCTTGGCAATGCCATCTCGGTGGGACCGAGATCCTTTTCGATTAAACTGAATTGCTAGGGTTTGGCAGTGGCAATGGTAGTGGTCATCTCGGTGGGTCCGGATGGATGATTTCGGTGGCATCGAGATAGGGAACTAGGGTTTTGGACAGATGTGTTTTGAGAAAATGACTGAGGTTTTTTGGAGCAATATCACTAAGCACTTGAGCAACAACCTCATCAATAATACCTCATCCCCTTTTAATAGTATTGGCTTTTCTAAGGGACTCAATGTGATATTGGATCACTGAACCAAAAATGTAGAGTCTTGGAGTAGCCAATTCTTGTCCTTGACATTTTGAGGGGTCCACAACCATTAGTCCTTGCCATGCCAATCATTGATCTTTTCTGAAATCTATTTGCAATGAATATTACATCAATGATGTATATGTTGTTATTAATTATCAAAACCAACCGGGGATTAGTTACACCTTCAACAATGGCGCCGCAGACCACTCTCCCGAGTCGGTCACCGGCACGTTCATGGATCGGCGCCAACACAGCCCTCCAAACCAAGCTCATCGCCGCCTTACATGATAGTGCTCTCGGAGGACACTCCGGCATCGGCGCGACATACCAGCGGGTGCGCAAACTGTTCGCGTGGACCGGGCTTAAGCGCGTCGTGGAAGACTATGTGCACCAATGCCTCGCTTGTCAGCAGGCCAAGCACGAGCAGCTCCACTCCACCGGCAAGCTGCAGCCACTCCCCATCCCAACCGAGTTGTGGCATGGTATGCCGATGGATTTCGTCGGGGCCTTCCAACCTCCGAGGGCTACGACACGGTCATGGTGGTGGTGGACCACCTGACAAAATTTGCCCACTTTGTGCCCCTTCATCATCCCTTCACCGCGGCGCAAGTGGCTCGCGCCTTCTGGGACTTCATCATCAAGCTCCACGGCGTGCCACACTCCATTGTCTCCGACAGGGACAAGATCTTCACAAGCGCTATGTGGCGCGAACTACTTCCAGCAGCCGGCACCAAGCTCCTCTACACCACCGCCTACCGCCCTCAAACCGATGGCCAAAGCGAGTGCGTCAACCAGTGCCTTGAAATGTACCTGCGCTGTGCTGTTCAAGATCGTCCCAAGAAACGGCGGAAATGGCTGCCCGTCACGGAATTTTGGTACAACTCCACCCATCACAGCTCTCTCCGGTGTTCTTCCTTCAAGGCCCTCTACGGCACCGAGCCCAATTTGGGAGGACTGCCAGCTTTCAACGACAAGCTCTCCACCGACACGGCCTCGAGTGACCTCTACTGGGCGGCGCACACGGAGTTGCTCCAGGGACACCTCACCCACGCCCAAGACCGCTTCAAGAAGCAAGCTGACAAGCAGCGCTCGGAACGCGCCTTCACTGTCGGCGATCAAGTCCTCCTCAAGCTCCAACCTTATGTGCAGGTCTCCGTCGCGAGACGCCCCTGCTGGAAGCTGGCGTACAAGTATTTCGGCTCGTTCACCATCCTGGAGCGCATCGGCATCCTCGCCTACCGCCTAGAGCTACCACCGGACAGCTGCATCCATCCAGTATTCCACGTCTCTCAGTTGAAGTCGTTCGTCCCCAACTACTCGCCCGTCTTCTCCGAGTTGCCCAAGATACCGGACTTGACGACGACGACGCTCGTTCCGGTGGCCATCCAAGAACGCCGCATGGTAAAGAAAGGAGACGCCGCGCTCATCCAAGTCCGGTGCAATGGTCCACACTACCCGCTGATGCCACTACCTGGGAGGATCACGACGTCCTTCGTGCGCGTTTTCCTGTAGCCAGCATCTGGGAAGACGTTGCGCCTCAAGAAGGGGCGGCTGTCACGCCTGCAGTTTAGGTGGCAGCACCTAAACTTGCAGCGGGCACCGAGTGCACGAACCGTGCAGTCACCAGTCGAGTTGGGCCATAGCCTACGAGTCTTCTAGGCCGGAGACCGTGTAACGCGTGTAAGCCCATGTCGGGTGTGTGTGGTGGATACTTAAGCCAACGATGCCACTGTTAGGGTTCATGTTGAATAAGAAAGTGAATTGATCTCCTCTCCCTGTTGCTTCATCCCCTCACCTACTCCTCTCGTCCTCAGCCAAATCTCTGCTCCGATCTCTCTCCCTCTTCCTTGTTGAGCCGCTGCGGGGACCCTAGAACTAGAGCTTAGAGGGGGAGGAGAGGAGGAAAGGGCGGTAGGGTTGAGCCGCTGCGGCGGCGGCAGGGACGCGAATTACCTTGTCTGGTTTTTTTTGTACCAGATGTGTGCCGGTGCTGACTGCTAAGCAACTGCAAAGTTCTACAAAATGGAAAAAGGATCTGCAACAGATCTAATTAGGTTCAGACCTTACATCATCACAACAACACGCATAATGGATGACTACAACCTGGTTGCCAACATCTGCGGTGACAGAAAAACAAAAACTAGCATGTACCAAGTCACAGGCATCTACAGCAACACTTGCTCCTTGCTTCATCCCGCTTCTCATTTGCTACCTCACTTCTTCATTTCACAGTCCCCCGCCGGAAGGGGAACAAACACTTCGCTGTCTTACAACCGTCTTAAACGCAGGCAGCAAGACACAGTATGTACAATGCTCACAGCCGATGTGGGGAAAATGTGACGCATTAAATCCCACCATAAGAGAGCTATTATGCCCATCCGTAGATCCCAACGCTGACAAGGACGAGAAGAGCCACCGACAGAACTGGCAAGATCATGCGTGCTGCGAAGCCTCCCCTCTTCCTTGGTGCTCTCACATGTGACTGGAGACCACACTCCTGCTTGTTCTCCTTGTCGCTTTTCTCTGCCGTCTTCCGCAGCCTCGTACCAGAATTAGCTTCTGGATCAAGCATTGCAGCATCAGCATGTCAATAATATGTTGAATAGGCTTCGCAAAGCAGAAGCCAACAATAACAAGATGTATAATAGCTCAGCAGACTAGTTACCATGATCAGGCATGTACATTTGCTCATCAGCATGATTGTTGCCAGCGTCGTCAGGGAAGTTTGTGCCCACATGCTCTTCAATCTGGAAGGCAAATACCAAAACATGTTAGTATTGCTTCAACGACATAGATTACAAACTGCAGCTCGTTGCCAGGCATCATTGTCATGCAGGAGTTCATATAAGCTAGAACAGGCCGAATGAAGAAAGCACAGGAACACGTCATAAACTAAGACACCTTCCACACATTCTATAATGAAACTAACCGTAGGACATCCAATATATATCTTTCACCACCAAAGTCCAGTTGAAGAATTAGGTCAAGAGTAAGAAAGAAGTCCTCACCTCAGCTTCCATCCCTTCGTTTTCACTTCCATGTTCTATAATGCAACTTGACGAACCATCAACACTGGAACATGATCCTGCATCAAGGTTTGATTGTAGCCGTAACCTTCGCACTGCAGTCCCTTGTTCGGTGGTAAATGAGCCATCTGTGCTTGAACTTGGAGCTGTGTGTCGGCTCATAATATTAATCCCTGTTGCCTCAGCATCAGCTTCATTGGAAGGCATATTTGAACTTGGAGCAGGGCGCCGGGCCATAATAGTAATCCCCGTTGATTGAGCGTCATCACAGTCGGTAGGCACACTTTTAGTTAGAGCACGGCGCCGGGTCATAATAGTAACCCCGGTTGACTCAGAATCATCTACATCTGCAGATGACTCAACACATTCACCCGTATACTTCGAAGTTACAATATCTGATTCTTCATCTTCATTTTCATCTCTGGTCATGCTCTCTCTACTCTCAACATTGACATCAGACAATGAATCCAGTAGCCGAAGCCTCCTCGGTGCAATGCCCTGTTGAGAAAATATATAGTTCGGATGCACAGTAGATTGTAACTGCTGATGCATGGGATTAAATCCAAATCCATTGCTCCGTACATCATTCTGCCCACTTGAATCGTCCATGCTATTGAACAAATCTTGCAAGGACTCATCGCCGGAGTCCATGGAAAGTACATCCGGATTAGTGCCATAAGGAAGCAATGCTGCATTCTCATATAATCCACTTTGTTGCGGATTTGTGTCATCTGACAGAAAATTACCAAACCAGTTTGGACCATCATATAGCAACTCACCCTGAGCCTACAGAGAACAAACAAATATAATAAGGCAGACAATAATCATAACATATACAGCAGATGCCAAAATAATTATTACCTGCATAAGACCAGTGTCTGAATCATACTGAACTTTACATGCAGTTGATGAATGCTCATCTGGATCAGCAATTGTTTCATTCAAGAAATCTTCCACTGAATTATGAGGTAACTGAAGTAGAAGCTGGTCCAAATCTTCATGCGATAACATGGGGGCAGAAACGGTTGCAAATTCATGAGACCCGAGATTTTTCGTCTGTGAATCAATTAGGTGAGCCAAAGAGCCAACCGACATATCAGCCTGCTTTATTACATATGATAAATCAGTACGAGGACTTCAGGACCTTAACTCACTTTGAGACTGTACACTTAAATAATGCATGATATAGAGGTACACAGTTCTGCTCACCTTGGAACTTTCATCGACATTACCATGAAAAGGCATGCCTAAAACATTTGCTTCATCTATCCCCGAATTGCCATTTCGGTCTGCAAGCCACCTCGTAACCGGTGTGCCCGGAGTATCAATTGTACCTGGCAACTCAATTGGACATCCATGCAGACCAGATTCAGGAGATTCCTTATTTATGAGTGTGATAGCTTCCTCGTTTGCTTCCATGTTGTCAGGAGTTGAACGAGATGGAGTGGGAGAGTAGCCGCTTCTATCCATTTCCTCTGGAATGGAGCGCTCAGTTTTCTCCAATTGCTTTTGAAATAGGCGGTAGAGAACATAACCACCCTGAAAGTACACAAATATCACAGCAGAAGTATCAGACAATGAGGTAGTAGTAACCATTTCCAATCCAGGGGCAACTTTTCTTTTTGTTTATTTTGACTGTTCAAAGCGTGCAGACAATCGGATTTGTACTGTGTTGATTATGTTGTTACTTCATTTTACAGGCTAAAATCAAACTGGTAGGTTTCTGAAGATGTTGGTCAATGAGCCTGTTATATCTAAGAACTTAGAACCGCATTGTGAACAGAATCTAACAGCACTGCCACGAAAAACTAAGAAACAGATAGAGGCCCATACCTGCTCGCCAGACTCAAACTCTGGCTCGGTGGTGCGGTACTCGTGCATAATCCAACCAGTGCGCTCCCCTTTCGGGGCACGTCCTCGGTGGAACACAAGGGTCTTCTTCATGCCAATCATATGCTGCTTCTTCTTCTCGCCCTTGGACTTGATGACCCTGTCCTTCCCGGTGGCCTTCCAGTACCCAGCCTCCGTCGCCCTGTTTGACCTGCTTCCATTGGGATACTTGCGGTCCTTGGGTGCAAAGAAGAACCACTCTGGATCCTCCGAGCGGATCAAAGCTTTATCTGCAAGCACCACAATACCGGCGTCAGAAAAAATGGAATCTTCATCCAAAGGTATTGACATTCAAATTATTAAATAGCACCACGCCCAATAGTTACAGCTGCATCGCACCAAATCGCATCTCGGAAAGAGGGTATACTAGAGAAATACTCCCTCCGTCCCAAAATAAGTGTCTTAAGCTTAGTACAACTTTGTACTAAAGTTAGTACAAAGTTGAGACACTTATTTTGGGACGGAGGGAGTATATAGCAGGCGTCGAGGGAATCGTATCAAATATCAGCACCCCGAACACCTTTTTTACTGAATTTCGCAGCCCCAAAACAGCACGATGCAAACCGCGAGAATCAGCCAGTGAATCCAACGAACTAACCAAAAAGTTTGGTGTCCGAGGGATCAGAATCCCGCAAAACGAACGCGCCGACGGAGAATCGCAAGAACAGACTTTGCTGGAGCTGTTATAAGAACAGCAACGCGTACAAAACGGGTTTAGACAAAATGGGGGGAAATCAAACTCAGAACCCCAAATTAGGCACGAATCGCAGCGACCAAAATCAGAAGCCGCAAAACAAAGACACAAAGGAGGCCCCGAGTCCAACCGCATACGAGACGATCATCCAAACTCCAAGACCAAAACATCCCCCCACACACACAAGAGGCGGCAGGAGCAGCAGTACCTGGGAGGTCCCACGGCTCGCACTTGCAGACGTCGATCTCCGGGATCACCTCGACCTCGGTCTTGATCTGCCCCGTGATCTTCCCCTTGAGGTAGTGCCTGACGAGCTCCTCGTCGGTGGGGTGGAACCGGAAGCCGAGCGGTAGCGCCTTGAGCTCCATCACCGTCATGCTCCTCCACTGTCCCAAGCTCTCATCCAACGACTACGAGACCCAACCCGGTAGGAGATTCGGAGCTCAGGGGATATACTTAGCAGCGAAGGAAGCGGAGGGGAGTGGATTTTGCTAGGGTTTGGTCGGATTTGGGGATTTTTAGGGGATGATGCGGGGAGGAGACGTGTGTGCGAAGAAAGCGAGTGCCGCGTGCCTTCCTTTACCGCGTCCGGAATTTGCTCTGTATATACCCCGCGTCCGTGTTTACCCCCTTGATGACCATAATATTACGGTTCGGCCACTGCCGCCGCACCAGGCCGCCCACTGTCGATGCGGGGACGGGGAGGGCTCTTTGTTTTTCTCCCGCTAAAAAATATTAGGCCGCCGGCCGACCGCCGTAAGGTTCGGCCGGTCACACGCCCGCCGTTTGATCCGTCGAATCTGGTCCGTCTTCCATCGCCCCATGTCTCGCACGGCTCCTCCTGCTTGTATGTTCGTCTCCCTTGATCGCCTTGCTTCCAATCCTATCCACCCCACCACATTGCCGGACGTGACGGTTTGCAACAAAACTCGCCGACACCGACGTACCCTCGTCGTTGGTCCCCAAAGCATCGCCGCTCACAACTCTCACCGCCCGAATCGCGGGAAAGCCGCCCCCGTTCCTCAGCGCAGCTCATGGCGACACCCCGGACACAGCAAACATCGGCACGCCGTTCCTGCACGACCACATAATGGTTGCGCATCACCACGCCGTCATAGCTCCCCGGGATCTCTGGTCCCAGCAAAATGTTGACATGCTCCCTACCCGTCGTAGCTCCTGACATTGCCGGTTCCAGCATTTCAGCTTGCCGGTTGCAGCATCTCACAGGTCGGCCGTTGGCACGCCACGCGCTGTTGTTGCTTCCTGGATCTCTGGTTCCAGCAATTCAGACCATCGGTTGCAGCAAAACATCACCGGCAGGATGCATGGGGTGTCGCTGCTATAGCATCCTCACTCTTCGGTTCATCATCACTGCTCGCCGGTTCCAGCAAATTGAAGGAAATATGCCCTAGAGGCAATAATAAAGTTGTTATTTATATTTCCTTATTCATGATAAAAGTTTATTATTCATGCTAGAATTGTATTGGTCGAAAACCTAAATACATGTGTGAATACATAAACAAACACTGTGTCCCTAGTGAGCCTCTACTTGACTAGCTCGTTGATCAAAGATGGTTAAGGTTTCCTAACCATGGACATGAGTTGTCATTTGATAATGGGATCACATCATTAGGAGAATGATGTGATGGACAAGACCCATCCGTTAGCTTAGCATAATGATCGTTCAGTTTTATTGCTATTGCTTTCTTCATGTCAAATACATATTCCTTCGACTATGAGATTATGCAACTCCCGGATACCGGAGGAATGCCTTGTGTGCTATCAAACGTCACAACGTAACTGGGTGATTATAAAGATGCTCTACAGGTATCTCCGAAGTTGTTTGTTGAGTTGGCATAGATCGAGATTAGGATTTGTCACTCCGAGTATCGGAGAGGTATCTCTGGGCCCTCTCGGTAATACACATCATAAGCTTGCAAGCAAACGACTAAGGAGTTGGTCACGAGGTGATGTATTACGGAATGAGTAAAGAGAATTACCGGTAACGAGATTGAACTAGGTATGAAGATACCGACGATCGAATATCGGGCAAGTAACATACCGATGGACAAAGGGAATTACGTATGTTGTCATAACGGTTCGACCGATAAAGATCTTCGTAGAATATGTAGGAGCCAATATGAGCATCCAGGTTCCGCTATTGGTTATTGACCGGAGAGGTGTCTCGGTCATGTCTACATAGTTCTCGAACCCGTAGGGTCCGCACGCTTAACGTTCGATGATGATATAGTATTATATGAGTTATGTGTTTTGGTGACCGAATGTTGTTCGGAGTCCCGGATGAGATCACGGACATGACGAGGAGTCTCGAAATGGTCGAGAGGTAAAGATTGATATATAGAACGATGGTGTTCGGACACCGGAAGTGTTCCGGAGGGTACCGGGTACATATCGGGTCACCGGAAGGGGTTCCGGACACCCCCGACAAAAGATATGGGCCTTATGGGCCAAGAGGGGAAACACACTAGCCACAAGGGGCTGGTGCGCCCCCCATATGGGCCGGCCAATGTGGAGAAGGAAAGGGGAAGAAGGAAAGGAAAGAAAGGGAATAGGATTCCCCCTTCCTTCCTCCTCCCCCCTCTTTCCTTCCCCCTCCGATATATATGGCAGGGGGGCGCGCGGCTTGGGAGGAGCCCAAGTAGGATTCGGTCCTATTTGGGGCGCCTCCTGGCCTCTCCCCTCCCGCTCCCACCTATATATATGTGGGAGGGGGGCGCCCTAGCACAGTTCAGATCAATTGTTAGCCGTGTGCGGCGCCCCCCTCCACCGTTTACACCCTCGGTCATATCTTCGTAGTGCTTAGGCGAAGCCCTGCGAGGATCACTTCACCATCACCGTCACCATGCCGTCGTGCTGACGGAACTCATCTACTACCTCGACATCTTGCTGGATGAAGAGGGCGAGGGACGTCACCAAGTTGAACGTGTGCAGAACGCGGAGGTGCCGTACGTTCGGTACTTGATTGGTTGGAGCGCGAAGAAGTTCGACTACATCAACCACGTTGTTAAATGCTTCCGCTTACGGTCTACGAGGGTACGTAGACACACTCTCCCCCTCGTTGCTAAGCATCTCCTTGGATAGATCATTGCGTGTGCGTAGAATTTTTTTTGTTTTTCCATGCAACGATTCCCAACAGTGGCATCATGAGCCAGGTCTATGCGTAGATGATATGCACAAGTAGACACAAAGAGTTGTGGGCCGTGATAGTCATACTGCTTACCACCAACGTCTTATTTTGATTCGGCGGTATTGTGGGATGAAGCGGCCCGGACCAACCTTACATGTCCACGTACATGAGACCGGTTCCACCGACAGACATGCAACTAGTTTTGCATAAAGGTGGCTGGCGGGTGTCTGTTTCTCCTACTTTAGTTGAATCGAATTTGACTGCGGCCGGTCCTTGAAGAAGGTTAAAACAGCAAACTTGACAAATCACCGTTGTGGTTTTGCCGTAGGTAAGAACGGTTCTTGCTAGAAGTCCGTAGCAGCCACGTAAAACTTGCAACAACAAAGTAGAGGACGTCTAACTTGTTTTTGCAGGGCATGTTGTGATGTGATATGGTCAAGACATGATGTGATATACGTTGTTGTATGAGATAATCATGTTTTGTAAGTTATCGGCAAATGGCAGGAGCCTTATGGTTGTCGCTTTATTGTATGAAATGCAAACGCCATGTAATTGCTTTACTTTATCACTATGCGTTAGCGATAGTTGTAGAAGCAATAGTTGGCGAGACGACCACGATGCAATGATGGAGATCAAGGTGTCGAGCCGGTGACAATGGAGATCATGACGATGCTTTGGAGATGGAGATCAAAAGCACAAGATGATGGTCATATCATGTCACATATTTTGATTGCATGTGATGTTTATCCTTTATGCATCTTATTTTGCTTAGAACGACAGCAGCATTATAAGATGATCCCTTCACTAAATTTCAAGGTAAAAGTGTTCTCCCTGAGTATGCACTGTTGCTACAGTTCGTCGTGTTGAGACACCACATGATGATCGGGTGTGATAGACTCTACGTTCACATACAACGGGTGCAAGACAGTTTTGCACATGCGGAATACTTGGGTTAAACTTGACGAGCCTAGCATGTACAGACATGGCCTCGGAACACTGGAGATCGAAAGATCGAACATGAATCATATAGTAGATATGATCAATATAGAGATGTTCACCATTGATGACTACCCCATCTCACGTGATGATCGGACATGGGTTAGTTGATTTGGATCACGTATCACTTAGATGGCTTGAGGGATGTCTATTTAAGTGGGAGTTCATTAGTAATTTGATTCATTGAACTTAATTTATCATGAACTTAGTCCTGATAGTATTTGCATATCTATGTTGTAGATCAATAGCTCGCGATATAGCTCCCCTATATTTTTGATATGTTCCTGGAGAAAACTAAGTTGAAAGATGATAGTAGCAATGATGCGGACTGGGTCCGTGATCTAAGGATTATCCTCATTGCTACACAGAAGAATTATGTCCTTGATGCACCGCTAGGTGATAGACCTATTGCAGGAGCAGATGCAAACGTTATGAACGTTTGGCAAAGCTCGATATGATGACTACTTGATAGTTTAGTGCGCCATGCTTTACGGCTTAGAACCGGGACTTCAAAAACGTTTTGAACGCCACGGAGCATATGAGATGTTCCAATAGCTGAAATTGGTATTTCAGACTCATGCCCATGTCGAGAGGTATGAGACCTCTGACAAGTACTTTGCCTACAAGATGGATGAGAATAGCTCAACCAGTGAGCATGTGCTCAGAATGTCTGGGTACTATAATCGCTTGAATCAAGTGGGAATTGATCTTCCAGATAAGATAGTGATTGACAAAGTTCTCTAGTCACTATCACCAAGCTACTAGAACTTCGTGATGAACTATAATATGCAAGGGATGACGAAAACGATTCCTTAGCTCTTCGCGATGCTGAAATCAGCAAAGGTAGAAATCAAGAAAGAGCATCAAGTGTTGATGGTTAACAAGACCACTAGTTTCAAGAAAAAAGGGCAAGGGAAAGAAAGGGAACTTCAAGAAGAATGGCAAGCAAGTTGCCGCTCCCGTGAAGAAGCCCAAAGCTGAACCCAAGCCTGAGACTGAGTGCTTTTACTGCAAAGGAAATGGTCACTGGAAGCGGAACGGCCCCAAATACTTGGCGGATAAGAAGGATGGCAAAGTGAACAAAGGTATATTTGATATACATGTTATTGATGTGTACTTTACTAGTGTTCATAGTAGCCCCTGGGTATTTGATACCGGTTCAGTTGCTAAGATTAGTAACTCGAATCAAGAGTTGCAGAATAAACAGAGACTAGTTAAGGGCGAGGTGACGATGTGTGTTGGAAGTGATTCCAAGGTTGATACGATCACCATCGCACACTCCCTCTACCTTCGGGATTAGTGTTGAACCTAAATAAATGTTATTTGGTGTTTGCGTTGAGCATGAATATGATTTGATCATATTTATTGCAATACGGTTATTCATTTAAGTCAGAGAATAATTGTTGTTCTGTTTACATGAATAAAACCTTATATGGTCATACACCCAATGTGAATGGTTTATTAAATCTCGATTGTAGTGATACACATATTCATAATATTGATGCCAAAAGATGCAAAGTTGATAATGATAGTGCAACATATTTGTGGCACTGCCGTTTAGGTCATATTGGTGTAAAGCGCATGAAGAAACTCCATGCAAATGGGCTTTTGGAATCACTTGATTATGAATCATTTGATATTTGCGAACCATGCCTCATGGGCAAGATGACTAAAACTCCATTCTCCGGAACAATGGAGCGAGCCAATGACTTATTGGAAATAATACATACTGATGTATACGGTCCGATGAGTGTTGAAGCACGCGGCGGGTATCGTTATTTTCTGACCTTCACAGATGATTTGAATAGGTATGGGTACATCTACTTGATGAAACACAAGTCTGAAACATTTGAAAAGTTCAAAGAACTTCAGAGTGAAGTGGAGAATCATCGTAACAAGAAAATAAAGTTTCTACGATCTGATCGTGAAGGCGAATATTTGAGTTATGAGTTTGGCCTTCATTTAAAACAATGTGGAATAGTTTCACAACTCACGCCACCTGGAACACCACAGCGTAATGGTGTGTCCGAACGTCGTAACCGTACTTTATTAGATATGGTGCGATCTATGATGTCTCTTACCGATTTACCACTATCGTTTTGGGGTTATGTATTAGAGACAGCCGCATTCACGTTAAATAGGGCACCGTCTAAATCCGTTGAGACGACACCGTATGAACTGTGGTTTGGCAAGAAACCTAAGCTGTCGTTTCTTAAAGTTTGGGGATGCGATGCTTATGTCAAAGGGCTTCAGCCAGATAAGCTCGAACCCAAATCGGAGAAGTGCGTCTTCATAGGATACCCTAAGGAAACTATTGGGTACACCTTCTACCACGGATCCGAAGGCAAGACCTTTGTTGATAAGTTTGGATCCTTTCTAGAGAAGGAGTTTCTCTCGAAAGAAGTGAGTAGGAGAAAAGTAGAACTTGATGAGGTAATCGTACCTTCTCTCGAATTGGAAAGTAGCACATTAGAGAAAACCGTTCCCGTGATGCCTACACCAACTACAGAGGAAGCTAATGATGATCATCATGAAAACTTCGGATCAAGTTACTACAGAATCTCGTAGGTCAACCAGAACGCGATCCGCACCAGAGTGGTGCGGGAATCCTGTACTGGAAGTCATGTTACTAGACCAAGGCGAACCTACGAACTATGAAGAAGTTATGATGAGCCCAGTTTCCGACAGATGGCTTGAGGCCATGAAATCTGAGATAGGATCCATGTATGAGAACAAAGTGTGGACTTTGGTGGGTTTGCCCAATGATCGGCAAGCCATAGAGAATAAATGGATCTTCAAGAAGAAGACTGACGCTGATGGTAATGTTACTGTCTACAAAGCTCGACTTGTCGCAAAAGGTTTTCAACAAGTTCAAGGGGTTGACTACGATGATACTTTCTCACCCATAGCGATGATTAAGTCCGTCCGAATCATGTTAGCAATTACCGCATTTTATGACTATGAAATCTGGCAAATGGATGTCAAAATTGCATTCCTTAATGAATATCTTAAAGAAGAGTTGTATATGATGCAACCAGAAGGTTTTGTCGATACTAAAGGTGCTAACAAAGTGTGCAAGCTCCAGCGATCCATCTATGGACTGTTGCAAGCATCTCGGAGTTGGAATATATGCTTTGATGAGGTGATCAAAGCATATGGTTTTATACAGACTTTCGGTGAAGCCTGTATTTACAATAAAGTGAGTGGGAGCTCTGTAGCATTTCTGATGTTATATGTGGATGACATATCGTTGATTGGAAATGATATAGAATTTCTGGATAGCATGAAAGGATACTTGAATAAGAATTTTTCAATGAAAGACCTCGGTTGAAACTGCTTACATATTGGGCATCAAGATCCATAGAGATAGATCAAGACACTTGATAAGACTTTCAATGAGTACATACCTTGACAAGATTTTGAAGGAGTTCAAAATGGATCGGCCAAAGAAAGAGTTCTTGCCTGTATTGTAAGGTGTGAAGTTGAGTAAGACTCAAAGCCCGACCACGGCAGAAAATAGAGAGAGAATGAAAGTCATTCCCTATGCCTCAGCCATAGGTTCTATAAAGTATGCCATGCTGTGTACCAGACCTATTGTGTACTTTGCCATGAGTTTGGCAAGGGGGTACAATAGTAATTCAGGAGTGGATCACTGGACATCGGTCAAAATTATCCTTAGGTGCCTTAAGAGGACTAAGGAAATGTTTCTCGGTTATGGAGGTGATAAAGAGTTCATCGTAAAGGGTTACGTCGATGCAAGCTTTGACACTAATCCAGATAACTCTAAGTCTCAATCTGGATACGTATTGAATGTGGGAGCAAATTAGCTAGAGTAGCTCCATGCAGAGCATTGTAGACATACAAATTTGCAAAATACATACGGATCTGAATGTGGCAGACCCGTTGACTAAACTTCTCTCACAAGCAAAACATGATCACACCTTAGTACTCTTTGGGTGTTAATCACATGGCGATGTGAACTAGATTATTGACTCTAGTAAACCCTTTGGGTGTTGGTCACATGGCGATGTGAACTATTGGTGTTAACCACATGACGATGTGAACTAGATTATTGACTCTAGTGCAAGTGGGAGACTGAAGGAAATATGCCCTAGAGGCAATAATAAAGTTGTTATTTTATATTTCCTTATTCATGATAAAGGTTTATTATTCATGCTAGAATTGTATTGATCGGAAACCTAAATACATGTGTGAATACATAAACAAACACCGTGTCCCTAGTGAGCCTCTACTTGACTAGCTCGTTGATCAAAGATGGTTAAGGTTTCCTAACCATGGACATGAGTTGTCATTTGATAACGGGATCACATCATTAGGAGAATGATGTGATGGACAAGACCCATCCATTAGCTTAGCATGATGATCGTTCAGTTTTATTGCTATTGCTTTCTTCATGCCGAATACATATTCCTTCAACTATGAGATTATGCCACTCCCGGATACCAGAGGAATGCCTTGTGTGCTATTAAACGTCACAACGTAACTGGGTGATTATAAAGATGCTCTACAGGTATCTCCGAAGGTGTTTGTTGAGTTGGCATAGATCGAGATTAGGATTTGTCACTCCGAGTATCGGAGAGGTATCTCTGGGCCCTCTCGGTAATACACATCATAAGCTTGCAAGCAAACGACTAAGGAGTTGGTCACGAGGTGATGTATTACGGAACGAGTAAAGAGACTTGCCGGTAACGAGATTGAACTAGGTATGAAGATACCGACGATCGAATCTCGGGCAAGTAACATACCGATGGACAAAGGGAATTACGTATGTTGTCATAACGGTTCGACCGATAAAGATCTTCATAGAATATGTAGGAGCCAATATGAGCATCCAGGTTCCGCTATTGGTTATTGACCGGAGAGGTGTCTCGGTCATGTCTACATAGTTCTCGAACCCGTAGGGTCCGCACGCTTAACGTTCAATGACGATATACTATTATATGAGTTATGTGTTTTGGTGACCGAATGTTGTTCGGAATCCCGGATGAGATCACAGACATGATGAGGAGTCTCTAAATGGTCGAGAGGTAAAGATTGATATATAGGACGATGGTATTCGGACACCGGAAGTGTTCCGGAGGGTACCGGGTACATATCGGGTCACCGAAAGGGGTTCCGGACACCCCCGACAAAAGATATGGGCCTTATGGGCCAAGAGGGGAAACATACTAGCCACAAGGGGCTGGTGAGCCCCCCATATGGGCCGGCCAATGTGGAGAAGGAAAGGGGAAGAAGGAAAGGAAAGAAAGGGAATAGGATTCCCCCTCCCTTCCTCCTCCCCCCTCTTTCCTTCCCCCTCCGATATATATGGCAGGGGGGCGCGTGGCTTGGGAGGAGCCCAAGTAGGATTCGGTCCTACTTGGGGCACCTCCTGGCCTCTCCCTCCCCCTCCCACCTATATATATGTGGGAGGGGGGCGCCCTAGCACAGACCAGATCAATTGTTAGCCGTGTGCGGCGCCCCCTCCACCGTTTACACCCCCGGTCATATCTTCGTAGTGCTTAGGCGAAGCCCTGCGAGGATCACTTCACCATCACCGTCACCACGCTGTCGTGCTGATGGAACTCATCTACTACCTCGACATCTTGCTGGATCAAGAGGGCGAGGGACGTCACCAAGCTGAACGTGTGCAGAACGCGGAGGTGCCGTACGTTCGGTACTTGATCGGTTAGAGCGCGAAGAAGTTCGACTACATCAACCGCGTTGTTAAACGCTTCTGCTTACGGTCTACGAGGGTACGTAGACACACTCTCCCCCTCGTTGCTATGCATCTCCTTGGATAGATCATTGCGTGTGCGTAGATTTTTTTTTTGTTTTTCCATGCAATGATTCCCAACACAAATCATATCGCCAGTTGCAACAAAAGTCGTCGGCACAATGAATGGGTGCCAACAGGCACGCATCAAACATTGTCGCCAGTTCCAGCAATTTTTGTCACTAATACCAGCACGGGGCATTGCCGGTTCCAGCACGCGCCCTGGAACTTGCAACAAAAAAGAACCTCATGCATCGCCGATTCCACCATGGGTGGACTAGAGCTTGCAGCACGACCATGGTGTCGCCGTGCCGAGGAGGACGAAGAGGGAGGATGGCGCACGACCATGGCATCACAGTGGCGAGGAGGGCGACGAGGATGGATAGAGCACGGCCATGGCATCACCGTGGCGAACGGCTGTCTACTTGTCGGTGTCGAAAACCTGGATTCCCAGCATCCTCCATGGTTGTTGGGTCGCAGCTCGTCGTCCAGACGCAACACATGGTCCGGACAAAAAGAAGAAGATGAGGGGCGACGGGATAAGGTTTTGTGCTATCAGTAGGTGATACGTCTCCGTCGTATCTACTTTTCCAAACACTTTTGCTCTTGTTTTGGACTCTAATTTGCATGATTTGAATGAAATTAACTCGGACTGACGCTGTTTTCAGCAAAACTACCATGGTGTTGTTTTTGTGGAGAAATAAAAGTTCTCGAAATTGGAGGAAACTTTTTGGAGATTTTTTATGGAATAAATAAAAAATACTGGAGCGAAGATCCATAGGAGGGGAGCCACCAGTGGGCCACGAGCCACATGGGCGCGGACACCCCCGGGGCGTGCCCATGTAGCTCGTGGGGCCCATGTGGCTCCGCCGACCCTAATCTCAAGCCTATAAATTTCTATTTTCAGAGAAAAAAAAGAGAAGAAGTTTCTTCGCGTTTTACGATACGGAGCCGCCGTCGCCACCTCATGTTCTTCATCGGGAGGCCAGATCTGGAGTCCGTTCGGGGCTCCGGGGAGGGGGATTCGTCGCCATCATCATCACCAACCCTTCTTCGTAACCAATTTCATGATGATCACCACCAGGAGTGAGTGATTTCTTTGTAGGCTTGCTGGACGGTGATGGGGTTGGATGAGATTTATCATGTAATCGAGTCAATTTGTTAGGGCTTGATCCCTAGTATCCACTATGTTCTGAGATTGATGTTGCTATGACTTTGCTATGCTTAATGCTTGCCACTAGGGCCCGAGTGTCATGATTTCAGATCTGAACCCTTTATGTTTTCATGAATATATTTGAGTTCTTGATCCTATCTTGCAAGTTGTACGCACCTATTACGTGTTATGATCCGCATACCCCAAGGTGACAATAGTTGGGATTCTTTCCGGTGATTACCGTAGTTTGAGGAGTTCATGTATTCACTATGTGTTAATGCTTTGTTCTAGTTCTCTATTAAAAGGAGGCCTTAATATCCCTTAGTTTCCTTATGGACCCTGCTACCACGGGAGGGTAGGACAAAAGATGTCATGCAAGTTCTTATCATAAGCACGTATGACTATATACGGAATACATGCCTACATTACATTGATGAATTGGAGCTAGTTCTGTGTCGCTCTAGGTTGTGACTGTTACATGATGAATGTCATCCAACACAAATATCCATCGCTGATCCAATACCTACGCTTTTCATATATTGATCTTTGCTAAGTTACTACTGTTGCTGCTGTTACAGTTGCTACAAAACTACTACTGTTACTGTTACCGTTACTGTTGCTATCGCTACTACAGCTACCAAACTATCATACTATTGTGGTACTGATCACTCTGCTGCTGATATTTTGTTCTCCAGGTGTGGTTGAATTGAAAACTCTACTGCTAATACTTGCAAATATTATTTGGCTCCGATTATGTCGAATCAATAAATTTGGGTTGAATACTCTACCCTCGAAAACTGTTGCGATCCCCTATACTTGTGGGCTATCAAGACCTTTTTCTGGCGCTGTTGCCGGAGAGCATAGCTCTATTTGCTGAGTCACTTGGGATTTATATCTGTTGATCACTATGAAGAATCTGAAGGATGATAGAACCAAGATCGTTCCCTATAAGACGAGGGGAGGTAAGGAACTGCCATATAGTTCTGCACTTGATTCACCTTTTGTTTTGAGTAGGCTTGCGACATCGCCACCTGCTATTAATTCTGATATATCGCAAGTAATTGATGATGCTACTTCTGCTACGAATGATGCTATTGATGATGCTAGTACTCTGCTTGATGAAACTATGCCACTAGGTGAATCTCTTGATGAACAACTTGCTAAAGCTGAAGAATTTGAAAATGTTGAAACTGATTAAAATTATGATTCACCTATTATACCTAGCTCTCCTAGAATTGAAATGCCTGAGATACATGAGGGCTATGTTGTGGGTGAGGAGATAACTAGAGAACTTCTTGCTTGTAATGATAGACATGATGTTAAGAAATTACTATGTAAGCTGAAAGAAAAATCCCTGAATGCAAGAATGAAATATGATCCTAAGTTTGCTACTTCACCTATCTTTGTTACTGATAAGGATTATGAGTTCTCTGTCGATCTTGAGTTGATTACTTTGGTTGAATTTGATCCTTTCCATGGTTATGAATCTGAAACTGCTGTGGCACACCTTACTAAATAGAATGATATAGCCACCCTATTTGCTCATGAGGAAGAAATTCGCTACTACTATATCCTTAAGTTGTTTCCTTTCTCACTAAAGGGTGATGCTAAGATATGGTTTAATACTCTTGCTCCTGGTTGTGTGCGTAGTCCCCAGGATATGATATATTACTTCTCTAAAAAATATTTTCCTGCACATAAGAAATAAGCTGCCTTACAAGAAATATTTAACTTTGTGCAAATTAAAGAAGAGAATCTCCCTCAAGCTTGGGGGAGGCTTCTCCAATTACTTAATGCTTTGCCTGGTCATCCTCTTAAGAATAATGAAATACTCTATATCTTTTATAATGGACTAACTGATGCTTCTAGGGACTACCTAGGTAGTTGTGTTGGTTGTGTTTTCAGGGAACGAACCGTTGAACAGGCCGAAGAACTATTGAATAATATATTGAGGAATGATAATGATTGGACACTTCCTGAACCACCACCTAAACCAACTTCGAAGAAGAGGGGTATCCTATTTCCGAGTCCTGAAGATATGCAAGAGGCAAAGAAGTCTATGAAAGAAAAGTGTATTAAAGCTGAAGATGTTAAGAATTTATGACCTATTGAAGAAATACATGGACTTGACACACTGACATAGGTAGTAAAGGTAAATTCTCTTATAAGATTTAACGAAGGTGATATTCCTTATAATAAATCTGCTAGTCAATGCCTGGATGAATTTGACAATTACATTGTTAGGCAAGAACACTTTAATATGTATGTTACCAAGCAATTGAAATGTAACGCCTTCATGATTGATCGCTTGAGTGACTTAATATCCAAAATTGCTAATGATGTTAAAGGTTTAGGTAAACATGCATCCATGGTCCAAACTCAGTTAGAACAAGTTGCTAAGTCTCAAAATGATTTGCTCAATGAGATGAATAATAATATGAATGATCATGCTGTTAGAGTAATGACTAGAGGAGGTAGAATGACTTAGAAGCCACTTTATCCTGAAGGCCACCCTAGAATAATTGAACAAGATTCTCAAAGAATTAATATTGATGCACCTATTCCATTTAAGAAGAAAAAGAAAAAGAAAAATGATAGGACTTTGCATGCTTCTAGTGAACCAAAAGTAGAAAAACCTTATGAGAATAGTAATGATGTTTCTATTTCTGATGCTGAAACACAACTGATAATGAAAATTCACCTAGTGATAATGATAATGATGATTTTCATGTAGATGCTCAACCAGACGATGATAAAGAACCCGACAATGATGTTGAAATAGAACCAGGTGTTGATCTTGATAACCCACCTCCAAAGAATAAACGATATGATAAGAGAGATTTCATTGCTAGAAAACATGGTAAAGAAAGAGAACCATGGGTTCAGAAACCCATGTCTTTTCCTACTAAGCCACCTAAGAATAAGGATGAGGAAGAATTTGAACACTTTGCTGAAATGCTTAGGCCATTCTTTTTGCATACTCGTCTGACTGATATTTTAAGGATGGCCCCATATGCTAAATATATGAAAGATATTGTCACTAATAAAAGAAAGATACTTGAAGATGAAATCTCCACCATGCTTGCAAATTATTCTTTTAAGGATGGAGTACCTAAGAAACTAGGAGATCCAGGAATACCTACTATACCATGCTCCATAAAAGAAATTATGTCAAAACTGCTTTATGTGATTTGGGAGCCGGTGTTAATGCTATGCCTTTCTCTTTATATAGAAGACTTGATTTGAATCAACTCACACCTACTGAAATGTCATTGCAAATGGCTGACAAATCAACTGCCATACCTATCGGTATTTGTGAGGATGTGCCTGTTGTAGTGGCAAATGTTGCTATCTTAACGGACTTTGTTAAACTTGGACGACAACATGTCGATTATCCTTGGTAGACCCTTTTTGAATACTGCATGGGATGTTATTGATTGCAACAAAAGCAAGGTCACTTTTCATATCAATGGTAATGAGCATACGGTGCACTTTTTGAAAAAACAATTTCAAGTGAATGGTATGAATATTATTGAAAAAGCTTCGACAATTACTATTGGAAGTTTTTAACTCCCACTTCCTACTATCAAAAAGAAATATGAAACTCTTATTATAGGGGAGATGCATATCCCCATTGAGGTAACATAGTGTTATACGAAGATTCTTCGGTTTTTTCTTACTCGGAAAAAGTTTGTTAATAAGACTTGATCAACCTTATTAATGAATTCTATTTTAGAGGCATGAGGTCGATGAATTTAGTAAGCACAACTTTCTGTACCTACTATTTGTTCTCTGTTACTCTTAGTTAAATATAATAAAATGCCATGATTATCCTATTTTCTGAATTATTCGTGCAATAAAAAATGGCCCAAAACAAATGTGCTCAGAATGATGTAAAATTTTAACATGAATTTTTCTGGAATATATAACAATTTTTGGCATTGAACACAACCCTGGGGGATGCCCCTGGTGCCTATGAGGCACATGGGCGCGCGTCTTGTGGGCCCCACAGGGACCCACTCACTTATCCCTTTAGCACACTTCATCTCTTACCTCCAGAAAAAAATCCTAGTTGCTCTCTCCCTCGTGTTCTTGCTCCCAAACCTGAGATTTTCAATCTCTTTGCTCGGAGCTCCGTTTTCGAAACTGTTTTGGGGGATTGCTCCTTGGTATGTGACTCCTCCATTGCTCCAATTAGTTTTTGCTTTAGTGGATTATATTTTGCATAATTAGCTGCTCTTGGTGCTACTAAAAATGAGCTTGCATGTTGAATTCTTTGAGTTCCAAGTAGTTTGAATGCTTGATATAGCCTCTAGACATTCATATGAGTAGTTTCTATCAATCTTGTGAAGTTTATTGACATCATTTTGCAGCCCAAAAATTTCAGAAATTTGTTCGTAAGAAAAATGAACTTCTTTAGGAGGAGTTCTTCGAGGAGGAGGTCCTCGGAGGGGTCGTCGAGCGAGAGCTCAGTACAACAGGCGTATGTTGAACCAAGGGCAAGCTCGGCGTGGATTACCGATACCGAATCATGTCGGTGGCCGTGCAACGAGTTCATGATAGGTGCTGGTATTAAAGAAGAATTTGATCAATATATTCAGAACACTGAGCTCACCACCTTTCTAGCAGATAAGCGACCACAACATTATAATCTCACTTATTCGTTCACCCAAAAGTTTGAGTATCATACACGTGATTCTAGGGTTTTATTTCATCTTTATGATAGAGACTACGGTATGGCTCTAGAAGAATTCTGTGATGTATGCAAAATTCCATATTGGGGCTCACTTGATGAACAGCAAAAATCTAACTATGATATGTTCCTTAATAGTCTTTGCAATGGTGAGGATAGAGGAGTCACACAAGCTAGAATAAAAAGTATTCAATTTCACTCTATTCATTACTTTGCATTGTTTAATGGAAAATGCATCACTGGTAAACAAGACTGTAGTGCACTTTGTGCCCCTAACTTGAGCATTATTCATACTGCTCTAACGAGCCTCAAACCATATAATCTTGGGGCAATTGTTGCACGGAGGCTGCAGCGCAACGCGGGCAATGGCCATTTTTATGGAGGAATTTATGCCTCTCGTGTAGCTGAAAGCTAGGGGTCTCGCCTAGGCCCAATGATCCTATACTACCTGACAAATACTTAGACTTTGAGGCAATGCGGCGCTGTGATTTTATTGGGGATAGAGCTCAGAACTACGACTATAACTTAATATTCGATAAAAATCATGTTGTCTCTATTATTTTCCTGCACCTGCTCTCTTTGATCTTCACAGGAAACAAAGATATTTCATCAATGAAAGTGAGGCACGTGAGTACAACGCAGCAGTAGAAGTTCCGTGTCTAGCTGAGGAGGCTACACGGAGAGCCTCCACGAGCTACCACTTGGATTATTACCCAAACCAGTGATGGTGATTATCAAGCTAGGCAAAAGCCTAAGCTCAGGGGAGTACGTATTTCTCGCCGACATTGCATTCATGTTCAGACATTTTGTTCCAGTTGTCGGTGTTCATCCTTTTTCATTGTATAATACTTGTTAGTTTTATTTTTGCTTTCTTCTTGTGTGTTTGAAAAAACCTGGAGAAGATCCAAAAATATTTCTCGCTTCTTTTTGGTTTTTCTTTCTAGTTGAATTAGTTGTAGTATTAAAAGAAAAACCCACAAAGATTTCTCGTTTCTTGTTTTGCTTGTTGGGAGCTTTTCCGTGTAAGTAGTTTTTCTCGTTTTTTGTTTTTCCTTCGTTAATTTGCTTTCTTCAAGAAAAAACTAAAAACTCCAAAAATATTTCAATGTGTTCTCTGAAATTCTTTTCTTTTTGTTAAAGTCATCGTAAGGAGAAGACCACGATGAAAATGTTGAGTGGCTCTCATATGCATTATTATTAATCTAACAAAGAGCCCATATTACCTTGTCTTCTCCTTTGAATAAAATGTTTGCAGATTCCAGCTTAGTCCACGAAACTCTTGCACTATTATTATTTTCATATCATTCGGTCATGCAAATGAAAGGCAATAATGACGATAATTTGATGAAGTAACCGTGGCAAGGAAAAGCGGGTATGAACTCAACTTTTTTTTGTTTTTGTAAATATGTTTAACTCAGTATCCATGATTCAACATATTATGAGTAAACATGTTTATGATGACAATTAGAGATTATAGTTGCTCATGCCACGCCTAAGTAGCTAGGAGTGGATAATGATTTATCTTGGGTGTCAACATGCATTAAAATGGTTATGATATAGTATGATAGTATGGTATCCTCCTCTGAATGTTTCAAGTGGCTTGACTTGGCACATGTTCACGCATGTAGTTGATTCAAAACCAACATAGCCTCCACGATATTTATGTTCATGGTGTTTATATCCTACTCATGCTAATATTCAATGTTAATTATTCACAATGCATGATTATGACCGTTGTCGCTCTCTAGTTGGCCGCTTTTCAATCTATTTGCTAGCCTTCACCTGTAGTAAGCGGGAATACTACTTGTGCATCCAAATCCCTAAACCAAAGTTGTTCCAGATGAGTCCACTATATCTACCTATATGCAGTAATACTCTGTCGTTTGATACGTCCCAAATGTATCAACTTTTCCAAACACTTTTGCTCTTGGACTCTAATTTGCATGATTTGAATGGAACTAACCCAGACTGACGTTATTTTCAGTAGAATTGCCATGGTGTTATTTTTTGCAGAAATAAAAGTTCTCGGATTGAGATGAAAATTTATAGAGAATCATTTCAGAATATATAAAAAATACTAGCAAAGAGAAATACCAGAGGGAGGCCACCAGGGCGACACAAGCCTGGGGGGCGCGGCCACCCCCCAGGGCGCGCCTGGCAGGCTTGTGGGCCCCTGGTAGCTCCCGAAACCCTAAATCCAACTCCATATGTACCTATTTGTCCAGAAAAAAATCAAAGAGAAGGAATCATTACGTTTTATGATACGGATCCGCCGCCGCCTCCTGGTCTTCATCGGGAGGGCTGATCTGTAGTCTGTTCAGGGCTCTGGAGAGGGTGATTCGATGTCGTCGTCATCATTAACCATCCTCCATCACCAATTTCATGATGCTCACCACCGGGAGTGAGTAATTCCTTCGTAGGCTTGCTGGACGGTGATGGGTTGGGTGAGATTTATCATGTAATCAAGTTAGTTTTGTTAGGGCTTGATCCCTAGTATCCACTATGTTCTGAGATTCATGTTACTATGACTTTGCTATGCTTAATGCTTGGAACTAGGGTCCGAGTGCCATAATTTAAGATATGAACCCTTTATGTTTTCATGAACATATTTGTGTTCTTGATCCTATCATGCAAGTTGTACGCACCTATTACTTGTTATGATCTGCATACCCCAAAGTGACAGAAATTGGGATTCTTTCCGGTGATTACCGTAGTTTGAGGAGTTCATGTATTCACTATGTGTTAATGCTTTGTTCAGGTTCTCCATTAAAAGGAGGCCTTAATATCCATTAGTTTCCTTATGGACCCCACTGCCACGGGAGGGTAGGACAAAAGATGTCATGCAAGTTCTTATTACAAGCATGTATGACTATATACGGAATACATGCCTACATTACATTGATGATTTGGAGCTAGTTCTGTATCGCCCTAGGTTAATTATGACTGTTACATGATGAATGCCATCCAAAACAATCATCCATCACTGATCCATTCGCATATTGATCTTTGCTAAGTTACTTTTTCTACTGCTGTTGTTACAATTACTATAAAACTGCTATTGGTATTGCTACCACTGCTATCAAATTATCATACTACTGTGCTACTGATCACTCTGCTGCAGATATTTAGTCCTCCAGGTGTGGTTGAATTGACAACTCAACTGCTAATACTTGCAAATATTCTTTGGCTCCCCTTGTGTCGAATCAATAAATTTGGGTTGAATACTCTACCCTCGAAAACTGTTGTGATCCCCTATACTTGTGGGTTATCAAGGCCTTTTTCTGGCGCCGTTGCCGGGGAGCATAGCTCTATTTGTTTAGTCACTTGGGATTTATATATGTTGATCACTATGAAGAATCTGAAGGATGATAGAACCAAGATCGTTCCGTCTAAGACGAGAGGAGGTAAGAAACTGCCATCTAGCTCTGCACTTGATTCATCTTCTGTTTTGAGTAGGCTTGCGACACTACCACCTGCTATTAATTCTGATATGTCACAAATAATTGATGATGCTACTTCTGCTATGAATGATGCTTATGATGATGCTAGTACTTTGCTTGATAATATATGCCACTAGGTGAATTTCTTGATGAACAACTTGCTAGAGTTAAAGAAATTGAGAATGCTGAAACTGGTGAAATTTATGATACACCTATTAGACCTAGCTCTCCTATAATTGAATTGCCTAAGATACCCGAGGGTTATGTTATGGATGGAGAGATAGCTAGGGAATTTCTTGCTTCTAATGATAGAGAAGATGTTAAGAAACTAATATGAAAGCTGAAAGAAAAATCTTTGAATGCAAGAATGAAATATGATCCTAAGTTTGCTACTTCTCCTATCTTTGTTACTAATAAGGATTATGAATTCTCTGTTGATCCTGAGTAAATTACTTTGGTTGAATCTGATCATTTTCATGGTTATGAAACTGAAACTATTGTGGCACACCTTACCGAATTAAATGATATAACCACCCTATTTGCTCATGAGGTTAAGATCCGCTACTACTATATTCTTAAGTTGTTTCCTTTCTCATTAAAGGGTGATGCTAACATATGGTTTAATACTCTTGCTCCTGGTTGTGTGCGTAGTCCTCAGGATATGATATATTACTTCTCTGGAAAATATTCTCCTGCTCGTAAGAAATAAGCTGCCTTACAGGAAATATTTAACTTTGTGCAAATTGAAGAAGAGAATCTCCCTCAAGCTTGGGGGAGGCTTCTTCAATTACTTAATGCTTTGCCTGATCATACTCTTAAGAAAAATGAAATACTTGATATCTTTTATAATGGACTAACAGATGCTTCTAGGGACTACCTAGATAATTGTGCTGGTTGCGTTTTCAGGGAACGAACTGTTGAACATGCCAAAGAACTATTGAATAATATATTGAGAAATGATAATGATTGGACACTTCCTGAACCACCACCTAAACCAACTCCGAGGAAGTGAGGTATTCTATTCCTCAGTCTTGAAGATATGCAAGAGGCAAAGAAACCTATGAAGGAAAAAGGTATTAAAGCTGAAGATGTTAAGAATTTACCGCCTATTAAAGAAATACATGGCCTCAACATCCCGAGACAGGTAGTAAAGGTAAATTCTCTTATAAGATTTGATGAAGGTGATATTCCTTATAATAAATCTGCTAGTCAATGCTTGGATGAATTTGATAACTACATTGTTACACAAGAACATTTCAATGTGTATGTTAAGAAACAATTGAAATGCAATGCTTTCATGATTGATCATTTGAGTGACTTGATGTGCAGAATTGCTAACGATATTAAGGGTCTAGGCAAACATGCTTCCATGGTTCAAACTTAGCTAGAACAAGTTGCTAAGTCACAAATGATTTGCTTAATGAGATGAATAATAATATGAATGATCATGTTGTTAGAGTTATGACTAGAGAGGGTAGAATGACTCAGGAACCTCTGTATCTTGAAGGTCACCCTAAAAGAATTGAGAAAGATTCTCAGAGAATTAATGCTGATGCATCTAGTTCATCTAAGAAGAAAAAGAAAAAGAAAAATGATAGGACTTTGCATGCTTCTAACGAATCTGAGGTAGAAAAACCCGCTGAGAATAATAATGATGTTTCTATTTCTGATGCTGAGACACAATCTGGTGATGAACATACACCTAGTGATAATGATAATGATGCTCATGTATACACTCAACCAGATAATGATGTAGAAATAGAACCGGGTGTTGATCTTGATAACCCACATCCTAAGAACAAAAGATATGATAAAAGTGATTGATTGCTAGGAAACATGGTAAGGAAAGAGAGCAATGGGTGCAGAAACCCATGCCATTCCCAACTAAACCACCTAAGAATAAGGATGAGGAACAATTTGAGCACTTTGTTGAAATGCTTAGGCATGTTTTCTTGCGTACTCGTTTGACTGATATATTGAAGATGCCTCCATATGCTAAATAAATGAAAGATATTGTCGCCAATAAAAGAAAGATACATGAAGCTGAAATTTCCACCATGCTTGGAAATTACTCTTTTAAGGATGGAGTACCTAAGAAACTAGGAGATCCAGGAATACCCACTATACCATGCTCTATTAAATGAAATTATGTCAAAACTGCTTTATGTGATTTAGGAGCCGGTGTTAGTGTTGGTGCAATGATAGGCCCCTTATGTTTTGGAGTTTGTTGACATAAACAGTATGGGACTTATGTGTTTGCTAGTGCACACAGAGTAACAGGTCCCTGAGATCACAAGGAGTTTGAATTAAAGGACAAAGGTAATCTCCCTGCGCTGCAGTGAAGGTTATCACCGAAGATTATGATAACAAGAGTGACCCCTCAAAAATTGCTGAAGTAAAGCAATTGGTTCGGTGCTTGTCCGAGGAGATTGAAGATGGAGTGAAGACGTAGCATTTATTTCGTTGTTATTCTTCTCTTTATTGAGTCATAGGACCACCATAATATTAAGAGGGGTTTAGTGTTCGAAACTTTGATTCTCTGATGCTAAACCCAAATCCTATGAAAGTTGTGAGAGAAATTTCTTTGTGTTCCGAGCAAATACATGCCAGCAAGAGACTGTGATCTTCTTCGCTGCGAGAGATTTGTCTCAGACCGAGGAGTTAGCATTACTTGTTCCTCAAGTAATGTTACCGTTGCTCCAAAATCCGACCGTTGTAAACGTGTCGGTTGGCCATTGGCTGGACCGCGTATCCAAAATGGTCATTTCCCACCAGGGAAGGCTGCGGCTATAAATAGCCACCCCGCATCGGCTTTGTTCGGTGGCTGCTCCGTTTGATTCTGAGAAGATTGTTGAGCAACCCCCTCTCTGAGCGATTTGAGTTTAAAATCCACTGAGAGAAAACCCCTAGAGCCGAAGAATTAGATAGTGGTTCAGCATCACTCGAATCTAAGTCCAGTATGCTCCGCCTATTGCTCTTGAGAGCTGCAAACTCTCTAGATGGTTAGGTGTCAATTTCTTCAGAGACCAAGAGTTAGTGTGGTTCTCGAAGAAGAAGTCTACAAAGGTTTGGAGATCGCCTCAAGTATCTACCACGAGTGATCGGCATTGGTTGACGAATCACTTGTCAAGGAGAATAGGGTGAAGAGAGTTTATCTTCCGTGTTAAGTCATAACCCCTCCAACCAGACGTAGTCCTTGTGCATAAGGACAAACTGGTCGAACAAATACCCTGTCGCCATTGAGCATCACTGGTTACCTCTGCTACCCATATTTACATTCGATCTGTTTTCTTTCATTTCATTTGTCTCGATGCATGTTTAGCTTCCATTCGGTACTTAGTTATAGCTCGCTGTAGTTTGTTTTTCATTCGCTCCGCTGCTGGGTTCCGAGAGTTTTGAGATTTCCGAAGAAATTTTAAAACTCCCATTCACCCCCCTCTGGTAGACATACTTCGTTCCTACAATTGGTATCAGAGCAAGGTACTCCTTGACTCTGCTCATTTTGGTCTAACAACCTTGGAGTTTAAGTATGTCTTCAATGAGCTACAAGTCACATCTCAAGATTCCCATATTCGATGGGACAGACTATACCTTCTAGAAGGAGAAGATGAAGATCCGTCTCCGAGCCATTGACGATGACATGTGGAACGTGGTGCAATTTGGGTTCACGACTAAAATACCTCAAGCCCCCACGGATGCCGAGAAGAAACTCATTCAGATGGACGCTCAAGCTAAAGATGAAATTAGTGGCCATCTCTCTCGTGCTCAATTTCTCCGCTATCGACAGTGTGAAACTGCGAAGGAATTGTGGGACATTCTTGAGAAGATAAATGAGGGTGTTTCAACTCAGAAATAAGCTCACATTGATACTCTTCGAGAAAAGTTCAATCGGTTCAAGCGCATTGGAAATGAAAGCTGTCAGCAAACCTTCGATGCCTGAGTGACATCGCAAATGAGCTGCAAGGCCTCGGCGCCAAAGACATCACTGACCATGAAGTTGTGAAGAAGCTGCTCCAATCTCTTGACAGTTCATTCGATACACTAGTTCTGATGATCAGGGAACAAGCTGATTTCAAAGATCTCGACTATGCTGATATCATGGAAAGGCTAAACACCCACGAGGAACAAGAAGAAGAGAAGAGAGATCTATATGGTTCAAGCCATCGGAAAAGCCACGCTCTCAAGGCTTTGGCTGATTCTTCCTCTGAAGGAAATGCCGAAGAAGATTCAGATGACCCAAAAAAGGATCAGCAAAGATCTCGTACTGATCACGAAAAGATTCCAACGCTTTCACAAGAAGAGCCAGTTCTAGAAGAAAGGTTCAAGCAACTCTGGTGGTTCAAAATATTCATTAAAACCTACTGGAGAATACACCTGTTTCAAGTGCAAAAAGCCTGGACACTTCATTTCGGACTGCCCTCTCTGGGAAGCTAAAATCCGTGCTAGCGGAAGATATGATTCTGGCAACTATCGAGGTAAAAGCAAGAGCAAGAACTACGACTTCGATGATGAGAAGAAAATGAAGAAGTTCTTCAAGAAGAAGGACAACTCCTCTTCAAAATCTTCGTCAAGATCTTCCTCAAGGAATCCTTCCAAGTCTTCCTCCAACCGCAAGAATAACTCTCGCAAGGCCAAGGCGTACATTGGTAAGGAAATGGATTCTGATGAAGAAGAATCATCGAACTCCGAAGAAGCTGATGAATCCGATGAGGATTCTGACTCTGGCATGGCTGGCATTGCATATGCTTCCTCCCCTGCAACAAACTTCTTCGGAAATCCGTCAAGCGATGATGAATCTCCTGCCTACTACTTCATAGCCAAAGCCTCGAAAGAAAAGGTATCCTCCAAACATCACAAGGGTCACTCCAGTGATCAATGTTCTTCTGATGAGGATGACCATGCTAAATTGATCAAAATTTCTAATATTCAACAAAACTCTCTTGAGAAAATTGAGAAAACCCTCAGGAAATCTGAAGGGTTGTTGGTTGAAGAGATGGAGAAAAATCTGTTGTTGACCGAAGAGTATTCCACTCTAAAGTCATGAATGGAAGAACTGTCAAATCGTCATGATTTTCTCTCAGCTGACCACGAAAGATTGACCTATGATTACCTGAAAAGGAAACAAGAACTCGAGGCACTGAGAGAGGCTCATGAGGATTTGATCAGAGAAAATTCTCTTCTCACCCAACAACTTAAAGAGAAACCTGAAGTGTTTGTTCCACCTTGCTTAAAATGCCTTGAACGAACCAATGCTGAATTAAATGTTGAATCATCTGTGAATGCTAACCCCTCTGTCGAAGAAAATGGTTCTGTTTCTGATGAAAATGCTAGGTTGAAGGATCTTCTTCGGACAGGAATGTTCAAATCTCTCAAGGGGCATCAATCCCTTTGTGATGTTCTGGAGAAATCCATTCTTCACAAAAATCCCAGGAAAGAAGGCATCGGTTTCGAATTGAAACTAAATGAAAATGGCTCCTACTGGGAACCTGATCAATATCCTCGCACTGTATGGGTGCCTGCCAAGAGCAAAATGCTCGATCCAGCTTTGCTTTCGGGATATAACTCTCCCATCCCTGAATATCCTGATGATGATTCTCTGGACAACTACAAGTTATTCAAAAACCAATATGGTGAGGCTGTTGCTCGCTATGTTGGACCAAACAGCAGGAATGGCCCCCCAAAGAAAGATATATGGGTGCCTAAGAAAACTATTGAAGCATTACCTGTTACCACACTACTAACCATGCAGGCTCAAAATGCTCGTTACTTCCTTGAAAAAGTTTGACAAAATGAGTACATGCATGCCTCATTCAATCACTATACTCATTCGTCTGGAAGGAAGTTCAATGCTTATTCTTTCGATTATGCTCGCACCTCCACAAGCAACAATTCTGTTTACTGAAAGAAATCATATCCTGCTCGCTATACTGTTTCGAAGCCACCTGCAAAGATGTGGGTGGTTAAGAAAGCCTAATTCTTCTGCAGGACTATGTCTCCGGTTGTACAGAATGGATAATGGATAGTGGATGCACTAGTCATATGACCGGAGACAAGTCATTGTTTGTCGACCCCAACTTAACTACTTCACCTCTGAAGTATATCACTTTTGGCGACAACAACAAAGGAAAGGTAATTGGGCCAGGTAAAATTGCCATATCCAAAGACAAGTCCATTGATGATGTTTTACTTGTTCAGTCTCCTGGATTCAATCTTATGTCTGTTGGCAAGCTTTGTGATCTAGGCATGCTAGTTCTATTTTCCATATCCAAATGCATTGTCTTTATGGCCTCTGACAATTCCTTCGTCTTCGAGGGAATTAGAAAAGGTGATCTATATATTGTGGATTTCTCTAAGGGTCCCTCAGTCCAAACTTTTTTGCTTGCAAAAGCAACCGAAGGTTGGCTGTGGCACCAAAGGCTTGGTCATGCAGGTATGAGAAATTTATAGACTCTAGTGAAGAAAAATCATCTCTGTGGCATTCCTGATGTGAAATTCGACAAGGATCGTCTTTGTGCTGCATGTGAGGCTGGTAAATTGGCCAAGAAGCATCATTCATCAAAGACTGTTATTACCACAACAAGACCTCTGGAAATTCTTCATATGGATTTATTCGGTCCTCAAAACTATGCAAGTTTCGGTGGCAGTCATTATGGCCTGGTCATTGTTGATGATTTCTCTCGTTACACTTGGGTATTCTTTCTCGAAGACAAAACTTGCACCCAAGATATCTTCAAAAGCTTCGCTAAGAAGGCCCAGAATGAATATGATGTGCGAATTAAGCATGTTAGAAGTGACAAATGGGGCTGAGTTAAAAAATACTCATTTCGATGATTTTCTCGATGAAAATGGTATTACTCATGAGTTCTCTGCTGCTTACACTCCCCAACGGAATGGAGTTGTTGAACGAAAGAATAGAACTCTCATCGAAATGACGAGAACAATGCTCAGTGAGTATAAAACTCCTATTCGCTTCTGGGCTGATGCTATTAATACCGCTTGTCATGTTATCAATCATGTTTATCTTCACAAGTTCCTTAAGAAAACTTCATATTAACTTATCACTGGCAAGAAACCAAATGTTTCTTATTTGCGCGTTTTTGGTGCACCTTGTTACATTCGTGATATGAATCATTCTTCCAAGTTTGCACCTAAGGCACATGAAGGTTTTTTTCTTGGTTGGATCGAACTCGCATACTTATCGTGTCTATAACTCTCACCACAGGAAAGTTATGGAAACAGTAAATGTGCGATTTGATGAATCTAATGGCTCCCAAAAGGAGCACCTGCCAAATGTAATAGATGAACCACCGATCTCGGATGTTATTCGACAAATGGCTATTGGGAGCTTCAAGCCAGTTGAAGAAAATGCACCTGAGTCTTCCAATGATGATGCTCCTATGACTCGAAGCAGAACTCACCAAGCCACTGCCGAAGATAATGCCACTCCAAATACAGATGGCAATCCGAATCCAAATGCCGAGCAAAATGGCAATTCTGGAGGGAATGGCGATACAAATGCTGATGCTGATGAAAATGATAATGATCATCAAGATGAAAATCCTCACTCTCATGTGGCTAATCGAGTTGATCCTTCATTAATTCTCGATGAACTAGAGAATCCAGGTTGTCGACCCACAACTCGTTCATGCACTCATTTTGCTAACTACTGTGGCAGTTTCTCCTTTGTTTCATTGGTAGAACCTACCAAGTATGAGGAAGCCATGAATGATCTAGATTGGATGAATGCTATGCAAGAGGAGTTGGTGCAATTCGACCTGAATGATGTTTGGGAATTGGTTGACAAGCTGAATCCTAAGAAGCATAATATCATCGGCACCAAATGGATATTCTGGAACAAGCAAGATGAAAATGGCATTGTTGTGAGAAACAAAGCACGTCTTGTCGCTCAAGGGTATACACAAGTAGAAGGTATTGATTTTGGTGAAACTTATGCTCCTGTTGCTCGCCTTGAGGAAATTTGTATTCTTCTCGCTTATGCAAATTACAATGATATCTTGCTTTATCAAATGGATGTGAAAAGTGCTTTCCTCAATGGTGAAATTGATGAGGAAGTTTATGTTAGACAGCCACCTGGCTTTGAATACCCTGAGTTCCCTAACAAAGTTTTCAGGTTGAAAAAGGCTCTATATGGGCTGAAGCAAGCCCCTCGAGCTTGGTATGACACCTTGAAGAAGTTTTTGGTCGATAAAGGGTTCAAGCCAGTATCCACTGATCTCACACTTTTCACTCGTGCTGTTGATAATGATCTATTCGTATGTCAAATTTATGTGGATGATATTATCTTCGGCTGTACTATCAATGCTTGCAGCTTAGAGTTCGGGAAAATGATGTCCGAGAAATATCAAATGTCTATGATGGGTGAACTTAAGTTCTTTCTCGGACTGCAAATACATCAACAGGCAAATGGAATTTTCATATCTCAGGAGAAATATCTGAGAGAGTGTCTGAAGAAGTTCAAAATGCAAGATTCCAAAATGAAGGGCTACAAAACTCCAATGCCCACGAATGGTAAGCTGGACACAGATGTGTATGGTAAGGATTACGATCAGAAGGCTTATCATTTGATGATTGGTTCTCTTCTTTACCTATGTGCATCCAGACCTGATATTATGTTGAGTGTTTGCATGTGTGCCTGCTATCAAGCTGCACCGAAAGAATTGCATCACCAAGCGGTCAAGCGTATTCTGAGATATTTGGATCACACTCCGACCTTAGGTTTATGGAATCCTAAGGGAGCACGGTTTGATCTCGTTGGATATTCAGACTCAGATTACGCAGGTGACTTGGTTGACAGGAAATCTACTTCGGGGACATGCCATTTCCTTGGTAGATCATTGGTATGTTGGTCATCAAGGAAGCAGAATTGTGTATCTCTCTCTCTCTACGGCCGAGTCCGAATATATTGCTGCTGGCGCTTGTTGCACTCAGTTATTGTGGATGAAGCAGACTCTGAAGGATTATGGCATCAAGGTCAAGAAGATTCCTCTATATTGTGACAATGAGAGTGCTATCAAAATTGCACATAATCCAGTGCAGCATTCTCGCACCAAGCACATTGCCATCAGACATCATTTCATTCGTGATCATGTTGCTCTAGAGGATATTGTCATCAATCACGTCAAGACCAAAGACAATCTCGCTGATATTTTCACCAAGCCTCTCGATGAGAAAAGATTATGTGTGTAACAGTGTGAGCTAAATATCCTGGACTTCACAAACGTGCAATAAGATGGACTCGGCACCCATGCCAACACTTCCACATCTTGGAAGGAATGGGTGCACAACACTCGAAGAGTTTGAAAATTTTGACAAAGTGAAATTTTCTTTCTGAGAGTGAATACATTAATGAAGAACTAGACTAACCGGGTGCCGCGATAATTGTGTGACGCTCGGGGTCATACAGTTCTTATATGGTGGGTCACGCCACCACAAATTTCTTTCCTTGAGTTTCTTTTCGATCGAAAGATTTTGTGTTAGTCCGAATGCATTTCTCTCATAGCTATTCTTTCGGGTGTTTGTGTTTCGTTGTCTGAGTAAAATGCCTAGGACCCTATTTTCCCTCTGATTCTATCTCTTCCAGTCTATGTTGTTCCATTACGAATGCTCAAATTCATCTGGTACCGAAACTTTATCTGGTGTCCTTGACCACGATAAAGATTAGGTCCGAACCTTAATCTGTTTTGGCGAAAGCTGTCCAAAATTTGGGATTTCCCGCCCAAGTCAGGACCACGATCTTTTATGATGGTTGTCACGTGCAATCCATCAACTACCATCCCATCCTGTCCATTGAATAGCAATAGTCTCTCGATAGGGGCCGTTCGATTGCATTCACTTGCCGCGGTTATTTTCCCTCGCATATAAATACCCCAGCACCACCGCTCCCTCATCCACTTCTCTTCCTCCTCGCCACCTTCTCCTCTGAAGCCCTACCACAGTACTCCTCCTTGAGCTCGACGCTGACGATCCCTTTGATGCTTCACTACCGGAAAGCGGTCGCCGGAGTCCTTCCTCGCTGCCGTAGGACATCTTCTTCCCTGCGCCTGCATAGCTTCTGCACATCACCAAGCTAGGGTATGTGTAGTGCAAACTCCGTCTTCCGTTCTTCTCATTCAAGTTCGTCCGCGGTTAAAAAAATTTGTTTTTACCGCATATCTTAGATCTTTACTGCTTAGGTATATTGTGCGGATGTGGTTTGTAGTTGTCCCTCGCATCCGAAAAATTCTAGATCTAGGGTTTGTGTTATGTCTCGTACGAATGGAATGCATAGCATGCCGACTAGTATATTCTTCGGACTTACTAGTTCATCCTACACATTTCTTTCATTCGAAACATCTCTCAAAGTCTGCATCTAATCCTTCATCAAAATGTTTTCGTTCAAAAAATCTTCGCTGTGAGCATTTGTAACCCTGTCCCCATTTTCCCTCGCATCTATTCCTATTGTATGCAATCTGTTGAAGATTTTGCTCGACCAATGAGCATGGCTGATGGAGAAGATATGCTTTTGGGTACAACAGATGAGTCAAAAGCACCGAATGTAAAGGGCCCAACGGTAGGCCCAGCAACTGGCAACAGAAAAAGAAATGAGCCAAGTGCCGACGAGCAAGAAGAAGATGCTCCGAAGAAAAAGAAGGGTGGCAGACAACCATACGCAAATTCAGCTGAATATATCTCTCATGATAATTATATCACTGTTCCAGGAGAGTCAAAACAAGAAAGAGACAAGCGTCTGCAAAGGATTCAACGACACTAGGTGCGCATGTGGTTCAACTATGAAATGATTCATCCTCGGTTTGTGAAGAACTTTGCCTTTCATCCTCCATTGGGTGACTGCCATGAAATTGGTCTCATTCATGTAAGTGATCCCCAAGAGAGACCGCCGCCACCACCAAATGCTGATAAGTCCTCCCTTCGCACTCCCGAATCCTATCCTGATGAGCTAGCTAAACGCCAGAAGAATGCCCTCAAGAGATCCAAGAAGGCTGAAAAGGATAAAGCTCGTGAAGAAGAAAATCATCACTTGTTCAAAGATGATGTTGAGAAGAAAAAGGCTGAAGGTCGCTCCAAGCACAAACATGATCTCAGTGCAAGGTGCAAGAACGCACCGAAGAAGAGGCCGGCTGAACCAACCGACAGAAAATGCCGAAAGCAATTCTTCCGATAAAGATGATCCACCACCAACAAGAGAGGAAGTTGATGCTACTCTCAGCGAGCAAGTGAACATCACAACTTCTACAGTGCTGCCAGATCTTCGGGCTTGTACAGTTCCCATAGCACCTCCGAAGAAGGCTCGTAAAACTCCACCGACCACAGTCACCATGAAGGATTTTGTGGATACAACTCCTCATCCTGAGGCAATAAACATGAAGGATTTGGTAGTTGATGCTCCTGTCGGCACTGCCAAGCCAGGTGAACCAATTCCAAAGATAAAATTGAAGAAAAACAAGGCTCCAACCACCAAGCAAATAGCTCCTCAAGATGCTGCACCGAAAGAAAAGGCAGCTCAGTTTGCTCCTACTTTGACACAATGAAAGTGCAACTAATCCCCGGGTGGTTTTGGTAATTCATAACAACATATAGCTCATTGAACTAATATCCATTCAAGATAAATATTTCAGGAAGTTCAATGAATGGCATGGCATGGACTAGAGATGTGGACCCCTCAAAATGCTAAGGACAAATATTGGCAAAAGCTCAATACTCTTCATCTTTATTTTAGTGATCCAAGATCACATTGAGTCCATAGGAAAGCCAATACTATTAAAAGGGGATGAGGTGTTGCTTAATGGCTTGCTTCCTCAAATGCTTAGTGATATTTCTCCAAAACCCTCAGCCACTTTCTCCATCCAAATATGTCAAAACCCTAAACTCCAACTCGGCCACACTGATTATTTCTATCCGGCGCCACCGAGTTCATATGACATAGCCACAGCCAAAAACCCTAACAGTTCGGTCTCACCGATACGGATCTCGGTCTCACCGAGATGGCCTTGCCAACACTCTGTGACTTGTTGCATTTATTTTGGTCTCACCGACTTATGCAATCGGTCTCACCTAGTTGGCTTGACCAACTCTCTGTTGCCCTATTGCTTCACTTTGGTCTCACCGAGTTGATGCAATTGGCGCCACCAAGATGTGGTTTGCCCTAAGCCCTAGCACATCGGTCCCACAGAGTTGTTCCAGTCGATCCCACCGAGATTCCTAACATTCACATTTTTGAACAGATCGGTGCCACCGAGTTTAACCATTCGGTCCCACCGAGATGAGTCAAATGTGTGTAATGGTTGGATTTTGTGTGGAGGCTATATATACCCCTCCACCCCCTTCTCCATTTGTGAGAGAGACATCTGAACGTGCCTACACTCCCACCATACATTTTCTGAGAGAGAACCACCTACTCATGTGTTGAGATCAAGACATTCCAATCCTACCACAAGAATCTTGATTTCTAGCCTTCCCCAAGTTGCTTTCCACTCAAATCATCTTTCCACCATAGCGAAATCTGAGAAAGAGAGAGAGTCGAGTGTTGGGGAGACTATCATTTGAAGCACAAGAGCAAGGAGTTCATCATCAAGACACCGTCTATTACCTTTTTGAGAGTGGTGCCTCCTAGATTGGTTAGGTGTCGCTTGGGAGCCTCCATCAAGATGTGGAGTTGAACCAAGAAGTTTGTAAGGGCAAGGAGGTCGCCTACTTCATGAAGATCTACCCGAGTGAGGCAAGTCCTTCGTGGGCGATGGCCATGGTGGGATAGACAAGGTTGCTTCTTCATGGACCCTTCGTGGGTGGAGCCCTCCATGGACTCGCGCAGCCGTTACCCTTCGTGGGTTGAAGTCTCCATCAACATGGACGTACGATAGCACCACCTATCGGAACCACGCCAAAAATCTTCGTGTCTCCATTGCGTTTGCCTTCCCCAAATCCTTCCCTTTACCTTCATATGCAATGTTTTACTTTTCGCTGCTATACTCTTAGAATTGCATGTGTAGGTTGATTACTTGACTTGTGCTAATTGCTATAATCTTCCCACAACTAAAATTGGGAAAAGGATAGATTTTTATTTGGGCAAGTAGTCTAATCACCCCCTTCTAGACATACTTTTGATCCTACAAGTGGTATCAGAGCTTTGGTCTCCATTAGACTTGATTTCCATAGCTTTGATGATCATAGCCTTGGTTTCACAACCTAGGAGAGTATGGCATCTAGCGAGGGAAATTACCACCGTAGAGGTCCTTACTTTGATGGTACAAATTTTGCTAGTTGGAAGCATAAGATGAAAATGCATATTCTTGGTCATAACCTCGCCGTTTGGGCTGTTGTTCGTATTGGCTTGCAAGGTGAATACTTTGAAGATGGAAAAGAACCGGATCGTGAAGCCAACGCGGATGAATTGAAGATGTTGCAATACAATGCTCAAGCATGTGATATTCTCTTCAATGGATTGTGCCCCGAAGATTTCAACAAAATTAGCCACCTTGAGAACGCAAAGGAAATTTGGGATACTTTGGTTGATATGCATGAAGGTACCGAGTCTGTCAAGGAATCCAAGTTGGATGTGCTTCAAAGTCAACTTGACAAGTTCAAGACAAAGGATGGTGAAGGAGTCGCCAAAATGTACTCTAGGCTTGCTCTCATCACAAATGAGATTGCCGGCTTAGTAAGTGAAGAGATGACCGAAAAATTCATCATCAAGAAGATCCTAAGAGCCTTGGATGGAAAATACGACACTGTGTGCACTTTGATCCAAATGATGCCCAATTACAAAGATCTCAAGCCCACGGAAGTCATTGGTAGAATTGTTGCTCATGAGATGTCACTCAAGGATAAGGATGAGCTCCACAACAAGTCAAGTGGTGCTTACAAAGCTTCAAGTGATGCTCCTACAACATCAAGTGACAAGCTACTCTCCAATGAAGAATTGAACTTAATGGTGGAGATCTTCAACAAGTTCTACAAGAATAGAAGCAAAGAGAGAAGCTCCAAGTCAAGGTCCTACAATGACAAAAGATCTTCTAGTCGTGGTCGTAATTGCTACAATTGTGGAAGACTCGGACACTACTCCAATGAGTGTAAGGCTCCCTACAAGAAAAGAGAAGACTCGCCAAAAAGGAGGAGTAGAAGAGATGAATCACCACCAAAAGAGAGAAGGAGTAGAGATGATCGTTATGAACGAAGACCCTCTCGTAGAAGCAAGGATTCAGAAAGGAAGGACAAGTCATCAAAGAGCTACACAAGACGAAGACATCAAGCTCACGTTGGTGAATGGGTATTCGGTTTCGACTCCGACAACTACTCCGAGAGAATCTATCTGTTGTAGGGTGGAACCCTAAGTGGAGATCTTTCACGAATTGGAGGGGAAATCCCCAAGAACAAGAAGAACACAAGGGGGAAAACAAGAGAAACACTAAAGAACAATTTCAATCACACATCCACTAGACTCAAATCCACACAAGATCCACAAGGTACATGAACAATCAAAGGGAAACAAGATACATGGTAAAGTTCATCTCAAATCCAAAGGAGATGAGGTCTTGGTGATCTAAGTAGATCCTTCCCTAGATGGGGTCTTGAATCCACTAGGGATCTTCTCCAAAGGAGGCCTTGAACTCCAATGGAGTGTCTCTCTCTCTCAAGAGGAGGAATCCCACAAGGGGAGGTACATGAGCTAAGCTCTAATGTCTAGATCTATTCTTAGCTAACTCTAAATGGAGGAGGGGAAGGAGTATATATAGTCCTAGGCAAAGAGAGGGATAAGTGGGGGCGAAATGGTAATACAAGGACAAAGCCCACAGCAACACACAGGGGGGCCCGTGTGCACGGGGTAAGTGGAGCCCGTGCGCATGGGGTCTCCAGAGACCTGACACATGAGCCCATGCACACGGGGTCCGAGAGGCCCATGCGCACGGGGTCCCATGTGCACGGTACAAGCCCATGCGCATAGAGTGCTACAGCGCCCGCTTCCTGGGTGGCCCGTGGGCACGGGTCTCGAGGGCCCGTGCGCACGGGGTCGTCTGGGACTTCCTGTCCAGCTGCTTCTCGTCGTCTTCATCCTTTGTGTGGCCTTGGGGTGGTCCTCCTACTCTTTGGTGATGCTCCTGAGCTGCTTGGGAGTGTTCCTCCTCGTACCTAAGTACACACAATGCATTTTGGTGAGGTAGCAACCAAGTCCTAAGGATATTCATGTAAATCTCGAAGAGGAGCGGGTTCACCTTAAGTCCGGTAGGTCCACTTGGGGCTTGAGGTGCAATGAAGGTGTACATGGAGATGACCGAAGGATGCTCCGCATCATCCCCTCCCCCTTGGGAAAGATCCGACCTTGGATCGAAAACCGTATCGCCATGTACATGGTAGGAATGGATGTCTTGACGCTTGGTGAGGGGCCCTAAGATGTTGGTGTCGTGCAACGTGTATGCCTTCACATGACCAAGATAGCTCATGATGGGACTGCCTTGTGAATCCTTCAAAACGAAATAACATGACAAACACTTGGAAAAACCCATGAGGTTAGCGAAAATGCACCACCTATCATTCGGGTAGGGAGATACCCAACAAGTGACTTTATCATGCTTATCATAAGGAAGGGCAAGATAGTGTGACATGGCATGGAAACATATGATGCGAGGACAACCAAAGACATGAGGCTCAATCAGACAAGCATGCAAGCTAGTAGTGTGAAGATGCAACATACTAGAAGTAATCATGGAAATCATGTCATGTGTGCAAATAGTGAGCATATATAATGCACATGACATATCACAAGCATGAAAACAAGATAGGAACATAGTATCATCATTGCATTGGCGAGAGGTTCTATGTAAATAGCAATGGAACATCATGACTCTCCCAACACAAGTATCAAAAATAGCATGTGGCACATGGTAAACATGGCAATAGAAACAAGGATCTCCACCGAGCATGCAAATACACATAGTAGTAATAGAGTGGTGAATCATATGCAAGTGCAAGCAAGGGTCACTATTGCATGGCAAAATCATGGAAATAGTTATATCATGCAAAGTGAACATGGCACTATGGGCATGAAGTGAGAAGTGGGAGATAACCCATAACCATGTGACGCCCATGTAGAAGAGATGCGCGAGGTCTTTGCATGAAGGGAGTGGTGAGAATGAAACTCCACGGGATCCCAAATCATCGTTGCTCTCAAGAGCTCGTTTTGTCAACTCATGGGATTGTGAAGTTGACAAGTATTCGTGAGTAACTACACAAAACAAAGGCAAAGGAAAAATTGTGTGCGCGTGGTATATGTACACATCATCCATTATGATGCATACGTGCATGTGTTGGTTAGCACAAAATATCCAATGCTCAAATAAACGAGATGCATGATATACAAACATGTCATCCATCATGATAGGTTTGTTGTTATGTATAGCATAATGGAGACTCAAATTGTGTAATGCATCATGAGTAATATCTAGAGCATTGTTATGAATGGTATTCATATGGTGCACACAAGGAATGGAATCATGTGATACACAATAATTTTCATGGCATGGCATATGAGATGAATTGCACAAATTTTGCAAAGGTAGCATGACAATATCATCGGAAGAGAAACACATACCAATAACCATGAACTCGTCATCTATGCCATAAGTGCAAATGGGATTGGCATAGTTACTATGTTGAGATTGTAATGATGCAATATGGGAGATCTCACTCATAGCATATGACAAATTTAATGGATTGTTAAACATGACGTGACCGATAGAATTTTCACATGATATCCTATGAAGCATAGCATCACAACTAGGCAATTCGACATGCTCATCATCATATTTATCATAAATAGGTAAGTCATGACATGAGGAAGTCGCACTAGCATGAAGCATGGTAATAGGTCGATCGACATCATGCAAGCAATCATTGTGAAGATAGTCCACTAGTGGGACAAGTGAAGCACCATCACCTATGTTACCTTTGGAGCATCGCTCATGTGTTGTAGGTGAGGTGTCGAAGACCAAGTCGTGGTCATCTTCATCGTGATGGAACCATGTGGGGGGTGCATCATAGTCCACCATGGCCATCGTCTTGTCCAAAGGAAGGACGAAGTCATCAAAGATCGGCGCGTCATCATATATGGGACCTAGCACCAAATGAGAAGACACAATAGAGGTAGAGGGTAAGTCGTTAGAAATCGAAATGGCCTCACATGCCCTATCAACTACCTCACTCTCTCCATGTGGCGGTGGCTCACTCACTCCCTCAAGGTAGGTGCACTCAATGTCACATATGGTGGAGTCACTCAAATCACTCAAGTGGTGGTGGCGGCTCTCCTCACATGGGAATTGGGGCAGCTCATCATATATGGGGCTAGTGGTGAAGTCACTCTCACTCTCAATATGGTGGCAAAAGTCACTCAAGTCATCATATGTTGCCGTGGTCGAAGGGAAAATCCCATGCTCAACCATCTTGTAGTCGTCTCCGTGGATGAAGGCCGAAGATGGCACATCATCACTCTCGCCTCCAAAGATGGAATCATCGTCTTGGAGCTCATCGGGCATGAATATCTCGGTGGTACTAGCCTCATGCTCGCCGTCTTGAAGTGTGGTTGTCTCGAAGTGTGCTTGGGGTCGAGTAGACTTGGCCTTCTTGAGTTCTTGCTCCGCCTTGAGAGCACCAATGTAGTTGTCGTCGATGGACTTGTAGTTCTCGAGGAAGATAGTCTTGGAGATGTCATTGTTCAATCCCATCATGAAGTAGAACTTCATCCAAATGGGGTCATCCACACCGGCTCATCGCAAGGCCTTCTTCATGTTCTTGAAGTACTCGTCGAGGGGCTTGGATCCTTGTATGGTGTTCTCCAATTGGCATTGAAGATGTTCCGTGTAGGTGGAAGGCACAAATTCTCGCCTCATCGCTTTCTTCATCATGGCCAAGTCATGGTGAAGCTTGTCGAAGGTCTATGAAGCCACCATGTCGATGCGTAGTCGTGGAAGGTACTTGTGGCGCACTTCGCTTGATCTTCGGAGGGGACTTGGTGTAGCTTGAGGTAGTCGTCCATCTTGCACTCCCACTCGAGATATTCATCGGGGTCATTAGTCCCAAAGAATGGAATCTCATTGGCAATGTCGAAGTCGTAGTAGCTCATGGAAGTAGTGGACTTGAGCTCGTGGAGTAGGCGAAGATGTCGTACGTTCGAAGGCGAAGATGCCTTGAAGTCACTTGGCAAAGATGCCAAAGGTGTTGAAGAAGCCGCATCCTTGGGGTTGATGTCGTGGCTCTGTATAGCCCATGCGCACGGGGGTGTAGAAGGCCGTGTGCATGGGGTCCCGTGTGCACGGGGGTCAAAGGCCCGTGTGCACGGGGTTGGCAGAGAGGCCAACACGTGTCCGGAAGGTCACTCTTCCATTCTTGTGGCACGCCCTTGATGATCTTGAGCGGCCTGATCTTGTTGGTGTTGATGCTGTGGTGTACTTGCCGGAGATGGTAGCTCGGAAGTCTTTGCACTTGAGTGTCTTCTCGAAGATGATGAAGACCGCTTGCGGTTTTTGATGAGGACCTTGAGCTCCTCCATGTGCTTGTCCATCTTGGCATCAATGAAGTTCTTCATGGCATCGAACTCATCGTCGTGGTTGTAGACCGGAGATGATGTGCTTTTCCTATCCATCACAGGACTCGAGCAAAGGTGAGTAGAAATCAGATAAACAATACCAAGCTACCTTTTCCCAAAGTTGAGGATGTATCTCGTGTCACTCAATGTGAAATGAAAGAATAGTGGAATTGGTACCGGACTTGTTCACTCACACCTACAAAGTAAAGCTTATCGAGTGGATTGGTTAGGACAAGTGGCACAAATTCATGCAAATTGAAGTCCAAGATATTGTAAATGTTGAGATAAATCCAAAGGACTCAAAATGCAAAGCAAGTGATCACAAATATAGAGATAAAGAAACACACACGGTGGGATAATGGGGCTTGTGCAACTATAGGGATGAGCAATACAAAATTGCCTAACGAAGACTAAGCTCGTGTTGCACAAACACTAGGAGAGCACTAGCTTGATTGCACACTTGGGCACGATTCACCACTTGGCACCAACCTATATGTATGCAACAAGAAAGTGTCCTATTCCATGTATCCTCATGCACAAGTATCTCTTTTCATGCTCAACTCTCTTTCGCTTATAAGCTTATGATCTTTCTTTTTTTGCTTAAAAGTTTTTTTGTCTCTTTTCTTTTCTCTTCTCTTCCTTTCCACTATGCTTATTGAGCCTCAACCAATCACATGAGACAAGTATGACAAGATATGCACAGGAGCAAGCAATGGCACAATATGATATATCAAATGATGCAACAATATGATATCGTATCACTATGGTGCACAAGTTTTCGCGAAGCCCGGCAATACTCAGATAGCTAGTCTCAATAGGTATGAAGGTATTCACAAAGATGGTGGGGCCATCAAGATGTAATGGCAAGGAAGGAAAAGTTTATGGCGGAATGTATACCTTCATCACACTTAACCTTTCACGAAGTCGGGGGTAACCGGCCTTGCTTCCGGTTGAAGATGGTCTCAAAGGATGGATGGTCATCGTCGATGCGAAATGTCGTGGAGGATGTAGTCGATGGAACGATACAAGTCACAGGTGGTTGATGAAGATGTAACCATCCCTAAGTAGCCGAAACACCTTAGGAGACTCAAATCACAACTCAAAGAACCACAAATGCAATAGGAACCAAAATGGGTTAGTTTGCGGAAGTTTTATGTGGTGGTACGGAAGTTATGGCGTAGGGCCTATGCAAAAGATGCAAAAATGGACAAAATGTGATGGAGTCAAATGGTGGTAAAACCTATCTAGATGGATGGGGGATGTCAATAGCTACTCAACAAGCTAAATAACGTCAAAAACAGACTCCGGATGCGAAAGTTACGGCCAAAACGATGAAGTGCAGTCGGCTGCTGTAGGGGGGCCGTGCGCACGGGGTCCAAGGCCCGTGGACACGGGTCCCGTGCGCACGGTACAGGCCCGTGGACACGGGGTCTCCAGGGACTTTTTGGGGGCCCGTGGGCACGGGGTAGACAGATATTTCGCGATTTCTAGGTCAAAATTGAAGGGGGAAAAGAAAAATTAGGCTATGGGGATGCAATTGGAGGTAGATCTACTTGCTAGACACTAGATCCATGGATTGAAATCAACAAAAACTCACAAGAAACTTCAAATCACAAAAAAAATTGGTATGGCTCATTTTGTGGGGAATTTTTGAAATTGGGCAAGAACAAGCAAAATTAGGCTAGAAAACAAGGAGGGGTGCTCCAATTTCGTGAGAAACCATGGCTCATGATACCAAGATGTTGTAGGGTGGAACCCTAAGTGGAGATCTTTCATGAATTGGAGGGGAAATCCCCAAGAACAAGAAGAACACAAGGGGAAAAACAAGAGGAACACTCAAGAACAAGTTCAATCACACATCCACTAGACTCAAATCCACACAAGATCCACAAGGTACATGAACAATCAAAGGGAAACAAGATACATGGTAAAGTTCATCTCAAATCCAAAGGAGATGAGGTCTTGGTGATCTAAGTAGATCCTTCCCTAGATGGGGTCTTGAATCCACTAGGGATCTTCTCCAAAGGAGGCCTTGAACTCCAATGGAGTGTCTCTCTCTCTCAAGAGGAGGAATCCCACAAGGGGAGGTACATGAGCTAAGCTCTAATGTCTAGATCTATTCTTAGCTAACTCTAAATGGAGGAGGGGAAAGAGTATATGTAGTCCTAGGCAAAGAGAGGGATAAGTGGGGGCGAAATGGTAATACAAGGACAAAGCCCGCAGCAACACACAGGGGCCCCATGCGCACGGGGTAAGTGGAGCCCGTGCGCACGGGGTCTCCAGAGACCTGACGCATGAGCCCGTGCGCACGGGGTCCGAGAGGCCCGTGCGCACGGGGTCCCGTGTGCATGGTACAAGCCTGTGCGCACAGGGTGCTACAGCGCCCGCTTCCTGGGAGGCCCGTGGGCACGGGGTCTTGAGGGCCCGGCGCACGGGGTCGCCTGGGACTTCCTGTCCAGCTGCTTCTCGTCATCTTCATCCTTCGTGTGGCCTTGGGGTGGTCCTCCTACTCCTTGGTGATGCTCCTGAGCTGCTTGGGAGTGTTCCTCCTCGTACCTAAGTACACACAATGCATTTTGGTGAGGTAGCAACCAAGTCCTAAGGATATTCATGTAAATCTCGAAGAGGAGCGGGTTCACCTTAAGTCCGGTAGGTCCACTTGGGGCTTGAGGTGCAATGAAGGTGTACATGGAGATGACCGAAGGATGCTCCTTATCACTATCACTTCGACTCCGACTATACTCAAGATGAAGGTGTTGCCGGTCTTGCACTTGTGTCATCCAACTCCTACGACATATTTGACTCACCAAATGAAGGAATTGGAAGATGCTTCATGGCTAAAGGCCCTAAGGTATCACACCCCGAGTATGTTGATTTCAGTTATGAAGATGATTTGCTAGGTGATGATGATTTACTTGTTGACAAAACTAGTGATGAAAACTATGATGAACTTGCTAGTAATCATGCTAATCAAGATGAAACAAATGACAATGATAAGAAGGAGATTGAGCATCTAACTAAAGAACTAAACACTCTTAAGTTATCTCATGAAACAACTCAAGAGGATCATAGAGAGCTCCTAAGGACTCATGAGAAGCTACGCTTCGAGAAGCTAAATTTAGAGGAAGAGCATGAGTTCCTAAAAGCTATCAATGATGATCTTCGAAAGAAGAGTTCTTCTTACATTGCCAAACATCTCCTCTTGTCTACTTATATGCCACAAGTAAAATCTAGCAACAAGAGCAAGAAAGATTCTTCCTCTAGTAGCAACAATAACCATGTTAAATCAAACATTGTTGCTTCTTGTAGTTCTCTTGATTCCACTAATGATTCTCTTAGCCAAGTTACACTTGAGCAATAAAATAGCTTATTGAAGGGAATTATAGAGAAAGGTGTTTACAAGAGCCTTGCCGGGAGTAAGCAATTTGAGGAAATTGTACCCAAGCAAGGAAGGCACAGGAAGAATCAAGGTGTTGGTTTCGAACGAAAGTTCAATGCCAATGGAGTTAAGTGGGAAGAAGATCAATACCACAAGACGAAGTTTGTTCCTCAACAAGAGAAGTATGACTCCACTTCTTTCAAGGGAACACAAGCTCAAGATGATCTTCCACCACAAGACCACAAGCTAAAAGGCAAGGACAAGCTTCAAGAAGAGATTGACTCATTTGAAGAAGCTCCTAAGGCCATGGTCAAGTGGGTTCCCAAGACTACGTCAAGCTTTACATCATCAAGTTCAACTACAACTCCAAGGATTCCCATCAAGTTGATGTGGATCCCAAAGAAGAAGAACTAGAGTGTTCTTGAGGGTGACTCCGCCAACATACTTCACTCATATTCATTTTGGCAAGGACTTGCGCAATCAACTTTCATATCTTGCACTAGTTCATGGAGTCACAAACCCTCTTGTTGGTAAGACAAGGGACAAGGTAATCTAATGCTTTCATGGACATCATCATATGTGCAATTCACTCTATGTCTATGGATATCCTTGCATGTTCCTTGTGGGACTAACCTTTGTAGGTATTGAAAGTGCAACACTCCAATGGATTGCTCCAAATGATCTACATCAACATTGAGCATCCACATCTTCACTATCTACATGAAGTCATCATCGAGAAAACCCAAGGTTAGTTCATCCCTCTTAGGGGGGATATCACATCTAGGGGAGCTTTGCTCTAAATTGAGCTAAAGCAACTCTAATGGTGTGAACACATTAATGCTTTATATAAAAGTGGTAACCCCACTTGTGCTTAAACGATGAGTATGACCTATGATCAAATGTTCTCATTTCACTCCTAAGTCAATATACTCATATATAGATGACCTATTCATCGCCAATTGCTTGATAGATGCTAGAATTATTTGTGCATGCTTTGACACATGTTTCATTTGCTATCTTATTGTGTGAGCATGTTGGTTGCATAATTTCTCCATTCGAGGACATCCATTTTTCGTTTTGATTGTCTTGGTTTTTATTGGCCAAATGGATGGACAAGAATGCCTAAGAACCTTCTCTAGCTATCTATGCTTTTCTCATCTCAAACTCTATTCATGCTACATCACAAAAATTGAACAAGTCTTTTTCGGACCCTCCGGGTGAGGAGCACTCGGAGTCACCAATCCGTCAAGGGCTGCTATCCAAAACCTTCTTTTGTATTTTGGTCAGACAAACTCAGTCCCATTCGGTCCCACAGAAAGACTGATCTAGGTTTTCATCTCGGTGATACCGATTAGAATGACTCGGTCCCACCGAGTTGCACTAACTACATGCAGTTTTGCATCTCAGCGCCACCGAACCATTCCGTTCGGTGCCACCGACAACACATAGGTATATATTCTGCGAACCTGTACGGTTGAAAATTTCTTCAAACCACTCGAGCCCGCGCCCCATTGCTGCCGCCCCCTTGGTCTCCGGATCGTCGCCGTCTCTGCCTGTGCGCCTCCGCCACAGGTTTCCGTCGCCGTCAACGGGAATCTCCACCGCCGTTGTTGCCGTAGCGAATCGTCACCAAGTTAGGGTACGATTCGATCTCTCTGTGCTATTCCCTTTTCCGATTATTTGCACAAAGATAATGCCTAGAGCTTCTTGCCACGAATGATAACTTTTTATCCATAGAAAAATTCCTTTAGATTAGATTCGATGAAAAAATTTAGGGTTAAGTTTCCGCCGAGCTCATCTCGGGCCGACCGAAATGAACCTTTCGGTCCCACCAATTGGCCCTGGCCATTGCACTTAGTACAACTCGGTGCCACCGAAGTGTACTGATTGGTGAGACCGAAAGCAAAACCTCAGTGAAACCCTAGCATCTCGGAGTCACTGAACCACAACTCGGTCTGACCGATCTTGTGTGTTTAGACTCTGTTATTGCTTCGGTGTCACCGAGATTTTCATATCGGTAGCTCCAAAATGCTTTCTGCAGAAAACTAAAACTAAAGTTTTGATTCAAATTTTTGAAAAATCAGCTGCTTTTTGTGATGCTCATCCACTCTGCCCATACCTATCTATTCACAGGGTTTGTTTGCAAGATGTCTGGTCCAAGTGACAGCTAGAATAAGTCAGAGGAAGAGGTTAATCTCAGTGAGGGCACAAGCCCTAGTGGAAGCTATGATGATGGCAGCAGAAGTACTCCAAACAATCTGCCCAAAGCTGCCACTAGACAAAGGAAGAAGAGAACCTCAGAAAGTGAGGATGAGGACTTTGTTGTTGAAGAGGAAGTGACCTCAAAGAAGAAAGTGCTCAAGAAAGAGTATGGCACTGCTACTACTACCGAGCCAGGTCTCCAGAAGAAGGCCCCTGCAAAGGGAGCTCCTATGTGTAAGGCCAGAAAATCAACAGTTCCACAAGAGACCATGGAACTTACTCTTGAGCCAAGAGAAGAAGAAGAAAGCTGCTGATGGGAAGAAAAAGAGGAAAGAGAGAGTGAAGAAGACCATTGCCAGAGTGTTTGGCAGACCATCCATGATGGTGGATGATGAAGATGAGGAGGAAGAGGAACTAGCTGCACCCCCTGCCAAGTCTCAAAAGCTAATGGCAGATGCCATGAAATCTGCAGGCGCACCCTCCAAGTCAAAGCCCAAGCCTGCACCTAAGCCTACTGCACCCAAGAGATCCACAAGAAACATCCTTGCTGCTGAAAAGAACAAGGCCCCAGTGCCAGAGGTTCAATAGGATGAAGAGCCACAAGTGCTTAGGAAATTGAAGCCAAAGATTCCAGACCATGATGATGGACATCCAGTGGCTGAAAACATGACGCTCAGGAAGGATAGTGGACTGAGACAATGGAGGAAAGTGGATCCATACTCAGTGAGGAGGAGAACAACATGTGACTATCATTTCCGTACCAGAGAACAACAAGACTTTTATGAGACAGTGCTGCTTGACAAGAAGCCCATCATAAGCAACATGAAATGGGTGGATTGGAAGTACATAGATGCAAATGAAGACTACTTCCCCCATGTTCATGAGAGTTTCAGGCTGACATGTGTTGATGCTTTTGTTGGACAAAAGCTCACAAAATGGAATGATGAGATGGTGATGCAGTTTTACTCCACAACACACTTTTACCCAGATGGAAGAATTGTGTGGATGACTGAGGGCACTAGATACTAGTCATCAATCTCAGAGTGGGCTACTCTTATCAATGCCCCAGAAGAAGGAGAAAATGATACTGTTGTATATGGAAAGCCCAGGATGGATCACAACACTATGGCACACATGTACAAGACCATTCCTGATGAGGCTTTGGAAACACACAAGTTTGGCTCCATATACTTTCTGCTTGCTGGTTTGGCCACCATAAACTATATCTTGAGGCATACCTTGTTGCCTAAATCTGGAGATGAGAGGATGATCCGTGGCCACTCCATCAACCTGCTCCACTTGTTTGCTATACCATAGAAATTCAAAGTCATGAGTCTGATTGTAGAGACAATCAAAAGGACTGCTGCTGATCAGAATAGGTCATGTGGATATGCACCACACATCCAGATGCTTATCAACTCCAAGGTTGGTACAGACACATATCTGCTTGATAGAGAGCACCTTCCTCTTCGGCCAGAGTTTGAAGATAATGAAGTGGTGATGGATGCTTCACATCCAACTTCAGTTGAGGCCCAAGAGAAGGCTGAGAAGGCAAAAGCAGCAAATGCAGCAAATGCACCTAATGCTTCAATAGTGAATCTCAAGTCAAAGCAAGACCAATTGACATATCTGTTAGAAGCAACTCTGAGGATTGAGCAAAGTCTGGCCAACTCAACCAAGAACCAGGAGAGCCTAGAGCGGATAGTTGAGGACAAAATGTACAATCTTGATGTCAAGGTCATAGAGATATAATCTACTGTTGAGAAGCTGAGAGATGATGCTGAGGATAGTGATGACAGACCTACCACAGACAGATTCCAGACAGTTCCTAGGGCACAAAGGTCATCAGCTGTGCCAGTAGCAGACACCAGGACTACACACTCTGCCCCTGCCGCCACTGCTATAGTGCCACCCCCAGTGTCAACACCACCAGCTCAATAGACATCAGCCGAGGCATTTGCAGAAGCAGTTCTCTCAACGCCATCTACGCACACCGGAGCAACAAGCCAGAAGACCCCTTCAGGAGCTCCCGAAGGTCGTGCCTAGAGTGTCGTATAGCACTATACTTTTTCAAGCTTTTTGGTAACTTGTTGCCAAAGGGGGAGAAAATGTATAGATCATAGGCTTCGAGAGAAAGAGAGAGAGAGAGTCTCGTTCTTTTGCTTGTTGGTTTTTATTTGCTAGTTGCTACTTCGTCCATTTGGTTTGTGCTACTTATTGTCTTATGCTCGTGAGATACTCTGTGTGGTCGTGTGTTTGATCATACTTTGCTTAATGTGTGATATATGCCTATCTCTATGTTTATTTGTGTATGATCATTCACTTATGTATTTGGTGATGCGTGCATGTTATTTCATTTTTATCATTTTGTGCGCTCCACCAAGATGTATGTGACATGTAAGAGTGACCTATGCTCCTAATCGATTGTGCATTTGCATTCAAATGTAAATTTTAAATAATGCACAAATTTAGGGCGAGCTCTTGCTTATCACATACTTCTCAAAGCGACGATGTATCTCATTCATTTTATCATTTGTCGAAGCTTTGATCTATATGTTGTCATCAATTACCAAAAAGGGGGAGATTGAAAGTGCAACTAATCCCCGGGTGGTTTTGGTAATTCATAACAACATATAGCTCATTGAACTAATATCCATTCAAGATAAATATTTCAGGAAGTTCAATGAATGGCATGGCATGGACTAGAGATGTGGACCCCTCAAAATTCTAAGGAAAATATTGGCAAAAGCTCAAGACTCTTCATCTTTATTTTAGTGATCCAAGATCACATTGAGTCCATAGGAAAGCCAATACTATTAAAAGGGGATGAGGTGTTGCTTAATGGCTTGCTTGCTCAAATGCTTAGTGATATTGCTCCAAAACCCTCAGCCACTTTCTCCAACCAAATATGTCAAAACCCTAAACTCAAACTCGGCCCCACCGATTCTTTCTATAAAGCGCCACTGAGTTCATATGACATAGCCACAGCCAGAAACCCTAACAGTTCGGTCTCACCGATACGGATCTCGGTCTCACCGAGATGGCTGAGGGAGTCCTGGACTAGGGGTTCCTCGGGAGGCCGGCCTATCTCTCATGGGCCGGACTATTGGGTCGCATCGTATCCGGACCGAAGACTTTTTATGCCTTGGAGTGCACCCCAAGTGATGATGGAAGATCCAATCTATCCTTCATGTAACCAACTATCTATAAACCCTAGTACCCCTAGTGTCTATATAAACTAGGGGGCTTAGTCCGTAGAGGCTAGAGGAACGATCCCCATCCCACTAGTTAGGGTTTAGTTTGTCTGATCTCGTGGTAGATCTACTCTGTAACCCCCTCATACACAAGCAATATAATCAAGCAGGACGTAGGGTTTTACCTCTTAGAGAGGGACCGAACCTGGGTAAACATCGTGTCCCACGTCCACTGTTCCCCATTGATCCAAGATCCACAATTCGGGACCCCCTACCCGAGATCCGCCAGTTTTAACACCGACATTGGTGCTTTCATTGAGAGTTCCGCTGCTGGATCACCGAAAGGATCGATGGCTCGCCTGATCATTGGAGACGGCGTTAACACCAGGGGCATCTATGTCCCCGGCCAACTTTTCGCGTTCGGCAACATCGTTCTGCATGCTAACGCGGCCGGTCATCTAAACCGAATCAACAACTTCGCCCATGAGCACTAGACCAGGTTTGGCAGCCTAGAGTATGTCGCTGATGCTCAGGGTGATCTGGTCCTCAGCAATTTCTCAGCTTCACCCGAGGCGCTCGAGGTCCCAAAAGCGTCCGCTTTGGGGCCGCTTGCCAATTCGACCTCCAGATCGGCTCTCACTTCGCGCTCGGCTTCGAGTCCTGATGCAACCGATGTGTCAAAAAACCCAGAGCCAACCCTGGTCAGACTCGCCCACTCTACCATAGACCCGGCTTCGAGCCGTCACACGACATCGGCGTACGATGACCAGGAGTCATCCCTGGCCGGACCCACTCTCCTTACTCTGGATCCGGCTTCGAGCCGTGGTATGTCTTCGGCGTACACAGCTCGGGAGCCCATTCTTAGGGTCAACCCCGAATACTCGAGGAGCATGGATCCTGCAGATCTTTCATCGCTAAACAGTGTGCTAGACCAGATTCGCGCCATGGGAGTCTCCAACGGCCAGCCCTCGGTTTATGACCAGATTGGGCTCAGGCCCGATGACAGGGAAATCGCCACCCCGCCCATCACACACCTTGTCACCATTATTGAGGAACTGGCCGAAGGAGCGTGGTCACCAAAACTGAAAACGAACTATATCCCGATTGGCGACGGCCTCGCTCAGGACTCAAGCCAGGGATCTGACTTCCACCCCGAAGAAAGCCCGAGACTAGACCCCGATCTGCAACGCGATCTTGAATCTGCGCCGCCTGGCCTGGACAATTCGGAATCCAAACTTGGGATGTTGAACACCCTAGAAGTGTCCCGCGTCGCCACGAAGCTCCGAATACGCCACCGGCTGGAGCACTCAATTTTTTCCCACCCACCACCCATGAGGAATATTCCTCGAAATTGGGATGGGACCTAATATACGTTAAGCAGCAACCCGGAGAAACGGTCCATCACTATTGGGCTAGATTCCTCCTGGTTAAAAACAAGATGACAGATTGTTGTGATTAAGAAGCAATATCAGCTTTTCAGTTTAATTGCCGGGATGAAGGAGTCTTGAACGCCCTCGCCCGTCATCATGTCAAGAGCTTCACCGAACTATCGGACCTAGTTTGCAAATACTGCACCATGGAAAGCACATGGAAAGAACAACAAATGCGCGTGGAGTCAAACCACGCCGAATAGTCAAGTACAATCCGGGAAAAGCGTTCACACGCACAGCGGTCGCCCGAACATGAGCCTGCTGAAAAAAGAAACAGACCCCTCGCCGGACCCAGATCGGTCCTGGACGAGCTATTGGATAAGCCATGCCCCATACACTCGACCCTGCTAAACACAAATCCAACTCACAGGCTTCGAGCTTGCTGGGTTGTTAGACAGGTTGCCAAGAGCGGCGAGGCCATACTCCGCCTTCAAACTCCCAGTAGAGGATTAGATATGCCCTCACCTACGGACAATAATGTCCTAACCATCTACGAAACCTTCTCCTTGAATAACTATAGGAAAAGAGCCCTTCGAGAGCTCAGTCAAGTCCATCAGGTTATAGCAGCAAGCTCCTGGGCGGACACCCCATCACCTTTGATGCAGAGGACGAACTGTGGCGCCCCTCCTGATTACCACTGTAGCCAGACGATCGCCACGCATACCAGCCCAGGAAATCACTCCGGCATGCGCGTTTACAACAAGTATCATGAACACAGGCATTTATATTAATGGATATATAAGTCTTACATGATATCTTACAAGGGTGATGGCAGCGGAAAAGCTCTATCTAAGGCAGCAGGTTCCTGGTGCGGCTCCAATCCACAGGGATCTGACTGGGTTACTCTCCTAGCCTGCGAACGCTCCGGCTCCTCATCGACGGACGATGGATCCTTATGTGAACCTGGCAACATTGAAGGCCGCTGAGTACTTTTGATTGTACTCGCAAGCAAACCAAACTAACATATACACCAAGCAATGCAATCCATGATGTTCAAGCATGCACATGTTATTAGAGCAACATTGATTATCAAGGCATAGCATACCTATCTAGCAAGATCATGGCACAACAGGGTTATCTAGCAAGATAACTACTAAGGTAAAATACGGTAAAGTAAAGCATAAATAATCCATACTCCGAACAATATTAGGATCCAATCCAACTCTTTTGGTCATCTGACCATCTCTTTCATAGCCATTCCCTGGCTATCATATCATATCCCTGACATCATCCGATGTCTATGCATCTCCACTGTAAATCTGATAAACTTACTCTCTTACGGGTTGTCCCACAACCCTCAGAATACTCCAGATCCACTGAGTACTACAGGGCATAAGACGAGTTCTTCCATCATTATTATCACCGTTCCGGTTGACCACCTAGAGAGGTCTGGACGGACTGTCCAATACCATGGACATGACTATTCGAATAGATTTTACACTCTGCAGAGGTTGCGCACTTTACCCACACCATGGAGCACCTGACCTCGTGATCCCATTTGGGTGGACCAGGGTTGCTCCAACGAAACCTGCCTAACCCATGACTCCTCCACCGTACCACCGACAATCATACCCTCCCAGGGTCATGTCCTGGGTGGCCCCTGTGTCACCTCGTGACACCTGCCACCGTCGTGGCAACTAAACTGTCCCAAACGGGGATGCCGGCAAACAACTCAACTGGGCTCACAAGGTTATCGTCGCCTACCGGGCCAGGGCAGTGCGCGCGCATAACCTTCCCTAGTTGGTGGTGCCGATAAAAGAGCACGCGATCAGACCAAGTCAAGGCCGTCCCATACCGGCAAATGTGGCTGCACGGATAAGTTCGGACAGGTGACTCTGGATCAACCGACTAGGTTTAGCTTTAGCAATCATTTAACCAGCATGGTTGTTTATCACAATAACTTGAGATGATAGTAGCTATGCATGATCATAACAATTTATCTCCATATAATATCATGACAAGTCATTAGTGAAACAATATTTAAATGGCAAGTTATCACTTTACAAGTTCTAGCTGTAAGTTACGACCATCGGAACCCTTGCACAAAACCGGCAAAGAAACCAGTAGCCACCAGAACGGTCTTTACAACTCAGATCTGGGACAATACCGAAATAACTCAACCCCGGCTCAAGACGGCTGGAAAGCTGCTCAGAACATGAGACGGTGTTGATAAGAAGAATGTAGCAGTTCCCTAAGACGGCCGAAAAACAACTCAGAGCATAGGGTCACTGCTACGGAAAGAAATTCAACAGCTGCCCGAGACGGCGGAAAAGCAGCTCAGAACATGGACAGTTGCTGACAAGAGAAATAAAAGTTGGCATCCACCCCGGACGGCCGGAAACAACTCAGAACACAGGCGTGGTGCCGTCACCGAAGAAAGTGCAAACAAGGGTTCGTCAGAGTCACATACAGCTCACTACTACATAGACAAACGCAAGCATATTAATTTAAACATGCAAGAAATATCACAGAGCAATGCTTTAGGGCATATATCAGATGGTCGGCTTGCCTGGGGTCGAAGAATACTTCGGGAAGAAGTGCGATCAAGCCACGGAAGAATTCACCGGAAAAGATTCCCTCTCGGAGGGGCTGATAGAAGGCAAGGGTAAAATGGTCATTTTCAAAATGTGACAACATTATGAAAGTGACCTCATCGGAACGGGCTCGACGAGACGAAGACGTGGGCGTTGGATTCACCTGAATCGGAGTTGTGAGTAACAAGATACATCCATTCGTTCGTTAGGCAGAAAATAAATAAAAGCTATTCTTTTTTCTGTGCTAACGGGTGAACGTCCACTATTTAACACTTTCAGCCGGCGGGGTTTAAAATGGAAGTGTATTCTGAAAAATACGCTTTCTAGTTGTGAAAGCGTACTTCTGGCCGAAGGATCTCCAGAGTACATTTTCAGAAGGTGAAAACGTATTCTCAGCTTTACGCCTCCACTTAAACAGGTGGGACTGGCGCTGAGTGGCTGACGAAGGGGCCTGCGTTGACTTGCTTCTTAGGCTGACGGGTGGGGTCGGGGAAGGATGGGGCCCGGCTGGCCTGTTCGTCGCCTACCTCACGCGCCTGTGCTCGACCGAGGCAGAGGCGGCATGCGACGGCGATAGCCGGAGCTACGGGCCGTCTCCAGCAGGGCTCCGGCTATCGAAAGGCTCAGGGCGACGCCGCGCTTCACGTGGGATGCCGCAGCTTCCCCGGGGAGCGCCAGGTTGAGGAGGGCGCCGACCGCGGCGGACAGAGGTGACGGCCGAAGATGGAGTCGAGGGCACGACGGTGAAGAAGCAAGGAGGAGGTTGGGCAGGGCTCCGCCATGGCCTAGGTAATCCTCTGGTGGCGACAGAAAGGAGGGAGGGGCCTCGGTTTGCTCGAATTCGAGTTGTGGCCGACGGCGAAGCTCCGGCCAGGGAGAGGGAATGGGGGCTCCCCGAGCTTGGTTGGGAGTTTGGGCGAAGCTAGGAGGGAGAGGGGAGGCCGCTGGTGAAGACAAAGGACTCGGGGGCGGCCTATATATAGCCGGATGGCGGGGATGGATAGGCATGGCCGCCGTGGCGATCTTAGCCATGCACTGGTGCTGCGGGGAGACGTGGCTGGCTGGTTCCCGGCGTCGGCGAGCGGCCGACCTGACGAGAGGCAGAGGGACGGGACGGCTCAGAGAGGAAGAGGCCAACAGGAGGGGAAAACGACAGCGGATCACGGGACGACAGTACGGTGGCAGGACTCGCCGTGGCGCGACGAGAGGGAAGGAGGAGGGGGAAGCTACTGGAGGGGGTCGGCGTGGATGCAGGGGAGCCGTTAGACATGCCCGGACAAGCAGGGGCCGACCGGAGATGACCGGACAGAGCTGACAGAGCGCAGAGCGCGCGCTTCTGCCTGCCGTCCGCGTGGTCATCACGCCAAAACGTGCTCTAGAGCGCACCTGCACATCCTGCATTGTCAAACATGGTTCTCACTGGTCCATTAGATGAGCTGGATCATTGGATGGACCAAGAGGGGTCTGAATAGGTCGAGGGAATCCAAAATAGGTTCTGGATAGGATCTTGGAGCAGTTGCTGACGTAAAATGGTGTGGTAAATGGGACTGGATCTTTGTCATAACAGAATAGGGTAGGAAGGAGTATATGCCTGCAAAATTTGAAGTCATTTAGACCCCATTTGCATACACTTCCTTCACAAACCACAAATTGGTCCAGAAACTAGAATTTGGAGCTGTGATCAAATGGATTGATGAAATGAGATGAAATTTGGTGGAGAGTGATGATTTGGATATAGTAAGCCACTGTAAAAGTTTCATACCATTTGGGTAAACCAAAATGGTACTTGCTTCACAGAGGTTCCATATGGCCAGAAACTTAGGAAAATTGCTGGGGAAGAATGAATGGAGGGATTGAGCTGATTTTTTGTTTCCATGAATTATTTATCAATGTTAATCACCATGAAAAATTTCAGTTCAAATGGATCAAGGGTTCAAGCACTTCCTTTGCAAACTGAAAATCTAGACAAAATTTGCAAATGGATGCTGTGCTCAAACCTTGAACTATGGGACTTGGGTTTTGATGGAAATGGTGAAGATATGGATATAAGAAGCTCCACAATTTATTTGGGATTTTTCCTGGCTACCAAAATGGTAGTTCCTTTAGAAAGGGCCCAAAATGCAATATTGGCATTAAATAGGAAAATGCAATTTCCCTTATTTAATTATGGCCAATATTTTTATGGGAGCTCAATATGATCCCAAAGAATATCTCCACAAGTTTTCATGAACTTTGGAGATGGATAGATATTTTCCTGGATTTAATTCCCTTAACTGGCAGAAAAAGGAATTAATTATAAATAAAAAATATTGCAAATGACTTGGCAATATTTTTACATATCCAGGGTTTATAGATAAAGGATGATCACTGGGAGAAGTTTGGGAGTTAGCAGATCAAAGGAAATCGGGGTTCCTTTGAAATGGAAGGATTAGGGTTTCCCTTCCGGTAACCCGGAAGGTAGGGTTTCGGTGGCAAAGCCTGAGAATATATCTTGGGTGGAAAGGTTGGTCTGAAGAGGATCTCTGGTTGGATAGAAAAGGCAAGGTTAAATGACCATGTTCACATACCCAAGAGTTAGAGAAATCCGATAACACCGAGAAAAAAAAGACGGGAGTCAAATCCTGCGAAGGAAAAAAACAGGAGCGAAAACCAGGGTGTTACATGAACCAAGCGCGCGACCCATCCGAGCACCCGTCGCATTAGTCCTCGACCCCATTGTGGACGGCTTCAGATTAACTAAGGTGCTTATGGATGGAGGCAACGAATTAAATCTCATTTACGAGGATACCCTCGACAAGATGCAGTTCGACAGATCTCGAATCGAAAAAATCCACACTACGTTTCAGGGAATCATCCCCGGCAAGGAGGCGTGCTGCTCCAGATGAGTCACTCTGGATGTAGTGTTTGGCACTCCAATGAACTATAGTACCGAAGAACTACTCTTCCACATTATGCCCTTCCATAGCGGATACCATGCCTTATTGGGGCGTGACACATTTTCAAAGTTCCAGGCTATACCCCATTACGGGTACATGAAACTCAAAATGCCAGGGCCCAATGGTGTAATCACAATAGCCAGCGACCCGGACAAAGCCCTCCGAGCCGAAAACAAAATAGCATCCCTGGCCCTCGAGGCACTATCTGAGGCTCTAGCAGCCGAAGAACTGACCACACTACATGCAACAGTCGACAAAGATGACGTTACCCTTAGCAAAAGACCCAAGTCTACATCCTTCAAACCAACTGACGAAACCGTCAAGTTCCAAGTACATCCGACGGACCCCAATAAAATAGCGACCATCGGAGCACAGCTGGACCTGGAGGTCGATGAGGCGCTGCGCGCATTCCTGCGCAAAAATTGGGACATATTCGCCTGGCACCCTTCGGACATGCCAGGCATCCCACGCAGGCTGGCAGTACACATCTTGAACATACTTAAGGGCTTCGAGCCAGTTAAACAGATGCTCCGCTGATTTTCCGAACCCAAGCGTCAAGCTATGGGGAAGAATTAGCCAAACTACTCGAAGCCGAATTCATCAGAGAAATCAAACACCCCGACTGGCTAGCAAATTTGGTCATGGTACCTAAAAAGGACAAATCCTGGCGGCTGTGTGTCGACTTCAAAGATCTCAACAAGGCTTGCCCCAAGGATCCTTTCCCTCTGACTTGAATAGACCAGATCGTCGACACCACCGCCGAACACGACTCGCTATGTTTCCTCGACGCTTACTCGGGATATCACCAAATCAAGATGAAGGAATCCGACCAACCAGCAACCGCATTTATTACACCCTACAGACCATTCTACTTCAACACAATGCCCTTCGGGTTAAAAACGCAGGAGCAACATATCAGTGCATGATTCAAACATGCCTGGAAACCCAAATCGGTAAAACAGTCGAATCCTATGTGGATGATGTGGTCATTTAGGCCAGTTAGTCGACGACCTCCGTCTCACCTTCAAAAACTTGAGAACATATGATATACGACTTAACCCGGATAAGTGTGTTTTCGGAGTTCCCGCCAGAAAACTGCTCAGATTCATTGTCTCCCATAGAGGGATAGAAGCTAATCCATCTAAAATCCAAGCTTTGTTCCAACTGGCAATACCCACATAGCTCAAACACGTCCATAAGCTGGGCGGTTGCATTGCAGCCTTGAGTCGTTTCATCTCCCGCCTCGGCGAAAAGGCCCTGCCGCTCTACAAATTTCTCAAAAAGACTAAAAACTTCGAATGGATGGATGAGGCAACTGCCGCACTAGAGGAGATAAAGACTCTACTAGTAGGCAACCCCATTTTGACAGCACCTGGCATAGCCGAACCGATGTTGCTATACATCTCAGCCACAAACCAGGCTGTGAGCGCTGTCCCCGTGGTAGAACGAGAGGTAGAAGGACACAAGTTCAAGGTGCAAAAACCTATCTATTACGTGTAGGAAGTACTCATCCCGTGTATATCTCAGTATCCGCACTATCAGAAGATCGCATACACAGTTTTCATGGCATCCCGCAAACTTTGACACTACTTTCAAGAGTGTTCGGTTATGTGGCATCCGAAGTACCCTTAAATGATATTATCAATAATAGGGATGCCACGGGCCACATTGCCAAATGGGCAATAGAGCTCCTGCCCTTTGAAATTGTGTACAAGCCACGCCACACTATTAAATCTCAGGTACTAGCTGATTTTCTGGCCAAATGGATGGAAGCCGAACTTCCACGGGAATATAGTATGTACTCACACTGGACAATGTATTTTGACGGTTCCAAAATGCTGGCCCGACTGGGGGCTGGTGTTATCCTCACATCCCCCACTAGTGACACTATTCGGTATGTACTACAGATTATGTACACAGACTCCAATAACGCAGCCGAATACGAAGCCCTGTTGCATGGTCTTCGGATGGCAACCTCAATGGGTGTTCGGCGGCTTGAGATGAGGGGAGATTCCAATCTCGCCATCTCCCAAGTCAATGGCGAGTTTGACGCCAAGGACCCAAAAATGGCGGCTTACCGAAATGTCATCTTAAGAATATCAGCCTAGTTTGAAGGGTTAGAATTCCACCATGTCTCTAGAGATAGTAATCAAGCTGCAGACATCCTCGCCCACATGGGCACCAAGCGCGACCCCGTCCCTACAAAAACCTTTCTGGAGCAGCTCTTTAAGCCATCTGTGGTATGGCAGGACGTGGATCAGGGTACATCAACCAATGGGCCCGAACAAATCGTCCCTCCGGCCATTGAGCAAGACGACGAAATCATCGGTGGCTCGATGGTTGAAGAAACCACTTCGGCTCATGATGTCATGGCCGTAATCGCACCATGGACCGAGCCTTTCCTTGCCTACTTGATACGGCCGAAGCTCCCCAATGATCAGACCGAGGCACGGAGCATAATCCGGCGCTCTAAAGCCTACAAGGTCCACGAGGGTGAGTTATATAAGAAAAGTGCCACTGGAGTCCTACAGCGGTGCATACCGGAAACAGAGGGGCAACACATTTTGGCCGAGATACATGCTGGCATGGGCGGCCACCACGCGGCTACTCGGGCCCTGGTAAGCAAGGCCTTCCGAGCAGGGTTTTCCTGGCCTACCGCCCGCCAAGACGCCCGCACTCTAGTCCAACACTGTGTCGGATGCCAGCTATTCGCTAATCAAAGCCACATGCCCCCTACGGCTCTCCGAACTATACCAATCACCTGGCCTTTTGCAGTGTGGGGGCTGGACATGGTTGGACCACTTAAAGGGGGAACCAAGGAAAAGAAATACCTACTGGTAATGGTCGGCAAATTCACTAAATGGATTGAAGCAAAGCCAGTAACCTCAGCAAAGTCCGGACTAGTTATCAACTTTATATCCGGCGTGGTACACCGTTACGGTGTCCCCCACAGTATCATCACGGATAACGGATCCAATTTCACGGCCCAGGAAGTCAAAGATTGGTGCGCTACCATGGGCATCAAGCTCGATTACGCTTCGGTGTACCACCCGCAAACCAACGGACAAGTCGAGAGGGCTAACAGACTAATCATGAGCGGCATTAAGCCTCGCCTAGTCCGTTCCTTGAAACAATCTGACTGTCACTGGGTGGAGGAGCTCGACTCCGTGCTTTGGGAACTGTGCACTACCCCTAACCAATCAACGGGATACACACCCTTTTTCATGGTGTACGGCGTAGAGGCAGTCCTACCTTGTGACATTATTCATGATGCACCTCGAGTGTACATGTATGAGGAAAAGGAGGCCGAGCTGGATCGACAGGATGACCTAGATGCCTTGGAAGAGGAATGGGATGTCGCTCGCGCTCATTCTACATTTTATCAGCAGCAGGCTCGACGTTACCAGGGCAGGGAAGTTCGGGCAAAGGCATACAACGTCGGAGAACTCGTCCTCCGCCTCCCTGAGAAGCAAAAGAACAAGCTCTCGACTAAATGGGAGGGCCCTTTCATAATTGATGAAGTTTTAGCAGGAGGATCATACCGCATTCGTAGCCCTACCGATGATCGCCTTGAACCAAACCCCTGGAACGCAGCCCGAGTTCGGTGCTTCTACGACTAAGTGTGCCCACATCAGTCCACTATCCCTTTCCTCATTGTAGAATCCTTTTCTTTTTTATTTTCGGATCATTAGCATCTCCCGGGCCCTGTTCGGATAAATCGAATCCTGTTTAGGCCCTCTTAATTGCACATCTTCAAATGTAACACCCATATTTTACCTGGGGGCTCCGTTAAAGCAGCCAATTAATATATTTCTATGCGCGTAATCATTTCTGTCGCATTCACACTCTCTCAAATACCTCTTCAGCCATCATATGCACCGATTTGACTTAAGTTTTTGCCAAGCTGGGTTGCCTGGCTCCTATGCTTACCTCCTACATTCCCGATTGTTCGGCTAGGCGGTAAAGGGAGCACCTCTGCGATTGTTATGACCGGGTCAGCCGCGTACGTACCTCAGACGGGTGAAGCCAAAAGCTAGCATTCTTGAGAACATAATGGGTCGGCCATGAGGGAAATTATAAACATCTTGGTGTTCGTCACCAATACTTGGGGATTCGGCCTATGCACCAATCATTGGCATACTTCGGGCATCCACATACAAAACGTCTGTACTTGATATGATGAACATGAAGAAAGGAACCCATCAAGGAACTATTTTCTTCAGGAGATGTTTCTTACGTTAAACAGTAATATAACATAACTCTCCGCACGCGTTTTTGTCTGTTTGCAAGTCAAGGCCGGATTGCCTGGTTACCGAAAGTGATTTACCGTTTAAATCAGGTCACATAGTACAGAATACTCCCCGGTCATTGGTCGGGGAGGCAGAAGCCGATGGCCGGTTAAGACAAACATTCTACAGTTCGGATCGAGACCGTTCGATGTAATGTACATAGATACATAGAATCAAACACATCATTCTTTTTCCACATTGTTATTATGCTGTCTAAAGCGCAATCCTGCTGAGAGAACTGAGCTGCGGGCATCACTTGGTCATACACCAAATGAAGGGGTATTTGCTGCCCATCCGCCCCTACTGGCCCAACGCGAGCCATGTGCTCTGGCTCGAGTTTCCTGAACCGGGTTTTCACCATGGCCCATGCTTCTCGTGCCCCCTCCCGACAGGATGATATTTTCCATAGTTTGAGGTGTCGCCGAGCTCCCTTAAAACAATTCGCCAGTTCTGCCATATCGTCCGGCGCCACTTCGGTCGGCCATAATGCCTTCACCATGTTCTTCATAGCCTTTTGAGCTTTCTCATGAACCACAGACAGTTCCTTCAGCACGTTCCCGCCAAAGGACTGGACCTCCTCTCCGGGCCGGCTAGTCAGGAGACCTAGCATCAAAAGCATGGCTTATTTTTACATTCAAGCACGGAACAAGTCTATACTTATCCAATGCTCACTGACAAACTTACTCAACATGCCGCTTCTCAAGCTCTGGTTTTCTACGCGAACTTGCGCCAATTGAGTTTTTAGACTCTCCAGTTCTTCGGCCTATTATTGGTTCTCCGTCTTCAATTTGTTGGTTTCCTCCTAGCTTCGTTTCAAGACCTGAAGACCAGCTTGATGCTGTAATTCCGCATACCGTTGAGTTTCTTTGGCGGCGTCCAGGCCCTTTTGAAGTTGACCTATGGATTCAACTTCTATAAAGACAGTCGATGTTAAACAAAGCACAATGGCATAATTCATGCAAATTTAGAGTTTTCCCTCACCATGGGCCTCGCTGCTGAACTTCTTCACAGCTTCCAATTCGGCTTCCACATCAGCCAACCGTGTTCGACTTAGCTCAAGGTCCTCAGACAATTTTTTATTCCCGTCCTTTAAGGCTTGCAGCAAACAATACACATTTCTCAGACCCTTAACTCGGCCATCCCGCCCGATTCAAGGCTCGAGGGCTACTGGGTTAGTGTTTACATTTGGCTGTTGGAAATCATTCTTTACCTACATATCAGCCAACAGAAGATTGGCAATTTCTTCGAGACCTGTTCGGGCCGCTCTGAGATATGCGTCGACCGAATTGAAAGCATTAAATTCTTGGTCAGTAAAGGTGGCCTGGCGGAGGGCTTCCTTCCTTCGCCGGTGATTCATCACACTCTCTACTTCGGAATTGGTAAACGAAACATGCCCCGGATCTTCCGTAGGATGATGTGTTGAGGGATCCCCCGCATTAACCTCCGCCCGCACTGAAGGTCTTCGACCACTACCGAACACTCCCTTGACGTCTTTGGATGGTTGGGGTGGCACCTTCTTCCTTCTGGGTTGAATCTCAGTGGGGCCCTGTATAGACGAGGCTAATAATGAACTAATAGCAATTTTAAAGCATCCCACCTTTTTTCCGAAGACGCGATTGGCGCGGTCGCTTTTCGTTTGGAGGCTCCTTCGTTGACTGGAATTGACGCCGCCTCCGTTGGTGTTCGGCGTGAGGTGCGGCGGCCCTTGGGAGTAGAGGTTAGTGTAGCAGGAGTAGCACGAGGCGAATGCCTTGTTGGAAAGGAGGCCTTCTTGCTACTTACAGCGGAGGAGGGGAGAAGCCCAGGGTGATCGGCTGTGATGACCACCTTGGAACCATCGAGGCTTTCCTGAAAGAAAACTTCGTCCTCAAAATCAATCGATATCTCCGGGTCCTCGTGGAAGCCCGGGTCATCATCACGGGAATAATCCTCCGGTTAAGGAGCAGGGCAGCTGATGCCTTCCACTTGGTGCCTCTAGCTCTGTTTGAAAATATGGTTGAATCAATCAGTATTCGGGTGTGAAATCCGAGCTATGTACACAAGTTTGAACTTACCCATCCGATGGAGTTGTAGCCAGAATAGCCTTTCTAGTTTCTTGGGCAGGCAAACTCTTCTTCTTCGCCTTTGAAAAGATCCGCCAATATGGCGGCCATTGCCGCTTGATTGTCCGGCCCTTGTCGCTTATAGCAAGATGCGTCACTCGTCCTGTTGTAGCGCCATAGGGGATGTGTCCTTTGTTGAAGGGGTTGCACGCATCGGTCGACCGCGGCAGCCATTACGTCAACCATGGTCAACCCGCCATGAGCTAGCACCCTTATCTTTGCAGCTAGGCACTGCACCTCGGTGGACTCTTCTTGGGAGTGACTTCTGGGCCGCCAGTTGAGTCGCTTCTTCAGCGGGGCGTCTGAGTATACGACAAGCCTCTCCGAACTGGCTCGAACAGGGGAACATCTTCAATATAAAACCATTCCAAAGACCATTCTTCGGAATCTTTCCTTGGGGTCCCAATGGGATATCCGGTGCCGGCTATACGGCACACTTCAGCCCCGCCTAATTCAAGAATTGACCCCTCGTGGATGCGGGGGACGAGACAAAAATATTTTCTCCATAGCTCGAAATGGGCTTCGCAGCCTAGGAACATCTCGCAGAGAGCAATAAAGCCAGAAATATGTAGAATCGATCCTGGGGTGATGCTGTGGAGTTGGATCCAATAAAACTCTAACAGACCCCTTAAGAAAGGATGAATGGGGAATCCTAGGCCTCTTAGAAGGAAGGATACAAAACATACCCTCTCACCCTTATTTGGATTAGGAAAGTTCTCTGCGAAGGCCTCACCATCGGCCGTGGTCAACCATGCGCGAACAGGCACAAGATCTGCGGCCGGGAGATACCCTTGCCGCTAGAGGTCGCATAGCTGAAGCCGTGAGATGGAGCAACTGAGCCAATCGCCTGGGAGTTGGCCGTGAGGGTGCGTGGATGAGCCAGGGGCGTCGGCCAGGTCCCTTGAGGATTTCTTCTAAGCGAGATTGGATTTCTTGTTTTGGGATGATGAACAACTCGATGCATCTCTGGCCTATTTGACGGTTAAGCTTCTGGCCCTCGGTGGGTGTTTTTGTAAAAGACACAGGGCTGCTCGCCTACTAACAGATGCACAGAAATTGAGGGTTGCCCTAGGAGAAGTTAATGGTGAGGGCCCGCCTCGATTGAAGTTATTGGTGACCAAACTATTGAAGCAAGCCGAATAAGAAAATGGGGAACTCGCCTCGCAAGCAGAAGACTTTAAGGAACCACGGGGCAATCAACGACGGAGAGCTCCGGCATTGAAGGCTAGTTCGAGGGCTACTGAGGGAGTCCTGGACTAGGGGGTCCTCGGGAGGCCAGCCTATCTCTCATAGGCCGGACTGTTGGGTCGCACCGTATCCGGACCGAAGACTTTTTATGCCTTGGAGTGCACCCCAAGTCATGATGGAAGGTCTGATGTTTCTTTCATGTAACCGACTATCTGTAAACCCTAGTACCCCTGGTGTCTATATAAACTAGGGGGCTTAGTCTGTAGAGGCTAGAGGAACAATCCCCATCCCACTAGTTAGGGTTTAGTTCGTCTGATCTCGTGGTAGATCTACTCTGTAACCCCCTCATACACAAGCAATATAATCAAGCAGGATGTAGGGGTTTACCTCTTAGAGAGGGCTCGAACCTGGGTAAACATCGTGTCCCATGTCCACTGTTCCCCATCGATCCAAGATCCACAGTTCGGGACCCCCTACCCGAGATCCGCCGGTTTTGACATCGACAATGGCGTTGCCAAAACTATGTGACTTGTTGCATTTATTTCAGTCTCACCGAGTTATGCAACCGGTCTCATCGAGTTGGCTTGACCAACTCTCTGTTGCCCTATTGCTTCACTTCGGTCTCACCGAGTTGATGCAATCGGCGCCACTAAGATGAGGTTTGCCCTAAGACCTAGCACATCGGTCCCACCGAGTTGTTCCAGTAGGTCCCACCGAGATTCCTAACGTTCACATTTTTGAACAGATTGGTGCCGCCGAGTTTAACCATTCGGTCCCACCACGATGAGTCAAATGTGTGTAATGGTTGGATTTTGTGTGGAGGCTATATATACCCCTCCACCCCATTCTCCATTTGTGAGAGAGCCATCAGAACGTGCCTACACTTCCACCATACATTTTCTGAGAGAGAACCACCTACTCATGTGTTGAGATCAAGACATTCCAATCCTACGACAAGAATCTTGATTTCTAGCCTTCCCCAAGTTGCTTTCCACTCAAATCATCTTTCCACCATAGCCAAATCTGAGAGAGAGAGAGAGTTGAGTGTTGGGGAAACTATCATTTGAAGCACAAGAGCAAGGAGCTCATCATCAACACACCGTCTATTACCTTTTGGAGAGTGGTGTCTCCTAGATTGGTTAGGTGTCGCTTGGGAGCCTCCGTCAAGATGTGGAGTTGAACCAAGAAGTTTGTAAGGGCAAAGAAATCGCCTACTTCATGAAGATCTACCCGAGTGAGGCAAGTCCTTCGTGGGTGATGGCCATGGTGGGATAGACAAGGTTGCTTCTTCGTGGACCCTTCGTGGGTGGAGCCCTCCGTGGACTCGCGCAGCCGTTACCCTTCGTGGGTTGAAGTCTCCATCAACGTGGATGTACGATAGCACCACCTATCAGAACCATGCCAAAAATCTCTGTGTCTCCATTGTGTTTGCCTTCCCCAAACCCTTCCCTTTACCTTCATATGCAATGTTTTACTTTCCGCTGCTATACTCTTAGAATTGCATGTGTAGGTTGATTACTTGACTTGTGCTAATTGCTATAATCTGCCCACAACTAAAATTGGGAAAAGGATAGATTTTTATTTGGTCAAGTAGTCTAATCACCCCCTCTAGACATACTTTCGATCCTACACACAACCATTGTCTTCTATGCCTCCATCCGAGCAAGTTCCAGTGAAAACTGCTCCGGTTGCATAGACTGATGTCCGATCTGATGCTCCACATTATTACAATCATGTATTCATCATGGAGCAGCTTGACAAGTTCATGGAAAATCCATTCGATGGTGAAGTGGCATCTTTGCCAATTCCTTCTGAAGTTATTTCACAAGCATCTGATGTTGTTCGAGACATGAGAGAAGATTCTGTTGAAATCAACACCCTCACTACTGAACTCAATGACCTTGATGGTCGAATGAAAGTTGCATCTTCCAAGTTTGTTATTAAACAACTTGAAGAATCTTACATGGATATCAATCGGGCTTTGACTATTCTCCGCAACAGAAGATTGGGCTTTCACTCGAATCTTGATGATATTTTTCGAAAGATCTGCCTTGAGCATCAAGCAGAAGCCACTGGCTATAATGATCTTGTCAAGGGACACATTGATCAAACTGCTCAGCAGACACAAAAGAGGCGAAAGAAAACTGCGAAGAAAAATGCTCCTCCTGCTACGACAGAAATGTCACCTGATCATGCTGATGCTCAGTCTCAAAAGGAAAGATCTCCAGAGCCAGCAATTCCTTCGCAACCCACTGTTCATGTCATTGATGCACCTCCCTCGCCAAGGGCAACTAAACAAGTGCATGTGGCCTCCCCTGTTAGAGCTAATATTCCATCTCAGCAAGTTGTTTCTGAAAAAGGTGAAATCCCTCACTCTGAACCCCAAGATTCACCCGCTCGGGCATCACCGAATGTTTTGGCTCCTCCAAATGTTCAGCAAACACAGATTCCCGAAGATCAATCGCAACCACCTCCAGTGCCTATCGAAAAGGAATCTGCTCCATTGCCCCCTGTTTCTGCAGCTCCAACCGTTGTGCCATCTGCTCCATCACAACTGCAATTGTCAATCGACACAACGCAAAGAATTTCAGATGTTAGTCCGTCTGCAATTAGATCTATTTCTGCTCGTCATACAGACTCCATAGTATATGGAGATGAAGTGATTTCAGTCGAAGATGAACTCAAATATCCATATCCACATGAACAACTGCCTTTGTTCTCGACTGATGTTGGCATCAAAGGACCGCTTTTCAATCGGAACACACATCCCCAATTATTTCAAGAAAGTCCGTATAAAGGGCCACACACTTCTGGATTTCCTCATTTCTGGACTAAAGAACATGCCATCTATTATTCTCGGATTCTCTATGACAGTCGAAAGACATTTCCTCATGAGTTCCCGGACATCTCAGCTATGAAGAGTATTGGCTGTTTTGATCAATTACTGCAAGACCTGAATGATTTTTACCTCACAACTGTCTTTGCATTCCAACATCCGTGGAACAGAGAAATCATACTTCAGTTCTATGCAACCCTATACATCTCTGGTGATGAAACTGATAGCTCAAAGTGGATCATGGAATGGATGACCGAAGGGAAACGCATAAAATGCACTTCAAAAGATTTTGTCTCACATTTTCATTTCCCTCGGTTCAAGCATGGCAAAACTGAAATTAGAGTGCACAACATTGATGTCATTTCAGATGAAATCTTTCAATGCACTATGGACAAAGAAAAGATTCGTGACTACAATGGTCCTCCCTTGCCTGAGCATTTGACATTCAAGAATCAGACTCTATACCATTTGCTCACCTATACCATTTGCCCTTTGGCCGGGATGAGTACAGATAATGTCATCTCTGATGTTCTTCGAAATGCCATCTATGCAACCTCCGAGTGATATGTCTTTGATGTCGAGGACATGTTCTTGCGTATCTTGAAGGATTCTGCTCAACATCCAAAATGCCTCAAAGTTTATGCGCCATGGATCCAGAAAGTGGTTGATCATACAATGTGCACCGAATATTTGGCAAAAGTAAGTCATAAAAGCTTCATTCCTCCAGTGTGTGATACACTGCAAGTTATGGAAGATATTTCTTTGGGTAAAGTACCCGTGTTAAGCCCTCAAGATTATCACAATGCATTCGATGGGCCACGGCTGCCTCAGCGCGATCGATAGATTTCTCATCAACCTCCATCGCACCTCGAAGTGAGTTTGCGCACACAACAACTGATGTTGCAGCACATGGCTGAGGATCGCTGAGAGAAAGAACATCTTGCTGCCGAGCTAAATGCCATCAACAATTGAACCAAAGTAGTGCATATGATTGTGGCTGAGAATAAGAAGCCTCTCTGGAAATTGCTTCGAAAGTTCTTCACCGAGAAACAACTCCTGACCACCAATCTCAAAGAACTTTATGATTATCTTGACCAAGGTTTTTCTGTTGAAGATTTTCAAGATCACATTACTCCTCCTCTGCCTGCTCGTGAGCCAACAACTGATCTACTTCATCTTAAGCTGCGCAAATTGCTCGAAGAATCTGAAGCTACATCACCGACAGAGAAACCAGCCGAAGGAAATGTGCTATCTCGTGTTACTCCAGCGGCTGATCCAAATATGCCTTCATCATCTCAGCCTCGAGCTGCCATTCCTGAAGAAAAATTTGCTACCATTGAAGATGAAGATATTCCAGTTACTTCCAAAGCAGAAGTCTCCTCAAACAGTTCTTTTGGAGATGCCACTGAGTGAATCAAGTTCACAGCTTTGCGCTCATGTTCTTCCTCACCTTTTTGACACTAGTTGACAAAAGGGGGAGAATTACATCGAGTTTTGATAGATTTGCTTTTTGGAGTTTCATTGGTTTGGTTTCGTGTGAGATTTGAAACTCATGCCTTGAAGACTATCTGCTCTCTGATGTAAAACTTCAGTGCTGTAATGTTAATAACCCCGCCTGCTGCACTATTTCTCTCAAAGCATTTATTTTGCAGGTGGAATTATTAGCAGAAGTTATGAATGATTGCACTACAATCTCGATGGATTATATATCATCAGTGTGAATCATTATCTCGAATGATTAAAATTTCCTCTATATACTTTAATGAATTGCAGGAGAATTTTATCTCATATCTGTAATCCTGCATACATCTAGGGGGAGTCTATTTCATCATCGAGTCAAGTAACACAAATTCACTCTTGTTCAATTTACTTTTCACTTATCTATCTTCACTTTGATGATTATCTGTTTTGTCAATAATCATCCAAAAAGGGGGAGACTATTGGTGCAATGATAGGCCCCTTATGTTTTGGAGTTTGTTGACATAAACAGTATGGGACTTATGTGTTTGCTAGTGCACACAGAGTAACAGGTCCCTGAGATCACGAGGAGTTTGAATTAAACAATGAAGGTAATCTCCCTGCGCTGCAGTGAAGGTTATCACCGAAGATTATGATAACAAGAGTGACCCCTCAAAAATTGCCGAAGTAAAGCAATTGGTTCGGTGCCTGTCCGAGGAAAATGACCGCGTCCAAGGAGTTTGAAGACGGAGTGAAGACATAGCATTTATTTCATTGTTCTTCTTCTCTTTATTGAGTCATAGGACCACCATACTGTTAAGAGGGGTGTAGCATTCGAAACTTTGATTCTCTGATGCTAAACCCAAATCCTATGAAAGTTGCGAGAGAAATCTCTTTGTGTTCTAAGAAAATACTTGCCAGCAAGAGACTGTGATCTTCTTTGCTGTGAGAGATTTGTCTCAGACCGAGGAGTTAGCATTACTTGTTCCCCAAGTAATGTTACCGTTGCTCCAAAATCCGACCGTTGTAAACTTGTCGGTTGGCCATTGGCTGGACCGTGTGTCCAAAATGGTCATTTCCCACCAGGGAAGGTTGTGGCTATAAATAGCCACCCCGCACCGGCTTTGTCCGGTGGCTGCTCCATTTGATTCTGAGAAGATTGTTGAGCAACCCCCTCTCTGAGAGATGTGAGTTTAAAATCCACCGAGAGAAAACCCCTAGAGCCGAAGAATTAGATAGTGGTTCAGCATCACTCGAATCTAAGTCCAGTAGCTCCGCCTATTACTCTTGAGAGCTGCAAACTCTCTAGATGGTTAGGTGTCAATTACTTTAGAGACCAAGAGTGATTGTAGTTCTCGAAGAAGAAGTCTGTAAAGGTTTGGAGATCGCCTCAAGTATCTACCACGAGTGATCAGCATTGGTTGACGAATCAATTGTCGAGGAGAATAGGGTGAAGAGAGTTTATCTTCTGTGTTAAGTCACAGCCCCTCCAACCAGACGTAGTCCTTGTGCAGAAGCACGAGCTGGTCGAACAAATACCCTGTCACCATCGAGCATCACTGGTTACCTCTGTTACCCATATTTACATTTGATCTGTTTTCTTTCGTTTCATTTATCTTGATGCATGTTTAGTTTCCATTCGATACTTATTTATAGCTCGCTGTAGTTTGTTTTTCATTTGCTCCGCTGCTGGGTTCTGAGAGTTTTGAGATTTCTGAAGAAATTTTAAAACTCCCATTCACCCCCCTCTGGTAGACATACTTCGTTCCTACAGTTAGTGTTATGCCTTTCTCTTTATATAGACGACTTGATTTGAATAAGCTCACACCTACGGAAATATCTTTGCAAATGGCTGATAAATCTACTGCTATACCTATTGGAATTTGTGAGGATGTGCCCGTTGTAGTTGCAAATGTTACTATCCTTACAGACTTTATCATACTTGATATGCCCGAGGATGACAATATCTCAATTATTCTTGGTAGACCCTTTTTGAATACTACAGGGGTTATTATTGATTGCAATAAAAGCAAGGTCACTTTTCATATTAATGGTAATGAGCATATGGTACACTTTCCGAAGAAACAATTCCAAGTGAATGGTATCAATTGTATTGAAAAAGCTTTGACAATTACTATTGGTGGTTTAAATTTCCTCTTCCTTCAGTCAAAGAGAAATATGAAACTCTTATTATAGGGGAGATGCATATCCCCATTGAGGTAACCTATTGTTATACAAAGATTCTTCAGTTTCATGTCATTCGAAAATGGTTTGTTAATAAGACTTGATCAACCTTATTAATGGATTCTTTTTGAGGGGCATGTGGTCAATGAATTTAGTAAGCACAACCTACTGCACCCACTATTTACTCTCTGGTATTTAAAGTTAATAAAGTAGAAATACCATGATTATCCTGTTTTCTGAATTTTCCGTGCAATAAAAAATGACCCGAAAATAAAAGTTCTCAGAATGCCCTAAAAATTTAGTATGATTTTTTGTAGAATATTTAAGAATTTTTGGCACTGAACACACCCAGGGGGTGCACCTATGAGCCACAAGCTCATAGGGCGCGCCACCCCCCAGGGCGCGCCTAGTGGGCTTGTGGGTCCCACAGGGACCCACTCACTTATCCCAGCCACCCATTCCCCTCTTCTTCCTTCAGAAAAAATCACTAGCTTCCTCAAACCTGTGTTCTTGCTCCTTTGACTGTAACTTTCGATCTCCTTGCTCGGAACTCCGTTTCCAAAACTATTTTGGGAGATTATTCTTCGGTATGTGACTCCTCCAATGGTCCAATTAGTTTTTTGTTCTAGTGCTTTATATATTGCAAATTTTTGCTGCTGTGGTGAACAAGTTCTTGATCTTGTATGTTGAATTTATATGGTCCAAAGTAGTTTTGATGCATGATATAGCTTCTAGACACTTATGGGAGTAATTGCTATCAATTTTATTAAGTTTGGTTCACTTTTATTTGGAGTCACTAAAATTTTTGGAAATTTTTCAGAAAAGAAAATGCTCAAGTGGAGGTTAAGAGGTTCTTCGAGCCGGAGTCCTAACGAGGCTCCAAAGCCCAAATATCACCTTCTCTCATGCAGCTGAAGTGCGGCCGTGCGAATGGCCATGCAACACTTTCTTGAGGGATGCAGGAATTTTCGATGACTTTTATCATTTGGCGAACAACGCCGGTATCATCCCCTTCCTCAGAGATAAGTGTGGCCATTACCTTCTCCTCACAAATACTTTCCTGCAAAGTTTTCATTTTCACTCTAGGAGAGAGCCACCCACTGTTACATTCAACGTATATGATATTACTAGAGAGATGACACTTGATGAGTTTTGTGAGGCTTGCTTGATTCCAGTTGAGGGCAGCCCTATAGAGCCACACCCCCGTGATGTTGCGAATTTTATATCCGAAGTTACTGCGGGGGAGACGAGAGCAGTTTCTGAGGCTAGAGTTGCTAGTTTACATTTTTCCGTTTTGCATTACTACTCATTATTTGCCGCGAGGTGTTTGACTGGACGGTGGGAGAGTGGCTCACTCAGCTCGCCTAATCTTGCTATTTTGCGCCATGCTCTTCATCGTGATAGAACTTTTAGTTTGGGTGCTATGATTGCTCGACGGTTACACACTAACCCCTCGAATGGAGTTATTTATGGTGGTATTATGCTTCTCGCCTCGCTAGACATTTTGAGATTCCTATTTAGAGACGATGAGGTGGAGGAGAAGCTTTTACCTGTCAGGCACCTAGATTACACTAGCATGGTTGGGCAAGACTTTATTAACAGTGGCACGCCGCGATTTTGGTATAACCTCGTGAGACTATTACCTTGGCCGCACCTTCTTTGTTTGATCTCTTTTTAGGCAGGTACATTATTATGCCGGATGACATTTACGCTTATTGGGGCTTGGCGCCGCCCCAAGTGGACGAGCTAGAGCCAGCACCTGAGCCTGAGGCGGCCGCAAAGCCTGTTTACCAGTGGGATACGCAGGATCATGTTTATCAGTGGAACCCCGATGAGCCTTAGCACTATCCTCGAGAGGGATACTTTGAACCATGGCCATAGACCAACTTAAACCAAAATCCTAAGCTTGGGGGAGTACGTATTTCTCACCGACATTACATTCATGTACTACACATTCATTCCAGTTGTTGATGTTCATCCTTTTTCATTGTATATACATGTTAGTTTTATTTTTTGCTTTCTTCTTGTGTGTTTGAAAAAACTTTGAAAATCCAAAAATATTTCTCGCTTCTTTTCGGTTTTTCTTTGTTTAATAACATGTAGTATTAAAAGAAAACCCCAAAAGATTTCTCTTTTTTTTTACTTGTTGGGAGCTTTCCCGTGTAAATAGTTTTCCTCGCTTTTGTTTTTCTTTCCTTTGTTAATTTTCTTTCTTCAGAAAAACAAAAACTCCAAAAATATTTCAGTGTGTTTCTTTGAATTTTTTTCTTTTCCTTGAGTTGTCGTAAGGAGAAGACCGCGATGAAATTGTTGTCTGGCTCTCATATGCATTATTGATGATCTAGCAAAGAGGCCATATTACCTTGTCTTGTCCTTTGAATAAAATGTTTGCAGATTTCAGCTTAGTCCACGACACACTTGCACTATTATTATTTTCATATTATTTGGTTGTGCAAGTGAAGGGCAATAATGACAATGATTTGATGAAGTGATTGAGGTGAAGAAAAGCTCGTATTAACTCTTCTTGTTTTTGTTTTTGTAAATATGTTTAGCTCATCATTCTTCATTCAGCTTATTATGAGTAATCATGTTTATGATGACAATTAGAGATTATAGTTGCTCATGCCATGCTTAAATAACTAGGAGTGGATAATGATTTATCTTGAGTGTCAACATGCATTAAAATGGTTGTGATGTAGTATGATAGTATGGTATCTCCCTCTGAATGATTTGAGTGGCTTGACTTCACACATGTTGACGCATGTAGTTGATTCAAAACCAACATAGCCTCCACGATATTTATGTTCATGGCGTTTGATATCCTACTCATGCTCGTATTCAATGTTAATTATTCTCAATGCATGTTTATGACCGTTTTCGCCCTCTGGTTGGTCACTTCTCAATCTATTTGCTAGCCTTTGCCTGTACAAAGCGGGAATACTGCTTGTGCATCCAAATCCCTAAAACCAAAGTTGTTCCAGATGAGTCCACTATATGAACCTATATGCGGTATTACACTACCGTTCCAAGTAAATTTGCATGTGCCACCTCTAAACATTCAAATAAGCATCTATTTTGTGTGCCCGTACCGCTCATGGAGCGACAGGGGGCGGTCAGTATCTTCCATGCTAAGTGGGTTATTCTCATGATAAGTGTTTATTCACTTGTCATTACACAAGAGGGGCTGGTATTCGGGATGCCCAGTCCCATGATCAAATCGCAAAATAATGAAGCAAACTCCCCCGGAAAGTTGTTGGTATGGAGGGCATCCGAGGATTCGGCTAGCAATGGCTTGTGTTTGTCGGCTGAGGGGGGAGTAAACTTTACCTTTTCGCTTGGGAACCGCCGCTAATGTGTTTAGCATGGAAGATATTGAAAACTCTCGGTCGTGACATTGACAGGAAAGGCATACCTCCCAAAATTATATTTATATCTGTTTTAAGCTTTGAGCTTTGACACCTCTGCAAATCCCTGCTTCCCTCTACGAAGGGCCTATCCATTTACTTTTATGTTATTTTACTTTTATTGTTAAGACATCACCCTCTCATTAAAGCACCAGTCCTGAGAGCACTATTGTCATTCTTATGCATTGAGTATAGTTAATGTTGAGTGTGACGTGACTGGATCTCTTTTACCATGAATTACAATGTTTATTCGTTGCTTGAACTTCAGAGGTGCTCTGCGTTTATGTTTTGCGGTCTCAGAAAGGGCTAGCGAGATACCATGTTATCATATTATATCATGATTGTTTTGACAAATTGTTGGCATCCGAGATATCTTATTATTACTCGCTAGTTGGTTATGTCATTGGTCTGAGACCTAAATGTCATCATGAACATGGTTAGCTCATAATCTTTGCTGAAAACTTGAACATTAGTTAAGCATATTCACACCAACAAGAACAAAACGAGTTTGTAAAAGTTTTTCTTTATCACTTTCAGTTTGTCAACTGAATTGCTTGAGGAGAAGCAATGAGTAAAGCTTGGGGGAGTTGATACGTCCAAAACATATCTACTTTTCCAAACACTTATGCTCTTGTTTTGGACTCTAATTTGCATGATTTGAATGGAACTAACCCGGACTGACGCCGTTTTCAGCAGAATTGCCATGGTGCAGAAATAAAACTTCTCAGATTGAGCTGAAAATTTATGGAGAATTATTTCAGAATATATAAAAAATACCGGCGAAGAGAAATACCAGAGGGGGGCCACCAGGGCACCACAAGCCTGGGGGCGCCCCCAGGGCGTGCCAGGCAGGCTTATGGGCCCCTGGCAGCTCCCGCAACCCTAACTCCAACTCCATAAGTACCTATTCATCTAGAAAAAAATCAGAGAGAAGGAATCATCATGTTTTATGATACAGAGTTGTCGCCACCTCCTGTTCTTCATCGAGAGGGCTGATCTGCAGTCAGTTCGGGGCTCCAGAGAGGGGGATTCAACGTCGTCGTCATCATCAACCATCCTCCATCACCAATTCCATGATGATCACCACTGAGAGTGAGTAATTCCTTCATAGGGTTGCTGGATGGTGATGGGTTGGATGGGATTTATCATGTAATCAAGTTAGTTTTGTTAGGGCTTGATCCCTAGTATCCACTATGTTCTGAGATTGATCTTGCTATGACTTTGCTATGCTTAATGCTTGTCACTAGGGCCTGAGTGCCATGATTTCAGATCTGAACCCTTTATGTTTTCACGAATATATTTGTGTTCTTGATCCTATCTTGCAAGTTGTACGCACCTATTACGTGTTATGATCCGCATACCCCAAAGTTATAGAAATTGGGATTCTCTATGGTGATTACCGTAGTTTGAGGAGTTCATGTATTCACTATGTGTTAATGCTTTGTTCCGGTTCTCTATTAAAAGGAGGCCTTAATATCCCTTAGTTTCCTTATGGACCCCACTGCCACGGGAGGGTAGGACAAAAGATGTCATGCAAGTTCTTATTACAAGCATGTATGACTATATACGGAATACATGCCTACATTACATTGATGAATTGGAGCTGGTTCTGTGTCGCCCTAGGTTATGACTGTTACATGATGAATGTCATCCAACATAATTATCCATCACTGATCCAACGCCTACGACTTTCGCATATTGATCTTTGCTAAGTTACTTTCGCTCCTGCTGCTATTACAATTACTATAAAACTGTTATTGCTATTGCTACCACTGCTATCAAATTATCATACTACCGTGCTACTGATCACTCTGCTGTAGATATTTAGTCCTCAAGGTGTTGTTGAATTGATAACTCAACTGCTAATACTTGCAAATATTCTTTGGCTCCTCTTGTGTCGAATCAATAAATTTGGGTTGAATACTCTACCCTCGAAAACTGTTGCGGTCTCCTATACTTTCGGGTTATCACCATTCTAAGTAAATTTGCGTGTGCCACCTCTAAATATTCAAAAAAGCATCTGTTTTGTGTGTCCGTACCGCTCATGGAGCGATAGGGGGCGGTTAGTATCTTCCATGCTAAGCGGGTTATTCTCATGATAAGTGTTTATTCACTTGCCGTTACACGAGAGGGGCTGGTATTCGGGATGCCCAGTTCCATGATAAAATCACAAAATAATGAAACAAACTCCCCCGGAAAGTTGTTGGTACGGAGGACACCCAAGGATTCAGCTAGCCATGGTTTGTCTTTATTGGCTGAGGGGGAGTAAACTTTACCTTTCCGCTTGGGAACCGCCGCTAATGTGTTTAGCATGGAAGATATTGAAAACTCTCGGTCGTAACGTTGACAAGAAAGGCATACCTCCCAAAATTATATTCATCTCTGTTTTAAGCTTTGGGCTCTGGCACCTCTGCAAATCCCTGCTTCCCTCTGCGAAGGGCCTATCCATTTACTTTTATGTTATTTTACTTTTATTGTTGAGTCATCACCTTCTTAATTAAAGCACCAGTCCTGAGAGCACTATTGTCATTCTTATGCATTGTGTATAGTTAATATTGTGTGCATCATGACTGGATCTCTTCTACCATGAATTACAATGTTCAGTCGCTGCTTGAACTTTGGAGGTGCTCTGCATTTTTGTTTTGTGGTCTCAGAAAGGTCTAGCGAGATACCATGTTGTCATATTATATCATGATTGTTTTGACAAATGTTAGAATTTGAGGTATGTTATTATTGCTCGCTAGTTGATTATGCCATTGATACGAGTAAATATAATTTCTAAGAGTTATCATTTGCATGGTTAGTTATGATCTTTGCTGAAAACTAGGGTACTATTTAAGCTTATATACGGATACAAGAAAAAAATAGTTCATAAAAGTTTTTCTTTATCACTTTGATACGTCTCCGTCGTATCTATAATTTTTTATTGTCTCATGCCAATAATCTACAACTTTCACATACTTTTGGCAACAATTTATATGATTTATTGGACTAACATATTGATCCAATGCCTAGTGCCAGTTCCTGTTTGTTGCATGTTTTTTGGTTCCGCAAAAAATCCATATCAAATGAAGTCCAAACGCAATAAAAATTTATGGAGATTTATTTTGGAATATATGTGATTTTTGGGAAAAGAATCAACGCGAGACGATGCCCGAGGGGCCCACAAGCTCGAGGGGGGCGCCCCCTACCCCAGGCGCACCTGACAGGATTGTGGGGCCCATGTAAGGTTGTTAGTGCCCTTCTTTCGCTGCAAGAAAGATAATATCGCTAAGAATATTCCCTCAAAATTTCAGCCCAATCGGAGTTACAGATCTCCGGGAATTTAAGAAACGGTGAAAGGCCAAAAAATAGGAACGTGAAACAGAAGAGAGCAGAGAGAGATCCAATCTTGGAGGGGCTCTCGCCCCTCCGGGTGCCATGGAGGCCAAGGACCAGAGGGGAAAACCTCCTCCCATCTAGGGGGCAGGACAAGGAAGAAGAATTAGGAGGGGGCTCTCTCCCCCTCTCACCCGGTGGCGCCGGAACGCCGCCAGGGCAACCATCATGACGGCAATCTACACCAATAACTTTGCCGCCGTCATCACCAACTATCTACCCCTCGATGCGGTGGTGTAACACCTCTTCTCCCTTCTGTAATCTCTACTTAAATATGGTGCTTCATGCTTCATATTATTATCCAATGATGTGTTGCCATCCTATGATGTTTGACTAGATTCGTTTTCTCCTATGGGTTGATTGATGATCCTGATTGGTTTGAGTTGTATGTTTTATTTTGGTGCTGCCCTATGGTGCCCTTCGTGTTGCGCAAGCATGTGGGATTCCCGCTGTAGGGTGTTGCAATACGTTCATGGTTCTCTTATGGTGGGTGGCATGAGTGACGGAAACACATACCCGAGTAAGTAGGTTGTTGCGTATGGGAGTAAAGAGGACTTGATACTTAATGCTATGGTTGGGTTTTACCTTAATGATCTTTGGTAGTTGCAGATGCTTGCTAGAGTTCCAATCATAAGTGCATATGATCCAAGTACGGAAATTATGTCATCTCATGCCTCTCCCTCATATAAAATTGCAGTAATGATTACCGGTCTAGTTATCGATTGCCTAGGACAAATAACTTTCTTGTGTTACAAAAAGCTTTCTACTAAACCACTAACTTTTATTATCTTGCAAATTACTCATAGTTTTATTTTCTTGCTAAGTATATCTAGTTTTATCCTTGCAAACTTATCCTCACACCTACAAAATAGTTTCATACTGGTTCTAGGTAAAGCGAACGTTAAGTGTGCGTATAGTTGTGTCGGTGGTCGATAGAACTTGAAGGGAATATAAATCCTACCTTTAGCTCCTCCTTGGGTTCGACACTCTTATTTATCGAAAAAGCTACAATTGATCCCCTATACTTGTAGGTTATCAAGACCTTTTTCTGGCGCCGTTGCCGGGGAGCAATAGCGTGGGGTGAATATTCTCGTGTGTGCTTGTTTGCTTTATCACTGAGTAGATTTTATTTTGTGCTCTTGTTTTCTATCTTTAGTTATGGGTAGGAAATGTAAAATACCAAAAAAATAGTTGTACCTACTAAACCAATGGTTGGAGAACCACTCAAAACCTATCATACTGCTGAAGCTTTCTACTTGGATCATCTTCGATCCCTATGTGCTCGTGCTGAAAACCCAACTAGCTTAGTTGAGGGAAAATCATTAAATGAGTATGCTTATTTTGTGCGACATCGCTTATATCAAAAAGGGAAACTCTTATGGCATCATATTAATAATTTGCATTGCTATGCTTGGAACTTATGCAAAATATATGGTCTTACTTGTTGTTCTGAAGAATCTAAAAGCCACCTTCCCTTCCAATGTGAGTTTAAGGATAATGGAATATTATCTTCTTATGCCAAAGGTGCTTATAATTATTGTGATATTGAACAAATTGAAGAATTTGTTTGTTTTAAGGGTGCCTACGAAGTTGCTTCTTTGATTGAAAAGTATGATGTTACTCTTTACAAATCTGAAAATTTGGTCATACTTAAATATTGCTATGAAAACTATGCTTCTAATGCTTATGTTAAAGAATTTATTGATTAAATCTCCGCTATCCAAGAAGAGACTAATGTTTTTCAGGAAACTATGGAAGAAGAAATTGCTGAAATTGTGAGCTCATTAGATGAAAAAGATAAGGAGGAGAGCAAAGAACAAAAGGAGGAAGAGCGGATTGATCACCCATGCCCACCTTCTAATAAGAGTAACTCTTTATCCCATACATTGTTTAATTTCCCTTCGTGCTTACCGAAGGATGAATGCTATGATGATTGCTATGATCCCGTTGATTCTTTTGAAATATCCCTGTTTGATGAACTTGATGCTTGTTATGCTTGTGGACAAGATGCCAATATGAATTAAGCTTACGAAGATGAACTTGCTATAGTTCCTTATGTTAAGAATGAAATTGTTGCTATTGCACCCACACATGATAGTCCTATTATCTTTTTGAATTCTCCCAACTACACTATATCGGATAAGTTTGCTCTTATTAAGGATTATATTGATGGGTTGCGTTTTACTACTACACATGATGATTTTAATGAATATAATATGCACATGCTTGCTGATCCTAATTGCAATTATCATGAGAGAGGAACTTCATCTCCACCTCTCTATGTTTCCAATACGATAAAATTGCAAGAAACTGTTTATACTATGCATTGGCCTTTACTTGATGTGCATGAATTGTTCTTTTATGACATGCCGATGCATAGGAAGAGAGTTAGACTTCGTCATTGCATGATATATGTTGCTTTGTGCTCACTAATAAATTACAAGTCATTGTTAATTAAAATTGGCTTTGATATACCTTGGGATCCGGGTGGATCAATTACTTGAGCACTATATGCCTAGCTTAATGGCTTTAAAGAAAGCGCTGCCAGAGAGATAACCCGGAGTTTTAGAGAGTTATTTTATTCTGTTGTGTGCATTTATAAAGTTAAAAAAAATAGAGGGGAACCTAAAACTTTTCAAAAAGGAAAGTGAAAGTAAGAAAGACGAGCACCGTTGAAGTGGGGGAGCTCCTTGAACTTTGTTCATGCCCATGGAAACTTTGCAAACCTTGATTACATAAACTTTTCAACAAAAATAATTATCCCCTTGTACAAATCCATTGTATTATAAAAATAATGTGCCAAGATTTGCCTTTCGGATGTTTAGATTGCTTGTTTGGTATGTGCAGTGCAAAAACTGAAAGTTTGGTTGTAGTGCATGAATTTACAAGCTACTGCTATGGAAATAGTGTATTTTGTTCTAATTTTTCAGAATTTTTGGAGTTACAGAAGTATGGTCAATGTTCAGATTGCTACGCACTGTCCTATTTTTTATAGATTCTGTTTTTGATCCATTATTTTGCTTGTTTTGATGGAACTATGGATTGTATCGGTGGTATAAGCCATGGAGAAGTTAGAATGCAGTAGGTATAACGCAAAAATTATGAATGGGTTTGCAACAGTACTTAAAGTAGTGATTTGCTTTATTATACTAACGGATCTCACGAGGTTTTGTTAAGTTTTGTGTGATTGAAGTTTTCAAGTTTTGGGTGAGATCACGATGGATGAAGAAATAAGGAGTGGCAAGAGCCTAAGCTTGGGGATGCCCGAGGCACCCCAAGGTAATATTCAAGGACTCCCAAGCAACTAATCTTGGGGATGCCCCGGAAGGCATCCCCTCTTTCTTCTAACGACCATCGGCAATTTTACTTGGAGCTATATTTTTATTCGTCACATGATATGTGTAAATTCTTGGAGCGTCTTTTGTGTTTATTTTTCCCTTTTCTTGCTGGTATGAGATAGTCGTTGGTTGATTTATAGAATGCTCTTTGCACTTCACTTATAACTTTTGAGTGTGGCTTTATAGAATGCTTCATGTGCTTCACTTATATCATTTGAAGTTTGCATTGCCTGTTTCTCTACACATAGGAAACCGCCATTTGTAGAATGCTCTTTTGCTTCACTTATATTTGTTAGAGCATGGGCAAATCTTTTATAGAAAGAATTAAACTCTCTTGCTTCACTTATACCTATTTAGAGAGTCAACGGGAATTGGTGATTCACATGGTTAGTCATAAAATCCTACATAAGACTTGTAGATCACTGAATATGATATGTTTGATTCCTTGCAATAGTTTTGCGATATAAAAATGGTAATATGTGGGAGGTACTCGTGAATGATTGTGGTTTAGTAAGAATATTGGTGTTAAGGTTTGTGATTCCCGAAGCATGCACGTATAGTCTCTCGTTATGCTAAGAAGTTGGAGCATGATTTATTATTGATTGTCTTCCTTATGAGTGGTGGTTGGGGACGAGCGATGGTATTTTCCTACCAATCTATCCCCCTAGGGGCACACATAGTAGTACTTTCCTTCGAGGGCTAATAAACTTTTGCAATAAGTATGTGAGTTCTTTAGGACTAATGTGAGTCCATGGATTATACACACTCTTACCTTTCTGCAATTTGCTAGCCTTTTCGGTGCCATGCATTGCCATTTCCGACCTCGAGAGTCAGTGCAAACTTCACCGGTGCATCCAAACCCCGTGATATGATACGCTCTATCACACATAAGCCTCCCTATATCTTCCTCAAAACAGCCACCATACCTACCTATTATGGCGTTTCCATAGCCATTCCGAGATATATTGCCATGCAACTTCCATCATCATCATATACATGACTTGAGCATTCATTATTATATTGCTTTGCATGATCGTAGGATAGCTAGCATAATATTTTCATGGCTTGTCCATTTTTTGATATCTTTGCCACGCTAGATCATTGCACATCCTGGTACAGCGCCAGAGGCATTCATATAGAGTCATATTTTGTTCTAGTATCGAGTTGTAAGTAAATAGAAGTGTGATGATCATCATATTCATTATTAGAGCATTGTCCCAGTGAGGAATGGATGATGGAGACCATGATTCCCCCGTAAGTCGGGATGAGACTACGGACGAAAATAAAAGAAAAAGAAAAAAAGAGGCCAAAAAGATCCCAACAGCAAAAAATAGAAAAGAAAAAAGAAAAAACTGAAAATGAGAGAAAAAGAAAGAAGGGGCAATGTTACTATCCTTTTCACACTTGTGCTTCAAATTAGCACCATGTTTTTCATATAGAGAGTCTCCTATGTTGTCACTTTCATATACTAGTGGGAATTTTTCGTTATAGAGCTTGGCTTGTATATTCCGATGATGGGCTTCCTCAAATGCCTGAGGTCTTCGAGCAAGCAAGTTGGATGCACACCCACTTAGTTTTTATATTGAGCTTTCATACAGTTATAGCTCTTAGTGCATCCATTGCATGGTAATCCCTACTCCTCGCATTGACATCAATTGATGGGCATCTCCATGGCCCGTTGACTAGCCGCGTCGATGTGAGACTTTCTTTTTGCTTTTTATCTTCTCCATATTTACCCCTATCATTATACTCTATTCCGCCCATAGTGCTATGTCCATGGCTTGCGCTCATGTATTCCGTGGGGGTTGTAAAAGCTGAAGCGCGTTAAAAAGTATGAACCAATTGCTCGGCTTGTCATCAGGGTTGTGCATGATAAATACTTTGTGTTAAGAAGATGGAGCATGACAAGGCTATATGATTTTGTAGGGATAACGTTCTTTAGCATTGATATTTTGAAAGACATGATTGTTTGTTGGGATGCCTGAGTATTGATGTCTTTATGTCAAATTGTAGACTATTGCGTTGAATTACTCGTGTCTTAATATTCATGTCATGACTAGATTATATGATCAAGATTATTCTAGATAGCTGATACGACTCCAACGTATCTATAATTTTTTATTGTTCCATGATGTTATAATATCAATATTGGATGTTTTATACACATTTACTAGCAACTTTATATCATTTTTTGGGACTAACCTATTAACTTAGTGCCCAGTGCCAGTTGCTGTTTTTTGCTTGTTTTTACTTTGCAGAATATCAATACCAAACGAAGTCCAAATGCCACGAAACTTTTTGGAGATTTTTTTTCTGGCAAGAAGAGACCCTAGAAGCTTCTGGAGGCCACGAGAGGAGGCCATGGGGTCCACTAGGCACCAGGGCGCGCCAGGGGCCTTAGGCGCGCCCTGGTGGGTAGTGGGGCCCTCGGGCACCGCCTTGACCTACCTCCGCCTCTATAAATACTCTAAAATCCCAAAAACCCTAGGGAGTCGATGAAATACTTTTTCCGCCGTCGTGTAACATCCCAAAATTCTAAATTTTGGAATGTTATATTAAATAAATATTTATTATTATTGTTTGAATGTTGTGTGATTGATTGTGTGAATTTGAGTGAAGTTCAAAACTTTTTGATAGTTGAATGAGAGGGAATGAAATGACTTTCCCAAATTTTCACTTTGCATTCTGATCTCCATGAATTCAAATTCATTTCATCACAAAAACCTGGAGTGAAGATGATATGACTTATTCCATTTGAAATGAAAAGGGTTTTTGAAAAGATTTGAATTCCATTTGAAAATATTTCAAATACAGAAACTTTAAGCAACTCAATGAGTTTCATGAGAGAAGATAAAATGACTTCTTCAAAGATGAGTTTGAAAGTTTAAAATAAACAATTTGAAAAGCCCTTGTGATGGTATTTTGAAACCCACTTTCATTTCAGAGTTATTTGAATTTTCAAATTTCAAAACCTCTAGAAATATATTCAAAAAAGAGAGAAGTAATATGACACTTCAAATATTCAGAGGCATTTGAAATATTTTGGCCAAGGAAAACAGAAAAAAAGATTTAAAAGTGGTTTGAAATGCAAATTCAAAATCATTTAGGAGTTATTTGGCTTTTATTCAAATTATTTTTCTCCTAAAAATAAATAAATGGAAATAATGGTAAAATGATTCCCTTCAATGGAAAATTAGGAGAAAATATATTTGAAATCATTTTGGTATTTTAAAAATGATTTTTATTGGGTTTCATTGCAAAAACAGCACTGTTTGACTTTTACAATTTTTTGTGAATTTTATTTGGACTTGATAAATAGTCCATGTTTTAGGATTTATTTTTCTTAAAATTTTGATATATACTATGTCTATATAAAATGTTATTTGATTTTCCTTTATTTTGGGTCTTTCTTTTTTGCTTTATAAAAAAAACCGCCCCAGGGCCCAGCGCGAGGCCAGGCGCTAACCAATGGCCCAGCCGAAGCGGCCCATGGCCTCGCTCCCGCACCGAACCCTCTACCTTGGTCGACCGCTCCCCTCTCTCGTTCCCTTCCCTGCTGACAACCGGGGCCCGCCAGTTCTTCTTCCTCCCCACGACAGAAGAACTCCTGCACATACACGGCAACAGAAGCGAATCAAATCGATCGATTCGATCGATCTCCGCAGCCCCTTCCGCAAGATTTGCCGTCTATAAATACTTCCCTACTCCTTCTCGTACGATTTTTGAAAAAAACTCGATCTCTCGTGCCCGTTTCACCCTAACCCAATCTCGCCGGAGGAGCCCTCGGCCACCATCGCCAACACCCCGCCTCCCCAGCCACCCACTGCCACCTCGATTTCTCGCCGGAGTTGGCCACTGCAGCCGTGCCATTGCTACCGCCAAGCTCGACTTCGACCCCCTCGCCACCTCCCGAAGCCGCCCACGAGTCCTCCGAGCTCCGCCGCATCCCCTGAGCCGCTCCTCCATCGCTGAGGACCCCTGGAACCGCCAACATCTTCACCACCGACGCCATCGCCGAAGCCGAAGCTCTCCGAGCTTGCCCTGCCGCCATCCGTCATCCTCGACCACTACCTCCACCATCCCTGGACGCGCCACTCCCCGCCGCGCCTGACCGCCATCACCGCTGCCTTCCGCGACCGGCGGAGCATCTCCGCAGACCGCCCCAAGCCGCCACCGCCCCCGACGACCTCGCCGGAGTTGCCACCACTGCGGTATGCCATATCCTCCGTCCGATCTGTAAACAACGGCATAAATTAGATTAGATCGAACGGGTAGGTCCTTTTAGATTAGATCGGTTCAGTACAGTTTATTCTCCGGTTTAGATCGAACCGGCCTCTACGGTTTTTCTTTTAGCCGCACCATATGCCGTTTTTCTTAAGTAGCGATTGTCCGCCATTTAGCTTCCACAGTGCACAGCCGCATTGAACCAGAATCTGACACGTGGCCAAAGCCGATCTGTAGCGCTTTCGTTTTTTTTCATTTCTGTTTTAAAAACAGAATTGTTCTGATTTTAGATTGCTTATAACTTTTATGTTTTAGATCCAAATTGAGTGATTCTTTTTGCATTAGATTCAAAATTTGTTGAAGTTTCTGTTGGTGCACTTGGATTTCAATTTTGAGTGTTTTAAATTTGAATTTGATGAAATTTGTTCAAATCACTAATTTGCCCGTATCTTGAGTTTTATAAAATATTTTTGATTGATTCTTTTTGCTACTATTTTGTTATTGTTTTGTCTATTGAGTAGCATATAGTGATTTATTTTTAGTTTATTTTAAATTAGGGTTTTAGGAAAAAATAGTACTGTTTTACATAGCTTAGTGTTATTTTCTTTTTCCTTAGCATTTAAATGTTTTTAATTAAAACTTTTTGTCACTTTTGACAAATTGAGTTTTTGTTTCTGTTATTTAACAGTAGAAAATTTTGTTCTTATTTAAAAAAATATTTTCTTTATGAAAACTTGTATAGGTTATAGTTAGAGTTTTGTAAAAGCCTTTTATTTGTTTCTTTTTGCTACTAAAAGTTTATGAAAAAAAATATTTCTTTATTTTAATGAAAACCTATTCTTTTCTGTTAATTTATTAATTATTATTTTTTTGCGGTTAAGTTTTCATTAGGTAAAAAAAACTACTTCTGTGTTGGTTGTAGTAAAAACTCTATAGTTTCCTTGTAGTTTTCCTTGAAATTTTCTTTGGATTTCTATTTGGGTTTCTTATGGATTTCTTTGTTGCTTTTATTTTTATTGAGAGTAATATGATTGATAGAATTGTTTGCTAAGATGTTTTCTTATATGAATGCTATGTTTGATTTAATAGATTTACATCGGAGTGAAGGATAGTAAGAAGTTATTTTCGAGAGCGTTATTATCTTCATCAACAAACCAGGCAAGTTCACTTTGACCATGATATTCATACCTATGTTTTTATTGCATCTAGTGTCACCATTCATAATCTCTCCAGTAGTGTATTGAATCCTTGTAGTTGAGTAGTATGCATGAGGTAGGAACCCATCACCCTGCTACCAAGCCCGGGACGTTGTTTAGTTTTAAATGCTACGCTATAGTAGACGGGGTTGGTATGAGTGTTCGAGAGTGGTGTGAGTATGAACGACTCTACGTCAACGATGACAACTTCATGATGGCATCTGAATGACTGCATCTTCAAGACCTCAAGACTTCAAGACAAGACTTCAAGACTCAAGACAAGAATTCAATATACCTCTGTGTGGAGAATGGTTAAGAAGGGTATATGGTGCGCCCAGTACTCGGTGATTCCAGAGAAGCACCATGATATCATGGGAAAAGCTCCACCCAGGCTCAAAGAGACGGAAGAATACTTCATGCCCAGAAGCTTACCTGTGCAACCGCAAGTCACTATGGGCTCTGGCTTGGTTGACCCTAGTGGTGACTCTGGTTGGGACGGTGCCAGCAGATGTAGAACTACGGTAGGATTGGATGGGCACCGGATAGTGGTCATAGGAACTCTTCGGAAGACCATGTTTTGATCGTCCTGTTCTCAAACAATCTGAAGTGTGAGGATGAAAAGGGAGGGATCGAATCTTGCGGGTAAAGTGTACAAACCTCTGCAGAGGGTTAAAACCTAATCGATTAGCTGTGTCCCCGGTTATGGACAAATTGAGCCTCTGGACTTGGATCTATCTCGAAACTCTCAACACCGGATCAAAAACTTAATTAGGGGCAACTTATGATGATATGGGTTATGAGACATCGGTTGGCGGAACCATGTCATGTATAGGTATCTGCTTTGTAGTAGAGATTCCTCGATTATCCTTTGTTGTAGGGAAAATAAAACTAGCTTTTACGCAAACAAAACCTCAGACACAGAGCCATAAAGCCATATTGCATATAGAATAGTTTTATCATCTGTTTCTCTTATTTGTGATCTTGCCGGTACATTCAATGTACTGACCTATACGGCTGCAACGTATCATGTTGCAGGATTTTTCTACGACGAGTGAGTTTCGTTGTTGGGTTACGATCTACACTCAACCTGCCGATGGCATTGATGGGACTCCACACCCTATTGTTTGTTTTCGCTGAGATATTCGAGGTATATACATACATACATATATATATATATATATATATATATATATATATATATCAGTTTTACGTTATTTATACATGTGATTGCACTTTGATATATAAATTGATGTACTATGTGTGCCAGCATACTGATCCAGAGATGACACAGATACACGGAGGCTTGACCATTTGAGGTCGGGTCGCTACATGCCGCAAGTTCCAGAACCACGAGATCCAATCTAGAGGCCTTTTCCGGCACTCTGCTGGAAGGGGCAACGATCACATAGGGGTTCTTTATCATCCTTGTTGCCCCTGCGATGATGCGTGAGTAGTTTACCACAGACCTACGGGTTCGTAGTTAGTAGCTAGATGGATTCTTCTCTCTTTTTGATCTTCAATACAATGTTCTCCTTGATGTTCTTCGAGATCTATTTGATGTAACTCTTTTTTGCGGTGTGTTTGTTGGGATTCGATGAATTGTGAGTTTATGATCAGATCTATCCATGAATATTATTTGAGTCTTCTATGAACTCTTTTATGCATGATTATTATAGCCTCGTATTTCTTCTCTGATTTATTGGTTTGGTTTGGCCAACTAGATTGATTTATCTTGCCATGGGAAGAGATGCTTTGTGATGGGTTCGATCTTGCAGGGCTTAATATCAGTGACAGAAAGAGACATGACACGCATGTATCGTTGCTATTAAGGGTAACAAGATGGGGTTTATTCATACGTGAGTTTATCTTGTCTACATCATGTCATCGTTTTTAACGCATTACTCCATTTTTCCATGAACTTAATACACTAGATGCATGCTGGATAGCCGTGGATGTGTAGAGTAATAGTAGTAGATGTAGAATCATTTTGGTCTACTAATCTTGGACGTGATACCTATATACATGATCATTGCCTTGGATATCGTCATAATTATTTACTTTTCTATCAATTGCCCAACAGTAATTTGTTTACCCACCGTATGCTATTTTCTCGAGAGAAGCCTCTAGTGAAAACTATGGCCCCCGGGTCTATTTCCTATCATATATTAAAACCAAAAATACCTTGCTGAAATTTTCTTTTATTTATTTTCTTTTATTTATTTTATTTTGTATTTTTGTTAGATCTATTTATCAAAACCTATACAATTTAATCTATCTCAATACCGTTGAGGGATTGACAACCCCTCTTACGCGTTGGGTTGCAAATATTTGTTGTTTGTGTGCAGGTGCTGTTTACATAGTGTTGCTTGGTTCTCCTACTAGATTGATAACCTTGGTTTCATAACTGAGGGAAATACTTACCTCTGCTGTGCTGCATCATCCTCTCCTCTTCGGGGAAATACCAACGCAGATTACAAGCATCAGGAAGAATTTCTGGCACCGTTGTCGGGGAGACATCATCAACATCTATCAAGTCCCTACGCATAAACTCTCATCTCCTTGCAATTACTTTATTTGCCATTTGCCTCTCGTTTTCATCTCCCCCACTTCTAAAACATTTTTTACAAAAATACAAAAATATTTTTCGTTTGCCTCTTTATTTTTGCTCGTTTGGTTGCTTTTATTGTTTTCATGTCATGACTCAAAAACAGAAAACAAACCAAAAAATAATCAAAAGATGACTATGGATCCACATAAAGTTTTCTACTTGGATCATCTTCGATCCATTCGTGCTCATGCTAAAACCACAACTAGTTTAGTTGAGGGAAAATCATTAGATGAGCATGCTCATTTTGTGCGTCACCATTTGTCTCAAAAAGGGAGACTCTTATGGAGACAATAAATTGTTTGCTATGCTATGCTTGGAATCTATGTGAAATTTATGATTTTACTTGTTGCTCCAAGAACCCTAAAAAACACCTTCGCTACCTATGTGAGTTCAATGATAATGAAATCTTATCTTCTTATGAAAAGGGTGTTTATAATTACTATGATATAGAACAAATTGAAGAATTTATTGCTTTTAAGGGTGCTTATGAAGTTGCTTCTTTGATTGAAAAATATGATATTACTCTCTACAAATCTGAAAAATTTGCCATACTTAAGTATTGCTATGAAAATTATGCATCTAATGCCTATGTTAAAGAATTTATTGAGAGAATGTCTGCTGCTTTTTAAGAGAATAATGATATGCATGAATCTATAGATGATTATGACTCTGTTGATTCGATTGAAATATCCCCCTCTTGATGAATGTCATGCTTGCCATGCTTGTGGCCATGATGCCAATATTTATGATGCTTATATAGATGAACTTGCTATAGTTCCTTATGTTAAAAATGAAATTATTGCTATCGCACCCACACTCAATAGCTCCTTGAAAGAAAATCATGATTGCAATGATGTTACTATAAATTCTATTAATGTAAATTGTGTTAATGATATGCAAAACCCCAAGCTTGGGGATGATGATTTTGTTATGTCCACTACTCATTGTAATGATCATGATTGGGGTGATGCTTCTTATGATCTTGAAAATTGATTTAAGCGTCATGATGAATATGATATTGATAATAATGTTTGCAATAATATTGAAAGTGGGTTTGGAAGAGCATTAATTTTAGGTAAAACTAATCCCGCATATTTGGAGAGTGTTCAATCTTATGAATTTTTTGATAAAAGTGGGTTTGGAGAGGTCATGACTTTAGTTGATGTTAATCCCACTGTTTTTGAAGATTATAAAACTTTTATGCATGTGGATCATGAAGATAAATTTTTATATGATAGCTATATTGTTGAATTTGATTATGATCTTACATGTAATTATTATGAGAGAGGAAAATATGGTCTTAGAAATTTTCATGTTACTAAATTACCTCTCATTATGTTGAGATTGCTATTGTTTCTTTCTTCTTCCTTGCATATGCTAGTTTTTGCTTGTCTTCATAATTTGTTTGCTTATAAAATTCCTATACATAGGAATTATGTTAGACTTAAATTTGATTTTCACATACTATATGATGCTCCCTTGGTGATTCAGTTCTTTTCTTTCATGCGAGCATCATTAAAATTATCAATGCCTAGCTAAAAGGCTTTAAAGAAAAGCACTTGTTGGGATACAACCCAATATTTTTCTTTTCTGTTTTTATGTGTTCACACAATCATGCCACTGTTTTGATTGTGTCTTTATGTTTTAATTAGTGTTTTTGCCAAGTAAAGCCTTTAGGATTATGTTGGATGATAGTTGACTTGATCCTGTTGGAAAACACAAGGTTTCACGTCCAGTAGCAGAATTGTTAAAATTTGCTGGAACTTGGAAAAATTCTGAATTTTTTACACATAATTGATATACAGATTGCCCACGTCGTCCTAATGTTTCAAACTTTTTGGAGTTACAGAAGTATGAGATTAGTTTGGTTTTCTACGGACTGTTCTGTTTTTGATAGATTCTATTTTCGTTGCATTGTGTGCTTATTTTGATGACTCTATGGATTGTATAGGGGGGTATAAGCCATGGTAAAGTTAGAATACAGTAGGTATAATTCAATAACAAAATATGAATGAGTTGCAACATTACTTAAAGTAGTGAATTGTTTTCTTATACTAACGGATCTCACGAAGGTTTTGTGAAGTTTTGTGTGATTGAAGTTTCCATGTTTTGGGTGAGATTATGATGGATGAAGGAATGAGGAGTGAAAAGAGCCTAAGCTTGGGGATGCCCATGGCACCCCAAGGTAATATTCAAGGAGTACCAAGCAACTAAGCTTGGGGATGCCCATGGCACCCCAAGGTAATATTGAAGGAGTACCAAGCAACTAAGCTTGGGGATGCCCCGGAAGGCATCCCCTCTTTCTTCTAACGGCCATCAATAATTTTACTTGGAGCTATATTTTTATTCGTCACATATCATGAGTTTTGCTTGGAGCGTCTTGTATTATATGACTCTTTGCTTCTTTTACTTTTTAGTTTGTCACAATCATCCTTGCTGGACACACCTATTTGAGAGAGCCATAATGATGCTATGATTTGTTAGAATTGCTCTATGTGCTTCACTTAAGTTTTTTTGAGCTATGGAATTGCTCTAGTACTTCACTTATATCTTTTTGAGTATGGTGGTGGTTTAAATTTTGAAGAAATGCTGTCATGCTTCACTTAGATTATTTTCAGAGTTAGTAAATTTTGAAGAAATATGCTCTCATGCTTCACTTATATCATTTTGAGAGGTTAAATTTTTGAAGAAATATATATGCTCTCATGCTTTACTTAAATCTTTTTTAGAGTCAAGAATAGTAATGGTAATTTGCACAATATTGGTCCCAAAGTGATAAATATCCAAGAGGGATATAATAAAAACTTCCATGAAGATCATTGGATATTATAAACTTGATTCCTTGCAATAATTTTGCGATATGGAGATATTAATATGGGAGTCATGTTGGTGAGTAATTATGCTTTAGTAAGAATATCGGTGTTAAGGTTTGTGATTCCCTATGCAGGCTCGAAAGTCAATAGTTATGCAACGAAGTTATATCCTACTTGTGGTGCGTTATTCAGTGTTAGTTATGTTTAATGCTCGTTTATGATCATTTTTGTTCCTTGGTTGGTCACTTCTCAATCTATTTGCTAGCCTTCACTTGTACTAAGCGGGAATACTGCTTGTGCATCCAACTCCTTAAACCAAGTTGTGCCAAATGAGTCCACCATACCTACCTATATGCGGTATTTCCATGCCATTCCAAGTAAATTTGTATGTGCCAACTCTAATTTTCAAAATGGATTTCCTTTTTGTGTACCCGTACCGCTCATGAAGCGGCAAGGGGTTGCCAATATTTTCCATGCTAGATATGTTACTCTCAAGATGAGTGTTTATTCACTTGTCATTCCACGAGAGTGTGGCAGGTAATAGGGATGCCCAGTCCTGAAATGAAAAAAAATCTTATGTGTTCATAATAAATTCCTTGGAAAGTGTTGGTATGGAAGGCACCCGTGGATACGGCTAGCCATGGATTGTGTGAGAATTGTGGAAAGGAAATAAACTTTATTTTATATTTGGAAACCTCCTATGATTTATCTAGCATGGAAGATATTGGGAATTCTCGGTCGTTTTTGTTGACAGGAAAAGCATGCCTCTCAAAACAATTTTATCTCTCAATTTAAGTTTTGAGCTCTGGCACCTCTACAAATCTCTGCTTCCCTCTGTGAAGGGCCTATATATTTACTTTTATGCAATTTTTATTTTTATTGAGTCTCCATCTTCTCTTATAAAGCACCAAGTAGGGAACACTATTATCATACTTGTGCATTGGATGTAGCTAATATTTGAGTGTGTTTCATGAATGGATCAATGATTGAGCATAATGGGCTAGGGATAGCTTTCTTTAGCATTGATATTTTGGAAGACATGGTTGCTTGTTGATACGCTCGAGTATTGATGTCTTCATGTCAAATTATAGACTATTGGTTTGAATCATTTAAAGTCCAAATGTCCATGCTATAAAAGAAAAGAATAAGTGATGAACATGATAGGCAACATTCCACATCAATTTTTTTGTTTTTATCACTTACCTACTCGAGGACGAGCAGGAATTAAGCTTGGGGATGCTGATATGTCTCCAACGTATCTATAATTTTTTATTGTTCTATGCTGTTATATTATCAATCTTGGATGTTTGATATACATTTACTAGCAACTTTATATCATTTTTTGGGACTAACCTATTAACTTAGTGCCCAGTGCCAGTTGCTACTTTTTGCTTGTTTTCTACTTTGCAGAATATCAATACCAAACAAAGTCCAAATGCCATGAAATTTTTTGGAGATTTTTTTTGGCAAGAAGAGACCCTGGAAGCTTCTGGAGGCCACGAGAGGAGGCCCGTGGGACCCACTAGGCACCAGGGCGCGCCCTGGTGGGTAGTGGGGCCCTCGGGCACCTCCTTGACCTACCTACGCCTCTATAAATACTCTAAAATCCCAAAACCCCTAGGGGAGTCGACGAAATAATTTTTCCACCGCCGCAAGTTCAGAACCACAAGATCCAATCTAGAGGCCTTTTCCGGCACTCTGCCGGTGGGGGCAACGATCATGGAGGGGTTCTTCATCATCCTTGTTGCCCCTCCGATGATGCGTGAGTAGTTCACCACAGACCTACGGGTCCGTAGTTAGTAGCTAGATGGATTCTTCTCCCTTTTTGATCTTCAATACAATGTTCTCCTTGATGTTCTTGGAGATCTATTTGATGTAACTCTTTCTTGCGGTGTGTTTGTTGGGATCTGATGAATTGTGAGTTTATTATCAGATGTATCCATGAATATTATTTGAGTCTTCTCTGAACGCTTTTATGCATGATTGTTATAGCCTCGTATTTCTTCTCCGATTTATTGGTTTGGTTTGGCCAACTAGATTGATTTATCTTGCCATGGGAAGAGGTGCTTTGTGATGGGTTCGATCTTGCGGTGCTCAATCTCAGTGATAGAAAGAGACATGACATGCATGTATCGTTGCTATTAAGGGTAACAAGATGGGGTTTATTCATATGTGAGTTTATCTTGTCTACATCACGTCATCGTTCTTAATGCATTACTCCATTTTTTTCATGAACTTAATACACTAGATGCATGCTGCATAGCGGTCGATGTGTGGAGTAATAGTAGTAGATGCAGAATTGTTTCGGTCTACTAATCTTGGACGTGATGCCTATATACATGATCATTGCGTTGGATATCATCATAATTATTTGCTTTTCTATCAATTGCCCAACAGTAATTTGTTTACCCACCGTATGCTATTTTCTCGAGAGAAGCCTCTAGTGATAACTATAGGCCCCAGGTCTATTTCTTATTGTCGGTGTCAAAAACGGCGGATCTCGGGTAGGGGGTCCTGAGCTGTGGATCTTGGATCAATGGGGAACAAGGGTCGAAGGACACGATGTTTACCCAGGTTCGGGCCCTCTCTAAGAGGTAAAACCCTACGTCCTGCTTGATTATATTGAGGTGTATAGGACGATTACAGAGTCGATCTACCACGAGATCAGATGAGCTAAACCCTAGATGAGCAGGATGATGGTTGTTGTTCTAGCCTCTATGGACTAAACCCTCCAGTTTATATAGACACCAAGGGTACTAGGGTTACACATAGTCGGTTACAAGGAAGGAATAAACATGCCAAATCATCTATCTTGACTTGGAGTACACAGCAAGGCACCAAAGATCGCCTGCCCAGATACAAAGCCGCCTCATAGTCCGGCCTTCCAGCAGTTGTAGTGTGGCCCACCTGTCCGGCCCATGAGAGATAAGTCAGCGGCCCGAGAACCCCCTAGTCCAGGTCTCCCTCAGTAGCCCCCGAACTAGCCTCCAACGCCAGTGTTCGTGATTGTCGGCCGCCCTGTGCGCCCCAAAGTCTTTGGCTTATGAGGCGAGTTCTTCAACCCTTCCCTATTCGGTTGTTTTAACAGTTCGGCCGCCGATGACCTCTTAATCCATCAAGACATTGTGGGACCCTCAGTATTAATTTTCATCAAGGGTTAAAAAAGACAACCCTCGACTTCTGTGCGCCAGTCGGGAGGCGAACAGTCCAGCGCTCTTTTACAGAAACGCCCCTCTGGGACCAGAAAGCGTACCTATTTAATAGGTCAGGAGCGCGACGGGTGGTTAATCCATCCCAAAGTAAGAAGCCAAGACCAGACCAAAGAAATCTTGGGACAAATGGCTAGCACCCCAGGTTCATCCTCGTGCCCTCATGGCCCTCTCCCGGGCGACTGGGCCAGCTGCTCGGTTTCACGCCTCTAGTTAAGCAACCTTCAAACGCAAGGATATCTTCCTGCTGCAGATCTCGTATCTGTCCGCGCCGGATTAACTTCCATGAACGGCGAGGCCTTCGTGAAGAACTTACCTGCCCCAAGCAAGGAAGAAAGGGTATGTTTCGTGCCTTTTCTTCTACGAGGTCTAGGCTTCCCCATTCACCCCTTCCTGAGGGGCTTGCTGGAATTTTACAGGATCCAGCTTCATCACCTCACCCCCGGATCCATATTGCACATCTCTGGCTTTGTTGCCCTTTGCGAGATGTTCTTGGGCTATGAGGCTGATTTTGAGTTATGGAGGAAGTACTTCTGCCTCGCCCCCCGTACCCATGGGGGGTCAATTTTTGAAGTAGGCGAACCCGAGGTATGGCGTATAGCCGGGACAGGGTATCCTATTGGGACCCCGAAGAAGGATTCTGAAGAGTGGACCTCGAAATGGTTTTATATTGAAGACGTTCCCCTATCTGAGCCAGTTCGGAGGGGTCTGCCCGAATATTTGAACGCTCCTCTAAAGAAGCGGTTCAACTGGCGGCCAAAAAGCCCTTCCCAAGGAGAAAACACCGAGGTGCTGCGCTTGGCCGCCATGGTACGGCTGCTGCCCACAACAAGTTAACCATTATTGACATGATGGCCACCAGCATCACTCGATGCATACATCCTCTTCAACAAAGGATGCATCCCCCACTACAAAAAAAAAGACACATCCGTGACATTTTGGGCCGAACGAATTTTTTTTCTGTCATGCTTATGACACTTCTATGATGATAATTGTGACAAAGCCCAGTATCATCATCGATGTGGTGGGCTCCTACTTCTATGACAAAAAATCATGACAGAAAATGGGCTTTTCGTCCTGGGCGGGCCGGAGACGCAGCTATATGACATTCTTTGGGCCGTCCATGACGGAAAAAACCGTGGTAGAAGCGAGGGCGAGGAAAATATCGGGGAGTTCCCGGTTACGGTGGGTGGTCGGGGCCGAGCGATGCACGGAGGGATTGCGCGTTTCTCTCGTACACATACGCGCGTGGGTGCGAGGCGTTGGGCTGTAGCTAAACCCGAGCGAGGCGTTTGCCTACTGAACCCGAGCGATTGCACTGGCTACGCGTTACTGAACCCGAGCGATCGATCGATCCCTGGCTGTTAACTGAACCCGATCGAGCGATTCCTTCGCTACTGCTGCTAACTAAAGCCGATCGAACCTGCTGCCTCTTGATGAACAGTGAGTGTTGTTGGGGGTTGGATGAACAGTTCCCAGTGGGGGTTGAATGAACAGGACCCCGTCGTAGTAGAAGCCATTGCCGCTGGATGAACAGGACCCCGATTAAGCCGGTTGGGGGTGGATGAACAGGACCCCGTGGAGGGCTGGTTGAACAGTAGCCGGTGGAGGGCTGGATGAACAGTAGCCGGTGGAGGCTGGATGAATAGGAGCCCGTGGATGAACAGTAGCTGGTGGAGGTAGGAGGGAGACGCCATGGATGAACAGTCACAGGTGGAGGCTGGAGGAGGTCGACGGTGGATAAACAGTAGCCCATGGAGGCTGGAGCGAGGCAGTAGACTGTGGATGAACAGTAGTCCATGGAGTCCCGTTTTGCGGTACGCCACACCCCTCCCGATGAACAGGACCCCCGTTTCGAGCGTAGGAGGTCGAAGAGAAGTCCGTTTCCTCCGTTTTGCGGTATGCCACACCCCTCCCGATCAATAGGACCCCGTTTCGACCATAGGAGGTCAAAGAGAAGTCTATTTCCTCTGTTTTGCGGTACGCCAGACCCCTCCCAATGAACAGGATCCCGTTTCGACCGTAGGCGGTCGAATAGAAGGCCGTTTCCTCCGTTCTGCGGTACGCCAGGCCTCGTTTCGGCTGTTTCGTCCAAGTCGGTTGGCTCCCGATGAACAGGACACATTCCGTTGCCTCCCGATGAACACGACACAGTTTCTCCATTCCGACCCAGCCGGTTGGCTGCCGATGAACAGGACGCCGTCGCTGCTCTCCGCTGCCTCTCCATGTACACGAGCCCTAGCCATACGTATGCGCGAGTAGGCGTTCGAGACCCCGCCCGTATGTACGTACGTGGCCGTATTTACTTTCTTGCACCCTGGCTGTACGTACGTGTACACGATATAGACGGGGCTGCGTGACATGCTACGTCCGCGCCTCTACTATGACACGTGCCCTTCCTTACTCGGCCACAGTTGATCGCTGCAGCCTGCAGACAGACCGATCGACCAGTATGTACGTACACGTTCGCGACCAGACAGACAACCCTACATACGGTTTGACCGGGTGGGTCCCAGCTGTAAGGGAGGTAAGGAGGCACTTCCTTGCATGCAAAGATATAGCAGGTGGGTCCCAGCTATCAGGGGAAGAATCATATTTTTTGCCCGTAATATGGATGCACTTCCTTACGTGCGAAGATGTAGCTGGTGGGTCCCAGCAGTCAGGGGGGAAACATTTTTTTCGCAAAATATGGTGGCCCGTCCAGTAGGTCCCTGCTGTCAGGTGGAGGAATCATTATTTTGCGCGTAATAAGGAGGCACTTCCTTGCTGCGGCCGTGGACCCAGCTGTCAGCCTCTCCACATACAGTACTCTTCCGATGGAAGTCGTTCCTTGACCACATTGACCATGCCGCATCGAGAGCACCAAGGCGGTGGACGACGGCGAGGCCTAGGAAGGGGACGATGCGGAGCTGGGGAAGACGCGGCAGCGGATGCCCACGCGGAGAGGAGTACGAGGGTTGACTGGTTCGGCTGCGGTGTGAGGCTGCCGTCGCCGCAGAATAACATGGGTTGTGGGTGAGTAGAGGGATGGCCTGGCCAGAGGTTGGAGTAGGGTGGGGCGGTCAGGCCTGCGTGGCAGCAAAGCCGGCCACGGGAGGCAGGAGAAGGTGGCATGACCGGCGCTGGTTTGGGCGGCTGGAGCAAGAAGACCAGAGGTTGAAGAAGCACTACGGCCATTGGATGGACATCGTACGGTCACTGGAGCTAGAATCGTTCATATTGACTAAGTTGACATAGCCCTCCGTCCACGTCAACTTAGTAGGCCCACAAGTCAGCCTCCCACTATGGTGGGTCCCAGCTAGCAGGGGGAGTATTCATTTTTTTGTGCGTAATAAGGAGGCACTTCCTTGCATGCGAAGATATAGCTGGTAGGTCCGAGCTGTCAGGGGGGAACGTTTTTTTTCGTGAAATACAGAGGCCCTTCCGGTGGGTCCCAGCTGTCAGGTGGAGGAATCATTATTTTACGCATAATAAGGAGGCATTTCCTTGCGTGCGGCCGTGGACCCAGCTGTCAGCCTCTCCACGTACAGTCCACTTCCGATGGATGTCGTTCGTTGACCACGCCGCGTCGAGAGCACCAGGGCGGTGGACGACGGCGAGGCCTAGGAAGGGAACGACACGGAGCCATGGAAGACTCGACAGTTGTTTCCCACGCGGAGGGGAGTACGAGGGTTTACTAGTTCATCTACCATCGCCGGAGAATAACAGCAGGTGTGGGTGAGTAGAGGGATGGCCAGGCCAGCGATGGGAGTAGGGTGGGGTGGTGAGGCCTGCGCGACAACATAGCCGGCCACGGGAGGAGGGAGCAGGCAGTCCAGCCGGCGCTTGTTTGAGCGGCTGGAGCAGGAAGAGCAGAGATTGAAGAAGCACGATGGCCATTGGATGGACATCCAACAATCACTGCTCTCGTGCGTTGACTAAGTTAACACGGCGTAGCGTGTGCATCAACCTTTTTTTAGGAAAGCGTACGCGTCAACCTATAGTAGGCGCACAAGTCAGCCTCAAATCTGTGGAAAACAACATACAGCCCATCTGCCATTATTTCTAATAATTTACAGCCCATTTGCTAATTCTTAAGGTTTTTTTGGAGCCCATATTCTTTTTGTTAGCATTATAGCCCATATTGTGGCCACAGTTAAAAAATTATACGAAATTTTGCATATTTCGGTGCGGTCCGAACTGTATTTAATCCCGAAATTTTGAGTCACATTCAAACTAATTTTAAAAATAAATTTATATCAATATAAAATCCAAATAATTGTCCACGCATAATAATCAATGGAATTTAAAATCTTGAAATGAAAAAAAAAAGAAATTTGAAACTAATTGCCGGTTTGATGTGTTTTAAAAATGTACATCCCATTTCTCATTACATATAGCCCATTTTCTAGGCAAGACGAATGAAGCTCTCCTCATCTTGAAAGATTTGCAGCCCAGCAGGGCTGACAAAGCAAGTAGGCCTCAGTTGGGTATTGTGCAAAAGAACAAAAAAAACTGGGCTAGCCATTTTCAGAAACAAAAAAAAACTACTGGGCTGGTCTTGTGGTAAACATAAAAGAAAAGGCTGGCTAGACAGGCCAGAGTGCCCCGCACAGCCCAGTTGACACCCTGCTTCCGTCTCAAAAACAAAAATAACTGGGCGAGCTGCTGGGTCCCTGGTGTCAGCCGCTTGTTGTGCAATTCTCTCGTTTATTGACTACGTTGACAATGGCATGGGACCCAGATGTCAGAAATCCATTGGGAGGAACCATTTTTTTGGCTTGAAATAAGGAGGCACTTGCTTGCGTACTGCCATGACCCTGGTGGGTCCCTGCTATCATCCTCTCCACGTACAATCATCTCCTGATTGTGTACGCGTCAACCTAGTAGGCCCACAAGTCAGCCTCTAAACCCGTGGCGGACAAATACAGCCCATTTAAAAAAAACAACAGCCCATTTCATATGTTCAAACGGAAAGTTCAACATTCAGAGCAAAGTAACAGGTCTGATCCAGATATAGAGTACTGAACTTCCACGTTGACAACCATCATAGCCAAGTTAACTATCTACTCCCAGTAATACTCTAGTAGTGTACAAGTACTAACTTACTCTTAGCTAACTAGACGATGCCGGCCGCCATCTGCGGTACACACTAAACGCCAGCACCGACGTCCTCCTCCTCGCCTCAGACTTGCCAGAGGTGCGATAGGGTGCGTTGCTCACGCGCGTTGGCCCTTTCCATGCCAGCGTGGTCCACCGAAGCTTCGGCTTCTAAGCGGGAAACCCACTTGACGAGCTGGTAGTAAAATTCGGCGTCGCGAATGCGTGCGTGCCCGACAGCCTCCAGGGCTATTTGCCGGGCGCCGGCCTCCACGTAGTCAGCCCAGTTGCGGGTACTCTGCTCGCGACTCAGAGCGTCGGTGCGCTACTGCTCCATGCCCCGCTGGCGGCGCAAATCGGTGATACACTACTCCTCTGCCAGGCGGTCGCGCTCCAACAAGTCCTCATACTCCGCATTGCCATCAAAAGACCGATAGAATGCCTCCTCCCTCCGTCTGCCTTCCGGTGAAAAACCAAACACTAGTTCCGGCGGTGGCCGCCTCCAGCGTCGCCTATTGCGAACGGGCGGGGGAATGACGGACGTGGCGAGAGCGAGGACAAGTGGCGAGCGACGTCGGGCCGGTGGGGGCTTATGAGGATAGGGCGAGTTGGGTGATGGTGCCACCGGAGAACGCCGGGAACCAGTAATTATAGGCGGAAGGTTGGTGAAGCAGCGTGTCGTGGGAAACGCGATGGTCATCGGACTTCAATGCATAAGCAGGCATGGCTTAGCGCGCCAGCTTACCGTGGAAAACTGGAAAAACTGATGTGCCGTCCCGTCCCGTCAGTGGTGCGTCCCATCCGTGCTGGATCACACATCGGCATGACGGTCAAACGAGTACTCGAATCATCCAGAGGAGGTACTCCCTCCTTGTCAAAGATTATTCCACCACTCATCATCTACCTTGGTTGGTGAGATTTTTGAATTGAGCCCTGCAAGCCAGAAAGGAGGTAGTACGTGCGTGATCCACTAATTATTCATGTAGGATCGAGTAGGTCGGATAGTGTACGTGTAGGGTCGCATTAGCTGATGAACGTTCGCTGGGAGACAAGGCATTTGTGAATGTTTTTGCTGGCAGTTTCTTCAGATTCGCATGGCATTTTCTTCAGAACAGCTTGTCAGTTTCTTCAAAGGTAGGCATTTTTATTCAAAAAACTACCACTTCGGATCTTGCATCGCAACTAAAACTGCCAGGAGCATATTAGTAGGCTACCTAGTGATCGATCAGTAACTTGTAAACACTGAGCGAACAGAAATAAGGAACTGCTAGTACCTTGTAAACACTGAGAACACAGAAATAAGGATCATGCTGTGCACAGTAGTAAGAGCCGATCCGTTCAAAATGTTCACACGAGGCTCACAAGCCTGGCATTGTAATATGTTCACATTAGTAGCCCAAATTCACAACCAACTAGTACGATTCCCATACATAAGATCAACATGTTAATGCATCTCAATGATTCACAGATCATATACAAATATGTAGCTCCAAAAGCAAAGATCTAGAAAAAACATCTGTTCTTCCTACTAACATGGATGCTTCTCTGGGCCAACATTCAGTACAGGGTGAAAGAAAAATTTGTTTGTGAAGTCTACAATTCCTCTTGCAAACATAAGTGGTTTCACCAACAGCTGGAACCATGAGAATGAACCACACATGATGGAGGAACATCCACTGCAATATGATTTGGTCTTCTCTCGATCACACGGCGATACTATTTTCGGAATACAAACTTTAACTTAGGCAAAATGATGCCCATTGTATAATCAGACCAAAGCAATGAAGCACCTAGTGTTGGCCAATAAATAGTACAATACTACTTTTGTGCAGTCCATGAAGTGACTATCCAATCTTTCTGTGTCTATTTTCAAATGGCACTGCATGCAGTGACTGTACTATTCTCTTGTGCAGTTCCACCAAAATTGCGTTCACTTTGTTTGTTTGCCAAATAGCAATGGGCAGACATCTGTCTGCACAAATATCAAGCAGCTAGTAAACATATACCCTACCTTGTATTTTCGGTTTAAACACGTCTCTTCCGCTTAGCATCTGTCATGTTTTGCACTGGACAATTTGATACTGTCATGTTTTGCCCTGGACAATTTCGTACTGAATTGAGTTGCTGGTACAAAGCAGAAATATAACACCTATTCTTCATCAGACCAAGGATATCCATGTTCGCAGTGATGGAAGAGGTGAAATTGATACAACCAAAATTGAGCATCCAATCATTGAATCATGTCCTGCACCTCCAATGTAGGTCCACCCTGCCAATAAATTCACATGCAAACCACTAATATTACAATCTAATGATAGTACAAAAAGAGTAGCAAGATAGTAGCAAACCATGTCCCTTCATAATGAACAGCTCATAGTGCCACCAATTGGATATAACGGTTTGGAAGAAAACATGCTCCTAATGTTAAACCATTTGGACTTTTTGTGCAGTTCCACTAAAATCGAGCATCCCTGTTTGCATAGATATTGAAAGTGTTATTACTATAAAAGTGGCACTAGTTGAAGCATAGACTCACAAATATAAGCATTCCAATTTCTTAATGGGAAAAGGTAGCAAGACTGTTTCTAACCACCTGTTTGAAGGAATAAATAAGGCAACATTGGCTGATGTCAGGAAGGCATACATAGTATTTTCTTAAAAACTGAACCATTCCTGACCTTTCCACTTCTTTTAAGCATATTTTGTGCAGTTCAACTGAAAAAAATGCCATCACTGCCTTGACAATTCAGTGACACTGTACAAAAAGAAATGACTTAACATTACATCATGATGTCAGGTATGTAATTGACATGCATTAGAGACAAACATACAGACCTCCTCCGATAACATAATGAACATTAATTTTAACAAAGGTGTGATTAGCTTTACCGGGATAATTTGAGTGAACTCTACACCCTCTGTTCCTTAATATAAGATGTTTTCGCAGTTCAATTTAAAGTACCCAAATGTCTAGTATTTAGAAAAACAGGTAGTAGTTTTCTTGAGCACATATCTGGGAAAGCTTGCCACACTTTATATGTGTCCATACGCTAATGCAACACCATTCGAATAGTACAAATATACACTAATCCAGTGGCTAGTGCAACAGTAGAGTAGTTTTTTTTATTACAGGGTACAGTACAATGGTTTTACTGAACAGATTTCCATAAGCTAGCACTGGAAGATTTCTATAAGCATTACTCTTACACTTACTAAGCCTTTTGTCCCAAACAAGTTGGGGTAGGCTAGATATGAAACCCTTTCACGAGGACTTCCCAGGAGGTCACCCATCCTAGTACTACTCTCGCCCAAATGGGTTTCATACCCAAAGGACTGGCTAGTTTTTACGTTGGCTCGCCAAGCCTATCACAACCCTTAGATATGAAACCCTTTCACAAGGACTTCCCAAGAGGTCACCCTTCCTAGTACTACTCTCGCTCAAATGGGTTTCATAACCATGGAACTGGCTAGTTTTTACGTTGGCTCGCCAAGCCTATCACAACCCTCCTCCTTTACCCGGGCTTGGGACTGGCTATGCCTAGAAGACATAGGCAGAGTTAAGGAAGATTTCTATAAGCATTAACAATACAAAATGTAAAGGTAACAAGTTTCAGCATTGGTATACTAGCTATGCAACAGCATTAAACCAAATACAAAAGTCTGAAGGTAACTAACATTATTAACTAACGACAGTATAAAAAAAATTGCAAACCATGTACCTTCAAGGTAAATATCATTTCGAACTCGAGGGGACCTCAAAATTGCTATCCCAATCTTGATAATCGATCAAACATAAAAACTTGATCGAACGAATCAAGAGAACAGCCGGAGGAGGAGGTGCCCGCTCTTGACCTTTCGTCTTGTCTTCATAATTTTGTGCAGTTTAACCAAAATAAAATGACATCAGCGCCTTGGCATTTTGGTGACACTGTACAAAAAAATTGAATTATCTCATGAAAGTGAGGTATGTAATCTATAAGCATTAACAGTGCAAAAATCTGAAGGTAGTAACAAGTTTCATCGTTGGTATACTGGCTGTGCAACAGCATTAGAATGCCTTAGCTGAAAAATCTTTAATACATCCACAATCAACAGCTAACCCTGAAATAATCCAGTGACATTAAATGGCATTGCTTAAATTTATCGGTGGCATTAGACTGAGTGCGGCATTAGTTAAATGTGGCATCACTTTAGCAGTAGCATTGCTTGACTTTACCGCTGGCATTATACTAACAGCAAAAAAGTGGCAATAAGAGCATGGGAGACCCATTCGGATAGTGGGCACACCAATACGATGTACCTCCACGGACGCATAGAGTGGTGAGGGAGGTATGGTTGCCCAGAGCAACAAATATCCAGGCAGCATATGTGGATTACGTCCCATTTTTGTTCTCTTTAGCCACCTTTTTCCTATGTGAGGACAACAAACCAATCGACCTGGTCATTTTCTATTGCGTTGTCATGCCTTTCTACCCTTTTTCACCATTTTTCAACCAAGAGACATGAGACTCGTTCCTTAGCTACTGATTTTTCCCTTTTCAACCTAGATGCGGGTTCGATGCTTAGTCTCTTCGACAGTACTTTCTCCCTTCCTTTCGTTATTCAACCCAGACATGGATTAGTCTACATGAAGTAGGGTTTCCTTTAATAATGCAAATTAAGGTTTTTGTCTGCGTGACCAGCAGAGCAGAGGATAGCAAATTGGGAAGATGGTGGAGTGGAAAAAGATCCACATGCAGCGACGTGGAAAATGGGGCAATAGAACAAGGGTATGGTTCCAAAAGAGGTAGCATACCTGAGGGTCGGCGGGAAGTGGCTTCGCTCGTGGTCGTCGTCCTCCGCACAAACTACGGTAGCGAGCTTGGGGACGGAGGCCATCCGGCGCGGGCGCTAGGTCTGAGAGGACGGCCTTGTCGTCAGTGCGTGACCTCGCTCGCCGACGACGAGTGCGTCAACACTGCACGTCCTTTTCTTCCACAGCGGATCTGTGACCACCGGTGAGGAGGGAGAGAGAGGCCGTATTTTTTAGATCTGGAGAGAGGGTGATAGTGTGAGAAGCAAGTGGGTAGCCCTTAGCAAGCAAGCGCTGAAGCTCCAGCCTATATATCTTTTTTGATACTAGTACTAGAGGTGGAGTAGTGGTAGAGTAGTTTATATTTTCTCTGCATACAGTACCAGTTAGTCGTGCTTCAAAACTGAACGGCATGCCATTAAAAAAATAAAGTCAAGAAATAATGCGGCACCTCGGGCCAACGCGGCCAGATCGCATTTTGCACGAGAAATGACACACCATGTTTCGTTGACATGTGGTCCCGTTCCAACATGTCAGTGAGACGACGGTGAGTCCTTTTGTACAATTTCCGAACGGGCGTCTATGTAGGCCAGGGCGCCTCTTCCTGTACCATGGCAACCGTCCACCGCCTCTTCGCCTTTCCCTCTCGATTTGGAACTGCTGTCGCACGCTCTTCCTCCCTCCTCCATTTGCCTTCACCCTTCCTTCTGCCATTGTTCGATCATCTTCTCCATGGAGGAACAGGCCAGAAATGACCCTGTTATTCTTGCCCCGATCTGAAAGATGACGTGGTGGAGGAACTCATTGATCGGTGCGACGTCATCACCTCGGCTAGCATGGCAGGTTCATTCAAGACCATTCTTGACTCAACTAATAACATCATTACAAAGAACCCAAGGGTCCAGGAGCGGTTTGATCTCCCCTATCTTCTTCACCATGACCCTGCTCGCCGGCGCGCGGACGACAGAAGCCTCGCCTTGTGCAAGTTGATGCCGCTTGATATTGATACATGTGATGTTAAGATGCCATCGCTTAAGGGTAAGGCCTGGGCAGGCGCAAATGGAGATTGGGTTGTTTATATTGGGTACAACTGCAAGTGGGAACTTGTGAATGTGTACACTCGTCAGCGGATTCCACTTCCAAAAATCTCAGAGTGCCCTGAGGTTGAGCACACAGATGATCTACATACATTCAAATATGACCATGGTGGCTGTCGTCTACAGAAGATAGCAATTTGTCGAGTTCCCAACCGCTCTTGGGATTACACGAACTATGAAGTTGTTGCTATCTTCGACAAGCTTGTTGCCGTCCTTACTTCCACGCCTCGATGGATATTGCTCAAAAATCAATTTCCGTACACCGATGAGTACTGTGATGCAATTCAATACGAGCGTCTTGTGTTTGCTGCCACCACTCGTGGCACTGTTTTTTCATGGAATCCTTATGGTTTCAGTACGTTTGTCTTCCACCATAATTATAATTGTTTCATCCACATGCATGCGGGTTAGCTAGTTTCCCTTTACTAATTAACCTTCTTGCGTTTCCAAGGTCCTGTGAACACTCCACCACCTATACTTGAAAATTTTTATAACCAAGGGGGAGATGACGTTGGTGATGATCACGAGCACGAGGACGAGTAGGACCTATATACTCAGTGGCGCCTGGCAACTTATTCCGATGGATCACCTCTTCTTGTCTGTATACAGCGCACTGCTGATGTTACTACTAAGGAAGTAGGTGTTGTCTCCCATGGTCGCACTCTCCGGACCTATTCCAACATCCGTTGCAGGGTATTCAGGATGGATACTAGTGTGCTATCGCCAACACCTTCTCCCTGGTTCAGTATTGATAGTCTTGGAGAAAACTCGCTCTTCCTTGGACAAAACTATCCAATGATGGTGAAAGGTGATCCAGCTGCTGTTGACACAACGTTACTACCATTTATGAGAAGCAACTGTATCTATACCTCGGACATTGCAATGGTTCCCTACCCTGGCTATCACAATATGCATCCTGATATAGGCCGCTTCAGCCTGGATGATCAGTCCTGCGTTGGTCTTGATATTGACAATAGCTAGCCCTTCCCAGAAGCTTACCTATGGTTCAAAGCAAGCGTTTCCAACACCGAGGATTGGTTGAGCTGAAGTTCATTTCATTGCTTGTTATTTGTTGTGTGATGAAAACTTTAGTATTTACTAGAATGTTTTTTTGGAAATAATTTATAATCCAACATGTATCCTCGTTGTCGTTGTGTGTTGATGACTTGTTGTATGTAATGAATGGTACATTTGCATATGCATGTCATAAACTCAATTTATGAATGGTTTTCAAGTCACTTCTGGGAGTGTGAGTACCGTAGTAGTATAGCTAGCATCTGGTTATATGAAGTTGCCACATCACATAGAGCCAACCTAATAGTGGAGTATGCTAGCACAATAGTTAGTTCTAGTTAGTTCAACTAGAGCTAGGTGTCGCACGAAGGCCGAGAAATATGGTGATAGCGTGACTGCGTGAGGTGGGCTTGTAGTACGTAGTATGATGTAGGCACATGATAACCCACAAGTATAGGGGATCGTTTGTATCCTTCTTCAATAAATAAGAGTGTCGACCCAACGAGGAGCTAAAGGCAGAACAAATATTCCCTCAAGTTCTATCGACCACCGATACAACTCTACGCACACTTGACGTTTGCTTTACCTAGAACAAGTATGAAACTTATTTGCAAGAATAAAACTACGAGTACTTTGCAAGAATAAAACTATGAATAAATTGCAAGGTAATAAAAGTGGATAGCTTTTGTCAATAAGAAAGTCATTTGTCCCTAGGCAATCGATAACAAGTACCGGTAATCATTCTTGTAATTTTATATGAGGGAGAGGCATGAGCTAACATACTTTCTCTACTTGGATCATATGCACTTATGATTGGAACTCTAGCAAGCATCCGCAACTACTAAAGATCATGAAGGTAATGAAACCCAACCATAGCATTAAGTATCAAGTCCTCTTTACTCCCATACGCCATAACCCACTTATCCGCGTTTAGGCTGCTGTCACCCCCGCAACACCGACAATAAGCAAACCATGAACATATTGCAACACCCTACAGCGAGGATCCCTCATGTTTGCGCGAGACGAAGGGCATCATAGGACAGCACCATAAATAAAATATACAATCATACCAACCAAGATCACGATTAACCCACAGGACAAAACGGATCTACTCAAACATCATAGGATAGCCAAATATCATTGGGAAATAATATATGGAGTTGAGCACCATGTTTAAGTAGAGATTACAGTGGGGAGAAGGGGTGTTACACCACTGCATAGAGGGGGAGAAATTTGGTGTTGATGGTAGCAAGATTGTTGATGTAGATCGCCGTCACGATCCTTGCCCCGGCGGCACTCCAGCGCCACCGGCAGAGAGGGGGAGAGAGCCCCCCTCCTTCTTCTTCTTCCTTGGCCTCCCCCCTAGAAGGGAGGAGAGTTCCCCCTCAGGTCCATGGCCTCCATGGCGGCGGAGGGGCGGAAGCCCCTCCGAGATTGGATCTCCCTCTCCGTTCTCTTCTGTTTTGCGCTCCCCAGATCTGGCCCTTCACCGTTTCTTATATTCCCAGAGATCCGTAACTCCGATTGCGCTGAGATTTTAACGCAATTTTTTTTTCCATAAATTATATTTCTTGCGCCAGAAGAAGGGCTCCAACCGACGTTCGAGGAGGGCACAAGACACCAGGGCGCGCCTGGGGCCTGGGGCGCGCCTTGGTGGGTTATGGGCACTGTGGGCCCCCGTTTGCGTTGATTCCACCTCCCAAAAATCAAATAAATTCCAAAATAATTCTCTGTAAATTTTTATCGCGTTTGGACTTCGTTTGATATGGATTTTCTGCGATACAAAAAACATGCAAAAAACAGGAACTGGCACTGGGCACTGGATCAATAGGTTAGTCCAATAAATCATATAAAAAGTTGCCAAAAATATGTGATAGTTGTATAATATTGGCATGAAACAATCAAAAATTATAGATACGACGGAGACATATCAGCGTCCCCATGCTTAATCCCTGCTCGTCCTCGAGTAGGTAAATGATAAAAAAGATAATTTTTGATGTGGAATGCTACCTAGCATAAACTTGATCATATATCTAATCATGGCATGAATATTAAGACACGAGTGATTGAAAGCAATAGTCTATAATTTGACATAAAGACATCAATACTCAGGCATCCCAACAAACAATCATGTCTTTCAAAATATCAATGCTAAAGAAAGCTATCCCTACAAAATCATATAGTCTTGTCATGCTTTGTCTTCTTAACACAAAGTATTTATCATGCACAACCCCGATGACAAGCCGAGCAATTGGTTCATACTTTTTAATGCGGTTCAGCTTTTTCAACCCTCACGCAATACATGAGCGCAAGCCATGGATATAGCACTATAGGTGGGATAGAGTATGATGATAGGGGTAAATATAGAGAAGACAAAAAAGTAAGAAGGTCTCACACCGACGCGGCTAACCAATGGGCTATGGAGATGCCCATCAATCGATATCAATGCGAGGAGTAGGGATTGCCATGCAATGAATGCACTAAGAGCTATAAGTGTATGAAAGCTCAATATGAAACTAAGTGGGTGTGCATCTAATCCTATAATGAAAAATTCCCACTAGTATATGAAAGTGACAACATAGGAGACTCTCCATATGAAAAACATGGTGCTACTTTGAAGCACAAGTGTGGAACTAGCATGCCCCTTCTCTCTTTATTTCTTTTTCTTTTTTTTCCTTTCTTTTTTTTCTTTTTATTTTATTTTTTCTCTCTCATTTTCTGGAGTCTCATCCCGACTTGTGGGGGAATCATAGTCTCCATCATCCTTTCCTCACTGGGACATGCTCTAATAATGAAAATTGATGATCATCACACTTCTATTTACTTATAACTCAAAATTACAACTCGATACCTATAACAAAATATGACTCTATATGAATGCCTCTGGCAGTGTACCAGGATGTGCAATGATCTAGCGTAACATGTATAAAAAATGATGCACGGTGGCTGAGCCACAACTACTATGTCAGCTATATGATCATGCAAAGCAATATGACAATGAATGCTCAAGTCATCAAAACGGAAGCGGTGGAAGTTGCATGGCAATATATCTCAGAATGGCTATGGAAAGGCCATAATAGGTAGGTATGGTGGCTGTTTTGAGGAAGATATAATAAGGCTTATGTGTGATAGAGCGTATCATACCATGGGGTTTGGATGCACCGGCGAAGTTTGCACCACGTCTCGAGCTGAGAAAGGGCAATGCACGGTACCGTAGAGGCTAGCAAATTGCGGAAAGGTAAGAGTGCGTATAATCCATGGACTCACATTAGTCATAAAGAACTCATATACTTATTGCAAAAGTTTATTAGCCCTCGAAGCAAAGTACTACTATGCATGCCCCTAGGGGGATAGATTGGTAGGAAAAGACCATCGCTCATCCCCGACCGCCACTCATAAGGAAGACAATCAATAATAAATCATGCTCCAACTTCATAGCATAACGAGAGACTATACGTGCATGCTTTGGGAATCACAAACCTTAACACCAATATTCTTACTAACCACAACCATTTACTAGTACCTCCCACATATTCCATCTCTATATCGCAAAACTATTGCAAGGAATCAAACATATCATATTCAGTGATCCATAAGTTTTATGTAGGATTTTATGACTAACCATGCAATTGACCAATTCCTGTTGACTCTCTAAATAGATATAAGTGAAGCATGAGAGTTTAATTCTTTCTATAAAAGACCATTCTCTAACAAATATAAGTGAAGCAAAAGAGCATTATACAAATAACGGTTTTCTATGTGAAGAGAAACAAGCAATCCAAACTTCAAATGATATAAGTGAAGCACATGAAGCATTCTATAAAGCCATACTCAAAAGATATAAGTGAAGTGCAATGAGCATTCTATAAATCAACCATGGACTATCTCATACCAGCATGGTGCATAAAAGAAAAATGAAAAATAAACACAAAGGATGCTCCAAGATTCACACATATCACACGAATGAAACGAAGATGAAAACATACCGATAGTTGTTGAAGAAAGATGGGATGCCTTCCGGGGCATCCCTAAGCTTAGACGCTTGAGTCTTCTTGAATATTTACTTGGGGTGCCTTGGCATCCCCAAGCTTGAGCTCTTGCCTCTCCTCCTTCTCCTCATATCGAGACCTCCTCGATCTTTGATCACTTCATCCACACAAAACTCAACAGAAAGCTCGGTAAGATCCGTTAGTATAATAAAGCAAATCACTACTCTAAGTACTGTTGCAAACCAATTCATATTTTTTTTGCATTGTAGCTACTGTAATATAACTTTTCCATGGCTTATACCACCGATAGAATCGGTAGTTTCATCAAAACAAGCAAAACAATGCATCAAAAACAGAATCTGTCTTAAACAGGACAGTCTGTAGAAATCTGAACACCTACCATACTTATGCTACTCAAAAAATTCTGAAAAATTATTACAAAATAAAAAAATTGTATAGAAAGACTGTTCAAACAGTTTTAGAAGCTTTTGACGTTCCAGTAAAAAATGTAAAATCACGCACTACAGCCAAAGTTTCTGTTTCTGCACCGCACATACCAACAAGCAATCTAAACATCCTAAAGGCAAATCTTGGCACATTATTTTTATAATACAATGGATTTATACAAGTGGATAATTATTTTTGTGAGAATCTTCATGAAATTTTTTACATTGTTTCCATGAGCATGAACACAAGTGTTCAAGGTCGACCCTCACTTCTCCAATGCATCACCTTTCAATCGCTTCTCTTTTTGTGAAGTTTTAAGGTTCCCCTCTATATTTTTTTGTTTTTAAACTTTATAAAAGCACTCAACAGAATAAAATGACTCTCTAAAACTTCCGGGTTGTCTCCCTGGCAGCGCTTTCTTTAAAGCCATTAAGCTAGGCATAAAGTGCTCAAGTAATGAATCCACCCGGATCCCAAGGTATATCAAAGCCAATTTTAATTAATAATGATTTGGCATTTAGTAGTGAGCACAAAGCAACATAAATCATGCAATGATGAAGTCTAACTCTCTTCCTATGCATTGGCATGTCATACAAGAACAATTCATGCACATCAAGTAAAGGCCAATACATAGCATAAGCAGTTTCTTGCAATTCTATCATATTGGAAACATAGAGAGGTGGAGATGTGGTTCCTCTCTCATAATAATTGCACGTAGGAGCAGCAAGCACATGCATATTATATTCATCAAAATCATCATGTGTAGTGGTAGAACACAACCCATCAATATAATCCTTAATAAGAGCAAACTTCTCCGATATAGTGTAGTTTGGAGAATTCAAAAAGATAATAGGACTATCATATGTGGGTGCAATAGCAACAATTTCATTTTTAACATAAGGGACAATAGCAAGTTCATCTCCATAAGCATAATCCATATTGGCATCTTGGCCACAAGCATAGCAAGCATCAAGTTCATCAAAAAGGGATATTTCAAATGAATCAACGGGATCATAGCAATTATCATAGCATTCATCCTTCGGTAAGAACGAAGGGGCATTAAACAATGTATGAGTTGAAGAGTTACTCTCACTAGAAGGTGGGCACGGGTGATCAATCCGCTCTTCCTCCGCTTGTTCTTCGCTCTCCTCATCATCTTTTTCATCCAATGAGCTCACAGTTTCATCAATTTCTTCTTCCATAGACTCCTGCAAAATATTAGTCTCTTCTTGGACAGCGGAGACTTTCTCAATAAATACATCAATATCATAATTGAATTTATAATTCTCATAGCAATATTTAAGGATCGCAAAATTTTCAGGTCTATAAACTGAATCATCAAAATCTTCAAACTTTTCAAACAAAGATTCAATTTCATAAGCACCCTTAAAAGCAACAAATTCTTCTATTCGTTCCACATCATAGTAATCATATCTACCATTAGCATAAGAAGCTAAGGTTTCATTGTCATTAAATTTGCATGAAAAGGGAAGGTGTGGAGCATTCATCCTACAGCAACAAGTATAATCATATCTAGAGCATAGATTCCAAGCATACCATTTGAACATATGTATTTGATCCCATAAGAGTTTCCCTTTTTGTGTCAAGTGATAATCCCTAAAGTATTCACGTTGATCCAACGTGTCTCCCATTATCAAGTTGAACGGGGTTTTCTCAGGATTATCAAAGTGGTGCATAATATCTTTCACATAACGAGCATCGAGGGTTTTAGGAGGTTCCCCATCTCCATGAGTAGCAAGTACCACTATTTTTTTTGGTGTTTCGTGTTCCATATCCATAACTAAAGATAGAGAACAACTTAGAACAGAAAATAAAAATACTTAGTGATAAAGCAAACAAGCACACCCGAGAATATTCACCCCACGCTATTGCTCCCCGGCAGCGGCGCCAGAAAAAGGTCTTGATAACCCACAAGTATAGGGGATCGTTTGTAGCCTTCTTCGATAAATAAGAGTGTTGAACCCAACGAGAAGCTAAAGGCAGAACAAATATTCCCTCAAGTTCTATCGACCACCGATACAACTCTACGCACACTTGACGTTTGCTTTACCTAGAACAAGTATGAAACTAATTTGCAAGAATAAAACTACGAGTACTTTGCGAGAATAAAACTATGAATAAATTGCAAGGTAATAAAAGTGGATAGCTTTTGTCAATAAGAAAGTCATTTGTCCCTAGGCAATCGATAACAAGTACCGGTAATCATTCTTGTAATTTTATATGAGGGAGAGGCATGAGCTAATATACTTTCTCTACTTGGATCATATGCACTTATGATTGGAACTCTAGCAAGCATCCGCAACTACTAAAGATCATTAAGGTCGTGAAACCCAACCATAGCATTAAGTATCAAGTCCTCTTTACTCCCATACGCCATAACCCACTTATCCACGTTTAGGCTGCTGTCACCCCCGCAACACCGACAATAAGCAAACCATGAACATATTGCAACACCCTACAACGAGGATCCCTCATGTTTGCGTGAGACGAAGGGCACCGTAGGACAGCACCATAAATAAAATATACAATCATACCAACCAAGATCACGATTAACCCACAGGACAAAACGGATCTACTCAAACATCATAGGATAGCCAAATATCATTGGGAAATAATATATGGAGTTGAGCACCATGTTTAAGTAGAGATTACAGCGGGGAGAAGGGGTGTTACACCGCTGCATAGAGGGGGAGAAAGTTGGTGTTGACGGTAGCAAGATTGTTGATGTAGATCGCCGTCACGATCCTTGCCCCGGCGGCACTCCGGCGCCACCGGGAGAGAGGGGGAGAGAGCCCCCCTCCTTCTTCTTCTTACTTGGCCTCCCCCTAGATGGGAGGAGAGCCCCCCCTCTGGTCCATGGCCTCCATGGCGGCGGAGGGGCGGGAGCCCCTCCGAGATTGGATCTCCCTCTCCGTTCTCTTCTGTTTCGCGCTCCCCAAATCTGGCCCTTCACCGTTTCTTATATTCCCGGAGATCCATAACTTTGATTGCGCTGAGATTTTAACGCAATTTTTTCCATAAATTATCTTTCTTGCGCCAGAATAAGGGCTCCAACCGACGTTCGAGGAGGGCACAAGACACCAGGGCGCGCCTGGGGCTTGGGGCGCGCCCTGGTGGGTTGTGGGCACTGTGGGCCCCCGTTTGCGTTGATTCCACCTCCCAAAAATCACATAAATTCCAAAATAATTCTCCGTAAATTTTTATCGTGTTTGGACATCGTTTGATATGGATTTTTTGCGATAGAAAAAACATGCAAAAAACAGGAACTGGTACTGGGCACTGGATCAATAGGTTAGTCCGATAAATCATATAAAAAGTTGCCAAAAATATGTGAAAATTGTATAATATTGGCATGAAACAATAAAAAATTATAGATATGACGGAGACGTATCAGCACAGGGCTTGCCATGTTTCCTACTCCTCCGGCCTAAATGTGGAGAAGATTTGGTCGAGTTCTTTCTCCTTTTGCCGACACGTGGGACATCCAGCATCCAGGTCGTGTCATGCAAGAAAATGGAGTGCTAGTTGAAGCCACGTGATGTGCATCTTGGGTTAAACTGTAAATAGAATCTTACTCTTGAGTAACTCCAAAAGCAGCCACCGAAGATCTTTATTGGATTTGTTTTTCATCACCAGCACGTTGAGGTGAAAGATGTGCAGGTTCAGTGGGTCGTCTTGCGTTTTCACTGACATGTGGGACCGCATGTGAGCAAACAGACGATGGGCTCTGCGCGTTTGCTGGCTGGCAGAGAAGAGAGAGAGAGAGAGGAGGGCTGAGCACGGACTCCAGGAAATTTCGTGACAATGTGAGTAGTACTAGTGGTGTACCGTACTCCTGGAGAGATATAATGTGTTCGCTCTACGTAACCAGCACCTCGATATAGTGGGGTGGCATGGGCCATAACTAGCATTCACGTCTAGCAGTACGGCACACGCCACCCACACGAGTCCCATCTGACACCAATTTTCTTGGAGTCTATGCTACAGCCATCTCTTCTCCCTCCTGTTTTCTCAGCCATCGCGCGGTGGGCGGGGTGGGGGTTTGCCGATAGTCGGTTTGCTCAACTGTGGTTCCACTTGTAAGTGAAAATGCAACACAACACGCATTCCCCCTTGAGCGGCATGCCGGACCAACCGTGTGGGGGTGCGACGCGAACACGGCAGGCTTTTCCTTTTGAACTTGTAACTTGTAAAATTTGGTTCTGCTCCATGGCGCGACCGATAGATAGAAATAATGATTTTCCCTAGAGTAATGAGAAGTTTGGTTCTGGCGCGGTTCATGCGTGGAGTACGTACAAAAATTATGAAGTTGATGCGAAAGGTAAGATAATTACTAGTACAATATACTACTACATGGATTCGACGGAAAGATAAAGATACATACGGATCCATCAACGACATGCTCACGCCCTAGTGCGTTGGGTCACCAACCGACATGTGAGGAGCAGCGGCGTTGGTGGCGAGCTCAACGTGCTTCTGAACAATGCCGTCCAAGGTTTCCCTGCGGTCCAAGAAGGCCAGCGTCCTATCGTCCTACTCTTGCACGTAGTAGTCCTTGTGGACGATTTGTGCATAGACGTGGGTGATAATGTCGATGGTGTCTTGCTGCGCCAGGCGTTGCGCGGCAAGCGCGACCTCGAGGTGGACATTCTCCGGCGCGACGGTGGGCAGTCGCAGGGCCACCAGTGCATCGAAGAGGTTGTCACCATAGAGGCCGTTGAGGGTGGCGGGCATCGCAGAGCCTGGGCGTGTGGGCTGGAGGCGTACGTCAAGGTCGTCCGCGAGCTTCTTGACGACGGTGAACTTGTCGAGGAAGCCGACGAGGACCTCATCGAACAAGGAGACGAAGCTGTCGTCCAAGAGGCCTCTCGCCCTGGCGGCCTCAAGCATGACCTGGAGACGTTCCTCGGTGCCGGGCCGCAGGCCGGCGTCGTGGACCATCTGGCACAGCCGGCTGATGCTCGCGGTCATCACCTCCATGGGTCTAGCTTCTAGTCAACTGATCTTGCGATTGGAGTGATCACTCTTGCCCTTGGTTAGGGTGCGTAGGTGCGTAGGATTTCGTAGATTGGACTGGCGGGGAGCCTTTATATGGGAAGTGCAGACTTTGTTGCATTCACGTGTGTGTTGGCCATCTACTCCTCGACCCTTCCTCCGTGCCGGTGCAGTATAGTCATCTCACCGAGACCAAGTTGGGGCAAAACAAGAGAACTTTGATGTTTACTGGTTTATTGGTCCCCTTTGCATTTTGCGCCAAGTTTTGACCTTTGATTTAACTAATAAAATGTTAATGCATGTAACCAAAACTGTTGTTCTAAGGCTCTTCCGAGTGCTCCATGGTGGACAGGTGCTAAGCATGCCATATAGGCAAAAAAATGACATGGCGCAGTAATTAAGGAGGAGAGAGAGCACTTTGGTGACCCCAGGAAGAACCAATGCCAAGCACGTGAACCTAGGCAAACCACTTAAATGAAAGAAGTTGACCAATGCATGGAAGAGTTTAGGTGCTAAATCATTAAATACAGTGAGCTTAACAACAACAAGTTAAGCACCTATGCATTGGTGAGTTGAGTTGCTAAGCTATTTAATGCACTTAGCACCTCTTCTAAGCACCTTTGCATTGGAAGAGGTCTAAGTAGTCTCAAGTCATTGAATGCATAAGCACCCCACGTCTCCTATTGGGTGATTTCTTTTTTCGTGGCAAAAAACAGGGAACGAGGTGGGTAGTTAATGCACCGCACCTAAAAGTTTTGGGATTATTTGGTTTTCGTAATGTGACTAATGCACCAGTACGGAGGGAGTACAATAGTAGTCTTTGATTGCAATTTTTTGTTGGTAGCTTACCAAGCTGAGCGCTCGGTGAGTACAATAGTAGTCTGATTGATGAGACTTCAGATTTGAGCCATCTACCGGAAGGGAGAGTGTATAATATCATCGGGAACTATGTTCAAAACCAAATAAAACAATACTCCATGTATTTATTTACGGAGGGAGTAGTATATTTTTTGTGACATGCATTACTAGATATTGCTAGTCAAATACTAAATCCAGACGGACGTGGTAGTACTACTAGCGTGTTCAGCAACTCTCTGGCTTCTCAAATCGTTGACTCCAGGACCGGAGCGCACCCGAACGGTCCAAATCGTGGCTATGGGAGCCAGAAGCTGGCGATCCGCTGCGTGCAAATTTGATGGAGTCGAGGAGTTGGAAAACTCGAGCTCCACGAAAACTGGGAAGCGAGAGTTGGCCGAATTTACAACTCATTGCCACCGTGAAGTGACAGTAGGTACCGGTTCGAGGCAGCGCTCGTCTCCTCCCGCGACTCGATCCACTGCTCCCCCGTTCCCCTCCACGCCCGCGACGAACCCTAGCGCGCCGCCACGAGCACCCAACAGGCGCGGGAATCGGCGACCGTCATCCCCACCGCCGCGCTCGCCCTCCTCCGCCTCCCTTCCGACCGGAGCTCGACCTCGCCGTCCCCGACCAGAGCTCTTCCCCGCCGTCCCCGACCGGTCCTCTTCCCCATCGTCCCCGTCAGGAGATCGACCCCGCCGTCCCCAACCACCGGAGCACGCAGGCCGAAGAGAAAGGAGGCCTGCTAAAATGGGCCGAATAAGCACTTTCTGGCCTTTTGGCCTTGTCGATCGCTGCCTGCGAGAAGCTGCCGCACCAAACATATCGATAGCTCCAGGAGTTTACGTGGGAAGCTGGCGGCTCGATATGGGCGACGGATTTGAGGATTTTGCAGCCGTGGGCAACTACCGAACACACTCCAGATGGTGGTGCTAGACTAGTAGTAGTACTACCAATGTAGTACTAGTACTGTACTACCCGTTGGTCAAATTACTCCTCACAGTGAAGTGACAATACCCTGCGCTGGAGATGACACCTGAGTGTAGGCGCCGTGTTTGGCATACCAAAGTCAGCCTCACCATGTGCAGTCACTATCATCATGGCTGTAGAGCTAGCCTGCTTACAACTAGCCGTGTTCGACATTAATTTCCCGTGCGTTGCCACGAGTATCTCTACTCTTTTCTTATACGAGTAAGACGCCCGTGCATTGCACAGAACACCAAGATTGGGGGTGGACGGCGCCGGCAGCGGCCATCGCGCCAGATTGTTCCATGGCCTTCTAGATGTGGTGGGGAGGAGATAAGGCTGATTGTGAGAGACAAGGAGTTGTTTGTAAATAGGGAACAAGTGCGGGCATCTTTTTGCAAAACTGCAGAAGTTTGCTTTGTATGCGTCAGATCTAGATCCGACGGCTACTGGTGAAAGATGGCAGGCACACCATCATCACCAACTCAGTACCTCTTTGATTCGCAGGATTTTGAAAACGCAGAAATAGGACACGGCAATATTACAAGTTTCAAACCGATATTACAAATGTTAGGAGTAATGCTGCACCTACGAAGAGGGAATTATTAGGAAGTTTATGTAAGAACTTTTGTTACTTTAGGTTAGACCTGGCCATGGGCAGCCCGGCCCGGACGGCCCGACCCAACCCGGCCCGAAAATCCCAGGCCGGGCTGAGCCCGAGTGTGCCATCGGGCCGGGCTCGGGCCTGGAAACTGAGCCCGATGGGCAGGTCGGGCCGGGCTCGGGCCTGCACAAAACGCATTTTTAGCCATGGTCGGGCCGGGCCGATCGGGCCGTGTCGGGCTCGGGCTCGATTTTTTAGGCCCGATGGCCGGGCTAGGCTCGGGCCTGGGTTTTTAGCACCGGGCTTTTTTTGGCCCGGCCCGAAGCCCGACCCGACCCGAGATATGCACAGGTATACTTTAGGTGGATGCAGCATTATCGTATAAACTAAAATCCACCGCCCTGACAAGTCACTAATGGGCAAATAAATTTTTGAGTCTCTGGCGACTTGATGTTTCAAAAACAAATTCAGCTTCTGCAGATACTTTGTCATTTAGGCTTAGACGCTTGCGGTGATCAGGACGCCACTCATTGTTGCGCCAGAGAATGCCAAACCTCATTACCTTGAGCACACTTGCCTCCAGAACAAAGAACCCTCGGTAGTTGATCAAATCAATTTCTGTAAGATAGAGATCAAGACATTCGATGAGATTGTTATAGTGCAGCACATTTTTCACTTTCGAGTCTTTTTTTATCTGCAAAAGAAGAGAACATAATAGAGCAGCTGGCAGTATTTTTTTCGAAACGGGGGTAAAAGATTTGCCTCATTCATTAAATAAGAGAGAAGAGTTTTAGAGTGTTACAAATGACCCACACGCCCGGCATGGCAACTACTCGCGCACAAGAATACACCCCAGTTTTTTAGCACCCGCGAGAACCCAAAGCTTGACGTCGTTGATGATAGCACGGAGAAGGACCGGAGGTGGCGCACTTTTGCGTCGGAAGACTTGCCGTGTCATCAAGAGGTACCAATATCATTTGCTCATACGATAGGGTTGGCTCTAAGGCTAGTGATATTCTCTCTCTCTCTCTCTCTCTCTCTCTCTCTCTCTCTCTCTCTCTCTCTCTCTCTCTTTCCGCTCATTTACCTAGGAGCATGTGAAGAGCTTGGGCATTTGTTTCCTTCCATTATGTGGCCGATGCCATATTTCTCAAAAGTATGCCACATAATACGCATCGATGTCAAATCAAAAGATTTTGGCACCGCTCTAGCGATGTGAGAGAGTTGGCACAGCACACAGACCCACATGTATAAACAAATCAATCAAACCAACTACACCAGCCTCTCACTCTCCCAAACAAGTGTTTTTTTATTGCCTCAGTCTTCTCCCTCTCCTATGCAAGTGTTTTTTCATTGCGTGAGTTAATTTGGCACCGGAGCAAAGTAGGTGATCCAGATTGGGGTACCAGGTGAGCAATGGAGGGACATCGATGCCAAATGCATCACAAGTGAATTTGGCACGTGTTTTGGCCTACATAGTGGAGGGCCGTTATAGCCCACTTTTGTACTACCTCGTATTTAGTGTAAAGTTTTTACCATAGATTTACCTAAGAAAATGCCAATGCATGTCACAAAAAATTATACCATTTGAAATTATGTTCAAATACGAATTCAACGATATAATTTTTAGTGACATGCATTAACATTTTGTCAGTTAAATCTATGGTCAAATTTTGATACTACAAAATAGGAAGAGTAAACCAGGACGGAGGTAGTACTTGCTCTTAGGGTAACCATAGAGTTACTAGTCTAAGTTACTTGCCACTATGACTAGCCTAGGCTACTAGTAGTACAACAAAAAAACAATGCAGGTGATCACGTGAGAAAAAAATACTAAAAACATTTCTTTCGGTGCAGTGCGTAGATGCAGTTTTGAACACTACACTTGTCATCGTAATTTGGGAAAATTATGAAAAAATTGAGCTACGTTGTGATTACCGTTTACTAATAGGAAAGAAGTTTCACCTCGATGAGTAGCTTCTCCGTGCACGGAAAGCATGTAAGGAATCCAACAACTTGATCCAGATTGGGGCCGATAGATTTTATTGCCAAGATCTTCACTGTGCGCACATACTGGGTCAAGCTTGTGGGGATCATTTTCTGGATGACAGTCGTAAATACATCAAGAATAAATTTAAAAATGTAAATTTCAAGAAGACGGAGAAGAAGATGAGTGTTGTACCTGAACGATTACGGATCCAATAAAGAGTTCGAAGAATTTGGCAGACGAGTACACCAACGCTGTCAATTTCGATGCGTCAATGACCCTGATTTTTGTTGCACCTTCTAGATCAGATACAAGCAATCTCTCAAGGAAAGGTGCATTCTCAATGACCATAACGTGGAACAGCTGGAGTGATCTCTTCCCAATTGATGTCTTGTTGCGGGGCCAGCAAGACACATAAATCCATCGGAGATTCATCGAGGCGATGTGGAGGCTAATGAACCCGTGGATCTGCCGAAGACGAAGGTAGCCGAGCGCAGTACAGCTGCGGAGCAGGTGCTCCATAGCCTTCTTTGAGATGCCAATGTCGAAGAAGTCGAGCTGCTTGAGTTGAGGGAGAAGAAGGGCGGGCGCGGCATTAATCTGGGGAAAATAGCAGGAGCTGAAGCTAGCACGTCGAAGCGTTGGCGTGAGGTGGAGCGCGGATGGCGGCAGAGAGCAACATCGTCCAGCTTCAAACCTGAGCTCCTCAAGCCAATCTAGGGCGGGGGATAAGAACCACTCGTCGAACTTGGCTTGGACCTTGCAGTTGGTACTGAACATGCGGATGTCAAGGCATTTGGCTGGCCCAGGGTGCGATGAAAGGATCTTGGAGACTACGGCCATGCGTTTGCAATCCCCATCGCAGAGGCAGCTGTCGACGGTGAGGTTGAGGGGGACACGGCGCCAGAGGGGGTGCCACCGCCGGGAGAGCAGGGTGTTTCGCACGACAGATTTGGTGGGGAGGAGGCCGATGATGACGAGCAGCGTGTCGTCGGGGAGGCTGTTGATGAAGTCCAGGCTCGTCGGATGCGGTTTTGGCCCGAGCCGCCTCCGCTTGTTGGCTTCCTCGCTGTCCATCTCAGCCGGCGGTGACGCCGGTGTACACGTGTGCTGGTGTGTATTGTGTGCTGGGTGTGCGTGAGTGCGTCCTTGTGTGCATGCCGCCGTGCAGTGGTGAAGTGTGCGCGAGTGCGTCCTTCATGCGGAAGACGTGTGCCCTCAATTTACTAGTGTGCGGGGTGCTACCCCGAGTGGTTTCAACTTTGTTTACTTCACCGCGTGTCAGATGGGCCTCTAATTTACTTATTTTCACCCACTGCCACATGGGCCAGCACACGAAGATAGAGAACACGAGCTGACAAGGCAGCATGTAGACTAGTTGACCGGTCAACTAAACAATATACGGAGCTATGCGCTGACACAGTGACCGTATAATCCCTCGGTATAGAGAGTTCGAGTGAGAGGGGAGGCCCGTGAGAGATAGTAGAGAGAGAGAAAGAGCTACTCCCTCCGTTTGATAATGTAGTGCCTATATTATTTTTAAAGTTGAACTTTTGAAACTTTGACCAAGTTTATAAAGAAATTACTTATATCTACAATACCAAAGATAAATGATAGTATGAAGTAAGTACATGTTGTGATGAATCTAATGATCGTTCCAGATGTAAATGTTTTTCTCCACATATACCTGGTCAGACTTTTCTGAGGTTTGACTTTTCAAAACATCCATATGCTTATGGACGTGAGAGAGTACCTAACTAGAGAGAGAAAGAGTGTGTGTGAAATAGAAAGAGTGAGTGAAAAAGTGTGTGTGCGTGTGTGAAAGAGACATGGACAACACACGATAAAGTAGAGAAAAAGCGTGTGTGTCTTATGCAAACATATCACACATGTATCTTCGACAGCGGAAGCGAGGTGAGGAGATAGTGTGTGGTTGTTTGCAACCGAGAGAGAAAGACCCCTAGCACGTGGCCAAGAGAGGTCTGACAAACAAGGGAGAGAGGTCGAGAGAGACGTATGGAGAAAATGCAGACATGGGGAGGAGAGAGTGTATGTTTGTGACAGAGAGATCCCTTGGAGATCGTGATGGGACTACAGGGGTGGGAGATCGAGTGACAAGGTGTGTGCATGATAGAAGATACCCCGAGAGATATCGAGATAGATGTATGGATGGAAGGAGACCATACGTGTGTTCCTGATGGCTAGTGAGAGATAGTCATACTTAGGGGGGAGTGTGTGCGCCTATGATGGAGTGAGGGATTATGGTACTTAGGGGGGGGGGTGCGTGTCACATAGAGAGAGAACAAGGGTGGAGAGTGTTAGATGGGTCTATGTAGTGTGAGCGAGATATGTGTATGTGTGAACCAGGGAGATATAAAGTTTGAGAGAGATAGAGGAGCCCCGATACGACTGAGTGGTGTGTCAGATAGCTGAGAGGGGGAAAGAGATATTCCATCCGCTCGATAATGCAGTGCATATAATTTTTTTAGAAGTCGAACTTTGGAAACTTTGACCAGGTTTACGCAAATATTATTTATATCTACAGTACCAAAGATACATCATATGAAACTACATCTCATGATGAATCTAATGATATATGTTTGCCGTTCTAGATGTAAATGTTTTTCTCCACGTACATGGTCAAACTTTGTGATGTTTGACTTTTCAATAAATCTATATGCTATGGACCGAAGAGAGTGCCTAAGTCGAGAGAGATCAAGTGCGTGTGAAGGAGAATGAGTGAGTGTGCAAAAAGAGTGTGTGAAAGAGAAAGGGACAACAAACGATAAATTAGAGAGAGAGAGTGTGTTCGTTTCTTATGCAAACATATCACGCATGTATCTCCGAGATAGAAAAGCAAGGTGAGGAGATACACGAAGATAGCTAGTGCATGATTGTTTGCAACGGAGAGAGACACCCCTATAGCACATGTCCAATAGAGGTCTGGCCAACAAGGGACAAAGGTCGAGAGGGACGCATGGAGAAGATGGACGCATGGGGAGGGAGGGAGGGTGTGTTTGTGATAGAGAGATCCCCTCGAGATCGTGAGGGGACTATATGGGTGGGAGATCGAGGGATGAGGTGCGTGTGCGATAGAAAGATGCCCCGAGAGAAATCGAGATAGACCATGCACATGTTTGTGATGATGACTAAGAATTAACTAGTCATATACATATAGGGGGGGGGGGACTGCGTGTGCCTACAATTGAGTGAGAGACCATCATACATGGCTAGGAGTGAGATTGTGTGTGTGTGTGTGTGAGATGGAAAGAGAACGAGGGAGAGAGAGAGAGAGTTTTAGATGGGTCTATCGAGTGCGAGTGAGATATGCATGTGTATGTGTGACCCAGGGAGATGGAGAGTTTGAGAGAGAGAGGGAAGAGCTCCGAGACGGCAGAGTGGTGCGTGAGAGAGTTACGGGCAACGAGCCAGGGAATTTGTGTGCGTACGATGAGTGCACCCAAGATATTTAGCTTGGACTAGAGAATCATACATAGTGTGCGAGAGAGACCTATACATGGAGTGTGCATGCGAACTAGAAAGGCCCCCCCCCCACACACACAGAGATGGAGAGATAGAGAGAGAGGGACAGGGACCAACAAGGTTTGTGTTTGGATGCGTGTGATAGAATTGAAGATTGTCGGCGGGAGAGAGAGAGAGAGAGAGCAGGAGTCTGGGAGAGGGGGAGGTCGCGTTTTATGCATCAAAGACTGATATAAACCATGTTTCGATATAAACTTGTATTCAAATATTTGAATTGGAGAACATGTTGTCTGCAATCCACACATGAACGGAGATATGCGTATCAAACAAGTTCATTAATTTGACTTTCAACATGTTCATGGAGTACTATAATACTGTACAACATGCTACTCGATTGAGGTGTTCAATTTTGGATTTACTTCACTATTTTGACCTGGTGAATGAGCTATTTCATTGAATCGAGATATTTCATTTTTGGTTTGATTCCCGTTTTTGAGTGGGTCAACTATTTGTCATATAGTAAATCGTTAGCAACGAGCATGTAAAAACACATTAGTCCCGAGCATCAGCTCTCCATCTAAAAAAGAAGTGGCAAGCTAATATTTCAAAATTTGATTCAAATCGACTTGGTAAGGTAGACATGGATGCTCGTTCTCCCAAAATTTGAACGAACTGCTAAACACCCTCTGCTCGGTGGAATTCGCCCGAGCAAATAAATGGGAGACGCAAAATTACCGGCCTATGTGGGACACACATCAATTGGCCCGTTGTACATCGAGGGTAGGTTCGTAACTTCATCCAAGCACGCCTTCTCTTTAGCCGAAATGACATGTGCCGAATAATTCATAAACCATGGGCGGCAAAACACCCTCTCCTCGCCCGAAATCGCTCGCGTCGACTATTTCAAAACACGCCCTCCTCGCCCGAAATCGCTCGCGCCCACTATTTCAAAACACGCCCTCCTCGCCCGAAATCGCTCGCGCCCACTATTTCAAAACACGCCCTCCTCGCCCGAAATCGCTCGCGCCCACTATTTCAAAACACGCCCTCCTCGCTCGAAATCGCTCGCGCCCACTATTTGGGAGAAGCAAAGTTACTCTACTATCCCCGATCCTCAGTACACAGACCCAAGCCCAGAAGCCTAAAGGCAGGGGTAGAACTATAACTCCCCCCACATTTTAGACAAATGTGTCTGTAAGACATGGTTCCCCCTCCCAATTCCCCATTCATACCTCGTGGGCGCCAAATCACCTTCTCCCCGGAAGCTCCCTTCTCCCCAACCGCGAAACCTCAGCCCCTCCTCCATGGCGCCCCCACTGCACCAAATTCACCGCCGCCCTCCTCCCCAATGCCGGAGACGCTGTCCATTTGCCGTCGTGCATTGGGCCGTGTGCCTCTCACTCCGTGCTGCCGGAGCTGCCTCGACAACGGCCGCGTGAACCGTACCGGAGCCGATTCACCCCCGCCGTTGTGCACGGCGCCGTAGCGGCTCCAACTTCAGATGCGTCCAAGGCCCCGGCGCTGCTTCCCCGTAGCCGTCGACTGTCGTGACATCTCTACTTTCCTGCCGCCGGTAGCCACTGCAACCGCGCCGGCCTCACCGACTCGGTAGCTGGAGCTGCCTACTTCACCGGGCCGCAATATAGGTCGTACACTCATATCAAATCACTTTATTTAGGTGTCAGTTGTCTGCATTTTTATTCTGGGCTAATCGATTCCCAATGGGAAGCAGCACCCCTCGAGGCAGCAGAGCTCCTAGGCTGTCGGTTGGCTGGTGTCTAACGTAAGGGTGCGGGGGCGCAAGTTCACCGCGGAAGTGGCGCTTAGATGGCTATCTTAGAGTTGCGTGGGTTGAAGGTACTGCCGCCGCCGGATCTGGATGATGGCGAGTCTTTGTGGATTGGCCGAGGGCGGCGCAACCACGGCAGTGTGGTGGGGCGGGGAGCGGGGTTTTGGTCGGAGCTCTCGTGGCCATGGACGGCGGAGGCAGGCTGCTCTGCCGGTGGTCGCTGGCTCTTCGGGGAAGATTCTAAACAGTGTCAGCCAGGAGGCACAAGACGGCCATCAAGCCATCCGGCGTAGATTGGACAGTACCAAAATAAAATAAAATCGTGTGACCCTAATTTAGTCTTCAGTCAACAGACGTGTGACCACTCTCATACCTTACTGTTGATCTCTTAGGGTATTTCTTCAGATCAGAGATATGTGTCGTTCTTAACATTATGCGTTTTCTGCATCTTCAGCCACACTATCTTCTTTCTCACCGCAGCTGCTCCAACAAGGGAAGCATACACCAGAAGGGAGCTATAGTCCCCACTCAACAGTTCCCTGCATCGAATGTGCGTGCCCGACATGGATAGCCACAACAACTGTAGGGCCATCGACAAGTCAGCACATGATGCTCACTCCTATGGATGGCGGCCAGATAGGTTGTACCCTCATCTTACTTGTGTGCAACATTTATGGCTTTGTTATTCATCTAAGCATGGAAAATAGATTATCACATTTCACTGTATATTCATGCTGATCTCTTACGGGTCTTGTTCAGGAGTTAACGTTGTTCCATAGTTCAGCTAAGAGACTTGTTCTTTAGGTAACGCTGTTCCATAGTTATCATCCATCAGCCAATGCTATCCCACATTCTGGTGATTATAGTATTATACCACTTCTAGTATTACCTATGTTGTTCTTTAATACTTTTGTGTGCCATCTAGTTAATCTCGAGTACAAACGATACATATTCTGTAGCTTTCATCTGTGTTCTCCCTTTAGTTTTTGAGACCTGTTGCTGCTAGTTAACCCCAGTCCTACTATTTATGTCGTCTCCTACATGCACTCATTACATAAATCTAACTACTAGTTGTCTTCCATGCATGTCAGATATAATTGCACACACTGATATATCCACAAGAACCTCACGGAGCAATGTAACGGCCAACAAACTTGACGCCAATGATACCCAATATGATGGAACATGTAAAGGCAGTTCTTCAGAAGACTTGCAGAAAGATGATGAATCCTATACACCCCAGAAGGTCCTTGCTCTAACTTGGCCCGTGATATGGGTATAGCATGCATATAATGTCCTGGAGTGCATCTACTCTGTTGCATTGCCATGTGCTTAGCCTGCTGATCATGCATGTAAATATGTCATGCCTTCCTGTTTTTCAGTACCTATTCCATTCATGATAACATGTTTTCAAATTCAAGTATTGTCATTCTACTCTATCGCAATGCCATCTGCTTAGTTTGGACATCATGCTTCTGAATATCTTATGCATTGTTATTCATCAGTATGTACTTCATCTATCTACCATACCATGTTTTTTTTACATTGAAGTGTTGATCTAGTGGTCTGTTGCAATGCCATCTTAGTTTCCCAATCATACACGCATATGTTGCCTTAGTGTTTTTCTGTATGTATTCCGCTAGCATACAATTTTACATTCAACTAGTGTTTTTTTACTCGGTTGTCCTATCGTATCCCTAGCTCTTACATCATACCCCCTCCGTCCGGATTACATGTCGCAGAAATGAATAAAAATGGATGTATCTAGAACTGAAATACGCCTAGACCCATCCATTTATTTCCGGATGGAGGGAATACATGTCAATATGTCATGCCTTTCTATTCTTCAGTACCTATTCCATCTCTCTGTTGTAGCATGTTTTATAATTGAAGCACCATTCTTCTATATAAGGCATGCAAGGGGAAGACAGCTATGTTATAATCTGAAGGGTTACAAAGAAGGTATTTGCAAAAGATCCAAATGCCAGGAGATAGTAAACCAACCCCAGTGTTCATAGATACTGCTCCAACACAGAGAAACCCAACTCCTACTGATAATAAGCAGATTCCAGTGGCCAAAGAACTAGTGCGCTCCAGTCCAGCAAAAATATGTCAACTCCATTCTAAGAAGCGTGTGCGTATCCTTGCATCATGAAATTTTATAGCATTCTGATCATATTTTCTACATGTTTCTTACCCATCTCTCTTTTAGAAAATAAGCTTAAAGGATAGAAGACTTTCTGCACTCGGATCGTATTCGAGGAAAGTATCTTGCGGGAATTCTCTATGCTCCAATGCTGATGTAAGTACATGTTGTATGTCACTATATTTTTACATCAGCATGTATTTTGTTAATCGGCGTGAATCCAACCTTTATCTGATCTAAATTTAGTTGTAGCAAAATGTATAATTAAAGGTGACAATGTTGATTTTTGTAAGGAAAACTGCCTGGTAGTTTTGCATACTGAGCTGCATGAGTGTACTATCTCATATCATGCACATTACTGAATTGTAGTGCTGTTCTGGTTGCCCATTCATTCATTGTGTGAATGTTGCTTTCGTATTACCTTACCTGGCTGATGATAGTTGTGCCATATTGTGTTAATTTGATGTAGGTTGGTGTGGTCTGGTTGCCCAAACATTCATTGTGTCAAAGTTGCTTTCCAATTATCTGACCTGGCCAATGATAGCAATGCTAGTGTGTTAATTTGGTGCAGGCTGTTGAAGATAAGAAGACAAACTCTAAAAATAGCAAGGCAACCCCATTGTTTCTTACCAATAAATCTAGGCCAGGTAATATGGCAATAACTCTAGATTAATCTGTTCGGCTCCCCTCCTAATTTATGATGCAGTGGTCGAGACACTCTCCACTATCAATAATACAAGCCTTCCAAAATCGCCATCTGAATCTGTTCAGTTTCCTCTGTCTCGAATGCAACGGAAAAAATGTATGTTTGTGAACCAATTACTGGCTGAAGCAATGATGACAATCGTGGAGGAATCAGAGGTGCACATTCTTGCGCAACAACAACTGATCAATGTTTCAGAAATAGTGTAGCAAAGAAGGAAGAACTTGCTCACATGCTTATGGGCGTCATCCGCACTGAGGTTGCAGATTGTGACGTTGTAGATCGTTAGGTTCTGTTCATTTATTTGCACTGGCATCAATCTTTGATTGCCCATGGATGTAATTTCCTGTAATATATGCTGGATGTGCAACGTTTTTCCTTGTATGCCGTACCTTTGCTTAGCGCGCCTCGCATTCCAGCTAACTGGTCGCTAGGAAGCTAAAAAAGCAGTGAAATTATTAGTTAGCATAACAGTCATGGGCCATATATGAAGGAAGCAGCCCACTGCCCTTAATGGGCTTCCCTAATGGGCTCGCAGGGGCCAAAATTCTCATAGGCCTTTGATTGATCGGTTTTGGTCCTGTGCATAATTGCTCGTCGTAATGGGCTCAAATTATCTAATTGGGCCTACAGACATGTTCGAACTTTAGTGGGCCCATTAAGTTAATGGGCCGTAACCAGGCCGAAAGCTCTATTGGGTCACTATAATTGAAACGAGCCAACAGTTAATGCTCGGCCCTGTTACCTCCCGGGTCGTTAACAGGCCGACATCGAAGCGGGCAACAGGTGGGCCCATTTGATTTCACGGGCCGTTAACAGGCTGATACTAAGGTCGAGCTACATATGGCCCAACTATACTGTGGGCCTTTAGCAGGCCGAAAGAGACTGCGGGCTCGTACTGGACCATGAACAGCATGGGCGCTAAGAGGCCGAAAGTCAGGTCGTACTGTATATGGCCCAACTGTGTTGTGGGCCTTTAGCAGGCCGAAAGAGAAACCGGGCTAGTATTGGACCATGAAGAGCATGGGCCGGTAAAAGGCCAAAACTCAGGTCCGACTGCAAATGGCCCAACTCATTTATGGGCCGTTAACAGGCTGAAAGACACACCGGGCCGGAAATTGGCCCAACACTTAAATGGGTCGCTAAAAGGGCGAAAGATGTACATCCTGAAAATTGGCCCATCCCTTGAATGGGCCGTTAACAGGCCAAAACCACATCAGGCCGATATTGAGCCCAAATATATAGCGGGCTGTTAACGGGCTCGAACTGACGATGGGTTGCAATGGTGTCAAATCGTTAACAGGCCGTTGACGGGCCGAATTGTCACATCTCGTATGGGCCGTGGGCTTAAATGGACCTGACACAAGTAGGCCTTATATGGGCTGGCCTGCTAATTTTTACTGGGCTGGGCTTTTTCACCGGAATGGGCCACTGTTAGGCCTTGCCACATGTCGACGTATCATAGGCGCCTCCCGTACTATGAGTGGATGAAATCTGTCCCAACGCTGAGCCAACACATGGATCCTCCGGCGAATGAGAATTTTACACGTGGAAATCACCATTGGTCGGGGCTGTTAACGGGTTATCGGATCCAAACCGGAACCCGATAGCTTAACGGCGACCCGTTATGGTGGATGCCACGTGTCGGTTACCCTTGACGAAAGCACTTCTATGACGCGCCATTTATCGTCATGGAAGTGGACACTTCCGTGATGATAATTTTGGTATTGTCATGGAACACTTCTACGACAGCACAGGTATGACTATCTTGATTCTGTCATAAAATCGTCATGGATGTACATGCATGACATAAAACGTGACCTACTGTGACAAACACGTATCATCACGGAAGTGTATTTTTTTTTGTAGTGCCCTATGGTGCTATACGGGACAAATGACGCGACCCGTTACAAGCGGCAGGGGCCAGATAACTAGGCGGCAATGGCTACCATACTAGTCGATCTCTTCAAAGGAGAGGAAGAAGAGTTTGCCCGTCTAAGGAACAGGGACGGCTATGCGAGCTATAACCCCATAGAATGGGTAAGTTCAACTTTCGTTTCACAGTCCGGACATTATATCCATATACTGATCGGATCTACTATTTTTTCGAACAGAATTGGAGGCGCCAGGTCGAGACCATCAGCTTCCCCTCTCCCCAACTAGAGAGCCATTCCCATGATGACGACCCAGGATTTCATGATGACCCAGAGACGTCCATTGATTTCGAGTACGGGGACTTTTTTCCAGGAAAGCCTTGACGGTTCCAAGGTGGCCCTCATAGCCGATCACCCCAGGGCCCTCCCTTCTTCCGCTATAAGTAGCAAGAAGGCCTCTTCCCGAACAGGGTGTTTCCCTCGCGCCACCCCGAGTATGCTGACTTCTACTCCCAAGGATCGCTGTCGGTGTCAAAACCGGCAGACCTCAGTGTAGGGGGTCCCGAGCTGTGGATTCTCAGATCAATGGTAACAGGGACGAAGGAGACAATGTTTTACCCAGGTTCGGGCCCTCTTGATGGAGGTAAAACCCTATGTCCTGCTCGTGTTTATATTGATGATGGGGTATTGAGTACAAAGTTGATCTACCTTGATATAATGAGTTGTGGTCAAGCTTTTAAATATCGGTCGTATCGGCTGCAATATCGGTTTTGACTGCCCACTGATACGAAGCTATGTAATCGTTTCCAGAATTGCATTTCTCAACTTACCGACCGCAATATCGCTAGTCAGCCCACAATTTCGGGCCGATACATGTCTGACCGATATGGACGATATTTAAACGGGGCCCAATTTACATAAACTGGATGAGCCCAGCTCACAAACGTGCACAAGCCTGCCTAGTACTAATAGACCTAGGTCTTTTTCTTGGCGTACTAGTACACAACGGCGGCGGCGGCTACGATCCTGAACATTTTCCTCTGGCGGCCGCCGGCTACGACGGCGGACGGGTGACTACACGACGTTCTCCTTTGCTCTCCGGCTGGAACCATCCTCCATCCTTGCTATTAGATCCTTTGGCGTCCATCATCTGCAACGGTACAACCTTCTCTGGCAAGCTGCAAATCCACGAGCTTCAAGCAAGTAGTGATGGCCGCTGGGCACTGGCCCTCATCTCACTCACCGGTGGCGGACACAGACACGCACAAGCTAGTTCAGTTTCTACCACGCACACACGAAGTAGAGGAAAAACAAAGCACTTGTTCAGTTTTGAGAGAGAGAGAGAGAGAGTACAAATATATATGCGCATTCAGGTTTAAGCAAACAGTACAAATGCGCATTCAGGTTTAAGCATAGAGTACGAGTGTGCATTCTGTCCTCGAGTCCTTATTGCCTCATTGCTTGAATTGCTTCTTGCGTCTAGTACTAGTACACTATTTCTTTTGCCTATGGCTTATTAAGTGGCTCTGTTTTCTTGTGTCTAGTACTAGTACACTAGTTCTTTGTTCAGTATTTATGGCTTATTAATCAGGAATATTTTGTTTAATTTCTTAGATCATCATGTCAGCAAGTGCGACTTCATCAGCAACACAGGAAGCAGTGTCAGCCAAAAATAAGCCAAAAAAGGATTCAGCTTGGGAGTATGCATTTTCGCCAAGTGAGAAGCACCCGAACAATGTTGGATGTAATTTCTGTAAAAGTATCTTCAGTGGAGGAATCACTAGGATGAAGCAACATTTAGCTGGATTGAGAGGCCAGGTTACTCCATGCACACAAGTTCCTCAAGATGTTAGGGATAAGATGAAGACAATCCTTGAGGCAGCAGAACAAAAGAAACTAGATAAAGAAGAAGAGTTGAACAAACTTAGAAGTCAGGTTCATATTGCTGAGGAGGATGACGATGAGCAAGATCAATCAACCACTTTAGTGCGAAAGAGGTCTTTGAATAAAGGACCACTTGACTGTTATCGTGAGAAACCAGAAGAAGCTCGTGGAAAAGGAAACAATTCTTGGACTAGCACTCAAACCACACTAAATGAAACATACAAGTTGAAAGAGAAACAGAGAGCTCATGAATACATTGCAGATTGGTTTTACCAAGCTGGAATTCCATTAAATGCCGTTTGCCTTGATTCATTTGATTTAATGATAGAAGCTATTGGACAATATGGCCCACTATTGAAGAAGCCATTTCCTTATCAGCTTAGCACTTCGTTGTTGGAGAACAGAGTCAGATCACTAGATGAATATGCAAATGCACGCAAGGAGGCATGGTTGTTGACTGGATGCTCTCTTTTGACAGATGCTTGGACAGATCGATGGGGAAGAAGCCTAATGAACTTGGTAGCTCATTCTGCTAGAGGTGTGTGGTTTCTCCGAGCTATAGATGCTTCTGCAGATGTTCATGATGCTAATTACATCTACTCATTGGCATGCATAGAAGAAATTGGTCCAGAGAAGGTTTTACAAGTAGTGACCGATAATGCTTCAAATAACATGGCTGCAGCAAAGTTACTAAAACAGAAATATCCTCAGATATTTTGGACTCCTTGTGCAGCACATACCATTGATCTAATGCTTGAGGACATTGGTAAGAAGCCTGCTATCCAGAATACAATTAAGAAAGCAAAGTCTATTACATGTTACATTTATGCCCACACTAGAGTGTTGTCTATGATGCATTCTTTTACTGGTGATCGTGATTTAGTTCGAGCTGGAATGACTCGGTTTGCCACTTGCTACCTTAATTTGAAAAGTCTGTATGACAAAAGAAAAGAACTGAAAGAAATGTTCTGATCAACAAAGTGGAGGGACTCTAGGTTTGCTAAGCAAAAAGCAGGAAAAATTATTGCTAAGTTGGCCATGGGCAACGATTTTTGGTCATCAATTTTGTGACTTATAAACTATTTTGAGCCACTAGCATTTTTACTTAGAAGGGTGGATGGAGATGTTCCTGCTATGGGTTACCTTTATGGTTATTTTGAAAATGCAAAAAAGGAAATTGATGTCCGTTTTGATGGAAATGCAAAGAAATATGGTTTTATTTGGGATATTATAGACGAAAGGTGGAACAACAAACTCAAGACTCCATTGCATAAAGCTGGATATTACTTGAATCCATTCTTTTATTATGAGAACAAGGTAGAGTTGGAGGAAGAGGTTTTCGTCGCAGCAGTTGTACAGTGTGCAGGTCGCGTGTACCATGATAATGACAAATTACAAGATATGATTGTTGCCCAGCTTAATATGTACACTAATGGCACTAATTCTTTTGGCTCTACAATGGCTATTCGACAAAGGAAAAGTACAACTATCACCCCAGGTAAAAGCTCTCTCTCTTTCTGGTTTCAACAATATTTATCTTGTCAAATTTCTAACTTAAATTTGGTTATATTTGCAGCAAATTGGTGGGCGGCACATGGAACTGATGCAAAGGAATTAAGAAAGATGGCTATCAAGATTCTAAATTTTACGTGTAGCTCATCTGCGTGTGAAAGGAACTGGAGTGCATTTGAGAGGGTACGCACATTACTTACTTTATGCACTACCCTTTCATGTAGCACTAGCAAGATGCCCGTGCATTGCACAGAACATCAAGATGCATTTTTTACAAAACACCTGTTGTGATTGACCCATGCGGGAGCAATCCCATGTGTAAAAACTAATGATATCTCGAGAAAGAGGAGAGATAAGTGAGGAGGAGTGGGGTGTGGTGGTGATTGGTGGTCGGACTGAGCAGAGGAATGGGGATGGACGACGCCGGCAGCGGCCACCATGCCAGATTGTTCCAGAGGCTTCCTTTTTTAATTGGTCAACAATGAAGTTGTGGGAGATAAGGATGAACAAGGGAAGGCCTTATCTGTAAATGTGAAGAGAGGTGCGGGTATCTTTTTGCAAAATTGCCATAGTTTGCTTTCTATCCGTTAGATATAGATCGGACGGTCTATATTGCAAGATGGCAGGCACACCATCATCACCAACTCAGTTTTTTTTATAAGAGTAGAGATATTATGCTTCTCAGATCTTAATGGCTCCTTCATTGCAGGTCCATACCAAGAAAAGGACGAGATTAACACAGAAGAGATTGAATTCTCTTGTCTATGTCATGTTTAACAAGAGGCTTCAGTGGAAGTATGCTCAAAGAGAGACCCATTAGCTGTAAAGTTTGTTGATGATGAACCACCGAATGAGTGGATTGAAGGGGAGGCGAGTGTTGAAGGGCAGCAACAAGAAAATATTGTTGAAGAACAAGATGGAGGAGAAAATGCATCTGATTATGATGGTGAACAAGATGAACCGGCTCACGCTAGCATAAATGAGAAGAAGAGAGCACTGAGCAAAGGTTCATCGAGCAAGTCAAAGAGAGCCCGCACCATGGAGACTGAAGAAGAGTCTTCTGACTGTGAAGAAGATGATACAGCCATGCAGTTGATGGACGATTCTTCAAGTGATGATGGACATGAGGACAATTTCCTTGACGATGACTAAAATCTACAATGAAGCGACTAGATCAATATTTACTATTATGCCCACACACACTTAATTGAAATATGTTTGAACTATTTACTCGTGAATCGTGATGCAGTTGAACTGGATATGGAGTTTATGGCTGCATGTGTTAATTTGTTTCATCCTATGCTTTTTTTCTTACTGTTCTGGTTATTACATGCCTGAGAACCAATTTTTCGTATATGTGAATTCGGCATGCATGATGTGTGTTCAATTTTATCTCCATGGTTTACTCCATATTATATTAAAAATGCATGGAAAGTATAACACTATAGATAGAAAATTATAGACCAATTTTCATTTTTGATATTACTACATATCATCCAATATATCACCCGATATTCGATATCTGATATGTCGAGGGTAATCCGATACGAACCCGATATCCGCAATTTTGAACCTTGGTTGTGGTCCAAACCCTAATGATATGATGGATGCCATAATGATCTAGCATATGAGATGTCATAATGATCTATCGACTAGCCTGGCTTCGGCTTATATAATGTACCGGAGGCCTAGGATAACAAGAGTCCTAGTCGAATATGTTGGTGGAGAGGAGTCCTTGTCTTGATCACCAAGTCTTGTGGAATCTTCCTTGTATGCGGCATGGGCTGCCCGAGTGGCCCATGAGAGAAATGCCATGGGGGTCCTCGGCCCGATCCAGCTGGTTGGGAGACGACGTGGTGAGTACCCCCTAGTCCAGGACACCGTCAGTAGCCCCCTGAACCGGTCTTCAAGTTGGGGACGCTCCTCGATTCCTCCAAACTGTTCTTTATCTTCGGTCATCGGTCTTGAAAACTGGTTCAACAAATCTTCCCATCTTCGATCTTGAGGATTGCCGAGCTAAATCCGAAGAGTTTACATGTCGGGCATCCGATGAGCCCTTTAAGTCTTCGGCCTTTATCGATGCCTTGTTATTTTTACGCGACACCTCGGGTTTGAAGTGTTTCCCGTGCGGCGGTGTCCTCTCGCGTCTGACCTCCAATGCTGAACTGCGTCCAAACTCCAACGTCGGACTGTATCTGAAGTGTCATTTTGCAGCCGAGCTCCAACGCCGAACTTCATCCAAGCTCCAACGCCGGACTGTATCCGAGGTGTCATAGATCACCTTGGTTCGAAAAAGTCAAAGGAGTTTAGCCGAGCTTAATGCCGAAAATGCCCACTATGGAGCCAACCATTTGTATCCAAGCTTTATGCTGAACTGCTTCTGAGGTATCTGCTTGCAGCCGAGCTCCAACGTCTGTCTGCATCCGAAGTGTCATAGACTACCTCGGTCTTAAAAAAGTTGAAAGAATTCAGCCGAGCTTAATTCAGAACCGCTCTCTAGGGAGCCAACCAATTGCATTCGAGCTTTATGCCGGAGTGCTTCCGAAGTGGTGAAATTTCTTCTCTGCCAAGATATATAGCCAGTAGCCCTCAAGGTGTGTGTGTTGGCCTAAAATCCGAGATACACCTGAAGGAAAACATGAAACCACTGATCCCAGTAGCCCCTGAGACTCAGGTCGATTAGCGAAATCGGCATGAGGATCAACTCCTAGCTCGGCATCATACGTAGGAATAGAAACATAGTGTAATATATAAGAGGAGATAGTGATCGGCGGATGGGCCCATGAGAGAGGGTCTTTGAGAAGTCGCCGTAATATATTAGCTTGATGCCGGATAGGTCCCAGATGGTACCAATTGTTGTCCGAAGACACATTTGCCCATAGCTCGGTCAAGCCGAACACTGGGCATTTTAAATTTTCTGCATTGAATAGGCAATGCAGTAGCCCCCGGGCCACTGGTCGGGTGGCAACACCAGATCAGGGGATCGATGTACCCCTTTAATGGCTTTTAAGTGAGAAGCGCAAAACCAGTAGCCCCCGAGCTGTAATTTGGGCAAAGGTGGCCGAATTAAGGATCAATATCCGGAGTAAATTGACTTTAATCACAATTTATGTGTAATGATTCTATGTATCCAAGTACTCTACATCATTAATGCTCGGATCCGCATTGTACAAAACATTGTTGACCGACCATCGGCTTCAACCTCCTCGGCCAGTAGCCGGGGAGTGTTTGTCCTACTTTATAAAGTCTTCATAAGGGTAAAGATTTACGGCAAACAAGGCAATCTGGCCATATGGTTTTATAAACAAAGGTACGCGGAGAGATATGTTATATTACTTTTTAACGTAAGAAGCATCTTCTAGGAAAAATAGTTCCTTTATAGGTTCCTTTTCCCAGGCTGTCATGTTGATTATGATCATGAAACCTCACCTCCGATCAATGTGGGAGGAAAATAGTGAGGATTTAGTTCGGAGAAAGTTCCCTAACTCTATGGTCTAAATGAACCAAAATTTTCATTTCCGTCGTTGCCGACCAATTATATCCTTTAAGATGGCTAGCTTTTGGCTTCACCCAGTCTGAGGTACTAACCCGGATGACCCGGTTAGTAAAAATCATAGAGGTGCCCCCTTTACCCCCTAGCCGAACAATCGGGAACGTAGGGTGTAAACACAGGATCCAGGCAACCCAGCTTGGCAAAAATCTTAAGTCAAATTGATGCATATTTATGGCTTTACAACAATAATTACGGAAGGCGGCGCTCGTATATTGAATACAAACACTGATGATATATATTTTTATTTTGACTCCATTGCAACCATTTATAATCTTAAAGTGGCCCATCGTCGGCTTCTACCCCTTTGTAGATGCTACGCAGGGTGTTTCCATACTAAGAAGAAAACCCTTAGCCGACGTCTCGGTGCCCGGAGGCAGTTGTGTTAGCGGAAACAAGGCAATCAGATATCTAGGCTTTATAACTTTCACTTAGTCATAGGAGCTTAAAGTTGGGAGGCCAGTTACTAGCCCCTGGTTAGTGTTCGGCACTGACCAAAGTCTAGCCATTAACACTTCGACCAATGCTATGAAAGGCCCATTGTTTAACACGGGGTAACCGCTATCGATCTATAGTTTGACACCGTCATCGGATCGCTGACCAGTTTACGCCCATTGTAGAGGCGCTTAACCATTTGAGCTGGAAGCACAATCGTAGTGGTTCTCCCTTTGCACACCTAGCCGAACAAAGCGGAACGTAGGAGGCAAGCACGGGAGCCGGGCCACCCAACTATTGACCGAAGACACAATTCAAAACTGATGCATATAATGCAATATCCGAGAATGTTTTGCCGAGGAGTCCATGGAGTACCTTGGCTTTAGGTGGGTTCGGCTCTAGTCGTAATCCGCGTTGATATTGCCGAAGCTTTAAAGGTGTCCGGCATTGTACTGTGAGACTTATGCTGAAAACACACAAATAGGTTAAAAGTGCCATAAGCTTGTAAAACCAAAAACTTTAGTAAAAACTTTACGTCCGAACTAAAAGAAGTTTTTTGTGCCAATCCGAAATTGGTCTTAAATTTTGTGTGTGCTTCTGTCGTGCTTTAACATGACACATCCGGTCTCTAAGCTTCAAGTAGGTCAGCCTTCGGCTTCAACCTCCTTATCCCGAAGGCAGAGTGCTTCTCCGAGGCCAGTTTAGCGAACTAAACTCAAGCGGCTTTAGAAAGAAACCAGGCTATCCGGCTATTGACCATACACTCAAGTCGAAAAAGGAGTGGTAGAAAAAGACTTTGCAATGACTGAGAAGAAAAACATTCATTATAAAATGGCTCATACAAATTTTAAGAGCCCCCAGTTAACCTAGGAAAATAAGTGTTTTTAATAAACAACGTATGTGAGCATGGTCGAACCGAACACAAATTAAAAATGTAAAAACTTTGAGCATGAAAGCGACTTAGCTGGTTAATGTGTTTGGCGTTGATGATGTGGGCCGAGCTTGCGGCGGGTCGAGGTCCCAGCCCCCAAGCCGGTCCCGAGGTCCCCGAGCGAAGAGCTTGGCTCGATGAAGTGGCGATGCCGCACGATCGATGTGGCAAGCCGAAGCCCCTGGTCCAGCCGAGGTGACGAAAACCCTCATGACCGAGGTGACGAAGAGCTCGGCGGAAAAAAGAAGTGTTTAACAATCAACGTTTGAATGAACAACTTTTTTGTTTAACACAAATATAATGTTTGGTTGAATCGAACAAGAATTAAAAATTTTAAAGAAAAAACTGAGCATGGAAGTGACTTAGCTGGTTAATGTGCTTGGTGTTGATGACGCTGTCCGAGCTTGCGGCGGGACGAAGACGTAGTCCTCGGCCTAGCCGAGGCCCCAGCCCCCAAGCCCAAGGTGACCGAGCGAGGAGTTCGGCTTGATGAAGTGGTGATGCAACATGGTCAACATGGCGAGGCAAAGCCCCTGGTCCAGCTAACATGATGATGTTGGTCGGCTGGTGACGCCGAAGTCCCTGGAGTAGGTTGATGAAGAGATGGCGAAGCCCCCGGTCTAGCCAAGGTGATGGGGTAGGTCGGTAGTGTGACGATGCAGCCCCATGCCAGCCGAGGTGTCGAAACAGGTCGGCGTGGTGGACATCGGCTTGGTCAGCCGGATTAGTATCTGGGATTTCTTTGGAATCGTCTTCCGGTACTATGGTGCGAGGGGCGAGTCCGGCCAGGGTTGACTCCTGGTGTTCGGACGCCGAAGTCGCGTCCAGGATTGAAGCTGGATTCGGGATAAGAGAGGCGAGTCCGGCCGGAATTGACTCCCGATCTTCAGACGCAGAGGTCGCATCCAGGCTTGAAGAAGCAATAGTGTGGCAATGCCGACATGGGCCGGATCTTGTGACGCGGTCGATGCCCGCTTGATGAAGTGACCATGCAGCGATGCCGGTGTGCCTGCTCCGTATAATCCATGGGGCGACGATGTTGATGACGATTTAACCTTCACGATGCTGAACTATTGTTCGGCTTGCCGAGATGATGATCCGATAAGGTTGAGCTCGACTTGATGAAGCGATGACCCGTCTGGCGCAGGTCGGCAGCCGTGCAGCAATGTTGTCGGGCTGGTTTGACACCGGCGCGACAGTAAAGATTACCTCTGAAAAGGAGCAAAGTTTGTGAGGATGTGTTTGGAAACAAAACACAATACCCTAGAAAGAGATTCCTCCAAAAAGGTTGTCCAATATCCCGTTCATGAAGGAAGATGAACTTGGGTCGGATTCATATTCGCCCAGAAAACAGATTTGAAAATTGATGCGCTCATCGGAGGTTTCCTGGAGTTTGAACGGTCGGATAGAGCTAAAATTTTGAGGGGTGATAGATATAGGAATTCCGCAGCAGATCAATGGTTGGATCTTCCAAAGGACGTCCGATATAGACCATGGACACCACGCTCCAAACTCGTCCGGATTTTCGTCCAGATTCGACAGGGCTCCGGTATATTGGAGATCGACGAAGATTGCTCCATCGGAATGCGACTAAATTTTACAGGGTTGTTGTAGACTCAATTACGCACAATTCCACCAAAGGAATTGTAAAGTGATGCTCGAGGAGGCAGTGGCAGCGGATATAAGTTCGCTGTCCAAAAAAACAGCATGATCGCTCGAGGGCAATGTTGACGTTGAGCCCCCGAGCTCCATGGATGATTCCTCCATGATCTTGATAGAGATCGGTATTGAGGTTGATGAAGGCCCTCATCCGAACATGATGATCAGAGGCAGAGGACAGTCCTCGGTCGAGCCAAGGTAACCAGTCGAGCCGGCGATGAAGATGCCGACGTCGCAGTTAATCTGCAGACGAGCCCTTGATCCTTTGCCGATCACACAGCGGAACTCTCAATGAAAGCACCATTGTCGGTGTCAAAACCGGCAGACCTCGGGGTAGGGGGTCCCAAGCTGTGGATTCTCGAATCAATGGTAACAGGGACAAAGGAGACAATGTTTTACCCAGGTTCGGGCCCTCTTGATGGGGGTAAAACCCTACGTCCTGCTCTTGTTTATATTGATGATGGGATATCGAGTACAAAGTTGATCTACCTCGAGATCATGAGTTGTGGTCTAAACCCTAATGATATGATGGATGCCATAATGACCTAGCATATGAGATGTCATAATGATCTATCAACTAGCCTGGCTTCGGCTTATATAATGTAACGGAGGCCTAGGATAATAAGAGTCCTAGTTGAATACGTCGGTGGAGAGGAGTCCTTGTCTTGATCACTAAGTCTTGTGGAATCTTCCTTGTATGCGGCATCGGCTGCCCGAAGTGGCCCATGAGAGAAACGCCATGGGGGTCCTCGGCCCGATCCAACTGGTCGGGAGACGACGTGGTGAGTACCCCCTAGTCCAGGACACCGTCAGTCGCCGTACCACACGCCGAACACCAACGGGAGCGGTGCCGAATACATCGGCATCAGCCAACAACGGAGCTTCCAAGCGCAAGGCAGCCACGGGAGCTACATCGACTGCACATTTGGCCAAAAGGTAATATATCTTATATTATAGTCAGGTCATCATTAGCATTGCTGCCGCGGGCACCCGTGACATTACTGGGACCTGCAAAAGAAGGGCACCGCCACCACCGTCCGAAGACGTCCAGGAGGTGTTAGGGCATAATCCCGGACTGGGATCCTCGGTGCGGCCGGGGTCAATGCAGAAGATTTTGCTGCAGACCAGCATCTAGAGGACCTTGGGGATGTCTCAATTACCAATTCCAAAGTTGAAAGTGTGATGAATCACCGACGGCAAAAGGAATCCTTGCATCATGTCGCATTTTCTGACCAGGAATTCAGTGCGTTTAATTCGGTAGACGCATACCTCGGAGAATCCCGAACAGGTCTAGAGGGGATTGCCAACCTCCTATCCACCAATATGCAGGTACAAGATTGGTTTTGAAAACCGAACATAAATCCTAACCTAGTAGCCCCCGAGCCTTGATTCGGGTGGGACGACCGAGTTAAGGATCTATGAGTATATGCATTTGTGATATTTTGTAGGCCTCGAGGGAACAGAATAAGAAACTGACCGTGGACCTTGAGCTGAACCAAACACAGTTGGCTGCTGCAAAAGCCGAACTGGAGGCGGTCAAGAAGTTCACTAGCGAAGCCCATGGTGAGGAAAAAGCTTTAAAACACATGAAATATTTAGGGTGCCTTGTTTAACACAGACTTCCATTATAGCAGTTTAATCCATAGGTCAACTACAAAAGGACCTAGATGCGGCCAGAGAATCTCAAAGGTACGCCGAGTCACAGCACGAAGCTGGCCGCCGAATATTGATGCGAAGCCATGAGGAAAAGAACAAACTAAAGGCGGAAAACCAAGAACAGGCCAAAGAAATCGAGAGTTTGGAAACCCAATTGGCGCAAGCCCTTGAGGAGAACCAGAGATTGAAAGGCGGCATGTTTGGTAAGTGATATTTCAACTTTGTGCACGTAGATACTCGTAATGCATGAATGTAAAGGACATGCCACGGCTTGTGTTAGGTCTCCTGACTGGGCGGCCTGAATAAGAGGTCCATTCAATTGGAGGGAACCTTGTGAAGGAGTTTTCCATTGAGAATGAGCGAGCTCGGAAAACTATGAAGAGCATGGTCAAGGCATTATGGCCGACCGAGGCACCTCCAGAAGGGATGGCCGAATTGGCCAATCGTTTCAAAGGAGCTCGGCGTCGATTCGAGTTATGGAAGATATCGGCTTGCCGAGAAGGAGCACGCGAGGCCTGTGCGATGGTGAAGACCCGTTTTACCAAAATCGAGCCAGAGCATATGGCTCATGTTGGGCCGGCGGGGCCGGACGGGCAAGAAATACCGCTCCTCCTCGTGGATGACCAAGTGATGCCTGTTGTTCGGTACTCCCAAGAGGACTGTGCCCTAGATAGCTTGATAGATAATATTGACAAGGAACAGGGTGTTTGATTCTATGTATCTATGTACTATACATCCACACTGTAAACGACGTATTAACTGACCATCGGCTTCCACCTCCCTGGCCAGTGGTCAGGGAGTGTTCCGTACTATGTGACCTGAGGCAACAGGAAATCACTTCAGGTAACCAGGCAATCCGGCCATTTGGTGTAAACAGACAAAAGCGCGTGCAGAGAGTTATGTTATATTAATTTTTAACATAAGAAACTTCTTCCGAAGAAAATAGTTCCTCCATGGGTTCCTTTCTTCGGGTTTGTCATGTTGACCATAGATGTTGTATCCAGATACATACAGTATGCGGGTGTTAATTTATTATGGGAACCGAACTGTCGTGGTATAGCACGGCCACCTATGGGGCCATCGGCCCCTTGTGGTTCGGCAAGGGGGAAGAGCACATTGCACAAAGAGCAGAGAGCATAGAGCAGCACGGCAGCGATGACACGAGTGGCTTTTACCCAGGTTCGGGCCGCCGTGAGGCGTAAAACCCTACTCCTGCTTTGGTGGATTGATGGAAGGACCGTGGTGGAGACGCAGCGCTCTGGCCCGGCAAGGTTGCCTCGGGACGAGAATGGCTACGCGCGTATGAGTGTACAGGGGTCCGAATCCTTTCTAAGGTTGCCACGGCCCTCCTTTTATAGGTCAAGGGGTCACCACAATGGAAAATCAGTCATTACAGACTGATTGGATAGCAAACAGTGCTATCATACCTAACTCTGTAGACAGGACCAAGCGCATTAAATGCACCACTTAGTGTCACATCATGGGTGTAGCCCGCCAGCCTTGCCGCGCCATTCGGCCACCTTCTCGCCTGTCTGCGTGAGACGTCTCCTGGACGGGTGTCATTTAGGGGTGATCTTCCTCGGAAATGGCCACCACGTGCCAAATAACATCCACTTAATCACTTGGGGGCTCGACACCGCATCGATAGGTGACTTGCGTTGCAGTGAGGTGGAGCAGTGGCGCCTTGGCGGGATAGTTCGCCCTCGGCGTCCCCGACAGGCTTGCCAGGGGAGTCATGAGATTTGTCTTGGGGTAACCTCGACCCCGCCAGGCGCGCCTGCCCGGCAAGGGAGGTTTTTTCTTAGTGGTATCTTGTTCACTTGGTTTGTCTTGGTCTTCTTGATCCGCCCTTTGATTTCTCAAAGAGCTATCTCTTCGGCTTGGTCTCATCTTGGGTGTTTCAATCTTGCTCTTGAGCCTGTGTACAGTCCGGGCAACACACGCCTGGGGTTTGTTGCACCGATAGGAGCCCTCGGGCCTGGCCCGAATGTGCTGCCGAGCGTCGTCGGGGTAGGCCCTATCTAGTACACAGGCGAGGGGGTTGTGGTAGCCCATCCTTTGAGATCTTCTTTGCTTCTTCATTAACCTGCGGTTGAATCAGTTTTTGGTTTTTCCGCGCGTCGTGTAAGACATTATGGGGGAGCTGCGAGCCATGATCCGTGGGCTACCCACGTCCCGCATTCACGGGGAGCCCCTGCCATTCCACTAGCTTCTCCGCTTCTGGTGTTTCCGCCACGTATGCTGCATGCATTGCGTAGGGTTGGTGGCGGATGCGAGGAGCGCGGAAATGAGTGCCATAGCAGAAAGCCAGGCGCCATGGATTGGCACAGGGGGTCGGCCTTGACTCCACAAACTGCTGATGGTGCGGGGGAGCCGGATTGGCAGAGAGGGGCGGTTGCTTCCCCTGAGTGAGGAGCCAGCCCCCGACCCTGTTTGTCTATAAAAGGGGACGCGGGCGAGGTGCTGGCTCACACCCATCTCCTCCTTCTTTCTTTCTAACATTGCTCCTTCATCATGGTGAGGGGAAGAGGGCGTAGCGGTACTCCAGTAGTGGCGACGAGGGCTTCTGCTCGACAGCGCCTCCCTCCTCCCCATGGGGACTGATAATCCCCAAGTGCAAGGAATCATCGTAGCAATTTCCAAAGATGGAAGTGATAAGTATGGAGTGTCGAAGCCACAAGGAGCTGAAGGTAAGATCAATATTTTCTCAAGTCCTATCTGCCACTGATACAACTCTACGTACACCGAGCGTTTGCTTTCATCTAGAAACGAGAAATAAAACTACGTTGTGGGTATGAAGAGGATAGCTTTGCATGATATCAGAGAACTAAAATATAAAAATAGGTGCTGTTATCATAAAGTTAGAATATATCACAATATATTACAAATAGCGAGTGTGGAATAATCATGGATCGGTGTGCGGAATTATCCTAGGCAATTGTTGACAAGATCGGTAATCATTATTGCAATTTTATATGAGGGAGAGGCATAAGCTAACATACTTTCTCTACTTGGATCATATGCACTTATGATTGCAACTCTAGCAAGCATCTGCAACTACTAAAGATCATTAAGGTAAAACCCAACCATAGCATTAAAGTATCAAGTCCCCTTTATCCCATACGCAACAACCCCCTTACTCGGGTTTAAGCTTCTGTCACTCTAGCAACCCACTATAAGCGAATCATGAACGCATTGCAACACCCTACATCGGGAATCGTTCACATGTGCACGGCACGGAAGGCACCATAGGACAGCACCAAAATAAAACATACAACTCAAACCAATCTAGATCATCAATCAACCCAAAAGACAAAAGAAATCTACTCAAAACATCATAGGATGGCAACACATCATTGGATCATAATATGTGGCATAAAGCACCATGTTCAAGTAGGGGATTACAGCGGGGTGCGGGAGAGTGGACCGCTTAAAAGAGATGAGGACGGTGATGAAGATGGTGATGTTGATGAATAGGATCACCACGGCGATGGTTCCCCCGGCGGCACTCCGGCGCCACCGAGAGAGAGGGGGAGAGAGTCTCCCCCTTGTGCTTCCTCCTCCATGCCCCCCTAGATGGGGAGAGGTTCTCCCTCTGGTCCTTGGCCTCCATGGTGATGATGGCCCCTTCTGGCTTCCTCCTCCATGGCCTCCGGTGATGATGGCCCCCTCCAGCAGGGTGCCGAAGAGGGCCTAGATTGATTTTTCATGGCTACAGAGGCTTGCGGCGGTGAAACTTCCGATCTAGGGTTCTTTTCGGAGGTTTGGGTATTTATAAGAATTTTTGGCATCGGTCTCATGTCAAGGGGGTGCCCGAGGTGCCCACAAGCCATAGGGGCGCGCGCGCCCTACCCCCTAGGGCGCGCCTGGCGGCTTGTGGCCACCTCGGTCACTTCTTGGCCCAGCACCGGTGCTTCGGGGGTCTCTTTTGGTCCATAAAAAACCACCTTAAATTTTCAGCCCATTCCGAGAACTTTTATTTCTACACAAAAAATGACACCATGGTAGTTCTGCTAAAAACAACGTCAGTCCGGGTTAGTTCTAATGAAATCATACCAAAACCATATAAAATTGTTGTAAACATGGCATGAATACTTCATAAATTATAGATACGTTGGAGACGTATCAGGGACGCGGAGGTGGAGCCTGCTGTGATGGGAGGCGGGAGAGGACGAGGTCGTGGTCGCCGTGGCGCCCGGGCCGAGGAGGACGAGGTGGGGCTTTGATCGCACCTCCTCCTGCTGCTCAAGATCCTAATGAAGGCCTCGTCGGGAACCAGCTACTGGAGTTCATTGTCAAGCTGTGAGGACCCCCGCACAGCCGTCTTCGGCTTCCTACTCCATTCGCAAGGGTGATGGAGATCGAGCAGCCGCTGAGGTTGAGGCTGCACACGAGGGGCTGTTGTAATGGCAGCATGCGGGCGGACGTAGAGTTCCCCGCTCCTCATGTCATGCTTCTCCGGCGTGGTTGGAAGGCTTTTGCTCGTGCCCATAGCTTGGCGGCCGGACACGTCCTCCATTTCAAGTTAATGGACGCCACCCTGCTCTTCGTCAAGGTCTTCGAACGCTCGGGTGCTCACTTAGGGTGCTGCGCGCAGAGCTCGACCAACGACGAAAGCTCCTCCTCGAACAACAGCGACGAGGAGGACAGTGACGGTGATGACGACGGCGCCGACAGAGAGGACGACGGCTCCGACTCCGGCTGAACACCAGCCACACCGTTACTGTCAGGCGGCAGCACCATCATCCGCACCTGCATCTTTTCTTCGGCAAGGTGATTTGCCAGGGAGTTGGAGGTGGAGGTGTGGATGGTGTCTCCGGCTCCTCCAGCAGCCTTCCAACTGGGCCCCGACAGGCTTCCTCGTGGGCTACGGCTTCGTTCGTCCTGCCGCGTCCTGCTGGCCCTGGTGGCAGTGGCCAGGGGGTCGTCTCCACCGCTCTCTTGACCATCACCTTCACCCGCGCCCTCTTGATCTTGTCAGTCTCCTTGTCATGGGGCCTGATGGGGTCAGGTTGGGCTTCTTCCCGGGCACTCCTTTCACCCTCTTCTCCGCCCATGGTAGTTCCTAATAGGAGAGGGACAAGAAAGGGATTACGGGGCACTTATCTTTTTTCAGTCTAAAATATGTAGGCATTTTCCAAACTTTAGTCTAAAATATGTAATCTGCTTTATCCATGTTTGCGTCCTGTAAGATCTGTACTTGCTTATCGCATATTAATGAAAAAGACAAGCTTTGTCGGGTACTTGTGCATGTGTCATGTCCATGCGGAGGCGAGATGCCTCTATACATTTAAGTAAACAAGTTTTCTCTGGCAAGCTATCTTGCCGGTACCTTTCATTTGTTGCCGCGGGGCTTGGCCTGCTGGGCACAAAACCATGGAAAGGGACCAGCCCCTCGTTGAACCCCTTCCGCCAAAGGCCACTACAACCATCCTGACCGAAGCAACGTTCGGGAAGCAGGACGAGAGAACCCATGCTTTGAAGGTGACGAGGTTTTCATACGCACAAGTTTTCACCTTACAGAATAGGTATGGATAAGAAATAACTTATCTGCATGGCTTGTCGGGGACTGATATGTAGGCTTGTCTTCATTTCTTCCCTGCGGGACTAGGTCCACGGCAAGAACCCTGCAGCTTAGTGCAGAGGAAAACAATGCTACATGTGCCCTGATCTACATGATCATGCGATGCTCATGTTATGCTTATGCATGCATGCAAGTTTTTAGGGCCCCCCAGCGCTTCGTTTATTCATCTGTTGCTCAGGGTCTATGCCTGGCTTTGTACAAAGTGTTGCATGCAACATCGGCAAGGCTTGTACAAAATGGTGGCTGCCAGCCAGGGCCCGACAGTCGCGCCTTACGGGTAGAACTTACGGAGATGCTCAATGTTCCATGAGTTTTGCAACTGAATGCCATCTCTGGTCTCCAGACGGACTGTGCCGGGTCTGGTGACTCGTACTACCCGGTAAGGGCCTTCCCACTTCGGCGTCAACTTGTTTGCACCCTTGGCGGACTAAACACGCCTAAGGACAAGGTCGCCTTCATCAAAGCTCCTGGCATGAACCCTGCGGCTGTGATAGCGACGCAGGGCTTACTGGTAGCATGCAGCACGCGTAGCAGCCCGAAGACGGTTCTCCTCAAGTAGCACAGCGTCGTCACGCCGCTGCTGTTCTTGCACTACTTCATCGTAGGCAAGTACTCGAGGTGATCCGTATATGAGTTCCGTGGGGATCACTGCTTCTACCCCATAGACTAGGGAGAAGGGAGTCTGGCCGGTAGCTCGATTTGGTGTCGTACGGGGGGACCAAAGAACCACCGGCAGCTCGTTGATCCATCACCTTCCACACTTCTGCAGCCTATTAAATGTTCTTGTCTTGAGTCCTCGCAGCACTTCAGTGTTCGCCCTCTCAGCTTGTCCGTTGCTTCTGGGATGAGCAACAGAGGCAAATGAGACCTTGCTTTCGAGGGCGTGAACGTATTGCATGAAGGCGCAGCTTGTGAATTGGGTGCCATTGTCAGTGATGAGTCTGGCGGGTACTCCGAAACGGCACACCAATCCTTTCAAGAACTTGATAGCTGACTGTGCGGTCACCTTCCTCACGGGCTCCACTTCTGGCCACTTTGTGAACTTGTCGATGACGACGTACAAGAACTCAAAGCCCCCGGTAGCGCGAGGGAAGGGGCCCAAGATGTCGAGCCCCCAGACCAAAAAGGGCCATGACAAAGGGATCGTCTGGAGAGCTTGAGCAGGTTGATGGATATTCTTGGAGTGGAACTGGCAGGCTTCACACCTGGTGACTAGCTCGATTGCATCTTGGAGGGCCGTGGGCCAGTAGAAACCTTGCCGGAAAGCCTTTCCGACCAGGGCCCTTGATCCAATATGGGAGCCACACATGCCTTGGTGTATCTCCACCAGCAATTCCTTCCCTTCTTCCCGGCAAATGCACTTCAATTTCACACCGTTGGGCATCCTTCTGTATAGGACGTCATCGATGAACTGATACATACTGGCCCTCTGGGCTACTTTTTCAGCTTCTTCTTGCTCTTTGGGAAGTTCTCCTGTTTGGAGGTAACGGACTATGTGCCGTGCCCAAGTTGGAGCCTGAGGCTCGACAACAAGGATCAGTGGTACCTCCTCGTTCGTGGAATTGCATGCCTCAACCGCGAGAATTGGAAGTTCAGCGGGAGGGTGCTGCTTGCCAAGCGAAGTGGAGTTGTTCCCGCCAACCTCTCTGCTGGGGGATTCAGGAAGCTCTGCCGGGAGAGGCTTGCCGGAGTTCAATTTTCTCCTCTTTCTGGCCATTGTTTCCGGGGATACGGAGTGCTGAGTCAGGTGGAGAACAAAAGTCCCTGGTTCCACAGGAAGCTTTTGCGCAGTGCACTTCGACAGATGATCAGCAATGTTGTTTTCCGCACGGGGTACATGCTCTATTTGCAATCCATCAAAGCGCTCCTCCAGCTTTCTCACTTCCTCCACGTATGCCTCCATCAATGGGATTTGATAATCCTTGTTTACTTGCCTCACCACAAGTTGTGAGTCTTCACGAATGATCAACTTCTTGATTCCCAGTTCTGTTGCGATCCTGAGCCCGACAAGGAGTCCTTCATATTCAGCGGTGTTGTTGGTAACCTTCTCCCGGGGGAAATGCATTTGAACCACGTACTTGAGGTGCTCCCCAGTGGGTGCGACGAGAAGCATGCCAGCTCCCGCACCTTGGAGGGAGAAGGCACCATCAAAGTACATGATCCAATCTTGGGGTGCTTCCCTGCCGGGGACAGTTGTCTCCGGCGTCTCTTCATCTGGAGTTGGTGTCCATTCCACAATAAACTCCACCAACGCTCTACTCTGAATAGTTGATGTGCTCTCAAATTTCAAACCAAAGCTTGATAACTCCAAAGCCCATTCCACTATTCTGCCAGTGGCCTCAGGGTTCCTCAGTATGCGTTGCAAGGGGAAGTGGGTAACAACCGTGATTTCGTGGGCTTGGAAGTAGTGGTGCAGTTTCCTTGAGGCCATGACGACGCCAAAGATCAACTTTTGCATGCCAGAGTACCTTGATCTAGCCCCCTGCAGTAGGGAACTGACAAAGTACACTGGCCGCTGCACCACCTTCTTCCTTGCCGCGATTCTAGAATTGTCTCCGCTGCCCTGCTCTTCTTTGTTTTGATCTGTTCCTGAACTTGCCGGGACGAGTTCACTTTTCTCTCCGGAGGGGATGATTGCCATGGCGGCCCCTTCATCTACTTCCAGCTGGGCCACCAGTGCTGCACTAACCACTTGATTGGTTGCCGCTAGGTATAGCAGCAATGGCTCTTGTGGTTTAGGAGCGACTAGGGTGGGAACAGAGTAAAGGTAGGTCTTCAAATCTTGCAGCGCAACGTCCGCCTCCGGGGTCCACTCCATGGGCCCTGCCTTCTTCAAGATTTTGGAAAACGGCAAAGCGCGCTCGGCGGACTTGGAAATGAACCTGCTTAGTGTAGCAACGCATCCAGTCAAATGCCTCACATCTTTAACTATCTTGGGTGCTTGAATCTGCTCGATCGCCTTGATCTTGTCGGTGTTGGCCTCTATCCCTCGGTGGGACATGAAAAAGCCAAGTAGCTTGCCAGAAGGAATGCCAAACACGCACTTCTCTGGGTTTAGCTTCAAGTTGATCTTGTGAAGATTCGCAAAGGTCTCTTCCAGGTCCTGAATGAGGGTTGATTTGTGTTTGGTTTTGACCACTATGTCATCCAAGTAAGCTTCAATATTCCTATGCAGCTGTGACTCAAAACCAATTTGCACTGCTCTTGCAAAAGTGGATCCAGCGTTTTTTAACCCAAAGGGCATCCGTACAAAACAGTACGTGCCACATGGGGTTATGAACGCGGTCTTCTCTTCATCTTCCTTGGACATGAAAATCTGGTGGTACCCGGAGTAGGCATCCAAGAAGGACAGCAGGTCGCATCCAGAGGTGGAATCCACAATCTGATCAATGCACGGCAAAGGGAATGGGTCCTTCGGGCATGCTTTATTCAGATCTGTGAAATCTATGCAAAGCCTCCACTTCCCATTCGCCTTGCGCACCACCACTGGATTTGCCAACCAAGTTGGATGCAATACCCCTCTGACCAAACCAGCAGCTTCGAGTTTCTTGATATCTTCGGCAATAAACTGTTGTCGCTCCAAAGCTTGCTTTCGGACCTTCTGTTTGACGGGCCGGGCAAGTGGGCAGACAGCAAGGTGGTGCTTAATTACCTCCCTGGGAACACCGGGGATGTTAGATGGTTGCCAAGCAAACACATCGACATTCGCCCACAGGAAGGCAACAAGCGCGCTTTCCTATTTGTCATCGAGGGTGGAGTTGATAGTAAATGTACCATCAGTGCCAACCAGCCCTGCCGGGACCTTCTTCACAGCAGCCGTAGCAACCTTTGATCTCTTGCTATTGGAACTCTCTGGCAGGTCATCAACAGGTGCATCGCACTTCGAAGAGGCGCGCTTCCCGGATTCTTTGCCGGCATCCTTGCTAGCTTTCTTCCCTTTCTTGCTTTCCTTGGCAGGGGCGGTAACTTCCGTAGCCTCTGCAGCCACTGCTTCTTGGTACATCTTATCCACGCATATAATTGCGTCCTTTTTGTCCGATGGAATGGAAATGACGCCCATCGGCCCTGGCATCTTCAGCGTGTTGTAGGCATAGTGGGATGCTGCCATGAATTTTGCCAGGGCTGGACGACTAAGGATTCCATTGTATGGCAGGGGGAGGTCAACCACATCAAACACGATCTTCTCAGTCCGGTAGTTTAACTCCCCCCCAAACGTTACCGACAGTGTGATCTTCCCCTTCGGACGACTTCTGCTGGGGTTGATCCCTTGGAAAGTACCAGTAACTTTGAGCTCTTCATCTGCAATCTGGAGCTTGCTGATGACCTTGGGAGAAATCAGATTCAACCCGGCCCCGCCGTCAACCAACATCTTTGTGACCTTGAGGTTACGGATTGTTGGTGAAACCAACAATGGCAAACACCCTACCACGGTGGTGAGGTCAGGGTGATCCTCCTCATGAAAGATGATGGGCGTGCGGGACCACTTGAGTGGCTTCCGAGAATCTACCACTGGCTCCACGACATTGACCTCACACGCCCACTGTTTAAGCTGGCGGTGAGAGGAATGCAAAGATGCACCTCCGTCAATGCATAGGGCATCAGTAGCCTTCTGGAACTCCTGCTCAATGGTTTCATCTTCATCTCCTTCATCACTCTTGTCATCGCATTCCTTCTTCTCACGGCCTCTGGCAGGTTTCCCTTGATACCGAGGGGCCTTGCCGGGGCGACCTCCTCTGCCGCCATGGCCCTTCCCGCCAACGCCATCTTGATCTCTCTCTTTGTCATGCTTCTCGTACTCAGCCTTCTGCTTCTTGACGAGTTGCTCAACCTAATGACACTCTTGAAGATCGTGGCCTTTGGTCTGATGGATCTTGCAGTATGGCCCGTCAGCCTTCCCAGCCTTCTCGGCAGCAGCGGCTTCCCGGCAATCAGCGCACGCGGCAACTTCCTTGCCGGGAGCCTCGGTCTTGGCCTTCTTGCTGGTACTAGGAGTACTCGATCCTTCAACAGCTAGCACTGCCTTATCCTTGCGCTTCTTGTTGCGTTTCTTGTTCTTCTTCTTCTGACTGGTGGCGTTGTCGTCGTCCTCTGAGTCAACGTCAACGCCATCTTCTTCACCGGGGAGACGCCTCCCCTCCTCTGTTCGGGCACACTTATCTGCCAAAGTGGATAGCTCATTCACAGTCTTGGGCAACCGGACTTTCATCTTGGAACATACCCTGTGGTTGCGTACGTTGGACTAGAACGCAGCTATCACAGCTGCCGGGTGGATGTCCGGAATGTTCCTGTGCACTCGGCTGAATCTCCACATGTATTTCCACAAACTCTCTACTTCCTTCTGTGGGAGGAGCTGCAAGTCGCTGGAACGCCCTGGTTCTTGATGACCGCCCGTGAAGGCGCCAACAAATTCATGGCACAGGTCGGCCCAGGACGAGATGGAGTTCTCCGGCAAGTGCATCAGCCACGACCTCACGTTTGGCTTGAGTGCCAAAGGGAAGTAGTTGGCGAATACCCTCTCATCTGTTCCTCCGGCAGCTTGAATAGCAATGGTGTAGATGCTCAAGAACTCTTCCGGGTTCAATCTTCCATCGTACTTTTCTGGTATCTCTGGCTTGAACGTATGGGCCGATGGCCAACGGACTCGCCTCAGCTTGCGAGTGAAGGCGGGGCACCCAACCTCGAAAGGTAGGTACCCATCTCCACCGGGCACGGGCTCATCGACGTCGGGGCCATTGCACCTATCAGACTGGCGACGGGTTTCGCGGCGTCGTTCGATGGTGACACGCACGTCCTCCCTCCACCCATCTTCCAGGACTCGTTGGTGGTCTCGACGTGCCCGGGGATTAGACGAAGCCATCGATACGTCGTCGGGTTCTTGGCCGCGTGGCTCTAGCTGTGGCCCCTGCGCTGGCTGCCGCGGAGGGGATTGCACCATGGGGGTGGCCCCTTCAGTACGGCCAGCGGCTCGGGCTGTCGTCACCGCCTATGAAGGCCGTGGCAGGCCTCCTCGCTGTGATCCTCCCGCCTCAGTGAAACCAATCAAGCTCTGAATGGTGGCTCTCCACTCATCCATCTGATCGGCCACCAGCGGAAATCTCAACAGGTGTTGGGCCCGCGCCATGGCTTCCGAAGCGGTGCTCGGCATAGACGACGACACAGATCGCAACGTCGCCTGGCTTCTGACGGTGCTGGTAGTGACGACACCGTGCTCTCGTCGTTGTGAGCCAGACGCCAGGGTGGCGTGGCGACGAGGTGGATGTGCTTGGGGATTGGCGACCCCATTCGGCGCACCATCTCGGCTAGCTTATCCTGGGGGCGGCGCGCACCCTCTAGCCGGACCCACAGCGGGGGCGGCAAGAGGGTTGCGGTTCACCCCAGATCGAGCGCCATCGCTGCGGATGCGTTCCTCAGTGGGGCGGAGAGGTGGAGTTGGAATAATCTCTCCACACGCATCCTGTGGAGCATGGCTACTGGGATGCTGTTGACGCTGTCCTTCTCCGACGCCTCCCGCTCCCGTTTCAGCCGCAGGGGGAATGGCAACGACGCCGCCTGCGCTGGCCACGTCCCCGCAGCGCCCACGTCCCTGTGCACCTTCGTAGCCCCCACGGCATTAGTGGCCGCATGCAAAGGGGCCTTCGAGGTGGACGGGTGAGCTGCAGCACCGGAATTTTTCTTGGACACCATGGATGATGAAGCTGTTGATGAAGAAAACGATGACGAAGATGACGCGCTACTTACATCCTCGGGTTCGCGGAAGCGCCTCCCCCTACCTGGCGCGCCAAAGATGTCATGGTATAACATGGCCACCTATGGGGCCATCGGACCCTTGTGGTTTGGCAAGGGGGAAGAGCACATTGCGCAAAGAGCGAAGAGCGTAGAGCAGCACGGCAGCGATGACACGAGCGACTTTTACCCAGGTTCGGGGCACCGTGAGGCGTAAAACCCTACTCCTGCTTTGGTCGATTGATGGAAGGACCGTGGTGGAGACACAGCGCTCTAGCCTGGCAAGGTTGCCTCGGGACAAGAACGGCTACGCGCGTATGAGTGTACAGGGGTCCGAATCCTTTCTAAGGTTGCCACGACCCTCCTTTTATAGGTCAAGGGGTCACCACAATGGCAAATCAGTCATTACGCACTGATTGGATAGCAAACAGTGCTATCATACCTAACTCTGCAGACAGGACCAGGCGCATTAAATGCACTACTTAGTGTCACATCGTGGGTGTAGCCTGGTAGCCTTGCCGCGCCATTCGGCCACCTTCTCGCCTGTCTGCGTGACACGTCTCCTGGACGGGTGTCATTTAGGGGTGATCTTCCTCGGAAATGGCCGCCACGTGCCAAATAACAGCCACTTAATCACTTGGGGGCTCGATACCGCACCGATAGGTGACTTGCGTTGCTGTGAGGTGGAGTGGTGGCGCCTTGGCAGGATAGTTCGCCCTCGGCGTCCCCGGTAGGCTTGACGGGGGAGTCTTGAGACCTGTCCTTGGGGTGACCTCGACCCCGCCAGGTGCGCCTGCCCGGCAAGGGAGGTTTTTCCTTAGTGGTATCTTGCTCACTTGGTTGGTCTTGGTCTTCTTGATCCGCCCTTTGATTTCTCAAAGAGCTATCTCTTTCGCTTGGTCTCATCTTGGATGTTGCAATCTTGCTCTTGAGCCCGTGTACTGTCCGGGCAACACACGCCTGGGTTTGTTGCATCGACACGAACCCCGGGATTTTGGTGGTGAACACCCAATTATTTTCACTTCCCTCGTGGCCGACCTATTATTTTCTTAAGAACGCCAGCTTTCGGCTTCACCCATCTAAGGTATGTACACGGCTGACCCGGTCGTAGCAATCATATAGGTGCTCCCTTTACCCCCTAGCCAAACAATCGGGAATGTAGGGGGTAAGCATAGGAGCTAGGCAACCCAACTTGGCAAAAACTTAAGTCAAATTGGTGCATATGATGGCTTGAAATGGTGCGGGAAGGGTACAAACACGACAAAGACGAATATGTGCACGAAAAGTATATTGATTGGCTTCTTGAAAGGAGCCCCCAGGTAGATCCGGGTAGTACATTTGAAGATGTATACTTAAAGAGCCTAACGTACTTTGGTTTATCTGAACATAGCCCGGGAGGTGCTAACTCCCGAAAAGTAAAAAGAAAAATTATAACAAAGAAAAGGCCAGTTAAAGTGATGACACCGGACTAGCCGTAGAAGCGCCGAAGCCGAGTTGCGTTCCATGGGTTTGGTTCGAGGTGATTGTCCGCTGGGTTGTGAAGATGATATGCTCCTCCTGCTAGCATCTCATCGATTATGAAAGGACCCTCCCATTTGGGCGAGAGCTTGTTCTTCTACTTCTCAGGAAGATGGAGGACGAGTTCACCTATGTTGTATGCCTTCACCCAAACTTCCCTGCTCTGGTAGCGCCGGGCCTGCTATTGATAGAATATAGAGCAAGTCCGAGCTATGTCGCGCTCTCCTTCCAAGGCGTCTAGGTCGTCCTGCCGATCCAACTCGGCTTCCTTTTATTCGTACATGCACACTCTAGGCGCGTCACAAATGAGGTTGCATGGGAGGACTGCTTCTGCGCCGTACACCATGAAAAAAGGTGTGTATCCCGTTGCCCGGTTGGGGGTGGTGCGCAATCCCCATAATACAGAGTCAAGCTCCTCCACCCAGTGGAAATCGGATTCCTTCAGGGAACGGACCAGACGAGGCTTTATGCCACTCATGATTAGTCCATTGGCCCGTTCGACCTGTCCGTTGGTCTGTGGGTGATACACCGAAGCATAGTCGAGCTTGATGCCCATGTTAGTGCACCAGTCTTTGACTTCCTGGGCTATAAAATTGGATCCATTGTCCATGATTATGCTATGGGGAACACCGTAATGGTGCACTGCGCCGGATATAAAGTCGATGATTGGTCCGGACTTTGTTGAGGTTACTGGTTTTGCCTCGATTCATTTAGTGAATTTGTCGACCATAACAAGTAAGTATTTCTTTTTCTTGGTCCCCCCTTTAAGTGGTCCGACCATGTCCAGCCCCCAGACCACAAAAGGCCAGGTGATCGGTATTGTCCGAAGAGCCGTGGGGGGCATGTGGCTTTGATTTGCAAAAAGCTGGCATCCAACATAGTGTTGGACTAGAGTGTGTGCGTCCGCGCGAGTGGTGGGCCAGAAAAACCCTGCTCGGAAGGCCTTGCTTATGAGGGCCCGAGCTGTCGTGTGGTGGCCGCCCATGCGAGCGTGTATCTCAGCCAAAAGTTGCTGCCCCCCTCTTCAGATATGCATCTCTGGAAGACTCCGGTAGTGCTTTTCTTGTACAACTCACCCTCGTGGACCTTGTAGGCTTTAGAACGCCGGACTATGTGTCGTGCCTCGGTCTGGTCATCGGGGAGCTCCTGCCGTAGAAGGTAGGCAAGGAAGGGCTCAATCCATGGTGCGATTACAGCCATGACTTCGTTAGCCGAAGGTGTTTCTTCGAGTGCCGAGCTACCGATGATGTCGTCGTCTGGCTCAATGTCCGTAGGGACGATATGTTTGGGGCCATTGGCTGCCGCATCCTTATCCCCGTCCTGCCACACCACAGATGGCTTGAAAAGCCGTTCCAAGAAGGTGTTCTTAGGGACTGGGTCATGTTTAATGCCCATGCGTGCGAGGACGTCCGTAGCTTGATTACTGTCTCTGGAGACATGGTGAAATTCTAAAACTTCGAACCGGGCTGATATTTTAAGGACCGCATTCCGATATGCCACCATTTTTGGGTCTTTGGCATCAAATTTGCCGTTGAGTTGGGAGATGGCGAGGTTAGAGTCTCCCTGCACCTCGAGCAGTTGTACGCCCATTGACATTGCCATCTGAAGACCGTGCAACAGGGCCTCGTATTCGGCCGTGTTGTTAGAATCCATGTACATAATCTATAGGACATACCGGTTATTGTCGCCCATGGGAGATGTAAGGATCACCCCAGCCCCCAGTCTGACTAACATCTTGGAGCCATCAAAGTACATTGTCCAATGTGAGTATGTACTATATTCCCGGGGGAGCTCGGCTTCTGTCCATTCGGTCAGAAAATCGGCCAACACCTAAGATTTAATAGCTCGGCATGGTTTGTACACAATTTCGAAGGTTAGGAGCTCTATGGCCCATTTGGCAATGTGGCTTGTGGCGTCCCTGGTGTTGTTGATGTCATTCAAGGGTACCTTGGATGCCACTGTGATCGAACACTCTTGAAAGTAGTGTCAGAGCTTTCGGGATGCCATGAAAACTGTATAGGCTATCTTCTGATAATGTGGATACTGAGATTTGCACGGGGTAAGCACTTCTGATACATAGTAGATTGGCTTCTACACCCGGAACTTGTGGCCCTCCGCTTCTCGTTCTACCACGAGTACCACGCTCACCACTTGATTTGTGGCCGAGATGTATAATAACATGGGTTCGTCAATGCCAGGTGCTGCTAGTATTGTTTTTATTTCCTCCAGTGCAACGGTTGCTTCATCGGTCCACTCGAAGTTTTTGGTCTTTTTGACCAATCTGTAGAGCGTCAGTGCCCTTTCAACAAGGCGGGAGATGAAGCGGCTCAAGGCTCCCATGCAGCCTACCAACTTCTGGATGTGTTTAAGCTCTGTGGGTATTGCTAGCTGGGATAAAGCTCAGATTTTAGCCGGACTGGCCTCTATCCCCCTATGGGAAACAATAAATCCGAGCAGTTTTCCGGTGGGAACCCCGAAGACGCATTTGTCCGAGTTGAGCCATATATCGTAAGCCTGCAAATTTTCAAAGGTCTGGCAGAGGTCGTCCACCAATTGGCTGACATGTTTGGTTTTAATGACCACGTCGTCTACATATGCTTTAACTGTTTTGCCGATTTGGTTTTCCAGACATGTTTGAATCATGCGCCGATATGTGGCGCCTGCGTTCTTCAACCCGAAGGGCATTGTGTTGAAGCAGAATGGCCCATAGGGGGTGATGAAGGCGGTTGCGGCTTGGTCGGACTCCTTCATCTTGATTTGATGGTATCCGGAGTAGGCATCGAGGAAGCATAGTGAGTCGTGTCCGTCGGTGGCATCGATGATCTGGTCTATTTGGGGTAAGGGGAAGGGATCCTTAGGACAGGCTTTATTTAGGTCTTTAAAATTGACGCAAAGCCGCCAGGATTTGTCCTTCTTGGGCACCATGACCAGATTTGCCAACCACTCGGGGTGTTTTATTTCTCAGATTAATCCGGCTTCAAGTAATTTTGCTAATTCTTCCCCCATGGCTTGACGCTTGGGTTCAAAAAATCGGCGCAACACTTAACTGGCTTGAAGCCCTTGATTATGTTCAGGCTATGCTCCGCTAGTCTTCATGGGATTCCTGGCATATCTGAAGGGTGCCAAGCAAATATGTCCAAATTCTCACGCAGGAATGTCCGCAATGCTTCATCAACTGCGGGGTCCAGCTGGGCTCCAATGGATGCTGTTTTATTGGGATCTGTTGGATGCACTTGGAATTTGACTATTTCGTCAGCTGGTTTGAACGATGTGGATTTGGACCTTTTACTAAGGACCACGTCGTCCCTATCCACCGCATCACGGAGTTTAGTTAGATCCTCGGCTACGACAGCCTCGGATAATGCTTCGAGGGCAAGCGATGTTGTTTTGTTTTTGGCTCGAAGGGCTCTATCCGGATCGCTGGCGATTGTGATCATGCCATTGGGCCCTGGCATTTTGAGTTTCATATACCCGTAATGTGGTATGGCCTGAAACCTTGAGAATGCATCACGCCCCAATAGGGCGTGGTATCCGCTATGGAAGGGCACAATGTGGAAGAGTAGTTCTTCGGACCTCTAATTCTTGGGAGTGTCGAATACTACATCCAGAGTGACTCGTCCGGAGCAGCGCGCCTCTCAGCCGGGGATAATTCCTCGAAAGGTAGTATAGCTCTGTTCGACGCGAGATCTGTCGAACTGCATTTTGTCAAGGGTATCCTCATAGATGAGGTTTAGACCACTGCCTCCGTCCATAAGCACCTTGGTTAGTCTAAAGCCGTCCACTATAGTGTCGAGGACTAGTGCGGCAGGTGCTCGGACGGGGCGGGCCCTTGGTTCGTCCTCTTCATCGAAGGTGATTGGTGTATTCGTCCATGAATTTGCGGCTGCAACCTGGTGGACTTGGCCGAGCTCTCGAAGGGCTCTTTTCATCTGATTGTTTGATAAGAATGTCTATTAGATCGTCAGAACATCATTGTCGTTGTATGGGGGTGTTGCTGATCGTCTACTGGGGGGTGTGAGTCTGAGGATTGCTTTGCCACTCTTGGCCACCTGCCTAACCACCCAACAAGCTCGAAGCCTATGGGTTGGATTTGTGTTCAGCAAGACCAAGTGTATGGGGCATGGTTTGTCCAGTAGCTCATCCAGGACTGTTCTTGGTCTGACGAGGGATCTATTCTTCTTTTCGGTGGGATCATGTTCGGGCGACCGCCGTGGGTATACGCGTTTTTCCTAAGCTTTTCTAGGTTGCTCGACATGGGTTGATTCCACGCGCATTTGTTGTGCTTTCCAGGCGCTTTCCATGGTGCACTATTTGCATACCAGGTCCGATAATTCAGGGAAGCTGTGCACGTGGTGACGGGCGAGGGCATTCAAGATTCCTTCGTCTCGGCAGTTAAACCTAAAGGCCGCTATTATTTCTTGGTCGCAGCAATCCGTCATCCTATCTTTGACCAGGAGGAATCTAGCCCAGTAGTGATGGACCGTTTCTCCGGGCTGCTGCTTTACGTACATTAAATCCCATACGTCAGGATTTCCTGAGTTACTTGGGGAGTACTCGACGTGGGGGTGGGTGGGAAAAAACTTCGCGTTCCAACGGGTTGCGTATCCGGAACTTTGGTGGTGGTGTCCAGCACCCCAGAATATCCGGTATGCTAAGTTTGGAATCCGGATTGTCTGCATACTATGGCGCAGATTCGAGGTCATGTTTCAAGTCGAGGCTTGGCTCCGGGCTCTCTTCGGGGCGAATATCGGACTCCAGGCCCGAAGCCTGGGCGAGAGAATTGCAAACCCGGACACAGATTGTTTTTAGCTTTGGTGACTGCGAGCCCTTGGCCAATTCCTCAAGGTGGCGACGAGGTGTGTGATGGGTGGGATGTAAATTTCCCTGTTATCGGTCTTGAGCTCGATCTGATCGTAGACCGAGGATTGGCCGTCGTAGACCGAGGATTGGCCGTCGGAGATTCCCATGGCTTGGATTCGGTCTAGCAGATTATTCAATGATGAAGGGTCTGCTGGGTCAGTGCCGTCCGAATATTCTGGACTGACCCGCAGTGTAGCCGCTACGGGGACGTTCGAGGTTGTGCCCAGGCGTTGTTCGGCCAGAACTAGCTTAGTCGAACTGACGGGGTCAGGCTTTAAGGCCGGGCTCCTTATGACATCAGTCCTTGCTCGGTTTACCACTCTTGAAGTTAAATCATTGGGATCAGTAAGTTTCTCAAGGGGAGCTGAAATTTTTGCTAGAGTAAGATCTCCCCGGGAGTCGGCGGTGAACTCTAGGTTCCCGCACCTGATCTCCTGACCGGGGACGAAGCTTCCATCCTGGCCGAGACGACCGGTTGGATCTGCGTGTAGTACGACACTGCCAAACGCGAAAACCTGGCTGGGGACGATGACGTCCCTGGCATGGATGGCATCGTTGATGAATAGGAGAGCCATTAATCCTTTCGGCGACCCAACAATGGAACTCTCAATGAAAGCACCAATGTCAGTGTCAAAACCGGCAGATATCGGGTAGGGGGTCTCGAGCTGTGGATCTTGGATCAATGGGGAACAAGGGACGAAGGACACGATGTTTACCCAGGTTCGGGCCCTCTCTAAGAGGTAAAACCCTACGTCCTGCTTGATTATATTGAGGTGTATAGGATGATTACAGAGTCGATCTACCACGAGATCAGATGAGCTAAACCCTAGATGAGTAGGATGATGGTTGTTGTTCTAGCCTCTATGGACTACGGACTAAACCCTCCGGTTTATATAGACACCAGGGGTACTAGGGTTACACATAGTCGGTTACAAGGAAGGAATAAACATGCCGAATCATCTATCTTGACTTGGAGTACACACCAAGACACCAAAGATCGCCTGCCCGGATACGAAGCTGCCTCATAGTCCGACCTTCCAGCAGTTGTAGTGCGGCCCACCTGTCTGGCCCATGAGAGATAAGTCAGCGGCCCGAGAACTCCCTAGTCCAGGTCACCCTCACCTATCATATATTAAAACCAAAATACCTTCCTACAATTTTTTATTTTTTTTTATTTTGTATTTAGATCTATTTATCAAAACCCATACAATTTAATATATCTCAATACCGTTGAGGGACTGACAACCCCTCTTACGCGTTGGGTTGCAAGTATTTGTTGTTTGTGTGCAGGTGTTGTTTACATAGTGTTGCTTGGTTCTCCTACTGGATTGATAACCTTGGTTTTGTAGCTGAGGGAAACACTTACCTCTGCTGTGCTGCATCATCCTCTCCTATTCGGAGAAATACCAATGCATATTACAAGCATCAGTAGCATTCCACATAAAATATTATCTTTTTTATCATTTACCTACTCGAGGATGAGCAGGAAATAAGCTTGGGGATGCTGATACGTCTCCATCGTATCTATAATATTTGATTGTTTCATGCCAATATTCTACAACTTTCACATACTTTTGGCAACAATTTATATGATTTATTGGTCTAACATATTGATCTAGTGCCCAGTGCCAGTTCCTGCTTGTTACATGTTTTTTGGTTTCGCAGAATATCCATATCAAACGAAGTCCAAACGCGATAAAAATTTATGGAGATTTATTTTGGAATATATGTGAACTTTGGGAAAAGAATCAACGTGAGATGATGCCCGAGGGGCCCACAAGCTCGAGGGGCGCGCCCCTACCCCAAGCACGCCTGGCAGGCTTGTGGGGCCCCTATAAGGCGGTTGGTGCCCTTCTTCAGCCGCAAGAAAGATAATATCCCGAAGAATATTCCCTCAAAATTTCAGCCCAATCGGAGTTACGAATCTCCGAGAATTTAAGAAACGATGAAAGGCCAGAAAACATGAACATGGAACATAACAGAACATAGATAGGGAGATCCAATCTCGGAGGGGCTCTCGCCCCTCCGGGTGCCATGGAGGCCAAGGACTAGACGGGAAAACCTCCTCCCATCTAGGGGGAGGCCAAGGAAGAAGAAGAAGGAGGGGGCTCTCTCCCCCTCTCACTCGGTGGCGCCGGAACGCCGCCGGGGCAACCATCGTGACGGCGATCTATACCAACAACTTCGCTGTCGTCATCACCAACTCTCCCCCCTCTATGCAGCGGTGTAACACCTCTTCTCCCTTCTGTAATCTCTACTTAAACATGGTTCTTCATGCTTCATATTATTATCCAATGATGTGTTGCCATCCTATGATGTTTGAGTAGAATCATTTTGTCCTATGGGTTGATTGATGATCGTGATTGGTTTGAGTTGTATGTTTTATTTTGGTGTTGTCCTATGGTGCCCTCCGTGTCACACAAGCGTGTGGGATTCCCGCTATAGGGTGTTTCAATACGTTCATGATTCAGTTATGGTGGGTGGCGTGAGTGATGGAAACACATACCCGAGTAAGTAGGTTGTTGTGAATGGGAGTAAAGAGGACTTGATACTTAATGCTATGGTTGGGTTTTGCCTTAATGATCTTTGGTAGTTGCAGATGCTTGCTAGAGTTCCAATCATAAGTGCATATGATCCAAGTACGGAAAGTATGTTAGCTCATGCCTCACCCTCATATAAAATTGCAATAATGATACCGGTCTAGTTATCAATTGCCTAGGGACAAATAACTTTCTTGTGTTAAAAAAAGCTTTCTACTAAACCACTAACTTTTATTATCTTGCAAATTACTCATAGTTTTATTCTTGCTAAGTATATCTAGTTTTATCCTTGCAAACTTATCCTCACACCTACAAAATAGTTTCATACTTGTTCTAGGTAAAGCGAATGTTAAGTGTGCGTAGAGTTGTATCGGTGGTCGATAGAACTTGAAGGGAATATAAATTCTACCTTTAGCTCCTCGTTGGGTTCGACACTCTTATTTATCAAAAAAGCTACAATTGATCCCCTATACTTGTGGGTTATCACACTTTCAATTTGTCAACTGAATATGTTGAGGACAAGCAATGAGTTAAGCTTGGGGGAGTTGATACATCTCCATCGTATCTACTTTTCCAAACACTTTTGCTCTTGTTATGAACTCTAATTTGCATTATTTGAATGTAACTAACCCGTACTGACACTGTTTTCAGCAGAACTACCATGGTGTTGTTTTTGTGGAGAAATAAAAGTTCTCGGAATTGGACCAAACTTTTTAGAGATTTTTTATGGAATAAATAAAAAATACTGGAGTGAAGATCCACAAGAGGGGAGCCACCTTTGGTGCCACATGGGCACGGCCACCCCCTAGACGCGCCCATGTAGCTTGTGGGGCCCATGTGGCTCCGCTGACCCTAATCTTAAGCCTAAAATTCCTATTTTCGGAGAAAAAAATAAGAGAAGAATTTTCGTCATGTTTTACGATACGGAGCCGCCGCCACCTCATGTTCTTCATCGGGAGGCTATATCTGGAGTCCGTGAGGGGGGGATTCGTCGCCATCATCATCACCAACCCTTCTTCATCACCATTTTCATGATGCTCACCACCGGGAATGAGTAATTTCTTCATAGGCTTGCTGGGCAGTGATGGGGTTGGATGAGATTTATCATGTAATCGAGTCAATTTTTTAGGGTTTGATCCCTAGTATTCACTATGTTCTGAGATTGATGTTGTTGTGACTTTGCTATGCTTAATGCTTGTCACTGGGGCCTGAGTGCCATGATTTCAGATATGAACCCTTTATGTTTTCATGAATATATTTGAGTTGTTGATCCTATCTTCCAAGTTGTACGCACCTATTACGTCTTATGATCCACATACCCCAAGGTGACAATAATTGGGATTCTTTCCGATGATTACCATAGTTTGAGGAGTTCATGTATTCACTATGTGTTAATGCTTTGTTCCGGTTCTCTATTAAAAGGAGGCCTTAATATCCCCTAGTTTCCTTATGGACCCCGCTGCTACGGGAGGGTAGGATGTCATGCAAGTTCTTATCATAAGAATGTATGACTATATACGGAATACATGCCTACATTACATTGGTGAATTGGAGCTAGTTCTGTGTCGCTCTAGGTTGTGACTGTTACATGATGAATGTATGTCATCCAACACAAATATCCATCATTGATCCAATGCCTACGCTTTTGATATATTGATCTTTGCTAAGTTACTACTACTGCTGCTGCTGTTACAATTGCTACAAACTGCTACTGTTACTGTTACTGTTGGTATCGCTACTACCGCTATCAAACTATCATACCACTATGCTACTCATCACTCTGCTGCAGATGTTTAGTTCTCCAGGTGTGGTTGAATTGACAACCCAACTTCTAATACTTGCAAATATTCTTTGGCTCCCCTTGTGTCGAATCAATAAATTTGGGTTGAATACTCTACCCTCAAAAATTGTTGCGATCCCCTATACTTGTGGGTTATCAGTAGGCGCAGGCCCATAGGAGATGTGGCTCTCATGCGTGGCTCGACCAATCAAAGGCCTGTGTGCGACGCGGCCGGCCAATTGATTAGAATCGTTTACTAAAATATTATGAGTTAAAAGAGACCACTTGAAAAGGAGAAAAATATACAAATCCGGGGAGGGCTCTTTGTTTTTCTTCCACTGAAAAATGTTATGAGCAAAACGAGATCAATTGCAAAGGAGAAAATTATACAAATTGTCCTCAAACTTGTTGGTGCATGACAATATAGTCCTTGTACTTGAAAAACACTCCAATATGGTATTTATATATTAAAATATGTTACACATATGGTCCTATCTATGGTAGAGACTCGATGTACCACCATGTGGTGTCTCCTTTTTGTGGAAAGCCCCCTCGCTTTTCCAGGAATCAACCTGCGGCCCATGCCTCATCAGGTTTTCTGGCCCACATGTCAGGTAAATCCACTAGGACAATTGTCCTTAGTTGTCGAGCCTCACTCTCCTTTTAGGAGCTCGATTCAAATGTAAGCCCACTCTCTTTTCTGTCTCGTAGGATAGGGTTAGAGCTCTTGCTGGTTTGAGGATTTTTGAACTGAATGCATTCGATTTGACTTGCTCCATTAGATTTGAATTGAATGCATAACCCTCTCACAATTGAAGACTTGGACTTTGAGGGCATTATGGAGTCTGAGGAGGTCACTATCTTGTGCTACCACAAGAAAAATCCTACAAATTTGGTAGCATTCGAAGGCAGCCGCAATGGTAGGAGGTTTTATGGATGTCCTAAGAATATAAGTCGTTTCACTCTCCGCCTCCTTGACTGCTCCTGAACTCTCTTTGAATCCCCGCTCTTGTTACATCATGATCTATGTGAGTGATTTGCATAAATATAGTGCTCTTTGTCCATTGTGATCTACGTCTATGTGCTGGAAATGCTTGCTGTAAGTGCATCCAGGGCCACCATTTTGTTGGTTTTGGAGTATTGATGACAAACCTGGTTGAGGGACTAATGTGGATAACACAGATAGAAGTCCCTGGAGATTCGGATTAACTGTCGAAGACGACCTCTAAAAATGTCTGAAGACATTAAAGCCAATGGTTCCCTTTGAAGATAATGAGTGAAGACAATGGAACTGTGACGCCCCCGACTCAATCGTGCGCTAATCATACACGCAAACATGCACGATCAAGCACAGGGACTCACGGGAAGATATCACAACACAAATCTAACACAAATAAACGGAGGTCCACAATATTACAGACTAGGGATCCGAAGATCCGAATACATAAGTCAGTCATACAAATAATATCTAAGTACAGACATAGTTAGACAAGTTTTGCCTTAAGAAGGCTAGCACAAACAACGACTCTAGATTGAAAGGCGTTGGCCTCCTGCCTGGGAGCCTCCGATCCTACTCCTGGTTGGCTGGCTCGATCCAGTCGTAAGTGCCGTCTGGACCCTCCTAGTAGTAAGCTCCTGAGGTGGCATCTAGCTCCTGGACTCCATCGTCTGATGTATCATCAAGGTGGGGTATGGGGAAAAGAGAAAGTAAAGCAACCGTGAGTACTCATCCGAAGTACTCAGCAAGCAAGGATCTATACTACATATGCAACATTATCAATGGAGAAAGGCTGTATATGTGGACTGGGCTGCAGAAATGCCAGAATAGAGAGAAGGCCTAGTCCTATCGAAGACTAGCATCTTCACGAAGCCATCATCTTGCAGCAGTAGAAGAGAGTAGAATAGCATTTTATTTAGCAAACATGTTGAAGCAAAGCCTAGAGATCCTTTCTCGACTCCCAGCGAGAAAGTGATCCCGAAGCTTCAATTAAGTAACAAGTATCCAGTTCAAGTAGTAGATCGGGATACACAAACTGAGCGTCCTTTACCGTAGGACCGGCTATCGATAGATCATTCATCCCTGCAGGGGTGCACTACTGTTACCCAACACGCTCGATCACCTCTGGCCGGACACCCTTGCTGGGTATTGCCCAGCCTCGGGAGATCAACACGAAGCAGCGCCCTACCTAGGCTCGGCAGAGAGGTCAGCACGCCGGACTAACCTATGCACCCAGAGGTCTTGGGCCTTCGCCCTGGGCACCCTGCGTGTTGCGAGACTGGCCGGGGTGCAGGCGCGACACTGAACTCGTCAGTGAAGTATCCAGCCCAATCCCGACAATCAGCCCGCACGGTGAATCATGACGTCTGACGAGTTTTCAGGAGAAACGTACATTGCAGAGGGCCCCATAACCATTATCCCGCGCGGTGGTAGTGCGTATAGGGCACGTTGACCCACTCAGATCACACACCCAAATCCAATAGGCTCATTTATTATCACGCGGAGACAATCAGAGTCTCTGAAGCTCCGCCACAATATCACACTTGAGTGCCCTTCCGGCACACCCGACATCGTAGATCCCCAGCGGGTACCCACCAGGGTGGACCCGCCTGTAACAAAGGTCAAGGTAACCATGTGGTCATAACATCAAGGGGGGAAACCCGAGGAATCACCCTCGGTGGATTCCGCTCGACGAAAACATCAGGGTGAACGTATGAGGCATCACCCTCGAGGTTCACACTGAGGGGTTGCACGACAGAGTCGTATCAGAAGTGGAGAAGGAGGAATCACCCTCGATTACCACGACTGAACAACTATACTGCAGAGTATTCATCAGGAGTGTGTTACGAGGTATCACCCTCGGCACTCGAGAGTATCTATGCAAAGTCGTACAACTAAAGGGGTGTGAAGTGAGGTGTCGGTCTTTGGTCGACGATCGCATTGATCGAGTCATCGACGATCAAGCAGGGGCAACAAGAGTAAGGTGGTGGGGGTCACTGATGGTTCACTACCAACCTATACTAAACAGTTTATCATTGGCAGGTAAGGTAACAATGAACAGGTTACAACAGCAGGCTATGCATCAGAATAGGAGCATACATTAACAGTAGCAAGATCTAATGCAAGAAGGAGAAATGGAATGGGCGATATCTGGATGCTCAAGGAGGGGCTTGCATGGTTGCTCTGGCAAGAAAGAGGGGTCGTCAACGGGATGCTCGTCTATAGTGTAGTCGTACCCAGCTGCAGCATCATCGGTCTCGGCGTCTATCGAGAGAGAAGGAGGGGGAGAGAAACAATAAATTCACTGCAATAATGCAAACAGTATGTATGACATGCCTAAATGATATGCCGGGGTGTTCTATTGCCTAACTAAATGATTTAGTTAATTTAGGAATTTATTCAGATTTATTTAATTAAAGTCAAGCACTATTCATTTACTAAAATTGGTCTAAAAGTTCCATGTTCATCTAGCCAGGGGCAACTGACAGGAATACGGAGGGCGTATTCGGGCTCGTATCGAAATTCTGAGCAAGTTTCATGTATAAAGTATTTTCATCGGAGTTACGGTTGATTTAATATGATTTTCTAAAGTTTTTATTAATTTCTGGAATTTAATTATTTATTTAAATTCAACATTATCCAGAACAGTGCATGATGATGTCAGCATGAGGTCGGCGTGACGTCAACAGGTCAACTCTGGCTGACCAGAGTCAAACCTGACAGGTGGGTCCAGTGGGACCCACATGTCAGTGACCCAGCTAATTAACCAGGTTTAATTTAAACTAACTAATCTAATTAGCAGGTGGGGCCCAGTAGTCAGTGTCTGTTTAGGATTTTAATTAACTAATTAGCTAATTAACTAATTATCTATTTATTTAAATTCATTTAAATGGGGTGGGGCCCATATGTCAGTGACTGGGCCTGCCCAGTCAGCAGGGTTGACCCAGTCAACGGGTCAAAGTGGGGCCAGGGGGCCCACTGGTCAGTGACCCTGGGGGTGGGCCCCAGGTGCCAGGTCAGCACGCCGGTCGGAGCAGCGCCGGCGAGCTCGCCCGCGACGGCGAAACTCCGGTGAGGCTCGGAAACGGCGCACAGGGCACCATTCGAGGCGTTTTCGGTCGCGTTAGATCAGGGAGACGACGCCGGGGCGATCTGCGGCACTGGCGCGAGGCGGGGTAGCCGGAGACGAGCACTACGGCGGCAATGGCGGACGGCGATGTTCGGGTGTGGTGGCGAATGGCGTTGCGGCGTGTTTGCGAGTGAAGCAAGGGTTAGGCGAGGCCTATGCGAGGCGGCGAAGCGAACGGGCAGCAGCACATGACCAAATGGTCGCCGGACGGTCGCCGGAGATGAGGTCCACGGCGATGGGCTCGGGCATCTCGAATGCGATCACTACAGCGTCGATAGTGAGCAGAAAAGAGAGGGGGACGGCGTCGACTGCTCACCGGGCCCTGTAGGTGTGCAATAGCGGACTCGGGGAAGGCTTGCCGGAGCGAATCGATGACGGAGTGCGGCGGCGATCCGAGGAAGAAGACGGCGGCGTGGGGCGATGCAGGGCCCCCGGGGCTCGGGCGTGTGGTCGAGGAGGACGGGCTCGACGCGGCGGAGCTCGTGGACACGTCGGGGAGGCGAACGGGGCACGGTGGCCGTGGCTACGCCGGAGCCATGGCGACGGTGGCGCTCGGCTGCGACGGGGAAGCGAGAGAGAGGACGAGTGGAGTGGCTAGGGTTCGTCCGCGGGGTTGGGGATGGGCGTATAAAGGCGTCCGCGACGCGCGGGTGGCCGTTGTCGATCGGGGACGAGGAGGGGCCGGCGCGCGCGCGCGTGCGTGTTCGACAGCGAGGGTGAGGAGCAGTGCGAAAGGTGGGGGACGGCGCTGCGCAGGCTGGGCCGGCACTGTGCACTCGAGGCCCAGCACAGTGGGCCTTTTCCTTTTTCTCCTTTTCTTTTTCTCTGTTTTCCTTTTCTTTTCTGTTTTGTCTTTTGTTTTTACTCCAAATGATTTTTGTAAAATATGGCATGTGTTCCATTAAATGCTAGGCATTATCTACTACTGCCAAAAATTGGTTTGGTGACAATTGGAGTTCACACAAATTTTATAATAAATAAAATGTATTAAACCTTGCTGTTTTGGTAATGTTAGAGCCACTTAAATAATTTATTAATTGTTGGCTACAATTTTAGCATAGTCTCTGTAATATTTGTTATTTATTGAACATTTTAGTTTCTATGTTGAACAACTTTCATTTTCCACTTTCATTTAAATTTGAATTTGAGTAAGGAGTTGAAATGCAATATGATGCAAATGATGATTTGGCATTGTTAATCATGCTGACTTGTCATTATCAAAAGTGATTACTGTGGCTAATGACATGGGGTGTTACAGGAACACGAAGACTTAGCTTCTTTGTAGTTTTCATTTTGTTTTTATTGAGTCATAGGAACCACCGAACTATTAAGTGGGGTCGAGGCGATACGAAGACAATTGTTGAAGTGATTGCACAAAAGCCTATGTCTTCCTAGCGAAGACAATGAGAGAAAATTTCGTCCAGATTGGATGAGTCAGCGTTGCTTGAAGCCCAAGTAATGTTGTCACGTGTGTTTGAAATCTGACCGTTGGGACACGTGTCGGTTAATTGATGGACCAGGGTCATTTCAGTCAAATCATGTTGGGTTGCCCCTCGATATAAATAACCACTCCCCTCCACCATAAGTTGGTGGCTGCTCTGAGTTATTGTACGGCTATTATTGTTTGAGAGCAACCACCTTCAAAGCCTTTGAGAGAGATTTCCTACGAGGAAAAAATGAAACACCTAGAGCCCAAAAGTGATTGAGCATCACCAAAGACTGTGGAGCTCGAAGACTTGTTACACTTGAAGACTGTAATCTTCCAGATGGTTAGGCGTCATGTTCTAAGCATCCAATAGTGATTGTGGATTGCAGGTGAATGAAGTTTCTAAAGGTTTGGAAGTCTCCCTTGAAGACTTACTTGAATGATTGGGTGAGGTCTACAATGACCTTAGCTCAAGGGGAATAAGGTGAAGATCAGGTCTTCAGAGTTCAATCTCAGCCTCCCCAACCAGATGTACAGCTGTCACAACACCTGAAACTGGTCAAACAAATCACTTGCCTTCTCCAAGCAACCAGTTCTATCACATCACCCCTTTACTTATTGTTTTGTATTGTGAAGCTCTTGCTTGCTCATCTTGTTCGAAGACATTGCACGAAGATCCCTCTGATCATATCTTTGTCTTCATATTAACTATTACTACTGTTCATTGCTACCTAGTTTGTTGTTTGTCTTCACTTCTCACTTCAATTATGCTGTTCTGTCAGCATGTCTAGTCTAACTTATCTTCTGTAGTATCCTATTTAGTTACTATTTTGATTTCGCGTCTTCGAAGACATTGCTTGTTTCTAAGACTTCCATAAAAAATGCCTATTCACCCCCTCCTAGTTGATAACTAGCAGTTTCACTTGCTGTGAATTATATGCAGGGATAGAATTTTAGGTATATTGTAGTTTAAATCAAGTGAAAGTACTGCTCTGTGCCCACTATACATTTTGCTTTCTGCATTCAAGGTCCCATTGTATAAATTCTAGTTGTATGCTCTTCGTCAATTACATTGATATTGCTCTCTGTCGATGCATATATGTAGTGCTCTCTTTCAATTGCAGTGTCATTGTCAATTACAGTGTGTTCATGGGAGCGGGTTTGGAGCACGCAAGTGCGGGGGCACCGAGTCCCACCCGCGTGCTTTTATTTTTGGCTTCCAATTTTCAAATGTTTATATCTTTTGAACGAATAGTCTAAATTAAGTTATGTTTTCGTATTCATGTTTCTAGTGACGAGGGCTTTCAAATAAGATCCATTTTGAATACATTTTGATGACTTTTTAAAATAAATGGTAAGCTTCAACTCTTGAAACTTAGTACGAGCGGCCAATAAAACCATGATTTTTGTGCCTACAAATGAAAAAAATATTCTACAAAATTATCTATGAGACTTAGTAAGGTCGGGCGAGAAAATCACAAGTTTCAAATACAAAGGCATAAGTTTCAATGGCTGAAACTTAAACTTATTGTGTCCTAGTGCGGCATTCAAATACTTCACAAATCACGAGGTATTCGAGCGGCTGGGTAGGACTTGGTAGGTATGTGCCACGGCAAATTCCTGATATGTTCATTGCACGTTCGGAGCACACAGGAGCGAGGCGACGTGACCGTGCCGGGATGGGATAGGGTAGTGGAGGCGAGGGAGAGACGGGGTTGGCTGTGTTTGGCGTAACTAAAGTATCATGGAAGGGGGCATGGAGTTTCGTGGCCGCGGTGGACGGAGGGGGTGGCTCCCCTGCTCTTGTGCAGCCATATCTCCGACGGCATCACGCGGTGCTCCATTGACCTGGGCTGTTGCGTGAGGTTCTTCTCCGGTAGCAACGCGACAGAGTTCGGCTGTCAACAAGGTCCACCACGCTTGCGCGGTGATGGGCATGGGTTGCTCCATGCATGGACTGGAAGCACGGGCTGCTCCAATGCTTTGATTGGCATGGGCTACTCCACAGAAAGCCAAGATCAGAAAGGCAAATTCTTGTCAAAGGAAGGTAGCATGCCAATGCTTTGATTCCCATTGGGTTGCACGTCTGCTGCTTTGGTGTTACTTCAGTTAGTGTGAATGGCTGGTTGCATGATAAGAACTAGATAAGGACATAAATCTGCCATTTGTTGTGCAACTATAAATCAACTATGCAGGAATTGAAAAGGGAAGATTGAACATGTTCTGACCTGCTATCTGGAACCATAAGAATGCAAGTTTCACAAAATAGTTTGGATGCAAAAGTGAAACAATCCAAGGAGCCTGCGTATAAGCCATTTTCCCTTAAATTTTGTTAGTGTTTTTCTAACCCATTGATTGTTAAAGTTCAGCTTGCTGCTTGTAGAACTAGGATGGAGGACATGGCAACTATATTCCTTCAATTATAATGTTGTATTCATCAATCGACAAGTAAAAAATAGCAATCCTTTTCCACACATTGTCATCTGGATAGAAGTAGTTTGGGCTTTTGGTTTATTATAATCGATGTAAGTTCAATCAGGCCAAAGAATTAGTATTGTTTCCTTCAAATGCTTGGAGAACACTATATCTTTTGCATTGCATGTTGTGCTCATTTTTGTGATGTATAAGCTATATGTTTGGTCATCCTTCCAACATTTAATTTGTAAGATATATGATAAATTTCTTCAGCACTTCACCATTTCAACATCCGTTCCTGTTTAAATTTGTCTATAGTAGTACAACTTTCATAGTCATACTAACTTGATATCACAAACATATCTGGTTAATTCAAATTTAACTAAATAAGTTACCTTGCCATTCTACAAAGGAGTGACGTAATTTTAATTTTGTTATTGTTCGTTTGTCCATGACAAACCAGTCTATACTCAAGGAAAAGCCTTGAGGGAGAAGTTTTCATACAACATCTCCTTGGTCGGCTACTTTGTTTAGGAGGTCATTACTGAGTACGTGGTTGACGCAAATTCACAAATCCCACCCTTCTGGATTTATCTGTTTCTCTTCCAATTTGACTCTGCTTGTTCCGAGTCTCTATCTGTGTTTCTCTTCTTCTTCAGGGGATGAAGGTGTTGTACAGGACCAAGGAACTTGAGGAAAAGCAGGCCAGGAGGTCTGAACCCCCCGTCCCCATGGCCATGGTTTGTGTTTTTCTCATGTTAGTCTTTTATTATTGCCGAACTGCACATAAGTTTATTTGTTTCGATATGCTCAATGGTCGCTGACAAGCAGAAATCACAAGGTTGTGGCAGATTATGTCTTGAAATGCATTAGGCAGAGCACTCAAAGATTAGGACAATAATGCTCAAACATTTGTTGTGGGTTCTGCAACCTATTTATTTTCTACTTTCCAATTATGACTTTTGCCATTGACTTTTAGACTCATTCTCATTCTCTATCTAAATCTGTAGTGGCAATGAAATCAGATTTCTTCTCCGGGGTGATTGTGCTGATGAATTTGATATCAAGAGTGTCCGTTCTATTGGCAAAATGCCCCAGTTTTTGGGCTATTTTTTAGCGCACTGCTAAAAAACTTTCAAGGTCCCTATTTTAACCACAAGTTGCATAATCTAAAAAATTATTCCTCTTTAATAAGCACAATATGGTAGTAATTATTTCATGATTTTTCTATGATGTATGAATAATAGACCATTTACTTTTTGTCCTTTGCACTCATTGCAGTCTAAGGTAACTATGCTTACAATTGTTTCTTTCTATAAAGCATTGTGCATTACAGTGACCTTTTAAGTGGTCTGGGCATGTGGATACTGCACACTATCTTTTCGTTTTGCTTATAGTCTTAATATCTGCATGGGGCTTCTTGGTTCTGTTTATGAATACTTAGAGATGTTTAATTTGCCAACACAATGAATATAGTGTTTTGAATGATTCGTGACACCAACGGATGCTATTAGTTTGTTCAGGTTCTCAATAATACACCACATGAATCCGGTGGCGTTCATGGGATACTGTCATGAAGATGGGAGAAACATCCTCGTCTATGTGGCAAATAAGGCATATGTTTTTGATGACCCTACCTTAGAGATACAAGAGTTGACTGAAACTGTTAAGAAGGATATCAATGCTTGAATAATGATGTTATGGACTTACAGGTTCCATGCAATTCACAGAATGAGAGCGGCAATATTTCCAAGGATACAACAAATCTTTCCACTACCGTTGTGGACAACCTAAAAAAACGCCTGATGAGTGCAACAAACAAATTCAAAGAAGTTCTTACCATGCAGACACATGTCACATAAAATAAAATTAGTAATGCTTTCCTGATTCAAATAGATTGTCACGCTGTTTTCTTTTTCTTTGGACAGTATCTTCACTACAAACGGTGTACTTATCGTGTTTCTTTGTGAATGTGCATAATTTGAAGGTTTATGAGAATAGAAGGCAATTGTTCTCCTCCTCAGCTGCAAAAGATGCATCAAATCCATTAATTCGTCAGCAAGCCCTTGTTCCGAGTAAGGCATCCAATGTTGTGTTGGGAAACATAGTAGAAAACAAAAAAATTGCACCTACGCACACCCATGATCAATATGAAGATGCATAACGAGTTGGGATCACGATTGTTACCATCACCGAATTGCAGCGGAAGAATAACATGTCGGTGTAGATCGTACTTGGAGTCCCTCGAACCATCGATGAACGATCCCTCGTACCACCTACGAACAGTCCCTCGAAGCAAAGACCGAAAGCACGGTCTCTCTACTTGGTTGCAAGCATGCAACCTTCATGATCCGGCAACACTTCGCCGTCCAGAGCTAATCATCGCTGGAGAATTAGAGGGAGGAGATTAGAACCACACATGGTTTCTAATTATGAGGACAAGAGGATTATCCTAGCTCTAATTAGTCAACTAGAGCCAACTAGAACTAGAAGAACTAGAAGAGGCTCCAAAACTTATGTGACAAAAGGGCATAAATCCTCATGTATATATAGGATAGAGGGGAGGAGGGAGGGCTGCCACCAAGGAGGGAAACTCCCTCCTTGGTGCGCCGGCCAGGGGAGGAGGATTCTGACTCCTCCCCCTCTCCCAATTCGGCCTCCTTCCAAGGGAAGGGAGGCGCCTTCCCACTTGGGCCTTTGTGGCCCAAGTTGCCTTCCACCTCTTGGCCTTTTTAGGCCCGTTGATATTAAATTAATATAAATAGTTCTAAATACTTTTAGACCATTATATATATAATTTAACATCCCCGGAAACATTTTCCACCTATATATATTTATCGGTAATACCCGTATTACCCAATATTCACCGAAACCCTTCCGATGACCCCAAAACGCTTCAAGATCCTCTCGGAACTATTCCAAATATTAATAAAAAAATTCCAAAAATATATTCTCATCACTCTCGTCCTACTAATACTCAAAAAATTGTGATTTCCTTAAGCTTGTGAGCCCGTAGGTTTGGTAACCCATAGACATGAACGAAACCCCTCCGTTCAATGACCGATAGCGGAACGATGGATGTCCATATCGATTCCTATGAGCACACGAATGATATTCGAGCGAACCTTTGGTTATCATGTGATGTTCCCTTTGCTTCGCGATACTTCACAAAATTGAGGAAGCATAGGTATCCTCCTGAGTCAACACATGCTCACTAATCCTCATTACCGGTTTGTTCTCTTTTCTCGTTGTCGTGTTCCGGCATCCCCGTGACGTAGTCACCTGTGTATGGCCAGATGATAATGAATGCCGTCACACCGAGAGGGCCCTAGGAATATCTCTCTATCATCATAGGAGAAAATTCCACTCTCGAGCTATCCGGCCACTTGCCAAACTTTCCGATGAACCTGTAAGTTGTCGTTATGATCACCGTGTTACACGTGACATTTGAGCAACACCAAAGCCCGCCGTATGGTAAGAAGTGACCACGATACTCTCATGGTCTAAGGAGCAAAATCACACGTTAACACTCTGATACGTCTCCAACGTATCTATAATTTTATATTGTTCCATGCTATTATATTATCCATCTTTGATGTTTTATATGCCTTATTATGCTATTTTATATCATTTTTTCGGACTAACCTATTAACCTAGTGCCCAGTGCCAGTTGTTGTTTTTTCCTTGTTTTTGTCTTTTATAGAAAATCAATACCAAACGGAGTCCAAACAGAACGAAACTTTTTGACGATTTTTCTTGGACAAGAAGACACCCACGAAGCTTCGGGAGAAGGCCAGGAGAGCCACGAGTGAGCCACAAGTTCACCAGGCGCGCCCTAGGGGGCACCCTATGAGCTTGTGGGCCCCCTGGGACTCCTCCAACCATAATCTCAGCTCCATAAATACTCAAATATTCCCCGTATACCAAAGGGCACACCAAAAATACTTTTTCGCCGCCGCAAGCTTCTGTTCTTGTGAGATCCCATCTTGGGGCCTTTTCTGGCACTCCGCCGGAGGGGGATTCGATCACGGAGGGCCTCTACACCAACCTTGCTGCCCTTCCGATGATGTGTGAGTAGTTTACCACAAACCTAAAGGTCCATAGCTAGTAGCTAGATGGCTTCTTCTCTCTCTTTGATCTTCAATACAATGTTCTCCTCGATGTTCTTGGAGTTCTATTCGATGTAATCTTCTTTTGCGGTGCATTTGTTGAGATCCGATGAATTGTGGATTTATGATCAGATTATCTATGAATATTATTTGTGTCTTCTTTGAACTCTTTTATGCATGATTAAGATAGCTTTGTATTTCCCTCCGATCTATTGATTTGGTTTGGCCAACTAGATTGATCTATCTTGCAATGGGGTAGGTGCTTTGTTTTGGGTTCAATCTTGCGGTGTCCTCACCCAGTGACAGAAGGGGTAGCGAGGCACGTTTTTGTAATGTTGCCATTAAGGATAAAAATATGGGGGTTTTACCATATTGATTGGATCTATCCCTCTACATCAAGCCATCTTGCTTAAGGCGCTACTCCGTTCTTGTTAACTTAATACACTAGATGCATGCTGGATAGCGGTTGATGTGTGGAGTAATAGTAGTAGATGCAGACAAGAGTCGGTCTACTTGTCACGGACGCGATGCCTATATTCGTGATCATTGCCTTAGTTATTGTCATAACTATGCGCTTTTCTATCAATTGCTCAACAGTAATTTGTTTACCCACCGTATGCGTTCTTTTAAGAGAGAAGCCTCCAGTGAAAACTATGGCCCCCGTTTCTATTTTTATCATATTATTTTCAGATCTATAAAACCAAAACCCCAAAAATACCTTGCTGCAATTTATTTACTTTTATTTATCTTTTATACCTATCTCCATCAGATCTCATCCTTGCAAGTAACCGTGAAGGGATTGACAACCCCTTTATCGCGTTGGGTGCAAGTATTTGTTTGTTTGTGTAGGTGCTATGACTGGAGACTTGTGTTTTCCTCTTACTGGATTCATACCTTGGTTCTCAAACTAAGGGAAATACTTATCTCTACTTTGCTGCATCACCCTTTCCTCTTCAAGGAAAAAATCAACGCAAGCTCAAGAAGTAGCAGGAAGAATTTCTAGTGCCGTTGTCGGGGAGGTTCTACATCAAGCCTACCAAGTACCCATCATAAACTCTCATCTCTTGCATTACATTATTCGCCATTTGCCTCTCATTTTCCTCTCCCCCAATTCTAAAATATTTTCAGAAAAACACAAAAATATTTGCATTTTTATTCGCCTTTTTTTCCTTGTCTTTTTGTTTGCTTGTGTGCTAGATTGCTTGCTTTGTCACAATGTCTCAAGAAAATATCAAGTTGTGTGATTTTTCCAACACTGATAATAATGATTTTATTAGTACTCCGATTGCTCCTGCCACTAGTGTGGAATCTTGTGAAATTAATGCCGCTTTGTTGAATCTTGTTATGAAAGAAAAAAAATCTGGTAGTCCTAATGAAGATGTTGCATCCCATCTAAACACTTTCATTGAATTGTGTGATATGCAAAAGAAAAAAGATGTGGATAATGATATTGTTATATTGAAGCTATTTCAATTCTCACTACGACATCATGCTAAAACTTGGTTTTCATCTTTGCCTAAAAATAGTATTGATTCATGGAATAAGTGTAAAGATGCTTTTATTTTCAAGTATTTTCCTCCCGCTAAGATCATCTCCCTTAGGAACGATATAATGAATTTTAAGCAACTAGATCATGAACATGTTGCACAATCTTGGGAGAGGATGAAATTGATGATAAGAAATTTCCCAACTCATGGTTTAAGTTTATGGACGATCATACAATTTTTTTATGCCGGATTGAATTTTGCATCTAGAAATCTTTTAGATTCCGCCGCGGGGGGTACTTTTATGGAAATCACATTAGGAGAAGCTACTAAACTCCTAGATAATATTATGGCAAATTACTCTCAATGGCATACCGAAAGATCTTCTACTAGTAAAAAAGTGCATACGATTGAAGAAATTAATACTTTCAGTGGAAAGATGGATGAACTTATGAGATTGATTTCTAGCAAGAGTGCTCCTATTGATCCTAATGATATGACTTTGTCTACTTTGATTGAGAATAATAATGAATCTATGGATGTGAATTTTTTTGGTAGGAACAATTTTGGTAATAACGTGTATAGAGGCAATTTTAACCCTAGACCGTTTCCTAGTAATTCTTCTAATAATTATGGTAATTCCTACAACAATTCTTATGGAAATTATAAAAAGATACCCTTAGATCTTGAGAATAATATTAAAGATTTTATTAACTCCCAAAAGATTTTCAATGCTACGGTAGAAGAAAAAATGCTCAAGATTGATGATTTGGCTAGAAACGTTGATATAATTTCTCATGAGATTGATTCTTTTAAGATTATATCTATGCCACCCAAGCTTGATATTAATGAGTCTCTTAAAGCTATTCAAATTTCTATTAATGAAAGTAGGGAGAGAACTGCTAGGATGCGTTCTAAGAGAGAATGGCTAGAAAAAGTATGTTCTTCTAGTTTTCCGAGATAATCATGATGAAGATCTTAAAGTGATTGGTGTGACTCCTATTGAATCTTTGTTTACTAATATAAAACTTGATAAATAAGGGACTGGATATGAGTCAACTTTAGCTAGAAGGCGTCCAATAATTTGGAGAGTGAAGATCTTAATGAAAAAATTGATAAAAGTAGGATTGGCGAGGTCAAAACTTTAACTAGTGATGAACCCACTCTTTTGGATTTCAAGGACTTTAATTATGATAATTGTTCTTTGATTTATTGTATTTCCTTGTTGCAATCTATGCTTAATTCACCTCATGCTTATAATGAAAATAAAGCTTTTACTAAACATATTGTTGATGCTATGATGAAATCTTTTGAAGAAAAACTTGAGTTGGAAGTTTCAATCCCTAGAAAAAGCTTTATGATGAATGGGAACATACTATTTAAATTAATATTAAATATTATGAGTGCAATGCCTTGTGTGATTTGGGCGCTAGCGTTTCCACTATTCCAAAAACTTTATGTGATGTGCTCGGCTTCCATAAACTTGATGATTGTTCTTTAAAGTTGCACTTAGCGGATTACACTATTAAGAAACCTATGGGAAGAATTAATGATGTTCTTATTGTTGCAAATAGGAATTATGTGCCCATATATTTTATTGTGCTTGATATAAATTGCAATCCTTCATGCCTATTATTCTTGGTAGACCTTTCCTTAGAACGATTGGTGCAATTATTGATATGAAAGAAGGAGACATTAGATTTCAATTTCCGTTAAGGAAGGGCATGGAACACTTTACAAGAAAGAAAATTAAGTTGCCATATGAATCTATTATGAGGGCTACTTATGGATTGCATACCAAAGATGACAATACCTAGATCTATGCAATATGCGCAACGAGGGGCGTAAAACAATAGCGCTTGTTGGGAGGCAACCCAATATTATTTTATGTTTTTTTGTTTTTGCTTCTGTTTTTGAATAAATATGCAATATTACTTCTGTAATAATTGTGTTTTAATATTTTAATTACTGTTTGAGCCAAGTAAGACCTTTGGGATACTTTGGTAGATCGTTGATTTGATTTTGCTGAAAAACAGAAACTTTTTCATCCAGTAGAGGAATTGTTATAATTCACTAGAATGGGAAAAAACTCTGAATATTTTACACAAGATTGAAATATGAATTTCATATGTTGTCCTAATTTTTCAGAAGTTTTGGAGTTACATAAGTATGACTATAATTCGGGTCTTTACAAACTGTTCTGTTTTTGACAGATTCTGTTTTTGATGTGTTGTTTGCTTATTTTGATGAATCTATGGGTAGTATCGGGGGGTATGAGCCATGGGGAAGTTAGAATATAGTAGATATAATGCGAATATAAAATTGGAATGAGTTCACAAAAGCACCTAAAAGTGGAGATTTGTTTTATCATACTAACGGATCTCACGAGTTTTTTGTTGATTTTTGTGCTGTGAAGTTTTCAAGTTTTGGGTGAAGTTTCGATGGACTAAGGAATAAGGAGTTGCAAGAGCCTAATCTTGGGATGCCCAAGGCACCCCAAGGTAATATTCAAGGACAACCAAGAAGCTAAGCTTGGGGATGCCCTGGATGGCATCCCCTCTTTTTTCTTCAATCCATCGGTAAATTACTCGAGGCTATATTTTTATTCACCACATGATATGTGTTTTGCTTGGAGCGTCTTGTATTATATGAGTCTTTGCTTTTTAGTTTGCCACAATCATCCTTGCTATACACACCTTTTGATAGGGACACACATTAATCATGAATTTATTAGAATACTCTATGTGCTTCAATTATATCTTTTGAGCTAGTTAGTTGCTCTAGTGCTTCACTTATATCTTTTTAGAGCACGGCGGTGGTTTTATTTTAAAGAAATTGATGAACTCTCATGATTCACTTATATTATTTTGAGAGTCTTAAAAATTGTATGGCAATTTTCTTAGGTTATGAATTTAGTCCTAATATGATGGGTATTCAAGAGGGATATAATAAAAACTTTCATGAAGATCATTGAATATATGAGAAGTTTGATTCCATGCATTTGTTTTGAGATATAAAGATGGTGATATTAGAGTCATGCTAGTGAGTAATTGTGGATTAGTAAGAATATTTGTGCTAAGGTTTGTGATTCCCGAAGCATGCACGTATGGTCTCTCGTTATGCGATGAAGTTGGAGCATGATTTATTTTTTATTGTCTTCCTTATGAGTGGCGGTGGGGGACGAGCGATGGTCTTTTCCTACCAATCTATCCCCCTAGGAGCATGCGTATTAATACTTTGCTTCGATGGCTAATAAACTTTTGCAATAAATATGTGAGTTCTTTATGACTAATGTTGAGTCCATGGATTATACGCACTCTCACCCATCCACCATTGCTAGCCTCTTCGGTACCATGCATTGCCCTTTCTCACCTTGAGAGTTGGTGCAAACTTCGCCGGTGCATCCAAATCCCGTGATATGATACACTCTTTCACACATAAGCCACCTTATATCTTCCTCAAAACAGCCACCATACCTACCTATTATGGCATTTCCATAGCCATTCCAAGATATATTTCCATGCAACTTCCACCGTTCCGTTTTATTATGACACACACCATCATTGTCATATTGCTTTGCATGATCATATAGTTGGCATAGTATTTGTGGCTTGGCCACCATTCATATTTTTTATACATGTCACGCTAGATCATTGCACATCCAGGTACACCACCAGCGGCATTCATATAGAGTCATATTTTTGTTCTAGTATCGAGCTGTAATTCTTGAGTTGTAAGTAAATAAAAGTGTGATGATCATAATTATTAGAGCATTGTCCCATGTGAGGAAAGGATGATGGAGACTATGATTCCCCCACAAGTCGGGATGAGACTCCGGACTTAGAATAAAAAGAGGCCAAAGAGCCCAAAATAATAATAATAAGAGGCCAAAGAGCCCAAATTAAAAAAAAAGAGGAAAAAAAGAGAAAAAAATAAAAATAAAATGAGAGAAATAGAGAGAAGGGACAATGTTACTATCCTTTTCCACACTTGTGCTTCAAAGTAGCACCATGTTCTTCATATAGAGAGTCTTCTATTTTGTCACATTCATATATTACTAGTGGGAAATTTTCATTATAGAACTTGGCTTATATATTCCAATGACGGGCTTCCTCAAATTGCCCTAGGTCTTTGTGAGCAAGCGAGTTGGATGCACACCCACTTAGTTTTCTTTTGAGATTTCACACACTTATATCTCTAGTGCATCTGTTGCATGGCAATCCCTACTCCTTGCATTGACATCAATTGATGGGCATCTCCATAGCCTATTGATTAGCCTCGTCAATGTGAGACTTTCTCCTTTTTTGTCTTCTCCACACAACCTCCACCATCATATTCTATTCCACCAATAGTGCTATATCCATGGCTCACGCTCATGTATTGCGGGAGAGTTGAAAAAGCTTGAGAACACTAAAAGTATGAACCAATTGCTTGGCTTGCCATCGGGGTTGTGCATGATAAATACTTTGTGTGATGAAGATAGAGCATGACAAGATTATATGATTTTGTAGGGATAACTTTCTTTAGACATGATATTTTGAGAAGACATGATTGCTTTATTTAGTATGCTTGAAGTATTATCGTTTTTATGTAAATATTAAACTTTTGTTTTGAATCTAATGGATCTGAATATTCATGCCACAATAAAGAAAGAATACTTGATAAACATGTTAGGTAGCATTCCACATCAATATTTTTGTTTTTACCATTTACCTACTTGAGGACGAGCAGGAATTAAGCTTGGGGATGCTTGATACGTCTCCAACATATCTATAATTTTTTATTGTTCCATGCTATTATATTATCCATCTTGGATATTTTATATGCATTATTATGCTATTTTATATCATTTTTTGGGACTAACATATTAACCTAGTGCCTAGTGCCAGTTGCTGTTTTTTCCTTGTTTTTGTCTTCTATAGAAAATCAATACTAAACGGAACAAAACTTTTTGACGATTTTTCTTGTACAAGAAGACACCCACGAAGCATTGGGAGAAGGCCAGAAGAGCCACGGGTGAGCCACAAGCTCACCAGGTGTGCCCTAGGGGGGCGCCCTATGAGCTTGTGGGCCCCCTGGGACTCCTCCAACCCTAATCTCAGCTCCATAAATACTCAAATATTCCCCGTATACCAAAGGGCACACCAAAAATACTTTTCCATCGCCGCAAGCTTCTGTTCTCGTGAGATCCCATCTTGGGGCCTTTTCCCGCACTCCGCTGGAGGGGGATTCAATCATGGAGGGCCTCTACACAAACCTTGTTGCCCTTCCGATGATGTGTGACGCTTCAAAAAAAAGACACATCCGTGACATTTTGGCCCGAACGATTTTTTTTTCTGTCATGCCTATGACACTTCTATGACGGTAATTGTGACAAAACCATGTATCATCATAGATGTGGTGGGCTCCCACAAAAAATCATGACATAAAATGGGCTTTTCGTCCTGGGCGGGCCGGAGACGCACCTGCATGACATTCCTTGGGCCGACCATGACGGAAAAAATAATGGTAGATGTGAGGGCGAGAAAAATATCGGGGAGTTCCCTATTACGGTGGGTGGTCGGGGCCGAGCGATGCACGGAGGTTTTGGCGTTTCTCTTGTGTACGCGTGTGTGTGCGAGGCATTAGCTAACTGAACCTGAGCGATCACACGTTACTGAACCCGAGCGATCGATCCCTTGGCTGTTAACAGAACTTGAGCGATTCATTCGCTGCTGACTGAACCCGAGCGATTCCTCCTCCACTGCTGCTGCTGCTAACTGAACCCGAGCGATCAATCATTGTTGCTGCTTAGTGAAGCCGATCGAGCCCCCATGCAAGACGTAGCTAGTCGGTGTTGGGTTGCCTCTCGATGAACAGTGGCCGTTGCTACCGTGCGCGCGGCACGTAGAATGAACAGTTCCCGGTGGGGGTTGGATGAACAGGACCCCGTGGTAGTAGCTAGGTCGTTGCCGCTAGATAAACAGGACCCCGAGGAGGCCGCCGCACCCCAGCCGGTTGTGGGTGGATGAACAGGACCCCGTGGAGGCTCTATGAACAGTAGCCGGTGGAGGCTGGATGCATGAACAGTAGCTGGTGGAGGCAGGAGGAAGTCGACGGTGGATGAACAGTAGTCCGTGGAGGCTGGAGTGAGGCAGTACACGGTGGATGAACAGGACCTCGTTTCGACCGTCGGCCCTCCAACAGAAGTCGGTTTCCTCTGTTTTGCGGTACGCCACACCCCTCCCGATGAACAGGACCCTGTTTCGATCGTAGGCACTCGAACAGAAGTTTGTTTCCTTCGTTTTGCGGTACGCCAGACCCTTCCCGATGAACAGGACCCCGTTTTGACTGTACGCGGTTGAACAGAAGGCCGTTTCCTCCGTTCTGCGGTATGCCAGACCTCGTTTCGGCTGTTCCGTCCAAGCCGGTTGGCTCCCAATGAAAATGACGTCTTCCGACCCAGTCGGTTGCCTCCCGATGAACACGATGATGTTTCCTCCATTGCGACCCAGCCGGTTGGCTGCCGATGAACAGGATGATGTCGCTGTACGCGTTCGGGACCCCGCCCGTATGTACGTACATAGCTGTATTTACTTTCTTGTAGCATGGTTGTACGTACGTGTACATGATTTATACAGGACTGCCTCAACTGCTACGTCACACGTGCCGCTCCTTTCTCGGCCACGGTTCATCCTTGCAGAGAGAACGATCGACTAGTATGTACATACACGTTCGCTACCAGAGAGACAACCCTACGTACGGTTCGATCGGGTGGGTCCCAGCTGTCAGGGAGGATAAGGAGGCACTTCCTTGCATGCCAAGATATAGCTGATGGGTCCCAGCTGTTAGTGGGAGGAATCATTTTTTCCCGTAATAAGGATGCACTTCCTTGTGTGCGAAGATGTAGCTGGTGGGTCCCAGCTGTTAGGGGGAGAAAACATTATTTTTCAGGGTAAAAAGGATGCAGTTGCATGCATGCGTCCATGGGCGTGGTGCGTCCCCACTGTCAGCCTCTCCACATACAGTCATCTTCCGATGACTCTCGTTTGTTGACCACATTGACCACACCGTGCCGAGCACACCAAGGCCGGTGGACGACGGCGAGGCCCCAGACTAGAATGACCCAGAGATGGGGAAGACGTGGCAGTAGAGTCACAGATGGAGAGGAGTGGGAAACTTGACTGGTTCGGGTGCAGGGTGGGCCTACACTCGGCAGAGAATAATAACAGGAGGTGTAGAGGAGTGGAGGGATGGCTTGGCCATCGGTGGGGAAGCGGTTCGCTGTGAGGCGCGCGAAACAACGCCGCTGGATGCCGGATGCTTGAGCAGGCGGTCCCGGTGGCGCTAGAGGAATAAGACGAGAGATTGAAGAAGAATGCCGGCCATTGGATGTAAATCCAACGCCTTGCTTAGGCTTCGACCTTTGTTTTTTTTGCAAAAGTGCTTAGGCTTCGACTTACTGGCCCACATGTCAGCCCGTCCATTTGGTTTTTTTTAGTCCATTTTGTGGGCTGGGTGAAACAATGATGTAGCATCTATGCAGCCCGTTTATATATTATGTTATAATTTAAAACCCATTTGCATTTTTCTCGAAACACGCGGACTTGCTGGGCTGGGTGAATATATCATGTTGGGCTAGACGGAGAAATGTTATAAAAACATAAACACATGATTGCACGTCTATTACTGCATTGGTCAGTAAAATCTTTGCAAGCTTTTTTTGCAGGGTAAAGTGGATTGTATTGATTAAGTAAGAGTCACATTACAATCCCGAAGGAGAAGGCCTAAAATTTCTTCAGGGCCTGATCCTAACCATACCACAGTTTGACCCTCCTGTCGACCAAATCTTTGCAAGCTTATGTATGCAATCACCAGGAGTTAACTTGCCAAGTTATATATAAACAATTATTATTATTATTTTGTAAGAACTTTTGATTTATGAAATAAAATATCATTTTAATTTGATGAGTTAATAGGACGTGGGGTATTATTATTTTTAGGCTAGACGTGGGACAGTTGAGTTGGTTCTAGGGAAAAGTACTGGGAGAAAACTCAGATTACATCGAAAAACAAAGTGGGAGAAAATTCAGATATAGGATTAATAAAAACGAAAAATAAAGGAAGTGGGAAGGTCTATACAATGGTTGGACGAATGATAGGTTTAACGGAACCTTATGTTGTTTCTGTTATATATATGTAATAAAATAAGATATAAATATAAATATAAGTATATATATACTACTCCCTCCGTCCCAAAATGTAAGACGTCATTTTTTGACACTATCATAGTATCAAAAAACATATTACATTTCAGGACGGAGGCAGTATTATAGAAGGGAAAACATAGGTTCAGTTTTGCATTCTTATAGAAAAATAGAACTGAGCTGTGCATTGCCTTGAAAAAACAAACATAACTTGGGCTAATGATGTTATAGACAAGCTAGGCTGGGAGGCCCAGAGGCCGCTTGATACCTGCTGGATCCCAAAAAAAAGTTGAAACCTGCTGGATCAACTGGGTCTGCATGTCGTGGGCTGCGCGTGTTAAACAACAAAACCTAGGCCATGGACCTAGTGGGCCCGGACTATCAGCCTCTCGATGAGCAATCGTCTCCTGATTCCTCTTGTTTTGTTGACCATGTTGGGAATGACAGCCGGCAGCGCCGCAGCGAGAGCACCAAGGCGGAGGACGACGTCGAGACCTCAGACCGGAACGAACCTGAGCCGGAGACTGAGCTTCAGTGCCGTCACTGCACCTGCAGTTGGGTCAGTGATATGTGGGCCTAACAGACGGCTGGCCCACATGTCACTGACCCAACTGCAGGTGCAGTTACGGCACCGAAGCAGCGCCCCAGGCGGAGAGGAGTACCAAGGGTTGACTTGTTTGGGTGCAGGGCGGGCCGGTGGAGCTGCCGCCGCCGGAGAATGTGTGGGAGTAGAGGGCCTAGCCAGCGCCATAGGCTAGGATGGGTCACCGAGGCATGCGCGGCAGCACCGCCAGCCGCTGTAGGAAGAGGACGAAAGATGAAAAAAAATAAAGAAATACAAATGGATAGGTGGTTGGTCCCAGATGTCTGTGTACGAGACCTGCTGGGTCCACCTGAGAAGGGGAATATGTTGGGAGGAAGGGTATTCAAAGCACGGCAGCCCAGTGAAGTAGTTACATACATAAGCAAATAGCCACTAAAAAAAGCAAACAGGTTAATGGGTTCTAAGACGAAATATTCGGACAAAACAGATAATTACGACACATAGGATAATGCATGAAACACTCAGATGATAAAGGTGCTTAAACATATAACGTGCATCATCTAGACCTTCCTGGAACGCTTGATCATGATGTTGTGGCTGTCCGTGTACTTGTCGGTTACGGGAAGCAGACACGCCCTCATGTTCAAGATCCGCCTGTACATGTCGTAGCATGCGTATGTGTCCTTGGCTGCATAGGTTATGTAGGGTAGATTTAGAGGTACCTCCCACGTGTTCAGGTCCTTGGTATCGACGTCTTCTTTCATGTTGGCGTAGCAGGGGTCGATGATGGTCACGACGAGGTCAACCACGTAGTCCTTCTCCTGCCTGTTGCCGATGATCTTGTATTGCTTCTGGATGTCGACAAGCTTGTTGCACCAGATGGCCGAATCGTAAAGGACAGTCGCGTTCTTCTTGCTCTCCACCATAGCGAAGGTGCAGTCGGGGGTGCCGATGAAACGAGAACCTCCTCCCGCACGCATACCTGGGCGATGGTGATCTGCTAGTCCCTGTCAGGAGATGAATGGATGGGCACAAGGTCTAGTCCCGCAACCTTGTGCTTTCTCCTCCTGTAGGTACTGCTTGAACTTGGCGAGGCAGAGCTTCACCGAGTCCGAATCGTTGGTGTACATCACATTCAACTTGGTGCTGCCATGGGTCTAAACGGCGAACTCAAAGGTGAACTCCTTGCTGAAGTCCATATCCAGCAGGCTCACCCCTCGGATCACGATTGGAGTCTCTTCTCACGCAGACTTGATGTGGAGGTTCTCGTTTTGTGGGGATTGGGGGCATGCAGGAGGGAGGGGGAGATGAAGATGATTGATGTGTGCTGGGGTACTGGGGGGGCGGCACCGCGGCAACAGCAGTTCGTTTTTCCAACTGCAAGTGAACGAGTGGGTAGGCGGCGGCAGCAGTTCATTTTTCAGCTCTTGGGGAACTGCTTTCAACAGTAAACTGAGTGTGTATAGGCGACAGCAGTTACTACCCCTCCCTCGCTCGCTGCACGCCCGGCAGAACATGCCCCCTCGGGTTCACGAGCGGGTCTGTATTGGTACTGTAATAGCAAGTGTTAGTGGTCATTTTACTTAAAGTTTATTAGCTTTAATTAAAATTTATTCTTAAAACAAGCAAAGCATTGGCTCGTTCTATCAGTGCCACAGGATCAACATGCACATCAATTAGAATTATTATTCTCAGGAAGCACACGATCAACTCATTTGCCGCACTTTCACAAAGACAATACTACCAAGTTTGAACAACTTGTTATGGTTGCTGTCCTCTGCATCATCATGCCGTGTTTCCCAGCTCGCAAGATTCAGAACCAACCAATAAGATTCAAATAATAAGTAAAACAAAAATGCCTACACATCACAATGATTCCCAGCTTGCAAGATTCAGAACCAACCCATTAGATTGAAATAATAAGTACAAGAAAGATGCATACACATCTCAATGATTCACAGATCAGAGCCAATCGTAACTGTACAACTCAAATGTTGTGAGAATGTGAACAAAAAAATAAAAATTGATCGATGCTTCATGTAAGCAATTTGATCCAAGGATTTGCTTAAACATTGAAACCAATCCTTTTTAAGGCCACGCAGGTCAAACATTGGCAGCTGAAATATTCTGCATCACAGGTGGCACTACCACTTCCAATATATGCACAAGAAGGCCTTCTAGATTTTGTAGTGTGTATAGAGCCTCGTCCTTAGTATTTAACAAATACACATAGCATAATCTAGTGGAATCATCAATCAAAGTCCTGAAATATCTCTTTCCACCTTGCACACATGCATGGCACTTTAGACCCTTTGGATAAAGTGAATCTCAGGATTAAATCCATCTTGGCTAGCCGTGTCATACAACCCAAGAGCTTGGCGAATGCTTTTGACTATCGCAACATCTGTAGTTGAGTATTCTTGTTTGCATAGATAAGAAAGAGCATGATTACTATAATATTGGCACTAGTTAAAGAAACTTTATTTCCAAAACGAGAAAAGATTGCGATAGAATAGCTCTATTAAAAAAATACAACATTAGCACAATATGAAAAAGCACAATCATGTTGATAAAGGATAGTACTGACCTGTGTGAGATGACTTTCGGAGATCAAGTTATTCTTCATGTCCCCGTATCTTGCCATGAAGGCGATTCATTGACAACCATTAACACCTCAGTGGCAGTAGAAGGAGGAGCGTTGACTCATTTCAATCACTTTTTGTGTGCAGTTCAACTAAAATTATGGCGCTCGCCAGTTAGAGAAGGGGCCTGCGCCACCTCAAGGGTAGGCGTGATGGACTCAACTAGTTCAGTGCAGCTATGTGATTGATGTAGTGCACATGGACTTGATTCTGTCGGATAGGCCTTCAGCAAGTTATCTACATTGGAAATGAAATGGTAGATAAGACAGTAGCTCTATTTTAAATGTATTATTACTTCATTTTAACAGTGGCAGTAGCGGTGCCAAAAGATTGCCTCAAATTATTAGTGGCATTAAATTAAGATGCCAAAACAATATCATTATTGCTTTCTCATAGCAGTGCCAAAACAGTAGCACAAGATCACTAGCTGGATGCAGAGTCAAAATCAACCAAAAAGGAACATACCCGGTCATGGGAACCATTACTGAGAGAGGAGCCCTACGTCGCCACGACTCGATGTGGTGAACCTGCAGATCCACTCGGATGATTCAATTCATGCGAGCTTTTCGCACAGTCCAGCTGAAATGAAGCAAAGATTGCATCATGCAGCTAGCATTAAGTAGTTGCACTAAAATTGAGCAACATTAAGCAACATTAAGGTTGGCTGTCCTGCTCATGCAAGGTGCAACTATAATTTGCTTATCCTTTTGTGCAGTTCCACTAAAATAAAGTGCCATTGTGGTGACAGTGACGGCTCATCTTGCAAAGGCTAATAAAATGTTGCATGAGATTACCGGTAGAGTTTCACGGAGATGTTGGAAACTCCAATCGCCCGTTGTGCAGTTCCACCAAACTTGAGAGACGTTGCCCACGTGACATTTTAGTTGAACGGCACAAGTCACTCATTCCAAAAAAGTGTTTTGTGCAGTTCACCAAAAGGTCACAATAGCAACGAGGTAAAATGGATATCCCTATCCGCACAAAAAGATAGAAAGAAAACAGTTACTAGTCAATGACAAGATATGAAAAGAAGCATCTTCATTATGTTCATGGCAATCATGCAAGGATAGTAGAAATTTTAAAACGGCAGCATTGCTTCATGTTACCGAAAGCATTATGATCAACAATGACATTCGTCAAATATGGGATTACTTTTTTTTGAAAAGGAGGATTACCTCCGACCAATATGGGATTACTTTAATGGTGGCATTGCTTGTTTACCAGATATAATAGATCAAATACAGCTAAAGAGTTGGTTTAAGGGCATGGGACAGTGGGGACACCAGGACACTTAGCAGCGTAAAGAAGCAACTTACTTACGATACTGGAAAAAATAGCAGGAGTACCATTTGTAACACAGTTTAATTGCATCATATTACTGAAGGCATTAGATTAACAATAACATTGGTTAGACATGCCCTTACGGTAACAGTGTGATTGCTTCATTTTACATGCGCCCTTACATTAACAACAGCAAAAAGTTGGCATAAGCACATGCGACAGTGGACGCATCAGCACAATGTACCTACAAGGAGGCATAAAGTGGTGATGCCGGGTTTGTTCATACTCTGTGAGGGCAGCAAATCTAATCCTGGAGACCTTGTACTATGTGAGGGCAGCAAATCTAATCCTGGACATATTCTGTTGACTTGTCCACCAGCAGCCACTTTCTATCCTTTTTTCAACCAATAATAGATCAATTCCTTATCCAGTTTGTACTGCCTTTTCCCTTTATTTCCCTTTTCAACCAAGAGACCAGTTGGTTATCCAGTCTCTACCACTTTCCCCCTGTTATTTCCTCTTTGAATCAAGTCCTAGATTCATGCTACAACTTTCCCCCTTTCTTCGCTGTTTGAACCAAGTCCTAGATTCGACTGCATGAAGTAGCTTTACCTCTAATAATACTAAAAATTTAGGTGGCTTTGGAAGAGCTGATGGAAGTAGAAAAAGATCCACATGCAGACGGGTGGGGAGCTGGGGCAGTAGAGCAGGGCCGCTTTCGAAGGAACTTATACCTGAGGTCTGCGGGATGTGGCTAGGAGGCCGCCGGCAGGTCGAATCTGCCCACAATACGGCAGGGAGGAAGAAGGGGTCGGAGGACCTCCCGAGCCGGCACTCTGTCGAAGAGAACGGCACGGGCAGAGGATCGGGACCCACTGGCAGCTGTGGGTTTCCTCCCTCGCCGCCGATGACCGCATGACCGATGCACCTAGTCCCCTAGACACACCGGCCGAAGGGATCCGACCGGATCTGTGACCAACGATGAGTAGAGAGAAAATGTCACTACCGATGTCTTGTTTAAATCTGGAGAGGATGATAGAATGAAGAGAGCAACCCTAGTAAAGCAAGTGCTCAGGCCCCTGCCTATATATATAGTGGAGTGATTATCTTTCTCTGTCCAGAACAAGCGTTTCAATTTGTGTATGTGGCATTAAAGAAAAGAAACTCTCTATTTAACATGACTGACTGCAATTTGCATTTTGTTCACTTGTGCTCCCCGGCCCTCCATTCATTGAACAACCCCGCGGGTGAATAAACATACAGTACTATTTATATAGAACGAACAAGCTCGAACTATTATGGCTTTGAGACATCGATGGTACAGTTTGACCACATTGCATCAATGGACTCAGTACTTTGAAGAAACATATACGTATAAACACATGCACGGTTTACATTCCGAATCGCTAGCTAGAGCTTGAACTGTATTTGTTTACATGTACCACCTTTTTCTTCTGGTTTTCTACTCCATGGCACAATTCATCGATACAAAATTATACTATGAGTATTTAAAAGTTGAGGGTGGGGCTTTTCCCGAGTAATACACGCGACAGTTTTCGGGTAGCCGGTTTGACAGAGAGGCGAGGAGGGTGAGGGAGTAGCGGATTCAACTTACTGCTGGAAAGGTAGGGTTGTGCGATTTGACGGCTCGTTACAGCTGGAAAGATGGGGTCTTGTGATATGACTACTCACTATAGTCATTATTACTCCGGCGCTACGACCGGGGTGATGCCCCCCTTCTGTTCCCCATTCTAAATCTGGTGTATGACACGTCGACCTGGATGCTGGCTCTCCCACATGTCGGCGAAGTAAGAAGGAGCAAAGAATATTCGGTATATATAGTACCACGTAGTATATACTACTACTCATGTCGGAGGAGTGCGAAACACGGCAGCCCAATGAACCAGCAGGCGATAGGCCATAGAAAACAATGTGGTGATATGGCCATAAAAAACAATGTACTACAGTCCAGTCTCTAGCATGTACAATACTCCTCCTCTTCCTCCTCCTATCGATTCATCGGCATCATACTTTCCCCATTCCTGTGTTTTCGGTATCCTACGAATCAAAGAGGCCCTTAGACTGGTTTAGGTCCGGTCATTTTTTATGAATATGTTAGGTCCAAAAATGCGTGAAAAATATGTACTATGAAGCGTAGCTGTGGTTCGAAAAGGAGACCTAAAGTGATGACAGGTATAGGTCGCATGCACCCACCTAGTGGTACTCAGTACTAGACGTACGAGTACTCAGGATGAAGACAGTGATACTACATAGAATTAACGCCAAATAAGAGCAAGGGATCACACATATCATTTACAAATGGAATAAAAATGCCATACACTAATAAAACATCAAGGCCACGAGGCGATGCAGTGCTGGTTACAGGAGGCGAGAAGAAAGATGCATCCATCGACGACCTCCTCCTCCTCGACTCAGGGCGCCGGCCCATTGAACGGCGGCTAAGTAGCAGCGGCTTTCATGGCCAGGTCAACATGCTTCTCAACAATGGCGTCCAAAGATTCCAGCCGGTGGAAGAAGGCCAACGTGCTAATTGAATGAGGAGGCATCATTGGCCGTTCAGCATTTCGGGAACCGCTACCCTCTCCCTCCTTGGCATTCAAGTCATATCAACGTAAATGCGGGTCAATAAGAGACTAGTCATTACTACATTGTGCACCACGACCAAGGCGGAGGGGAAAATGAGAGAACTTAATATTTTTACTGTAGTACTACCATTGCATGCAATGAACTGACCGCAGCATGCCGTGCTAGCTAGTCTCAAGGCATTAAAAACATACATGACCCAGGTCTCTTATTGGTTGATTCCTTTATTCATGTCAAGAAACAAGAAACGAGGTCGAGTTAATCCACCGCGTCTAAGTGTTTTGGGATTATAAGGTTTTCGTAAGCGATCGACACAATAACCGTAAGATCTGCATCCGACTGTGGCACCTATTGGACGCAAACAGCAATAGAAAAGAAACGCCACAAAACTATGACACCACGCCCCCTCCCCTACACATTAGACTGGCACGCGAGTGTATGCAACTCCCATGTTCGGGTTGCGCTTGGCTATTCACCTCTTCGAGAAGTCGAACAATGATGTCATTTATGACTGGAATAAAAATGACATACACTAATAAAACATTAAGGCCACGAGGCGATGCAGTGCTGTTTACAGGAGGCAAGAAGAAAGATGCATCCATCGACGACCTCCTCCTCCTCGACTCAGGGCGCCGGCCCACCGAACGGCGGCTAAGTAGCAGCGGCTTTCGTGGCCAGGTCAACATGCTTCCGAACAATGGTGTCCAAAGATTCCAGCCGGTGGAAGAAGGCCAACGTCTTTCTGTCCTTGCTGGCCTTGTAGTGGCCTATGTAGACGATTTCCTTCTAGAAGTGGATGTGCAGGTCGACAGTTTCTTGCATGGCGAGCCGCTCGTGGCGAGCGCGGCCTCGAGGTGCACATTCTTCGTCGCGACCTCTGGCAGCTGCAGGGCCACTAGTGCTTCAAAGAGTTCATCACCTTGGAGGCCAATGAGGGTGGCAGGCAACGAGGAGCCTGGGCGCGCGGCCTGGAGGAGTACAGCAAGGTCGTTCGCGTGCTTCTTGATGGCGGTGAACTTGATGATGGAGCGGACCATCATCTCGCCCATGCGAGAGGCAAAGACGGCGTCGACAAGGGCTATGACGCTGGCGGTCGCCAGCACCGTCTAGAAGCGTTGCGCGGTGTGGGGCCGTAGGCCGGCGTCTTGGACGATCTGGCACAGCCGTCTGCCGCTCGCGTCCATCGACGCCATGGGTGCTTGTGCCTTCCGGTCACTTGGTCTTGGATTGGAGTGAGCAGTGTTGCGGAGAGACTAGGAGTAGATGGATTGGAGTGGTGGGGCGCCTTTATATGAGAGTCCAAACTATGTTGCATTCACATCGTGCTGGCTCCATTCTGCTTCTCCAATTACTTCCCTCTGCATGCTAATTGAATGAGGAGGCATCATTGACTGTTCAATGTTTCGGGAACCGCTACCCTCTCCCTCCTTGGCATTCAAGCCGTACCAACGTAAATGCGTGTCAAAAAGAGACTACTAATAACGTAAATGCATGTCAAAAAGTAATCAGTAGTAGTACTCAATATTGTGCAGCGCGACCAAGGCGGAAGGAAAACGAGAGAACATAGGCTGGCCATAGTGGGGGTAACATAACAAACATGGCATACAATTAGGCTGGTCATAGTGGGAGTAACACAGGTAGTAACATAGATGCAACATACTATGTTAATGAGGAGAGATGCAAATAGAGTAACATAATATGTTACCATCACATAGCGCTTTCCAATGCAAAATAAGTCTACAAAGTAATAAATGAAGACATCTATGTTACCACACATATGACACTACCCACTATGTGAAGGTAGTAACATAGACTAGTAACATATGCATGTTACTAGTCTAAGTTACTCTCCATTATGACCAGCCTTAAAGAAGAGAGAGAGGGTTAGAGTAACAGAGTTGGTAGATACCGTATCATGTTAAATGCTATGCTACTTTGTGTCATGCATGGCAATAAATATGATCATCTATGATAGTACTATGCACTATGGAGATAGTATCATACACTAGTATCATATGCATGATACTAGTATATGACACTCCCCACTCTGGATAGCCTTAATATTTACTCCCTCCGTTCCTAAATATTTACGGTGTAGATTCACTCATTTTGCTCCGTATGTACTCATTACAGTGTAGTCACTTGTTGAAATCTCTAGAAAGACAAATATTTAGGAACAGAGGGAGTATTTGCTAATTAATACCATTGCATGCAATGAACTGACCGTTGCATGCCGTGCTAGGGACGTCTCAAGGCATTAAAACATACACGGCCCACGTCTCTTATTGGTTGATTCCTATTCATGTCTAGAAACAAGAAATGTGGTTGGGTTTGTTTTGGGATTATTTGATTTTCATAAGATGACTGTAACTAGCAATCGCCACAATAACCGTAAGATCTGCATCCGACAGTGGCACCTATTGGACGCAAACAGCTAGAAAAGAATTGCCACAAAACTGCCACACCACGCCCCACCCCTACACATAAGACTGCCACGCGAGCATTCGCAGCTGCCATGTTCGGGTTGCGCTTGGCTCTTCGCCTCTTCGAGAAGTCGAACAATGATGTTACTACTTCTAAAGTATCGAATCAACTGTTACATGTCCCGTCCACCACATGGGCGAGGGAGAGCTTGTTGTAGGAGTAGTAAAAGCAAAAGGTTCTCCTCGTCTGTGAGCCACCGCGCGCATGGGTGAGGAAGAGGGCGTACTACTAGTAATCAAGCTTCTCCTTGTTGTATGAGTTGACGCGACACATCATAGCACGGGCCCCACATGCTTGCCTCTAAATTTGGCTAAAAGACACACATTGTTCAATATTTGCTGCAACCTCTAACATTTACCCCACCACAAATTAAAATATATATTCCTCTCTTGACCAGATCAGCGTGCAAACTACAATAACCAGGATGACAGGTAGGGCCAGAAGATTATTTTAATCAAAAAAATGCTTCAAGACGGCCTCATAGCATGGAGCCGACTCCAACGATTTTAGAGGCACGGTACACGCTATCCTAGACTATGTTACTATACGAACATGTTGCCACGTCATTTATAGCCAATGTAATAGCTAACACGTATAATAGTTGGCTATAAGAAAGTACTACTTTGTCAACATATGTCCCACCTTTCACTCTCACAAAGCTTCTTGGAGCTCGTGCTATAGCCAGCTGTAAGTGTACAGCCCACTTCCCTTCCCTCTCCTCTACTCTCTCTTCCACCTCAGCAATAATACAATATTTAAATCCTTATAGCCTGCTTACATCATCTTATTATACTTGCTCTACTACCTCCCCTACACATGAAACTGCCACACAAGCGTTCGGGTTGCGCTTGGCTCTTCGCCTCTTCGGGAAGTCGAACAATGATGCTACTACTACAGTGGAGTACTACTAGTATGCTTCTGGCCATCTGACACCAAATGAACTGCTGCATGTCCACCGCGTGCGGGAGGGAGAGCATGTAGCGAAAGCTTCTCCTAGTCCTGTGAGCCACCACGCTCATGGGCGAGGGAGAGGGCGTTGTAATCAAACTTCTCCTTGTTGTACGAGTTGATGCCACACATCAAAGCAGTGCAATATTTCAATAATTTGCATTTACCGATGCATTAATTACAACGCATGCATGCATGCAGTGACTTTCCTTTTGATACTTGCATGTGTTGATTTAATGCACCTTGAAGTAGTATGAATATGTGATGGTAAAACTTTCTAATGCCCCAGCCGTAAAGTGAGAGATGATGGTGCACGAGGAGGGCGAGATCATGCCAACGGAACAGGACCCGACGATGGAGCTCTCTATGGTCTCTATGGACCTCACCTTGCTCCACTGCCCCTTGTGCCTCCGCCCCTTGAAGCCTCCAGTGTACGATGTTCGAATACACCTTGTCCGTTTGGATGATCGAGCAAGGTGCAGGTTTCTTGATTGATGTGCTATTCGATTGATTTATGCAGTGCAAGGGAGGGCACCTGGCCTACGCAGATTGTCGCGGCGAGCACCCCGGGAACCAGCGGTAGTGCCAGAAGTGCGAGCGCGGCGGCGGCTTCGACATGCGCAACACGGTGATGGACGTCGTCCTCTACTCGGTGAGGGTGGAGTGCCCGCACGAAGGCTGTTGGCTCTACGTCACTTACCACAAGCTCGCCGATCACCAGAGCGTGTGTCCGCTCGCGCCCTGCAAATGCCCCGTGCCCGTCTGCGGCTACGAAGGCCCGCCGCCGGCGCTCCCCCACCACGTCAGCACAATGCATCCCATTACCGTGCACAGGATCCAGTACGGCAAGGTGCTCCAGCTGCAAGTGCCAGTGTCGGAGCCGCGACTCTTGCTGTTCACGGAGGAGGATGGCCCCGCATTTTTCGTGGTTGGCGGCGTGCTCGACATCGGCGTGCCTATCACCGTGTCGGTTGTCTGCATCAGAGCGGGGGCATCCCCACCGCCGCACTACGAGGCCAAGCTGTGGGCGAACGGCCCACCAGGGGAGCCCAAAGGCAGGACCGACGCTGTCAAGGTGGAAATCGAGGTGACAAGCAGCAAGGATCCCGGCGCCATCACCGTGCAGGAGCTGACCTTCTTCGCAGTTTCGCCCAAGCTGCTGGCCCGGGCTAGGTTGTCGAGGACGGTGTCCCTCCACATTCTGATTGACAAGCTCACCTCCTAAATGATTCTACAGTGCCTTCTATTTATCTTAGTAATATGCTAATATAGGGGCTAGCTCGGTCTACTTTAGCTTAAGAGATGGTGGATTTTGGTGGTGATGCAGCAATTACTTCGACATCAGATCAGCAGTTAATGTAATTTCCAACAGTTGAAGGGATATTTTGTGTCTTTTGGATATAAAGATCCTTTGGGTAAGGAGTATAAGCTGCTTATATGCTTGTTTGTTGAGGAAGTGTTGCATACTTTTGCGAGTTGACGCGACACATCAAAGTAGTACTACTACTAGTAGTACTCACCCGACTGCACACCAGGCAGACGAAGCTCGTGTTGTGTTGGTGCCGTGTGCGGCCCGCACATTAACCAAAACCTCGCGCCTCCAGCTTAGCCTTCGCATTTTAAACTTCTCGATCTCAAGGCCAAGGAGCAACGGGAATCTATGAAGAGCCAATCGGATGGTTGAGAACACTACAATTCATAGCTACAGATGCGTGTGTGAGAGAGTACGAGTGCGTGCGTGCACCTCTTCTCTTCATGTATAACGTACGAAACTTAGAGTACAAGTGTATGTGGGTGGCATCGACCTAGAGAGCTAGAGACGGTGCATGCGAGAAGTCCCGAGAGACTAAGTGTGTGCGTGGGAAAGAGGGAGAGAGATGATATGTGTCGATGTAATGCGTGTGAAAAAAAAGACTAGTCTATAGCTCGCCATGAGGCTATTCTTGGCGAACGCCCCAATAACCGTAAGATATGTATTCGACGGTGCCAGTTATTGCATGTACATGGCAGTAGAAAAAGAAGTACCGTGGCATATTACAAAACTGCTACACCACACCCCTCCCCTACAAACTGCCACTCGAGCGTTCGCAACTGCCATGGTCTGCTCCTATGTGCGATCTTCATTTTTTTAAAGGGATCTACAATAAAAGGCCGGCTTTTGGCGCGCGGTAGACGGGGGAGCCTGGCCTGTCGGTTTGCTACTACTCACATGCGGTCGAACATAAGTGATGTACCAAGCCGATGCGCGTCGCTTCGGTGAGCGGCGGGCCGGACATACCGTCTGTTCATGCTAAGCGGCTGGCCGGACCGACCGTGTGTTGGTGCTACTACCACACTATATTTAATAGCAAACCTATTCACACCGATCAAAACCTAAACGGTTTCCCACTTAGGAGCGTATTAGTACTCGGTTATAAATACTACCTACTCCAAGATGACTGCACATTCCTCCTCAACTCCTCATCCATAAAAACAAACAAGTGTTTCATCGTCATTCCCTTGCGTCTGCCATGGCCCGCATGAGTTCTGGGTCGAGAGATTACTATTAGGGAGAGGCGAGCATGGAAGCAGAAGCACGAGAGATGTCCCGCCTCACTGCGAAAGCAGCCGACATGTCCCGCCGCGCCACTGTAGAAGCACAGAGGTCCCGCCGCGCCGCTGAAGCAGCACAGAGGTCCCGTCGCGCCGTCGATGCAGCAGACTGGTCCGGCCGCGCCGCGGAAGCAGCAGAAATGTGCCGCCGCGCCGCGAATGCAGCATGGAGGTCCTCCCGCGCCGTGGCGGCCTGGGAAAATGTCTCGCGGGCAGGCGAGGACTCTCATAGGCGCATGCGCGCTATGCTCGATGGCCTGATGGGTCGGATCTCCGGTTGGATGAAGCTGTAGGACAAGATGAATGCCTCATTTGCAAATGCTACCGGCGTCATCCGGGGACTAGGGGAGGACAAGGCGAAGCTCCTCACCGAGCGCGACCTGCTGAGGGTGAAGGTCGCCGGAAGGGCGAAGCAGGCGGAGGAGACTGTTGCCTTGTTGAAGAGGACGGGCGTCATCATCAAGAAACTTATGGACGAGAATGCCATGCTCCACATCGAGCGCGAAAGGCTGGTGGAGGAATCCATGGATGCTGCCAAGCAGTGTATTGAGGACATGAAACTGATGAAAGATATCATCGCCGCTCGCCGCGAGAACTAGTCTCCATGACCTGCAGCGCATCAAGAAAGTAGAGATCAGCGAGACAGATCGTTGTATGCGTCTTCCTTCTTTTGCCCCTGTGTATTTCGGGCGTAGCCACATGTGGCTTTATTAATTATCTTCCTAAATATGTAAGACAATTATTATCCACTGTCATCGTCCTTATATATTCATCAGTCTTGCTATAAGTCGCAGTAGATGCTATATAGGTCCGTCGGATCTTACATCAAGATCCGTGCAAGATTTTCTTTTTTCTCTCTTTAATCTCAGTCGAGTGAGACATAGCCACGCCATTAAACAGGGGCTCGGGCACCATTAATGGAGATATTGGGAGAGAGGTGGGCAGCAGATGGAGGTCAAAGGGCTCTCCTCCAGATAAGAACGCGCAGGGGTCTGATCGCACGCCTCCCATAATCAAATAGCTACCCCGCACGGCGCCTCCTAGCCAATAAAAAAAGGGGATGCGTGGCGGCACGTAAATGGTAAGTAGAACACCCACGGTTTCAACAATACTTGTGTTTCCGATTGTAACGTGACAGCACTTGTTCCAAAATGACTTTGTTGATTGTTAATGTGTGCGCCTTTGCAAATCGGACAGCAAAATTACCACAACATGTTGGTGCCATGTCATGATACCAAGCCAAGCTTCATGATTTTCATGCGTGTTTCGGATTTACAGGAATTAGAAAACCAAGTTTCTCAATGTTTTCGGCCGAGCCACGACGCCCAGATGTTTGAATTTCAGTCCCATTTCTTGCATGGGACCTAGAAATTCACCCGAGGACACACATGTGATTTTTCAACCAAATTTGGTGCACTGGAGCATGTGCTTGTAGTTCAAATTTGAATTATGCACATTAAATGACCAAAAACTCAATTAATGTATAAAAACTGCCAAACGAACCCGGAATAATTTCAAAATTTAACATGGCACTCATATAGTTCTATGTGCCTCTATAAAGTAAATCAGGGGTAGGCAACGTATATCGTTTCGCACACAAAGGTGACACGTTCCCTCTCGGAACCACGAGGCTTCTTGAGAGAAGCTCCGGTTTGCAAGAAGCTTATACTAAAACTTGTTCCAATTTAGCCAAAAAATTTACCACAGCATGCTAGTGCCATGACATGACACCATGCCAAGTTTCATGATTTTCAAGCGAGTTTTGGATTTACAAGAATTTAAAAACCAAGTTTCTCAATGTTCTCGGCCGAGCCACAACACCCAGATGTTTGAATTTCATTCCCATTTCTTGCAAGGGACCTAGAAATTCACCCAAGGACACACATGTGATTTTTGAACCAACTTTGGTGCACTGGAGAATGTGCTTGCAGTTCAAATTTGAATTATGCACATTAAATGACCAGAAACTAAATTAATGTATAAAAAAGGCCAAACGAACCTTGAATAATTCTAAAATTTAACACGGCACTCATATAGTTCTATGTTGCCTCTGTAAAGAAAATCAAGGGGGAGGCAGCGTATATCGTTTCGCACACAAAGGTGACACGTTCCCTCTCGGAACCACGAGGCTTCTTGAGAGAAGCTCTAGTTTGCAAGAAGCTTCTACCAAAACTTGTTCCAATTTGGCCAAAAATTTTACCACAGCATGTTAGTGCCATGACATAACACCATGCCAAGTTTCATGATTTTCAGGCGAGTTTTGGATTTATAGGAATTTAAAAACCAAGTTTCTCAATGTTCTCGGCCGATCCACGACGCCCAGATGTTTGAATTTCATTCCCATTTCTTGCATGGGACCTAGAAATTCACCCAAGGACACACATGTGATTTTTCAACCAACTTTGGTGCATTGGAGCATGTGCTTGTAGTTCAAATTTGAATTATGCACATTAAATGACCAGAAACTCAATTAATGTATAAAAAGGCTAAACGAACCTGGAATAATTCCAAAATTTAACACAGCACTCATATAGTTCTATGTTGCTTCTGTAAAGAAAATCAGGGGGAGGCAGTGTATATCGTTTTGCACACAAAGGTGACATGTTCCCTCTCGGAATCACGAGGCTTCTTGAGAGAAGCTCTGGTTTGCAAGAAGCTTATACCAAAACTTGTCCCAATTCAGCCAAATTTTATACATATGAAAACAGGGTTTAGATTATCCCTAACATCTCGCTACCTAGACCAATGTACTGTGATTTGAATTCAACATAAAATGGATACAAATATTTGAATTGGAGATCGTATGGTACATGTAGTTCATATTTAAATATGATTACTACTATATGCATGTTTTCTGTTATCAAGATAATATTTAAGTGATGGTATAACTTGACAACAATCGTATTCAAATAAGGAAAATTGATTCAAATTTAGTCCATATGGTAGACACAAATATATATATATATATATATTATATATATATATATATATATTATATATTATATATTTATATATATATATATTAATATTCAGAGGTGGAGTAAATTGTTCATATAAGATGGAAGATCAAAATGTAGGACTACATCCATTATAAACTGCAAGATCACCTAACGATATATTCGAATTCAACATAACGTGGATTCAAAAATTGAAATTCGAGATCCTGGCATTTGTAACCATATAAAAAGGGACATGACTCTTTCTTGTGGTGGGAATTGATTTGTTTTTTGTTGTTGTTGAGGGAAGTGTGAATTGATTTGGTACTGTACATGCTAATCTTGTTCTCCCATTTTTTTTACATTTTTCTTGTAGTTTTTCAATGGCATTTATAGCAATATAGTAAAAGGGGACATGACTCTCTTGTGTCTTGTATGAATTGTCTTTTTTTGTACATGTTAAGTTTGTTCTGCCGAACATGGAATCCGCGCCTTGTTATCCCGAAATTTTCAAGCTCGAGTATCTTTTGTCTCTTCTGCTACGAAACTCCCGCTTCTCCAACCCGCGCCGCGCCTTTTTATCCCGAAATTTCGATGCACGCGAAAACTCCCTCCTCATCCTAAACCGGTCCCGCAGCCCAGACACGCGAAATCCCCCTTCTACCCCTCAGCCGGAAATGCCGCCTCGACGTCGCGTGGTCAAAACCGGTGGGGGTACGTTCGTAACTTACACCACATTTTGGACAAGCGTGTCCCTAAGCCATGGCTCCCACCTACCTTCCCCTTCGACCCCCCCCCCATTCATACACCGAGGCCGCCAAAACTCGCGAAACCCCACGCTCCTCCGTCGGCCTCCCGACTGTCGCCCAGCCGGAGCCTCTTCCCCGACGACAGCGTCCACAGCAATAGCTCGACATCCCTCATCCACCTCACCGGATGAGGATCCATCATCGATCTCGTCGTCCCGCCGGATCAGCCACCCCGTCCTCCACCTCCAAGGAGTTGCCCCGACATTCGCCTTGTCTATCGCACCACCTTCATCCCCACAGCGCTGTCTTGACCTGCCCCACCGGAACCGCAGCACCCTCACCAATTCCTCTGATGAAGCCGAGGCCTACTCGGCGCCACCAAGGAGGTTCTGCACTCACCGCTACATTTTATCTTTTATTCGATCTCACGGGGCTGCCGGTGCTCGATACCGAGCAGCCATGGCGGGTCTCTATCGACGGCGCCGTCGCCGGCCACTTCCTCCATAGCCTCTCTCCCCCATGTCGTTGCTTCCTCGGTGGCGACTTCCACACCAGCACTAGCTGCTGCTGCTCTAGCTCTCGCTCGCGCTGCGACTCTGCTCTTGCTGTCGGTCGCGCTGCTGCTCTGCTCTGCTCTTGCTGTCGGTCGCACTGCTGCTCCGCTCTTGCTCTTGTTCATGCTGCTACTCTGCTCTTGCTCTCGTTCGTGCTGCTGCTCTGCTTTGTTGTTGCTCTCGCTCGTGTTGCCACTGCTGCACGACCTACGGTAGCTACAGGAGTTGCTGCTTTAGCACTCGCTCGCAGTGCTGCTGCAGGAGCTGCTCTCTGCTAGTGCGTTCAATCAGTGCTCGGACGCCCTAAACTTCTATTGCAATGCTCTGCTACTAGTTCAATCAGTTTCGTCAGTAAAATTCAGTTTCGACAGTAAAATTCAGTTTCGACTGTAAAGTTCAGTTTCTTCAGTTAAGTTCAGAGTCAACAGTATTTACAGCATCTGTCGGAGCGGCCGCGATGCGGCTGATGCATTTTACATCTAGAACTTTTTGGTGATGTATTTTACATCATCTATTGCACATGCTATTAGACTCCCACTTCAGATTAACATTGTCTGTCTTGTCCTGCTTCAGCCTCGCCGTCGTATGCCTCATCGGAGCTGCTCCAACGACGGAACCGTCCATCACAACAGAGCAGTACCCTCGGCGCCGTCTCCAGAGGCCTCAGATCTTCTCCCCCGCCTCCGACAGTCACACCAGCATCACCATCCTCCACGTCCAACCCAATGATGCTGAGGTCGACAAGGCTATGCCAAAGAGGTTGTACACTCATTGCATCACTTTGTTACTCTACATTCATGTCGATCCCTCAGGGATCCTTTGGTTCAAAGCAGTTGCAAATCTACAAAGAAATGAATCGTGGTCACAAAGTTAATAGGGAGAAAACTAAATGCTCTTTTGAACAAAATTTGAATCAGTTTAGTAAGATAGCCATTATATGATGTTCATGTGGACCAAATCTAAGCTCACAAAATATTTCGAGGGCAGGCTTCAGCCTGTTGAAGACTGCCTACTAGAATCGCCACTGGTTCAAAGAAAAAGTGAAGGAAAACATAGGAATTGGAAACATTACTATGGTACTACTATTCGTGCATTTGGTTAGAAGTAATGGAGCAAAGCAAAACTGGAGGAATTTTTTTCCTTTGGTGTCGCTTTCAAAGAAAAAATGTAGGAATTTTAATATCCACTTGGACGTCCTTTTGAAATTAATATGCATGAAAAACAGGACTAAGTGCATTACTGGCATAATAAGATTATTATTTTACATTTTATATGGTTTGACTTTAATTTGACCATGTTTCTCCATTCCTGTGTTCTTCCAATTCATGTGAACCAAACACCCAGGTTGACAGAAATCCTATGTCTGCAAATGTTCTGTTTTGCACATGCATTCCTATCGTATTCCTATGTTTTTATTGTCCTTGCGTTTTTAGAATCCTCCAATTCTAAGGAGCCCTTACAGATTTACTTCAATTTCAGATAAGTCTCAAAGAAAACTCTGTGTGTTTTGTCCCGCTCCTGCCGTGCCGTCATCCACCCCACCTGAGGTGGACCATCGACGGAAGCGTTCACGGCAGCAGAGATTCCCCCTGCAGACCTTCTTTCGCCGCCTCAGATCATCTTCCCCGTTGCCGCCAGCCACGCCAACTGCATTACCATCATCAACTGAGCAGATGAACCTGAGGACTACACAGTTCCGGAAGAGAGGTTGCACTCTTTTGTGGTTGCTTACGTTATACATCGGTTATTATTACCTGCTACTTTATCATCATGTTCACCTCTTACACTCTGAGTCAGGTCCAAACTAATGTTCCAACTTGAGTTTTAAAATGCCTGTGGGGCACATATGGAGGCAGCAACGAATAGTATCTGTGTACTATCTGGTTGATCTGGGGTCTTCTATGTGGTTCATGTTGGGTGGGCAACAAACAGTACATGAGCCACTGTCTATCTTTTTAAACTGAAGCTATCATCTGCCTGCTATCATTAGTTTTGGACCTATCCACTCGTTTGCTACCATCAGTCTTGATTTGTGCATGCACCCCTTAGGCCTTACATAATCTAAGTACGTTTTTATTATGTATGTCAGTTATTGTACACAATCATACTGAACATGTAGAGAAAAAGAGAAGACCGTTGCGTGGGAATATAATGTCATGCAGACGCCGCTCCATGGTGGGCGAAGTGGGGGGCCCCCCTCCCCCCATTCCAGATTGTATTCCAGAGGAAGATAACTATTCAGAGGGAGCCAACCACTCCTATTTACCCCCTGAGGTGTTTGCTCTAACCTGGCATGCTGATGTTGGTCATATCATGCATATGGCGCCTCGCATTGCTTACTTGATATATCTTATATGTCATCAGCTTAGTTTAGATTTGCTTTGTGTGAATGCCACATGTTTGGTTTCAATATCATACTCCCTCTGTTCCTAAATATTTGTCTTTTTAGAGATTTCAACAAGTGACTACATACAGAGAAAAATGAGTGAATCTACACTCTAAAATATGTCTATATACATCCGTATGTGGCAGTCCATTAGAAATCTCTAAAAATACAAATATTTAGGAACGGAGGGAGTATATGTGAATTATGCAATGTCATCTTCTTAAGCCAGGCATCATATACGTGAATCATGCAATGCCATCCTGTTTAGCCAGTCAGCGTATATCTGAATTGTATCGTGCCATATTATTTTTTTCATAATGTATTCCATTTGTCAACAATGTTTGTACATGCATCTACTCTTCCTATGCATCAGCCATTTGAGTCGGTGATGGGAAAATCTGGAGTGAAAACAAGGCCTTCTGAGCAGTCAGTGCTACCTGTTGATGCAGATTTTTTGCTGGTTACAGATAGCTCCTCAGAGGAGGATTCAGAGACAGATGACCAGTCGTATTCCCCCCCCCCCCCCCCCCCCGAGGTGTATGCTCTAACTTGGCAGGGTTATATTACTCATATCATGCATATGGTGTCTTGCATTGCCATGCCATCTGCTTAGATTAGACATGCTTTGTGTGAATGCCTCTTGTTTGCTTTCTATATCAGATATGTGAATTATGCAATGCCATGTTTTTAGCCAGTTATCATATATGTGAATTATGCACCGCCATCCTGTGTAGCCAGGCATCATATATGTGAATTATCTCATGCCATCCTTTTTTTTCATTACGTATTCCATTTGTCGACAATCTATGTATATTGAACTACTCTTCATGTGTATCAGCCATTTGAGCCGGTTATGGAAAAATCTGGTGTGAAAACAAGGTCTTTAGAGCAGGCAATGGTACCTGTTGAAGCATATATCTTGATGGTTACAGATAGCTCCTCAGAGGAGGATTCAGAGACAGATGACCAGTCCTATATCCCACCTGAGGTGTATGATCTAACTTGCAATGTTTAAATTTCTCATATCATGCATATGGTGTCTTGCATTGCGTAGTTTAGACATCATATACACAATATTCAATGCCATCTGCTTAGTTTAGAGATCATACATGCGAGTGCCAACTGCTTAGTATATGAATCAATTATGTGAATTATATCATGCCATCTTGTATACTTAGACAACATGTATGTGAATTATTTCATCCTAACCTATTTTAGAAAGACATCATATAGTTTTGTCATGTCATCCTATTTAGATACTCGTCATATGTTGAATTATGCCATTATATCATGTTAAGTTATCCATCATATATCTGAAACTGTGTCATTCTATCATGTTTAGTTAGCCATCATATATGTGAAATTGTGTCATGCTGTCCTGTTTGGTTAGACAACATATATGTGAATTACCACATCTGTCTATCATACAATGTCTGTACATTCAATTTCTTTTCTTGTTTATTAGCCATTTGAATTGGAGGGGGTGATGGTAGTATCTAAGGGAGTAAAAACCCGTTCTTCACAAAAGACGGTGCTACCCATCGATGCAGATAGAACCATGGTCGTACTGGCCCACGAACTAGCCCCACCACACACAATTGAGACTCTTTCAGATTATACACTTACACCATTGGACAGAGAACTAGCTACACCCCATCTAACCCCAACCCCAGAAGATAGTAACCCACTTCTAGTTGACACACCACCATGTCCACCATAGAGTACCCCCACACGAGCAGTTTGTAAAGCAAATGCAGTGCCCAAAGCACGAAGACCACCACAGCGAACCCAAACTCCACGTTTAAAGCAGAAGAGCAACTGTTCTCAGGTCAGATTCCGTAGGTATGGTCCATACTCCTTTGCTCTTGCATCACTGTATTTACTCATACCAACTAATTTTGAATTTGAAGGATCCAATTGAAACTCCAATGGCGCAACAGGTATTTTTTAAACCTATTTCTTTAACTGGATTGTTGTTCTAACTTCTTGCTCTATGTTGATTTTAGTTTCAGTTGTATAAACAGTTATGTTCTCATGTCAACATTACAAGTGTTGTCAGTGCTGTGTAGTTTCCCACAATTATATTCTGTCTATGTTGTTGTGTCTTAAAAAGATATGATTTGAACTGTGTCTCTATCTTGATTTGGCAACATAAACTAGAATGATATAGACAATACAGTGACCATAGTACATAGATATATGTTTGTTTCATGCTGTTATCCTATCCACCTTACTACTGAACCGGTTTACCAAAATAAGTTTCATATACTACATGCTAAACTTGTGGTGTGTCTGCTTGTTTCTCTTGTAGAATGCGAACAGAATATTGGAGAAGAGCACCCCATTATGCAATGGTAGAGAAATTAATGCAGATAAGGTTCAAGATAGTGAGACAACCCTGTTGGTCTCCAAGGAAGGTGATAAAAGCTATCTTGTAGACAGTGAGACAACCCCAAAGTCCTGCGTTGATGTAGTGTTCGAGTTACTGGCCACTACCGCTGGCAAAAGCTCTTCGAACTCGCTGCCTGAATCACTTCGGCTTCTTCAGTCTCAACTACAAGCTGAAAGGCATTAGTCAGCTGTGCTGCGGCAAGAAGCCAAAGGACTGAGGAAGTCCCTGCAGAATTCAGATGCATACTTTCTGGTGCAACAGCAAGCGCTGGATGATTTTAGCGCCAAACAAGAGAAAACTAATAAGCTTGCTAAGGTTCTTGCCAGCATGGTGGGTATCCAGGATATCATTTCTTGAGCTCTTCTGAAGTGGTTTCAGTTCTGGACTTGTTTTGCTGCCGTGTTTATTTTCATTGGTGGCCAATTTAGGCGCCCAGTGTATGTAATATGCTGCTTTGTTCACTATATTTGCACTGGTGGCGAACTTTGATGCCCAGTGGATGTAATATTTGTAATAGCCGTAATAGCCTAGCGTAAGTTGCTTGCTTATTTATTTTCTTATTGTCTTGTTTATTTTTTTGCTTGTAGTCGCTGCAGTTCTTTTTTCGTGGTAACCTTTTTATTTAGAACTAGGCCACAATAACCATGGGCAATATATGCCTGCTGTAGTGGGCCTCCTAAGGTCCGTATGATCCATGGGCCTTCTACGGGCCGTAGATTCAATGGGACTTCTATGGGCCGTATGATCAATTAGCCAAACATGGGCCGTACTTTCGTGGACAATTAACGGACCGCAATATGGGCCGTAAACGGGCTATAATGGGAATCGTCTGTTTATGTGGGCCAACCATAATGGGCCGTTAATAGGCCCATGTGTACAACGGGCTTAATTCTATCGGCATGCATAACGGGTCGTTAATGGGCCATATTTGATGACGCTATGAAAATGGCCCAACGGATTAAAGGGCCATAGACAGGCCGACTTTAACCATGGGCTGAATATGGCCCACAAGCGGAACAGGCCAGTAACGGGCCATGAGTAATCGAATGCCGGAAATGGGCCCTCAGAAGGCCGAAAGATAACACGGGCTGAAACGGCCCAATGGAATAATGGGCCGTTAATGGGTATAAAGTGATACACTGTTCATTATGGGCCAGTTTCACCACGGGCCGTTTATGGGCCAAGATTTACCAAGCGCCTCATATGGGCCGAAAGACGTCATGGGCCATACATGGGCCAGAAGTTACATCGGGCCGGAATCATATTGGACGGCCCATATGGCGCTACTGGGCCTAATTTGGATAGGCTATAACGGGCCGTGAGTTAGCGGGCTGTAAATGGGCTATACGAGCAGGCCATTAATAGGCCTTCCGTGGGCCGGGTCGCTACCTTTTGACTAAGTTAAACGGGCCGGCCTTTTGACCTGAATAGGCCACTGTTGGGCCGAGCCACATGTCGACGTATCATAGGCGCGTCCCATCCATTCGCTGGATGACATCTGTCATAGCACTGAGCCGACACGTGGATACTCTGGCGAATGAGAATTTTACACATGGAAAATCCCCATTGGTCGGGGCTGTTAATGGGTTATCGGATCCAAATCGGAACCCGATAGCTTAACGGCGACCCGTTATGGTGGATGCCATGTGTCGGTTACCCCTGACGAAAACACTTTCATGACGCGTGATTTATCGTCATGGAAGTGGACACTTCTGTGATGATAATTTTGGTATTGTCATGGAACACTTCTACGACAGCACAGGTATGACTATCTTGATTCTGTCATAAAATTGTCATCGATGTACATGCATGACAGAAAACGTGACCTACTGTGACAAACACGTATCATCACGGAAGTGTATATTTTTTGTAGTGTGAGTAGTTTACCACAGACCTACGGGTCCATAGCTAGTAGCTAGATGGCTTCTTCTCTCTCTTTGATCTTCAATACAATGTTCTCCTCCATGTTCTTGGAGTTCTATTCGATGTAATCTTCTTTTGTGGTGCGTTTGTTGAGATCCGATGAATTGTGGATTTATGATCAGATTATCTATGAATATTATTTGAGTCTTCTCTGAACTCTTTTATGCATGGTTAAGATAGCTTTGTATTTCTCTCCAATCTATTGATTTGGTTTGGCCAACTAGATTGATCTATCTTGCAATGGCGGAGGTGCTTTGTTTTGGGCTCAATATTGCGGTGTCGTCACCCAGTGACAGAAGGGGTAGTGAGGCACGTATTTGTATTGTTGCCATTAAGGATAAAAATCTGGGGGTTTTTACCATATTGATTGGATCTATCCCTCTACATCATGTCATCTTGCTTAAGGCGTTACTCCGTTCTTGTTAACTTAATACACTAGATGCATGCTGGATAGCGGTCGATGTGTGGAGTAATAGTAGTAGATGCAGGCAGGAGTCGGTCTACTTGTCACGGACGTGATGCCTATATTCATGATCATTGCCTTAGATATCGTCATAACTATGCGCATTTCTATCAATTGCTCAGCAGTAATTTGTTTACCCACCATATGTGTTCTTTCAAGAGACAAGCCTCTAGTGAAAACTATGGCCCCGGGTCTATTTTATCATATTATTTTCAGATTTATAAAACCAAAAACCCCAAAATACCTTGCTGCAATTTATTTACTTTTATTTAGTTTTGCACTTTTATTTATCTTTTATACCTATCTCCATCAGATCTCATCCTTGCAAGTAACCGTGAAGGGATTGACAACCCCTTTATCGCGTTGGGTACAAGTATTTGTTTGTTTGTGTAGGTGCTATCATTGGAGACTTGTGTGTTCCTCTTACTAGATTGATACCTTGGTTCTCAAACTAAGGGAAATACTTATCTCTACTTTGTTGCATCACCCTTTCCTTTTCAAGGGAAAAACCAACGCTAGCTCAAGAAGTAGCACACTCTGTGTTCATACAATTGATTACAAACGATATTAACTCAATTCATAACATACAAGAATGGGTCGATTCAATATGATCGTTCTTTCAACGTCATAATCTCAATGTTGTTTTAGGACTATCGTTACACTTAACAATATCGTAAGATCCAGAAAACGTGATCACCAACAACACTTGAGCTTGTCCCAGAGGCAAGACTAGGATGCTTTTGTTTTACCATTTATCATTCCACACGTGCATATGAGTTTTCCACCGAATCGCATATTCCAGGATCATAGCAGTTATAGCATGAAATATAAACACTTAATTATGAATATGAAAATATAGTAATACAATATTATTGCCTCTAGGGCATATTTCCAACATGTTGCACCCCAACACAATGGGCCAATGACTCTGCAACTACTCTGTTGTTCAGAGGTACTACTGGTCTATTGTAAGTATTAAATTTGACCAGTGTGTAATTTCATTTTGATTTGTACATTGGTCAGTCCCCTAGCGATTCTTTGCCGCGAACTCTTTTTTGTACTTTGATTTGTTTTTGTTCTTGGTACAACTTAAGACCATCATGTCATATTAGCTTACATTGTCATTTTTTTAAAGACACATGATCAGGTCTTAGGGCATAGCCTTTCCTAATTTTAGATTAGCTATCTCGTCTCAAAGTTTATACATTATAAAGAAAAGTTGTTATCGCTAGGCTATTATCATAATTATTCTATTGCTAATCTAGGAACTTTCTAGTGTACAACAAAAGAGCTTGACGGGGATATGCCTAATGGGATTTTATAATTATCTCGGCGCTTTGCGAGGCCTTTTTGATTCCGCTCCATTGGTTGATGCAGTTTGAAGGGATGAAGGAGTGCTTCCTCGCCAAGCTCATTGTGAAGTGTGGTCGTTGGGTCATTTCCAAGGTCTCCTTTTTATTTTGAAATCGCGTGCTTAAGCTGGGTTGTCGTGGATGTTGTTGCTTCTTGTTGCTTGCTCTATTCATTCTAGACTGCACCCGATTACGAGAAGGGAAGGGAGAGACTTCTTCAGTTAAGTTGGTTCATTTCTTTTATTTTAAAAGATTCAACTTGTTATGTTTGTTTGTTCTAGATTCTAGAGATTTAAAGCAACATGCAGTTGTTTCTACATAATACATTAATACTTAAATGCTCACAACAGTCCAGAAGAATGATGGTGTGGCATGTGACCGCTTCATGCCGTTCAACTTCTCCATGAACGTCATCTACATCGATGTTACAGAGATCAACAAGAGAATTATACATCATTTTGTTGCACTCACTTACAAGATTATTTGCTTACAAGAGTCTAGCACTTAGGTTGTGTATAAAGTATGTATTTTGGAGAAGTATATGTGTGGAAATTAGCTCGTCTTGTAGGTAGGTAGTCTTGTTTCATCAAGTTTTCCTCATTTCCTCAACTTCTGGATTAAGAGATGCATGTGACGTTTCCCCCTATTTCTGACAGGTTTAGTAAGTCCAGAAATATACAGAATGAGCCTATATCCCTGGAAGACCAGAGCTACTTGGTTGGTTCATATGAAATACCAGTTTTGCATAATTGAAAATTGCACACGGGACTAACTTGTGCTCATCAGTTGGAACAACTTCACAAGATTTTCAAGCTATGTGGTATACTCCAGGTAGAAATTTACGAGAAGGAACTTGTGGTTGATTCCACACTTGATACCCTGGGGGGAGTGGTACCACTCAGCTAGAAGCTTTGCTAGCTAAACATGAAGAGTCCTCTTTGAAGTGTATAGTGTTCCCTATGTGGCTATGTAGACTTTTGTAGCAATCAATGTTGCAAAGAATATAAAGGTTTGCCTGCTCTTTGTTGAATGACTTTTTGAATGAAGTGTGATCTGGATTGCATGTAGTTCTTTAATCAGATCTTACACTTAATGTGTTTTTCATAACCTAGCCATTCATATTCTGTTCATACAAATGTATTGTACTAATGAGTTCAGTTTGTAAGCTACCCTATTGCACATGTCATGAAGTTGATGAAACGACTACCAGATGAGTGTGTCCTACTCTGACACCGCTTAGCGCATAACAGTACATAGCACAGGCTAACATTACATACAATACAAAAAGTGAAAGGGGCGCATCCCACCTGGCACCACCGAACTTCCTCTCAGGCGGCGCAGCAGGGGTGTGCCCCAACCACTAGTATAGTGCATCGTCGGCTTACAAAACTCAATTCGCTGGTCTTGTGCACTCCAGCTTACATGACTTGGTTTGGAAGGTATAGTCGCCCCCAAGGTGCAAATTCTTTGTCTGGCTTGTCACTCAAAACATAATTCGAACGGTTGATAGACTCCAACACCGAGGGTGGCCCAACTGTGATTGATGCCCTCTGCAACCAAGTGCAGGAAACGGCGACCTGCCTCATCTTCAAGTGTCGGTTCACGCGAGTTTGGAACCAGATGTTCGCTTGGCTAGATCTCAAAGCGAACATGGGGCCTAGCATGGCTTTCCAATGGCCAGGGAATGTTGGAAAGGGGTCATCAGTATTGCACATGAAAAGAAGGCTTTTCCCTCCCTGATTTTATCTTATTGTTTGGGAGATTTGGAAAGAAAGAAATGCACGTGTCTTCAAAAATAAAGCAGAGGGCTGGCCAGATGGCGCTCTCCTCCTCCCTCCCCATCCCTCTTCCCCGTCCTCGTCCCCTACGGCGGCGCGCCCCTCCTCTCTCGCATTGTCGCTGGTAACCCCTCCGGCTGGCGCCCCCTGCCTCTGGCTCCCGCGGGCCCCGACTCCCTGGCGGTCCCTCCTTCCTCCCTCTCTCGGTCGATTCCCTGCGCCCCGCGGTCGTTCAATAGGTTTTGGGCGCTGGGCACTGATGATGAGGAATCTGCCTCCGACTCAGACCCCTCATCCCCGGCTCCTCTCTGGACGGTGGCTCCGGTGCCCGCAAGGGTGGCGCCGGCGCGCATGCGGAAGTTTGCGCCGGGGGGTCGCGACCGGCCGGTTTTCTCCTCATCGGCAGATCCTGGCTGGGTCCACGTGTCTCGTCGGCGTCGGTCTTGTGGTAAGGTGCCCGTTATCTCGCCGGATCATGGTGTCTTGGGGCCAGGACCAGGCCGCTGCGCTTCTCTGGTGGTGGTGAATTGTTCCTCCTCCCCTTCTGATGCGGAGCATCCTATGATCATCCCCATGTACACTACGTCTACTCTCCAAGCCCCAAAAGGACATAAGACGAGACCTCAAGTATACGCCATTGGACACAAGGTTAACTCGCTCCTCTCCGAACCTTCACTTTCCACATGTGAGACATGGCTACTACCTCAAACATATGTGCTATGCATGACCAGGAACCAAGAGGAAGACCATGGAACAGCTAGGAGCATTGGACAAGACGGCGAGGGGTCGGAGCAAGAGAAGGAGCTGCCTGCAAGCCACAACTCTCGGACGACCGGTCCATACCAGACGTCCGACGCCTGGAGTTTCCACCCGCCAGAACACCCACTGCTGCTGAAGTCTACAGTGAACGGACGACCGCCAGACGCCGGACGTCCGACACGCGTCAGCCACCGGACGACCGACACCGACCGGAAATCCGGTGCCACCTATCCAGAGCCAAAACTCCGAACGTACGACAAGTACCGGACGACCGGATCCTCGCGAGCCACCAACGTCCGGTACCTGTCGGACGACCGACGCCTGTCTGTGCGTAGAGTATCAGGCCGAGGCCCATATATCCCTCACTTACCCCTTCGTTGCCCTAGACTATATATACTCCTCCACCTCCTCCTAGTTAGGGTTAGCATTGTGATAGCTCATTTGAGAGATAGAGCTTTGCTCATCCATCCGGATCTACTCTACCGAGAGAGACCGCGGCCTCTACGGAGAAGATCCATCTTGGATTCAAGACCCCTAACGGGAAGATCTATCTAGGATATCATCAAGACCTCCTCACGGAGATGAACTAGCTACTTGTATCATCCTTTGTTGATCGTGGATCGTGTATCTCTTTGTGTTTCGAGGATCTAGCACATGTGTAATCGAATCTTGTTGGTTTGAGTGAATCCTCTCGTGTTTTTCGTGTTCTCCGCGGGATCCGCTCCAATCATGAAAGATCGGGCATCTAGGGTTCTACCCTACATCATCTTGGATCAGAGCCAGCTTGCTCATGATCATCTTGGATCAGAGCAAGGTTGATCACGAATTTGGAGCCCCTGCCCCCTCTTTTTCTAGCCTTCTTTTGTTGATTTTGTCCCAATTTCGAAAATTCCCCACGAAAAATAGCCCTAATTTTTTTTGTGATTTGTTGGTTTGATGATGTTTTGTTGATTTTGATCCATGGATTTGCTTGGTTTCAAGTGGATCTAACTTTCCCCCAAGTTTCCCCAATTTCCATCCACGAAATCTCCTCAATTTTGACCCTAAAATCATCCATTTCCGCCCAAAATCGCGTCCCGGATCTGAAATTTCGCGTTGACCCCGACCCACCGGACGACCGACGTTTTCTCGGACGTCCGACGCCCCCGGAACCACCGGGCGACCGGTACTTACCGGAAATCCGACACCCGTAACCAGGGCTGAAATCTCGGACTTCCGACCTTTTCCGGACGTCCGACGACCGGACATCCGACACCTCTCGGACGTCCGACACCTGTAGATATTGACTTCGCTGAAATCTTGTTTCGGCCGTAACTAATTCATCCGGACTCCGATTTTTACGTTCTTTAGCTCGTTTCGAAGCTCTTGACATCCCCCATCCCACAAAAATACTTCCAATATCATTTGACTCCATCAAATTTTTGGAACTTTGGCATCTTTGCCTAGAGCCTTCACCACATCATTCGCATAGCCATCACCGACTTCCGCAACCTAACCCATTTTGTTTCATCTACCATTTGTGGTTGTTTGAGTTGTGATTCGTGTCTTCTAAGGTGTTTCGGCTACTTAGGGATGATTGCTTCTTCATAAACCACCACCATAACTTCCGCATAGGCTTTCCCACCATACACTTCCGCCACCCCAACTTAACCCAATTTTGTTTGTGTTGTGAGTTGTGTCTCCTAAGGTGTTTCGGCTACTTAGGGACCGTGCTTTCAACTCTGACACCATGTATAGCCCATCATACCCTTCCGCCATCTTAACCCATTTTGACCGGGTTTCCACCAATACTTCCGCAACCACCACCGCTTTTCCGCTACCACCATTTGACATTTGCCTTTGAGATTTTGAGTTCGTGGTTTTTTCCATTTCCTAAGGTGTTTCGGCTAATTAGGAACGGGTCTACATCGAGAACACCGCCACTCATCATCGCGACGAGGTCATCATCGTACATAAGGACGGTAACCTTGACGACACCATTGTATATTCCCCTTGCAATTGCATTGATAACCCCTAGCCCATTTTGCGTCACTTGCCTATCGAGACTAGCCATTTGAGTATTGCCGGCAACGTTACTTGTGCACATTAGTGATCATCGGTCCGACCTTCCATTGCATACATACCATATCATATTGGTATCATCTTGGTATCATCATATCATCCCGTGTGCCACAAGTTTGTTCCCGCACATACACAATTGCTATCTTGGTTTGTGCATTTCGTATAAGTGGCCATACAAAAAAAAGAATAAGCTTTTAAGCAAAGAAAAAGAGTGAACAAAGAGCTTGTAAGCAAGTGCCATAGCATCATACCACATTGCATATAAGATTGTCATACTCGATCATCTTGGATCATCTCACCCTGAACCATACATACATAGTATACTTGGGATAGAAGTCATTGCATTTTTGCATCCTATAGGTTGTGCACAAGTGTCGTATCCTCCTATTGAGCAATCGTGCTAGCGTCTCTCTAGAGTTGTGCAACAAGGGCATTTTCCGTGGATTCCATATTTTGAGTTCATTCCTTGGTTGCACGACCCCATTTATCTATCCGTGTGTGTGTTTCTGTGTGCCACATATTGCTATTGGTCTACTTGTTTCACTTGCGAATTTATGAATCTCTTTCAACATTATTGACTCTTGCTAACATTTTGCATTAAATTTTTGTGCCACTATCCTCACCGAGCTCCACCATAAGCTTTATTTGTGTAGGTGTGAGAAATTGACGAGATCGGTACCAATTGTGTTATTTCCTTGTTACATCATTGAGTGATCATTGATCCATTCTCAACATCGGTCAAGATACATTTGGTATAGTTCTCTCCTTTCTTTCACTCATATTTGCTCGAGTCTTGTGATGGATAGGCAACGCATTTCATCTCCGGTATTCGACGACAACGACAGCGTGAAACAACTACATCACCAAAGCGTCCATCTTCGATCTACAACGACAAATGCAAGGCGCACAATCAAGATTGAGAGAGCGCATCGACAATCTCGCCATCGACATACGACACTCCGAAGCACATACAAGAGACTACTTCGATAACAAGCTTTCCGCACAAAAGGAGAAGCAAGATGCAAGGATGGAAGAGATTCGGGCCTTGGTCAAGTCTACTTCCCCTTCGTAATCTTGAAGGCGGCGGCGACCAAGTCGATCATCTTCGGAGCGCCCAAGCGATGCAAGCGCAATTTGTCCACGTCCACATCTCCATGGTGACCACCATCACATTCGTGATCCACATCGTCATGAAGGGCAAGTCACCTCCAAGCAACATGTGCATGACGACGACGAACGACATCTACTACGAGTTCAAGCATGACAACGACACCATCAAGATGAAGATGCCCCACATGTCACAAACCTACATGTCCCAACAAGCTCTACATCAAGCCACAGCCAAACTTCATGAGCACAAGAGAAGACCGCGAGACAAGCACCACCAAGAGGAAGCTATGGCTACCACCACCACTTCGGCATCTTCGCCAAGTGCTATCAAGGCATCTTCGCCTTCGGATGTGCGGCATCTTTGCCTACTTCCCATGAGTATGCCTACATCGACATCATCAAGTCCAAGGCGACCACCTACAAGTGAGGGCGCCACTTCCATCTTCGGAAGCCCCTCAAGAAAGATGGCCGAACATGGGAAATTCCGGTCATGGAGACGAGCTACGAGGTGCCACATCATATGGGCCTCCAACAACAAGACGGTGACAAGAAGGTTGAGCTAGGGCCATCCCCTTCGACCACGGCGACGAGCATGAATCTCTCCAACAACATGAAGACGATGCCCATATTGGACTCACACTCCGAGTCAAGCTACAAGACCGCACATGAGACTTTATCTTTTGTCTCGGAGGAGAGTGATGATTTGCCACCTCCTACGGCATTCATCTTTGCAGGCGTTATGGATGAGGAGGTTGAGCATGGGACTATCCCTTCAACCAAGACAGCGATAGGAGTTGAGTTTGGAGACATTTGCACCTACATCTCTCTGACACCCACATATGACGAGATGCCCCAATTGCCATGTGAGGAGAGCCACCACCCCATGAGTGAGATGAGTGACTCCACCATATGCGACATTGAGTGCATTTCCTATGAGAGGATGAGAGTGACCACCACTAGCCCCACACATGAGAGCATGCCACACATCCTATGTGAGGGTGAGAGCCATTTGAGTGACTCCACCAACCATATGAGTGAGAGCATCTTACCGGGAGTGAGTGAGCCACACCACTTAGTGAGTGAGGTAGTTGATAGGGCATGTGAGGCCACTATGATTTCTAACGACTTAACCTCTACTCCGAGTGTGTTTTCTTCTTTGGTGCTAGGTCTCCTACATGACGACATGCCTATCCTCGACGAGTCCATACCTCCAATGGAGACGACGATGGCCATGATGGACGATATTGCACCCCTCACATGGTACCATCAAGTTGATAAAGATATTTACAAAGTGTCAATTTTGGCAACCTCACCTACAACACATGAGTGGAGCTCTAAAGGTAGCATAGGTGATGGTACCTCTCTTGTCCCACTAGTGGACTATCTTGCCATCGATTGTTCCCATGATGTTGATCACCTTATGGATTCACCACATACTATGTCTTCTACATGCTTAGATATGCCACCCATTTATGATGAATATGATGATGAGCATGTTGAATTGCCTAGTTGTGATGCTATGCTCCATAGGATATCATGTGAAAATTCTATTGGTCACGTCATGTTTGACAATCCTTTGAACTTGTCATATGCTATGAGTAAGATCTCCCATATTGCATCATTTCAATCTCAACATAGTAACTATGCATGCCCCATTAAAATAAATCACATTTGCACTTATGGCATAGATGACGAGATGATGGTCATTGGCTTTTGTTTTTCTTGTGATGATATTGCTAAGCTTCCTTTACATGATTTGCGCAATTCATCTACTATGCCATGCCATGATCACATTGTTCCGAATATGCTTTGTTTTGGATGTTGTCAATATTCTCCATGTGATGTTTCCACTAATGCTCATGAGGAGACCCCCATAGTTTCCTCATACATATTAGGAGATTTTGATGCATTCCATACTTTGCATGTTTCCCATGATTGTGTGCACCATATGCATTCCATGAATAACAATGCTCTACATATTTCTCATCATGCATTACACAATTTGAGTCTCCATTATGCTATACATAACAACAAACCCATCATGATGGATGACATGTTTCTATATCACGCATCCCATCTATTTGAGCATTGGATATTTTGTGCTAACCAACACATGCACGTGCGCATCATGATGGATGATGTGTACATCTACCACGCACACACAATTTTCCCTTTGCCTTTGTTTTGTGTAGGTACTCACGTATACTCGTCAACCTCTCAATCCCAAGAGTTGACGAAATGAGCTCTTGAGAGCAACGATGACTTGGGATCCCGTGGACTATCCTTACCACCGTTCCCTTCGCGCAAGGACTACACGCATCTCTTTTACTTGGCTCTCACACGGCTATGGGCTATATATCACTTGTTACTTTATGCCCATTGTATCATGTTCACTTTGCATGTTATGCCTCTTTCCATGCCTTTGTCATGCAATTGTGACCCTTCCTTGCACTTACATATGATTCACCATTATACTACTTCTATGTGTATTTGCATGCTTGGTGGAGATCCTTGTTGCTATTGCCATGTTTACCATGTGCCACATGCTATTATTGATTCTTGTGTTGGGAGAGTCATGATGTCCCATTGCTATTTACATATGGCCTCTCGCCAATACATTAATGATATTTTGCTCATATCTTGCTTTCATGCTTGTGATATGTCATGTGCATTATTCATGACCACTATTTGTACACATGACATGCTTGCCATGATTCCTTCTAGTACGTTGCATCTTCGCACTACTAGCTTGCTTGACTTGAACACTATGATTGCTTGCTTTGTCGCATCACCCATGTTCCATTCTTACTCTCTTTCTTGGGTTGATGACATATATATTCATGCCTCTCACATGATTTGTCTTGATCATTGTCTCTTGTCTCCATTAGTTGCACCTTTCATATGCCATTGTAGTGAGTGCACCCATGCTATGCTTATTGATCTTGGAGACTTGGACATATTACTTGTGATGCATGCTTGTTTGATTAAGCTTAATCTCTTTGGTTGTTCTAGCATCTTATGCCTACATACCACACCCTTGTACTTTCTTATTATAAGAATGATGCAAACACTTGTTGGGTATTTCACCACACGAATGCATTTGCACTAACCTCATTTGTTTTTCCGAGTGTTTGTCATGTTCTTTCATTTTGAAGGATTCACAAGGCGGTACCATCATGAGACATATTGGCCATGTGAAGGCATACAAGATGCGCAACTCCAACATTTTCGACACCCTCATAAAGGTGAACTCCTTCCCTTTGAGTCATCCTCAAATATGCATATTGGATGGACCATTCTTTCATTGTTGTTTCCTTCTTGTTGTCTATATGATACATCTCATGAACGGAGGAGCGACATTGGAGATGGACCCCATGGACCTTCAAGTTGAGGAGTGCTCGGACTTATTGGAAGCACCACTGGACCACCACTTCTACCACGACATAGAGATTTGGTACAACACACCCCATAACAAATTTGCATCTTATGCATGGATTGACTAACATTATGCTTGTCTTGTCGCATCTATTTCCATGTCATCCATGATATATGAGCTTGTGCACTTCCTTAGCAAATTTGTTGTGATCTACCTTGATGGCATATACATACACCATAATTATTACATTGCCCACCGTCAATTGCATGATAACATAATCACTTTGAGCATCCATTGCCATAATCATGCTATTGATAAACCGTCTCACTATGACATAATTTTGCACAATGGTCGCATTCATCATATTCACAACACCTTTGTGCATGCCTCGAATGAATTTGACAACATGAATGCTTTACATGTCATTTCACATCTTTTGATTAAGCATCTTGTGCCTTGTCTTGAACAACTCCATTGGATGACCTCATGCTTACTTGATGGACACCTTGTGTGCGCTAACCATTGTATTTCCGAGTGTCGTTTGTGTTTGCTCTTTTTGCATGTATACCACTCCGGCGACACCTTGGAGTACTTGGATTGCGCAATGTCTTCCACTCCGTCCAACTACAAGTCCGTCCACGACAACCGTTTCCATGGTGATGAGGATCACGATCCGAGGTCGGATCTTTCCCAAGGGGGGGAGATGATGCGAAGCATCCTACGATCATCCCCATGTACACTACGTCTACTCTCCAAGCCCCAAGAGGACATAAGACGAGACCTCAAGTATACACCATTGGACACAAGGTTAACTCGCTCCTCTCCAAACCTTCACTTTCCACATGTGAGACATGGCTACTACCTCAAACATATGTGCTATGCATGACCAGGAACCAAGAGGAAGACCATGGAACAGCTAGGAGCATTGGACAAGACGGCGAGGAGTCGGAGCAAAAGGAGCTGCCTGCAAGCCACAGCTCTCGGACGACCTATCCATACCGGACGTCTGACACCTGGAGTTTCCACCCGCGGCTGCTGAAGTCTACAGCGACCGGACGACCGCCAGATGCCGGACTTCCGACACGCGTCAGCCAGCGGACGACCGACACCGACCGGAAATCCGGTGCCACCTATCCAGAGCCAAAACTCCGGACGTCCGACAAGTACCGGACGACCGGACCCTCGCGAGCCACCGGACGTCCGGTACCTATCGGACAACCGACGCCTATCTGTGTGCAGAGTATTGGGCCGAGGCCCATGTATCCCTCACTTACCCCTTCGTGGTCCTAGACTATATATACTCCTCCACCTCCTCCTAGTTAGGGTTAGCATTGTGATAGCTCATTTGAGAGATAGAGCTTTGCTCATCCATCCGGATCTACTCCACCGAGAGAGACCGCGGCCTCTACGGAGAAGATCCATCTTGGATTCAAGACCCCTAACGGGAAGATTCATCTAGGATATCATCAAGACCTCCTCACGGAGATGAACTAGCTACTTGTATCGTCCTTTGTTGATCGTGGATCGTGTATCACTTTGTGTTTCGAGGATCTAGCACATGTGTAATCGAATCTTGTTGGTTTGAGTGAATCCTCTCGTGTTTCCTCTCGTGTTTCCCCTCGTGTTTTCCCTCATGTTCTTCGTGTTCTCCGCGGGATCCGCTCCAATCGTGAAAGATCGGGCATCTAGGGTTCTACCCTACATCACCTTCCCTGGCTTCTGCGGTGGGGTCGCCAGCGGGGCCGTGCTCGCCGGCGTCGGCGGCTTCGGGGAAGGCGCTAACCCTAGATCTGCCGACTAGCCAGGGGGCTAGTGGGCCCCTGGTGCGGCTGGTCCGGTTCCCATTGGGCCTGGTGGGCCTTCCCTTCTCTCATCCCTTGTCTTATTCCCTCCCCTCCCTGACCTGGGCCTTGGGCAGCGGGTGGCCCATCCCCAGCCTGTCTTGGCCGCCCAGGCCTCCTCTGGCGGCCTCGGCCTGGCCAGTTCTGGGTATTTATGGGTCCACAAGGGTGCCCCCCCATTTCTAGGGTTCCCTGCTTCCAAATCCGACATGCGTCGGCTGCGCTTCCCCATTCACACCTTTCTCAGATCCACTCCTCCTCCTCCCCTCTCCCTCTCGTTCGCGGCAGTGCTCTCCATGGATCGGTTGTGGGGTTCCTTCAGTGAGGCCGTCTCCGGCCAAAAGCGTCAGCTCGAGGGTTCGGCGGAGGCGGGCACGGATCTGGAGTACGAGGCAGCTCTCCGATCCAAGCTCGAGGCGGAACAGGCGGCGCGCGAGCAGGTGGCTCGGGAGCCCGAAGCCTGGGCGGCCGGGTCGGAGTAGCTGCAGCGCGACGAGCGGGCCCGCTCGGAGGCGGCCTTGGCGGAGGGTGTCGGCTCCATGTATCCTGGCTCTGGTGGTGGTGGTGCCTCGGATCTGGCTGGTGGTGCGTCGTGGTGGCCTTCGGATCCTTGGGAGGCTGCTGCGGCGGCGGCTAGCGAGGCGGGTGCTTCCGCCTCTGCTTCTCGTCCTCCTCCTCCTCCTCCTCGCGGGTCGTCGACTCTGTCGCGGGCCACGACTCATGCGCCGGTGGCGGGCGCGGGCTTTGGTGGTCGCTAGGCGCCTCACGGCGGGTCCGGCCCTCCTCCTATGGGGTCCAAGGGTCGTCACTTCCCCTCCAGTGGCCCAGGCTCATCTTCTCTTGGCCTCGGAGATGGCATCCTTCCCCCTCCCCCTCCTCCTCCGTCCCGTCCACCTCCATCCAGCCAAATCTCCAACTCCACGCTCACCTGTTTTGCTTGCCACCAACCTGGTCACTTCCAATCCCGCTGCTTCAACCCCCCTTCTGCCTCATATGTAGGGAGGAGGGCCACCTCACTGTGGATTGTCAAAAGCGGTGCAAACATGCTTCGTTCATTCACTATGGCCTTGGGCTTCCGGGCTGCTCCTTCTTTGCCCTCGATAGTGACATTCCGCAGGTGGTTGTTGCTCCTGCCCTATCCAATGCTGCCGTCATCACAGTCAAGGATCAGAGGATCTCTCCCCAAACCCTCCTGTATGAGCTCAAGTTGTGGGATGTTGATGGATGGGACTCGCAGATCCGTCAGCTATCGGAGTTCGAGTTTGCTGCCATTTTCCCTTCTAAAGAGAGTCTCAAGATGATTTCCTCATGTACTAGTTTCACTCTCCCGCTTAACCAACTCATTGTTTCTGTCAAGGCTGCATCCAACGGTTCCAAGTCTGTTCCCCCGCTCTCGGATATCTGGGTCCTTGTTGATGATGTTCCTCCTGCCCTTTGCTCCACTTCCTTTCTTATGGCCTTTGGAGTTTTGATTGGCAAACCTATCGAACTTGACTCTGAATCCTTGCAGATCCTAGGCCCGGCTCATATCAAGGTGTGATGTGTTGATCCTCTTTGTGTCCGTGGTGCCATTGATGTATTTCCTTCCTCTGCTGGCTTTCGCCTCCGGGTTCGTGTCGAGGGGGCGGAGAACCTCCATGCTCCGCCTCCCCTCCACCCCCTAGGCCTTCCCCCTCTGACAATCATGGAGGTGATGATTATGGTGTGACCAATTCTAGTGGGGGCTCCGACCCTCACTTCACTCGATCTGAATGGGAGGGCTTGGGCTCGTAGGAGTGCGATCTATTTAAGGACAATGCCCCTTTGGATGGTGCGTTGAAGGGGCGGCTGGTGCCAAGTCTTTGGGCCTGGAAGGGCAGGCGACGGCAGCCCTGGGTGCCCCTACCCTGGTGGGAACCCCGGTCTCGGGTGTCTGCTCCAACTTGCCGATGCGCCCCGCTTCTCCATCGCTCTCCGGCATCGAGGATCTCCCCGCTTTGCCTTCCCGGGTCCCGGTTGCTCATGCTAGCAAGAACAAATCGTCTATCAAGAAGTTCTCTGCGCGGAGTAGGGCCTCGGCGGGCTCTAAGCAGTCGGTGGCCGGCTTGTGCCGTCGATTGGATGATGATCCGAGTGCTGCGTCTGGCCCGGCTTCTGCTGCGGCGTCACCTTCCCCGATGGCTCGCACCACGCCCATCCGGTCCCCGACCTCCACTGCCCGCAAGAATGGCAGGGTCCAGAACAGTGGTGAGCGGGTGGCTGATCGGGCGGCGCAACGTGCGGCAGCAAAGGATCTCCCTCCTGCAGGTACCCCACCTCCCCCTCCCCTTGCTCTTTGGTATTTTCCCCTGTTCAGCTGGTTCTTCCTTCGCGTTCGGATGACCACTTGATTCATGTGCTTTTAGATGTGGGTATCACATTTTACTATGGTTTCAGATCCCCTTCTGCAATTCTCGCTCTTGTGTCGGCCAATGAAGTCGCCCAGGCCGCCATTGCTAAAGCCAAAGAGATGGTTGTTTCATGCGGTAACCCTCTGGTTGTGGCCGAAGGGACCACGGGAGATGCTGGTAGGGGCCAGGATCTACCGAACCCTGTCAAACGGGGAACTGCTAAGCGTGCCAAATCCTGCGTTGACTCTGATATGTCTCCAACGTATATATAATTTATGAAGTATTCATGTCATGTTTACAACAATTTTATATGGTTTTGGTATGATTTGGATGGAACTAACCCGGACTAACGCTGTTTTTAGCAGAACTAACGTGGTGTTGTTTTTGTGCAGAAATAAAAGTTCTCCAAATGCAACGGAACTTTTTGATGATTTTTTTTGGAACAAAAGAGGCACTAGAAGCTTCGTGGGAGGGCCAGAAGAGCCACGAGGAGGGCACAACCCACCAGGGTGCGCCAGAGGGGCCTGGCTTGCCCCGGTGGGTTGTGCTCACCTCGAGGCCCATCTTCGCATGATTCCAACGCTGAAAAATCCTATAAATAGAGAAACCATCAGAAATAACCCTAGATCAGAAGTTCTGCTGCCGCAAGCCTCTATAGCCACGAAAAACCAATCTAGACCCGTTCCGGCACCCTCTTGGTTAGATCGATCGGAAAGAATAGCTTGGTGTTATTTTAGTACGAACTCTAGGATAGATTGATCGGAAAGAATAGCTTTGAGGTGGTTTCGTACCCTACAAACATTTTCTTCTTATGTTCTCCGCTAGACAGGAACTTTGGAGTGATTCTTCATCGCACGTTGAGGGATGGTTATATGATCCAATTATATTAGCATTGTTGAGAGATTCCACTAAAGAAAGTATGGACCCTAGGCCTCATTTTCAAGCATTGCAATACCGTTTGTGCTCACTTTTGTTAGTTGCTACCTTGCTGTTTTTTATTGTTCCTATTACAAAAATCAATATCTACTATCATTACTACACTTTTATTACCATCTCTTCGCCGAACTAGTGCACCTATACAATTTGCCATTGTATTGGGTGTGTTGGGGACACAAGAGACTCTTTGTTATTTGGTTGCAGGGTTGTTTGAGAGAGACCATCTTCATCCTACGCTCCCCACGGATTGATAAACCTTAGGTCATCCACTTGAGGGAAAATTGCTATTGTCCTACAAAACTCTGCGCTTGGAGGCCCAACACGAGTCTACAAGAATAAATTTGCATAGTAGACATCAAGCTCTTTTCTGGCACCATTGCCGGGGAGGTGAGTGCTTGAAGGTATATCTTTAGATCTTGCAACCGAATCTTTTAGTTTCTTGTTTTATCACTAGTTTGGTTTATAAAAAGAAATTACAAAAAAATGGAATTGAGGTTGCATCATATTATTCATCTTTATAATGTCTTTCGTGAAAATGATGGAAAGGAAAATTATGCTCAATTGATAGAAGAAGAATTCTATAAAATGTTTGACAAAAAATCTTTGAATGGTGAGCATGATTGCAATGTTGTTAGTATGAATTCTTTGAATATCCATGATGCTAATGATATGCAAAGCTATAAGCTTGGGGATGCTATGTTTGATGAAGATGATATTTTTAGTCCCCCAAGTTTTGATGAGAATATTTACTATGATGAACGCATACCTCCTATTTATGATGATTATGGTGATGACATATATGCTATATTGAATAATGATAACCATGAAACTTGTCATCATGATTTTAATTTCCAATCACATGATAGTTATTTTGTTGAATTTGCTCCCACTACTATTCATGAGAATAAATTTGCTTATGTGGAGAGTAATAAAAAAATTATGCATGTGGATCATGAAAATAATACTTTATGCGATAGTTATATTGTTGAATTCATTCATGATGCTACTGAAAATTATTATGAGAGGGGAACATATGCTTTTACATATTGCAATAATATCAAGTTTCCTCCCTATGTGTTGAAAATCTTGAAGTTTTGCTTGTTATGTCTTCCTGTGCTAGTTGATTCTTGTTCCCATAAGTTGTTTGCTCACAAAATCCCTATGCATAGGAAGTGGGTTAGACTTAAATGTGCTAGTCATATGCTTCATGACACTCTCTTTGTGTTTCAATTCTTATCTTTTATGCGAGCATCATTGAAATCATCATGACTAGCTTAAAAGGCATTAAAGAAAAGCGCTTGTTGGGAGACAACCCCATACTTTTACCTACTGTTTTTGTGTGTTCACATGATTAAGCTACTGTATTAATCATGTTTTATAGCTTTTGTTTCAATAAAGTACCAAGTAAGGCCTTTGGGATAGTGTGGATGATAGTTGACTTGATTCTGTTCAAAAACAGAAAATTTTGTGCCCAGTAACAGAATTTTTCAAAATCACTGGAGCGTCTAAATAATCATAATTTTTTAAATATCATTTATCTACAAATTTCCCACGTTGTCCTAAATTTTCAGAAGTTTTGGATTGCAGAAGTATGACTAAAATTCATATCTTTACGTACTGTTCTGTTTTTGATAGATTCTGTTTTCAATGCATAGTTTGCTTGTTTTATGATTTCTATGGCTTATATTGCTTAATATAAATTGTGGAAATTGTAGGGTACAGTAGGAATTTCATGAGAAAAATTATGAATCTTATATTGACAGTACCAAAGTGAATGATTTGTCTTTATCATACTAACCCATCTCACGAAGTTCCGTTAAATTTTGTGTGTTGGAAGTTTTCAAGTTTTGGGTGAGATATCGATATGAGGAGAATAAGGAGTGATAATACCCTAAGCTTGGGGATGCCCAAGGTGCCCCAAGGTAATATTCAAGGAAGATCCAAGCAACTAAGCTTGGGGATGCCCCGGAAGGCATCCCCTCTTTCGTCTCCAACATTATCGGTAACCTCACTTGGAGATATATTTTCATTCGTCACATGATATGTGTTTTGCTTGGAGCATCATTTTATTTTGTTAGGATTTGATTTCTGTTATTTATATAATGTTTTTCATCTTTTTACTTCAATAAAAATGTCAAGTATAGCCTTTGCCATGCTTATTTTGCAAGTCTATGTGTTGCTGTTTGAAAACAGAAAGTTGCATGCTATTGTGTGAATTCTTGAGAAAAGTCAGAATGTGATAAATATTGAAATTTTTTGAACAATAAGCTATGATAAATTTTATACAGTGTGGTAAATTTTCATAATTTTTGGAGTTAGGGAAGTGTGAGTAAAATTGCACTATTTATAGACTGTACTGTTTAGACATATTGCTGTTGTGTTTGCATTGTTTGCATATGTTTGCTTATTTAATGATTCTATTTGAGGATAGGGCTATTAAATATGCAGAGTCATTTAGTATGCAATGTTAAATAATAATTTTAGTGATTTGCTACAGTAGAGAATGATAATATTTTTGCATTGATTTATACTAACTTATCTCACGATTTCTTGTTGAGTTTTGTGTGGATGAAGTTTTTAAGATTTAGGGGAACCGTGATATAAAAGAAATTAAATAGACACAAAAGCTCAAGCTTGGGGATTCCCAAGGCATCCCAAGATAATATTCCAAGAAGTCTCAAGCATCTAAGCTTGGGGATGCGCCGGTAGGCATCCCACCTTTCTTCATCGACAATTATTGGTTAGCCTCGATTGAGCCTAAGTTTTTGCTTCTTTACATGATGTGTGCTATTTTTGGAACGTCATTTTATTTTAATTTTGCTTGCTGTTTTAATAAAATACTTAGATCTGAAAGTTCTTAAACAAGAGAGAGTCCTCAAATAACTACCCATTTACTTAACTACTCGCTTGATCTTCACTTATATCTTTTTGGAGTAGTTTGTCATTTACTCTTGTGCTTCACTTATATACTATGAGTAAATTGTTGAATGAATTGAAAATCATAAAGTTGAAATTATATGTGCTTCATATGCTTGTATCATACCTAGTAGTAGCTTCACATTGGGTTTAGAAAGTGAAATCTTTTGAAGCTTGACAATCACAATATTGGCCATACAAGCAATTCATGAATGATTAGTATAAGGAAGAGAACTGTCACATGCAAACATATTATCTTGGAAATCTTCTATGATTGTGAATACCCATTAATTATTTCCAAACTTGAGCAAATTATTTGAAGTTGGACACGGAAGACAACGTAATGAATTATGGTTATGTATATTTCCATAGAAGTTATATTGTTATGGATCCTCCAACATGTGGTGTTTGCTTAGGATCTTTTGCTAGCCAAAAATTTGTACTAAGTAGAGATACTACTTGTGCATCCAAAAACCCTTAAACCCAGTTTCTTGCCATGAGTGTCCACCATACCTACCTATGGATTGAATAAGATCCCTCAAGTAAGTTGTCATCGGTGCATAAAGTAATAAAAATTGCTCCTAAATATGTTTGATCTTTTATTGTAAGGGAAAATTGAGCGTTGTACGAACTTGTGATGGCAAAGTAATAAAAGCGACGGACTGCATAAAAAAGGTTGCTATCATAAGAGGCAATATAACGTGATGTTCCTTTGCATTAAGAGTTTGGGCATCCAAAAATAAAAAGCGCATGACAACCTCTGCTTCCCTCTGCGAAAGGCCTATCTTTTACTTTTCAGTATTTACTTTTATGCAAGAGTCAATAGTATGCATTCTCATTTCAACCTCAATTATCCTCTAGTTGGCAAGCATCATGTGGTGGGGAAAGATCTAGGCACATATGGCCAGTCAAATATATTTGATCATGATTTATTATTGTTGACAATTATCTCTATGATAAATGAGTTGGGAGGCGAAACATTAAGCCCCTATCTTTCTCTGTGTTCGATGGATGCCATTTGTTATAAAAATATGCTTTGAGTACTAGCAATCATAGAAGACTATATGATGATTGAGTATGTGGAGCTCTTACTTAGACTCTGTTAAATAAGTTGAATTGCAATTGTTTGGTGACTAAGAATATAGGTTGTTGAGTTTCAAGAGAATTCATTGTTTGAACCTTAACATGTGAATTGGTTGCTACTTTAACATGAGAACTTTTATGAGAAAGAATTGTTGTTACGATGCTAGGAAAAGTGATTGAAATTATCATTGATCAAACTTATGCACTCTGCTAGCATTCACACTTCATAAATTATTTCTTTTATCATTTACCTACTCGAGGACGAGTAGGAATTAAGCTTGGGGATGCTGATACGTCTCCAACGTATCTATAATTTATGAAGTATTCATGTCATGTTTACAACAATTTTATATGGTTTTGGTATGATTTGGATGGAACTAACCCGGACTAACGCTGTTTTCAGCAGAACTACCGTGGTGTTGTTTTTGTGCAGAAATAAAAGTTCTCCAAATGCAACGAAACTTTTTGATGATTTTTTTGGAACAAAAGAGGCACTAGAAGCTTCGTGGGAGGGCCAGAAGAGCCACGAGGAGGGCACAACCCACCAGGGCGCGCCAAAGGGGTCTGGCTTGCCCCGGTGGGTTGTGCTCACCTCGAGGCCCATCTTCGGATGATTCCAACGCTGAAAAATCCTATAAATAGAGAAACCATCAGAAATAACCCTAGATTAGAAGTTCCGCCGCTACAAGCCTCTGTAGCCACGAAAAACCAATCTAGACCCCGTTCCGGCACCCTGCCGGAGGGGGAAATCATCACCGGTGGCCATCTTAATCATCCCGACGGCCACCATGATGAGGAGGGAGTAGTCCACCCTCGGGGCTGAGAGTTTTTACGAGTAGCTATGTGTTTAATCTCTCTCTCTCTCTCGTGTTCTTGAGATGGCACGATCCTGATGTATCGCGGGCTTTGTTAATATAGTTGGATCATATGGTGTTTTCCCCTCTCTATCTTGTTGTGTTGAATTGAGTTTTTCCTTTGAGATTTTGTTTTATCGGATTGAATACTTTTATGGATTTGAGAACACTTGATCTATGTCTTGGCACTCAACTCGCGGATTCCCGAGGTGACATTGGGGCAATCTATGCATAGGGGTTGATGCACGTTTTCATCCTTGTTTCTCCGGTAGAAATCTTGGGGCACTCTTTGAGGTTCTTTGTGTTGGATTGAGTATTATGAATCTGAAATTTTTGATGCATATCGCATAATCAACTCACGGATACTCGCGGTGACATTGGAGTATCTAGGTGACATTAGAGTTGGTTGATGTGTATCATATGGTGTTATTTTAGTACGAACTCTTGGTTAGATCGATCGGAAAGCATAGCTTGGTGTTATTTTAGTACGAACTCTAGGATAGATTGATCGGAAAGAATAGCTTTGAGGTGGTTTCGTACCCTACAAAGATTTTCTTCTTATGTTCTCTGCTAGATAGGAACTTTGGAGTGATTCTTCATCGCACGTTGAGGGATGGTTATATGATCCAATTATATTAGCATTGTTGTGCAAGTCGAGTCTTTGAATTAAAAACCTTTATGCCAGATGAGGGCCTTATTCTGGAACATTAGGGGTTTCGGCGCTAGGGGCGCCGAGACCAGCTGAGAGATGTGGTTAGAGGCAATAGCATTGATATAGTAGGGTTAGTTGAAACGTTTAAAGTCCGTTCTCTCCTAACGAGCTCTCCGCGGTTGCGGGAGTCGATAGGTTTGATTGGAACTTCTTACCCTCCTCTGGTCACTCCGGCGGGATCCTTATTAGGACTAAGCGTGATGCTTTTGATTTTGTGGCCTTTGATCATGGTGTTTTTTGGGCAAGTACTGTAGTGTTTCATCGCCAACTAAATGTTCTTTGGGAGGTCATGGTTGTGTATGGGCCTGCTGATCACTCCCTTTCTCCGTTGTTCCTCGATGAAATCGTGATTAAAATTGAATCGTGTACCATTCCCATCCTAGTGGGTGGTGACTTTAACCTACTTCAAACTCTGACGGACAAAAACAACAGCAATTTCTCGTGCCTCCTTGTTGACGCTTTCAATGGTTTCATCCGCGACTGTGCTCTTCGCGAAATCCCCAGGGTGGGAGCTCGCTTTACCTGGACGAATCATCAGTCTTCTCCGATCCGTTCGATTCTTGACCGTGTATTTGTGTGTTCTAGCTGGGATGCTCTTTTTCCTCGTGCGCTGCTGAAAGCTAAATCCATTGTTGGATCGGATCACGCACCCCTTATCCTTGATGCTGGGCTTCAATCTCAAATCGTTCCCTCTCGCTTCCAGTTTGACGCTTCCTGGTTACTGATCGATGGCTTCTGTGACCTGATCTCTGCTAAGCTCACCTCTTTTCTCTCTGCGGGTAGACGCTCCTTTGGGCCAATGGATGACTGGCACCACTGCTCATATTCCCTTGTAAAGTTCTTCGTGGCTGGGCCCGCAACCGGGCGGCAGACGCGCGCAGGGAGAAGACACATCTGATCGGGCAAATTAATTCCCTTGATGCCGCGGCCGATGGGCCTGGGCTCTCTTATCAGGAGTGGGAGATGAGATATTCCCTCGAAGAGGCCTTGATGCAGTTGCATCGCCAGGCTGAGATTTAGTGGTGCCAAAGGGGCACTATCAATTGGACGTTGAAAGGCGACTCTCCCAAGGCTTATTTCTTCGCCATCGCTAACGGTAGACGCAGGCGCTGCTCGATCGATAGCCTGATGATCAGCAATACTAGGGTCTCGGATCAGAACCTTATCATGTCCCACGTGGTGGACTTTTTCTCCTCTCTCCTTTCGGCCAAACCCGAGTCCGGTTTCGCGATCGCCCCTTCCTTCTGGGGTGCTCACAAGAAGATTACTACTGAGGAGAATGAAGCTTTGCACACCCCCCTCTCTAACAAAGAGATTTTTGATATCATTCGCTCGGCCAACCCTAACTCGGCGTCGGGCCCCGATGGCTTCTCCATTCCTTTCTTTAGGAAGTTCTGGCCCCAACTGCGTAACCTCGTCTGTGCTGTTATCCAAGGTTTCTGTTTGGGGACGGTTGACATATCTCGGTTGAATTACGCTGCATCACCCTCATACCTAAAGTCAAGGGTGCGGATATCATCTCTCAATTTATACCTATCGCTCTCATTAACAACTTTGCGAAATTCCCTACCAAAGGTTTCACCACGCGCCTTTCCCCCGTCGCTCATCGGGTACTTAGCCCTTTCCAATCAGCTTTTGTCAAAGGGAGATTCATTCTGGACGGCATCCTATGTCTTCACGAAATAGTTCATGATATTCGTGTGCGAGGCACCAAGGTGGTGATCCTTAAGCTCAACTTTGAGAAGGCCTACGACTCGGTCAGTTGGAAGTTTTTGCGTCAGGTCCTGGTGGCAAAGGGTTTTGATGGGGCATACGTGCACAGGATTATATATGCAGTTGGTGACGGGCGGTCACACTGCAGTTTTGGTTAATGGCAGGGTCAGCAATTTTTTCACCAACGGTAGGGGCCTGAGGCAAGGGGACCCGACGTCCCCTCTTCTGTTTAATTTCGTCGCGGATGCTTTATCCCATATCCTGTCGAGGGCGGCTGCGACTGGACACATTTCCCCCGTTAGCTCTCACCTCGTTCCTAATGGGATCACTCATCTCCAATACGCAGACGACACGATTATCATGGTCGAACATAATGATGAATGTCTTGCTCACCTTAAGTTTCTGTTGCTATGCTTTGAAGCCTTGTCGGGTGTCGGTGTACTAGAATAGGGGTACCCTAGTACCCCGTACTTGTGCACGGGCAGTAGTAGCATCCCGTGGCCAGGCTTGCGGGAGGACAGCCAGAGAGAAGCTCAAGATTATTAAGCCATTCAAGAACAAAGTATACAAAGCAAGAGTTAAGGCCCCGGCAAGAGGAGCTTGCCGGGAGGGACAGCTGAGGCCCAGCCTGGGCATTGCTGAAGCAGAGTACTTGCCGCGGCAAGGTACTTGCCCCGGCAAGTCATTGGCTGCGGCAAGGTATTGGCTGCGGCAAGATAGCGGCTGCGGCAAGGTACTTGCCCCGGCAAGTTACCTTGCACGGCAAGCTATGGGTTGCGCCAAGCTGTCAGGTGCGGCAAGGTCTTGCCGCGGCAAGCGTTACTGTACCACTGTGCTACTGTGCTGCTCCGGTGCCTCTGCCAGCGTGGCGCTCTGGGTCCTTCCAAGCGTGCGTGGCAGGGCACTGTGTAGACGGCGGTGCACTGTAGATAGCGGTGCAGCAGCAGGTGGGATAGGCTTTTCCCACGTCCACGACGTCCGGGTACATGTATGTGGACAGCAAAGGCATGGGCATTTAATGCCCTTGTCCCCTGCCGTCAGTGGTAGGTAGGACATGTCATCCTGGTAATAGTGGCCTTACTGTAGCAGCTTTCCACCTCTACCTTTACTGTTTGCCACCTGTTGGTGACCCCTTTGTGCGTATAAAAGGAGGCCCATAGGCAACGTGAAAGGGGAGGGGGACTGGAAAAGGGAGAACTCCAGTATTGTACGCAGCTACTCGGTTCTGTAGCGCTCCTGGAGCTAGAACAATCATACAGATAATAAACCAAAAAGCAGGAGTAGGGTTTTACGCATCCGTGCGGCCCGAACCTGGGTAAATCTCTCTCGTGCACTATCGTGTTCTTCGCTAGATTTGCTCTTCATGCGACCGTCTCTCCCTGCCGAACGTAAAGGGGTCCTTCCCTGGGTCCCATAGGTGATCGCGGATTCGTCCCCGACATCTTTGGCGCGCCAGGTAGGGGGCGAGGAGGTTGTGTGAACCTAATCTAGCGATTTGCGCGCTAGTTTTTGGGCCATTCTCTGTCTTATGGCTCCAAAAAAGAAGGCTTCAGCCATCGGTGCGTCCACGTCCAACCCACCTGCTCCCGTGCAGGAGGGTGCCGACGTGATTGCGATTGCTGGGGGGACTGGAGAGCGAGAGCTCCTATTACCTCCACCTGTCCAAAACCGGGCCAGCAACGCCAATCTTGGCGCTGCTGGGTCTGGGAACGCAGCGCTGCTCGCTGCTGCTGGCCCTGCAAGCTCCAGAAACGGTGATGCGCGTTCTGGAACGCCCGCGCCGGTTCAGACACCGCGGCCTTCGTAGGAAGCCCGTGACAGGCAGCGTCCTGACGCCCCAGGTGCCAGGCGCTCCCTGGATAATGAACTTGCGCATCAATCTCGAGATGCGCGGGGTCACCGTACGCAACAACACGTTGGCAGGGTCGAGGTGCGGTCGCTTGGGCGTGGAGATGCTCCTTCTAACACCGTTAGGAGTAAGAGCATCCCACAGTCCTCACGCCACTCGATACCTCCCTCACCAGCAGAAGCGTTGGCGCGTGCGCAGCTGCTCCTGAACTTCCCTCCACCAGCAGATAAGCTTGACGAGTGGAGGGCAACCATTCAGAGCCTTCTCAGCTTCGCTGATGCCGACCCGGTGTGCGCGGCCGACAAGAGAACTGGTGACGATGCTGTCACCAACAAGAACGGCGAGGGGGCAACAACCGTACACTCCCCACCCAGACGGCCTCGGTCGCCGACACGTCGAAACGACGCCCGTGGCGATGATTCCACGGCGTCGTCTGACCCGCGAGCTCGTCGTGACCAGCGCCTCGTTCTTCAGGAACGCAGAGGAGAAGATGCTTGTACCACTATCGAGCGAAGGAGAGAAGCGCATCGTCAGTCCGACAGACGCGCAGGGCCCGCTGTTGACATGCATGCGCCAGGGGATCCTGGCGACTTGCCGTACGCGGTAAGTTGTCCAGCGTTCACCCGTGAGCTGCGGCAGGTCCAGTGGCCCAATCGCAAGGCTTTCAAGCCTGACGTGCCGGAGAAGTATGATGGCAAGACACACCCGTCGGAGTTCCTCAGCATTTACACCATTGCGGTGCAAGCTGCCGGGGGACGAGACGACAAGATTCTTGCTAACTACTTCCCGCTCGTGTTAAAGCGCAACGTCGTCTCATGGCTCATGCACTTGCCGGAGAACTCCATTTCTTCATGGGCGGACCTGTGCCATCAGTTTGTTGGTGCCTTTACTGGCGGTCATCAACCTCATGGCCAGGAGAGTGATCTTCATCTCATCCCCCAGAAGGAAGGAGAGCCCCTGCGCAAATACATTCAAAGGTTCAGCCGCGTACAGTACAACATCCCAGATGTTCACCCCGCTGCGGTTATTAGCGCGTTCCATCAGAACGTGCGTAACCGCAAGATGCGGGAGGAAATGGCGATGACCAAGGTCAGAGACATTGGCCAGCTATATGCTCTCGCCGACAAGTGTGCGCGCGCTGAAGAGGGAAGGAAACTTCCCGGTGAAGGTGTTGGCGCAGGGGGGAGCTCTGACAGTGAAGGTACCGCCCCGGCAAAGAAGGGCCAGCGGCGGAACAACAGGAAGAAAAAGGGCAAAGCTGTGCTTGCCGTCGAGCAGTCCAGCGGCAACGGCAGCGCCGACAAGGCCAAAGTCGAGGGCTCCGGCAAGGAGATTGCCGCGTGCGCCAACTGTCAGGCCTTGGCGGCTGCCGACAAGCAGGACGGCTCCGACAAGCAATATTGCAAGATCCACCGCACCAAGGGACATGATCTCCAGAACTGTCGACGAGTCGAGCAACTTGTCGAATAGCAGAAAGCTGAGTATGAGAGGCGCGACAAGGAGAAGGCCCCAGAAGGTGCCGGCGGGTCCGGCAAGAAGCGCATTGCCCGAGGAGGGCGTCGCGGCAAGGCCAAGCAGCAGCAGAGAGACAGGCCTCCTCGTGGCCGCGACAAAGATGATGATGATGATGATCTAGATGATGAAGAATCCAGTGAGCACGAATTTCAGAAAGCCGCAGAAGTCTTGTGTGTTAACGGTGGTGCTTCATTGCATTCTTCTCACCGCCAACTTAAATAGTGGGCGCGAGAGATCAATGCGGCGGAACCATCTGTTGACGCCAGAAAGCTTCTGAAGTGGTCCGACACGCCTATCGTCTTTGACATTGAGGACCACCCTGACCGCACAACGGCGGTCGGGTGCTTGCCGATGTTGGTTTCACCAACGATCCGCAACCTCAAGGTCACGAAGATGTTAGTTGACGGTGGGGCCGGCTTGAATCTGATTTCGCCCGCTGTGCTCCGGAAACTTCAAATCTCTGACGGCGAGCTTGAGGAAACTGGTACTTTCCAAGGAGTCAATCCAGGAAGGAGCAAGCCGAAAGGGAAGATCACGCTGCCAGTGACATTTGGTGGCGAGCTGAACTACCGGACTGAGAAGGTCACCTTTGATGTTGCCGATATTCCATTGCCTTATAATGGGATACTTGGCCGTCCAGCGCTCGCCAAGTTCATGGCAGCCTCTCATTATGCCTACAACGTGTTGAAGATACCAGGTCCAGTAGGTGTTGTCACAGTTCCCTGCGACAAGAAGGATGCGCTTATTTGCGCCGACAAGATCTACCGGGAAGCAGCTGCCGCAACTGCCGCCAAGGCACTTGCCGCTGAAGCTCTCGGGCGGGAGAACAAGAGGAAGTCCGGCAAGAGCTCATGTGCCCACTCCGGCAAGCGCACCTCTTCGGAGTGCTGCGCTGCCGTCGAGGACGCACCAGAGAGCTCCACCGGCAAGTGTAAGAAGAACAAAGCCGCTCCGCCGGCGACAAAGAAGGTGCCCGCCAAGGAGGATGGCGCTGGTGGTTCCTTCACCATCAGTGCCACACTTGACAACAAATAGGAAAACGCGCTCGTTGCTTTCCTGCGGGCGAATGTCGACGTATTTGCATGGCAACCGTCCGACATCCCCGGTGTTCCCAGGAAAGTAATTGAGCACCACCTTGCCGTTTGTCCCCACGCGAGGCCCGTCAAACAGAAAGCCAGAAAGCAACCTGTGGAGCGGCAAGAGTTTATTGCGGAAGAAATCAAGAAGTTGGAAGCAGCAGGCCTCGTTAGAGGAGTGCTCCATCCTACGTGGTTGGCAAATCCTGTTGTCGTGCGCAAAGCGAATGGAAAATGGAGGCTTTGTATTGATTTCACTGGTGTCAATAAAGCTTGTCCCAAAGACCCATTTCCTTTGCCCCGCATAGACCAGATTGTTGACTCCACGGCAGGATGTGATTTGCTTTCATTTCTTGACGCATATTCAGGGTATCATCAAATCTTCATGGCTGAGGAAGATGAGGAAAAGACCGCATTTATCACACCCTGTGGCACATACTGTTTCGTACGTATGCCATTTGGTTTGAAAAATGCTGGTTCAACATTTGCAAGAGCCGTCCAGATTGCTTTTGAGCCTCAGCTGCACAGAAATGTGGAAGCCTATATGGATGATATAGTGGTCAAAAGCAAAGACAGGGCTACTTTGGTTCAAGATCTAGAAGAAACTTTTGTAAATCTGCGCAAGATCAACCTGAAGCTCAACCCCGAGAAGTGCGTGTTTGGAGTTCCCTCCGGCAAGCTTCTCGGGTTCTTTGTGTCTCAATGTGGAATTGAAGCCAATCCTGACAAGATCAAAGCCATTGAGCAAATTGAAGCACCGAAGCGCGTCAAGGATGTACGACGACTTGCCGGCTGTGTTGCTGCCCTCAGTAGGTTTATCTCCAAGTCAGCTGAGCGCGCCCTGCCATTTTTCAAAATCTTAAAAAAAGCAGGTCCATTGAAATGGACTCCGGAGGCGGAGGCGGCGCTGCAAGACTTGAAGAGATACCTCTCCTCTCCTCCAATACTTGTCGCGCCTAAACCACAAGAGAAGTTGTTGCTGTATCTAGCGGCAACCAATCAAGTGGTTAGTGCTGCGCTGGTAGCGGAGAGAGAGGTGGATGAGGAGGCAGTAACTGCGGCAAGCACGACCAGCGACAAGCTGGGGGCAACAAGTTTTGCTGCCGACAAGGATTCGTCTGCGCAGTCAGGCGAAGTGATACAAAAGAAGAAAATGGTGCAGCGCCCGGTCTACTTTGTGAGCTCTCTTCTGCAGGGAGCTAGGTCAAGGTATTCTGGTGTGCAGAAGCTGCTTTTCGGCCTTCTCATGGCCTCGAGAAAGCTGCGCCATTACTTTCAAGCACATGAAGTTACCGTCGTCACTCGCTTCCCGCTGAAAAGGATTTTGCAAAATCCAGAAGCGACGGGCAGGATTGTCGAGTGGGCGTTGGAGTTGTCGAGCTTTGGTCTCAAGTTTGAGAGTACATCAACCATATAGAGCCGAGTTTTGGCAGAGTTTGTCGCAGAATGGACACCAACGCCAGACGAAGAAATCCCAGAGATGACTCTCCCCGGCAAGGAGACAAGCAAAGAGTGGCTTATGTACTTTGATGGTGCCTTTTCACTGCAAGGCGCCAGTGCTGGCGTACTGCTTGTTGCACCCACCGGAGAGCACCTCAAGTACGTGGTCCAAATGCACTTTCCCAAGGAACAGGCGACGAACAATACTGCAGAATATGAGGGGTTGCTTGCCGGTCTCAGGATCGCGGTAGACCTTGGGATCAAGAAGCTTATTGTCAGGGGAGATTCGCAGCTTGTCGCCAGGCAAGTGAACAAGAACTACCAATGCCCATTGATGGAAGCTTATGTAGATGAGGTGAGGAAGTTGGAAGAACGCTTTGACGGCCTACAAATGGAGCACGTCCCACGTGCTGAGAATGACATTGCCGATGGTTTGTCAAAGCGTGCCGCACTCAAATTGCCTGTGGAGCCAGGCACTTTTGTGCTCCAACTAACTCAGCCATCCGTGACGCCATCAGTAGGGCAAGGCAGGAAGAGGAAGTTGGCTTCTGGCGACTACTTCCCGGCAGAGCTCCCCGAAGCCGCCGGCAAGAAGGCTGCCAAAGCCAGCGCCAAAGATTCAGAGGGGCAACTTGCTCCGACAAGGCCTCACGCTCTTGTCGTTGAAGCGGGTGCTCCTAGGCTAGAGGCAAAGGGGCAACTTGCTCCGACAAGACTTCGGGTCCTTGTCGTTGAAGCAGGCGCTCCTGATCGAAGCGCTGAGGAGCAAGATGCTCCGACGAGGCCTTGGGCTTCCGTCGTTGAAGCAACTGCTCCCGACAAGCTTGTTGAAGGACAGCACGCTCCAGCAGGGCCCCAGGCTCTTGTCGTTGAGGCGGCTGTTCCCGCCAAGCTCATCGGGGAACGGCCGGCTCTGGTAGAGCGACGAGCTCTTGCCGTAGGGCCTGATGTTCCCGCAGCAGAAGAAATGCCTTTAGTCCTCGTTGTCGAGCCACAGGCTCCAGCGTGGGCGCAGCAGATCGTCCGTTTCCTTCAGACAGGAGAACTTCCCGAAGAGCAGGAAGAAGCGGAGAAAGTAGCCCGACGGTCCAATATGTATCAATTTGTCGATGACATGCTGTGCAGAAAAAGACCAAACAGTGTGAAATTGAAGTGTATTCCCCGGGAAGAAGGACAGGAGCTGTTGGCGGAGATTCATGGAGGCATATGTGGTCACCACATAGGGTCAAGAGCCCTTGTTGGAAAGGCTTTCCGGCAAGGTTTCTTTTGGCCCACCGCCCTCCAGGATGCAACTGCACTAGTAACCAAGTGTGAAGCGTGCCAGTTTCATTCCAAGCAGATTCATCAGCCAGCTCAAGCTCTCCAGACAATCCCTCTCTCCTGGCCATTTTCGGCCTGGGGGCTCGACATCCTCGGCCCCTTTCCCCATGCCACCGGGGGCTTCGAGTACTTGTATGTGGCCATCGACAAGTTTACGAAGTGGCCAGAAGTGGAAGCAGTGAGGAAGGTGACAGCACAATCAGCCATCAAGTTCTTCAAGGGAATTGTTTGTCGCTTTGGTGTTCCTAACAGGATCATCACCGACAACGGTACCCAGTTCACGAGCCACGCCTTCATGCAGTATGTCGAAGACCTTGGCGCCAAGGTCTGTTTCGCTTCTGTTGCTCACCCCCGAAGCAACGGTCAAGCTGAAAGGGCAAATGCTGAAGTGCTGCATGGGCTCAAGACAAGAACTTTCGACAGGCTGCGCAAGTGCGGCAAAAACTGGACCGAGGAGCTGCCAGTGGTTCTTTGGTCGATCAGGACGACGCCAAATCGAGCTACTGGCCAGACGCCTTTTGCTCTAGTTTATGGAGCAGAGGCAGTTCTCCCCACGGAACTCGTATACGGGTCACCTCGAGTGCTCGCTTATGATGAGCTTGAGCAAGAGCAACTGCGGCAAGATGACGCTGTGCTCCTCGAGGAGGATCGTCTTCAGGCTGCTGTGAGAGCTGCTTGCTACCAGCAAGCTTTGCGTCGCTACCATAGCCGCAAAGTTAATGCCAGAAGTCTCGAGGAAGGCGACCTTGTTCTTCGGCGCGTTCAGTCGGCCAAGAATTCAAACAAGTTGACGCCGAAGTGGGAAGGCCCTTATCAGGTGAAACGAGTCACCAGGCCCGGCGCTGTCCGCCTGGAGACCGGGGATGGCATTCCAGTGATCAATTCCTGGAACATTGAGCATCTCCGTAAGTTTTTTCCATAAGGCGCGGTTGCCGGGCCCTTCCCCGGCAACCACCTTTTGTACAAGTCTTGCCGCTGTTGCATGTAATCCTTTGTACAAAGCCAGGCGCAGACCCTGTGCATAAATAAAGCTTTTGTATTTCGCAGTTTTTGACGATTTCATGTTTACTTTTGTTTTGCATGATTATCTGACATACTGTGCAGTACAGCCTCCCCGGTAAGCATTAACGAGCCGCCAAGCTCCTATATCTTTATTTTCTCTTCTTCCTTTTTCTCAAAAAGACAGAAGCTTCCCTCGCGCACAAGTTTGCCGGGGGGGATGGGATAATGATATGGACCAGGCGTCGTTCAAAGAAACTTTGCCTTGCCGGGTAGAAGGCAGCGGCAAGCAGTGACAAGACCTTGCCGCGGAGAGATCAGCGACAAAGCTAAGTGCCAAAGTTTGAATAACCAAATTCTTTTTTATTTTCAAGGCTATTTTCCTTGAACGATACTACTCTTTGTATGGAAAACCTGTGCGCGACGGAACCTAAGCGTAATCGGTCGCGCCCTTACCTTGTTTCGAGTCCGCTCAACAACCTAAGTGGCCGCACTGAGCGCGACAAGGTTGCTTGCCGGCAGCGGCACCGCCAGCAGGCTGCTGGAGTCCCGCACCCAGTGCTCGCGGCGATGGTGCGCGCACCGGCAAGTTTCCTATAAGCGTAGGGCAAGTACACACAAAGAAAGAAATTGCTCAAGGGAGATGACATGCATTAACTTCAAAATATTGCATGTTATGTTACAAGATAAGTTGCCGCGGCTTAAAGAGATTGTTCTTTAACATGTCTAACGGCGGCAAGGAGGGAGAAGAATGGGCTCTCTAATTGCGGTGCTCGCCTTCGACTCTCTGGATTTGGTCCACCCTCTCCACGATGGGCGCGACAAGGGCCTCTAGTGGCGCGGGGTCGTATCCCTTCGGCAAGCTTTTGAAGATGTTGCTGAAGTCAACGCCCGGGTTTCTGTATGCTATGTTCACCAACAACCTCCGGAGAACTCCCCGGCAAAGCCTGCGTGACTCGTCGGCCAGTTGAGCCTTGTGATTGACTTGGAGCTGTTGGAGTGCTTCTACTACTCCGTCGAAGAACTCGGCTAGCTTGACGCTAGTTTGCGTGTTCTTGTCGGTGGAGTACCCGAAGTCTGGCACCTTCAGGGCAGTCAGCTCCTTGTCGATGTCCTCGGCTGCGCTGGCAAGCCTGTCTGTGAAGATCCCCACGTTATCCCTGAACTTCTTGTGGGTTGCAATAGCGTCTTGAAGCAGACCCTTTTCCTTCTGGAGCTCTGCCATTAGAAGCCCTTCGCGCTTTCTGGTGGTGTCGAGCGTTTCCTTCAGCGTGGTCAGTTTCAGCTTCAGGTCTGCTCTGGAGTCATTGGCGGCGGCAAGCAGATTGTTCTTCTTGGCTATGGTAACTTGCATCTCCGCCAAAGTGTGGGTCACCTTTGCCCTCTCACTTTCAAGCGTTGAGAGCTTGTCACCGTTTGCCTTGAGGGCGGCCTCTAGTCTTGCCACTTTCTCCTCCGTTTCCTTCCTGTTCACTTCTGCAGCAGCGACAGCGTTGGTGGCCTCCACCAACTTGCTGGCGTACTCTTGGGTCAAGGCTTCGATTTCCTTCTGGTGTTTTTGTGCCTGCCCCTGGGTCCGCTCTGCGACAAGTCTTGCCACCTCCTCGTCTTTCTGTCGGAGGGTTTCGGCAAGTTTCCTCTTGCGCTCGGCAAGTTCTTCTTCGTGGGCATCAAGGTCCACTTTCCGCTGGTTCAGATCACCGGCCCGAGCAGACAACTCCTTGGCGGTCTCCTCCTGTTTTTGTTCAATGTCTTGCTTCATCAGGAGGAGGGCCTGCCGTTCTTCGGCCAGCTATGCCCGCTTGGCCTCTACCGCATTAAGAGATCGCGCGCGGACATCCGCCAAGATCTCCGCGCGCCTCAACATGTCAGCTTCGGCCTTCTCGATGAGCGCCTCCCTGGAAGCTAGTTTCTCCCGTCGGGCGCGATGAAGATTCAGCAGCTTTTGAAGCAGTTGCTCCTCTTCAGACGTGCTGCTACTGCTGGCGCCTGGCGCATCCACAAGCTGGAGCCCGGCAGCGGCAAGGATCTCCTCGTCCACAACATCCTCCTCGGTTGGCGCTCTGGAGCCCACCGTCCAGGGGAGGCTGACGTAGACGTTCTCGCCGACCCGAACGTATTTGCTTGGCGGAGGCGAGTTGGGCGCTGCCGCCTCGTCAATGGTTGAAGGACCCGTGGTCGGAGTAGCGCCTGGCGCTCCTGTGGCCTCAGGGCCGTCAGTACGACCACCGGCTCCCTCGCCGGCCTCCTCAGCAGCCTTCTGGGCGGCCTCAGCTTCAGCAGCTTTGGCGGCTTCATCGGTGGGCACCTTGGCGGTATTATCCTCGGCGGCCTTGCCGGCCTCTTCGGCAGCATTGGCAATTTCTTCGTCGGCAAGCTTGTCGGCTGCCAGCTTGTCGGCCTTGGCAGCGGCGGCCTTGGCGGCCTCGTCGTCGACGGCCCCTGTGGTGTTCTCCTCGGCAGAAGAGTCAATGTTCATTGGCTCCACCGAGGAGGGCTCTGCCAACCCGAGAAGTAAGGCAAAAAGAGCTTCAGGAAGAAATTCAAGAAGACAAAAGAAAGAAAGCAGAAAGAGTTTTGCAGCAAGTGGGTTTACCCGTGTTGAGCTCAAGAGCGGTGGGCTCCCCTCCCCCGTCAACGTTTGTCATTGGGGTGGGGTCGCCAGCGCTGGTGCTTGGCACTTCGGCGCTTGCCGGCTCCTCTTCGTGGCTCGGCTCGCTAGTGGGAGCCCTTACCGGAGATCTTCTCCTTGGCGGTGTGGTCGAGGGGGGTGGTACTTCTGGAGCATCTTCAGATGGCTCCACTTGCTGCTCCTCTCCTACACGCCCAAAGATGTCAGTAACAAAATGCTTGTTCCTCAGCGACCGCCAGCGAAAGGTAGTTGAAATACTTACGCTGGGGGCTGCGCTGGGGGCTGCAACGAGGGCTGGGCTCCGAGCTGGTCGGGACGGTCTCAGACGCTCTCCCGGTGGTTGCCGTGGGCTCATCTTCGACGACCACCACAGTCTTGCTCGTCGAGACCTTAGCTCTCTTCCTTGTCCTCTCCGCCAAAGTTTCCTCCCTGCGGAAGCAAGGCCGGAGCGCGACAAGTGAGGACAGAAACAAAACCTTACAAAGATTGAGGGTCGCGGCAAGGGAACTTACTCTTCCTCGTCGTCCTCTTCGCTGAGAGCGGAAAAATCAAAGTCCGCCTCCGTGTGAGGAGGGGGAGAAGGGGGAGCTGGGCTCCTTGGCCGCTTGGCGGGGGTAGTAGCAGTGGTCTTTGATGACCCTGCTCCAGTTGCCGGGGCCGCGTGAGACACTCCCGCAGCACCAGCCCTTGCCGCGGTCGAGCGCGTCGAACGGCGCTCCGGCGGTTGTTGAACTTCTTGCCGCTCAGCCACTTTGCCAAGCCTGCGAAGGCGTTTCCTCCTCAGAGGGGCTGGGGACTCTGACTGCGGTGGGCTTTCGGTGCCCTCCTCGGAAGAGGAGCCCTCATCCTCCGAGCTGCCTGACTCGTCGGCAGGCTGGCTTGGCCCGACATCCTTGCCGGGTGTGGCGAGCTCGCCCTTCCCGGCAAGCATCCCCTGCTCGGCAAGGCTCTCCTTTTGTGCCTCATCGAGCTCCGCCAAAGTATAACCAAAATCGCCAGCTTCCCTGGCGAGCCTGTCCTCCTCCACTCTTCGAGCAATGAATTCTATTTCTTGCTCAGTGGTGTTGCGGACGAGCCACTCTTCCACCCGGACCTGCTTTTCGACCGTGGAGTCAAAGAATCGCCGCACGTCTTCTTCGAGCAGCACGTCCCAAGTTGCTTCAACGTTGTGCGCATTGCAGAGCGGCATCATAGCGATGATTGCACTCAATGCGGAGTTGTTGCAAAGGGGCACGATGTGCTTCGGCAGCGTGAACGCCTTGTCGCGCTTCTCTGGATCTGTCTCTTGCTTGAACAGTTCTCGCATGAAAAAGTCGTGCTGCAGAACTGTGAAGTTGTTGATCAGTCCAGGGCGCAGCCGCATGATATCGGCTGGGTTCTTCCAATCAGAGGCCGGCCTTCCTCTCTGCTGCAGAGGAGCAATGCGGCGGCGGAGGAAGTCTGCGCCAACCATCCCTATGGTGAGCCCGGCCTCCCTGAGCCGTATGATCCTGGCAGCGGCAATCTCCAGCTTTTTGTCCTGGGGATCCAGATCGCTCCAGTCTGTGCCACGCGCTGCTGGGGTCTTGCGAAGCTCACAGTGTGGTGGCGGCTCGTCGTCAATGATCCAACACCATTCAGACCGGATTTCTCCCCATCTTGGGCGGAGATCCCCCTTCAGATAATGCTCCTTGGCGCCCAATCTTGAAACGAACGAGACGCCAACAGTGAGAGGCTCCTCCTTTTCAGCACGGGGAGTGAAGTAATGCCTGAACAGCGCGGTGTTGGGTGCGACGCCGACGAAGTTCTCGCACAGATGCGCAAATATTGCCATGGTGGATACGGCATTTGGTGTGAGATCCAGCAGACGGAGGTTGAAGGTGTACATGACGTCGCTGAAGAAATCCGAGTACGGTGGGCAGAGCCCGCACCAAAAATAGCAAGCGAAGAAGGGGTACTTGCACACTTCGCTCTCGTCGGTGGCTGGGCGAACGCGGGTGGCCGGATGCGCCTTGGTCCTCGTGGCCCACATGCCTTGGAACTTGGCCTTCAGATCCGCCCCCGTGAGCGTCGGAGCGAAGAGCGCGTACTTCTGCCTCTTCATCTGCGCCTGGGTCTCCGTCCTTGAGGACTTCCCCGTCTTCCCCTTTTCTCCTTTGGGAGGCATGGCGAAGGCGGAGCTGAGGACCGAGGGAGATGCGGACGCGCGCGGTGGCGGAGGATTGGGAAACCGCTTTTGTTTTAGAGCGGAGGAAGAAGAAGGTGGAGATTTGGAGATCGAGAATGGTGAGAGGGGTGTGCGAGTGCTTCTGCAGGTCCCTCCTTTTATGGGGAAAGATGCGGAACCATCCGCCCCTTCGTCATTCGAGATGGCTGCGCACGCTTCCCACGCTCCGCGTTCAACGCGCGACGCGTGGGAGAGCGTGCAATTAAACAGCATAGGGACGTTTCGGCTTATCCTAGCCACGCGTGCCCGTGCACTGTTTGGGCCTGGCCCAACAACGCCCGGCACATTGTGTGGCCCAGGCCCGGGGGCTCCTGTCGGGGTACTAGAATAGGGGTACCCTAGTACCCCGTACTTGTGCACGGGCAGTAGTAGCATCCCGTGGCCAGGCTTGCGGGAGGACAGCCAGAGAGAAGCTCAAGATTATTAAGCCATTCAAGAACAAAGTATACAAAGCAAGAGTTAAGGCCCCGGCAAGAGGAGCTTGCCGGGAGGGACAGATGAGGCCCAGCCTGGGCATTGCTGAAGCAGAGTACTTGCCGCGGCAAGGTACTTGCCCCGGCAAGTCATTGGCTGCGGCAAGGTATTGGCTGCGGCAAGATAGCGGCTGCGGCAAGGTACTTGCCCCGGCAAGTTACCTTGCACGGCAAGCTATGGGTTGCACCAAGCTGTCAGGTGCGGCAAGGTCTTGCCGCGGCAAGCGTTACTGTACCACTGTGCTACTGTGCTGCTCCGGTGCCTCTGCCAGCGTGGCGCTCTGGGTCCTTCCAAGCGTGCGTGGCAGGGCACTGTGTAGACGGCGGTGCACTGTAGATAGCGGTGCAGCAGCAGGTGGGATAGGCTTTTCCCACGTCCACGACGTCCGGGTACATGTATGTGGACAGCAAAGGCATGGGCATTTAATGCCCTTGTCCCCTGCCGTCAGTGGTAGGTAGGACATGTCATCCTGGTAATAGTGGCCTTACTGTAGCAGCTTTCCACCTCTACCTTTACTGTTTGCCACCTGTTGGTGACCCCTTTGTGCGTATAAAAGGAGGCCCATAGGCAACGTGAAAGGGGAGGGGGGACTGGAAAAGGGAGAACTCTAGTATTGTACGCAGCTACTCGGTTCTGTAGCGCTCCTGGAGCTAGAACAATCATACAGATAATAAACCAAAAAGCAGGAGTAGGGTTTTACGCATCCGTGCGGCCCGAACCTGGGTAAATCTCTCTCGTGCACTGTCGTGTTCTTCGCTAGATTTGCTCTTCGTGCGACCGTCTCTCCCTGCCGAACGTAAAGGGGTCCTTCCCTGGGTCCCATAGGTGATCGCGGATTCGTCCCCGACATCGGGACTTAAGATCAACTTTGTAAAGTGCGAAGTAATTGTCACAGGGGTGTCGGAGGCCGAGGCCCTGCGGGTCTCTCAACTTCTTAATTGTTCCTTGGGCTCCTTTCCTTTCAAATATCTTGGCCTCCCTATTTCCCCTGAGAAGCTTCTTGCTAGAGACTTTGCTCCTGTGGTAACGAAAGTGGGCAATCGAGTTATGCCTTGGAGGGGCAGATATAATACCCAAGATGGCAAGATTATCCTCATTAATGCTTGCCTCTCGTCCCTCCCCATGTTCTTGATGGGCTTTTACCTTCTCTCTGGTGGTATGCACGTGAGGTTTGATAAGCACAGGGGTGCGTTCTATTGGAACGCGGCGGATAACAAACACAAATATAGGTTGGTTAAATGGAAACAGATTTGTAGACCCAAGAACCTTGGGGGGTTGGGCATTGTCAATACCGTGACTATGAACAAGTGCCTTATCATCAAATGGTGGTGGAAGATCATGACTATCTCGGAGAACCCGCTCTGGCTCAATATACTTAAAGCCAATTACTACCCTAACTCTAGCCCCATGTTTGCTTCCTCATCGGGCGGATCTCAATTTTGGAAAGACCTTGTCAAAGTCCGCCCGGTGTTTAAATCTCTTGTTAAATTTGTGGTCCGTAACGGCAAGTCCACTCGCTTTTAGCTTGACTGGTGGCGCGGTGCCTCCCCCCTAGCGGTTTCCTTTTCGGTCCTTTTCTCTTACTGTCCGGATCCGGAGATCTCTATCTCTGAGCTCTCCGGTAATAACTGGGACCTGGCCCTCCGTCGTTCTCTTTCTCCTGAAGAGTTGGATGATTGGCAGCGTCTTGTTGCTTGCATCCCCGTGCTCTCGGAGGGGGATGACTCGGTGGTTTGGCCCCACTTTGCCTCCGAGCATTTTTCTGTTAAGTCTTTGTATGCTAAGCTTATCTCCGGCACCCCTACTACTAAGTTTAAGCTGATTTGGCGGGCCTGTATTCCTCCTAAGGTCAAGATCTTTTTGTGGCAAGCCTATAGAGGGCGGTTGCCCGCGGCTAATCAAATTCGTAAACGCAATGGACCTGGGTCCGATAGGTGTGCGCTGTGTGGTGAGTTGGAGGACACGAATCACATCTTTTTCAATTGTGTTTTGGCAAAGCTCGTCTGGTGTTGTATCAGGTCCTGGCTCCACGTTACTTGGAGCCCTTCCTCCTTCTCGGATCTCAAGAACCTTGCCACTGGTCTGGTTGGGGCCTCTAAACGGCTATTCTGGGTGGGATTCGCGGCTATTTGCTGGACGCTGTGGAATACTAGGAACAAGTTCACTATCGAGCATATTTTTTTGCTAAACCTGCTGATTGCTTATTTAAAACTTGCCTATTCCTGCAGCAGTGGAGATTATTGACTAAGGAGGCCGACCGCGATGCTTTTGACTTGATGACTTCCAAGATTCGGGCTACAGCTACTTCCCTTTCGCAGCATCAGACATGCGGCTAGAGCAACTTGGTGGTCCCTTTTGTCATGCTATGTCTTATCTCTCGGCCTGCGTGCCGTATGTTGGCCTGGGCGCCGTGTACTTCATGCCTTTCAGTTCTCTGTGTGTTGTCGCTACTCTTATGTCCGGTTGTCTGTCCTGTGGTGAACGTTGCCTAGTGGCTTTATTTATAAAGTCGAGCTAATGCCTTCTCTCTAAAAAAAATAAAACAGCGCCAATGGCGACTAAATTTCGTGTTTTGACCCTTTTCGTATACTATTTCAGGATCTGACCCTCATTGGAAAAAAAATTGGGATCTGACCCTTTTCTTACCGCCAGGCACCTTGGCGGTAGGGTATAATAGCCTACCGCCATGCCCCTTGGCGGTAGGGTTGGACACCCTACCGCCAAAAAGTTCTAAGTTTCCAACACAGAGCGTGCCCAGGGCCTACCGCCAGACCCCTTGGCGGTAGGGCGGTAGGCTGTTATACCCTACCGCCAAGGGGTCTGACAGTAGGAAAAGGGTCAGATCCCGAAATGTTTTCAAACAGGGGTCAGATCCTGAATTTGTTAGCAAAAAGGGTTAAAACACGAAATTTTGCCGCCAATAGCGATGATGATTCGAGCTATTAAGAAGGAAGCGTCGCTTTGGGTCTTGGCGGGTGCCAAATAATTGAGTAATGTAGTGCCGTGAGAGTAGTCAATTCGTGTTGTACCGCTGATGCGGAGTGTGTAACAAAACTCTCTTCTTAATCAATGAAATGGCAAGTCTTTTGGCTTGTTAAAAAAAATGTGCAAAGGGGTACAGAACGGTGCAGGTACCAAATGTAATCTTATCGTTTTCGGTCGATTGTGGGGTAACAAATTGTTCGCGACGTTCAAATTCTGGTGCATACTTCTTTTCCGATATAAAATTCCATGATATATAGTCTCGGCAATTATAGACGCGTGATGCATGGCTAAAGGCGCGTGCACTCGCGTGTGATGCGCAATTGTGCGTGCGTTTGCACACAAGTCGTTGGCCAAAATGATTTGGGAGTCTCTTGATTGAGTAAAAAAAAAGCTAGCCAGCTACCTGAGCGACGTTCCGCATGGAATGCCATCTTCTAGCAACAAGACGATGGATCAGATCAGACCAGTCGAAGCCCCAAAGAAATCCTTTGTTGTCCAAGTGTTATGTTACTGTTGGTTTACTGCCCGATCGGTCTCCATATACCACCAGCCTTTTCCGCCTTACTCGATGTGCTTGGCTTGTCCACTTGTTCCTCTATCTCTCTCTTCTTCCCGGCCTCACGTGATCCTCGAAATTAAAGGAAAAAGAAAGCGATGGCAACCACAAAGCGCAAAGCAAAGCCACGAAAAACACACGTTCAAAGCTACGACGATAAAAGGCTAGAGAAAGAAGACAGGTGAAAACGGACGAGCCCGGGACAAGCTTCTTCTACAAGCCTGTCATCTTTCAAAGTTTCCCCCTGATAGAACGCAAGTGCATTGCATTGTCCTCGCATTGTCGTTTTCGTGTCCCGCCCGGCACTGTGGGGCAAAATTTCGTGTTTTGACCATTTTTTAAAAGTTAAGTCAGATCTGATCTCAGTTTGTAAAAATTTCGGGATCTGACTTTTTTTCCTACCGTCACAGTGTCTGGCGGTAGGGTATAACTGCCTACCGCCATGTATCTTGGCGGTAGTACTTAACTGCGCCTTCACCCCAATTTAACATGAAAAATATCCTACCGCCAGAACTCTTAACGATAGGCTGTACAACCCTACCGTCAAAGAGCTTGACGGTAGACAGTACAACCTGATAGCGTGCATGCGACTGGCACGATGTACTTAGCCCTGCATGTCTGCCCGTCCTGTAGCATCACCTATGCTAGTGGTTATGATTATTACCAGCCTACTTTGCCTGCTGGCCTGCCTAGCCACTAGCTAGCTAGCTACTAGGAGCATGTACATGCCCACACGCCTGCCTAGCCACTAGCTAGCTAACTACTAAGTACGGTGCCCACACATACTTAAAAGGTTGCAAGTGAGTGCAGCGAAGCAGCATATAAATGAGACGACACGGGATGGAATGGACTGCATGCATGCAGGCTGCAAGGCATTAGTGCAGACCCACCGTCAAGGACTATGGCGGTAGGGTATAACGGGTCTTGGCGGTAGCGTCTTTTCCACACTAAACGGACGTGACGGTGTCGGTAAGTCCTACCGTCAGAGACGCTGACGGTAGGTTATACAACCCTACCGTCAAGGTGCCCGGCGATAGCAAAAGGGTCAGATTCCAAAAAAATTACAAACTGAGATCAGATTTGGATTAACTTTCAAAAAAGGGTCAAAACATGAAATTTTGCCGCGCTGTGGCGTGCGCTGCTAGTTACTGGTGGTGTGATATGATATGTACAGGACAGTACACGTGGGTGTGGTGCCTAGTGAGATCATCTTTTTTCCATGAAGAGGGCGATGGAATTATTGATGGGAGACAAGTAGAGGATGCGCATGAACGGGACATTAGTCACTTTTCGCTTGGTGAACGTCCGTTGGGTATGGAGCTGGATCAAATGGACCCTTTCTTTTTCTAACAGTTTGTAGATTGCTTATTACTACACTAGCAAGCGGAAGGCGCAGCGTATGAGCCTGTCGTTGGCTAAACTGCGGCCTAATTTGTTGGTTGAGCGTGTTTGTTTTCTGTTTAAGTTTTACTAAGTAGTGATAAAGGTTACGAACTGCCGAAAAGAGTACAAATTATTGGGTCGATTACAAATCTGATGGCATACATACAAAGATGAATGGATGAGTACAATAAAACGAACATTGATCGTAAAGTGAAAATAACCAGATTTTGTAGCTTGATAGTTGTCAGCGCATATTATCCTCCAGTGATTTACTCCCTTCCGCTTATCCACTTCACTCATGATGCGCCAAAAAATATCACAAATGCCAATAAACCAAATGCTATCTCAACAACATAATGAACATGTGAATTCCATCATGTTTAGCATATTGTAGACACATTTGATTTATTTCGCAGAAGCAAATAGAATTAGTCAGTGTAGTAAGAAAGGAGAGATGAAGGACTTTGACTATACAAAAGATAATGCAAAAACAATCGATAATCCACCCTGAGCCCGGGCTCAGATGAGCCTGGTGAACAGTAACACCGTAAAAATAGGAAAAAAATCCAAAAAAAAAATTGCAAGCAAGATGTGCATGTTTGTGATGTCCGTGCAAAATTTGATGAAGTTTGGACACTCGAGGAGCGCGCGGCAAAAAAGATAAAATCGGGCGTGTCAAAATTTTTGGAATTTTTTTTCTATTTAACGCTGGTACTGTTCATGCCCGGGCTCATCTCAGCCCGGGAACCAAATCGCCCCTTTCAAAAACAATTCACTAATTTCAACTAAAGCTGTCATGCCAAATTTCTCATATTTTCAGCAATCACTTGATATGGCAATCAGGTAACGGACAACAATCTGTAGAACATTATCTGTCTCCTTAGACCATGCATAATAAAGCTACCAAGCATCGATAATGAAATGTTTGTACAGCCTCGCCCCTCCTAATTTTTTTCGTCTTTGTATGGTGTTTTTTTTAATAGGAGAAATGGAGTTAGTGGGTTTGGCGATGGGTTGGTTGCCCTAGTGTCTTTGTTCCCTTTTTTTCGATTCATACAAGTCCTTTTATTTTTATCCGAACATAGTTTAATCTGCCTATTTCTTGGCTCTGTTTTTTCTTTTGCAGACTTTTTGATTCATACAAGTCCTTTTATATTTCTGCTTGTGGACCAGGCTAAATATTTATTTCATGTTTGTGTGTCAGAAGGACCGTTTTTTCTGGAACCGCTTTTTTTTATCATATGAATATGGATCATAGAAAGAGTGCGGCGGAAAAGTGAATAAAAGAATGGAATACAGGGTGAAATAGCTACCTAAGTGAAAGATACATTTCACATACATGTATGAAATTAAATTATTAGGTGACATTGGGAGGGAATGGGTTGCAAGAGTAGATGGGGATTTTTTTAGCCAAATTGTCGGTTGATCGAACCAAACCTTCAATGTTAGTTAAGTTAATTCTGTCTGTCTAACCACGAAGAGAACTACATACATAGATTTTATTTTATTTTAAAGTTGAAGAACTCAATGGTGTCTCGCACTACAGAAAGTATATTATCTGTCCGAACTGACAGGGAAAAAAGAAAGGCACATTCTACCATTTAACATACCGACGGTTGAGTACATTGAAAAATAGATAGATGCAACACTCGTGCCTGAGAAGTTTGTTCAGTACAAAAGCGTGATCACATCGCAAAAAGCATAAAATCCTAATTGTTACAGTAACACAGGGTACATCTCTATTGAATTCAGCCAGCGGAAAGACTAATAGCTGAAACTTTAGGTGCTCACTGAATCAGACTAACCAAAAGATCTACATCTGAAGAAACACTGTCGTACTACACTTCCATCCATGATGATAGATGCTGCAACCAACAAAGTCCTGTAAGTTAAATTGTGCCTCTGCTCAGCAGAGAAAAAGTAATTACGAAGAGCTAGAGAAGAATGTTTAGTAGAAAAGTGTGGTCAGACTGCAAAAAACATGAAATCCTAGTCGTTACAGTGATACCTATTTATTGAATTCAGCCAACGGACAGACTGATAACTGAAGCTTTAGGTACCCTCTGAATCAGACCAAGCAAAAGACCAACATCTGGAGAAACTCTTCTATCCACGCTGATAAATGATGCAACAAACAAAGTCCTGAAGTCAAATTGTGCCTATGGTCAGCAAAGAAAAAGTAATTACAAATAGCTAGAGAAGAAAGTATGAGGTGAGATCGATTGATGTACATGTCTCCAGACACGAATTCCTACGCTACAGTGCACTGATAGTTTCGTACGATAGTATGACAATCAGAACAACAATCTTCAGTTCAACTCTCACCTTGCCAATTTTGGGCTTACAAACGTGGTGTCCTTTATTAGTTCCAGCAATGACCTCTCCCTCGAATACTCTTTCACCAAGATTTGTCACCATCAGTTGTTTTCCATTGCATAAACCAAGAGATTGATTCATATTTCTCAAAAACGTCACAGGTATACCAACCTTTAAACCAATTTCATGCTTTGGAAAACTATTGATGGATATGAAATGCAAAAATTCCAGGGAAATAAATCTCGTATATCACTAAGCTCCTAGGGCAAAATCACCGAGGAGTGATCGAGGTGATCGATTTCGCTCGGTGCCCTCGATCTTGACCCGGTCAGCCGCTCTGGGCCAACCCCTTTGGTCGGCGTGTGGGTGTGTGGGCCTGGGCTTTTCTGGTCAAGCCAGGCATCGTGGCGACTGGGAAGCGCAGCGCCCGTGGGATACGTGTTGTGCGGCTGCCTCCCCTCGGTTTTCGGCCGCCGTTGATGTTGCTTAGTCTGCTATTGCTGCTGCGCTGGCTGGTGTGGGCTTTCGGCTGTCGTCGCTGGACCTAGAACTGCTGCTGCGGCTGCGCTTGCTGTTGAGGGGGCGGTCCGTGTGACCGCTCCCATTAGTGGAGCTTCTCCATGCGCCTATTCGTCGTCGTCGTTGGTTGTCCCATGCTGGACTACACTGACTCCTTCGCTCCTGTACCTGCGCCGGAGAGGTTTGTCGGCGTTCGTGCTCCATCCTTGGGGTTTTTGTCTAGACTGCTCTGTCTTCCTCCCTCCGTTTGACCAGCCTAGCACTCTGCTCATTCGCTGTGCTCATGTTTACTGCCGCACAACCTCGGCAAGGACCGGAGGAGGAGTTCCGCGCCTGGGTCACGTGCGTCACCGACGACCACCCCGGCGGCGAGGAGGGGGGATAAGGGCGCGCCCGAGCCCAACGGCACCCCACCATCGGGCCGGACGACGGCCGCTTTGGCCAGTACCTCAAGATGTACATGGGAAGGTAAGCCCCCATTTAATTTGTGCATCTGCAGATTTGATATCGACACGGCTGTGCTATTCCCTTTTATTGGACTTACTTCGTGTGTTTAGTTTCACAATTTAGTTGTTGACAAATTAGCAAATTATAGAATCGAGAAGAGGGTTCTAGAGGGGGGTGATTAGACCCTTAACAAGTAAAAGTAGTAGATTTTAAGATTCTTCAAGTTAAGGTTGAGTTTAGCACATATTAAAGGGAACACAATACATTTTACACAAGCATAGCAAGAGTATAGGCAGCGAAAAGAGTAAAGCATGCAAGTGCAAGAATGTAAAAGAGATGAAAATTGGAATGAGCAAACGCAATGGAGATGCGGAGATTTTTGGCGTGGTTTCGATAGGTGGTGCTATCGTATGTCCACGTTGATGGAGACTTCAACTCATGGAGGGTAACGGTTGCGCGAGTCCACGGAGGGGTCCACCCACGAAGGGTCCACGAAGAAGCAACCTTTTCTATTCCACCATGGCTTACGTCCACGACGGATTAGCCTCACTCGGGTAGATCTTCACAAAGTAGGCGATCTCCTTACTCTTACAAACTTCTTGGCTCAACTCCACATGATCTTGGAGGCTCCCAAGTGACACCTAACCAATCTAGGAGACACCACTCTTCAAAAGGTAATAGATGTTGTGTTGGTGATGAACTCCTTACTCTTGTGCTTTAAATGATAGTCTCCTCAACACTCAATCTCTCTCTCACAGATTTGGCTTGGGGTAGGAGAAGAATTGGAGTGGAAAGCAACTTGAAGAGGCTAGAAATCAAGATTCAAATGATAGAAATGGAATCTCTTGATCTCAACACATGAGCAGGTGGTTCTCTCTTAGAAAATGAATGATGAAAGTTGTGGTTCGTTCTGATGGGTCTCTTACTGAGTAAGAAGGGGCGGGGAGGGTATAAATAGCCTCCACACGAAATCCAATTGTTACACACTTTTGACCAAACTCGGTGGCACCGACTGGAATTCTCTGTGAGATCGACCTATGCAAAAGATATGAACGTTGGGGATCTCGGTGGGACCGACTAGATCATCTTGGTGAGACCGAAGTGCAATGGCAAAGGCTAAACAAAGTTTCGGTAATTCCGATCAGTTTCACCCGGTGATTTCGTGATGAAGTGATTTCATCACAGAAACTTGGTCAGGCCATCTCGGTGGGACCGAGAGCAGTTTTGGTCAGACCGAAAAGCTAGGGTTTTGGCTGTGGCAGTAGTAGGATCATCTCAGTGGGTCTGAAATGGAATATATCGGTGGGACCGAAATGATGGATGAGGGTTTTGGACAGATGTGGTTTGGGAAAGTGATTGAGGGTTTTTGGAGCAATATCACTGAGCACTTGAGCAACAACCTCATCAACAATACCTCATCCCCTTTTAATAGTATTGGCTTTCTTAAGGGACTCAATGCGATCTTGGATCACTAAACCCAAAATGTAGAGTCTTGGGGTAGCCAAATTTATTCTACACATTTTGAAGGGGTTCCACATCCTCTTGTCCTTGCCACACCACCATTGGACTTATCTGAAATATTCTAGGTAGAACTGTTAGTCCAATAATATGTATGTTGACATTGATTACCAAAACACCCAAGGGAGCAAATGTGCTTTCACAAATGTTTGATATGATTCGTGCATGTATGACATACATCGTGTTCAGTTGCAACCATAAAATCAATGTTGACTCTATCCATGTATAATGTTTGAAGTTTGAGTTAGTACCTTCATGGTTAGCTAATAACTCTTTGCAGTTTGAAGGCTGATCGCTATCGTCTAATTAGTTCCCTTTTGAAGTATATATACATGTATTTTACCTTCACATATTCTTCAGTTCCTTGATGATTTTCACCATGGCAAGGTTATGTAAGTTGTATGGAGTTCCTTCATTACTTACTTATATGCTTCGGATCAATTCTGGTATCTGATTTTGGATTGAGTCATTGGATTTTGACTGGCGATCAAGAAGAAGAAGGCAAGACCTATAAAGTTCAACGGCCAGTGTATTATATCTCTGAAGTCTTGACTCCGTCCAAGCAAAGGTATCTACATTACCAGAAGCTTGTTTATGGAATTTACTTGACTGCGAAGAAAGTTGCACACTATTTCCAAGACCACTCGGTCTCAGTCGTCAGTGATGCTCCATTATCTGAGATCATGAATAATCAAGATGCAACTGGTCGAGTGGCTAAGTGGGTAATTGAACTTCTCCCTTTGGATATCAAGTTCGAAGCAAAGAAGGCGATCAAATCTCAGGCGCTCGCGGATTTCTTGGCCGAGTGGATTGAACAGCAACAACCGACTCAAGTTCACTCGGAACACTGGACCATGTTCTTCGATGGGTCTAAAATGTTGAATGGTTCTGGTGCCGGAGTGGTCCTGGTGTCCCCAAGAGGTGATAAACTCAGTTATGTCATCCAGATTCACTTCGATTCCTCCAATAACGAAGCTGAGTATGAAGCACTCCTCTACGGGTTGTGTATGGCTATCTCACTCGGCGTCCATCGCCTGATGGTCTACGGTGACTCGGATTTGGTGGTCAATCAAGTGATGAAGGAGTGGGACGTCAGAAACCCTGCTATGACTGGATATTGCAATGCAGTGAGGAAGTTAGAGAAAAAGTTCGAGGGTTTGGAGCTTCACCACATTCCCCGACTCAAAAATCAAGCAGCTAACGATTTGGCAAAGATAGGTTCCACTCGGAAGCCTATCCCCAGCAATGTGTTTCTAGAACACCTTCATGCCCCATCAGTGCAAGAAGATCCTTTCACTGAAGAGCCTCCCCAAGCGAAAAGTCCCACCAATCCGACTGAAATTGAGATACCTGCTGTTATTGACTTGGTGATGGAGGTCTTGGTGATTACACCCGACTGGACTGTGCCGTACATTGCATACATACTAAGGAAGGAGCTCCCAGAGGATGAGGTTGAGGCACGTCAGATTGTCCGCAGATCCAAGGCTTTCACAGTGATAGGTGGACAGCTTTACAGGGAAAGTGTTACTGGCGTAGCTCAGCGATGTATTTCCCCAGAAGAAGGTCAACTGATTTTGCAAGAGATCCACTCGGGGACCTGTGGTCATCATGCGTCCTCTCGGACAATTGTGGCTAAAGCATACCGAGCCGGGTTTTACTGGCCACGGGCCAATGAAGCTGCAAAGGAAATGGTACAGAGGTGTGAAGGGTGTCAGTTCTACGCAAACATGTCTCACAAGCCCGCACCTGCTCTGAAAACCATTCCACTCGTCTGGCCATTCGCTGTATGGGGACTGGACATGATTGGGCCCCTCAGGACTGGTAGGAGTGGCTTCACTCATCTGCTTGTAGCAGTCGACATATTCACCAAGTGGATTGAAGCCAAGCCTATTAAGAAGTTAGATTCAAGAACAGCCATCAAGTTCTTGAAAGAATTGATATTCAGATATGGAGTTCCTCATAGTATTATCACAGATAATGGCTCAAACTTCGACTCAGAAGAATTCAGAAACTTTTGCGCCCCCCAAGGCACTCGGGTAGACTACGCATCCGTTGCGCACCCGCAGTCGAATGGACAAGCTGAGAGGGCGAACGGTCTTATCCTCCAAGGATTGAAACCCAGACTCATGCGTGATCTGGAACATGCAGCTGGAGCCTGGGTGACCGAACTGTCATCTGTCCTATGGGGTTTAAGGACGACTCCAAATCGGTCGACTGATCGCACCCATTTCTTCATGGTGTATGGAGCTGAAGCCGTGCTGCCAAGTGACCTCTTCCACAATTCACCCCGAGTGGAGCTCTATTCGTAAGCAGAGGCAGAGCAGGCACGGCAGGACGCCGTTGATTTATTGGAAGAGGAGCGCGAGATGGCCCTGATTCGGTCGACTGTCTATCAGCAAGATCTTCGTCGATTCCACGCCAGGAATGTCAGAGGTCGAGCATTTCAAGAAGGAGATCTTGTGCTCCAAGTGGATCAACAGCGGCCTCACAAGCTTGCCCCGCATGGGAAGGCCCCTTCATTGTCACCAAGGTGCTACACAACGGGGCCTACCACCTCTACAACCTCGCGAAGAAGATCGACGAGCCACGCTCCTAGAATGAAGATCTTCTCCGACGATTTTATACCTAACACTCGGAATGTCGAGATGTAATAAGTACACTTTTTTTAGATTGTTTATCCAGACGTGACTCCTGCAGTCCTATGATGATTTCTCTCGTATAAGTGTGTGTTCAAAAAACCCAGCGGGTGACTTAGCTGCGAAACCTGTTTTCGCCTAAGTTAAAAAACTACTCCGAGTGAGAGCATCCCTCCCACTCGGGGACTTAGCTGCGAAACCTATTTTCGCCTAAGTTAAAAAAACTACTCCGAGTGAGAGCATCCCTCCCACTCGGGGGCTTAGCCGTGAGTCCGTCCTCGCCTAAGTTAAAAAACTACTCCGAGTGAGAGCGTCCCTCCCACTCGGGGGCTTAGCCGCGAGTCAGTCCTCGCCTAAGTTAAAAACACTCCGAGTGAGAGCATCCCTCCCACTCGGGGGCTTAGCCGTGAGCCAGTCCTCGCCTAAGTTAAAAACACTCCGAGTGAGAGCATCCCTCCCACTCAGGAGCTTAGCCGCGAGCCAGTCCTCGCCTAAGTTAAAAACTACTCCGAGTGAGAGCATCCCGCCCACTCGGAGGCTTAGCCGCGAGCCAGTCCTTGTCTAAGTTAAAAAAACACTCCGAGTGAGAGCATCACTCCCACTCGGGGGCTTAGCCGCGAGCCAGTCCTCGCCTAAGTTAAAAACACTCCGAGTGAGAGCATCCCTCCTATTCGGAGGCTTAGCCGCGAGCCCGTCCTCGCCTAAGTTAAAAAACTATTCCGAGTGAGAGCATCCCTCCCACTCGGGGGCTTAGCCGCGAGCCAGTCCTCGCCTAAGGTAAAAAACTACTCTGAGTGAGAGCATCACTCTCACTCGGGGGCTTAGCCACGAGCCAGTCCTCGCCTAAATTAAAAAAAAACTACTCCGAGTGAGAGCATCACTCTCACTCGGGGGCTTAGCCGCGAGCCAGTCCTAGCCTAAGTTTAAAAACTACTCCGAGTGAGAGCATCACTCTCACTCGGAGGCTTAGCCGCGAGCCTGTCCTCACCTAAGTTAAAAATCGCTCCGAGTGGAGAGCATCCCTCACACTCGGAGACTTAGCCGCGAACCAGTTTCGCCTGAGTTAAAAAATCCGTTCACTCGAAGCGTGCTGAAAGCAAAAAAGCAATATTCGAATATGTCCATCAAGTTCAGAAATGAAATCAAAAGTACTCGGGCAATGAGCCCGAACGAGTTTTACGATTACAGGATCACTCGGCATTCCGAGGCAAATAAATTTGGGTCATGAAGTTTTTCTCACTCGGCAGGAGGACTCGCGGGCTCGACAAAGGTGTCCAGATCAACGCCATCTGCAATCTGAGTGGCTGCATCAATGAAGGTCTCCATAAAATCTTCAAATTGGAGCTTCTTCGTGTTTGCCACTTGGAGAGCCTTCAGTTTGTCCTCCCTAGCCTCCTTGCAGTGAACACGAACGAGTGAGAGCGCCACATCGGCTCCACAGCGGACAGCTGATTTCTTCCACGCTTGCACTCGACCAGGGATTTCATCGAGCTGAGTCATCAGTGACTCGAGGTCGTTCTGAAGCGTATCCTCTGGCCACAGCTCCTTGTCAATCCTTGTCAGTGCAACCTTCAGTCGAGCAATGTACCCCAAGACACTGTCGAGACGAGCTTCAAGTCGTAGTACATTCATAGCGGCATCATCTTTGACGAGTGACTTGGTGGGGTCCAGGCCTGGTTCAATTTGTTCTGTTTTTTGCTCGAAGTTCTGACAGCATTCTGCACAAAGAAGAATGAGTGAGCAATACTATTCTGACAAAAAAAATTGACAATACTCTCAAGAGTTCACTCAGGCAGGGGAGAATACCTTCAAGCATGATGTACATCTTCTTCGCAAGGCCCCCCAAATATTCCTCCAGTTCATCCCTCTTCCGAGTGAGCTGGTCCACCTTGTCGGACAAGACGGTTTTCTCCTCCCTCAGCTGAGCAGCTTCCTTCTTCGCCTCATCAACAACGGTTTTCAGCGTCGCGTTCTCCTCCTCGAGCTTACCGACTGATGCTAGCTTCTTCTCAGCTGCTTCAGTCTTCTCCCGAGCCACCTTTTGCGCCCCCGCGAGTTCATTGTCTTTCCTCTCCAGCGCCTGCTTCATAGTGTCTAAAGAAATAACATTCTTCAGTCGTGCTTGGAGTTGGCGGTTTTCACTACGTACATCTATTCGAGTGGAGTCACTCGGTTCAAAGGACGAGAAGGAAGAAATGACAAAGCACACAGTCAGCAAAGTGTTACCTCCCATGGTCTTCACTTCATCCTGAGCATCCTTCAGGTTCTTCTTGGCAAATTCTAGATCCAGTTGTAGTTGGATCTTCTCCTTCTTTAGGGCAGTGTACTGAGTCCCAAGTTCACAAGATTTCTGAGATCAACAAAAAGACAATTCAGTCGACAAAGAGAAAGGTAATTCCTCTACTTCCGAATGGAGAAGAGCAAATCCAGATTGCTATTATCAAAAGTGTTCTAAGACCACCGCCGAATCGAACATTCGACGGCGGTCTCGGGGACTACACCCAGTGGGTGCACTCAACGTGCCCCCACTGGATCAATTTCCCACTCGGCGCGGCCTGACCGTCCCGAGTGGAAAAGAAAAAAAACTTGTTCTCAGACCCCCGCCGAATCAAACATTCGACGGCGGTCTCGGGGACTACACCCAGTGGGTGCACTCAGTGTGCCCCCACTGGATAAGTTCCCACTTGATACGGCCTGACCCGATTCGAGTGAAGAGCTTCAAGCAAAACAATATTCTAAGACCCCCGCCGAATCAAACATTCGACGGCGGTCTCGGGGACTACACTCAGTGGGTGCACTCTGCGTGCCCCCACTGGATCGATTCTCCACTCAGTGCGGCCTGACCGTTTCGAGTGGAGGGAATGCGGAACAAAAGAAAATACCCAGTGGGTGTACAGATTCAACAGAATCAAGACTGGGTGTACAGATTCAACAGAATCAAGACGCAAAAAATTCAATCGGAAATCAACTTACTATCGCACTTACTCGAACATTCGCTTGAAGGGCTGTGCTGGCGTCATAAGCTAGCTTGCTGCTTTCATATACCTCCTTCAGGCGCTGCATCATCAAGCCGGCCTGGATCATAGCCTCCTTGCTGGCCCCGGTCTGGTCCTCTGGGACATGGTGCAGAGCGAATACAGTCGACGGCGGAGCTGATGATATAGTCAGAACGATCGGCGCTTGAGTCTGGTCAGCAGGTCCAGAGCTTGGAAGAGTTGATACCAACGGCAGAGCAGTCGACGGCGGAGCGGTAGAGATAGCGCCAGTCTGAAACGAACCACCAGGTTCTTGAAAGCAAGTTCAGGCGGCGTACGAGATGTCTGGCCTGAAGGCGTTCTCCTAGCATGGCTTCGTGAGGAAGTCGGCCTGCCTCTTCCTCCTGCGCTTCTTGGAGGTTCCTCCTCGTCATCGTCTGGGAGAGTGATGACATTGGTTGGCGCTGCAGTCACTCGACAGTCAGATCTCAGTCGATCGCCAGAGCAAGTAGCGAGACAGAACAAGATGTGAGTTGATCATACCTGCCTGGGAAGTTGCTGCGTCCGCAGTCTCTGCGTCTGCGCGCTCGTCATCAATCTCCATTTGAGACGTTGCAGAGGTAGCCGCCCTAGGATTCAGAATTCCACTCGGTCAGCAAAAACATAAGGGTCTGCGAGAATAAGACAGAAAGTGAAACGATTTGCAACAAAGGCACTTACGTCGAAGCGATAGGCACAGCAACCTTTATCCTGGGCAAAGCCTTCCGAGGTTTAGGTGGAACGACCTTGGCTTGTTTAGCAGTTTTCTCAGTCGGGTCAAGAGTTGGCGTCCGAGTGCGCTTCAGGGTCCTGGCACTCGACTCCAGCCTTGCCCTGGCTAGCCGTGAGATCTTGGGTCTGCTTGGTACGACGTTCAGTGCGCGGTGGTGACTCGACCTCCTCGCCGTCTTCAGAGTCGTCGCTGTCACCTTCACTGTCGTCAGCATATTCGATGTCGGCGCTCCCGCCCTCACTCTCCTCTCCTCCAGTGAGCTGCTCTCCATTCGGCATGGGCGAGTACATCTTCGTGAAGGCCTGCAAGACACAAACACCCAAGTCAGTTGGTCTTCAATAATTTTACACAGTGAAGCAAAGAAAACAAACACTCGACAAAAGTGAGCTTCACCTCTCCCGGGGGGTGCTCAGAGTCGAAGGGCAGAATTCGCTTGGCCCCGCGAGGGTTGTCACGGGCCCCAGTGATGCTCCTGAGCCACTGCGCCACCGTCTCTTCATTGACTTCCTCCGGGTGGGTCCGAGTGGAGTTGTCTGCACCTGAATATAACCACATGGGATGGTCGCGAGCTTGAAGGGGCTGGATGCGTCGACTGAGAAACGCCTCCAACAGGTCCAAGCCCGTCACTCCGCCCCGGATCAACTCGACCACAGATTCCACCAGAATCGCCACCTCAGTTTTCTCATCCTCGTCAACAGTCAGCGAGCGAGGGGAATGGGCTCTGTCCAACGTGAAGGGAGGAAGACCAGTCGACGAGCCAGGAGTGGGAACATCTTTGTAGTAGAACCAAGTCGACTGCCAACCACGAACTGACTCGGGAAAAGTCATGGCTGGGAAAGCACTCCTACCTCTCATTTGGATTCCCAAGCCCCCACACAACTGAATCACATGGGTCCTCGAATCACTCGGATTCTCCTTTTTAACCGACTGAGAACGGCATGTGAAGATATGTTTGAACAAGCCCCAATGAGGACGACACCCCAAGAAATTTTCACACATGGACACATAGGCTGCTAAGTACGAGATGGTGTTCGAAGGAAAATGGTGGATTTGGGCACCGAAGAAGTTCAGAAAACCGCGGAAAAATTGATGAGGGGGCAAAGAAAAACCTCTCTCCACGTGAGTGAGGAGGAGAACTCGCTCGTCGGGTTGAGGCTGAGGCTCGGTCTCCCTCCCCGGCACTCTCCATGAGCCAGGCACCACGAGGCCATCGGTCTGGAGATCCTCAAGATCCGTCTGCGTGACCGTCGAGCGGATCCAATCGCCCTGGATCCAGCCCGGAAGCCCGTCGCCTTCTTCCCTCCGCCTCCCTTCTTGGCGCGCTCGAGTGCCTTCGTCTTGTCCTTCACCATCTCCACGGTGGTCGACGGGGCGAGCGCGGCGGCGCTACGCTGAAGGAGGTGAGGCAGAGAGGCGGAGAAGAAAGGAGGAAAATGGTGGACACTGTTGCACGCACCGGCTGCATCGGCTTTTATACCCGCGCGACCGAGTGACTGACCTGTGGGCCCGTGCGATCCTAGCGCGTCTCGAAACTGACGCCAGCCCGATACGTGGCGAAAAAGGTGGAGCGAAGATCGAGGAGTCCCTCCCCACTTGCCCCGCTTACCGCGCTGCGTTCGGTCCGCGCGCTTCTCCAAATTTCGAATCCCGTAAAATCCGGGCCATCAAATCAGTCGATCGCGCCGAGGACATCCAAATCCAATCTGCTCGATGCTATGTTACATATTTCACTCGGAACTTCAAGAAGTCAGAATCGATCAAGGCGACTAACGAAGGGTTGAACTACTAGCATACTTTCGGACCCCCAAGGAAGTGTCCCTGAGACATTGAGTCGGGTCGAAGTCAACTTCAATCCTTCTTCACTCGGTCCTCGATCCATTCGGGGGCTAATGACGATGACATGTACCTAGGGTAGGGTCATGGGCCTGACCTATATGCCCTACCTAAGGACATTACGCCAAAGGCCAAGACTTATGAAGACAGAAAGAAGATACCGACTGGAATCATCTCAGAGTGCAATCCACTCGGCGGAAGATCCACTCGGATACCCCGGTTCCACTCGACCGTCACCATTCACTCGGAATACAAGAATCCACTCGAAGGACAGAAGACCTAGGGTCACCTCTGAATAGCAACGGTCAGGCGTTCACTCCGACACCTTAAAGGCCATTAAACACGGGCGTTACCAGTAACGTTCGTAGCATTACTCTCTCACTGAACCCTTGCGTAACTCAGGACTGCGAGGGGTCGACGCACTCTATATAAGCCACCCCTCCCCTCTGGCACAAGGGTTCGCACCCCCTGTAACTCAACACTCCAATCAACAAGCCTCCGCGGCACCGAGACGTAGGGCTGTTACCTCCTCCGAGAGGGGCCTGAACTCGTAAAATCCGAGTGTACAACCTCGCCGTAGCTAGGCACCGCCTCCTTCTACGTACCCCCCATCTCTACTGTCAGATCCGTTCCCACGACAGCTCTGGAGAGGGGTGGGCGGTGATTTGGGAGATGGTGTATTGGGCGGTGGTGTGGTGGGTACGACCGACCTTCCCCTCTGTCATTGGAGGAGCTCCTTACTCACCTTGGTCGCTGCTATTGGAGGAGTTCGTCCCCCGCCTAGAGGGAGAGAGCAGCACCCGTGAACAGCGGGCGACGACCCGCGTGAAGCAGGTGGTTTCCTCTCCCCCTCTCTCTCTTCGGTCTTCTCCTTTTTCTCTCTCGACTCGGGACGGGTGGCGGAGGGAAGAACATCGTGTGTGTCCTCTGTTGCTGCTCTCTCTCTAATCGCAGCAGAAGGAGAGCAAGCGATGGCGGCTTCTTGATGGCAGGCGACAGGGCGCGCCGGCACCAACGGCAAGTAATGACTGCTCGGTTTTGTGAGGCAACGACGAGGGATGGCAAATCTTTTTTGGAGAGGAGAAGAAGAGGATTCTGAATTTTTCTGGCCTCTCTCTCTCTGCTTCGTTTTGTTTCAGTTTTTTATTCCCCAGGTGTGCGATTCCTCTCTCTATCTCTCTGGTTGATGTGTCTTGAGGCAATCAGGAGCGGCAAGTCGGCGGCTAGGACGGGGAGTTCAACTTGTCAGTTAGTTTCACAAGTACGGGGTAGTACGTACGTTTGATCTGTTAGATAGTTTATTTATGCTGCTATTCGTTATGTGCCTGCTAAATACTCATTCAAAATGTATTTCATCACAGCTAGCTGAACAACTAATTTTGTTGTTTTTTAGGAGATGAAATGGGTTGCCTGAATTTTTTTAGTAATACCGAGGCTTAATTACTTTCTCATATCAGTTGTGAAAATGTTGCAGTCTAGGAATCACCAAATGACATCGCAATATTTTTGTGTTAATCACTACTTGGTATTGTTGTGAGGTTGTGGTAATCACTACTTGGTATTGTTGTGAAGTTGTAGCCAAAGTAACTAAAGACTACTCCCTCGATTCAAAAAAAGTGTTAAGCCACAACACTTTTTTTTGGATCGGAGGGAGTAGCATTTATAAGTTGTTGTTTCCTTTCTTTATTACACAACAGATTTTTGGACATGGAGTTGTGTATCTCCCTATTTAAAACAGAGTTTGTGCTTTCGAATGATAGTAATTGCTTTCAGGAGGATAGGGCATCAATGATTTCAATCGCTGGCAAGATGGCTCAGGCTGCCAAATTCGACGCTGCCATGGCAGAAGATCTATGCAAACAAAACTAGTGAGATTGGTGAGTGGTCTGTCAGCAACGGAAGCATAACATGTACATTAATCAGAGTTAAAGAATGAAATTATTGGATAAGAAGATCAAATAGTACAAACCAGAGGAAGATACAATCCTTTGAGCAGGAGATTGATGGTCTCGAAAGCAGGTTAGGCATATACAGTACTAAAATATTCCTTGTGTTTCCTTATATTTTCAGGAGATGGTGGAGCTTCTATAGTTAACATGGAAACAGATATTCTGTCCAAGATTTAGTTACTGAAAAGTAAGCTTGCAAAGGCTTTGGAGGAAAATAAGATGTACATGGCTCAACAAAAGAGGTATCTCTTGCACTCTGAAATCTGAACCTAAATTGTTATCATGTGACGTGTCACTATACATAGAAATGGTGTGTGCATGCTGTCAGACTAAGCAGTGATAAGTGGTAGCCCTTTCAGAAGTTATTTTTTCACGCATAACCTTTAAATAAAAATTTGACAATATGCACCATTGGCTTTTCATATGTGAATCCAGATTTCCACTCTAATTATATTGTGTCGCCGTCATGATGGGAAAAAACTAATTCAGTTATTTTTCATATTTCAGAGTCTCCCAGGTGTTTAAGGTTTTCTTCTAACAGACTGCGTTCTTAGATAGATAATTCGGTTTGGACGTTAACACCTACGTATTTTCTCTCTGAATTTTAATGTAGGTTGGCTCTAGACACAAGAACTTCATTGTTGCACATGGTCTGGATGATGTTAGTTACTGTGAACCTGGACTCGCTCTAATCCAGATTAAAGGCTCGGGATCAAAAAACATGCAAGCAATTCAAGTTGACGCAGTAAATTCATAATCGTAAATTTTTCTGCAATTAAGCTTGCATCTTTGTATCATCTGCTTTGTCTCTACCATTCCTTCACTAGGAGGCTTCATCATTAACTTTGTCATACTTTTACATTCTACATGATGGAAACAGTGTGTCCACATGGATTGGCAACCTTACGACCCCACTAAATCACGACTTGGTTGAGAGGCAGCTACAGTGTTATCTTTCCTAGGCGAATATAGATATTTGTTTTTATGCAACTTTCCTCATGCTTGGTTAAAAGAAAAACATGAACATAAAGGAATTATCAAAACGTAGAGGCATTGCCGGCGCAGCAAAGCGCGCACTACCGCTTCTAGTTATCAGCATGTCCGACATGGTTAGTACTCTTTAAAATGGAATCACAACTTAAGAAGACTAGAACCAGGCACTCACATATAAACAGCACCTTTAATATCATCGACCACCGCATTAGTTGGGCATACGATGGCACATTGCGCAAGATAGTCCGCACCACGGCGCCAGAGTAGTTGAAGAAAAAATAGTCATAAGTTAATTCTTGGTGCCGTCAAGAAACTGCTTTCCCTGTTTCTGAAAATAAGAATTAGAGACAGATCATACTTCAGGATATACTCACTTGTCACTTGCAAATAATTGGCAGAATGCGAACCATCGCAGAAACAATGTCAATCTGAGCCTGCTGTACAAAAAGAGGTCTGGTTGATCTAGTAAAGCGGAAAATTTATCAAAGTTGCATAGTAATCCTTCTCTAGCATCAAATGGATATGGACAGAGAAGAGACTGTGAGAAAAAATCAAACTATTCCTAGTAGAAACAAAAAATTCACAAAGCTGACATGACTTAATTGTTGATGAAGATTAAAGAAAGCTAAAACAACTGAACTGGAGAAGTTTTTTACACGACCATAAAGGAATGAGTAGCAGAAGTATGAGAAAATGGCACTGCTTGCAGTTGGCATAGCATCAATAATTAGTGTAAGCTAAAAACACACAACTATGTGAACCCATATATGAATACAAACGATTGCAGAGAAAACATACCAGAATTACATACACGTACACAAATTGCATCCATCCGAATTTCTAAGCATAACTCAAAGGATATTTATACGCATCCATCCCAAGAATTGGTGTCTACAGTGGAGTCTGAAGCGGTGTCTGTACCCAAGCATGATCAATCAAACCAGCACGCTGTGTGTCAATATTTTCTCCCCCTTATCTTTGATCATGTGTTTCCTGCACTGATCTCCTTCTCTTATATCGAACAATTGAAGCAAGCACATAAAAGAAACTACTATGCTAAGAGCAACTCCAATACGCCGGCCCAAACGAACGATAATTTTGTCCGTTTTTTATTCGTTTGGGTCGGCCCGACAGACACCCACGTCCGCTTTCACGTTTGGGTCGGCGCATGCGCCCAACGCTGGCCCGACCCATTTTGAAGAATACAAATATTTCAAAATAAAAACAAACATTAATTAAACATTAAAGCCAGCCACGAAGGCCGGCGGTCCACGCGTCCACATTACATTAATTAAACATTAAAAAAACTAAACTACAAGGCGGCGCGCTGCCCTATGCGTCCTCATCGTCGACGTCGAGGCCGGTGAGGTCGATCAGCGTCGGCGCAGGGCCGGCCCAGGGAAACACCGTGTTTCGGACGACGGCGATGTCGGCCGCCGGCTGTGCCGCTGCGCGCTGTGCCGCCGCGGCCTAGGCCTGGCGCGCCTCCTCCTCCGCCTCGCGCTGCTCCTCCTCGGCGTCGCGCTCCAGCTACTCGAGGTACTCGCCCTCGCGGCGCTCCTCGGCCAGCCGTCGCTGGCGCCATTACTCGAGGTACGCCGCCTCCTGCGTCGGCGTCGCCCCCATCCAGATCGGCGGGGTGCTCACCCACCCGCGCACTTCTCCTGTCCAGGAGTAGGGCTTGATGGGGGTCGGCTCCGGCTCGGCCTTGACCGGGGACGACGGGGCCAGCGGCGGCACGACGCAGTCGCGGGCCGCGGACAGCGCCATGGCCTCCGCCGTGCTCGAAGGCAAACCAACGCGCCCAATAGGGCAAGTCGGCGCCGTAGGCGGAGTCGCGGTGCTGCTCCGCCATCAGCAGCGCCCGCCGGCGCCGCACCTCCTCCGCGTGCGCCCTTGCCGACCGCGGCGCCGCCGGCACCGGGATCCTCTCCGGATCCAAGTGCCAGTCGTGCGGCAGGGTGACATTGCGGTAGGGGAGAGGGACGCAGTGCTACCAGTGCCACTCTGCCTGGTGCACTGGCACGCTCACGCGCTGCCTCGGCCGGCGGGAAGACGCCGGCGGAGGCGGGGGAGAGGAGTGGTGGGGGCCTTGCCCTTGGCTTTGTCGTTGCCGGAGAAGAAGCCCATCGGGGCTAGGTGGCTAGGGTTGCCGCCGACGAGGGAGCAGAGGGTGACGAGATGGGGACGGGGGACTTCTGGAAGCGGATGAGGACGCCCCCCGTGCACGCGTGGGTCCGAGGTCATAAATTAAGCTGACCAACGTGACCGCGGCTAGTTGAACGGCCGCCAGATAGGGACGCGGTGGACACCGAGAAGGGGTCCGTCATAAATTAAGCTGACCAACGTGACCGCGGCTAGTTGAACGGCCGCCAGATGGGGACACGGTGGACACCGAGAAGGCGCGCGACGCGTCCGCGCCGACACATTTCTGCCGCAAATGCGTCGGCGCGGACGCAAAGCGAACACGTTTTGGGTTTGGGTCAACACGTTGGGCCTCCACTTTTGTCCGTGCCGACCCAAACAGACGCAGGCGGATGATTTGGGTCGCTGCATTGGAGTTGCTCTAACTCACCTCAGCTTGTATTCAAAAGGGGAAAAGTGGAAATATGCCCATTGATCATCTGGGTTATCCTATATCTCGCAATTTCATGCAAGCACAACTAAGGAACTATTCTAATCCAACTCAGCCAATAATAATAATAAACGCACCAATAACCCTCTGGATTATGATCCCACTCCCGGCCTCACAGTTTTCATCCACCCGTGCACTGAATGAAGGGGATGCGCCGGTGGGAAGAGCATGGTGGGTTGGAGGAGCGTCTTCTTTGCCGCCACGCTGGCCTGGATGTGCACCAGGTTCAGGCACTCCACGCTGGCATAGATGTTGCCGTCGAGTGTGGCGAGGAGCCTATTCAATCGGCTCGTCGGAGGACCTCGATGGAGTCGGTCTCCCCTTCTTCATCCTCCGACTGGTCACCGCCAAGGTCGTGGCCTGGTTGCCTTCGACCCTGATGGAGAGGAGTGGAGGGGAGGGGCACCGCCGCTCAGTTCGCCATCTCCGAGCTGCTGCCAAATTGTTGTCGGCCCGGCTCTGCGCACAAAAACGGCAGCACAGTAGAACACAACGGAATCCCTCCCTTCTTCTGACCGTGCGACGCCCACCATGGCCTTTGTTGGAGAGCGGTGGCCGTGTTCGCTCCGTCCACTTCCTCTGGGTCGACCACATCACGTGGCAGCGGTGACCCATCGCCATCTAGGAGGCCGCCATGGGAATTGGAGCACCCCGACGGCGAGCAGCAGGAGGCCACCGAGATCCACCTCCCCCGGAACTGCCTCTTCTTCGATGGATGGGGACAGGAGGGCCGCTGACTCCCATGGCCAGTAGGGGAAAGGCGTGGAGGGGAGAGTGCCGAACTGCTGGGAGGGATTGGGGAAGAGGGCGATGTCGCCGTCCTCTGCGCCGCGGCTTCCGATGCGTGTGGCTGCACGAGGGGAGAGGATGGACCGGTGGACTGGTTGCCTCTCTATGCGGGAAGAATAAGGAAGAGGGAGAAGATCCTAGAGAAATCGGTGGGGCGGTTTCTCGATGAGTGCAGGCCTTTCTGGACCGGGGGAGGAAGAAATATCTTCTAGAAATATCTTCTGGTTAGATCTGGCTAGACCGGTCAAATCGAAAAACCGGCTGGAAATCAGCACCAAAACAGCAAAGAAAACGAAATCCACGTGTCAAGCTGCCGGCACACCTCACATAACACTGCAAACTTACCTCAGCGGGGCTAGCTTAGCCACTTTAATCCATGGCCAGTAGGGGAAAGGCGTGGAGGGGAGAGTGCCGAACTGCTGGGAGGGATTGGGGAAGAGGGCGATGTCGCCGTCCTCTGCGCCGCGGCTTCCGACGCGTGTGGCTGCACGAGGGGAGAGGATGGACCGGTGGACTAGTTGCCTCTCTATGCGGGAAGAATAAGGAAGAGGGAGAAGATCCTAGAGAAATCGGTGGGGCGGTTTCTCGATGAGTCCAGGCATTTCTCGATTGGGGGAGGAAGAAATATCTTCTGGTTAGATCTGGCTAGACCGGCCAAATCGAAAAACCGGCTGGAAATCAGCACCAAAACAGCAAAGAAAACGAAATCCACGTGTCAAGCTGCCGGCACACCTCACATAACACTGCAAACTTACCTCAGCGGGGCTAGCTTAGCCACTTTAATTCTTTTAATATATGTGTCACGTGGTTGGATCAAATGGACCCGTTTTAACTTTGAGAATGGCTAGCTGATTGGGCACCGGAGCACCAGAGCGCTCCATGGTGCGCATTGAAGAGCTCCCACGGAAACTTTTTTTGGTTCTTTTGGTCTGAATCTCTTGATTTTTCCTGGTTTTTTTCTTTCTTTTTTTCTTATTTTTTGAGTTTTCACGTACTTTTTTGTTTTTTATTTGTTCACAGGTGTGCTCTTGCATGGAGCACATGTGTGCTTCACACCGAAGCACGCATGTGTTGTAGAATCATCAATGCTCTCGTGCGAAGTATAAATGTGTCTCACATGGAATTCATCCTCTATTAAAGGTGCAAGTTAGAGCATCTACAATCGGGCTCCTCAAACGCTACCTATACATCCGGGGCAGATGGCCTAGTCAATGATCGGTCACAAAATCGCGATCCAGCCGAGCTCCTCAAACCGGTCCTATACGCCCGGGTTGACTGCCCCCTATACGTCTGGGCTGACTGCCCCACCCCCATATCCAGCCCATAATTCTAAGGTGGATATGACGAGGCCCGGACGCGCCTGGGCACGTCCGCCACATCGACCTAACATGCGGGATCCACGTGGACAACCGTGGAAACCCAGTGGTCCGTTGAGAACACTCCGGTGCACCGCCTGAGGGGCCAAATCCGGCTATGGGAGCCGGCGGCGACCCCCAACCCTACCCACAGTCACATTTCCCTCCTCTCCCTGCCACCACTTCCCATCTGCTCGAAGCTTGGAGCTCGCCATCCGCCTGTAGCCATGGCCCTACAGCAAATCACCACTTACGTAAAATACTCACTCCGGAGCCCCCGTTAGAGCTCCTTGAGGAGATCCGGGCCCGACACGCCGCTCGGATTGCAGTCAGCCTGCCTCCGGACTTGCCAGAGCAAGAGGAGGAGGAGGTGGTGGCGGAGGACGCGGAGCAGTAGGTGCCGGGCGCGGCCATGGAGGACGCGGAACCAGAGGAGGAAGACAAGGCAGATCCGACGCCTCTGGCTGATGGATTCAACATGGTCAACAGACCGAGCAAGTTTGAGGTCGCCCAAGCAAAGGAGGCGGTGGAGCAGCATGCCATCCTCGACTCCATCCATTTGGAGCGGAGGTGGAGGCAAACCGTTGCTACCTCCGCGAGACACGCGGAGGTGGACCTACTCTTCGCGAACATGGAGTTCGACGAGGAGCCAGAGATGCGGGAGGCACCCATTCACCATGAGTCAGGTCCGTCCGGCACTGCTGGCGCAAAGGTCGTCTACATCTCCCACGACGAGTAAAAGTAGGCTAGTTTAATCTATGTAGTAGTACACAGCTTTTGTGTTGTATGGTGTAGTGTGGATTTGGGGTATAATATTTGAGGTATGTGGTTGCACTGGATGCAAATGAGGGGTTATTGGGCCCTATACGCGGAAGCGCTCGGACGCGTCCGCTGACATATAGGGGCCTGAATTAGCCAGGTCTGGTTGTAGATGCTCTTAATTCATTTGGAGACCAAGAATGTACTCCCCGCGGGAGCACAATTATGCTTCATCTTCTGCGGAAGCACAAGGTAGTTCACTTGGGAGATAGGTTAGTGCCATAGTGCACACTTGTTAGTATTGGTTGGGACCATTACTCTTATAAAGGATGCTGGAGTACCCTCTTTCTAGGAGCCTCTGCGGGCGAGAGTGCCCTATGCGCTGTCTGTTTCACTGTGGTGTGTCGCTGGTACCTTGGGGCTCTCTGCGCCGTCTGATCTTCCCGGATGGCACGCACCCGGGCGGCTCGCCTCAGGGTCCATGATGGTTGTACCGCAGGCGTGCTCGGGGCCATCGTCATGCGGTGGTTTTGATCGCGCTCGCATGCGAGGTCACCACGTTTCCCCACGCATGATGGGGAGTGCGGACCTGCCTGTCGGCGCCGGAGACCCGCACCGGGTTGGTTTGGTGGCGATAGGCAGGGAGTGCGTCACGCCCGCTTGCGCCAGCTGGCGCGTGGGGCCACACTACACCACGACAAAACTTTAGGGGCAATCAACTGTCGGGAAAAGTTAAGAATCCATGTCACCTGTACTGCCGGCAAAGATTTATCTGCCGAAAAAAATAGTATAGGACGTCTTAACTGCCGGCAATAGTTAACCTTGAAGGGCAGGTCATCTGCCGGCATGTTTACGGTCAGCCCTATCTGCCCTGAAAAGTGAACTAGGGCGAAATCATTGCCCGTATGCACGTTGGCGAGCCGCAAAACTTACGGCCCAAAAAAGCACTCGAGGCCGTGGGAGACGTGAAACGATAAAAGTCACTAGAAGCACCACGAAGCCCTAATTAATTTCCCCTTCACCACATCCAGTCCCCACCTCTCTCCTTCCCTCAGCCGCCACTCACCATCCCCAATTCCCCATCTTCGTCGCGCTACAAGCAGCACCGCCGCCACCCTGGATCCCCCACCCATGCCGCCGCTCTGGATCCCCACCCATGCCGCCGCCTAGCTAGTGCCGTCGCCCCCGCATCCCCCACCCACGCCGCCGTCTTCGGATCCCCCATCCACGCCGCCGTTGGAGGTCAGCGGCGAGTTTGGAGGCGACCTCCGCGAACGGCCTGGCGATCTTGCTTCCGTCCACAGCACACAGTCGACGTTGGCATCGGCATGTTCGTTCACCATAGCGGCTGCGCTGGTGGGGTGAGCCTGGCCTTCGGTGCGCTCTACCTGCCGCTCAACTCTCGTTGCGTGCCCTCGCCATCGCGGGCAGGCCTGCAGGTCCGGCGCCCACCACCTCTCTATTCTTCTGCTTTCCACACCATGTGTCCGTACGCTGCTCCCTCTTCTACCTTTCCGTTCCTCTATTCTGCTAACTGAATGATCCAGATAAAGTTTATTATCGAGAGTTTTGCTGCATGATAACTATGTACTACTCCTACTAAATATGTTCTGTTTTAGTTTCTCTTTCCATCTTGTTAAAATCATATCCTCACTGCAGCTATAGCTTAATCAATCAAATTCATATGTCCTGTTTAGAATTTCTGCAGTGAAAAAAGCCCTCTTAATTCAAATAATAATTCTAGTTGTTGTTCAGATATTTTGTTCGCAATTCTGCATATACAGGGAGCCAATAGATGTGACTGAATATGGGCTTTTGTGGGTCTGCTGTTCTTGGTTGTTCAGAAATGCATGGCTCAAGTTTGCTCTATCTAGAAGCTTTGCAATTCTGCATATTCAGGGAGCCAATAGATGTGACTGAATATGGGCTTTTGTCGGTCTGCTATTTTTGGTTGTTCAGCAATGCGTAGCTCAAGTTTGCTCTGACTAGAAGCTGGTACTGGCAAATGTAGATGTGGCCAGATGACATTGTGTCAATTGAGTTTGAGTCAGCTAGTAGCAATCTAGCATAAATATTTTGCTCTCAAATGCAGTTTTTTAGTTATACTTAATCACACGTTTTGTGCCCTGGTGTGTTTGTGAGATACTGAGATGTCTTGCTGCTTTCATTGCGCACGTAAGATGGCCGGGAGCTTGTAAAACTGCATGTCATATCTGATGTTAGGATATATGATTTTATTGTTCGACCCTCCCTGAAAGTACATGATCTCATTAAATTATCTACATTTAACATGATAAGTTCTGGAATAAGTGTAATGAATATATGTGATTAGTATAAATAAGACGATATGTTCTAAAATAAGAGGTAATGAACAGATAACATGCATGCTTCTTAGACTGGCTTGCATATTTCGTTGTTATGAACGTGATATACATGATTCGTAAATGCTTGTATCTTGCTATTATGAAAGTGATATGCTTTTTAATGATGTGATGCAGTTGTAGTGGCGTGTAATATGTATTCATTGTAATATTTTCTTAATTGTGGAGATTGGTTAGTATTTTGTGGTTGATGGCTGTAGCTGGCTTTTTCTCCTAAAATTTACATCTGTACAAATTGACTAGAATACACATGCCATAAATTCACCTTTTCTCCTAACAGTCTTATACTTACCACTCCGATCTTTGTAGAAAAAAACCTTACTGGATCCAAAGCTGTCCAGATGCATGGTGAATGATGGCTGAGATGTGGTGCAACACGAAATGGAAAGAAAATTCTTGTGCTTGCAGGGAGCGGAAGTGGATGTTATTGGGGTCACCGTTAAGAGAGTGCTTTTTTGGCCCGCTACCAAAGAAAAATGGTGGGTTCCTACTTGATTAAAACTATCATCTTTGTTCTTATTTTTTTTCCAGAAAAGGCAAAACCGCTCCAGATTCTGCTCTTCATTCAGAATATTCACAAGTAAATGATTTTCTTGCTTGTATACAAGACATTTCAGCCACTATCATGGAAGTAACAAAGCTGGTCATTTTAATTAGGCTCACAAGCAGTTGAATTATGTAGGTCGCTCCTCCACTCAGGGGACATGATGCCGGCCCACTGTCCCTTCATTGTGATGCCGCCGTGGACGCGCATATTGGGCTGCACTCTTAGGATGGACACCAAGATTGGCTTCCTCTCGCCAGCGCTGGGGCTGTGAGGAGCATGAAGTATTGCTGCCTCATGTTGCTATTGCTAGAGTAATCTTTGTAAGTTCTATCTTGACTTTTTATAAGAAAGGATTGCTATTGCAGTGCAATTGTTCTAGGTGGTGTAGTATCTTGGCACCTTGTTAGGATTAACATGGTATGACATTTATTGTCTCTCTAATGAATACATACTACAGTACTTGCTCTTTCTAGTGTTAGTTTGGGTTTGCAGACCATCTATCCTCATAATCTGTTTACATGATTGTTGTCTTGAAAAATATGGAAATTTTTTATGTGAAGAAGCATTAATGCATTTTAGGACTCGACGAGTTGTGTGGCCTTAGAAAAAATTGGCCTCCTCGCGTGAGTGTGTTGCTTGCTTTCTTTGTATTTCTGCAAGACGAAGGCTTGGTGACCGATCTGATTGGTATGTGTATGATGTCTTTGTGTCCGTATATTCTTTACTGGAATAATTGTTGTATTATTGTGACTAGCTCTTACTTTCAGGTGGTTGTCAAAATACACTATGGAACATAAATACTTGTGACATGTATTAATTAATTATTTGCTTCTTTTTTCAGGTTATTGTATACTGCTCTTGCACTCACAAGTTTATAGATGTGTGTTTTGTCAGCTAAATGGATCTATTGCTAGAATCTAAGGAAGTTTTTGGACATTTTAATATCTATCTGATGAAGTAGCACTCTAGGATGGATCAGTTTCTAACTGAAACCAGATGTTGTATTTAGTGATGTTGCATTTCTAGGACATATGCCCGTGTATGTATGTATGGACGATGGATTGTTGTCCTTTTGGCTGTGAGGTAGTACTGGACTTGTGAACCTACAAATGTATATCTAATTATGTATGCCGTGATGTAGTACTGGGCCTGTGAACCTACAGATGTATAGCTATGTATTGTTGAGATATATTATGATGCAACCTAATTACTCTACGTGTGTGAAGTTCCATGTATACATTGTAGTCTAAATTATGGTACAAAATCAAGTGGATAGAAATGACAGGTTGAACTGGAAGGGGATATTTGTGTTGGCAGTACACTTAATTAAGGGCACATCCACTGCCAGGAATTCTTCTATCTGCCCTGGATTGTCAGTTGTTTTTTTTTGAACAGGAGTACACTTAATTAAGGGCACATCCACTGCCAGGAATTCTTCTATCTGCCCTGGATTGTCAGTTGTTTTTTTTTGAACAGGAGAAGGGTCCCGAAGGACCCAGGCGCTGCATTATATTATCTCTGGAAACATCGTACTGCTTGCCCACAGACCCATAAGGAAAATAAAATTACAACATGGTCCATGAACTTTGCAGAAAGGACCCCCGCTAGAAAATTGCAATTGCAATGTGGTCCATCTCCTCCTGAAAAGCTTCAGTAGCGAACCGATGTCATCGCCGCCGGAGACGAAACCACTTGGGGCACTGAGATCGCCGCAGCAGCACCACCAGCAGTCGCCGGCAGTAGGAGTTGCGGAGGTCGCACCGAAACCTGGCTGCCTCCTTTTTGGTTCCACAACCAGGAGGTAAAAGTGGAGCCGGCGACCAAGAGAAGACGCCGAAGCTCCAGGCGGCCGCCCTTCGGCCTGAAGAATCAACGGTGGTGAGTGGAAGATCGGCAACCGAACGCTACCGCCCTTTCCTCTCATGGAGAAAAAAAGCGATGACTGGCGCCAAATCTTCATCACTACAACCATTGATGATGAGCTCAGAGAGGAGCACCTGCATATGCTCTGGATCCGTCGCCGGAAGCCCTTCTCCGACGAGATGCAGCACCAGAACGCCAAGCCTTGCTGAATCCCCATACCTGTTTCCCATCCGTCACCGCGACGGCATAAGAAGCAGGAGAAGGACGCAGCCTCAGCCTCAGCTCGACCCAGCGCAGCCGCGAGCTTATTTGCCGAGCTTCCGCCAGATCCACCTCCAATTGCTGCCGCCCTCCATGGACACCAGCCGGGAGATGAAACATGCCCTGTCCGGACGCCGCTCGGATGCGCCGGAAAGAAGCTCGAAACCAGCATATAGCCGAAAACTACTAAGAGAAATACTAGACTAGGCCTACAACTATGTACAGGGGGAACCCGTGCTCCGCATCCAGCTCTACATCGGCCGGCCGCGCCGACGACGACAAGCGTGGAGCGAGCCGGGGCACTACATGCGACTCTCAACGGGGGCGGTGTGGGCGAGACGATGAATGCTTTGTCCTGAATATTTTCTGGATTGTCAGTCTGCCGGGAAAAACTGATGTGCCGGGAATAGATCTAACTGCCGGCAAAGCTTCAGCCATCTAGGGCAGAGGATCTGCCCGGGGTTTTTTAAACTGCCGGGAATGGTCTTTCTCGACAGGACTTTCAAGGGCAGTTTGTAAATGCCGGCAAAAGGCATTCCCGACAGATTTTCTGCCTCCATTGGCTAGTTTTCCTGGCAGATAAGGTGACTCCTCAGTTTTGTCATGGTGTAGGGCCAGTCGGTCATGGTCGTTTGCCCCTGTGACAGGATGTTTTGGGATATTTCGTCGGCCCCACCCAGGTATGCATGGGCGGCACGCGTGCTGCGATGCCCGCGTGCGGCGGATCACGCGTGATGCGTCCTCTAGCGGGCTGGTCCACTCGCGCCTGCATGGTTCTGCGCCGCGCCACCAGACTGTTAGGACCGCTTGCCCCATACTTGGCTGGTTCGGGTAGTTTTGTTTTCCCCGCACGTGTATGACGCGAGCGGCCTGTGGTGCGAACCCAACGACAAGGCCCGTTCGACTAACGGAGGCATGGCCGGTCAGGCCCCACGCACGGGCGCATCTGATTGGTGAAACAGAACCAGTCTAGCTGGTGAAGACACTGACACACGGACCCGGCTGTCTCACACGAGTCGTGGTGTGCCGATTAGGGGCACTCATTGGGCTTTCTGGTCTTTTGCTTATGATGGTTGTGTTTTCTTATGAGTTTGTTGTTTTTTGCCTCACGCCGGACATGGTGCACGCTTGCTCATTGTTCATCCAGCTTTGTCGCCGGTCATATGTTCTTTGCTTCGTCGGTCGGTGTACCATTTGCTCCTCCCACCAAGTGAGGTTGAGATACTTCCCTCTTGCTTTTTCACTGATATGATGCCTTCGCTCACCGTGCCGCTCCTCGCCTCTCTGTGTTTACATGAGTTTTGGCTGGTTGTTTTGTGCATCGGCTCCGGTTGTTCGTCTTTCTTTGCTCCATGCACCGCCTAAGGCTTAGAAGGGAGAGCTGACCGCAAAACTTGATGAACTCATCGATGTTATGAGAGGTAACAAAGAGGTAAACATTAATGCAGTTACTAAAGAAGATGTTAATAATGTTAGCTTCATTGCTCGAAATAGCTATAATCTGACGGTGCAAAATACTGTCAGATCCCCCGGTAGGGGTCCAAGCAAAGGTGGAAGTCCTGGATCGGAGGTCACACGAGGGGTTTATCCAGGTTCGGGCCTCCGGAGAGTAATACCCTACGTCCTGCTGGTTTTCATTATTCATCACTACAAAATTTGCTCTATTTTGTGACGTTCCACTTGTTTCACGTATAACCGTTTTTGTCACAGAAAATGTACTGGCGATGTTTTTCGGCCGTCACCCCCACCGTCACCAAAGCACCGTCATAAAAAATAAAATCATAACGGTACCACTTCCTCCGTCACGCAAGATGGCATCTTAGATGACGAACAAAAAATCGTCGCCGAAACTATCTTCAGTGACGGCCATAAAATGTCACTAGAGTTGAACCGTAGAGTAACAACTGATACGTCTCCAACATATCTATAATTTTTTATTGTTCCATGCTGTTATATTATCAATCTTGGATGTTTTATATACATTTACTAGCAACTTTATATTATTTTTTGGGACTAACCTATTGACATAGTGCCCAGTGTCAGTTGTTGTTTTTTGCTTGTTTTTTTAATTTGCAGAATATCAATACCAAACGAAGTCCAAATGCCATGAAACTTTTTGGAGATTTTTTTTTCTGGCAAGAAGTCACCCATGAAGCTTCTGGAGGGCACGAGGGGATGCTCGTGGGGACCACTAGGCACCAGGGCGCGCCAGGGGCCTCCGGCGTGCCCTGGTGGGTAGTGGGGCCCACGGGTACCCCCTTGACCTATCTCCGCCTCTATAAATACTCTAAAATCCCAAAAACCCTAGGGGAGTCAACGAAATACTTTTTCCGCCGCCGTGAGTTCCAGAACCATGAAATTTAATCTAGAGGCCTTCTCCGGCACTCTGCCGGAGGGGGCAACGATCACGGAGGAGTTCTTCATCATCCTTGTTGCCCCTCCGATGATGCGTGAGTAGTTTACCATAGACCTACGGGTTCGTAGTTAGTAGCTAGATGGCTTATTCTCTCTTTTTGATCTTCAATACAATGTTCTCCTCGATGTTCTTGGAGATCTATTTGATGTAACTCTTTTATGCGGTGTGTTTGTTGGGATCCGATGAATTGTGAGTTTATGATCAGGTATATCCATGAATATTACTTGAGTCTTTGCTGAACTCTTTTATGCATGATTGTTATAGCCTTGTATTTCTTCTCCGATTTATTGGTTTCGTTTGGCCAACTAGATTGATTTATCTTGCCATTGGAAGAGGTGCTTTGTGATGGGTCCGATCTTGCGGTGCTCAATCCCAGTGACAGAAAGAGACATGACACGCACGTATTGTTTCTATTAAGGGTAACAAGATGGGGTTTATTCATACGTGAGTTTATCTTGTCTACATCATGCCATCGTTCTTATTGCATTACTCCGTTTTTTCATGAACTTAATAAACTAGATGCATGCTGGATAGCGGTTGATGTGTTGAGTAATAGTAGTAGCTCTAGGCGGGAGTCTGTCTACTAATCTTGGATGTGATGCCTATATACATGATCATTGCCTTGGATATCGTCATAATTATTTGCTTTTCTATCAGTTGCCCAACAGTAATTTGTTTACCCACCGGATGTTATTTTCTTGAGAGAAGCCTCTAGTGAAAACTATGCCCCCCGGGTCTATTTCCTATCATATATTAAATCCAAAATACCTTGCTGCAATTTCTCTTTATTTATTTTGTTTTGTATTTTTTTTAGATCTATTTATCAAAACCTATACAATTAATCTATCTTAATACCATTGAGGGATTGACAACCCCTCTTACACGTTGGGTTGCAAGTTTTTGTTGTTTGTGTCCAGGTGCTGTTTACATAGTGTTGCTTGGTTCTCCTACTGGATTGATAACCTTGGTTTCATAACTGAGGGAAAGACCTACCTCTGCTGTGCTGCATCATCCTCTCCTCTTCGGGGAAATACCAACGCAGATTACAAGCATCAGGAAGAATTTCTGGCACCGTTGTCGGGGAGACATCATCAACATCTATCAAGTACCTATGCATAAACTCTCATCTCCTTGCAATTATTTTATTTGCCATTTGCCTCTCGTTTTTATCTCCCCACTTCTAAAAAGCTTTTACAAAAATACAAAAATATTTTTGTTTGCCTTTTTATTTTTGCTCGTTTGCTTGCTTTTATTGTCTTCATGTCATGACTCAAAAACAGAAAAGAAACAAAAAATTAAAAGATAACTATGGATCCACTTAAAGTTTTCTACTTGGATCATCTTCGATCCATTTGTGCTCGTGCTGAAACACCAACTATTTTAGTTGAGGGAAAATCATTAGATGAGCATGCTCATTTTGTTCGTCACCGATTGTCTCAAAAGTGGAGACTCTTATGGCATCAAATAAATTGTTTGCTATGCTATGCTTGGAATCTATGTGAAATTTATGATCTTACTTGTTGCTCTAAGAACCCTAAAAACACCTTCCCTATTTATGCGAGTTCAATGATAATGAAATCTTATCTTCTTATGCCAAGGATGATTATAGTTACTATGATATCGAACAAATTGAAGAATTTGTTGCTTTTAAGGGTGCCTATGAAGTTGCTTCTTTGGTTGAAAAGTATGATATTACTCTCTACAAATCTGAAAAATTTGCAATACTTAAATATTGTTATGAAAACTATGCATCTAATGCCTATGTTAGTGAATTCATTGGGAGAATGTCTGCCTTGGAAGAAAATAATGATATGTAGGAATCTATAGATAATTACAATCCCATTGATTCACTTGAAATATCCCTTTTTGATGAATTTGATGCTTGCTATGCTTGTGGCCAGGATGCCAATATTAATGATGCTTATGAAGACGAACTTGCTATAGTTCCTTATGTTAAACATGAAATTATTGCTATTGCTCCCATACTTGATAGCTCCTTGAATAAAAAACATGATTGCAATGATGCTATTATAAATTCTACTAATGTCAATTGTGCTAATGATATGCAAAGCTATAAGATTGGGGATGATAATTTTATTATGTCTACTACTTATTGCAATGATCATGATTGGGGTGATGCTTCTTATGATCTTGAAAATTTATTTAAGCCTCGTGATGAATATGATTTGATAATAATGCTTGCAATACTATTGAAAGTGGGTTTGGAAGAGCGTCAACTTTAGGTAAAAATAATCCCACATATTTGGAGAGTGTTCAATCTTATGAATTTTTTGATGAAAGTGGATTTGGAGAGGTCATGACTTTAGTTGATGTTAATCCCACTATGTTGGAAGATTATAAAACTTTTATGCATGTGGATCATGAAGAGAAAGTTATATATTATAGCTATATTATTGAATTTGATTATGATCCTACATGTAATTATTACGAGAGAGGAAAATATGGTTGTAAATTTTTTCATGTTATTAAATTTCCTCTCGTTATGTTGAGATTGTCAATGTTTTATTCCTTTCCTTTGCATATGCTAGATATTTCTTGTCTTGATAATTTGTTTGCTTATAAAATTTCTATGCATAGGAAGTATGTTAGACTTAAATGTGTTTGTCACATGTATTATGATGCTCTCTTTGTGCTTCAATTCTTGTCTTTTATGTGAGCATCATTGAAATCTCAAAGCCTATCTTAATGGCTATAAAGAAAGAGCTTGTTGGGAGACAACCCAATAGTTTTCTTTTCTGTTTTTCAATAAATTTGCAATTATGCTTCTGTTATGATTATGTTTTTATGTTTCAATTAGTGTTTGTGCCAAGTAAAGCCTTTGGGATTATGTTGGATGATAGTTGATTTGATCCTGTTGGAAAACAGAAGGTTTCGCGTCCAGTAGCTGAATTGTTAAAATTTGCTGGAACGTGGACAAATTCTGAATTTTTTACACATAATTGATATATAAATTTTCCACGTCGTCCTAACTTTTCAGAGTTTTTGGAGTTATATAAGTATGAGCTTAATTCAGTTTTCTACAGACTACTCTGTTTTTGGCAGATTCTGTTTTCGTTGCATTTTGTGCTTATTTTGATGAATCTATGGATTGTATCGGGGGTGGGGGGGGGGGGTATAAGCCATGGTAAAGTTAGAATACAGTAGGTATAATGCAATAACAAAATATGAATGGGTTGCAACAGTACTTAAGGTAGTGAATTGTTTTCTTATACTAACAGAGATTTTGTTAAGTTTTGTGTGATTGAAGTTTTCAAGTTTTGAGTGAGATCACGATGGCTAAAGGAATAAGGAGTGAAAAGAGCCTAAGCTTGGGGATGACCATGGCACCCCAAGGTAATATTCAAGGAGTACCAAGCAACTAAGCTTGGGGATGCCCCGGAAGGCATCCCCTCTTTCTTCTAACAACCATCGGTAATTTTACTTGGAGCTATATTTTTATTCGTCACATATCATGAGTTTTGCTTGAAGCGTCTTGTATTATTTGAGTCTTTGTTTGTTTTGCTTTTTTAGTTTGTCACAATCATCCTTGCTAGACACACCTATTTGAGAGAGCCATAATGATATTATGATTTGTTAGAATTTCTCTATGTGCTTCACTTAAATTTTTTGAGCTAGGGAATTGCTCTAGTGCTTAACTTATATCTTTTGGAGCACGGTGGTGGTTTAATTTTTGAAGAAATATGCTCTCATTCTTCACTTAGATTATTTTGAGAGTTAGTAAATTTTGAAGAAATGTGCTTTCATGCTTCACTTATATTATTTTGAGAATTAGTAAATTTTTAAGGAAATATGCTCTCATGCTTCACTTATATTATTTTGAGAGTTGAAAATTTTGAAGAAATATGTATGCTCTCATGCTTCACTTAAATCTTTTTGAGAGTTAGCAATAGTAATGATAAATTGCACAATATGTGAAATTAGTCCCAAAGTGATAGATATTCAAGAGGGATATAAGAAAACTTTCATGAAGATAATTGGATATTATAGACTTGATTCCTTGCAATAGTTTTGAGATATGGAGATAATAATATGTGAGTCATGTTGGTGATTAATTATGCTTTAGTAAGAATATTGGTGTTAAGGTTTGTGATTCCCTATGCAAGCACGAAAGTCAATAGTTATGCAACGAAGTTACATCCTACTTGTGGTGCATTATTCAGTGTTAGTTATGTTTAATGCTCGTTTATGATTGTTTTCGTTTCTTGGTTGGTCGCTTCTCAATCTATTTGCTAGCCTTCATTTGTACTAAGCGGGAATGCTGCTTGTGCATCCAACACCTTAAACCCAAAGTTGTGCCACATGAGTCCACCATACCTACCTATATGCGGTATTTCCATGCCGGTCCAAGTAGATTTGTATGTGCCATCTCTAATTTTCAAATGAATTTCCTTTTGTGTGCCCGCACCGCTCATGAAGCGACAGGGGGTGGCCAATATTTTCCATGCTAGGTAGGTTATTCTCAAGATGAGTGTTTATTCACTTGTCATTGCACGAGAGTGTGGCAGGTAATAGGGATGCCGAGTCCCGAAATGAAAAAAAATATCCATATGTTGTTAATAATAAATTCATTGGAAAGTGTTGGTATGGAAGGCACCCGTACGGCTAGCCATGGATTGTTAAAAATGGTGGAAAAGGAAATAAACTTTATTTTATGTTTGGGAACTACCTATGATTTACCTAGCATGGAAGATATTGGGAATTCTCGGTCGTTTTCGTTGACAGGAAAAGCATGCCTCTCAAAACAATTTTATCTCTCAATTTAAACTTTGAGTTCTGGCACCTCTACAAATCTCTGCTTCCCTATGCGAAGGGCCTATCTATTTACTTTTATGCAATTTTTGTTTTTATTGAGTCTCCATCTTCTCTTATAAAGCACCAACTAGGGAACACTATTATCATACTTGTGCATTGGATATAGCTAATATTTGAGTGTGTTTCATGAATGGATCAATGATTGAGCATAATGAGCTAGGGATAGCTTTCTTCATCATTGATATTTTGAAAGACATGGTTGCTTGTTGATATGCTTGAGTATTGATGTCCTTATGTCAATTATAGACTATTGCTTTGAATCATCTAAATTCCAAATGTCCATGCTATAAAAGAAAATAATATGTGATGAACATGTTAGGCAGCATTCCACATCAAAAATTCTGTTTTTATCATTTACCTACTCGAGGACGAGCAGGAATTAAGCTTGGGGATGCTAATACGTCTCCAACGTATCTATAATTTTTTATTGTTTCATGTTGTTATATTACCAATCTTGGATGTTTTATATACATTTACTAGCAACTTTATATCATTTTTTGGGACTAACCTATTGACATAGTGCCCAGTGCCAGTTGTTGTTTTTTGCTAGTTTTTTACTTTGCAGAATATCAATACCAAACGAAGTCCAAATGCCACGAAACTTTTTGGAGGTTTTTTCTGGCAGGAAGACACCCAGGAAGCTTCTGGAGGGCACGAGGGGATGCTCGTGGGGCCCACTAGGCACCAGGGCACGCCAGGGGCCTCCGACGCGCCCTGGTGGGTAGTGGGGCCCATGGGCACCCCCTTGACCTACCTCTACCTCTATAAATACTCTAAAATTCCAAAAACCTTAGGGGAGTCAATGAAATACTTTTTTTTGCCGCCGCAAGTTCCAGAACCACGAGATCCAATCTAGAGGCCTTTTTCGGCACTCTGTCGGAGGGGGCAACGATCATGGAGGAGTTCTTCATCATTCTTGTTGCCCCTCCGATGATGCGTGAGTAGTTTACCACCACTACAAAAAAATACACTTCCGTGATGATACGTGTTTGTCATAGTAGGTCACGTTTTCTGTCATGCATGTACATCCATGACGATTTTATGATAGAATCAAGATAGTCATACATGTGCTGTCGTAGAAGTGTTCCATGACAATACCAAAATTATCATCACGGAAGTGTCAACTTCCATGATGATAAATGGCGCGTCATGGAAGTGCTTTCGTCAAGGGTAACTGACACGTGGCATCCACCATAACGGGTCGCCGTTAACAGCCCGGACCAATGGGGATTTTCCACGTGTAAAATTCCCATTCGCCTGCGGATCCACGTGTCGGCCCAGCATTGGGACAGTTGTCATCCAGCGAATGGACGGGACGCACCTATGATACGTCGACACGTGGCTCGGCCCAACAATGGCCCATTCAGGTCAAAAGGCCGGCCCGTTTGACCTGGTCAAAAGGTAATGACCGGCCCACTTAAAGCCTGCTAGCGGCTTGTTCGCATATAGCCCATTTACAGCCCGCTAACTCATGGCCCATTATGGCCTATTCGAATTAGGACCAGTAGCGTCATCTGGGCTGTCCAATATGATTCCAGCCCGTTGTAACTTCCGGCCCATGTATGGCCCACGACGTCTTTCAGCCCATATGAGGCCCTTTGTAACTCTTGGCCCATTAATGGCTCATGGTGAAACTGGCCCGTAATGAACAGTGTATCGCTTTATACCCATTAACGGCCCATTATTCCATTGGGCCGTTTCTAGCCCGTGTTATCTTTCGGCCTTCTCAGGGCCCATTTATTCTTGGGCTGATTTGCAGCATTCGATTACTTACGGTCCGTTAATGGCCTGTTCCGGTTGTGGGCCAAATTCAACAAGTGGTTAAAGTCAGCCCGTTTGTGGCCCGTTAATCCATTGGTCCATTTTCATAGCGTCATCAAATACGGCCGATTAACGACGGCCCGTTATGGTCGGCCCATGAACGGACGATTCCAACTCTAGTCTGTTTACGACCCATAATGCGGTCCGTTATTGGCCCATGTTTGGCCAATCGATCATACGGCTCGTAGAAGGCCCACTGATTCTACGGCCCGTAGAAGGCCCATTGTTTCTACGACCCATAGAAGGCCCATTGTTTCTACGGCCCGTAGGAGGCCCATGGTCACTACAGTAAATATGTAGCCCATGGTTATTGTGGCCTAGTTTAAAAAAATAGGTTATTGCGACCACTAGCAAACTGCGGAAAAAGAACTGCACTGACTACAAGCAAACAAATAAACAAGACAACAAGGAAATAAATAAGCAAGCAACTTACGCTAGGCTATCACGGTTATTACACATATTATATCCACTAGGCATCAAAGTTCGCCACCAGTGCAAATATGGGGAACAAAGCAGCATATTACATACACTGGTTGTCAAAGTTGGCGACCAGTGCAAATAAACGTCGCAACAAAACAAGTCCAGCACTGAAACTACTTCATAAGAGCTCAAGAAACAATATCCTGGGTATCCACCATGCTGGCAAGACGCTTAGCAAGCTTATTAGCTTTCTCTTGTTTGGCGCTTAAATCCTCCAGCGCTTGTAGTTGCACCAGAAAGTATGCATCTGAATTCTGCAGGGACTTCCTTAGTCCTTCGGCTTCCTATCGCAGCACATCTGATCGATGTCTTTCAACTTGAAGTTGAGACTCAAGAAGCCGAACTGATTCAGGCAGCGAGTTCGAAGAGCTGGTGCCAGCAGTAGTGGCCAGTAACTCGAACACTACATCAAGACAAGACTTTGGGGTTGTCTCAGTGTCTTCAATATAGTTTTTATCAGCTTTCTTGGACACCAACAGGGATGTCTCACTATCTTGAACCTTATCTGCATTACTTCCTTTACCATTGCATAACGGGGGTACTCTTCTCCAATATTTTGCCCGCATTCTAAAAGAGAAACAAGCAGACAGATCACAGGTTTACCATGTTGTATATGAAACTCATTTTGGTAAACCAGTTCAATAGTAAGGTGGACAGGATAACAGCATGAAACAAACATATATCTATGTAGTATGGTCATTGTATGGTCTATATCATTCTAGTTTATGTTGCCAAATCAAGATAGAGACAATTCAAATCATATATCTTTAAGGCAAAGCAGCATAGACAGAATATAAGTGTGGGAAACTACACAACAATAACAACACTTGTAATGTGCATGGCATGAGAACATAACTGTTTATTCAATAGAAACTGAAATCAACATAGAGCAAGTTACAACAGCAAATACATTAAAGAAACAGGTTTAAAACATACCTGTTGCACAATTGGAGTTTCAATTGCATCCTTCAAATTTGAAATTAGTTGGTATGAGTAAATACAGTGATGCAAGAGCAAAGGAGTATGAACCATAGCTATGTAACCTGACCTGAGAACAATTCTTCTTCCGCTTTAAGCGTTGACTTGGGGTTCAGAGTGGTGGTCCTCGTGCTTTGGGCACTGCAGTTGCCTTACTAACTGCTCGTGTTTGGGTGCTCTGTGGTGGAGACGGTGCTATGTCAACTAGAACTGGGTTACTATCTGCTGGGGTTGGGGTTAGAAGGGGTGTAGCTGGTTCTCTATCCAACTGGGTAGGGGTACAATCTGTGTGAGTCTGGGTTATGTGTGGTGGGGCTGGTTCTTGGGTAAGTACAACCGTGGTTCTATCTACATCGACGGGTAGCACGATCTTTTCTGAAGACCGTGTTTTTACTCCCATAGATACGGCCATCACCCCCTCCAATTCAAATGGCTGATAAATAAGAAAAGTAATTGAATGTACAGACATTGTAAGATAGACAGGTGCAATGGATAGTAGGGAAGAAAACAGGGCATGAAATAATTCACATTTATCTTGTCTAACCAAACAGGATAGCATGACATAATTTCACATATATGATGGCTAATTAAACAGGATAGCATGACACAATTTCACATATATGATGGCTAACTAAACAGGATAGAATGACATACTTGAAAATATGATGACTATGTAAACAGGATGACATGATATAACTATACGATGTGTCTATTAAAGTGGTTGGCATGCCATAATTCACAAACATGCCGTCGATGGAAACATGATGGCATGATATAATTCACGGATAGAATGACATAATTCAAAATATGATGACTATGTAAACAGGATGAGATGATATAACTATATTATGTCTTTAGAAAATGGGTTGGCATGCCATAATTCAGATACATGCTGTCTATGTAAACATCATGGCATGATATAATTCAAATATATGATTTATATACTAAGCAAGTGAGCAGAGGGCAATCGCATATATGATGTGTCAACTAAGGAGATGGCATTCAATATTGTGTATATGATGTAAAAACTAAGCATTGCAAGACAACATATGCATGATATGAGTAATATAACCCTGCCAAGTTTGAGCATACACCTCAGGGGGAAAATAGGACTGGTCATCTGCCTCTGAATCCTCCTCTGAGGAGTTATCTGTAACCAGCAAGATATCTGCTTTAGCAGGTAGCATTGTCTGCTCTGAAGACCTTGTTTTCACTCCAGATTTCTCCATCACCAATTCAATGGCTGATGCACAGGAAGAGCAGTTGAATATACAAACATTGTCGACAAATGGAATGAGTAATACAAAAAAAGGATGGCATGATATAATTCACATATATGACGCTTAGCTAAACAACATGGCATTGCATAATTCACATACATAATGCCTTGCAACAAGATAGCATTGCATAATTCACATATATAATGTCTTGCAACAAGATGGCATTGCAAAATTCACATATATGGTAATTAGACACTAAACAGGTGGCATTTACACAAAGCATGTCTAAACTAAGCAAATGACATGCCAATGCAAGACACCATATGCACGATATGAGCAATATAACCCTGCCAAGTTAGAGCATGCACCTCGGGGGGGGGGGGGGGATACGACTGGTCATCTGCCTCTAAATCCTCCTCTGAGGAGCTATCCGTAACCAGCAAGACATGCACTTCGTCAGATAGCATTGTCTGCTCTAAATACCTTGTTTTCACTCCAGATTTTTCCATGACCGTGTTGAATGGCTAATGCACAGGAAGAGTAATTGAATGTATTAAAATTGTTGACAAATTTAATACGTAATAAAAAAAAGGATGGCATGATATAATTCACATATAAGATGACTGGCTAACCAGGATGGCATTGCAAAATTCACATATATGATGCCTCGCTAAACAAGATGGCACTGCATGATTCACATATATGATATAGAAACTAAACAGATGGCATTCACACAATGCATGTCTAAACTAAGCAGATGACATATTTTATGTATAAAGTAAGCAATGCAAGGCACCATATGCATGATATGACCAACATCAGCATGCCAAGTTAGAGCAAAAGACCTCTGGGGGTAAATAGGAGTGGTCTGCTCCCTCTGAATCCCCCTCTGAACAGTTATCTTCCTCTTGATTACAGTCTGGAATGGGGGGAGGGGGGTTGCTTTTGCGCCGACCATGGAGCGACGTATGCATGAAATTTTATTGCCACGCAAGGCTCGTCTCTTTTGCTCTACATGTTCAGTACCATTGTGTACAATAACTGACATGCACAGGAATAAAACATAGTGAGATTATGTAAGGAGTGCATGCACAAATTCAGAGTGATGGTAGCAAACTGTGGATAGACCCAAAACCAATTATAGTAGGCAGATAATAGCTTCAGTTAAAAAATACAGATAATGGCTCCTTTAATGTTTGTTTCCACCCAACATGAAACTCATAGTAGACACCCGAGATTAACCAGATAGTAGACAGATAGTATTGATTGCTACCCCAATATGTACCCCACAACCATTTAAAAACTCAAGTTTGAGCATTAGTTTGGACCTGACTCGGAGTCTAATCGGTGAACATGACGATAAAGTAACATGTCATCATATTAAGTGATGCATAACAAAAGCACACACGAAAGAGTGCGACCTCTCTTGCGGACCCGTGTAGTCCTCAAGGTCATCTGCTCAGTTGATGATGGTAATGCAATTGTCGTGGCTGCCGGCGGCGGGGAAGAAGATCTGAGGCGGCGAAAGATAGTCTGGAGGGCGGATCCCTGCTGTGGTGAACCCGTCCGTCGTTGGAGCAACCGAGCTGGGGTGGACCACAGTGCAGCAGGAGCGGGACAAACCACACAAGGTTTTCTTTGACACATATCTGTAACAGAAGTAATTCTGTAAGGGCTTGTTTGAATTGGAGGATTCTAACAATGCAGGGATAGGAAATACACAGGAATACGGTAGGAATGCACGTGCAAAATAGAGAATTTAAAAACACAGGATTTCTGCCAATCTGGGTGTTTGGTTCACAAGAATTGGAAGATCACAGGATGCAAAGAAGCATGGTGAGATTTAAGTCAAACCACAAGAAAATGTACGGTTATAATGCTATTATGCTACTATCTCTTAGTCTTGTGCTTCATGAATAGGAATTTGAAAATGAGGACAAGTGGGTATTAAAATTCCTATGGTTTTTCTTTCAAGGAGACACTAAAGGAACAAATCCTACAGTTTTCCTTTGCTCCATTCCTTTGTACCAAATACATGAATAGTAGTACCATACGAAACTTTCCAATTCCTATGTTTTTCCTTCACTTTTCCTTTCAAGCACTGGCGATTCTAGTAGGCAGGCTTGAACAGGGAAAAGCCTACACTCAAAAAATATTTTTGTGCTACTTCTACTACTTTGGACCCAGGCCACTGCCCTACTAGCTCAACTCCCAGGCCCATCTACAAATGCACAGCTCAAACGCGCAGAAATAAATAATGATGGCATTCAAGAGGGTCCATCATGGGTAGCTAAGTTGCCTGGTACCTCGCTGCTTGTCATATAGTAGGAGAAACTAATCGTATTTCATGTTACTACGTGTGCTCAGTGGACAATATATATAACATGTAGAGTAAAAAAGAGGTGCAACAAGTGTACAACCTCTTTGGCGAAGCCATGTCGATCTCAGCATGATTGGGTTGGTCGGTGAGGATGCTCCGGCTGATTTGGCTGTCGGAGGAGGGGAAGAAGATCTTAGGCGTCTGGAGATGGAGCCGGGGGTACTGCTCCGCTGTGATGGAGGGTTTCATCATTGGAGCAGCTCTGGTGAGTTGTACGACGGCGAGGCTGAAGCAGGACAAGAGATACAACGTTAACCTGAGTGGAATTCTAATAGCATCTCCAATAGATGATGTAAAATACATAACCACAAAGTGCTAGATGTAAAATACACCAGCCGCTCATCTCTGAACTTAACTGTCGAAACTGAATTTAACTGTCGAAACTGAATTTTACTGTCGAAACTGAATTTTGCTGTCGAAACTGAATTTTACTATCGAAACTGAACACACTAGTAGCAGAAAAGCAGTAGCAGCGCCCGGAGCAGCAGCGCGTGCGAGAGCCGGGGCAGCTAGTCGTGTAGCAGCATCTCGGGTAGCAGCTGTAGGGGCTCGAGCGAGAGCAGGATCTGCTGCTCATGTAGCAGCAGCGCGAGCAAGAGTAGAGCAGCAGCGCAAGCAAGAGCAAGAGCGAGAGCAGCAGCGTGACCAAGAGCAAGAGCAAACCAGGCAGGGGACCGAGAGCAGGAGCAGAGCAGTAGCGCGAGCGAGAGCCAAAGCAGCAGCAACTCCTACTGATGTGGACGTCGCCGCCGAGGGAGCGACGTCGTGGAGGAAGTGGCCGGCGACGCCACCGTAGATGGAGCCGCGCCATGCCGGCTCGGGACCGAGCGCCGGCAGCACCATGAGATCGAGTCAAGGAGAAAATGCAGCGATTAGTGTAGAACCTCTTTGGTGGCGCCGATTAGGCCTCAGCTTCATCCGAGGAATCGGTGATGATGCTGCTCTTCCGGTTGTGCAGGTGAAGACGGCGGTGTGGGAATGGAGGCGGCGCGAAAGACGAGGGGAATGTCGGGGCAGCTCCTTGGAGGTGGAGGACGGGGTGGCTGAACCGGCGGGACGATGAGATTGACGACGGATCCTCATCCGGTGCGGTGGATGAGGGACGTCGAGGTGTTGCTGTGGACGACGTCGTCGGGGAAGAGGCTCCGGCTGGGTGGCGAATGGAGGAGGGTGTGGGGCGTCGCGGGTTTTCGTGGCCTCGGTGTACGAATCGGGGGGCAGATGGGATGGGAGGGGGGAACCATGGCTTAGGGACGCGCTTGTCCGAAATGTGGGGTAAGTTACAAAAGTACCCCCACCGATTTGAGCTAGGCGGTTCTTTCGGTTCAGGGGTATCACGGGCATTTCATGTGTCGGGATTTCACAGGAGGTGGGAGTTTTCGCGCGCGTTGTAATTTTGGGATAGCAAGGCGCGGGTTGAGATGGAGGGAGTTTTCGGAGCACAACGAGACAAAGAGCTATCTTAAAATTTCGGGGTAACAAGGCGCGGGTTGAAGAGGCGGGAGTTTCGCAGCACGATAGACAGAGATGCTAGCTTGAAATTTCGGGAGAACAAGTTTAACGTGTACAAAAAAAAGACAATTCGCACCTCACTAGAGATATCCATGTCCCGGTTTACTATATTACTAGAAATGCATTCACATACAACAACAAAAAACTAAAAAAATCGGGACAACAAACTTAACGTGTACAGTACCAAATCAATTTGCACTTTCCTCAACAATAAAAAAACAATTCGTGTTGTCTAGCATATGGACTAAATTTGAGTACATTTTCCCTGTTTGAATGGGATTGTACTCGGGTTAGTTATACAACCATCTAAATATTATCTTCACAACACATGACATGAAATATAGGAGTAGTAAATTCCCATATAAATATGAACTACATGTACATACGATCTCGAATTCAAATATATGTATCCATTTTATGTTTAATTCAAATCATAGTACATGTATGCTCTAGCTAGATGTTCGGAATCTAAACCATGTATGATACTACGTACAATGTGTTTAACACGCACAACACACACACACCATTTAGACTATTAAGGTACACGTGCATTGCACGCATGAGATTTGGCAACCAAATTATGAATAAATATAACATTATAACATGATGTAGATGTTCGTTTAATTCTTATAGTTCATCTCATTCAAAATCAATTAGTTTTTATAAAAAAGCTAATCTATTTTAAGATTCATGGAATTGTGCGTTGTAAAGCATAAAGTAAAAAACAAATAATGGTAATTCATCTAGAAAAAAAATTGGGCAATTATGATACGGAAAATTCTAGAACAAAGGAGAAGTGCTTGTGTTTTGAGGTTTGTGCATTATGCTTAAGTTCAACCATGGAGTCTTCTAGATTGTACATGTGGCAAAATCTGGTGGAATGTAGATGATATCCAACGGCCAATAGTGCTCGGATTTGCCATTTCTGCACCGTCGAATTGGCTTCATCCAACGACCACCTTTCAAAGTTATTCGCACACTATATAGGGGTATAGATATGTGATGCAAAAGCCACCCATCATCTCCAATTTGAATAGTGTGTCCATGCACGGATGCAATGTGGCCAAATGATGCCTGCCATTGGTATCTCAAATTCAAATCAGTCTGACCTTGTTCAATGTGTATACAGTATAGCATGCTCGTTTCCAAACCACACCACGCATATCTTAGTTATATTCATGCATGCATGGCTTTCAAACATCATGATCTCTTATTCAAATATTTGAATTCAACTTTACATTGATTATGACCTCACCTAGTCTTTTACACCCATATAGTCGTCTTCTCTTTATAATTGTACCACTAACTTTCTCTCGTGCATGCATGCACACACACTACCACTCGGCATTATCCATCGCACACATGCAATCTTTTTCTTCAAGTCGGTCTCCCATGCATGCACACACACACACCTCCCCCTCTTCATCACTTCGGGCATTCTTTTATCTCTCACATGCATGAGCAACGATCGATGTTCCTCTATGTGTGTATATATATAGCTAGGTCTTTCCCAGTTTTCCACACAAACCGATCGATCTATATATCTAGTCAGGTCTCACCCTCTTTCCCACGTACACATCGATCAATCTATACCTCTCTATATAGGATTACATAGCTGATACACCCACATTATCTATCCATCGTCCCCCTCTCATCATCCATGCCTTCCGCTTCATCTCTCAGACGCACGCACAGTGGCGAAGACAGGGGGCAGCAAGGGCCCTGCCCCCCCCCTAACATCACTATATACTGAGGCTAATATGAATGTGATCAGTAGATAAATTGTTGGTAAAATGGTTTAAGTTTATGACTTGGCCCTCCCCGTAAAGGATTATCAATGCTTGGCCCCCTAGCTCATTTATTTTTCATGGCTCCGCCACTGTGCGCAACCGCGCACGTTCTCGCCCCCTCTCTTTAAATATCGATCTCGCACTTGTGCACTCCTTCATAGTCTCCCTCCACTTGGCCCCTCGCACCATCTTCCAGCACCCTAGCCCCCCATATCCCAGTGCTTGTACGCTCGTAGAGCTCTTCCCTCTATCTATCTCTATTGATATCTCGCGCGGTCGACCCCTCCCCTCCCTTCTCGTATATCACCCCGGCCCCATGCACATACATGTATGTATATAGGCCTCTCCTTCACACAAATTGCATTACACGTATTCCCTCACCATATCTTAGTATCTCACACACACACGGACTACGTGTGCGAAAGAGAAGAGGTGCACACACGCACTCGTTCCCACATACAAACGCGCGGGTGCACGGTGGAGCACACTTGTACAAAAAATGAGCGTGTAGAAAGGCTTTAGATGATGTGCCACTAGTGTATATCTATACCTCTATATCTATATCTATATCTATATCTATATCTATATCTATATCTATATCTATACCCCTATATTGAGTGCGACCAAAATTGAAAGATGGTCATTGGATGAAGCCAATCAGACGGTGCAAAGATGGCAAATCCGAGCACTACTGGCCATTGGATATCATCTACATTCCACCAGATTCTGCCACATGTACAATCTAGAAGACTCCATGGTTGAACTTAAGCATAATGCACAAACCTCAAAACACAAGTACTTCTCCTTTGTTCTAGAATCTTCCGTATCATAATTGCCCAAACTTTTTTTTCTAGTTGAATTTCCATTATTTGTTTTTACTTTATGATTTACAACGCACAATTCCATGAATCATAAAATAGATTAACTTTTTATAAAAACTAATTGATTTTGAATGAGATGAACTCTAAGAATTAAATGAACGTCTACATCATGCATATATGACTCAAAGCTTACATGCTATAGTGTGGTATTTATTCATAATTTGGTTGGCAAATCTCATGCGTGCAATGCACATGTACCTTACTAGTACTTCTAGTATGTTCAAAGCACGTAAATTAGAATTCCAATGGCACACTACACAGTGTCTCTCCCTTTTTCAGTTAATATATTATGATTAAAATGATGTGGGGCATCCATGAAGCCACGTGGCACGTGTGGAGGCGTTGTCGCGACCTCCTTGTGTGGACTGATCACAGTGACGTGCTGCTGGCTCCAGAAGAATGTACTCGTCCTCTCTCACGCACACTAGCAGTACATGCATGAAGCGAAGATGTGCACGCACGCACTCATTCCCTCGCACACACACGTGGGTACACGGTGGGACACATTTTTGTACGAAGATCCACCCCATGTGATAATTTGACGCGTGTAAAGTCGTTCACTTCATTGATGGTCAATTAATACAGTGCATGCAAATTGAGTGGACGTGAGGGAGGAAATTGTTGAGAAAGACATTACTACTCCATTGCGTGCATGCGAGTAGTTAAATCATGGGTTGCTACTTCCATTAGTCTCCTTCGTATTTTGTGCCAATTTTTTACCATAGTTTTAAGTAACACAATATTTATGCATGTCATAAAAATTAATGTCATCGAAAACTATGTTCAAATGTGATTCCAATGATATAATTTTTGGTCACATGCATTAACATTTTCTTAGTTAAATTTTTGGTCAAAAATTGGCACAAAATAAAAAGGGGGCCAATAAACCAGGACACATGCAGGATGATCAATTTTTGCCTGGGTTACTGTTGGTGGCCTTTGTATTTAAATATGGACGGAGTGGAGTAGTACTATCTTTATCTTAGCCTCGTAGGGCTCTCCCAGCGCCTACGCTCGCCTCCCCACCTCGCCCACCCGATCCCGTCATGGAGGATCCCGCCATGGATAATCCCTTAGATCCCAGGATCCCGCGGGCTGCCCTCTTGCTGCGGCCCGCAGCACTGCCGCCTTTGAGAGAAACCCACATGTGTTTCAGAGGGGATCCATTGCTCTGGAATCACAGATCGGTGGCGCCGGAGGACATGCCAGGGCTGCGTTTCAGGTGGTGGGCAGCAAGGGCAAATCAGATCGAGGAAGCGTCCCATCGATTGGAGACAAGTTCGAAGGAGCTGCGCCTGGCGAAGCACAAGGTGGAGGCGCAAGTCGATCTCAGGGGAGAGATGCTGAGGGATGTCAGCATCTGGCAGCGTCGCGTTGATTTCGAGCTAGGGCTAATGGTAGAGATCATATTCACGGAGTCGACTGCGGAGGAAAGAACGCGCATGCCTGCGGAATGGCATGAGCAGCCGGTGCAACTGTTCAAATGGGCGGTAGGAGAAGCCAAATCGCGGGACCAGCTGCGGCAGTGCCGCTAGGCATGCATCGTAGGCGAGGTGAGCTGCCCTCCTTCCCCGCCAGCGATGCAGTGACCTACTCGGTTGCTGCTGCAGTGAACTTGCGGCGCCATGGCAGTTTGCAACCGTGACAATCACTCCATCTATATGTATTGTATTCCTATGAAAATACTTGGTTGTTTGGAAAAAGAAGGTACTTGATTTATCACTAGTTTTTGAATCCTTGGTCGTGACAATCACCCGAAGCCACAACCAGAAGTCTCCATCGCGTAATACTTACGGTCGGTCGCACCAACAGACGGTCGGTCGGACCTGCGTCTCACCGAAGGGGCACGCATCGGCTTGGTCTGACATGTACGACCAGTTACATCACTGACTTGTGTGACCGCATTTGAGCAGTATTACTTGAAATTTGTGTTCCAGGAAACTCATCGGGAGCCGTTTTGGGCCTCGAAACCAAAACCATCAATTAATCTTTAGCTTGTTCCCATCACATTCCAAAGTAGTACTACCATGCTATAATTAAGTGCAAACCTGCTCACACCTAGTACGTATCAAACCTGAACGTCTTCCCACTATGTAGGTTTTAGTACTAGTGCTAGTACTAGGTTATAAAAAGGGGATCTACCTAGCCGAAAATCACTCTACCTTCCTCCTCATAAGTCTTTCTTGTCCGTCCGTCCTTGCCATGGCCGGTGTGCAGAGCTCTAGGTCGAGAACTACTCGTAACAAGGGAGCGGCGACCAAGGCCGCAGAAAAAAAAGAGGGCTCGCCGCCTCATAGAGACCTCGAAAGATCTCTCATGGGCAGGCGAGGGCTCCCTGGAGCGCCCTAGCCGCAGAGGCAAACACGCCGAGCTGGTGGTGCTGGAGTCGTTATCCCTCGACTACATGCCTGATCAGCTCAATAAGCAGAAGGAGTTCATTGACGGCTTGGTGGAGCTGCTGAAGGAGAGCCTCGACGACATGCCCGCTGAGCTCAATAAGAAGGACGAGTTGACCGCCGGCTTGGTGATGCTACTGAAGGTGAGCATTGCCTCGGGTAAGAAGGCGACCGGCGAAATCCTGCAACTTTAGGAGGACAAGGTGAAGCTCCGCCACGAGCTCGACCTGCTGAAGGAGGAGAACGCCGGCTGGAAGAAGCTGCATGAGAAGAGTAGTTCCTCGGTGAAGATGCTGCACGCCCTCGTCATGGAACAGAAGGAGGAGTTGGCGAAGCTCCGCATCGAGCACCCGGCTGTTGTCAAGGTACGTAATGCGGCCGTGGAACAGATGATGAAGGCTCGCGTCGAGAAATCCCGCGTCATGGACAGAATGAAGAAGATGGCGGAGGAGATGCGCGAGGAGATGGAGGTCGTGGAGGCGATGAAGAAGCAGTTACGACTCCGCGGCCAGCAACCCTTCATGTAGTAGAGAGCAGCGCCCCAGACTTGTGTGTGCGTCTTCCTTCTTTTTTTGGGGGGATAATAATCTTCCTTCTTCTTTTGCTCCTGTGTTTCTTCTTTTTCTTCGGGTGTTTCGCCGCACATGTCACGTTCTCAGCGAGGCATGAATAGAACAATGCTAACAATGAGCGGCGCCGTGGGATTGATGACTACCAAATTAGATCATTTTTATCGCCATATCACACTGGACTGCCGTGTTTCGTGCTCCTCCGTCGTACTAGTACTCCAGTGGAAAACTTGAGTATACCGCACGGTTCTTTGCTCCTCCTCAGCTCGTCGGCAACATGTATACGAGCAGTCAAATCACAAGGCCCCGCCTTCCAGCAGTAATGAGCCATCAAATCACAAAGGCCCTCGCCTCTCGTGAAACCGACCAAGCGAGACTGCCTCGCCCTCTAGCCTTTTAAATGTATACTTTTGTACAGTAGTAGTATCGATGGATTGCGCCATGGAGCAAAACTAACAAGATGAAATTAAAGAAAAAAGGTGGTACATATAGAGAGCGCTCGTCGCCAAATTATGCATATAGTACTATTAAAAAAGCTAGTGCGTGCTTAGATGGGGTGCTAAAGTCTATTAAAAAATTAGCATACCTATTTAATTCTTTGACAACTAAACTCCTTCATGCTTTGGGTAAACTTCTCTCATTTAAGTTTTTTTTAGAATTACATATCTCACTTAAGTGTTTTGCGTATGTGGCATGCTTAGAGCGTGGTTAATAGTATAGCCAACTGCTAGCTATATGATGTTGGCCATATATATTGTACGTATATAATGTGAAGAAACGAGTGGTAGTACTACCAACTACAAGATGAACTGTAAGAAATACTAGTATGTACGTACTGAAAAGTTAAAGTAACGAGAAGGAACATAACATAGTTCTGCTGGGGGCTCAGCACAACACACCCCTGAAATTAAACTAAGCAACTAATTCGGTAGACACTGCATTAGAACCACCATGAGCAAAGACACTGCCACCTTACTCGGACTCCTCGTCCACGTGCTCGACTTCGTCCTTGTTCCTCTTCCTCTTGGCCGATACTTCTTTGCTTGAACCGCACACTTGGCCCTCGCTCTTCATCCAACCCTTGTAGATATTGAAACAAAGGTAGGCATCCATTGCAGCGTACTGGATGTGGTCTCTATCTAGTACATTCCACTGCCATGTAAGATGAAACTCGGGCGGAGGTTTTGTCAGTTTACCGTACGAAGGATCAACCATGGCTCCTGCTAGGGTTAGCATTGAAGGCTGATGGGAGGGCACCAGCCCATTCTTCTGGAGATCGAAGGGCTGGCCTACAACGAGGCCTATCTGACTCAGGACTCTTCTGTCGTTTGTAAAGTCTACAGTAATGAATTTGACTTTGCCGCCCGCGAGGAAGTTCTTAAAATCCTCGCACTCAACATCGGCATGGCATATGTGGTAGACCAAGCACAAGTTATGCACGCAAACCTGGATCACGGCAGGCTTCTTCCTCTCTTCCTCCTTTAGATTCTTGTCTTTTCCCAGGACTGTGGTGTACTCAACATCTAGCCCAGCGACCCACTCATCACCATTTGACTTTTTGAACATGCGTTTGAAGCGAGCAAGGCATCCCTTCACCGTCGCGGAAGAACGGGTGTAGATGACGTCGAACTCATCGCCGGTGATGGTTCTAACCTTGTACTCACGCCGATCATGGAGATTTGGGACGCCATGGATTTGGGAGGAGGGTTAGGATTAGTGGAACTGCTGTAATGTGAAAGGACGGGACGACTAGGAGCGAACTGCCGTAATGTTAAAGGGCGGTTGGGGACGAGTAGGAGCGAACTGCTAGCAGTTTTTCGATTGTAAAAATGCTTGAGTGGGTCGTGCGAATGGCATGGTAGTGGCTTGCCCGGTGGATAAATGGATTCATGCTCAGTACTATGGGGGCTCAATTAGATGTCATGTCTACTAGACGCCCAATTAAATGGCTTCATGCATCTGCGTGTTCGCATGTCAAACGTCGGGAAAATTATAGGTGATACGAAGCTTTCCATGCTCCCATGATACGGGCTTCCGAGAGCCCTTGGATTTGAGATTGAACGATTGCATGGCGTGATTCTAGACCTATGGGTGAATATCCTATCCTGGAGGGTTATTCTGTAAATTTTTAGCGACTTAGCATGCGACCGTTCGATCTTAGATCCAAGGGCTATCAACAGCCCGTATCATGGTCGTGCCTACCATGACCGTCGCCTCGCTCGCGCGGTCGCGCCCTTGGAGATTTCAGACGGCTATAAATGAGCATTTTTTTGCCTACTTCGCATGCATGAAACTACTTCCTCCGTCCAGGTGCGTTAGGCTATCTGATGTTGGCATGTCATACATAGTCATCACTTAGTCACTCATACAACAAGGTTAGCTATAAGGTTGGCTATAAGAGTATTTTTTTTACTTCTCTCTATCTCTTTCTTCGTAGTATTTACTGCATTTGCCAAGGAGTAAGGAGTACTAGTACTTGGCACCTGTATACCATGGAGGTGGTCAGGAATCGGGAGACTCATGCCAGTCGTAGCGCCGCAGTAATAATGATAATGGCAAGTCAAATCACAGGGGCCCACCTGTCCAGCAGTAACGAGCCATCAAATCACACATCCCTACGTTTGCAGCAGCCTACTTCCTCATCTTCTCGCCTCTTTGTCGAACCAACTAGGCGGAACTGCCCCGCCTACCTCGCGGGAAAAGCCCCGCCCTCAACTTTTAAATATAATTTTGTATCCATGGATTGCGCCATGGAGCAAAGCCTCAATAAAACGGCGGTACACATGTATACAGCATGTCCGTCGCGTTCGCGTCGCACCCGAGACGGTTGGTCGGTCTGGCACGGCGCTCGCCGAATGGAACGCGCTTCATATTGCGTTTGCACACACATGTGGGACCGCAATTGAGAACCGACCATAGGCACACTCCCCCATCCCCGCAAGTCGGCTGAGTTAATAGAAGAGAGAGACGAGCGATAGTACTGGAGCAGTGATGTACACACATCGGTGCGTGGACGATCCCTGCACGACACGGGAGATTAGTTCGTCCATGCATGTGACCAGACTCCAGCAGACGGCTGGATTGGCTATCGTCATCATATCGTGCAGGCTGTCTTGTACAGGGCTGTAGTTCTGATGAGAAATCTAAAAAAAAGGTTTCTTGTCATCTCGCAATATTAGGTGTCATGTGCTTCGGATCACTGCGAGGGTTAAACAGCGACAACTGCGTTCCTCCAAGGCGCTGGTCATTGGGGGCACATGCACGAAGACTACTCGGCTGCCATCTAGGTCAAGCTGGCTATGTTAATTAGGACATCTATCGATTGACCCCTTTTCTACGAGTTTGTCTTTAATTTGAGCTTTGATCCTCGTCTAGTTTGTCCGTCGGGATTCATGTTGTCTCCTTGGGGTAGTGAGGTTATGGTTTCTTGTCATGTGGCATTTTTTCGTGTTATATGTTAATCCGGTGCTTCAGATCAAAATGACGACAACTGCGCCTCCGGGGCACGTGCATGAAGACTTCTCGACAGTCATTGACGAGGTCAAGCCGGCTCCGGTAGATAAAAGAAGACTACTCCACTATATAGGCAGGAGCCTCCGTGCTTGCTTGCTAGTGCTGCTCTCTTCACACTCTCTCATCCTCTCTAGATCTAAACACGATAGCGGTGGCCACACTCTCTCTCTGCTCACCGCTGGTCACAAATCCGGTCGGATCCTCTCCAGGGGGGAAGGTAGAAGGTGCAATGTTCACGCGGTCGTCCTCGGCGATGGCTCTTACCCACTGCCGGCGCGTCCTGGTCAGCGTGCCTTGCCGTTCTCTCCCACGCAGCGCCGACTAGGGAGGGCCTCCGACCCCTTCTTCCTCGTTGTCGTAGTGTGGGCAGATCCGGCCTCCCGCCGCCCACCTAGTGACATCTCGGTGACCCTCAGGTATAACTTCCTTCGAAACTGGCCTTGCTCTACTGCCCCAGCTCCTGACGTCGCTGCATTTGTATCTTTTACTATTTCTCAGCCCCCCTCGTAGATAGGATCGATCGGCTGTTCAAAAGCCACCCAAATTTTTACAGTTAAGAGGTAAAACTACTTCATGCAGTCGAATCTAGTACTACTTGGTTCAAACAGGGAAGAAAGGGGGTGGGGGTGGGGAAGATTTGTTACCTGAATCTAGGACTTGGTCGAAAGAGGAAATAATGGGGGCAAAAAGTAGTAGAGGCTGGCTATCCAACTGGTCTCTTGGTCTAATAGGGAAATAAACGGAAATGCGGTACAAACTCAATATAAACCGATCTATTGGTTGAAAAAGGAAAGAAAGTGGGGACTGGGGGACAAGTCAACAGAGTATGTCCAGCACTAGATTTGCTAGCCTCACACAGTATAAGGTGGCTATACCGAACAAAAATGGGACCAACCCAGATATCCTGTTCTCATGTTTGTTGCCCCAAGCCCCTCTTATGTAATGCCACTGGTAAAATGTAGCAGTCTGTAATGCCACTGGTAAAATGTAGCAGTCCCACTGTTAAAAGAGGACACGTTAAACCAATGTTGTTTTCAATGTAATGCCTCAAGTAATATGAATCAATAGCACTGTTTTTCATGTCCTCCTAAATTTCCCATTAAGATAAGTTGCTTCTTTTTGTTAGAAATGCAACTGTCCTGGTCCGCCTACTCTCCCGTGCCCAAATACCAACTCTTGAGCAACTGTTAATGTAATGTTGCTGGTAAAATGAAGCAATGGCACCATTAAAGTAATGTCGTATTTAACGGTTGTCATAGTTAATCCTAATGCCCACACTAATATCTAGCAATGCTGCTACTTTAGAAATTGCTACTGTCCTTGTAGGATCGCCATTCAGATAAGGAACATGCTTCTTTTCATTTGATGTATGTTTCATCACTTGTTAGTCACCCTCCTTTCCACCTTTTTGTGCAAACACAGATATATATTTCATGCTTGATCTTAGTTGAAGTGCACAAATGATATCCAAATTATGGTCGAACATTCCATGAGCTTCACGACCAACCTTGATGTTGCTCAATTTTATTGCAACTAATGAAGAAGAAGCTGCGAGCTCATGGGACATTGCTTCATTTTAGGTGAACTGCACAAAAAGGTCCCATGAATTGAATCATCGATGTTGGTGACTGGTGTCATCCCTTCTACGATGGCGTTGACTGCAGATATGGTTCCCATCGCGAGGTATGTTCCTCTTTGGTCCGACCGTTTGCCAAAGATCCTGCATGTTGACTCTGCTCTTGTGCTACTGTTTTGGCACTGCCATGATAAAGCAGTAATGTTATTATTTTGCACCTTAATCTAGTGACACTATTAATTTGAGGCAATGATACGCCTCCAACGTATCTATAATTTATGAAGCATTCATGCCATGTTTACAATAATTTTATATGGTTTTGGTATGATTTGCATGGAACTAACCCGGACTGACGCTGTTTTCAGCAGAACTACCGTGGTGTTGTTTTTGTGCAGAAATGAAAGTCCTCCAAATGAGCTGAAACTTTTTGATGATTTTTTTTGGAACAAAAGAGACCCCTGAAGCTTCGTGGAAGGACCAGAAGGTGAAGGAGTAGGGCACAAGACACGGGGGCGCGCCAGGGGGCCCAGGCGCGCCCTGGTGGGTTGTGCTCACCTCGAGGCCCATCTTCGCGTGAAACCGACGCCAAAAAATCCTATAAATAGAGAAACCATCAGAAGTAACCCTAGATCAGAAGTTCCATCGCCGAAGCCTCTATAGCCACGAAAAACCAATCTATACCATGTTCCGGCACCCTGCCGGAGGGGGAAATCATCATCGGTGGCAATCTTCATCATCTCGGCGGCCACCATGATGAGGAGGGAGTACTCCACCCTCGGGGCTGAGGGTTTGTACTCGTAGCTATGTGTTTAGTCTCTCTCTCTCTCGTGTTCTTGAGATGTCATGATCTTGATGTATCGCGGGCTTTGTTACTATAGTTGGATCATATGGTGCTTTCCCCTCTCTATCTTGTTGTGATGAATTGAGTTTTCCCTTTGAGATTTCGTTTATTGGATTGAATACTTTTTATGGATTTGAGAGCACTTGATATATGTCTTGCATATGAATACCCGTGGTGACAATGGGGTATTATATTGATTCACTTGATATATGTTTTGGCACTCAACTCACGGATTCCTGAGGTGACATTGGGGTAATCTATGCATAGGGGTTGATGCATGTTTTCGTCCTTGTTTCTCTGGTAGAAATCTTGGGGCACTCTTTGAGGTTCTTTGTGTTGAATCGAGTATTATGAATCTGAAATTGTTTGATGCGTATCGTATAATTAACTCATGGATACTTGTGGTGACATTGGAGTATCTAGGTGACATTAGAGTTGGTTGATGCGTATCATATGGTGTTATTTTAGTACGAACTCTTGGATAGATCGAACGGAAAGAACAACTTTGCGTTATTTTAGTACGAACTCTTGAATAGATCGAACGGAAAGAATAACTTTAAGGTGGTTTCGTACCCTACAAACAATTTCTTCTTATGTTCTCCGCTAGATAAGAACTTTGGAGTGATTCTTCATCGCACGTTGAGGGATGGTTATATGATCCAATTAGATTAGCATTGTTGAGAGATTGCACTAGCGAAAGTACGGACCCTAGGCCTTGTTTTCAAGCATTGCAATACCGTTTGTGCTCCGTTTTATCACTTGCTACCTTGCTGTTTTTATTTATTCAGATTATAAAAATATATTTCTACCATCCATATTACACTTTTGTCACCATCTCTTCGCCGAACTAGTGCACCTACACAAATTACCATTGTATTTGGTGTGTTGGGGACACAAGAGACTCTTTGTTATTTGGTTGCAGGGTTGTTTGAGAGAGACCATCTTCATCCTACACCTCCCACGCATTGATAAACCTTAGGTCATCCACTTGAGGGAAAATTTCTACTGTCCTACAAAACTCTGCGCTTGGAGGCCCAACACGAGTCTACAAGAATAAAGTTGCGTAGTAGACATCAAGCTCTTTTCTGGTGCCGTTGCCGGGGAGGTGAGTGCTTGAAGGTATATCTTTAGATCTTGCAATTAAATCTTTTAGTTTCTTGTTTTATCACTAGTTTGGTTAGTGAAAGAAAACTGCAAAAAAAGGGAATTGAGGTTGCATCATATTATTCATCTTTATAATGTCTTTCGTAAAAATGATGGAAAGGAAAATTTTGCTCAATTGATAGAGGAAGAATTCTATAAAATGTTTGACAAAATCTTTGAATGATGAGCATGATTGCAATGTTGTTGGTATGAACTCTTTGAATATGATGCTAATGATATGCAAAGCTACAAGCTTGGGGATGCTATGTTTGATGAAGATGATATTTTTAGTCCCCCAAGTTTTGATGTGCAAATTTGTTATAATGGTAGCATGCCTCCTATTTATGACGATTATATTGATGAAAGTGGGTTTGTAAGAGTGTCAACTCTAGGTACTAATGATCCCACTATTTTGGAGGGTGTTGAATCTTATTGTGATAATTATGAAAGTGGATTTGGAGAGGTCATGACTTTATTTAGTGATGAATCCACTATTTTGGAAGAGGTTTCAATTGATTATGACAACAAAGTTGCTATCTATGATGATTATGGTGATGGCATGTGTGCTATAAAGAATAATGATAACCATGAAACTTGTCATCATAATTTTAATGTTCAATTTGATTATGTCAATCAAGTAGCACATGATAGTTATTTTGTTGAATTTGCTCCCACTACTATTGATGAGAATAAAATTGCTTATATGGAGAGTAATAAATTTTCTATGCTTTTGGATCATGAAAAGAATGATTTATGTGATGGTTATATTGATGAATCTATTCATGATGCTACTGAAAATTATTATGAGAGAGGAACTTATGATTCATGATGCTCTTGTTATGTTTCAATTCTTATATTTTATGCGAGCATCATTGAAATCATCATGCCTAGCTAAAAGGCATTAAAGAAAAGCACTTGTTCGGAGACAACCCAACACTTTTACCTACTGTTTTTGTATGTTCACATGATTAGGCTACTGTAGTAATCATGTTTTATAGCTTTTGTTTGCCAAGTAAAGCCTTTGGGATAGTGTGGATGATAGTTGACTTGATTCTGTGCAAAAACAGAAACTTTTATGTCCAGTACAGAAATTCCTATATTGTACTGGAAGGTGGAAAAATTCTGAATGTTTTACAGTTGATGGGTATACAAATTTTCTACGTTGTCCTAATTTTTCAGAATTTCTGAAGTTACAGAAGTATGACCTTAATTCAGATCTTTACGTACTGTTCTGTTTTTGACAGATTCTGTTTTCAATGCATAGTTTGCTTGTTTTATGGTTTCTATGGCTTATATTGCTTAATATAAATTGTGGAAATTGTAGGGTACAGTAGTATTTGTGTGAGAAAAATTATGAATCTTGTCTTTGACAGTACCAAAGTGAATGATTTGTCTTTATCATACTAACCCATCTCACGAAGTTCCGTTAAGTTTTGTGTGATTGAAGTTTTCAAGTTTTGGGTGAGATATTGATATGAGGAGAATAAGGAATGACAAGACCCTAATCTTGGGAATGCCCGAGGCACCCCCAAGGCAATATTCAAGGAAGATCCAAGCAACTAAGCTTGGGGATGCCCCGGAAGGCATCCCCTCTTTCGTCTTCAACATTATCGATAACCTCACTTGGAGCTATATTTTCATTCGTCACATGATATGAGTTTTGCTTGGAGAGTCATTTTATTTAATTATGATTTGCTTGCTGTTATTTATAATAATGCTTTGCATCTTTTATTTCAATAAAAATGTCAAGGATAGCATTTACCATGCTTATTTTGCAAGTCTATTTGTTGCTGTTTCAAAACAGAAAGTTTGTCGCTGTTGTAAAAATTCTCCATAAAAGTCAGAATATGATAAAATGTTGAATTTTTTGCACAATAAGATATGATAAGTTTTATACAGTGTGGTAAATTTTCAGCATTTTTGGAGTTAGGGAAGTAGGATGAATATTGCACTCTTTACATACTATTCTGTTTAGACAAATTGCTGTTATGTTTGCATTGTTTGCATATGCTTGCTTGTTTAATGATTCTATTTGAGGATAGGAGTATTAAATATGCAGAGGCATTTAGTATGCAATGTTAAATAATTTTAGTGATTTGCTACAGTAGAGAATGATAAGGTTATTGCATTGATTTATACTAACTTATCTCACGAGTTTTGTTGAGTTTTGTGTGGATGAAGTTTTTAAGATTTAGGGAAACTGTGATATAAAAGGAATTAAGGAGACACAAAAGCTCAAGCTTGGGGATGCCCAAGGCATCCCAAGATAATATTTCAACAAGTCTCAAGCATCTAAGCTTGGGGATGCCCCGGTAGGCATCCCACCTTTCTTCATCAACAATTATCGGTTAGCCTTGGTTGAGCCTAAGTTTTTGCTTCTTCACATGAGTTGTGCTATTCTTGGAATGTCATTTTATTTTGTTTTGCTTGCTGTTTTAATAAAATACTTATATCTGAAAGTTTTAAATAAGAGAAAGTCCTCAATTAGCTACCCATTTACTTAACTACTCGCATGATCTTCACTTATATCTTTTTGGAGTAGTTTGTCATTTACTCCCGTGCTTCACTTATATCCTATGAGTAAATTGTTGAATAAATTGAATGTAATGAAGTTGAAATTATATGCTCATATCATGCCTAGTGGTAGCTTCACATTGGGTTTATAAAGTGAAATCTTTTGAAGCTTGACAATCACAATATTGGTCATACAAGCAATTCATGAATGATTAGTAGAAGGAAGAGAACTTTCACATGCAAATATATTATCTTGGACATCTTCTATGATTGTGCATACCCATTAATTATTTTCAAACTTGAGCAAATTAGTTGAAGTTGGACAAGGAAAACAACGTAATGAGTTATGGTTGTGTATATTTGCATAGAAGTTATATTGTCATGGATCCTCCAACATGTGGTGTTTGCCTAGGATCTTTTGCTAGCCAAAAATTCGTACTAAGTAGAGATACTACTTGTGCATCCAAAAACCCTTAAACCCAGTTTCTTGCCATGAGTGTCCACCATACCTACCTATGGATTGAATAAGATCTTTCAAGTAAGTTGTCATCGGTGCATAAAGCAATAAAAATTGCTCCTAAATATGTTTGATCTTTTATTGTAAGGGAAAATTGAGCGTTGTACGAACTTGTGATGGCAAAGTAATAAAAGCGACGGACTGCATAATAAAGGTTGCTATCATAAGGGGCAATATAATGTGACATTCCTTTGCATTAAGAGTTTGGGCATCCAAAAATAAAAAGCGCATGACAACCTCTGCTTCCCTCTGCGAAGGGCCTATCTTTTAATTTTCAGCATTTACTTTTATGCATGAGTCAATAGTATGCTTTATCATTTCAACCTCAACTATTCTCTAGTTGGCAAGCATCATGTGGTGGGGAAAGATCTAGGCACATGTGACCAATCAAATATATTTGATCATGATTTATTATTGTTGACAATTATCTCTATGATAAATGAGTTGGGAGGCAAAATATTAAGCCCCTATCTTTCTCTATGTTCGATGGATGCCATTTGTTCTAAGAATATGCTTTGAGTACTAGCAATCATGGAAGACTATATGATGATTGAGTATGTGGAGCTCTTACTTAGACTTTGTTGAATAAGTTGAATTGCAATTGTTTGGTGACTAAGAACATAGGTTGTTGAGTTTCAAGATAATTCATTGTTTGAACCTTAACATGTGAATTGGTTGCTACTTTACCATGATGAGTTTTATGAGAAAGAGTTGCTGTTATGATGCTAGGAAAAGTGATTGAAATTATCATTGATCAAACTTATGCACTATGCTAGCATTCACACTTCATAAATTATTTCTTTTATCATTTACCTACTCGAGGACGAGTAGGAATTAAGCTTGGGGATGCTGATACGTCTCCAACGTATCTATAATTTATGAAGTATTCATGCCATGTCTACAACAATTTTATATGGTTTTGGTATGATTTGCATGGAACTAACCCGGACTGACGCTGTTTTCAGCAGAACTACCGTGGTGTTGTTTTTGTGCAGAAATGAAAGTCCTCCAAATGAGCTGAAACTTTTTGACGATTTTTTTTGGAATAAAAGAGACCCTCGAAGCTTCGTGGAAGGACCAGAAGGTGAAGGAGTAGGGCACAATACACTGGGGCACACCAGGGGGCCCAGGCGTGCCCTGGTGGGTTGTGCTCACCTCGAGGCCCATCTTCGCGTGAAACCGACGCCAAAAAATCCTATTGTCGGTGTCAAAACCGGCGGATCTCGGGTAGGGGGTCCCGAACTGTGCGTCTAAGGTCGATGGTAACAGGAGATGGGGGACACGATGTTTACCCAGGTTCGGGCCCTCTCTATGGAGGTAATACCCTACGTCCTTCTTGATTGATCTTGATGAATATGAGTATTACAAGAGTTGATCTACCACGAGATCGTAATGGCTAAAACCCTAGAAGTCTAGCCTGTCTGATTATGATTTCCTCTATGGACTAAACCCTCCGGTTTATATAGACACCGGAGGGGACTAGGGTTGTACAAAGTGGGTTACAGAGAAAGGAATCTTCATATCCGAACGCCAAGCTTGTCATCCACATCAAGGAGAATCCCATCTGGACACGGGAGAGAGCCTTCTGTCTTGTATCTTCATGGCCCATCAGTCCGGCCCACATCACGTAGCCCGGACGCCCGAGGACCCCTTAATCTAGGACTCCCTCAGTAGCCCCCGAACCAGGCTTTCAATGACGATGTGTCCGGAGCGCAGATTGTCTTCGGCATTGCAAGGCGGGTTCCTCCTCCGATTACTTCAAAGTACCTGACTCAAGGAGCTGTATTCGGCCTTCCATTTAATGTCGTGCTCATCGGCTTCCACGCCTTCATGACTTCAGTTTCCACGTGTCGAGCGAATACGAGAGGTCGGGGTATCTTTGCACATAACTCCCTGACCATGTAAGAAAGGCGTCTATTTAAAGAGATTGGATCTTCAGATCCATTCCACGCCAAGTGGGAAATCCTCAAAGCTTGCTAGGAGAAACCATTCCAACATGGCTAGTGCTCCCAGTTCTTCCACCCGCCCCCACGGCTCCAAAAAGGGCGATTGGGAAAGATGTTCTGTATCCCATGATCAGCTGGCGAAGCTCCAAACACAGGGATTTCTTCCCCCCGCGGATCTGGTCCCTGTTCGAGCAGGTTTGACCTCCTTCTCAGGAGAAGTTTTGGCAGAAAATTTCCCCAATCCAACCAGGGGGGAACAGGTGTGCTTCATTTCTTATTTGCCAAGAGGCGTTGGGTTTCCAATCCACCCTTTCCTTCGAGGACTCCTGGAGTATTATGGCCTCCAACTGCACAACCTCACGCCGGCCTCTATCTTGCACATCGCGGGTTTTGTTGCCCTTTGCGAGCTTTTCCTAGGCTGTGAAGCCCACTTTGATTTATGGAGAAAACTATTCTGCCTCGTCCCTCGTACCCAAGAGGGATCCATATTCGAAGTGGGCGGCGCCGAAGTATGGCGCATAGCCGGGACCGGATACCTATCCGGCACACCGAAGAAGGCATCCGAGGAGTGGCCCTCAGAGTGGTTTTATATCGAGGACGTTGCTCTCCCTGACCCAATCCGAATGGGTCTCCCCGAATTTTCCAGCGCTCCTTTGGAGAAACGCCACAGCTGGTGCCCCAGGAGCCTCGAGGAGGAAGATAGTGCGGAAATCCATCAATTAATGAGCAAGATAAAGACGCTCGCCCAGTCCGGATTATCAATAATCGAGGTAATGGCGATCTCCATAGTGCGGGGCGTCCAGCCACTCCAATTTAGAGGGCTCCCTATGTGGCACTACAACGGGGAAGATGATGCCTCACGCTGTGGCCGGAAAGGTCCGGACACCCCCGCCGCTCTGGCCAAAATATTGGCCGATCTGTACAAAGGGGAGAAAGAGGAATTTATTCGTCTTAAATGCCGAGAGGGATTTTCCATGTACAATCCTCCCAGCTGGGTGAGTTTTAATCCCACCACCATACTCAATCCTTTCCATGAGTCAGTTTTGACTGATACTAACCCATCCATTTGCAACAGGAATGGCGAAAGGTTGTCACGGGGATCTACAGCCCCGCTCCACAGCCGGAGGACCATAACCGGGATGTTGACACCGGATTCGAGGAGGATCCGGACATATTTGTGGAGCTTGAGGAGGGAGTATTTTACCAGGCGAGCTACGATGGCACAGAAGTGGCCATTATAGCCGACTATCCCGGCCTTCTTCCTGCCTCATGCGTAAGTAATCAGGAGACCTCTCCTCTGAAAGAGCTTCCTCATTGTGCCTCACCCACCGCACTGTCTTGTGTTCCAAAAGGGAGGCGCTCGGTGCGTCATGTTACGCCAGAAGCGACTCAAAAGAGAGCGGCGCCTACCTCGGGCAAGCCTTTGAAGAGGAAGGCAAACGAACTCACGACCGAGCCGTCGTCAAAGAGGTATGGCTTCGTAAATATGCCCCTTGGCAGTCACATCCAACTGTGACATTGTCTGTTTGTGTCTCATCAGGAAGAGCGTTCGTCGGACTATGGCCGGGGTCCTGCAGGTCACGCTCCCAACAGCCAGGCTCCAGAACCTGCCATAAAGGCGAGGGCCGATACGGGAGTGACGCTGGATTGTCTTTCGGCAGAGGATTCGGATGATGTATCCGTCACAAACTCAAAAGTGGAGAGTGCCATGAATCATCGGCGCCGGAGGGCCGCTCTTCGTGACCCTGGCTTTACAAAAGAGACATTCAATGCCTTCAGCTCGACTGATGCATACATCCGAGCTACTCGAGACGGACTTACCAGAGCCACAGACCAGCATTTGAAAGATATGCGGGTAAGTTCACATTGTACAAACCTGATAATTATATACCAGTAGCCCCCGAGACTTGAAGCAGTTGATACAACTGATTTAAGGATCATTGTATGACCAGGTGCTTACAGAAAAGAACAACCTGTTGTCTCAAGAACTGGAAAAGTGTCAGACTCAGCTAACTGCTGCCACCGCCGAATTGGAGAAATCCAAGGAGGCGTCACCTGGTAATGTTCCCCTCCATCGAGAAAATATAATCATATACCAGCAATGCTAAAAGTGTTGCATATCTCATGGCAGGATCGTTAGATTAGCTGAAGGAGGCACTTGAAATCGCGCAAGCGGATAAACAAGAAGCCAAAAGGCTACTGGCTGCGGGCGAACGTGTGCTGACACGGGTCAGGGAGGATAAAAACAAGCTGCAGGATTCCAACACCCTGCTGGGCGAAGAACTGAAGGATGTGTGAGCCCAGCTAGCTGACTCCGTGAAGGAAAATAAAAGGCTACGAGGAGGCATATTCAGTATGCTTTTGAACTTACCTCCGTGTAATTCGGCGAGGAAAGGAACTGACAGATTTATGTCTGCAGGTATGCTGACCGGCCGTCCCGAAGAGGAAATGTCCGGATCTTCAGGCGATCTGCTACAAGAGCTGTCGCAAATGCACGAGCGAGCTCGGCAGGCAATGCGGAGTGTTGCCAAGGCCTTGTGGCCATCCGCCTCCCCTCCAGGAAGTATGGAGGAACTTGTACAGCTATTCAATGGAGCGCGGAGGCGTTTCTGATTATGGAAGGTATCGGCCTGCCGAGAAGGTGCGCTAGAGGCCTGGGCCATGGTGAAGACACGGTATACCAAGCTTGATTCGAATCATATGGCTCGGGTCGGACCTCGAGGATCAGACGGAAAAGAAGTTCTGGTTAGTTTAGTATATGACCAAGTAAAGGTAGCCGCCGAATTGTCCCAACAGGATTGTAGGCTAGACAGCCTGTTGGACGGCATAGAGGAAGAAGTTTTTGAGTCTAAGTGACTATGTGCTTCGATTGACAAATTTGTCCCTAGCCGGATTGTAAAACGATTGTCATGGCGGACCTTTTCGCTTCGACCTCCGGACCCGAAGGTGCGGAGTGTTTTCGAATACCGGCATAGTAATATAAACCGGGGTATGCGTGAAAACCAGGCATAGGGGTCATAGTTGCTTGAACAGACAAGTTGTATCCGGCTAGCTATGTTATATTACATGTGATTGTAAGAAACATCTTCCAGAGAGAATAGTTCCGTTAAGGGTTCCTTTCCCTGGGTGAACATGCGTTAATGTTCATGTCCGAACTGTGATTAAAAAATCGCAGTATACATAGCATCTGGGGGTTCATAGTGTAATGAGTGAAAAAAAACATCTTTAGTCCACCGACCGAATATTCCCTTAAGAACGCTAGCTTTCGGCTTCACCGAGTCTGAGGTACACATCCGGATGACCCGGCAGTAACAATCGCAGAGGTGCTCCCTTTATGCCCTAGCCGAACTAACGGGAACGTAGGGCATAAGCACAGGAGCCAGGCAACCCAGCTTGGCCAAAACTTAAGTCATAACGATGCATATAATGGCGAAGAAAAGGTACATATGAGGAAAAGACACATATGTGGTGAGCTTGATGCTCGGAAAATAATAATAATAAGCTTCTGTAAAAGAAGCCCCCAGGTATTATGGACGTACATATTTAAGGATGTGTACGTCATAGGTGCGCGGTTTAGCCGCACAAGAGCTTAAAGCTAGGAAAAAAAATGAAAGAGAGGAAAAAAAAGGTAATGGACAAAAAGGGAGAAGAAGACGAACAAAGAGTCCAGCTCTAGGCGTAGAATCTTCGGAGTCTGGCGGCGTTCCATGGGTTCGGCTCCAAGCGATTGTCTGATGCACCACGCAGTCGGTACGCTCCTCCAGTGAGAACTTCGTCAATGATGAAGGGACCCTCCCATTTGGGCTTGAGTTTGTCCTTTTTCTTCTCTGGCAAGCGTAGAACGAGTTCGCCAACATTATAAGTCTTGGCCCGCACTTCTCTGCTTTGATATCTGTGAGCCTGTTGTTGATACAATACGGAACGGGCCTTCGCAATGTCGCGCTCCTCCTCCAGGGCATCTAAGCTGTCCTGCCGATCAAGCTCGGCCTCTCTCTCTTCATACATGCGCACTCGTGGTGAGTCATGCATAATGTCGCAGGGCAACACAGCCTCTGCGCCGTACACCATGAAAAACGGTGTGTATTCGGTAGTGCGGTGTGACGCCCCCGGCCCGATCGTGCACTATTCATACACGCAAATGCACACGATCAAGCCTAAGGACTCACGGGAAGATATCACAACACAACTCTAAAACATAAATAAAGTCATACAAGCTTTATTTACAAGCCAGGGCCTCGAGGGCTCGAATACATAAGCTTGCGAACAAACGTCAGCGGAAGCATCAGATATCTGAGTACAGATATAAAAGAAAGTACAGAAAGGCCCGGCCACGCCTCGTATTCAACACTCGGGTACCATCCAGGTCAACCCGTCTCTTAAAAGACTGTCGGGAACTCAGGTCCACCTCTACTGGGTGGTACCGCCTGTCCCTTCAGTCCTGTAGTAAAAGTAGCTTCCTCGGGTCCCCCTTCGGGGCCGACCCGTCTCTATCAAGGTTCAGCAGTAAAGTCACAGTAACCGTGTGTCCATAACATCAAGGAAATCCGAGGTATCACCCTCGACGGATGCCCACTCGATGTAACCGTCAAGTCGAACTTAGGAGGAATCACCCTCGATGAGTTCACACTTGATGTGTTGTACGACAGCGTCGTATCGGAAGTGGAGAAGGAGGAATCACCCTCGATGACCACGATCGAATAGCTACTCTACAGAGTTAACATCAGAAGTGCTACATGAGGTTTCACCCTCGGCACTTGATAGTAACGCTGCAGTGTCGTTACAACTAAGGGGGGGTGATGTGCGGTGTCGGGTCCTGGTCTTCAATCCCGTTGATCGGGTCTTCTGACGATCCAGCGCGGCAGTCGGGATAAGTGTGGTCACTGATAGGTCTCTACCCAGCCTAGACTAAACAGTTTAGGATATGTAGGTAATTATCAACAGCAGGTTACAATGAACAGGCTATGCATCAGAATAGGTAAAGCAGTAGTAGCAGCAATTCTAATGCAAGCATGGGAAATAGAATGGGCGATATCGGGATGATCAAAAGGGGGGGGCTTGCCTGGTTGCTCGGCGGCAAGGGCAAGGTTGTCAATGCTGTCTTCGGTCTCCGGAGCTGCGTCGGGATCTATCGAGAGAGAAGAGGGGGAGGAAACAGTATAAATATAGAGCAAACATGAGCAACGCAAAGTACGGCATGTCAATATGCAGTGCCGGGTGTGTCCTAACGTATGGTTGCACGTCACCGAGGAAGGAGGAATCCATCCGGGAATGTTTTCCCGGTCCCGGACATTTGTTAGACAGATGACCGGAGGGGAACGGTTGCATATTTTGATAGTTAGAGACATGTGGCGGACGAACGGATCGCGTATTCCGATTCGTCTCGTCGTTCTGAACAACTTTCATGTACAAAGTTTTTCGATCTGAGTTACGGATTATTTTATATGATTTTCTAAAGTTTTTATTAATTTTCTGAATTTATTTTTATTATTTAATTTCGAATTATCCAGAATAGTAACTGATGACATCAGCATGACAGCATGACATCATGCTGATGTCAGCAGTCATTAGGGTTAATTAACAGTAGTTAATTAGGTTAATTAGGTTAGGTTAATTAACAGGATTAATTAAGTTAATTAATTAATTAAATTTTATTATTATTAATTATTTATTTATTTTCTGGGGCGTGGGCCCCGTTGTCAGTGGGTCAGGGGGTGGGGCCCGGCTGTCGGTGGCACAGAGGCCAGCGGGCAGCGGGCGACGGGCGCGGGCACTCGCGGGGCGGGCGTGGGCGCCCGCCCGATCGGGCACGGGCGTGCGGGCGGGGCTGGCCGCCGGCGGGCGGTAGCGACGGCGAGTGGAGCGGCGGCCAGCAGGCGGAAGCAGCAGCAGGAGGCGGCGGCGGTAGGCGGCGTGAGGAGGGGGTAGCGGGGGCGTGGCAGAGGCGCGGCCAGGTGCACGGGCGGCTCGGCACCGGCGAGCACGGCGTGGCCGGCGTGTGCGTGCACACGCGGTCGTGGGCGCGCTCGGTGCGCGGCGACGGGGAGGGCGGTGGCGCAAGCGGGCGTGGCGAGGCGGCGCGGGGACGCGATGACGAGGCGCGCGCGTGCGCGCCGGCGCAGCTACAGGGTTCGCGCTTCCCTCTCTCTTCTCGGATCATGAGAGGGGAGGGGAGGCGGCGGCTCACAGAGGGCCGGTCGGGGAGGGCAGCGGGCTCGGGGAGGCGTCGGAGCGCGGGACGGCAGTGGCCGACGACGAGACGGCGACGGCGAGGTCGGGCAGAGGAGGAGCGGTGGAGGCGACGGGCGTGGGTGGCGCGTCGGGCGCAGCGGCGGGGTTGGCCGGGCGCGAGTAGGGTGGCGCCGCGTGGTGCCGAGGCGGAGTCGCGTAGCCGCTCCCCACGCCCCGACCCGCCCGCCCATCCCTCCTGATCGAGTGGGGAACGAGGGGAGTGGGTAGGGTTGGGTTTCGGTGTGTGGGTGGGGGGGCATATAGCGGGGGGGGTGGCCGGCTGGGCCGGCCTGTGGGCCGCTTGGCCTGCTGGGTCGAAGCCCAGTTGCGGGGGGGGGGGGTTTGTTTTAGCTTTTCTGTTTTCTCTTTTTCTTTTTTTTTTATCCATGCCCCTGTTTTGTAAATAGTTAGTGCTCAATTGAATTTTGTAAACAATGTGACCTGGTCCATAAATACCATGCTTTATTTCCCTAACAAACACCTAAAATTAGTTTGGACAAAATATAATTTCATATTTATTTTAGATTTAATAAATGGTTATTAAATATTATCTTTATCCACTCTTTGAGGTTGTTCGAGTCACTTTTCCAATTCCAATGATGTTGGTTTCAATTTTAGAATAGCCTCTGGAATATTTGCAACATGATGTACATTTTTGTTTCTGGATCTGAACAACTTTTATTTTCCACTTTCACTTAAATTTGAATTTTGACTTAGGAGTTGAAAAGCATTATGATGCAAATGATGATCATGCACTGTTAATGATGCTGACTTGGCATTGTCAAAAGGGTGATTACTGTAGTTAACCACTGGGGGTGTTACAAATCTCCTCTACTAACAAGAATTCTCGTCCCGAGAATTAAGAAGTAGAAGGAAAAAGTTCGGGGTATTCCTTGCGAAGATGATCCTCGCGTTCCCAAGTGGCTTCATCTTCAGTATGGTTTGACCACTGCACTTTGAGGAACTTGGTAACCTTCTGACGGGTTCGACGTTCAGCTTCATCGAGGATGCGGATCGGATGCTCCTTATAAGATAGATCATCATGCAATTCGAGCATCTCGTGATCCACTGCTCGGTGCGGAGATTCCTTGAAGCATTTACGAAGTTGCGACACATGGAAGACGTCATGGATATGAGAGAATTGCGGCGGCAAATCCAATTTATACGCCACTTGACCACGTCTAGCAATAATGCGGAAAGGACCAATGTAGCGCGGAGCTAGCTTGCCCTTGATTCCAAAACGGTGAGTGCCTTTCATCGGGGTGACACGAAGATAAGCTTGATCACCAGGTTGATAAGTCAAACCCCATCGTTTGCGATCATAGTTGCTCTTCTGGCGGTCCTGAGCCGCTTTGAGGTTTTCCCGGACAATACGGACTTGTTCTTCGGCGTGTTGAATAATATCTGGACCCACGAGAGGTCGTTCCCCAGTTTCTGACCAATTCAGAGGGGTTCGACACTTACATCCATATAGAACTTCAAAGGGGGCCATTTTCAAGCTGGCTTGATAGCTGTTGTTATAAGAGAACTCGGCATATGGAAGAGATTCTTCCCACTTCTTGCCGAAAGAAACAACACAAGCTCGTAGCATGTCTTCAAGCACTTGGTTGACTCGTTCGACTTGGCCTTGGGATTGAGGATGATAAGCTGAACTCCAGGTGATATGAGTTCCCATAGCCTTTTGAAAACTTTCCCAGAAATGACCGGTGAATATGCTGCCACGGTCTGAACTGATCTCTTTCGGAATACCGTGGAGTGAAACAATTCTGGAGATATATAATTCTGCTAACTGACTAGCAGTGATCGTCTCCTTGACAGGCAGGAAGTGTGCAACTTTGGAGAGTTGGTCGACGACGACAAGAATAGCATCGTGACCCTTCTGTGACCTGGGAAGTCCTGTAATGAAATCCATCTGAACCTTGTCCCATTTCCATAAAGGAATAGGAAGTGGTTGCAGAATTCCAGCAGGCTTCTGATGTTCTGCTTTAACGCGACGACACACATCACATTCAGCAACATAACGAGCAATGTCCTGCTTCATTCTAGACCACCAGTACCTTTGACGGAGATCACGATACATCTTGGTGCTACCCGGATGAATAGACAATGGGGTGTCATGTGCCTCCTTCATGACTTCGTCAGTCATAAGTTCGAAGCGAGGTACGACAATGCGGTTTCTGAAATACAAGGTTCCATCTTCAGACAGCGAGAAATCCCTGTACTTTTCAAGGTGAAGATCTTTCTTCATCAGATCAACTTCAGCATCTTTAGCTTGTGCACTCTTAACAGCTTTCTCAAGGTCTGGTTCAACAACCAAGGTTTTTAAGTATCCTTGAGGAACTATCTCGATATTTAGCTTTCGAAGCTCTTCATACAGAAGGGGTTGCTATAGCTGAACCTCAAGTTCGCAGCAATAGGATTTGCGGCTCAACGCATCAGCCATCACATTAGCCTTGCCAGGGGTATAGGATATACCCAAGTCATAGTCCGCAATGGTCTCCATCCATCTTTGCTGACGGAGGTTCAGAGATGGCTGAGTGAACAAGTACTTCAGACTTTTATGATCCGTGTATATCTCGCAACGATTACCGAGGAGATAATGTCGCCACAACTGCAGTGCATAGATGACAGCAGCTAGTTCTAGATCATGTACCGGATAATTCTCTTCATGCGGTCGCAACTGACGAGAGCCATAGGCAATCACTTTACGCTCTTGCATTAGGATACAGCCTAATCCTTCACGGGATGCGTCACAATAGATCACAAAGTCTTTGCGAGAATCTGGAGGAGCAAGAACTGGAGCAGAAGTTAGCTTGTCCTTGAGTGTTTGAAAACTTTCCTGACATTTTTCTGTCCATTCAAACTTAACGCCCTTGTGAAGTAGATCAGTTAAAGGCTTAGCAATCTTTGAGAAATTCTCGACAAAGCGACGGCAATAGCTTGCAAGGCCGAGAAAACTTCTGACTTGCTTGACATTCTTCGGAGGAGTCCAGTCAAGAATAGCCTGAACTCGTTCTGGGTTAACGGCGATGCCATCTTGCGAAATCACATGGCCGAGATATGTCACTTCAGTCAACCAGAATTCACATTTAGAATATTTGGCATACAGTTGGTGTTCACGCAGCCTTTCCAGTACAAGGCGAAGATGTTCGGCATGTTCTTCTTCATTCTTCGAATATACCAGAATATCATCCAGATATAACACGACGAATTTATCGAGGTAATCCATGAAGATATAATTCATCAATCGGGAGAATGTGGCTGGAGCATTTGTTAAGCCAAATGACATTACAGTGTACTCATAAGAACCATAGCGAGTAACAAATGCAGTCTTCGGAATATCCTCTTCACGAACACGGATCTGATGGTAACCCAACCTCAAATCAAGTTTAGAGAATACCGATGATCCAGTAAGTTGATCATACAAATCATTGATCCGAGGAAGCGGATATTTATTCTGAATGGTGGCTTGGTTAATGGGCCGATAATCCTGAACCAATCGGTTAGTTCCATCCTTCTTCTTAACGAAGAGTGAAGGTGCTCCCCAAGCAGAGGAACTGGGGCGGATGAAACCACTCTTAAGTGACCTGTCAATTTCTTCCTTAAGCTCAAGAAGGTGATGCGGAGGCATCTTATAAGGTCGCTTGGCAATAGGAACGGTGCCAGGCTTCAAGTCAATGACAAACTCGACAGCTCTAGCCGGGGGTATGCCTGGAAGTTCTTCTGGAAAGACGTCTGGAAAATCTCGAACGACAGGAACGTTCTCGATCCCTTCCAGAGGTGAGGCGTTCAAAGCATTCATAACATATATCTCAGCTTCAGCGTCTCGAGTAATTCGGGCAGTGTAGTTCACTATCTCATCGGAGGGGTGAAGAAGTTGGATAACTTTAGTGGCACAATTGATCGAAGCAATGTGAGCTTTCAACCAATCCATTCCGAGTATGAGGTCTATGGTGGAAGACTTCAGGATAATAGGGGAAGCTAGGAATTCAAATTCCTCGATTTCAACAGGGGCATTATGTGCCATCATAGTGGTTTGACATTGGCCTCCAGGGGTATGGACAACTATTGGCAGGTTCATCTTTTCGAATGCAATGTCATGAGATAATGCAAATGCTTCAGACATGAATGAATGCGATGCTCCTGAATCAAATAATACAGAAGCAGGTACTGAGTCAACAAGAAGGGTACCCATCACAGTAGCAGGTTGATCCTGGACTTCTTCAATGTCAATGTTGTAAGCCTGACCACGACCACGTGAAGCAGACCCAGTATTATAGTTGCGGGTCTGATTGTTGCCACGGCCATATCCACGGCCAGCACGAGGAAAATCTAACTGATTCTGAGTCTGGCGGCAGTCTTTAGCCTGGTGGCCTGGTTTGCGGCACTTGAAACACAAACCATCTTCAGGACGAAGAGGGGCATTGTTCTGAATAGCTTGAGCCTTTGACGGCCTCGGTGGTGGAGGAGGCAGACGTGGTGCAGCATTGTTCTTTGGCGCAGAGGTATTGGGACGGAACGCGTTGTTGGGAATCCAAACTCTACGCTTCGGTGCTGAGCCCGAAGATGAGCCAGCATCACGATAGCGCTTCTGCGAGTCCTTGTGTTCCATCTGAGCGGTCTCAACAAGAATAGCCTTGTTCACTAGAGTTGAGAAGTCATTGATGTCTTGAGCAGCTAGTGCAAGCTTGAGGTCAGGGTGGAGTCCATTACGGAACTTCTCCTGTCTGCGAGCATCTGTGGCGATGTCTTCTTCAGCATAGCGGGAGAGATCAAGAAATTCCCGCTGATAAGCTTTGACGGTTTTATTGCCCTGGGTGAGGTTACGGAACTGGGTCTTCATGCGTTCCATAATTGCTTGAGGGATGTAACGTGTACGGAAAGCAGCCTGGAACTCATACCAGGTGATGACTGTTCCAACAGGCAGAGTACGCTTGTGTGTGTCCCACCATTGAGCAGCGGGGCCCTTTAAGAAAAAGGCCGCGAAGGTGACAAAGTTGGCGGGGGCGACATTAGCAGACTCCATCTCGTGAGTGATGTTGCGGAGCCAGTCATCAGCATCCAGTGGCTTGTCAGAGTTGCGAAACTGCGTTGGGTTGAGTCGCGTAAACTCTGTCAAAGTTATTGAAGCTGGGTTCTGGTTCTGGTTGTTCTGATGCGGAAACTGAGCCATGATTCCAACCATGAACTGGCGGTTAAGCTCAAACTGTTGCATCATAGCCGCCATATAGTCTGGCGGTGGTGGACGTTCAGGGGCACGACCACGACCACGACCACCTGGTCTAACCATCCTGCTAAGTATCAACAGGGGGTAGCTTAGTAAAAGCAATTGCGAGTGTTTAGCGACAAGTATGATGTAACACGACAATACTTTAAGCAGTGTAATAGATACATAACAGTAGTCGATTAAGACATACAGATCCATACACAAAGTCGGGTTCATGCGGACAGCATAACAGCGCAAATTAAAAGCTAGACATACTAGGCGGCGCGCAGGCACGCGGTAAGGAAGCACACAACGAGACATAGCAAAGGCTACATCAACGTCGGAGAAAACTGACGGAGCGAGGAATCTGCAAGTGACAACACAGGGTGCCCTCGATAAAAGGATCCTGTAAGCAGAACCTGGCCCAAAATCTTGAAGCAAGGGGGGATATTTTCAGAACTCCGGTTGGACGTGAGCACGAGAGCCTAATGTTGGAGTTAGTAAAATTTTAACCCGAATAGAAGAGAGATCAGAGTCCCAGAGTAAAGATCGAGGAGTAAAAGATCCTAATACCACCCAATTGGCGACGTGGGCCCGTAAGCCACACAGCCAGGTTAGTAAAACAATTTTCGGTTACTAGACTCAACTTCGGCCAACGAGTTGGAAAGGGGATTCCTACAGGCAGTCGGCTCTGATACCAACTTGTGACGCCCCCGGCCCGATCGTGCACTATTCATACACGCAAATGCACACGATCAAGCCTAAGGACTCACGGGAAGATATCACAACACAACTCTAAAACATAAATAAAGTCATACAAGCTTTATATTACAAGCCAGGGCCTCGAGGGCTCGAATACATAAGCTTGCGAACAAACGTCAGCGGAAGCATCAGATATCTGAGTACAGATATAAAAGAAAGTACAGAAAGGCCTTTAGAAAGGCGGGGCAAAATAAAACACTACGATCGAAAGGCGAAGGCCTCCTGCCTGGGACCCTCCGATCCTACTCCTGGTCGTCAGTCAACTCGTAGTAGTATCCATCCTCTGGGTAGTAGTAGTAACGATCGTCGGGGCATCTGTCCCAGGGGGCTCCGTCCTCTGGTCACGTCAAACTGATATGGGGAGAAAAAGGAAAACAAAGCAACCGTGAGTACTCAGAAGTACTCAGCAAGCAAGGATCTACACTACATATGCAACATTTTCAAGGGGAGGCTGTATATGTGGACTGGGCTGCAGAAAAGCCAGAATAGAGAGAAGGCCTAGTCCTATCGAAGACTAGCATCTTCAGCGGTCTTGCAGCAGTAGAAGAGAGTAGAACATTACAATATAATGTAGTAGTAACATTAAGTCTCAACCTCACCCAGAGATCCTTTCTTGACTCCCTGCGAGAAAGCAATCCCAGAGCCATAGTATCCAGGTCTCATCACAGGTATCCAGTTCTAGTTGTATCGATCGGGATACAACTCCGAGTGTCCCTTACCGTAGGACCGGCTATCGATAGAAATGTTCTTCCCTGCAGGGGTGCACCAACTTACCCATCACGCTCGCTTAACTCCGGCCGGACACACTTTCCTGGGTCATGCCCGGCCTCGGCCAAACAACACATCGCAACCCTACCTACAGCTCAGCAGAGAGGTCCCCGTCGGTCTACATCCTAAGCGCTCAGAGGTCTTGGGCCATCGCCCTGTGCACTCCGAGTCGTTGCGCGCAGGGAGAAGCCTGGCACCAGGAGGGCGTCGGTCCGTCCGTGCCGCCATGCTGAACTGGACGTCTGACAGAGCTTTCGGCTGATGCTACGATGCAGAACGCCCATACTATGCCCACGTGATGGTTAGTGCTATCAGACCAGAGGCCTGCTCGGATCAAATATCCAAATCGTTAGGACTAGGGGCTTGCGGAAACAAGCAGAGACTCACGAAAGATGTGACCCCATCGCCCCGTCTCGAGGACTTGCGGCAAGGGCCATGAATGCCCGGCCACGCCTCGTATTCAACACTCGGGTACCATCCAGGTCAACCCGTCTCTTAAAAGACTGTCGGGAACTCAGGTCCACCTCTACTGGGTGGTACCGCCTGTCCCTTCAGTCCTGTAGTAAAAGTAGCTTCCTCGGGTCCCCCTTCGGGGCCGACCCGTCTCTATCAAGGTTCAGCAGTAAAGTCACAGTAACCGTGTGTCCATAACATCAAGGAAATCCGAGGTATCACCCTCGACGGATGCCCACTCGATGTAACCGTCAAGTCGAACTTAGGAGGAATCACCCTCGATGAGTTCACACTTGATGTGTTGTACGACAGCGTCGTATCGGAAGTGGAGAAGGAGGAATCACCCTCGATGACCACGATCGAATAGCTACTCTACAGAGTTAACATCAGAAGTGCTACATGAGGTTTCACCCTCGGCACTTGATAGTAACGCTGCAGTGTCGTTACAACTAAGGGGGGTGATGTGCGGTGTCGGGTCCTGGTCTTCAATCCCGTTGATCGGGTCTTCTGACGATCCAGCGCGGCAGTCGGGATAAGTGGGGTCACTGATAGGTCTCTACCCAGCCTAGACTAAACAGTTTAGGATATGTAGGTAATTATCAACAGCAGGTTACAATGAACAGGCTATGCATCAGAATAGGTAAAGCAGTAGTAGCAGCAATTCTAATGCAAGCATGGGAAATAGAATGGGCGATATCGGGATGATCAAAAGGGGGGGGCTTGCCTGGTTGCTCGGCGGCAAGGGCAAGGTTGTCAATGCTGTCTTCGGTCTCCGGAGCTGCGTCGGGATCTATCGAGAGAGAAGAGGGGGAGGAAACAGTATAAATATAGAGCAAACATGAGCAACGCAAAGTACGACATGTCAATATGCAGTGCCGGGTGTGTCCTAACGTATGGTTGCACGTCACCGAGGAAGGAGGAATCCATCCGGGAATGTTTTCCCGGTCCCGGACATTTGTTAGACAGATGACCGGAGGGGAACGGTTGCATATTTTGATAGTTAGAGACATGTGGCGGACGAACGGATCGCGTATTCGGATTCGTCTCGTCGTTCTGAACAACTTTCATGTACAAAGTTTTTCGATCTGAGTTACGGATTATTTTATATGATTTTCTAAAGTTTTTATTAATTTTCTGAATTTATTTTTATTATTTAATTTCGAATTATCCAGAATAGTAACTGATGACATCAGCATGACATCATGCTGATGTCAGCAGTCATTAGGGTTAATTAACAGTAGTTAATTAGGTTAATTAGGTTAGGTTAATTAACAGGATTAATTAAGTTAATTAATTAATTAAATTTTATTATTATTAATTATTTATTTTTTTTTATTTTTTTTATTTTTTTTCTGGGGCGTGGGCCCCGTTGTCAGTGGGTCAGGGGGTGGGGCCCGGCTGTCGGTGGCACAGAGGCCAGCGGGCAGCGGGCGACGGGCGCGGGCGCTCGCGGGGCGGGCGTGGGCGCCCGCCCGATCGGGCACGGGCGGGGCTGGCCACCGGCGGGCGGTAGCGACGGCGAGTGGAGCGGCGGCCAGCAGGCGGAAGCAGCAGCAGGAGGCGGCGGCGGTAGGCGGTGTGAGGAGGGGGTAGCGGGGGCGTGGCAGAGGCGCGGCCAGGTGCACGGGCGGCTCGGCACCGGCGAGCACGGCTGTAACACCCCCTTGTAATAAACTCTGTGACACTCTGTTAAAACTGCCAAGTCATGATCATTTGCAGTGCCAAGTCATGAGGGTTAATGATCCAATTCAAATCCACATCTGAAAATCAACTCAAATTCAAAGGTGAATTATAAAGTTGATCAAACACTGCTGGAAAAATGTTCATTTAATGGTAAATAATCGAGAAACCTTTCTAAAATCAACATCAAAATGTTTGGAGTTGGATAAATGACTCAAACAAGTTGGAACAGACCCAAAAACAGGATATTTGATATATTTAAAATCATATTAAATTCAAACAAACTTCAAATCAGTCCAAACCACTTTTTGGTGAGAGATAATATTGCATTGCAATATTTGGGGACAGCTCTCACATTTTACAAAAGTGTGGGAATGCCCTAATTAAATCGAAACAGAAAAGGTTAAAAGAAAAAGAGAAACAAAAACAGAAAATCAAAAGCGGGACACTGTGCACTGGGCCTTAGTGCACAGTGCCCCGAGTCGTGGCCCAGCAGGCCCACCTCGTCTCTCTCCCTCACGTGTCGTCGTCTTCCTGGCCGAGCGCCCGCGCTCCGGTCGCCGCGCGACACGACGACGACCCCGACGCCCGCGGTCGCCGCGAGTGGATAAGAACGGCGCCCGTCCACTCCCCCTGGTCCTCCCCGTCATTCCTCCTTCAGCCACGCTCGCCTGGCTTCTCCTTCCCCCTCAGATCCGGGAGCAGCCGGACGCGTCCGCCGCCGCTCGACGCCGTGCTCGCGGCTACCGGCCTCGCATCGCCTCGTCGAGATGTCCCTCACCTCCGCCGTGGTCGACCGCGTCGCCTGAAGCTCTCTGGTGGAGCAGGGAAGCTCCACAGGCGTCGTTCTTCTCCGCCCCCTTTGCTTCGGTCGCCGGCGCCTCTCCGTCGATCCCCGGCGCAGCAGCTACTAAACCACTCGCCGGGCCTACGTGTGAGCCTGCACGGTGAGCTTCTCCCCCTCCTCTCTCTCGCTGCGCCATAGGAACCGCCGTAGCTAGCCGCCACCGTAGTCGTGCTTTGGCCGCCGCCGACGAGCTCGTGCTCGTGGCCATGGCCGCTTCCGTGCTTGGCTAAGCACCGCGCTGTGCTCCTGGCAACCCCGGGAGTCGAACGCGCACTCGCACGTACCCCCTCGAGCCGCGCAGCCGTGATCCCGTCCAGGCCCGAACTCCGTCGCCGCTACGGCTCGACGCCGGCGCGTTTCCGACCTTCCCCCACTCATTTTGACGCCGTAGATGGATGCGCGAGCTTCTTAGCTTTCGAACGCACCCAAGCCCGGCTCGAACCGAGCCCTATAGCTCGATTCCGGCCAACTCCGGCGACGCGCCGCCGTGCGATTTGGTCGCCGGCGACCAGCCGCCGGCCCCGCTGACATGGCACAGGCGGGGCCCACCCCTGGGTCACTGACCCGTGGGTCCCAGGGGCCCGGCCGGCCAGTTGACCAGTCAGCCTTGCTGACTGGACCGGCCCAGCCGCTGACAGGCGGGCCCCACCTCCCTGATTAATTAATTAAAACATTTTAGAAATAAAAATAAACTAATTAACCTAATGTCTCACTGACATGTGGGGTCCACCCCCTAATTAATCCTGGTAATTAAACTGAATCACTGGTTAAAGAAACAGAGGCTGACATGTGGGTCCCACTGGACCCACATGTCATATTTGACTTAGTCAGCCGACTGTTGACTTGCTGACGTCAGCAGCGCGTCATGCTGACGTCATAATTCATTTTCTGTAAATAAAAATTAATTCCAGAAATTCAAATAATCTTTAAAAATTAATAACTTTTAAACCGTAGCTCGGATCGAAAAAGTTAAAACATGAAAGTTGCTCAGAACGACGAGACGAGTCTGATCGTGCCGTCTGTTTCTCCATCGGAACCTCCTACGTAGAAGAACTCGAAACTCCGGACCCGAATCCGACAGATGAATAGTGCACACACGTCGGATATTAAATCCCAGAATAATTCTAAAAATAACTAAAATGACTTAGATGCATATTCAGGCAACCCTGCACTGCATCATAGCATAGCACGCACTGTGTGGCATATGATTGCATATTGTTTACCTGTTTCCTCCCCCTCTTCTCTCTCGATAGACCCCGACGCAGACGTAGCTCCAGACGCAGACGCAGCTCCGGAGTACGACTACGTTCCCGACGACACCCCTGAAGACCTTGCCCTTGCCCCAGAGCAAACAGGCAAGCACCCCCATTTTGAGCATTCCGATATCGCCTACTCTCTCCCCTCTTATGCTTGCACTAGATGTTACTGCTGCTATTACTATCCTACTCTGTTGCATAGCCTGTTTACTTGTAACCTACTTTTGATACATGCCTGTTATCCTAAACTGTTTAGCATAGGATGGGTAGAGTCACGACAGAGACCCCCATTTGATCCCGACTGCCCTGTTGGATATCAGAAGACCCGATCACCGGGAATGAAGACCAGACCCTGACACGACACATCTCTTCCCCCTTAGTTGCCGACGCTACTGGGTTATCGTCGAGTGCCGAGGGTGATACCTCGTCAGCACTTCTGATGTTAACCTTGTAGGTTAGTTACTCGGTCGTGGTAAGCGAGGGTGATTCCTTCTACACCACCCCCGATAACGACGTCGTCGCGCAACTCCTCAAGGTGGACCTCGAGGGTGATTCCTCCTTCGTTCACCTTGATGATAACATCGAGCGGGAATTCCATCGAGGGTGATTCCTCAGGGTTCCCTTCGGTGTCCGACACACCGTTACCTTGGATATTATGACTTGACTATGAACCACGATACTAAAGACGGGTCGGCCCTGAGGGGTACCCGCGCGAGCTTATTGCGAAGTGATGTGGAGTCGGGTTGACCTGGATGGTGCCCGCGAGATAACTACGAGGCGTGGCCGGGCATTCTTAGCCCTTGCCGCAAGTCCTCGAGACGGGGCGACGGGGTCACATCGATCGTGAGTCTCTGCTCGTTTCCGCGCGCTCCTAATCCACTACGGTTTGGATATTTGATCCGAGGGGCCTCTGGCCCGATAGCACTAACCATCACGTGGGCATAGTATGGGCGTTCTGCGTCGTACACATCAGCCGAAGCTTGTTTGACGTCAGTAAGGAGCGGCGCACGCCGAGTTGGACTGGTAACGCAACCGCGCTTGTATAAGGGGTTGCTAGGTCTGCTCTCGGTGGCCCCGTAACGTGCAGGAGTTCCCGGGGCGATGGCCCAAGACCCCTGGGGGCATAGGTTAGTCCGGCGTGCTGACCTCTCTGTTAAGTATTTGGTCGGGTTGCGGCGTGTTGCTTAGCCGAGGCCGGGCATGACCCAGAAAAGTGTGTCCGGCCGGAGTTAAGCGAGCGTGGTGGGTAAGTTGGTGCACCCCTGCAGGGAAGAAACTTCTATCGATAGCCTGTCCTACGGTAACGGACACTCGGAGTTGTATCCCGATCGGTACAACTAGAACATGTGATGAGAATTGGATAGTACAGCTCTGGGATTGCTTTCTCGCAGGGAGTCGAGAAAGGATCTCAGGTCGAGGTTGATGATATTACTACTACTACTTTACATTATGTTCATCTGCTCTCTCCTGATGCTGCAAGACTGTCGAAGATTGTTGAAGATGCTAGTCTTCGATAGGAGTAGGCTTTCCCCCTCTACTCTGGCATTTCTGCAGCCCAGTCCACATATACAGCCATTCCTTTGACAATGATGCATATGTAGTGTAGATCCTTGCTTGCTGAGTACTTCGGATGAGTACTCACGTTTGCTTTATTTTCTTTTTCCCCCATTTTCCATTTGATGCCACCAGACGACGGAGCCCCTGAGCCAGAAGCCCCAGCCGACGACCAGTACTACTATCCGCCTGGCGAGTACTACTACTACGAGGAGCCGTTCGACGACCAGGAGTAGGATCGGAGGGTCCAGGGCAGGAGGCCTACACCTTTCGATCGTAGTTTTTATTTTACCCCGCCTCTGTGAAGGCTTATCTCTCTCTCTCTCTATGTAATATATCTGTACTCAGATATCTAATGCTTCCGCTGACGCTTGTATGCCATCGAGCTTGTATTCGAGCCCTCGAGGCCCTGGCTTGTAATATTAAGCTTGTATGACTTTATTTTATGTTTTAGAGTTGTGTTGTGATATCTTCAAGTGAGTCCTTAGGCCTGATCGTGCGCATTTGCGTGTATGATTAGTGCACGATTAAGCCGGGGTCGTCACAGGTTGGTATCAGAGCCGACTGCCTCTAGGAGTTCCCCCTTTCCAATTCCTTGGCCGAAGTTGAGTCTAGTGGTCAAAAATTGTTTTACTAACTTGGCTGTGTGGCTTACGGGCCCACGTCGCCAACTGGGTGGTATTAGGATCTTTTATTCCTCGTCTTTACTCTGGGATTCTATCCTCTCTTCTATTCGGGTTTTGCAAAATTACTAAACGCCGACATTTAGGTTCTCGTTAATTCTATCCACCCGGAGAGCTGGATTCAGTGCGATTTTCCTGTCTTTGATCTGATTAGTCTGATAATCATTTTCCTTTCCATTGTTTTGTTTAACCTTTCCTTCCGAGATTGGTTATATTTCTCATTGTCTTATGACAACCCTGAACCTTTCTGTTTCAGATGGATCGGCTATTTCCACCGCGGCCTACGACCCAGCTTGTGCTTCGCACTTGGGCTCGTGATGCCCCTGGATTTCCAGCTGTTCTGATCGCCCTCCTGAGTAGACTGGGTTACCGCTGGTATCCCGAGTACATGGTCTATGAGGTTTATCGCGAATTCAACCAGGAACAGTACTATGCTGAAGTTCGGATTTATGATCAGCAGAACAACTCAGACACCGAGCTACACCTTTTTCATGGATTAGGCGTGACGATTGAGATGGCAGTACATGATGCCGCCTACTCTGCTGTCGCACGTCTCCGAGGAGAGCACAGTGCTAACTTGGATGATACTGTGTTTCGGTACATTCCGTATGCACCTGTTGGAGATGCTACTGGATTTTACACAGCTATCTGTGCCCCGTACAAGTCTCGACGCTACGACCCGCAGGTTCTGATTCAGTGCACTCAGGCTTTGGATCGCACTGTTCGTGCACTTGCTGTTGAGTTGTTTGCCACTCGAGCACGCTACTACGAGGCTATGACACAGTTGCTACCAGCTGTTCGTGCAGGGATGCATCCGGAGTACATTCTTTACCCGAGCAGGACTGAGATGCCATCAGGGATCGTCTGGCCTGCTGTGGGAGGTCACACGCCTGCACGTGGACCTCTTCTTTCTTCTCGAGACCGGGTTCTGCATCAGAGTGCCCATGGAGCGCAGGATCCTTCTGCGACGAACGTCCATCGTCCGCACTTGCAGTTACCCCGTTTCAGTGGTTTTCTCCGACGCTGATGTAGCCTTTGCTATGTCCCGTTGTGTACTTCCTTACCGCGTGCCTGCGCGCCGCCTAGCATGTCTAGCTTTTCAATTTGCGCCGTTATGCTGCCCGAATGTAACCGACTATGTATGGATCTGTACGTCTTAATGACTACTTCTAGCATCTATTGCACTCTTTCAATAATGTCGAGTTACCTCATGTTTATTGTTAAACACTTGCATAAGCTATCGCTGAAATACCCCTGTTGGAATAGCAGGATGGCTGACAACAACCCGCCACCGCCGCCACCACCTGATTACATGGCAGCGATGATGCAACAGTTTGAACTCAACCGCCAGTTTATGACGGGGATTATGCAGCAATTCCCTCGTCCTGATGCTAATCAGCAGCAACCATCCATTACCTTACCAGAGTTCATGAGGCTCAGCCCATTGTTTTTCCGCAACACAGTCAACCCACTGGATGCAGATGACTGGCTGCGTGATATCTCTCATGAGATGGAGTCTGCTAGTGTCGCCGAAATTAACTATGTCACTTTTGCGACATATCTTCTTAAGGGTCCCGCAGCCCAATGGTGGGCCACTCACCGACAGACTCTGCCGCCTGGTACTGTCGTCACTTGGGCAGAGTTCAAGATTGCTTTCCGTGCCCGCTACATTCCTCTAGCTATCATAGCTAGGAAGAAGGCTGAGTTCCGTAGCCTTGTCCAAGGAAACAAGACTGTGGAAGTCTATCAGCGCGAGTTTCTAGACTTATCTCGTTACGCTGAAGAGGACATTCCTACTGATGAACGCAGACAGGAGAAGTTTCGTGAAGGACTGCACCATGACATTCAGTTAGCCCTTCTTGTTCAAGATTACCCTGATTTCGCCACCTTGGTGAATAAGGCCATCATGGTTGAAACTGGACTTAAGAAGCACAAGGAAGCATCCAGACGCACCCGTGAGTCGGGCTCGTCTTCCCAGAAGCGACGCATCTGGTTTCCCCAAGGCATGTTCCGTTCAGCAGCTCCTGCGAACAGACCTTCTTATGCTGCACCACGTCTGCCACCTCCACCACCGAGACAGCCCCTGCCAGCTCCAGCACCTCGAGCTCCAGCACCTCGTCCTGACAGCGGACTATGCTTCAAGTGTGGCAAGCCAGGTCACCGTGCTAGAGATTGTTCTCAGAATCAGAATCAACTAGCTCTCCCTTCTGCTGGACGTGGAATTGGCCGTGGTATTCCTCAGCAGTGCAACAATAATGCCAGACCTTCTTATGGTCGTGGGCAGTACTACCACGTCAACATGTCTGAAGCTCCAGATCAACCAGATACTGTGATGGGTACACTTCTCGTTAATTCAGTACCAGCATCTGTTTTATTTGATTCAGGTGCATCGCATTCATTCATTTCAGAACAATTTGCACTCTTGCATGATGTTAAGTGCGAAACGCTACAACATCCGATAATAATAAACACTCCCGCGGGACGATGCCGAACTTCCATATTCAGCCCCCGAGTTACTATTGAGGTTGAAGGGTTGCATTTTGATGCAAACCCCATTATCCTGCAATCTTCAAAGATTGACCTTATTCTGGGAATGGATTGGTTGAAGGCCCACTATGCCTCAATCAATTGTGCCACCAAAGTTGTTCACCTCTTGCACCCCTCGAATGAGATGGTGAATTACCATGCTCATATCACTCAGAACGCCGAGGCTCAAATTTATGCCTTGAATGCGTTGAATGCTTCTCCGCTTGATGGGATTGAGACTATCCCAGTTGTCTGTGACTTCCCGGATGTTTTTCCAGAAGAACTTCCAGGAATACCCCCTGCTAGAGCTGTCGAGTTTGTCATCGACTTGAAGCCTGGCACCACTCCTATTGCGAAGCGTCCTTACAAGATGCCTCCGCACCACCTCATCGAGCTTAAGGAGGAAATTGATAAATCCTTAAGGAAGGGTTTCATTCGCCCCAGTTCCTCTGCATGGAAAGCACCGTCTCTTTTCGTCAAGAAGAAAGATGGAACGAATAGGTTGGTCCAAGATTATCGTCCTATCAACCAGGCAACCATTCAGAATAAATATCCACTTCCCCGGATCAACGATTTATATGATCAACTCGCTGGATCTTCGGTGTTTTCTAAACTCGACTTGAGGTTGGGTTATCACCAGATCCGTGTTCGCGAAGAGGATATTCCGAAGACTGCATTCGTTACTCGTTATGGCTCTTACGAGTACACAGTCACGTCGTTTGGTTTAACAAACGCTCCAGCTACATTCTCCCGCCTAATGAATTACATATTCATGGATTACCTCGACAAATTCATCATGGTATATCTGGATGATAGTCTGGTTTATTCGAAGAACAAAGAAGAACATGCTGAGCACCTTCGACTAGTTCTGGAGAGACTTCGAGAGCACCAATTATATGCCAAGTTCTCTAAATGCGAATTCTGGCTTCCTGAAGTGACCTACCTTGGACATGTGATTTCCAAGGACGGTATTGCCGTTAACCCGGAGCGTGTTCAGGCTATCCTTGACTGGACTCCTCCGAAGAATGCCAAGCAGGTCCGAAGCTTTCTCGGTCTAGCCAGCTATTGTCGCCGATTCGTCGAGAACTTATCCAAGATCGCCAAGCCCCTGACTAATCTGCTCCACAAAGGCGTTAAGTTTGAGTGGACAGACAAGTGTCAGGAAAGTTTCCAAACCCTCAAGGACAAGCTCACTTCTGCTCCAGTGCTTGCTCCTCCTGATTCTCGCAAGGACTTTGTCATATATTGCGACGCCTCTCGTCAGGGATTAGGCTGCGTCCTAATGCAAGAGCGGAGAGTAATTGCATATGCTTCACGTCAATTGCGTCCACATGAAGAGAATTATCCAGTGCATGATCTTGAACTTGCAGCAGTGATGTATGCATTGAAGTTATGGCGACACTACCTTCTGGGTAATCGGTGTGAAATTTATACCGATCACCAAAGTCTGAAATACTTATTCACTCAACCGGATCTTAATCTCCGACAACAACGATGGTTAGAAGCTATTGCGGATTATGACTGCGGTATTTCTTATACCCCGGGCAAAGCTAATGTAATGGCCGATGCCCTGAGTCGCAAGTCATATTGCAACAACCTCATGGTTAGGCAAGCTCAACCTCGTCTTCACGCAGAACTGACTCAGCTGAATCTGCGAATTCTTCCCCAGGGTTCTCTTAATAACCTTGTGGTACAGCCAGACCTTCTGAAGGCTGTTAAAGAAGCGCAAGCCAAAGATGCTGAAATTGACTTGATGAAGAAGGAGCTTCACCTTACTAAGTATCGGGATTTCTCAGTTGTTGAAGATGGTACATTATATTTCAGAGACCGCATCATAGTACCTCGCTTCGAGCTGATGACTGACAAAGTCATGAAGGAGGCCCATGATACACCGCTGTCTATCCATCCGGGTAGTACCAAAATGTATCGAGATCTTCGTCAAAGGTACTGGTGGTCTAGGATGAAGCAGGATATTGCTCGTTATGTTGCCGAGTGTGACGTTTGTCGTCGCGTGAAGGCAGAACATCAGAAACCTGCTGGAATTCTGCAACCGCTCCCTATTCCTCTATGGAAGTGGGATAAAGTGCAAATGGACTTCATTACTGGTCTTCCCAAGTCTCAGAAGGGTCACGATGCCATTCTTGTCGTCGTCGACCAACTCTCCAAGGTTGCTCATTTCCTACCTGTTAAGGAGACTATCACCGCTAGCCAGCTAGCAGAACTGTACATTGCCAGAATTGTTTCACTCCATGGTATTCCCAAGGAAATCAGTTCAGACCGTGGCAGCATTTTCACTGGCCATTTCTGGGAAAGTTTCCAGAAAGCAATGGGAACTCATATTACCTGGAGTTCAGCTTATCATCCCCAATCTCAAGGCCAAGTTGAGCGTGTTAATCAAGTGCTTGAAGACATGCTTCGAGCTTGTGTTATATCCTTCGGTAAGAAATGGGAGGAATCTCTCCCGTATGCCGAGTTCTCTTATAACAACAGTTATCAAGCCAGCTTAAAAATGGCCCCATTTGAGGTTCTTTATGGTCGTAAATGTCGAACCCCTCTGAATTGGTCAGAAACCGGGGAACGACCTCTTGTTGGACCGGACATCATTCAGCATGCCGAAGAACAAGTCCGAATTGTCCGGGAGAATCTCAAAGCAGCTCAAGACCGTCAGAAGAGTAATTATGATCGCAAGCGATGGGGTGTGATCTATCAACCTGGTGATCAAGCCTATCTTCGTGTCACTCCAATGAAGGGCACTCATCGTTTCGGAATCAAGGGCAAGCTAGCTCCTCGCTATATTGGTCCTTTCCGCATCGTGGCTAGACGGGGACAGGTGGCATATAAATTGGAGTTGCTGCCACAGTTCTCTCATATTCATGATGTCTTCCACGTGTCGCAACTCCGTAAGTGCTTCAAGGAATCCCCGCACCGTGCAGTGGATCATGAGATGCTCGAGCTACAAGATGATCTTTCCTATAAGGAGCATCCGATCCGCATCCTCGACGAAGCTGAGCGTCGTACTCATCAGAAGACGACCAAGTTCCTGAAAGTGCAATGGTCGAATCATACTGAAGATGAAGCCACTTGGGAACGCGAGGATCATCTTCGGGAAGAATATCCCGAGCTCTTCCCTTCCACCTCCTAAATTCTCGGGACGAGAATTTCTTTTAGAGGAGGAGAACTTGTAACACCCCCTTGTAATAAACTCTGTGACACTCTGTTAAAACTGCCAAGTCATGATCATTTGCAGTGCCAAGTCATGAGGGTTAATGATCCAATTCAAATCCACATCTGAAAATCAACTCAAATTCAAAGGTGAATTATAAAGTTGATCAAACACTGCTGGAAAAATGTTCATTTAATGGTAAATAATCGAGAAACCTTTCTAAAATCAACATCAAAATGTTTGGAGTTGGATAAATGACTCAAACAAGTTGGAACAGACCCAAAAACAGGATATTTGATATATTTAAAATCATATTAAATTCAAACAAACTTCAAATCAGTCCAAACCACTTTTTGGTGAGAGATAATATTGCATTGCAATATTTGGGGACAGCTCTCACATTTTACAAAAGTGTGGGAATGCCCTAATTAAATCGAAACAGAAAAGGTTAAAAGAAAAAGAGAAACAAAAACAGAAAATCAAAAGCGGGACACTGTGCACTGGGCCTTAGTGCACAGTGCCCCGAGTCGCGGCCCAGCAGGCCCACCTCGTCTCTCTCCCTCACGTGTCGTCGTCTTCCTGGCCGAGCGCCCGCGCTCCGGTCGCCGCGCGACACGACGACGACCCCGACGCCCGCGGTCGCCGCGAGTGGATAAGAACGGCGCCCGTCCACTCCCCCTGGTCCTCCCCGTCATTCCTCCTTCAGCCACGCTCGCCTCGCTTCTCCTTCCCCCTCAGATCCGGGAGCAGCCGGACGCGTCCGCCGCCGCTCGACGCCGTGCTCGCGGCTACCGGCCTCGCATCGCCTCGTCGAGATGTCCCTCGCCTCCGCCGTGGTCGACCGCGTCGCCTGAAGCTCTCTGGTGGAGCAGGGAAGCTCCACAGGCGTCGTTCTTCTCCGCCCCCTTTGCTTCGGTCGCCGGCGCCTCTCCGTCGATCCCCGGCGCAGCAGCTACTAAACCACTCGCCGGGCCTACGTGTGAGCCTGCACGGTGAGCTTCTCCCCCTCCTCTCTCTCGCTGCGCCATAGGAACCGCCGTAGCTAGCCGCCACCGTAGTCGTGCTTTGGCCGCCGCCGACGAGCTCGTGCTCGTGGCCATGGCCGCTTCCGTGCTTGGCTAAGCACCGCGCTGTGCTCCTGGCAACCCCGGGAGTCGAACGCGCACTCGCACGTACCCCCTCGAGCCGCGCAGCCGCGATCCCGTCCAGGCCCGAACTCCGTCGCCACTACGGCTCGACGCCGGCGCGTTTCCGACCTTCCCCCACTTGTTTTGACGCCGTAGATGGATGCGCGAGCTTCTTAGCTTTCGAATGCACCCAAGCCCGGCTCGAACCGAGCCCTATAGCTCGATTCCGGCCAACTCCGGCGACGCGCCGCCGTGCGATTTGGTCACCGACGACCAGTCGCCGGCCCCGCTGACGTGGCACAGGCGGGGCCCACCCCTGGGTCACTGACCCGTGGGTCCCAGGGGCCCGGCCGGCCAGTTGACCAGTCAGCCTTGCTGACTGGACCGGCCCAGCCGCTGACAGGCGGGCCCCACCTCCCTGATTAATTAATTAAAACATTTTAGAAATAAAAATAAACTAATTAACCTAATGTCTCACTGACATGTGGGGTCCACCCCCTAATTAATCCTGGTAATTAAACTGAATCACTGGTTAAAGAAACAGAGGCTGACATGTGGGTCCCACTGGACCCACATGTCATATTTGACTTAGTCAGCCGACTGTTGACTTGCTGACGTCAGCAGCGCGTCATGCTGACGTCATAATTCATTTTCTGATAAATAAAATAATTCCAGAAATTCAAATAATCTTTAAAAATTAATAACTTTTAAACCGTAGCTCGGATCGAAAAAGTTAAAACATGAAAGTTGCTCAGAACGACGAGACGAGTCTGATCGTGCCGTCTGTTTCTCCATCGGAACCTCCTACGTAGAAGAACTCGTAACTCCGGACCCGAATCCGATAGATGAATAGTGCACACACGTCGGATATTAAATCCCAGAATAATTCTAAAAATAACTAAAATGACTTAGATGCATATTTAGGCAACCCTACACTGCATCATAGCATCACACGCACCGTGTTGCATTTGTTTGCATTATGTTTACCTGTTTCTTCCCCCTCTTCTCTCTCGGTAGCCCCCGACGTTGACGTAGCTCCCGAGGCAGACGCCGCACAGGAGTACGACTACGTCCCCGACGATACTACTGAAGACCTTGCCCTTGCCCCCAAGCAAACAGGCAAGCACCCCCATTTTGAGCATGCCTATATCGCCTACTCTTTTCTCTCTTATGCTTGCATTAGAACTGCTACTGCTACTGTTTTCCTATATCTGCTGCATAGCCTGATTATTGTACCCTGCTTTGTTACCTTACTGGTTATCCTAGACTGATTATTATAGGCTGGGTAGAGACACGACAGAGACCTCCACTTGATCCCGACTGCCCTGCTGGATATCAGAAGACCCGATCATCGGGATTGAGGACCAGACCCTGGCACCGCACATCACTACCCCTTAGTTGCCGACACTGCTGGGTTACCGTCGAGTGCCGAGGGTGATACCTCGTTAGCACTTCTGATGTTAACCTTGTAGGTTAGTTACTCGGTCGTGGTAAGCGAGGGTGATTCCTCCTACACCACCCCCGATAACGACATCGTCGCGCAACCTCTCAAGTGTGGACCTCGAGGGTGATTCCTCCTTCGTTCACCTTGATGATAACATTGAGCGGGAATTCCATCGAGGGTGATTCCTCATGGTTCCCTTCGGTGTCCGACACATAGTTACCTTGGATATTATGACTTGACTATGAACCACGATACTAAAGACGGGTCGGCCCTGAGGGGTACCCGCGCGAGCTTAACGCGAAGTGATGTGGAGTCGGGTTGACCTGGATGGTGCCCGCGAGATAACTACGAGGCGTGGCCGGGCATTCTTAGCCCTTGCCGCAAGTCCTCGAGACGGGGCGACGGGGTCACATCGATCGTGAGTCTCTGCTCGTTTCCGCGCGCTCCTAATCCACTACGGTTTGGATATTTGATCCGAGGGGCCTCTGGCCCGATAGCACTAACCATCACGTGGGCATAGTATGGGCGTTCTGCGTCGTATACTTCAGCCGAAGCTTAATGGACGTCAGCGACTGAGCGGCGCGCGCTGGATTGGACTGGTTACGCAACCGCGCTTGTATTAAGGGGTTGCTAGGTCTGCTTCCGGCCGCCCACGCAACGCGCAGGAGTTCCCGGGGCGATGGCCCAAGACCCCTGGGGGCATAGGTTAGTCCGGCGTGCTGACCTCTCTGTTAAGTATTTGGTCGGGTTGCGGCGTGTTGCTTAGCCGAGGTCGGGCATGACCCAGAAAAGTGTGTCCGGCCGGAGTTAAGCGAGCGTGGTGCGTAAGTTGGTGCACCCCTGCAGGGAAGAAACTTCTATCGATAGCCTGTCCTACGGTAACGGACACTCGGAGTTGTATCCCGATCGGTACAACTAGAACATGTGATGAGAATTGGATAGTACGGCTCTGGGATTGCTTTCTCGCAGGGAGTCGAGAAAGGATCTCAGGTCGAGGTTGATGATATTACTACTACTACTTTACATTATGTTCATCTGCTCTCTCCTGATGCTGCAAGACTGTCGAAGATTGTTGAAGATGCTAGTCTTCGATAGGACTAGGCTTTCCCCCTCTACTCTGGCATTTCTGCAGCCCAGTCCACATATACAGCCATTCCTTTGACAATGATGCATATGTAGTGTAGATCCTTGCTTGCTGAGTACTTCGGATGAGTACTCACGTTTGCTTTATTTTCTTTTTCCCCCATTTTCCATTTGATGCCACCAGACGACGGAGCCCCTGAGCCAGAAGCCCCAGCCGACGACCAGTACTACTATCCGCCTGGCGAGTACTACTACTACGAGGAGCCGTTCGACGACCAGGAGTAGGATCGGAGGGTCCAGGGCAGGAGGCCTACGCCTTTCGATCGTAGTTTTTATTTTACCCCGCCTCTGTGAAGGCTTATCTCTCTCTCTCTCTATGTAATATATCTGTACTCAGATATCTAATGCTTCCGCTGACGCTTGTATGCCATCGAGCTTGTATTCGAGCCCTCGAGGCCCTGGCTTGTAATATTAAACTTGTATGACTTTATTTTATGTTTTAGAGTTGTGTTGTGATATCTTCAAGTGAGTCCTTAGGCTTGATCGTGCGCATTTGCGTGTATGATTAGTGCACGATTAAGCCGGGGTCGTCACAACGGCGTGGCCGGCGTGTGCGTGCACACGCGGTCGTGGGCGCGCTCGGTGCGCGGCGACGGGGAGGGCGGTGGCGCAAGCGGGCGTGGCGAGGCGGCGCGGGGAGCGCGTGGACGGCGCGAGCGTGCGGCGCAGGCGCAGCCAGCAGGGGTCGCGGCGGTCCGGGCGTGCTGCGGGGAGCAGAGGGGGGGGGAGGGGAGGCGGGGCTCCAAGGGCGGCGGAGGGCAGCGGGATCGGGAGGCGTTGGAGCGCGGGGCGGGCAGTGGCCGAGACGAGACGGCTGACGGGCGAGGTCGGGCAGAGGAGGAGGAGGTGGAGGCGACGGGCCCGGGGGGGGACGATAGGGGAAGGAGCGAGGCGTGGGGGGGGGTGGCTACTGAGGTGGAGGCCGGGGGTGGGAGGGGTGGAGGAGGAGGGTAGGCGCCGCCTCCTCCCCCGAGGTCGAGTAGGGGGGCCGGTGACGGGGGGCGGGGGGGGGGGACGGGGGGGGGGGGGAGTGGGGAAGAGGGGAGGGGTGAGGGTTAGGGTTCGGTGGGTGGGTGGGGGGGATATAGCGGGGGAGTGGCGGTGGGCCGGCCTGGTGGGCGCGTGGCCTGTGGGTCGAAGCCCAGTTCGGGGGGGGGGGGTGTGTTTTAGCTTTTCTGTTTTCTCTTTCTTTTTTTATTTATCCATGCCCCTATTTTGTAAATAGTTAGTGCTCAAATTGAATTTTGTAAAACATGTGACCTGGTCCATAAATACCAGTGCTTTATTCCCTAACACCAAAATTAGTTTGGACAAAATATAATTTCATATTTATTTTAGATTTAATAAATGGTTATTAAATATTATCTTTATCCACTCTTTGAGGTTGTTCGAGTCACTTTTCCAATTCCAATGATGTTGGTTTCAATTTTAGAATAGCCTCTGGAATATTTGCAACATGATGTACATTTTTGTTTCTGGATCTGAACAACTTTTATTTTCCACTTTCACTTAAATTTGAATTTTGACTTAGGAGTTGAAAAGCATTATGATGCAAATGATGATCATGCACTGTTAATCATGCTGACTTGGCATTGTCAAAAGTGTGATTACTGTAGTTAACCACTGGGGGTGTTACATGCGGTTGGGCGTGGTCCGCAGCCCCCAGAGCATGGAGTCGAGCTCCTCAACCCAGTGCTTGTCTGATTCTTTCAAAGACTGCACTAGTCTGGGCTTAATGCCGCTCATAATAAGACCATTGGCTCGTTCGACTTGACCATTTGTTTGCGGGTGATAGACGGAGGCATAATCGAGCTTGATGCCCAGGTTAGCGCACCAGGGTTTCACCTCGTCGGCTGTAAAGTTGGAGCCATTGTCTGTGATAATTTTGTGTGGAACACCATAACGGTGTACGACACTAGATATAAAGTCTATCACTGGTCCGGCTTCGGCTGTTTTAACCGGTTTGGCCTCAATCCACTTAGTGAATTTATCTACCATGACCAGCAGATATTTTTTCTTGTGGCTTCCCCCTTTAAGGGGTCCGACCATATCAAGCCCCCAGACCGCGAAAGGCCATGTAATGGGGATTGTTTGTAGCGCAGTAGGTGGCATATGGCTTTGATTAGCGAAAAGCTGGCATCCGACACAACGTTGGACAAGGTCCTGTGCATCTTCTTGGGCCGTAGGCCAAAAGAAACCTGTACGGAAGGCTTTACTCACAAGGGCCCGAGCCGTGGCGTGGTGACCGCCAAGGCCAGCATGGATTTCGGCCAGGAGCTGCTGCCCCTCTTCTTCGGAGATACATCTTTGAAGGATTCCGGTAGCGCTTTTCTTGTAGAGCTCACCTTCATGGACCTTGTAGGCTTTCGAGCGCCGGACAATGCAGCGAGCCTCGTTAGGATCCTCAGGGAGCTCTCGCCTATTGAGGTAGGCCAAGAAGGGTTCAGTCCATGGGGCAATTACTGCCATTATGAAATGGGCCGATGGTGTTGCTTCGGTGGCTGAGCCCCCGATGATATCGGTATTGTGCTCGGACTCAGAGCGTATGATTGGGTCCGGGGTAGTGTTGCCGCTCTCATCCTGCCACACCACGGATGGCTTGAAGAGCCGTTCTAGAAAGATGTTCGGCGGGACGGGGTCGCGCTTGGCTCCCATGCGAGCAAGGACATCCGCCGCTTGATTACTTTCTTGAGCCACATGATGAAACTCGAGTCCCTCGAACCGGGCTGATATTTTGAGTACGGCGTTACGATAGGCCACCATTTTTGGATCTTTTGCGTCAAAGTCTCCGTTTATTTGGGATATTGCGAGATTTGAATCCCCGTGCACCTCCAGACGTTGTATGCCCATGGAGACGGCCATCCGAAGACCATGCAGTAAGGCCTCGTATTCGGCTGCATTATTGGAGTCTGTATATAAGATTTGGAGTACGTACTGGATTGTGTCTCCCGTTGGGGATGTTAAGATGACGCCCGCTCCCAAACCGGCCAGCATCTTAGAGCCATCGAAGTACATGACCCAGTTGGAATATATGCCGTACTCTTTAGGGAGTTCGGCCTCTGTCCATTCGGCGATGAAGTCAGCCAACACTTGGGATTTAATGGCTCGGCGCGGTTTATACGTTATGTCGAATGGCAGGAGCTCAATGGCCCATTTGGCAATCCGGCCCGTAGCGTCGCGGTTGTTTATTATGTCATTGAGTGGTACTTCGGAAGCCACCGTGATCGAGCATTCTTGGAAGTAGTGTCGTAGCTTCCGGGATGCCATGAAGACCGCGTATGCTATCTTTTGGTAATGAGGGTACCGGGATTTGCATGGTGTGAGGACAGTGGATACATGGTATACCGGCTTCTGAAGCGGGAATTTGTGTCCATCCTCCTCTCGTTCAACGACGAGCACTGCGCTCACCAACTGGTGTGTCGCAGAGATGTATAACAACATTGGTTCGCCAACGTTTGGCGCGGCCAGGATTGGGTTGCTTGCTAAAAGAGCCTTTATTTCTTCCAGTCCGGCCGTTGCTGCATCCGTCCACTCGAAGTGGTCGGTGCGTCGGAGAAGGCGATAGAGTGGCAATGCTTTTTCTCCAAGTCTGGAGATAAAGCGGCTTAAAGCTGCCACGCATCCGGCTAGTTTTTGGACCTGTTTAAGATCTGTTGGTGTAGCCAATTGTGACAAAGCTCGAATTTTGGCTGGATTTGCCTCAATTCCTCTACTGTAAACAATGAAGCCCAGCAGCTTTCCAGCGGGAATGCCGAAAACGCATTTTTCTGGATTGAGCTTGATGTCATATGCACGGAGGTTGTCGAATATGAGACGTAAGTCGTCTATTAATGACTCGACGTGTCTAGTCTTGATGACGACATCATCCACGTATGCTTCAACTGTCTTGCCGATTTTCTTTTCCAGGCATGTTTGAATCATGCGTTGGTAGGTAGCGCCGGCGTTTTTAAGCCCAAAGGGCATAGTGTTGAAGCAGAAAGGCCCGTATGGGGTAATGAATGCCGTTGTGGCTTGATCGGACTCCTTCATTTTGATTTGATGGTATCCGGAGTATGCGTCGAGGAAACACAGTGAGTCGTGTCCTGCAGTAGCATCAATGATCTGATCAATGCGGGGGAGGGGGAAGGGATCCTTAGGGCAGGCTTTGTTGAGGTCTTTGAAATCGACGCATAGGCGCCAGGATTTATCCTTCTTTGGTACCATCACCAAGTTTGCTAGCCAGTCCGGATGTTTTATTTCTCGGATGAATCCGGCCTCGATTAACTTGGCCAGCTCCTCCCCCATAGCTTGTCGTTTGGGTTCGGAAAAGCGCCGCAGTGTTTGTTTGATCGGCTTGTATCCCTTCAATATATTGAGGCTGTGTTCGGCCAACCTGCGTGGGATTCCTGGCATATCAGAAGGGTGCCAGGCAAATATGTCCCAATTTTCGCGTAGGAACGCTCGTAATGCGGCGTCAACCGTTGGGTCCAGTTGTGCCCCGATAGAGGCTGTCTTCTTGGGGTCCATTAGGTGGACCTGAAATTTGACGATTTCATCTGCTGGTTTGAAGGAGGTGGATTTGGGTCACTTGTCCAGGATTACGTCGTCCCTATCCACCGTGGAGCGTAGTGCGGCTAATTCTTCGGCCGCGAGGGCTTCGGATAATGCCTCGAGGGCCAGGGATGCGGTTTTGTTTTCGGTGCGGAGTGCTATGTCCGGATCACTGGCAAGAGTGATAATACCATTGGGCCCGGGCATCTTGAGCTTCATGTACCCGTAATGAGGTATAGCTTGGAAGCGTGTAAATGCATCTCGCCCCAATAGGGCGTGATATCCACTGTTGAAAGGGGCCACTTGGAAGGTCATCTCTTCTGACCGATAATTCTCCGGCGTGCCGAATACCACGTCGAATGTGATTTTTCCCGCGCACCGCGCCTCCTGACTGGGAATGATTCCTTGGAAGGTCGTGCTACATTGCTCGATGCGGCTCCTGTCTATTTCCATTTTGTTGAGTGTGCCCTCATAGATGAGGTTTAGTCCACTGCTGCCGTCCATGAGTACTTTGGTGAGCCGAAAGCCTCCACGATTGGACTGAGGACCAAGGCAGCTGGTGCCCGGACTATCCTAGATTTTGATTCATCACTGGCATTGAAAGTTATGGCCGTGTCGTTCCAGGGGTTTATTGCTGCGACTTGGCAGACTTCGGCGAGGTCGCGGAGTGCCCTTTTGCGCCTATTGTTTGAAGCGAAGGTCTCGACGACCATCAAAACTCTGAGGTCATCGTCTTCCGGGGGGTGTTGTTCTGAGGTGTTTTTGGTGAGGATATCCTTGCCGCTCTTGGCCACTTGCCGGAGTATCCAACATGCTCTAAGGCTGTGAGTTGGTACGGTATCCGGTGTTGTGTGTATTTTGCATGGCCTATCGAGCCATCCCTCCAGAACGGTTCCGCGCCTCGTAATGGGCTTAGATTTCTTTACTATTGGGTCGGGCACCCCATGGGGGTGCATCTTTCTTGCTCGGACAAAGGGTTGAGTGGAAACCAGTGGTTCTCGATGAGCTGCCTGAGTTTTCCAGGTGCTTTCCATTGCGCAGTACTTCTCTACTATGGTTGCCAAGTCAGCGAAGTGTGATACGCGACGGCGGTTGATGGCGTTGAGGATTCCTTCATCCGTGCAATTGTTGCAGAATACTGAGATCGCGTCTTCGTCGCGGCAATCTTCAATCTTGTCTTTGACAAGGAGGAATCTGGCCCAAAAGTGATGGACTGTTTCCTGAGGCTGCTATCGTACGTACATGAGATCGCGTATATCTGGGTGGGTGGGTGGCTTTAAATCCGAACCCTGACCCAGTTTGGGATCCGGAGTTTGAGAAACCTCTGAGCTTAATAGTTCGGGCTCCGGGATATCGACAGATTTTTCAGGCCCATCGTCCGATTCTAGGTTCGGAGGACAGGGCGTGCCGTTCTGCAGACAGGTATCCGGCTCTTCGAGCTCAGAAATCCGAACATAGTTCGTCCTCAACACAGGGGAAGAGTTGTTGTTTTGCTCCTCTACCACCGCTATCTGATGGGTGATCGGTGGAGATTTGATTTCTCTCTGATCGGGTCTAAGCCCAATCCGATCGTAGTCTGTAGCGACCCCCAAGGAGGCGATGCGATCCAGGAGTTCATTTAAAGACGACAACTCTGTCGGATCCATCCGTTTGGAGTATTCGGAGTCAACACGGAGGTGATTTTCGATGACCCGAGAAGTCATCATCGGCTTAACATCCGAACGGGCGGTCACGATAAAGCCACCCAGCCGGAGGGTTTGGCCTGAGGCCAGGGCTCCTCCGGCGGTGATATTGTCCTTGATAACAAGGCGAGCCATCAACCCTGTCTTCGACGTCACAGCGGAACTCTCAATGAAAGCACCAATGTCGGTGTCAAAACCGGCGGATCTTGGGTAGGGGGTCCCGAACTGTGCGTCTAAGGTCGATGGTAACAGGAGACGGGGGACACGATGTTTACCCAGGTTCGGGCCCTCTCTATGGTGGTAATACCATACGTCCTGCTTGATTGATCTTGATGAATATGAGTATTACAAGAGTTGATCTACCACGAGATCGTAATGGCTAAAACCCTAGAAGTCTAGCCTGTCTGATTATGATTGCCTCTACGGAGTAAACCCTCCGGTTTATATAGACACCGGAGGGGACTAGGGTTGTACAAACTCGGTTACAGAGAAAGGAATCTTCATATCCGAACGCCAAGCTTGCCGTCCACGTCAAGGAGAATCCCATCTGGACACGGGAGAGAGCCTTCTGTCTTGTATCTTCATGGCCCATCAATCCGGCCCACATCACGTAGCCCGGACGCCCGAGGACCCCTTAATCCAGGACTCCCTCACCTATAAATAGAGAAACCATCAGAAGTAACCCTAGATCAGAAGTTCCGCCGCCGCAAGCCTCTGTAGCCACGAAAAACCAATCTGGGCCCCGTTCTGGCACCCTGCCGGAGGGGGAAATCATCACCGGTGGCCATCTTCATCATCCCGGCGGCCACCATGATGAGGAGGGAGTAGTCCACCCTCGGGGCTGAGGGTTTGTACCAGTAGCTATGTTTTTAATCTCTCTCTCTCTCTCTCTTTCTCTCTCTCTCGTGTTCTTGAGATGTCACGATCTTGATGTATCGCAGGCTTTCTTAATATAGTTGGATCATATGATGTTTTCCCCTCTCTATCTTGTTGTGATGAACTGAGTTTTCCCTTTGAGATTTCGTTTATCGGATTGAATACTTTTTATGGATTTGAGAGCACTTGATATATGTCTTGCATATGAATACCCGTGGTGACAATGGGGTATTATATTGATTCACTTGATATATGTTTTGGCACTCAACTCGCGGATTCCCAAGGTGACATTGGGGTAATCTATGCATAGGGGTTGATGCACGTTTTCGTCCTTGTTTCTCTGGTAGAAATCTTGGGGCACTCTTTGAGGTTTTTTGTGTTGGATCGAGTATTATGAATCTGAAATTGTTTGATGCGTATCGTATAATTAACTCATGGATACTTGTGGTGACATTGGAGTATCTAGGTGACATTAGAGTTGGTTGATGCGTATTATATGGTGTTATTTTAGTATGAACTCTTGGATAGATCAAACGGAAAGAACAACTTTGCGTTATTTTAGTACGAACTCTTGAATAGATTGAACGGAAAGAATAACTTTAAGGTGGTTTCGTACCCTACAAACAATTTCTTCTTATGTTCTCCGCTAGATAAGAACTTTGGAGTGATTCTTCATCGCACGTTGAGGGATGGTTATATGATCCAATTAGATTAGCATTGTTGAGAGATTGCACTAGCGAAAGTACGGACCCTAGGCCTTGTTTTCAAGCATTGCAAGATTATAAAAATATATTTCTACCATCCATATTACACTTTTATCACCATCTCTTCGCCGAACTAGTGCACCTATACAAATTACCATTGTATTTGGTGTGTTGGGGACACAAGAGACTCTTTGTTATTTGGTTGCAGGGTTGTTTGAGAGAGACCATCTTCATCCTACACCTCCCACGGATTGATAAACCTTAGGTCATCCACTTGAGGGAAAATTGCTACTGTCCTACAAAACTCTGCGCTTGGAGGCCCAACACTAGTCTACAAGAATAAAGTTGCATAGTAGACATCAGGCAATGTTTTGGCACCGCTAGTGCCACTGATTTTTTTTATATATCGAAAGAGGGGGTTTCCTCCGATTTCATTAAAGAAACCCAACCATAGAGAACCATTATCCGACAACATCTCAGTGTAAACGGGCAGTTATGCAACTAGAACAGACTGAGTACTAGCAGGAGACAAGTTCGCCACATAAGCTAGGTAGGTAGGGGGACGCAGCACCAGCTCGACCAAGTTTGGATTACAACCCAAATGCTACCACAGAAACATCAGGGGGGAAGATAGGGACTGAAAGAGCCAGCTTCAGCATCCCAGTCTAAGCACCCCCGGCCTCCATCCTTGCGACGCACGGTACACCTCGCTTGCCTCCTGCTCGACCCTAGTGGCACTGATAAAATGAAGTAATAATACAGTTAAAATAGGCCGAGTGTCCTCTCTATCATTTCATTTCCAATGTAGATAAAGAAAGTGCTTCTCTTTGTTAGTATATGTTTCATCAACTAGTCCCATTGTTAATGTTTAAGTGTTTCTGTAAACTGGGGTGCTTAATTTTAGTTGATCTGCACAAAAATAGAGATTGGAATGTCTCAAGGCCCCTCCTTGTACTACCGCTGTACACTGATGTTCATCACTGGCAGAAGGTGTATCGGGGAGAATTGGGTCGATTTCCAGTATGAGGCCTACCGTATGAGGCGTCGCAGGGCCCATCTCGCCCTTGCAGCATGGCATACTGTGATACTATCGCAATATTTTCCCATTAAGAAAATGAAGTTTCTTCTATTTATTAGTGTATGTTTCATCAACTAGTGCCACTATAATGTAATCACGCTTTTTCATTATCTGTGCAAACAGGGTTATTCAGCTGCATTTTGGTGGAACTACACAAATGTATGGATGGAACCGGCATGTATGCAGTGTGCGAGGTGCCAAGTAAAAATTACCGACACCAACCATGATCCATCTAAGCATTGGCATCCACCACCAGTGGGATGGGTGGCGCTCTCTGTGGACGAATCTTTCTCGGCAGCAAATCCTCTAATCAAATACTAGTAGCTTATATTGGCACTTTTCTAGGGAGTACACTTTTCTGAAAGAAGCACCAACCTATTTTTCTTTATTTGTACACAGTGTCACAACTTTGTTTTTGGTCCAGAGCTATTTTAGGGTGATTGGCGTAGTACTCGGAGACTGATTGTAAGCATGATTTTCATTAGCCGTCACACTGATTGTAAGCATGAGCAGATGGAAGATTAGGTTAGTGCGAAGCTTACCTTAAGCCCTACCGCCGCCGTTGAAATGAGGCGAGCGGCGAGGGAACCATGGAGAACGGCGGGGAAGCGACATCGCGCCATCCGGCCTCCTCTTGCGGTGGGAGAACGGATACTCCTGTGGCTCCGGCTGGCACTGCACCCTCACGAACGGCACATCGTACTCAATCGATTCGTTATCCTCTGGATGCTCGACCTTCGACCTGTACGCCCACCACCTCCGCCTGACTTTCGCGTCGGGCGAATCTGTCTGCTCCATCGCCGAAAGTAGATACTTGATGAACTCGAAGGACTGCGGCGTGACTGCCGCCGGGGAGTACATCACCGCCCTCATCGCCGCCGTCTCGCTCTTTCGCATACATTGCCACATGGCCCTCACCGTCCTCGAAATCTCCCACTTGTTGTCAAACCAAGTAAGGATCTCCTTCAACCTGGCTAACTTCGCCTAGTCGCCGCCGGCGATCTGCCCGATTCGCCGCTGCATCCTCTCCATAGATGTCCTTCTGAGAGGTCCGGTGCTAGCTTTGGAAGATGGGAGGTGAGACGGTGGTCTTGCAATGGAGAATTGGGAGAGGCGAGACAGTGGTTTTGCAATGGAGAAGATGGAGAGGAGAGGGGGTGGTTTTGCAATGGAGAAGAGGGAGAGGCGAGACGGTGGTTTTGGAATGGAGATGATGGAGAGGAGAGGGGGTGGTTTTGCAATGGAGAAGAGGGAGAGGCGAGACGGTGGTTTTGGAATGGAGATGATGGAGAGGAGAGGGGTGGTTTTGCAATGGAGAAGAGGGAGAGAAGCGTGCGACAGCGATTTAGGATTGGACGAGAGGGCTGGCGCGCTGTGACTGGATCAAAATCAAAATCAATTTACCCTTCAATTAAGAAAGCGACCCCACATTAACTAGTCTCCCTTGTATTCTAGGTCATATTTTACCATGATTTTCACAAATAAAATATATGTTATATGTTGCAAAAATAGTATAATTTGAAAGTACATTCAGATACGAACCAAACGATACAATTTTTGATGACATGCATTCACATTTTGCTAGTCAAATACAGTACGTGGTCAAACTTTGACCCAAAATACGCAAAAAAAAAAAATACTTCCAACACCAGCGCCGCTCCTCTCCTCTTAAACCACCGCCACTCCTCTCCTATTCCAATCCAAATCTAGCGCCGCTCCTCTCCTCTTCCATTTCAAAACCACCGCCGCTCCTCTCCTGTTCCAATCCAAAACCAGCGCTGCTCCTCTCCTCTTCCATTTCAAAACCACCGCCGCTCCTCTCCCATTCTAATCCAAAACCAACACCGCTCCTCTCCTCTTCCATTCAAAAACCACCGCCGGCGAGTGAAGGTGCTGCGGAGAAGTAGATCAATGGAGGAGTACAACCGATACGTGTGGCTCGCAGGCGGCAAGCCTACGAAGCTAGCTGGGATGTTGGAGATACAGTCTTGGTTTGACAACCCAGAGCAATTAGTGGCGACGGCGAAAGCGATGGCCAAATATCTGGAAAAGAGCAAAAATGAGGCGATAGACCGGGAGGGAGTCACGCGTGAGTACATAGAGCTGCTCCTCTGGGCCATGGAGCAAACAGATTCACCAGATCCGATCGTGAGGCTGCAGTGGTGGGAGTATCGATCCAAGATGGAGCATCCACCCGAGATTGAAGGATCGAACATCTACACAGTGCCGTTTGTGAGTGTGCCATGGCAGAGCGAGCCGGTAGAGTCTTCGTCGACCGAACCCAACTGCAAGAGGAGAAAAACAGTTGGCGCGACGATGCTTCCCCGCCATCCTCTCCCTCGCCGTTCACCTCGTCCCACGGGGCGGTTGTCTGCCGCCGAGGAATAGGAGGGGACTCCCCTGAAGGAAATATGCCCTAGAGGCAAAAATAAAGTTGTTATTTATATTTCCTTATATCATGATAAATGTTTATTATTCATGCTAGAATTGTATTAACCGGAAACTTAGTTGTAGCGATCCGACCTCAGATGGTCAAATCTCTGTGTTCAAGTATCATCCCTGGATCGGTAATGCTGACACACACAGTACTCGAAGGATTTATTACAGAGTGCAATCACACACTTATTACATCGAATGTCTCAAAAGAGAACTTATTACAATAAATATGGCTTAAGGCCATCTAAATAAAGTAACAGCGGAAGACTTGGAAGATAAAGTGAGTCCATCAACTCCAACGGCATAACTGAGTGCATGACAACGACCTAGCGCACCTTACTCTTCGTCTGAAAAGTCTGCAACATGATATGTTGCAGCCCGAAACGGGTGAGCACATGGAATATGCTGGCAATATAACACAATAGAGCAAGGAACAGATAAATGCTATCACTACATGCATATATGGCCGGTGGAAAGCTCTAGGGTTATATTGTTTTGCGAAAAGCCATTTTTTCCCTACATCAAAGGAATATGTTTTATTTAACTATCATGGTAGTTGTTAAACATTGAGAAGGTAAATCCCCATCTCAATCCCAATTAAAAGTAATCATTAAACCCAACAAATTAATTTAGAGTGATGAGATCAAATCAATAATTCAAGTAACAGATACTCAAGATGTCCATAACCGGGGACACGGCTAATCAGGATTAGTTTATACACTCTGCAGAGGTTTGTGCACTTTTCCCCACGAGACTCGATCTCCTCCATTGGATTTCTCACACTTCATGGTGTTTGAGAAACGGATGACCGAGACACAGTCTTTCAGAAGCATTTACTCTTTACTCTGGGTAGACAGTTACACCTACTTTCCCCTACATCTGCTAGCCTACCACTGAAAGAGGTCCTGCAACATACTCAACTATGCTAGAGCCCATAATAGCTTGTGGTTGCACACGGAAGTTTCTAGCATGAATAATCTTATGATCCCTTTGAGCCTGGGTGGCGAACCAAAAAGACAACACTGGTATATCCCCAGGTGCCTGCAACCAATCCACCCAGGTGTGTATTTAAGTAGCCACCTTAAGTTAACCATTAATTAACAATCTCACATCTGTCATGGATACACTCAAACCCAATCCACGTCTACGAGCATAGCATCGCAATATGAGCTAAACGTGGAAGTAACTCCCAAGGGTTTGATAATAAAGGGCAATAGGTTCTACCTCATCATCTACTTCCCAATACCCACAAGTTAATCACATCCTAATCATGCAATGTTTGAGGATTGAAACTAATGCATAAACACTTGGTATGAAAAGAGTATGATCAATGTGTTACTTGCCTTGCTGACGATCTGCAAACCCTAGAGACTCGTAGTAGCACGCTTCGCACTCCAGGAATTCTATCGCAAACAAACAATAGCATACATAAGCTCTCAAGCATAGATGCAAGGGTAAAACTCAGATAAGAAGATCAAATCTGAAAGTTCAACTGAAGAGCTTCGATTTGCAAAAAGAATCAATCGAATCGGAGCTACGAAACTGAATCTACGGTCAAAAGAACTTCAAAAACAAATCTGCTTGAAACCAAATTTTAAATTGTCAAAATCATGTTCAAGTTGATTAAACAGAAAGAGGGGTTCGAGACGAAGATTTTGGCTTTGGTTTCACTGGATTTGGACGAACGGTTTAGAAACGGCGAGGGTTTGAAGATCAGGGGCTAATCTGTGATAAAAGTAATCGCGGATAGGTCCCTGGCAGAAAAAGAAAAATCTATCGGACGAACGTCTGCTAACAGAGACAAACGAACGAAAGCATTCGTTAACAGATCTAAACGAACGAACGTTCGGTAAATAACGAAACCAACGAAAAAACCGAACCGATCTAATAAAATAAAATAAAACCGAACTAGGGTTTAAAAAAAAACCGAGACAATTTTTACCTAAACCAAAAAAAAACCGGCGGCGGCAGGAGGCGGCTGCGGGGCAGCGGCGGCGGCGGCGCTAGCAGGCGGCGGTGGTTGCTGCGGGCGGCGGCGGCGGCTACGGGCGCGGGGCGGCAGGCGAGGCGCGGAGGCGGCGGCGCGGCGCGGGGCGGTGCGGCAGCGGCGGCGGGGCTGCTGCTGCTGCTTGCTGCGGCGGCGGTGGAGCGGGACGAGGTGAGGAGAGGGGGGGCGTCGGCTATATAAAGGCCGGGGGGGCGGCGGCTTAGGGGAGGGGCAAGGCGGCGGCGGGCGGGGCTCGGACTCCTGCCGGAGTCCGGCTCGGGGACGGCGGAGGTAGGCGGCGGCGGCCTGGCTCGGCTAGGCCTTCGGCCCAGTCGGGCGAAGAAATTTTTTTTAAATTCCGCCGAAACAAAAATCCTAACTAAAATAAAATAAATTCTAAAAATGCCAAAAACAATTTTCACCGTCTAAATAAAAATATTTAGAACAAAGTGAACATTTTCTTGGCCTAAAAATGCAATTTTTGAAAAATGCATATTTTTCTAATTCAAATAAAATAGCCATAAAATCCAAATAAAATTATTTATTTGGTTTTAACATTTTTCCTCCAATATTTCTGTCCTTTTGGAGAAGTCGTGTTATCTCCTCTCATATGTTTTTAATACGAAATATTTTGGAAAGAAAAATAAATAAAACCAAAATGATCCCCTTTTCAATATTTGAGAAAATTCAAATATGAAAATAATAAAATCTCCAACTCTCTCCGTGGGTCCTTGAGTTGCTTAAGATTTCTAGGATCACAATAAAAAATGCAAATAAAATATGATATGCAAATGATGACCTATGTATAACATTCCAAATAGAAAATTTGGGATGTTACAAACCTACCCCCCTTAAGATGAATCTCGTCCTCGAGATTCAGGTTGGCTAGAAAATAGGTGTGGGTGGTCTTTCCGTAGGTCTTGCTCTCGTTCCCAGGTGGCTTCATCCTCGGTATGGTGGCTCCACTGAACTTTGCAAAACTTGATAACCTTGCTGCGTGTAACTCTTCTGGCAAACTCGAGAATCTTGACGGGTTTCTCCTCGTAGGTCAGATCACTATCCAACTGAATTGCTTCCAGGGGTACTGTATCTCTCAGAGGAATATCGGCCATCTCTGCATGGCACTTCTTCAACTCGGAAACGTGAAACACATCATGAACTCCTGATAGTCCCTCGGGTAACTCCAACTTGTAGGCCACCTCTCCCATACGTTCCAAAACTCGGTATGGTCCTACAAATCTCGGGGCTAACTTTCCCTTGACTCCAAAACGTTTAACTCCTCGCAGAGGTGACACACGAAGATATGCTCGGTCTCCGATTTCATAGACTACCTCCTTGCATTTCGAGTCTGCATAACTCTTCTGTCTGGACTAGGCTACCTTCAGTCTATCCCGAATCAACTTAACCTTCTCTTCAGATTCTTTAATCAAATCTGGTCCAAACAACTGACGGTCTCCAACTTCATCCCACATCAACGGTGTTCTGCACCTCCTTCCATACAAAGCTTCAAAAGGGGCCATCTTCAAGCTGGCTTGGTAGTTGTTGTTGTATGAGAACTCCGCATAGGGCAAATTGTCATCCCAACTAGATCTGTAATCTAGTGCACAAGCTCTCAACATGTCCTCCAGAATCTGGTTGACTCTCTCGGTCTGTCCATCGGTCTGCGGATGAAAAGCTGTACTAAACTCTAGCCTGGTACCCAAGGTCTGGTGCAGCTGGTGCCAAAACCTTGAAGTAAACTGTGTCCCTCGATCTGATACGATGGTCCTCGGAACTCCATGCAGACATACAATCCTGGTCATATATATCTTGGCCAACTTTGCACTCGTATAGGTGGTTTTCACTGGGATAAAGTGAGCCACTTTGGTCAAACGATCCACTACTACCCAGATAGAATCATATCCCGATCGGGTCCTGGGTAATCCGGTGATGAAATCCATGCCAAGCTTATCCCACTTCCATTCGGGTATCGGCATAGGCTGCAGTAATCCTGCTGGCTTTTGATGTTCTGCTTTCACTCTCTGACATACATCACATATGGCTACATACTCGGCAATGTCCTTCTTCATACCAGTCCACCAAAAATGCTCCTTCAGATCCAAATACATCTTGGTGTTTCCGGGGTGTATCGAGTATGGCGAGTCATGAGCTTCCTGTAGTATCAACTTCCTGATCTCCGCATTATTGGGTACATAAACACGGTCCTCAAACCACAAAGTGTCGTGCTCATCCTCACGAAAACCTTTGGCTTTTCCTTTGCTCATCCTCTCCTTTATCTCAGCAATTTCCTTATCATCTTTCTGAGCTGCTCGAATCTTTCCCAATAATGTTGACGTTACCTCCATTGCTGCGACAAAACCTCTAGGGACTATCTCCAAACGAAGCTCCCTGAGATCTTCGGCTAACTCCTTTGGTAATCCTCCGCTTATGAGGGTATTGACATAACTCTTCCGGCTCAAAGCGCCTGCTACGACATTGGCCTTTCCTGGGTGATAATGCAACTTCATATCATAATCTTTTATAAGCTCCAACCATCTCCTCTGCCTGAGATTCAGCTCCTTCTGTGTGAAAATGTACTTCAAACTCTTATGATCCGTGTACACATCACAATGGTTCCCAATAAGAAAATGTCTCCAGGTCTTGAGTGCATGAACTACAGCTGCTAACTCCAAATCATGCGTGGCATAATTCAACTCATGCGGTCGAAGCTGGCGTGAGGCATATGAGACAACTCTTCCGTCCTGCATAAGTACACCTCCAAGTCCTAAGCGAGAAGCGTCGCAATACACTTGGAAATCCTTGCATATATCCGGCAGAATCAGTACTGGGGATGTAACCAAATGTTTCTTCAGCTCCTTAAAACTTGCCTCACATTCATCTGTCCACTTGAACTTGGTGTCCTTCTTCAATAACTCCGTCATACGCTTCGCAATCTTCGAAAAATTCCCAATAAATCTCCGATAATATCCTGCAAGTCCAAGAAAGCTGCGGATCTCTCCAACTGAGGTGGGTGCCAACCACTCAGTGACTGACTGAACCTTGGTGGGGTCTACTGCTATACCTTCTCCTGATATAACATGTCCAAGAAATCCAACTTCCTTCAACCAAAACTCACATTTGCTGAACTTGGCATACAACTGATGTTCCCTGAGCTTTTCGAGAACTAAACGCAAATGCTCCTTGTGTTCCTCTTCATTCTCCGAGTATACCAAGATATCATCCATGAACACCACGACAAACTTATCCAAGAACTCCATGAACACCTTATTCATCATACTCATGAAATAGGCAGGGGCATTAGTCAATCCAAATGACATAACCGTGTACTCATATAGCCCATACCTTGTGGTGAAGGCTGTCTTAGGTATATCCTGTTCTCGGATCTTCAACTGGTGGTATCCTGATCTCAAATCGATCTTGGAGAACACTTTAGCTCCTTGCAACTGATCAAACAAATCATTGATCATCGGCAGTGGGTACTTGTTCTTGATCGTCACTTCATTCAATGCACGATAATCAACAACCATTCTCAATGATCCATCCTTCTTTTCAACCAAGAGCACTGGGGCTCCCCACGGTGATGAACTTCGTTGAATGTAACCTTTCTCCAATAACTCCTTGATCTGCTTCTTTATCTCCTCCAGATCATTTGCGGGCATCCGGTATGGTCTCTTCGATATCGGTCCGATGCCTGGCAACAGCTCTATCAAAAACTCAATGTCTCGATCCGGCGGCATGCCTGGTAACTCCTCTGGAAATACATCTGGGTAATCCTTCACTACTGGCACTTCCTCCTGAACAACTCCTGAGAGGGAATTTATTTGGGTTCTCCTTGACGCGTGCCTGGATACATACTTGATCCTTTTTCCCTCCGGGGTGGTGAGCATAATTGACTTACTGGCGCAATCGATGTTTCCTCCATACATCGATAGCCAATCCATGCCTAGTATCACATCCAATCCTTGTGACTCCAAAATTATTAAGTCTGAGGGGAACACGTGCCTACCTATGGTCAATGGCATCTGAAAACATCCTTGACTTGCCATATACTCCGCTCCTGGTGAGCTTACTAACATAGGTGTCCTAAGAACTTTAGTGGGCAACTTATACTTATCCACAAATCCCCTTGAAATGTATGAATGCGATGCACCAGTATCAAAAAGAACGATTGCAGTAAATGACTTAACCAAAAACTTACCTATAACTGCATCTGGTTGCTCTTCAACCTCCTCCACGTTAACGTGGTTCACTTGTTCCCTGTTGAAAGGGTTGGGCTTCTTCCCAGAGCTTCCATTGCCATTACCATTCTTTGGTTCAGGACACTCATTGGCGTAGTGTCCAGTCTTCCCACACTTGAAACAAGTAATGTGACTTTGATCCTTCTTGGCGGGTGTGACTGGGTTAGAGCGGTTCTGATTGCTGCCTGCTCCATTCCCGTTTCCATTCTTGGGGCCACTGTGGTTATGCGAACTTCCTCCGTTGTGAGCATGGCCTCCATGGTTATGTGTATATCCTCCCGAGTTCGGGGTAAAACGAGGCTTCTGCTGAGCTCCTGAATTGTACTTCCCTTGTCCATACTTCCTTTTGCGGCTCTCAATCTGTTGCTGCTTCCCTTCAATCATAAGAGCCCGGTCTACTAGCTCCTGGTAGTTAGCGAATGTTGCTACCATCAGCTGCATGCTCATCTCATCATTCAACGCTTCCATAAACTTCTCCTGCTTTGCGGCATCAGTGGCCACTTCATCCGGGGCATAGCGAGCTAACTTACTGAACTCATCCACGTACTGCCCCACAGTACGATTTCCCTGGCGCAAGTTGCGAAACTCACGCTTCTTCATGCTCATAGCTCCGGTTGAGACATGTGCAGTGCAGAATGCTTGCTGAAACTGATCCCATGTGACATTGGCTATAGGGAATGTGGCTGTGTAATTCTCCCACCATGAGGCTGCGGGTCCATCCAATTGATGTGCGGCAAAACGCACCTTCTCAGCATCTGTGCATCCTGCGGTGGTCAACTCCCTTCTAATCCTGCGTAGCCAGTCATCAGCAACTATTGGCTCGGTGCTACTGGAAAACACCGGCGGCTGCAACCTCAGAAAACGGGCTAGGTTGTCAACTGGAGGTGGGGGCGGTGGGTTGTTGTTGTTGTTGTTGCCTTGGTTCTGGACTAGTATCTGCATCAAGGCATTCTGCTGTTGGATCAACTGTGTGATCTCCGATGGGAAGACAAATCCGGTGTCGCATCTCGGAGGCATCTGATGGGTTTAGAGGGGAGAGATTAGAATAGAGTGAGGTCTAATGAGAAAGCACTACCCATATGCACATGAGACAAACACATTCATATCACACCAAATTCAATTCAAGCAGGGGCATACAATCGATCTAACTATCGTTACAAAAGTGCTCGGACTACTACTATATACATGGGGAAATACTACTAATCATATGGTGGTCATCTAGAAATTTTGATTGGTGGAAGACTCCATGATATCCGCTCCAGCTTCGTCTTCATAGTCATCATCACTACTGTCGGGGTCAGAGTCGGTGTCGTCGATGATGATGTAGTCCTCGGGATGGTTGTCATCTCCTCCTGGCGCAGGGTCTCCCATGAATACTCCTAGCTTCCTTGTCAGGTCGTCATTCTTCTCCACTAGTACTGCGATTTCCTCCTCGTATCCGTCGCGTGTAGACTTGAGTTCCTCTTCTAGCTCCATGTTCCTGGTCATTACCTTCTTCAAATCTATCATGCTTGCGCACATCTGGTTCTCCTGTCGACGAATGTGCTGGTTTAACTCCTGGATGAAAGCTGCAATGGACCTGTTTTTCCTGGTGCTGATCATCTCCCATTGCTCATCTCGGCGCCCACATATCTGGTAGATGGTGTCCTTAAGATCTTTGTGATAAACTTCACCGATGCGTCCCATGGCGATGTGGGCTGCCATGCTCTTACCTAGACTCCAGGTTGGTGCATCAAAGGAAAACTCTATGGACTCGGTAACTGGCATGAACGTCCTTCCTGGAACTTGAACTCGTATCATCCAACGCTCCTCTTCTGGCAAAGTGGCGGTGTAGGTCCCGGCGAAGCTTGGTATTCCGATATTCAGGTACTTAGTGATTACCTTCAAGTGTCTCCCAAATGGTGTGCCTTCATCCGGTTGTGCAAACTTGTTCCTTGAGTCCGCCATCCTAGAGAGTAGAAGATGGAGAGAGTCAGAAATGAGTAGAGAAGAGTGACCTATGGCTTTTCTTAGTGGTCGTGTCCTACAGTCAGCGTGGGCTCTGATACCATCTTGTAGCGATCCGACCTCAGATGGTCAAATCTCTGTGTTCAAGTGTCATCCCTGGATTGGTAATGCTGACACACACAGTACTCGAAGGATTTATTACAGAGTGCAATCACACACTTATTACATCGAATGTCTCAAAAGAGAACTTATTACAATAAATATGGCTTAAGGCCATCTAAATAAAGTAACAACGAAAGACTTGGAAGATAAAGTGAGTCCATCAACTCCAACGGCATAACTGAGTGCATGACAACGACCTAGCGCACCTTACTCTTCGTCTGAAAAGTCTGCAACATGATATGTTGCAGCCCGAAACGGGTCAGCACATGGAATATGCTGGCAATATAACACAATAGAGCAAGGAACAGATAAATGCTATCACTACATGCATATATGGCCGGTGGAAAGCTCTAGGGTTATATTGTTTTGCGAAAAGCCAATTTTTTCCTACATCAAAGGAATATGTTTTATTTAACTATCATGGTAGTTGTTAAACATTGAGAAGGTAAATCCCCATCTCAATCCCAATTAAAAGTAATCATTAAACCCAACAAATTAATTTAGAGTGATGAGATCAAATCAATAATTCAAGTACCAGATACTCAAGATGTCCATAACCGGGGACATGGCTAATCATGATTAGTTTATACACTTTGCAGAGGTTTGTGCACTTTTCCCCACAAGACTCGATCTCCTCCATTGGATTTCTCGCACTTCATGGTGTTTGAGAAACGGATGACCGAGACACAGTCTTTCAGAAGCATTTACTCTTTACTCTGGGTAGACAGTTACACCTACTTTCCCCTACATCTGCTAGCCTACCACTGAAAGAGGTCCTGCAACATACTCAACTATGCTAGAGCCCATAATAGCTTGTGGCTGCACACGGAAGTTTCTAGCATGAATAATCTTATGATCCCTTTGAGCCTGGGTGGCGAACCAAAAAGACAACACTGGTATATCCCTAGGTGCCTACAACCAATCCACCCAGATGTGTATTTAAGTAGCCACCTTAAGTTAACCATTAATTAACAATCTCACATCTGTCATGGATACACTCAAACCCAATCCATGTCTACGAGCATAGCATGGCAATGTGAGCAAAACGTGGAAGTAACTCCCAAGGGTTTGATAATAAAGGGCAATAGGTTCTACCTCATCATCTACTTCCCAATACCCACAAGTTAATCACATCCTAATCATGTAATGTTAGAGGATTGAAACTAATGCATAAACACTGGGTATGAAAATAGTATGATCAATGTGTTACTTGCCTTGCTGACGATCTGCAAACCCTAGAGACTCGTAGTAGCACGCTTCGCACTCCGGGAATTCTATCGCAAACAAACAATAGCATACATAAGCACTCAAGCATAGATGCAAGGGTAAAACTCAGATAAGAAGATCAAATCTGAAAGTTCAACTGAAGAGCTTCGATTTGCAAAAAGAATCAATCGAATCGGAGCTACGAAACTGAATCTACGGTCAAAAGAACTTCGAAAACAAATCTGCTTGAAACCAAATTTTAAATTGTCAAAATCATTTTCAAGTTGATTAAACAGAAAGAGGGGTTCGAGACGAAGATTTTGGCTTTGGTTTCACTGGATTTTGACGAACGGTTTAGAAACGGCGAGGGTTTGAAGATCAGGGGCTAAGCTGCGATAAAAGTAATCGCGGATAGGTCCCTGGCAGAAAAAGAAAAATCTATCGGACGAACGTCCGCTAACAGAGACAAACGAACAAAAGCGTTCGTTAACAGATCTAAACGAACGAACGTTCGGTAAATAATGAAACCGACGAAAAAACCGAACCAATCTAATAAAATAAAAAAACCGAACTAGGGTTTACAAAAAAAAACCGAGGCGGTTTTTACCTAAACCGAAAAAAAAACGACGGCGACGGCGACGAGATCCGGCGGCTCCGGCGGCGGCAGGAGGCGGCGGCGGGGCTGCGGGGCGGCGGCGGCGGCTAGGGCGGGCGGCGGCAGCAGCTAGCAGCGGCGGCGCTAGCAGGCGGCGGTGGTTACTGCGGGCGGCGACGGCGGCTACGGGCGCGGGGCGGCAGGCGACACGCGGAGGCGGACGGTGCGGCGCTGGGCGGTGCGGCGGCGGCGGCGGGGCTGCTGCTGCTGCAGCTTGCTGCGGCGGCGGTGGAGCGGGACGAGGTGAGGAGAGGGGGGCGGCGGCTATATAAAGGCCGGGAGGGACGGCGGCTTGGGGGAGGGGCAAGGCGGCGGCGGGCGGGGCTCGAACTCCTGCCGGAGTCCGGCTCGGGGACGGCGGAGGTAGGCGGCGGCGGCCTGGCTCGGCTGGGCCTTCGGCCTAGTCGGGCGAAGAGATTTTTTTTTTAAATTCCGCAGAAACAAAAATCCTAAAAAAAATAAAAAAGAATTCTAAAAATGCCAAAAACAATTTTCACCGTCTAAATAAAATATTTAGAACAAAGTGAACATTTTCTTGGCCTAAAAATGCAATTTTTGAAAAATGCATATTTTTCTAATGCAAATAAAATAGCCATAAAATCCAAATAAAATTATTTATTTGGTTTTAACATTTTTCCTTCAATATTTCTGTCCTTTTGGAGAAGTCTTGTTATCTCCTCTCATATGTTTTTAATACGAAATATTTTGGAAAGAAAAATAAATAAAACCAAAATGATCCCCTTTTCAATATTTGAGAAAATTCAAATATGAAAATAATAAAATCTCCAACTCTCTCCGTGGGTCCTTGAGTTGCTTAAGATTTCTAGGATCACAATCAAAAATGCAAATAAAATATGATATGCAAATGATGACCTGTGTATAACATTCCAAATAGAAAATTTGGGATGTTACATTAGTACATGTGTGAATACATAGACAAACAGAGTGTCCCTAGTATGCCTCTACTTGACTAGCTTGTTTATCAAAGATGGTTATGTTTCCTGACCATAGACATGTGTTGTCATTTGATGAACAGGATCACATCATTAGAGAATGATGTGATGGATGAGACCCATCTGTTAGCTTAGCATAATGATCGTTAAGTTTTATTGCTATTGCTTTCTTCATGACTTATACATATTCCTCTGACTATGAGATTATGCAACTCCCGAATACCGGAGGAACACTTTGTGTGCTATCAAACGTCACAACGTAACTTGGTGATTATAAAGATGCTCTACAGGTGTCTCTGAAGGTGTTTGTTGGGTTGGCATAGATCGAGATTAGGATTTGTCACTCCGAGTATCGGAGAGGTATCTCTGGGCCCTCTCGGTAATGCACATCACTATAAGCCTTGCAAGCAATGTGACTAATGAGTTAGTTACGGGATGATACATTACGGAACGAGTAAAGAGACTTGCCGGTAATGAGATTGAACTAGGTATGAAGATACCGACGATCGAATCTCGGGCAAGTAACATACCGATGACAAAGGGAATAACGTATCCTGTTATGCGGTTTGACCGATAAAGATCTTCGTAGAATATGTAGGGGCCAATATGAGCATCCAGGTTCCGCTATTGGTTATTGACCGGAGATGTGTCTCGGTCATGTCTACATAGTTCTCGAACCCATAGGGTCCGCACGCTTAACGTTCGATGACGATTTGTATTATGAGTTATGTGTTTTGGTGACCGAAGTTTGTTTGGATTCCCGGATGAGATCACGGACATGACGAGGAGTCTCGAAATGGTCGAGAGGTAAAGATTGATATATTGGAAGGTTACATTCGGACATCGGAATGGTTTCGGGAAGTTTCGGATAAGTTTCGGAGTACCGGGAGGTTACCGGAACCCCCCGGGAGAGTAATGGGCCAACATGGGCCTTAGTGGAGGAGAGAGGGCCGGCCATAGGAGGTGGCGCACGCCCCCCACTTGCCAATCCGAATTGGACAAGGGGTGGGGGCGCCGCCCCCCTTTCCTTCTCCTACTCCCTCTCCTTTCCCCCTTTGCTACTCCGGAAAAAAGGAAAAGTGGGGGGGGGGGGCGAATCCTACTAGGTTTGGAGTCCTAGTAGGACTCCCCCCTCCTTGGCGTGCCCCCCTGGTGGCCAGCCTCCTCCTCCCCTCCTTTATATACATGGGCAGGGGGCACCCCAAAGGCACATCAGATATTCTCTTAGCCTTGTGCGGTGCCCCTCTCCACAGTTTACTCCTCCGGCCATAGTGTCGTAGTGCTTAGGCGAAGCCCTGCGCGGATCACATCACCAACACCTTCGCCATGCCGTCGTGCTGACGGAACTCTTCCTCGACCTTCTGCTGGATCAAGAGTTCGAGGGACGTCATCGAGCTGAACATGTGCTGAACTCGGAGGTGCCGTACGTTCGGTGCTTGATCGGTTGGATCGCGAAGATGTTCGACTACATCAACCGCGTTAAGCTAACGCTTCCGCTTTCGGTCTACGAGGGTATGTGGACATACTCTCCCCCTTCGTTGCTATGCATCTCCTAGATAGATCTTGCGTGAGCGTAGGAATTTTTTTGAAATTGCACGTTCCCCAACAGTGGTATCAGAGCCAGATCTATGCGTAGATGATATGCACGAGTAGAACACAAAGAGTTGTGGGTGATAATAGTCATACTGCTTACCACCAACGTCTTACTTTGATTCAGCGGTATTGTTGGATGAAGTGGCCCGGACCGACATTACATGACCGCGTTCATGAGACTGGTTCTACCGACGTGCTTTGCACACAGGTGACTGTCGGGTGTCTGTTTCTCCAACTTTAGTTGAATCAAGTTTGACTACGGCCGGTCCTTGTTGAAGGTTAAAACAGCACACTTGACGAAAAATCGTTGTGGTTTTGATGCGTAGGTAAGAACGGTTCTTGCTAGAAGCCCGTAGCAGCCACGTAAAACTTGCAACAACAAAGTAGAGGAGGTCTAACTTGTTTTTGCAGGGCATGCTGTGATGTGATATGGTCAAGACATGATGTGATATACGTTATTGTATGAGATGATCATGTTTTGTAAAAGTTATCGGCAACTGGCAGGAGCCTTATGGTTGTCGCTTTATTGTATGAAATGCAATCGCCATGTAATTGCTTTACTTTATCACTATGCGGTAGCGATAGTCGTAGAAGCAATAGTTTGTGAGACGACAACGACGCTACGATGGAGATCAAGGTGTCAAGCCGGTGACGATGGAGATCATGATGGTGCTTTGGAGATGGAGATCAAAGGCACAAGATGATGATGGCCATATCATGTCACATATTTTGATTGCATGTGATGTTTATCTTTTATGCATCTTATTTTGCTTAGTACGGCGGTAGCATTATAAGATGATCCCTCACTAAATTTCAAGGTATAAGTGTTCTCCCTGAGTATGCACCGTTGCGACAGTTCGTCGTGCCGAGACACCACGTGATGATCGGGTGTGATAAGCTCTACGTTCACATACAACGGGTGCAAGCCAGTTTTGCACGTGCAGAATACTCGGGTTAAACATGACGAGCCTACCATATGCAGATATGGCCTCGGAACACTGAGACCGAAAGGTCGAACGTGAATCATATAGTAGATATGATCAACATAGAGATGTTCACCATTGAAAACTACTCCATCTCACGTGATGATCGGACATGGTTTAGTTGATATGGATCACGTGATCATTTAGATGACTAGAGGGATGTCTATCTAAGAGGGAGTTCTTAAGTAATATGATTAATTGAACTTTAATTTATCATGAACTTAGTACCTGATAGTTTTTGCATATCTATGTTGTTGTAGATCAATGGCCCGTGCTACCGTTCCCTTGAATTTTAATGCGTTCCTAGAGAAAGCTAAGTTGAAAGATGATGGTAGCAACTTCACGGACTGGGTCCGTAACTTGAGGATTATCCTCATTGCTGCATAGAAGAATTACGTCCTGGAAGCACCGCTAGGTGCAAGACCCGCTGCAGGAGCAACTCCGGACGTATGAACATCTGGCAGAGCAAAGCTGATGACTACTCGATGGTTCAGTGTGCCATGCTTTACGGCTTAGAATCGGGACTTCAAAGATGTTTTGAACGTCATGGAGCATATGAGATGTTCCAAGAGTTGAAGTTAATATTTCAAGCAAATGCCCGAGTTGAGAGATATGAAGTCTCCAACAAGTTCTATAGCTGCAAGATGGAGGAGAATAGTTATGTCAGTGAACATATACTCAGAATGTCTGGGTACCATAACCACTTGACTCAGCTGGGAGTTAATCTTCCTGATGATAGTGTCATTGACAGAGTTCTTCAATCACTGCCACCAAGCTATAAAGGCTTCGTGATGAACTATAATATGCAAGGGATGGAAAAGACAATTCCCGAGCTCTTCGCGATGCTAAAGGCTGCGGAGGTAGAAATCAAGAAGGAGCATCAAGTGTTGATGGTTAACAAGACCACTAGTTTCAAGAAAAAGGGCAAAGGGAAGAAGGGGAACTTCAAGAAGAATAGCAAGCAAGTTGCTACTCCCGGGAAGAAGCCCAAGTCTGGACCTAAGCCTGAAACTGAGTGCTTCTACTGCAAAGGGACTGGTCACTGGAAGCGGAACTGCCCCAAGTATTTGGCGGATAAGAAGGATGGCAAAGTGAAAGGTATATTTGATATACATGTTATTGATGTGTACCTTACTAATGCTCGTAGTAGCACCTGGGTATTTGATACTGGTTCTGTTGCTCATATTTGCAACTCGAAACAGGAGCTACGGATTAAACAAAGATTGGCTAAGGACAAGGTGACGATGCGCGTGGGAAATGGTTCCAAAGTCGATGTGATCGCCGTCGGCACGCTACCTCTACATCTACCTTCGGGATTAGTTTTAGACCTGAATAATTGTTATTTGGTGCCAACGTTGAGCATGAACATTATATCTGGATCTTGTTTGATGCGAGACGGTTATTCATTTAAATCAGAGAATAATGGTTGTTCTATTTATATGAGTAATATCTTTTATGGTCATGCACCCTTGAGGAGTGGTCTATTTTTGTTGAATCTCGACTCTAGTGATACACATATTCATAATATTGAAGCCAAAAGATGCAAAGTTAATAATGATAGTGCAACTTATTTGTGGCACTGCCGTTTAGGTCACATTGGTGTAAAGCGCATGAAGAAACTCCATGCTGATGGGCTTTTGTAATCACTTGATACTTGTGAACCATGCCTCATGGGCAAGATGACTAAGACTTCGTTCTCCGGAACAATGGAGCGAGCAACTGACTTATTGGAAATAATACATACTGATGTATGCGGTCCGATGAGTGTTGAGGCTCGCGGCGGGTATTATTATTTTCTGACCTTCACAGATGATTTGAGCAGATATGGGTATATCTACTTAATGAAACATAAGTCTGAAACATTTGAAAAGTTCAAAGAATTTCAGAGTGAAGTGGAAAATCATCGTAACAAGAAAATAAAGTTTCTATGATCTGATCGTGGAGGTGAATATTTGAGTTATGAGTTTGGTCTTCATTTGAAACAATGTGGAATAGTTTCGCAACTCACGCCACCTGGAACACCACAGCGTAATGGTGTGTCCAAACGTCGTAACCATACTTTATTAGATATGGTGCGATCTATGATGTCTCTTACCGATTTACCACTATCATTTTGGGGTTATGCTTTAGAGACGACTGCATTCACGTTAAATAGGGCACCATCTAAATCCGTTGAGACGACACCATATGAACTGTGGTTTGGCAAGAAACCTAAGCTGTCGTTTCTTAAAGTTTGGGGCTGCGATGCTTATGTGAAAAAGCTTCAACCTGATAAGCTCGAACCCAAATCGGAGAAATGCATCTTCATAGGATACCCAAAGGAGATTGTTGGGTACACCTTCTATCACAGATCCGAAGGCAAGATATTCGTTGCTAAGAATGGGTCCTTTCTAGAGAAGGAGTTTCTCTCGAAAGAAGTGAGTGGGAGGAAAGTAGAACTTGATGAGGTAATTGTACCTTCTCCCGAATTGGAAAGTAGTTCATCACAGAAATCAGTTCCAGTGATGCCTACACCAATTAGTGAGGAAGTTTATGATGATGATCATGAAACTTCGGATCAAGTTACTACCGAACCTCGTAGGTCAACCAGAGTACGTTCCGCACCAGAGTGGTACGGTAATCCTGTTCTGGAAGTCATGTTACTAGACCATGACGAACCTACGAACTATGAGGAAGCGATGATGAGGCCAGATTCCGCGAAATGGCTTGAGGCCATGAAATCTGAGATGGGATCCATGTATGAGAACAAAGTGTGGACTTTGGTTGACTTGCCCAATGATCGGCAAGCCATAGAGAATAAATGGATCTTCAAGAAGAAGACTGACGCTGACGGTAATGTTACTGTCTACAAAGCTCGACTTGTTGCGAAAGGTTTTCGACAAGTTCAAGGAGTTGACTACGATGAGACTTTCTCACCCGTAGCGATGCTTAAGTCTGTCCGAATCATGTTAGCAATTGTCGCATTTTATGATTATGAAATTTGGCAAATGGATGTCAAAACTGCATTCCTTAATGGATTTCTTAAAGAAGAGTTGTATATGATGCAACCAGAAGGTTTTGTCGATCCTAAAGGTGCTAACAAAGTGTGCAAGCTCCAGCGATCCATTTATGGACTGGTGCAAGCATCTCGGAGTTGGAATATACGCTTTGATGAAGTGATCAAAGCATATGGTTTTATACAGACTTTTGGAGAAGCTTGTATTTACAAGAAAGTGAGTGGGAGCTCTGTAGCATTTCTGATATTATATGTGGATGACATATTGTTGATTGGAAATGATATAGAATTTCTGGATAGCATAAAAGGATACTTGAATAAGAATTTTTCAATGAATGACCTCAGTGAAGCTTCTTGTATATTGGGCATCAAGATCTATAGGGATAGATCAAGACGCTTAATAGGACTTTCACAAAGCACATACCTTGATAAAGTTTTGAAGAAGTTCAAAATGGATCAGTCAAAGAAAGGGTTCTTGCCTGTGTTGCAAGGTGTGAAGTTGAGTAAGACTCAATGCCCGACCACTGCAGAAGATAGAGAGAAAATGAAAGTCATTCCCTATGCCTCAGCCATAGGTTCTATCATGTATGCAATGCTGTGTACCAGACCTGATGTGTGCCTTGCTATAAGTTTAGCAGGGAGGTACCAAAGTAATCCAGGAGTGGATCACTGGACAGCGGTCAAGAACATCCTGAAATACCTGAAAAGGACTAAGGATATGTTTCTCATTTATGGAGGTGACAAAGAGCTTGTCGTAAATGGTTACGTCGATGCAAGCTTTGACACTGATCCGGATGACTCTAAGTCACAAACCGGATACGTATTTATATTGAATGGTGGAGCTGTCAGTTGGTGCAGTTCCAAGCAGAGTGTCGTGGCGGGATCTACGTGTGAAGCGGAGTACATAGCTGCTTCGGAAGCAGCAAATGAAGGAGTCTGGATGAAGGAGTTCATATCCGATCTAGGTGTAATACCTAGTGCATCGGGTCCAATGAAAATCTTTTGTGACAATACTGGAGCAATTGCCTTGGCGAAGGAATCTAGATTTCACAAAAGAACCAAACACATCAAGAGACACTTCAATTCCATCCGCGATCAAGTCAAGGAGGGAGACATAGAGATTTGCAAAATACATACGGATTTGAATGTTGCAGACCCGTTGACTAAGCCTCTTCCACGAGCAAAACATGATCAACACCAAGACTCCATGGGTGTTAGAATCATTACGATGTAATCTAGATTATTGACTCTAGTGCAAGTGGGAGACTGAAGGAAATATGCCCTAGAGGCAATAATAAAGTTGTTATTTATATTTCCTTATATCATGATAAATGTTTATTATTCATGCTAGAATTGTATTAACCGGAAACTTAGTACATGTGTGAATACATAGACAAACAGAGTGTCCCTAGTATGCCTCTACTTGACTAGCTTGTTTATCAAACATGGTTATGTTTCCTGACCATAGACATGTGTTGTCATTTGATGAACAGGATCACATCATTAGAGAATGATGTGATGGACGAGACCCATCCGTTAGCTTAGCATAATGATCGTTAAGTTTTATTGCTATTGCTTTCTTCATGACTTATACATATTCCTCTGACTATGAGATTATGCAACTCCCGAATACCGGAGGAACACTTTGTGTGCTATCAAATGTCATAACGTAACTGGGTGATTATAAAGATGCTCTACAGAGTCTCCGAAGGTGTTTGTTGGGTTGGCATAGATCGAGATTAGGATTTGTCACTCCGAGTATCGGAGAGGTATCTCTGGGCCCTCTCGGTAATGCACATCACTATAAGCCTTGCAAGCAATGTGACTAATGAGTTAGTTACGGGATGATACATTACAGAACGAGTAAAGAGACTTGCCGGTAACGAGATTGAACTAGGTATGAAGATACCGACGATCGAATCTCGGGCAAGTAACATACCGATGACAAAGGGAATAACGTATGTTGTTATGCGGTTTGACCGATAAAGATCTTCTTAGAATATGTAGGGGCCAATATGAGCATCTAGGTTCCGCTATTGGTTATTGACCGGAGATGTGTCTCGGTCATGTCTACATAGTTCTCGAACCCGTAGGGTCCGCACGCTTAACGTTCGATGACGATTTGTATTATGAGTTATGTGTTTTGGTGACCGAAGTTTGTTCGGAGTCCCGGATGAGATCACGGACATGACGAGGAGTCTCGAAATGGCCGAGAGGTAAATTTTGATATATTGGAAGGTTACATTCGGACATCAGAATGGTTTCGGGAAGTTTCGGATAAGTTTCGGAGTACCGGGAGGTTACTGGAACCCCCCCGGGAGAGTAATGGGCCAACATGGGCCTTAGTGGAGGAGAGAGGGCCGGCCATAGGAGGTGGCGCACGCCCCCCCCCCTTGCCAATCCGAATTAGACAAGGGGTGGGGGCGGCGCCCCCCCCCCCTTTCCTTCTCCTACTCCCTCTCCTTTCCCCCTTTGCTACTCCGGAAAAAAGGAAAAGTGGGGGGGGGGGGGGCGAATCCTACTAGGTTTGGAGTCCTAGTAGGACTCCCCCCTCCTTGGCGCGCCCCCCTGGTAGTCGGCCTCCTCCTCCCCTCCTTTATATACGTGGGCAGGGGGCACCCCAAAGGCACATCAGATATTCTCTTAGCCGTGTGCGGTGCCCCCCTCCACAGTTTACTCCTCCGGTCATAGTGTCGTAGTGCTTAGGCGAAGCCCTGCGCGGATCACATCACCAACACCGTCGCCACGCCGTCGTGCTGACGGAACTCTCCCTCGACCTTCTGCTGGATCAAGAGTTCGAGGGACGTCATCGAGCTGAACATGTGCTGAACTCGGAGGTGCCGTATGTTCGGTGCTTGATCGGTTGGATCGTGAAGACGTTCGACTACATCAACCGCGTTAAGCTAACGCTTCCGCTTTCGGTCTACGAGGGTACGTGGACATACTCTCCCCCTTCGTTGCTATGCATCTCCTAGATAGATCTTGTGTGAGCGTAGGATTTTTTTTGAAATTGCACGTTCCCCAACATCCCCCCCCCCAAATAGTCTGAGGAGGAGCTTAGGGTTGTCCAGTATTTGCAGGTTGTGTTTTGTGTTTCAGATTTGAGAGTACATTCAGATATGAATGTATTTTGAATTTCAGATTTGCTGTATTGAGCATATGAAGTATTTTATGAATTCTAGAGATCTATTTTTAGCACTTTAAAAAATGTAGTTTCATATAAAAGTGCAGACAATGTGATTCTCAAAGAAGAAACTGCAAGTTTCCGAGGCAGAGCATTTATATTAACACGCCATTTTCAAACAGGGATAATATCATGTTGGAAGTTTTATTCATGGTCGAAAATGCAACTACCAGCCAGTTAACATCATGCTGATCAACATTCATGCATAGCACATCTTCATATGATGCACAGCCAAAAAGATATGCTATTTTCAAAATGCCCACACAATGTTGAGTGTGTTGGAGGTGGTGTGCGTAGATGACAACGGGCACCCACATGTCAGAGGCAGAGGCAAAAATTTGTGGATATTTTCACTGCATCAGGTGGAATCGAACCCGGGCGTAGCAGCGGTTGGGGAGTGGAACTTGGCTTCCAGTACTTTCGCTAGAAATTAGGCACAACATCTACCACTACTGTAGCACGTCTATGGCCCTACCAGGTCCATGGCCGTACGCAAGCAAGTGCCTCATTGAAAAAATACTTCCTCCTAATGCTATACTGACGTTGGGGGCCACGGGTTTGTCAACGTAGTTACTAAAGGAGATAAATTTACAACAAAGTCATCGGGGAGCTGGCATGTATCATTTATTATCAGTGAGCCAACAAGTATCAGCTGGGTTGTGGGCTGCCCAGTCTAGGCTTTCTTTTTTAACATATGCAGCCCACGACATGCCGGTTTGTATTTGTTTGAGGGCTGTCATGTATCGACCGGCCTATGGCCCCCCATCCTAGGTTTTATTTGTTCTTAAACATCCGTAGCCCAACTTATGTATTTTTGGAAGAAAACGCAGAGGTCTGTTCTATTTTTCTATATAAGAATAGGAACGCCAGGTCCAACTTATGTTTCCCTTCTAACTATATTATATATATTTATATTATTTTATATGTTATTATATATTATTGTTATTATCATCATATATTTAACAGATACTTACATATATAAAAAAAATATCCCATGTATTATGAACTTATAAAAATAAATGTTTAACAATAAAATCCTGAGTTTTTTTTTACTTAAGGTCAACGAAAATACAGGTGATTGTGTACAAAAACTTGGTAAGATTTAAGGACCAATGTAAATAAAGCACTTATTATTTAAATATATTTATAACAAAATGCTCAACCCCTGTTTATTTTTTGATAACATTGCTGCGCCCAACCCAACATTATAATTAGAACCAACCCAGCAAAATCGTGTATTTCAAGAAAGTGCAAATGGGCTGTAATTTTTTAGGAAAAAAATAAATGGGCCGCATCGACGCTACATTATTTGTTCACCCAGGCCAGCAAATTCGTGTATTTCTAGAAAGTGCAAATGGGTTGTAGTTTTTTTAGAAAAAAAATAAATGGGCCACATGGACGTTACATTATTTGTTCATCGAGCGCAGTGAATGGACTGTAAATTCTAAAAAAATGGGTTAAATATGTGCGTCATTTTTGGAGGCTGAAATGTGGTCCAATCGGTCGAAGCCAACGCAAGACGTTGTCAACTTAGTCAACAAATGATTCTGACATTGATAGCCGTTGGATTTACATCCAACGGCCGGCATTCATCTTCAATCTCTCGTCTTCTTCCTCCAGCGCCGCCGGGACCAACTGCTCCCGCCTCCGGCTGCTAGCAGCTCTGCTTAGCACGCTTCGCTAAGAAGCGCTACCCCACCGCCGGCCAAGCCATCCCTCCACCCCTCCATACCTCATGTTATTCTCCGCCGACTGCAGAACCACGTCGCACCAGAACCAGTTAACCCTCGTACACCTCTCCGTCTGCGACTCCACTGCCGCGTCTTCCCATCACCGGCTTGTTGCCGTCCGGGGCCTCGCCGTCGTCCACCGCCTAGGTGCACTCGGCGCGGCGTGGTCAACGTGGTCAAGAAACGAGAGTCATCGGAAGAGGACTATACGTGGACAGGCTGACAGTGGGGACGCACGCATGCAACTGCCGCCTTATTACACGAAAATAAAATTATTCCTCCCCCTAAAAGCTGGGACCAACCACGTATATCTTCGCAAGGAAGGAAGTGCCTCCTTATGCCTGCCCCTGATAGCTGGGACCCACCAACAACATCTTTGCACGCAAGGAAGTGCCTCCTTATTACGGGCAAAAAATATATAATTCCGCACCTGACCGCTGGGACCCGCCAGCTATATATTCGCACGCAAGGAAGTGCCTCCTTGCCCTCCCTGGCAGCTGGGACCCACCCGGTCAAAGCGTACGTAGCGTTGTGTGTGTACATACCGGTCGATCGGTCTGTCTGCCACGATGAACCGTGGACGAGTAAGGAGCGGTAGCAATTCAGGCAGTCCAGTCAAAACCGTGTACACGTACGTATAGCCAGATGCCTAAAAATACGGCCACATACGTACATACGGGTGGCGTCTCGAACACATACTCGCGCATACGTACGGCCAGGGCTCGTGTACATGGAGAGGCAACGGACGGCAGCAACGGCGTCTGGTTCATCAGAAGCCAACTGGCTGGGTCGGAACAGAGAAACTGCGTCGTGTTCATCGGGAGGCAATGGAATGCGTCGTGTTCATCGGGAGGCAACGGAATACGTCGTGTTCATCGGGAGCCAACGGCTTGGACGGAACAGTCGAAACGAGGTCTGGCGTACCGCAGAACGGAGGAAACCGGCCTTCTGTTCGACCGCGTACGGTCGAAACGGGGTCCTGTTCATCAGGAAGGGTCTAGCGTACCGCAAAACGGAGGAAACAGACTTCTGTTCGAGTGCCTATGATCGAAACGGGGTCCTGTTGATCGGGAGGGGTGTGGCGTACCGCAAAACGGAGGAAACAGACTTGTGTTGGAGCGCCTACGGTCGAAACGGGGTCCTGTTCATCCACCGTCTACTGCCTCGCTCCAGACTCCACGGGCTACTGTTCATCCACCGTCAACCTCCTCCAGCCTCCACGGGCTACTGTTCATCCACCGTCAACCTCCTCCAGCCTCCACGGGCTACTGTTCATCCACGAGCTACTGTTCATCCAGCCTCCACCGGCTGCTGTTCATAGAGCCTCCACGGGGTCCTGTTCGTCCACCCCCAACCGGCTGGGGTGCAGCTGCCTCCTTGGGGTCCTGTTCATCCAGCGGTAATGGCCTACTACCACGGGGTCCTGTTCATCCAATCCCCACCGGGAACTGTTCATCCACAGCCAACCAACCGGCTCGACTCACCATGTCTCGACTCGTTCTACGTACCACGCGCACGATAGCAACAGTCACTGTTCATCGAGAGTTAACCCAACACCGGCTAGCTAGCTACGTCTCGCATGGGGGCTCGATCGGCTTCAGTAAGCAGCAGCAGTGATCGATCGCTCGGTTCAGTTAGCAGCAGCAGCGAAGGAATCGCTCGGGTTCAGTCAGCAGCGAATGAATCGCTCGGGTTCAGTTAACAGCCAAGGGATCGATCGCTTGGGTTCAGTAACGTGCGTTTGCTTGGGTTCAGTTAGCCAACGGCTCGCACACACGCGCGTACACGAGAGAAACACGCAAACCACAGTGCATCGCTCGGCCCCGACCACCCACCGTAACCGGGAACTCCCCGATATTTTCCTCGCCCTCGCTTCTACCATGATTTTTTCTGTCATGGACGGCCCAAAGAATGTCATGCAGATGCATCTTCGGCCCGCCCAGGACGAAAAGCCCATTTTCTATCATGACTTTTTGTCATAGAAGTAGGAGCCTACCACATCTATGATGATACGTGCTTTTGTCACAATTATCGTCATAGAAGTGTCATAAGCATGACAGAAAAAAATTCGTTTGGCCCATCATGAATGTGTCTTTTTTTTGTAGTGCACAGGCCTACGGGTCCGTAGTTAGTACCTAGATGGTTTCTTCTCCCTTTTTGATCTTCAATACAATGTTCTCCTCGATGTTCTTGTAGATCTATTTGATGTAACTCTTTTTTGTGGTGTGTTTGTTGGGATCCGATGAATTGTGAGTTTATGATCAGTTCTACCCATGAATATTATTTGAGTCTTTGCTGAACTCTTTTATGCATGATTGTTATAGCCTCATATTTCTTATCCGATTTATTGGTTTGGTTTGGCCAACTAGATTGATTTATCTTGCCATGGGAAGAGGTGCTTTGTGATGGGTTCGATCTTGCGGTGCTCAATCTCAGTGACAGAAAGAGACATGACACACACGTATCTTTGCTATTATGGGTAACAAGATGGGGTTTATTAATACGTGAGTTTATCTTGTCAACATCATGTCATCGTTCTTATTGCATTACTCCGTTTTTCCATGAACTTAATACACTAGATACATGCTGGATAGCGGTCGATGTGTGGAGTAATAGTAGTAGATGCAGGCAGGAGTCGGTCTACTAATCTTTGACGTGATGCCTATATACATGATCATTGCCTTGGATATCAGCATAATTATTTGCTTTTTTATCAATTGCCCAACAGTAATTTGTTTACCCACCGTATGCTATTTTCTTGAGAGAAGCCTCTAGTGAAAACTATGCCCCCCAGGTCTATTTCCTATCATATATTAAATCCAAAATACCTTGCTGCAATTTTTCTTTCTTTATTTTATTTTGTATTTTTGTTATATTTATCAAAACCTATACAATTTAATATATCTTAATACCGTTGAGGGATTGACAACCCCTCTTACGCATTGGGTTGCAAGTTTTTGTTGTTTGTGTGCAGGTGTTGTTTACATAGTGTTTCTTGGTTCTCCTAGTGGATTGATAACCTTGGTTTCATAACTGAGGGAAATACTTACCTCTGCTGTGCTGCATCATCCTCTCCTCTTCGGGGAAATACCAACGCAGATTACAAGCATCAACAACCGGCCCACCATGTTTGACCTGTCAACAAATCTGACATACGGGCCCATAATATGCTGACATGGCACCTTACAGCTGGGCCGACCGAGGTTTGATCACTAATGGTGCTCGTGAGTAATTATCTGAATTGACCGGTCAAAGATCCTGACACATGGGCCCATGGGATGCTGACGTTGTTGCTTACATGTGGGTCCAGAAGCTGGTGACGGCATGCATTTCTGTCACTATTACCATCATAGTTTATTTATTGTTGCAACTGCCAACCAAATTTAAATATGAATTTGAATTTTAAAATTTGTAAGAAATCAGTGACTTTCATTAACACTAAAAACAGACATGCTTAACACAATTCTGTTAATGATCAGCCAACTAAGGAAGTATCACACACGACATAAAAGGAAACCGATAGAGTACCACACATTACAAAATATAATAAGGGACGACCATAAATTTCCAGACAAAGAAGACAACCATCAGTGTAGCGACATGGTGTTGTCAAAGCCCCCCAAAGTGGGTTGTGACATGCTGTTGTCGCAACCTCCCAAAGTAGGCTACGACATGCTGTTGCCAGAGCCACCCTGCATCCTTAAAAAAAACAGAAGCTCCTTCCAGTTGTGATTGCTTCTTTTCCATAGAAGCATTTTTCTCCTCTTGTGCCTTCTTAAGAGGTGCAATTTCATCTAGATGCTTTGTTTTCATCTCTTCGATTTCCTGTTGCTACCCTGTCATTCTTGCATTCAGCTCTTGTTGATACATATCAGCTGCTGATCTCGCAACTACCTCCTGAGTTGCAAGTCTCTCTTCAAGTTCTCTCATGCATTCATGAGAGGTTGTCTTCTTCCTGGAGGCAGGTGACTCTCTCATGCTTGTGAGGAATGTGCTTTGCTTTGAAATGCCCTTCCTCTGCAACAATTTGCACATCTGTTTTTCGCTCATTACCGTCTGCTAGAGTTGCGCCTTGCTTGTCCTTCATCTCCTTTTGTAATATGGTTGAAGCATTGTTGGTACGGGGTTACAAACATAATATTTTGGGTGGCACATTACGTGTGAAATCCAAAAAATGTAGAATGCTTATGATTGCCATTGCTGTAGCTATCATACACGATAAAAAAATCGCCCTTGACCAAAGGCGCCCCGCCAGGGTGCTGGAACAGAAGAATCGAGGAGATGGGCTCGCAGGGCAGGTGTATGTGTTACCTGATGTCCTATTGCCCTCACCCTTCATGTGACGCATCATCTCATCTAGAGGCACTGGCCGGAGGTTCCAACCAGCCAGATGCTCGTTCAGCCTGTCTGGTCTTCTCCATAGAAATAACATAAAACCCTCTGTCTTGGAACAATAACTCATACACCTGCAAACCGATCATGATAAAGGACATACCTACCACCTGATTAAAGACACAAAACATCATCAGCACAATAGCAATAGCCACATAAAAAGCGCCGGACTTAGACACGGTGCACTATGTGGAGGTCGGCCGCCAAAGCCTACGCCTAGCAACCGTTGCCCGCAAGCCACCCGTTGCTCAAAAGCAGAACCCCAAGGTCTCCGACCAGTTGGTTACTCATCTAACATGACCGTAGACATGGCTGCATAGATGCTCAATGCTGACAGGCATGCCAACCGGACTCCACTGCATGCAGCAGCGTCGTATACACCGGCCATAGACGACCCTAACAATCGTTGTGTATAGAAGACGCAAACTATACAACGCAACGACGACTATACCGCATTGACAACCACGCCGCCAGGGCGTTAGATGGTCCTCTACAAGAAAGCAAGTACACCAACATGACCCACATTTGTCTACAAATATTCCATGACCTATAGTCCTAGAACTTGGAACTTTCTATCAGATAGCCGCAAAAAAAAAACTTTCTACCTGATGGGACGACAGTCAAATTCCTAGCAGCTTATCACCCAAGGTGCCTACAAACAGGACAACTTTAACCATCACCTTACCACTGATGACGGACATGTGGCATCCTACGATGAAGCACAACAACGTCGGGATCAAAAACTCATCCCCGAAACAAAGAACAAAAACAAAAGGAGTAAAATTCATGTCCTGCAGTGGAACGATCAAAGCAAAAAGGTACAAAACAGAAGAAACATGAGTACGAACAACAAAGCAAGGGAGTGGTGCATCATACATCGCTGTAATTTTAGCTATGTATGCTTTCCGATCTATGAGTTTTCTTTGGCCAAGTTAATGATTAGATCTTCAGAGGGAGTGATGCATAGTAGTAGGTTCAATCTTATGGTGTCCTTACTCTGTGACAGGGGGGGTTGCAAGGCACGTATTGTATTGTTGCTACTAAGGATAAAATGACGGGGTTTGAACATATTGCTTGATCTTATTCTATCTACATGATGTCATCTTGCTTAATGCGTTACTCTGTTTGTCATGAACTTAATACTTTGAGATGCATGCTGGATAGCGGTCTTGGGATGGAGTAATAGTAGTAGATGCAGTTGGATTATGGTCTACTTGTCACGGACATAATGCTGATATATTAATTATGCCATGGATGATCATCATAACTACGCATTTTTTATTTCAATTTCCCAACAATAATTTTTTTACCCACCGATGCTATTTATGAGAGAGATGCCTCATGAAAGCTTTGGCCCCCAGGTCCATTCACCTATATTATAAAACAAATCTTATAATTTCTCATTGTTTTATTTTACTTTTATTTATTATATCTACCACTAGCTGATTCGATACTTGCATGGCAAGAATAAGGGGAGTGATGCCCCATTACCTTTGTTGGGTGCAAGCATTTGTTTGTATGTGTGCAAGTACTGCTAAAGTTGTCTGTGTGCCCTCTGATGTCGCTTGAACTACGTCGGTATTTCCCCAAAGAGGAAGGGATGATGCAGCACAGCTACGGTAGGCATTTCCCTCAGTTACGAAACCAAGGTATCAATCCAGTAGGAGAACCAAGCAACACTATGTAAACGGTACCTGCACACAAATAACAAATACTTGCAACCCGGTGATTAAATGCAGCAAGGTATTTTTGGGTTTTTGGTAAAATAGATCTAAAAATAAAAGCGAATAAAAATAGATCTCGAAGCAAATATGATAAAGAATAGACCCGGGGGCCGTAGATTTCACTAGTAGCTTCTCTCAAGAAAATAGCATACAGTGGGTAAACAAATTACTGTTGGGCAATTGATAGAACATCAAATAATTATGACGATATCCAGGCAATGATCATTATATAGGCATCACGTCCAAGATTAGTAGACCGACTCCTGCCTGCATCTACTACTGTTACTCCACACATCGACCGCTATCCAGCATGCATCTAGTGTATTAAGTTCATGGAGAAACGAAGTAATGCAATAAGAATGATGACATGATGTAGACGATATCTATTCATGTAGGATTAGCCCCATCTTGTAATCCTTAATAGCAACGGTACATGCATGTCTTGCTGCCCCTTCTGTCACTGGGAAAGAACATCGCACGATCGAACCCATCACAAAGCACCTGTTCCCATGGCAAGAAAAATCAATCTAGTTGACCTAACTAAACCAAAGATTCAAAGAAGAAATATGAGGCTATAAGTAATCATGCATAAAAGAGATCAAAGAACTCAAATAACTTTCATGGATATAGATCTGCTCATAAACTCAAAGTTCATCGGATCCCAACAAACACACTGCAAAAAGAGTTACATCAAATAGATCTCCAAGAGACCATTGTATTGAGAATCAAAAAGAGAGAAGAAGCCATCTAGCTACTGCCTACGGACCCGTAGGTCTACAATGAACTACTCACGCATCATCGAAGAGGCACCAATGAGGATGATGAACCCCTCCGTGATGGTGTCTAGATTGGATCTCGTGGTTCTGGAACTTGCGGCGGCTGGAATTGTGTTTCGTCGACTCCCCCAGGGTTTCTGGAATATTTGGCAATTTATAAGGCAAAGAGGCGGTGCAGGAGGCCACCGAGGTGGGCACAACCCACCACGGCATGCCTATGGGTTGTGCCCCCCTCGGAGCACCCCTCCGGTACTTGTTTGGCCCAAGTTGTTCCTTCTGGTCCATAAAAATTCTCCAAAAAGTTTCGCTGCATTTGGACTCCGTTTGGTACTGATATTCTGCGAAGTAAAAAAAAAAGCAAAAAAACAACAACTGGCACTGGACACTATGTCAATAGGTTAGTCCCAAAAAATGATATAAAGTTGCTATAAAATGATTATAAAACATCCAAGAATGGTAATATAATAGCATGGAACAAGCAAAAATTATAGATACGTTGGAGACGTATCACCATCCCCAAGCTTAATTCCTACTCATCCTCGAGTACGTAAATGATAAAAACAGAATTTTTGATGTGGAATGCTGCCTAACATGTTCATCACATATTCTTTTATTTTGTAGCATGGACATTTAGACTTTTATATGGTTCAAAGCAATAGTGTAGTTTTGACATGAAGATTTCAATACTCAAGCATATCAACAAGCAACCATGTCTTTCAAAATATCAACACTAAAGAAAGTTATCCCTAGCCTATCATACTCAATCATTGATCCATTCATGAAACACACTCGTATATTAGCTATACCCAATGCTCAAGTACGATCATAGTGCCACTTAGTTGGTGCTTTATAAGAGAAGATGGAGACTCAAATAAAAAAAAATTGCATAAAGTAAATAGATAGGCCCTTCGCAGAGGGAAGTAGGGATTTGTAGAGGTGCCAGAGCTCGAAGCTTAAATTGAGAGATAATGTTTTTTGAGAGGCATACTTTTCCCGTCAACGAAAACGACCGAGTAATTCCCAACACTCTCCATGCTAGATATATCATAGGCGTTCCAAAACAGAAAATAAAGTTTATTCCTTTTTCCACCATTCTTTCACAATCCATGGCTAGCCATATCCACGGGTGCCCTCCATACCAACACTTTCCAAGGAATTTATTATTTGATAACATAAAGTAAATTTCTTTTTCATTTCGGGACTGGGCATCCCTATTACCGCCGCAATCTCAAGCAATGACAAGTGAATAAACACTCATATTGAGAATAACACATCTAGCATGGAAAATATTGGCCACCCCCTGCCGCTTCATGAGCGGTACAAGCACACAAAAAGGAAATTAATTTTGAAAATTAGAGATGGCACATACAAATTTGCTTAGAACGGCACAAGAATACCGCATATAGGTAGGTATGGTGGACTCAGATGGCAAAACTGGGTTTAAAGATTTTGGTTGCACAAGTAGTATTTCTACTTAGTACAAGTGGAGGCTAGCAAAAATATTGAGAAGCAACCAACCAAGAAACAAAAAATCACATAAGCGAGCATTAAGCATAACTAACACCGAATAATGCACCATAAGTAGGATGTAATTTCATTGCATAACTATTGACTTTCGTGCTTGCATAGGGAATCACAAACCTTAACACCAATATTCTTACTAAAGCATAATTACTCACCAACATGACTCACATATCACTATCATCATATCTCAAAACTATTACAAAGGATCAAGTTTATTTTGTCCAATGATCTTCATGAAAGTTTTTATTATATCCCTCTTGAATATCTATCACTTTGGGACTAGTTTCCTATGTTGCATTTGCTTTTGACAAGCTCAAACAAATCTAAGTGAAGAACATGAGCATAAAATTTTTCATCTCTCAAAATAATATTAGTGAAGCATGAGAGCATTTCTTCAAACATTTACTAACTCTCAAATTAATCTAAGTGAAGCATGAGAGCATTTCTTCAAAAATATTAAAGCATGCCGTGCTCAAAAAGATATAAGTGAAGCACTAGAGCAATTCCATAGCTCAAGAGGTTTAAGAGAAGTATAAAGAGCAATTCTAACAAATCATAGCATAATTTGGCTCTCTCAAATAGGTGTGTATAGCAAGGATACTTGTGACAAACTAAAAAGCAAAACAAGCAAAGACTCATATAATACAAGACACTCCAAGCAAAACTCATGATATGTGACGAATAAAAATATAGCTCCAAGTAAAATACCGATGGTTGTTAGAAGAAAGAGGGAATGCCTTCTGGGGCATCCCCAAGCTTAGTTGCTTGGTTCTCCTTGAATATTAACTTGGGGTGCCATGGGGCATCCCCAAGCTTAGGCTTTTTTACTCCTTATTCCTTCATCCATCGTGATCTCACCCAAAAATTGAAAACTTCAATCACACAAAACTTAACAAAACCTTCGTGAGATCCGTTAGTATAAGAAAACCAATCTTTACTTTAAGTACTGTAGAAAACCCATTAAAATTTTATTATTGCATTATATCTACTGTATTCTAACTATGCCATGGCTTATACCCCCAGATACAATCCATAGAACCATCAAAATAAGCACACAATGCAAAGAAAACAGAATAGTCTGTAAAGATGCGAATTGTTCTCATACTTCTGTAACTCCAAAAATTCTGAAAAAATAGAAAAACATAGGCAATTTGAATATCAATTTTTTGTAAAAAATTCAGATTTTTTTGTCGCTTCTGTGAATTTAGACAATTATATTAATGGACGCAAAAGTTTCTATTTTTCAACAGGATCAAATCAACTATCACCAAAGCTATCCCAAAGGCTTTACTTGGCACAAACACTAATTAAAACACAAAAAACACAACCATAACAGAGGCATAATTGTGCAAACACTCTATAACAGAAAGAAAAAGGCAAAAATAAATTGTATTCATTGGGTTGCTTCACAACAAGCGCTATCGTTTTATGCCCCTAGCTAGGCATTGATAATTTTGATGATGCTCGCATGAAAGACAAGAATTGAAACACAAAGAGAGCATCATAATACACAGACACATTTAAGTCTAACATACTTCTGATGCATAGGTATTTTATAAGCAAACAAATTATCAAGACAAGAAATATCTAGCATATGCAAGGAAGAAGAATAAAACATAGACAATCTCAACATGAAGAGAGGTAATTTAGTAACATGAAAATTTCTATAACCATATTTTCCTCCCTCATAATAATTACACGTAGGATCATTTTCAAATTCAACAATATAGCTATCGTATAAAATTTTCACTTCATGATCCACATGCATAAAAGTCTTATAATCTTCCAACATAGTGGGATTAACATCAACTAAAGTCATGACCTCTCCAAACTCACTTTTATTAATAATTTCATAAGATTGAACACTCTCCAAATATGTGGGATTATTTTTACCTAAAGTTAATGATCTTCCAAACCCACTTTCAATATTATTGCAAACATTATTATCAATATCAAATTCATCATGAGGCTTAAATAAATTTTCAAGATCATAAGAAGAATCACCCCAATCATGATCATTGCAATAAGTAGTGGACATATCCAAATTAGCATCCCCAAGCTTGGGGTTTTGCATATTATTATCACAATTGACATTGATAGAATTTATAGTAAAATCATTTCAATCATGCTTTTCATTCAAGGAGCTATCATGAATCACTTCATAAATTTCTTCATCACAATTTTCGGATTCACGAATCGCAAGCAAAACTTCATAAAGATAATCTAGTGCACTCAACTCACTAGCAATTGGTTCATCATGATTGGATCTTTTAAAAAGATTAACAAGTGGATGGGATCCATATCAATAGATTTTTAGCAAGCGAAGATGCAAGCATATAGAAGGCACATGGCAACACAAGCGAACAAAAGATCAAACAAGAAAAAGGCAAACGAAAAGAAGGCGAATAAAAAGGCAAAAAAATTTGAAGTGGGGGAGATGAAAATGAGAGGCAAATGGAAAATAATGTAAATTGCAAGGAGATGAGATTTGTGATTAGGAACCTGATAGATGTTGATGATGTCTCCCCGGCGACGGCGCCAGAAATTTGCACATTGACGGGAGACTATCTTGACTTGATCCTCCCCGGCAACGGTGCCAGAAATTCCTTTTGATGTTGCTTGAACTACATTGGTATTTCCCCAAAGAGGAAGGGATAATGCAGCACAGCTACTGTAGGCATTTCCCTCAGTTATGAAACCAAGTTATCAATCCAGTAGGAGAACCAAGCAACACTATGTACACGATACCTGCACACAAATAACAAATACTTGCAACCCGACGATTAGGAGGGGTTGTCAATCCCTCTACGGGTAACGGTGCCAGAAATTGTCAAGTTGACGGGATAAAAATTGTATAGATTGGATAAATAGCTCTCGATAAAACGTGAAACAAAATAAATACCGAAAAATGCAGCAAGGTATTTTTGGATTTTTGGTAAAATAGATATGAAAATAAAAGCGAATAAAAATAGATCTTGAAGCAAATATGATAAAGAATAGACCTGGGGGCCGTAGATTTCACTATTAGCTTCTCTCAAGAAAATAGCATACAGTGGGTAAACAAATTACTGTTGGGCAATTGATAGAACATCAAATAATTATGATGATATCCAGGCAATGATCATTATATAGGCATCACGTCCAAGATTAGTAGACCGACTCCTGCCTGCATCTACTACTGTTAGTCCACACATCGACTGCTATCCAGCATGCATCTAGTGTATTAAGTTCATGGAGAAACGAAGTAATGCAATAAGAACGATGACATGATGTAGACGATATCTATTCATGTAGGAATAGCCCCCATCTTGTTATCCTTAATAGCAACGGTACATGCGTGTCTTGCTGCCCCTTCTGTCACTGGGAAAGAACATCGCACGATCAAACCCATCACAAAGCACCTCTTCCCATGGGAAGAAAAATCGATCTAGTTGGCCTAACTAAACCAAAGATTCGAAGAAGAAATACGAGGCTATAAGTAATCATGCATAAAAGAGATCAAAGAACTCAAATAACTTTCATGGATATAGATCTGACCATAAACTCAAAGTTCATCGGATCCCAACAAACACACTGCAAAAAGAGTTACATCAAATAGATCTCCAAGAGACCATTGTATTGAGAATCAGAAAGAGAGAAGAAGCCATCTAGCTACTGCCTACGGACCCGTAGGTCTACAATGAACTACTCACGCATCATCGGAGAGGCACCAATGAGGATGATGAACCCCTCCGTGATGGTGTCTAGATTGGATCTCGTGGTTCTGGAACTTGCGGTGGCTGGAATTGTGTTTCGTCAACTCCCCCAGGGTTTCTGGAATATTTGGCAATTTATAGGGCGAAGAGGCGGTGCAGGAGGCCACCGAGGTGGGCACAACCCACCAGGGCACGTCTGGGCCCCCAGGCGTGCCCAGGTGGGTTGTGCCCCCCTCGGGGCACCCCTATGGTACTTCTTTGGCCCAAGTTGTTCCTTTTGATCCATAAAAAATCTCTAAAAGGTTTCTCTGCGTTTGGACTCTGTTTGGTACTGATATTCTGCGAAGTAAAAAACAAGCAAAAAAAACAGCAACTGGCACTGGGCACTATGTCAATAGGTTAGTCCCAAAAAATGATATAAAGTTGTTATAAAATGATTGTAAAACATCCAAGAATGATAATATAACAGCATGGAACAAGCCAAAATTATAGATACGTTGGAGATGTATCACCGTCTCCTTCTGATTCGATAAACCTTGGTTCTTAACTGAGGGAAATACTATCTGCTACTATACTGCATCACCCTTGCTCTTCAGGGAATCCCAACACTATTACAAGTAGCAATGCATCATGCCGACTCTGACCGGATGACGCATCGTACCACTCTGGCCGGACAACGGGGCATGCCAACTCTAGCCGGACGACCCTATGGCGCACAGATGCCTATGACACAACTTTCTTCTTGTAGACTTTGTTAGGCTTCCAAGCGCATAGTTTTGTACGACAGTACAAAATGTCACTCAAGTGGATGACCTATGGTTTATCAATGCACGAGAGGTGTAAGATGATGGTGGTTCTCTCTCAAACAACCCTGCAATCAAATACAAGAAATCTCTTGTGTCCCCAACATACCCAATACAATTGTCAATTGTATAGGTGCACTAGTTCAACGAAGAGGTGGTGATATATGTGTAATATGGATAGTAGAAATGTATTTTTATAATCTGAATAAATAAAAATAGCAAGGTGTCATGTACCAAAAGTAAGTAAAAACGGTATTGCAATGCTTGGAAACAAGACCTAGGGTTCATACTTTCACTAGTTCCAGCTCTCAACATCATTAACACAATTGAACATCATAATAATCCCTCAAAGTACTACAAAGAATCACTGCAAAGTTCCTATTCTATGAGAGAAAGTAGGATGAAATTGCGTAGGAAGCAAACTACCTCAAAGTTGTCCTTTATTGAACCACCCCAATGTCACCACAGATAGTCCCAGAGATCACACTACGACAACACCATATGATACTATCGTTCAACCTTTATGCTAAGATTACCCTAATGTCACCTCGGGTATCCGCAAGTTAATTACTAGATATGCATCAAGTGATCTCAAATCCAAAGTATTCAGTCCAACATAGAGAAACTTCAAAGTGCAAGACTCAATTCACCACAAAAAAGGATAGAGGGGCATAAACATCATAAGATCCAACTTTAGTAATCAAGCTCATGATGCATCAAGATCGGGTCCATCAAGAATATGAGAGAGAGGGAGAGTGAGATTGAACACATAGCTACTAGTACTGTGACACCCCCGTTTATTATCGTGCACTAACCATACATGCATCATGCACGATCAGGAACGGTGACTCACGTCAATATCACAACACAACTCTACGACACAAAGATAAACATAAATCTATTTCATATATAAATTATTTTCATCTAACTTATGGTTTATTTTCTATGATTCTTCAAAGATTAAATGATTTTCTGAATTTCTGGATTTAATTTAATTTGAATTTATTAAATGGGGAAATTATTTTCAATTTTGACTGGTCAACAGGGCCAAAGGGGACCCACATGTCATTGGGTGTAATTCTTTAACATGGGTTTTAAGTAGCTATTTTATCTAAAAGGGTCCACTAGTCAGTGGGTAATTAGCAGGGGGTTAGCACTAATTTTGTTAGCCCCTAATTTAAACAAGGCCAGCCCCAATCGATTATGGCCCAACCGTACCTCACGGCTGTGCCCGCCATGGCCATGCAGTGAGCAGCGGCGGCAGCACAGCGCGACAGCAGCAGCAGAGAGCAGCGCAGCAACGAGCAGCAAGAACAACAACAGCGAAAATGCAAGCGGGCGGGAGCAGCAGCAGGCGAGCGTACACACACTAGAGGCAGAGGGTGGGGCCAGGTGCTGACGAGCATGCACGGGAGCAGAGCTCCGGGTCATGGCGACCGAGGCGAGCAGGCGCGGTTACGGCGATGGATGCGTAAGGGAAATAGGGGGAAAGGACCGGCAGCTCATGGTGAACTCAAAGACGTAGTCGGGAGAGCCAAGGGTGGTCCATAGCGATGGCGAACGATGGCGAGATGCGGTGGCCGGACGCGGGGATGATGCCTGATCTGGTGGCAGGGGCCTCCGTAGCTCGATCTGGTGGTATGGACGGCGACGAAGGGGCGCAGCGAGGCCCCTGGGCAATCTACCGTGGCCCAGGGAGGCGCCGGAGCATTCGGACGATGACAACGCGACACGATGGTTTCGGTCGACGAAGAAAAATAAAGGGGGCAAGCGACAAAGGGGAGAATGGCGGCCTAGGGTTTCGGGGGAGGCCACCGATGCCGTTTTTAACCCCGTAGGAGGCCGGGGGATGGCTGGACCATGGCGGCCAGACGCCTGCAATGAGCCCCCTGCCCACTGTAGCGAGAGGTAGAGGAAGACACAGGTGGCTGGGCCGACTCTTGTGCGCCTGGGCCATAAGTGCATAGTGTTTTTCTTCTTTTTCTTTTTATTCTTTTCTGTTTCTTTTTTTGCTACTATTTTGTATTTATTTGAGCTAGTAAATGATTTTTGTTTAATGTGAAATTTGGCACATAGTTACTAAAGAATATTTTGAGCCAGTACACAAAGTTTGATCCCAGTTTGATTTGATTTGAATTATGTTTGAATTTAAATAAGCCACTTAGGTGTTGTTGGTCCAATTCAAAAGTAGATAAGGGCATTTTGAAGCTTCAAAAGATATTGGTTTCAACTTGACTTTTTCTCAGTGGATTATTAACATTAATATTCACAGTTTTATTCTAGTGTTTGGTGAAATAATTTCTGGCCTTTATATTTTTAAATTTGAATTTGAACCAATTTTAAGTGTGAGATTATTTTCTGACTTTAATTTAATTATGATGATCAAGATGACATGGAAATGTTAATTTGCTTAATAGGGCATCAGGGGCTAGGGATGTCACAACTCTCCTCCACTCAAAGAAAATCCCGTCCTGATATTTAAGAGGTAGAGTTAGGGGGAAAGATTTGGTTACGAAATTCTAACGAGTCTTCTCAGTCTTGGTTGCTCTTCTCGAAGAGGTCGTTCCACCTCATTGATGTCTTCATTTTCTTTGCATCAGTGGATCATGACAAAGTTGTCATCCTTCCTTCAGGATCTTCATCATACTTATGAAAGGATAAGGGGTAACTCAGCGACGAGGGAATTCTACAAGGGGTAATTATCCGGGGTTACCTCATGAATGAAACACATAAGTATTTCTCGAGTTTTGGAACACGGGAATCATATCGAGAGTGACTTAAGAAGATATGAATAGTTTCATCTGAGTAGGCAAACATTTTAATGCCTAAGCAGGATGTAAGAAAGGTTCAGAGTGTCGAAGAATGAATCTTGCATCTGATATTGAAACAGGACATCTCAAGGAAGGTGGCTCGTGGAATTACATACAAAGCCAAGTATAAGGTAAAATCAGATACAAGGAACACGTAATCATTTACATGAAACATCGCAATTAATGAGAGAGTTTTCGTAAGGAATTCAAAAGAATGACAGGCTCGAGGTAGAACAATAACCGATCACATGGTTATCTGGAATATACATCGCAAGTGTTGCGGAAGGATAAAGCACACTACACCAGTATGCATTTGAGGACTCGAGTATTTCCCACTCATTAGGATGATCAAAATCAAAGTGACCAACATTCATACCACCATGATGGATAGGAAGGGTGGTGGCATCTTATGTGATCATGATACAAGGTTCATCAGAGAACAGTTTGTCAGCTATGTTGGCAACAACGTCGGTACCAAGGGCAGGGGACAAAGAGAGCCGTTTTCTTGCTCGTTAAAATGAGGCAGACCAATAGACAAAGTTCTTGTCCACCGTGGTTATCAGAATGTCATCAACAATAGTAACAGGGTCTTACTGACAAAGTTTGAAAGGATCGAGAAGAGGGGTCTAGAGGGGGGTGATTAGACCCTTAACAAGCAAAAGTGGTAGTTTTTAATTTCTTCAAGTTAAGGTTGAGTTTAGCACATGTTAAAGCACACACAATACATTTCAAGCAAGCATGGCAAGAGTATGGGCAGCAGAAAAGGTAAAGCATGCAATTTGCAAGAAAGTAAAGGGATGGGATTGGAGTGTGCAAACGCAATGGAGATGCGGAGAATTTTTGGCGTGGTTCCGATAGGTGGTGCTATCATACGTCCACGTTGATGGAGACTTCAACCCACGAAGGGTAACGGTTGCGTGAGTCCACAAAGGGCTCCACCCACAAAGGGTCCACGAAGAAGCAACCTTGTCTATCCCACCATGGTCATCGTCCATGAAGGACTTGCCTCACTCGGGTAGATCTTCACGAAGTAGGCGATCTCCTTGCCCTTACAAACTTCTTGGTTCAACTCCACATCACGATGGAGGCTCCCAAGCGATACCTAACCAAACTAGGAGACACCACTCTCCAAAAGGTAATAGACGGTGTGTTGATGATGAACTCCTTGCTCTTGTGCTTCAAATGATAGTCTCCCCAACACTCAACTCTATCTCTCAGATTTGGCTATGGTGGAAGAGGGATTTGAGTGGAGAGCAACTTGGGGAAGGCTAGAAATCAAGGTTCAAATGGTAGGAATGGAATCTCTTGATCTCAACACATGAGTAGGTGGTTCTCTCTCAGAAAATGTATGGTGGAAGTGTAGGCACGTTCTGATGGCTCTCTCACAAATGGAGATGGGTGAGGAGGGGTATATATAGCCTCCACACAAAATCCAACCGTTACATACATTTGACTCATCTTGGTGGAACCGATTAATTAAACTCGGTGGCACCGATCAATTAAAAAATGTGAACGTTAGGAATCTCGGTGGGACCGATTGGAACAACTCGGTGGGACCGATGTGCTAGGGCTTAGGGCAAACCGCATCTCGGTGGAACCGATTGCATCAACTCGGTGAGACTGAAGTGAAGCAATAAGGCAACAGAGAGTTGGTCAAGCCATCTCGGTGAGACCGATTGCAATTTCGGTGAGACCGAAATAATTGCAACTGATAACAGAGAGTTGGCAAGGCCATCTCGGTGAGACCGAACTGTTAGGGTTTCTGGCAGTGGCTATGTCATATGAACTCGGTGGCTCCGGATAGAAAGAATCGTTGGGGACGAGTTGGAGTTTAGGGTTTGGACATATTTGGATGGAGAAAGTGGCTGAGGGTTTTGGAGCAATATCACTAAGCACTTGAGCAAGTAGACCATTAAGCAACACCTCATCCCCTTTTAATAGTATTGGCTTTCCTATGGACTCAATGTGATCTTGGATCACTAAAATAGAAATGATGAGTCTTGAGCTTTTGCCAATCTTTTTCCTCAGCTTTTTGAAGGGGTTCCACATCCTCTTATCCATGCCACGTCATTGTTGAACTTGTTTGAAATGTACTAGATAAAACCATTAGTCCAACAAGAGATATGTTGAAATTAATTACCAAAATCACCCAGGGAGCACTTGTGCTTTCAGAGTTGTGCACCGAGGTGATGACAGAGACATTATCGAGAGTTGTATACGAGGAATCACCCTTCGTACGGTCACATTAGATGTGTTGCGCTGCAAAGTCATCATTGAGAGTGAACTATGAGGAATCACCCTCAGTAAGTTCACCCTTAGTGCGGCTCTACAGAGTCGAATAATTGCAGAGTCTAAAGGGCTGTTCAGGTCGCTATACAATGATCAATCATCTCGGATAACCCAGATAGTACAACATGGCAACATGGACAAGGATGTAGGGCCACTGATGGGATAATAGTAAACCTATACTAAGCATATAGGATAACAGGATGGTATCAACAGCGGTTAACAAAGACAGACTATGCAGCAGTATAGGATCTACAGATAAAATAGTAACAATAACACTACTCTAATGCAAGCAGTAGAGGGGAAATAATAGGTGATATCGGAATGATCAAGGTGGTTTGCTTGCCTGGAAGCTCTGCCGAGAGGGAAAGGTCGTCGTCGACGTAGTCGTACTCGGGGTCACCGGCAGTCTCGGAGTCTACCGATAAGAATGGACGAGAGGGGGAAAGAAATAAATAACGGGCATACAAGTGCAACACAGATGCATGTCATGTAAAAATGTGACGATGATATGCTCCAGTGCATTCCTACACAATTCAAAAGAACAAGGAAAATGTCCGGCAATGTTTTCCCAACTCTAGGTATTTATCGGTATAATGAACCAAGGGCAAATTGTCGATGTTCATTATGTTATAGGGATGTGATAGGTATGTGGATGGCATATTCGGACTCGTTATATTTTTCTCATCATTTTTCATATATAAATTATTTTCACCTGACTTAAGGTTTATTTTATATGATTTTTCAAAGATTAAATGATTTTCTGATTTCCTGGGTTTAATTTAATTCAAATTTACTAAATGGGGAAATTGCCAAGTGCACACACAAGTGTACATAACAATGTGGTTGTGTGGCTGACAGTGGGGCCACGGGGTGCTGAGTCAGCTGGATCAACAGCAAATGACCAGTCAATGTTGACTGGTCAACAGGGTCAAAGGGGACCCACATGTCATTGGGTGTAATTCTTTAACATGTGTTTTAATTAGCTATTTTATCTGAAAGGGTCCACTAGTCAGTGGGTGGTTAGTAGGGGGTTAGCACTAATTTTGTTAGCCCCTAATTTAAACAAGGGCGACCTGACTTGGTAGTGGCCTAGTCGTGCCTCACGGCTGTGCCCGCCATGGCCAAGCAGCGAGCAGCAGTGACAGCACAGTGCGATAACAGCAACAGAGAGCAGGGCGGTGATACATCTCCAACGTATCTATAATTTTTTATTGTTCCATGCTATTATATTATTTGTTTTGGATGTTTTATATGCATTAATATGCTATTTTATATTATTTTTGGGACTAACCTATTAACCTAGTGCCCAAATGCCAGTTTCTGTTTTTCCTTGTTTTTGACTTTTACAGAAAAGGAATACCAAACGGAGTCCAAATGGAATAAAACTTTACAATGATTTTTCTTGGACCAGAAGAAACCCACGAGACTTCGAGAGGAGGCCAGAAGACCTACGAGGCGGCCACAAGCCGTGGGGGCGCGCCCCAGGGGGGACGCCCCCAGGCTTGTGGGCCCCTCGGAGACCTTCCAACCCCAATCTTCGCACTATAAATCCTCAAATATTCCCCCTATACCAGAGGGCACACCAAAAATACTTTTCCGCCGCCGCAAGCTTCTGTTCCCGTGAGATCCCATCTTGCAGCCTTTTCCGGCACTCTGCCGGAGGGGGATTCGATCACGGAGGACCTCTACACCAACCTTGCTACCCTTCTGATGATGTGTGAGTATTATACCACAGACCTACATGTCCATAGCTAGTAGCTAGATGGCTTCTTCTCTCCCTTTGATCTTCAATACAATGTTCTCCTCGATGTTCTTGGAGATCTATTCGATGTAATCTTCTTTTGCGGTGCATTTGTTGAGATCCGATGAATTGTGGATTGATGATCAGATTATCTATGAATATTATTTGAGTCTTCTCTGAACTCTTTTATGCATGATTGAGATAGCTTTGTATTTCTCTCCGATCTATCGATTTGGTTTGGCCAACTAGATTGTTTTTTCTTGCAATGGGAGAGGTGCTTTGTGATGGGTTCAATCTTGTGGTGTCCTCACCCAGTGACAGAAGGGGTAGTGAGGCACGTATTGTATTGTTGCCATTCAGGATAAAAAGATGGGGTTTATATCATATTCCTTGAGTTTATCCCTCTACATCATGTCATCTTGCTTAAGGCGTTACTCTGTTCTTATGAACTTAATACTCTAGATGCAGGCAGGAGTCGGTTGATGTGTGGAGTAATAGTAGTAGATGCAGAATCATTTCGGTCTACTTGTCACGGACGTGATGCCTATATTCATGATCATTGCCTTAGATGTCTTCATAATTATGCGCTTTTCTATCAATTGCTCAACAGTAATTTGTTTACCCACCATATGTTTTCTTCAAGAGAGAAGCCTCTAGTGAAACCTATGGCCCTCGAGTCTATTTTCCATCATATAGTTTTAGGGCTATAAACCAAAAAACCCAAAAATACCTTGCTGCAATTTATTTATATTTACTTTATTTTACTCTTTTACTTATCTTTTATACCTATCTCTACTACATCTCACTCTTGTTCGTGACCGTGAAGGGATTGACAACCCCTTTTTTGCGTTGTGTGCAAGTGTTTGTTAGTTTGTGCAGGTGCATATATTGGAGACTTGCTTGTGCCTCCTACTGGATTGATACCTTGGTTCTTAACTGAGGGAAATACTTATCTCTACTTTGCTGCATCACCCTTTCCTCTTCAAGGGAAAAATCAACACAAGCTCAAGAAGTAGCATGAAGAATTTCTGGCGCTGTTGCCGGGGAGGTTCTACATCAAGCCTACCAAGTACCTATCATAAACTTTCATCTCTTGCACTTACATTATTTTCCATTTAACTCTTGTTTTTCTCTCCCCCGCTTCTAAAATGTTTTCAAAAAAACACAAAAATATTTGCCTTTTTATTCGCCTTCTTTCCATTCTTCTTTTCGTTTGCCTTTATGTCTTACTTGGTTTGTTTGCTCGTTCGCTTGGTATAATTGTGTGTTTATTGAAAATTAGAGAGCAAAAAGTTTATGGATCCTCATCCACTTACTAATCTTTTTAAAGGATTCAATTATGATGAACCAATCGCTAGTGAGTTGAGTGCGCTAGATTATCTTTATGAAATTTTGCTTGAAATTCGTGAATCTAAAAATTGTGATGAAGTGTTAAAAGAAGTAATTTATAAAGTGACTCATGATAGCTCCTTGAATGAAAAGCATGATAGCAATGTGAAGGAAATATGCCCTAGAGGCAATAATAAAGTTGTTATTTATATTTCCTTATATCATGATAAATGTTTATTATTCATGCTAGAATTGTATTAACCGGAAACTTAATACATGTGTGAATACATAGACAAACAAAGTGTCACTAGTATGCCTCTACTTGACTAGCTCGTTAATCAAAGATGGTTAAATTTCCTAGCCATAGACATGAGTTGTCATTTGATGAACGGGATCACATCATTAGAGAATAATGTGATTGACAAGACCCATCCGTTAGCTTAGCACGATGATCGTTTAGTTTGTTGCTATTGCTTTCTTCATGACTTATACATGTTCCTCTGACTATGAGATTATGCAACTCCCGAATACCGGAGGAACACCTTGTGTGCTATCAAATGTCACAACATAACTGGGTGATTATAAAGATGCTCTACAGGTGTCTCCGATGGTGTTTGTTGAGTTGGCATAGATCGAGATTAGGATTTGTCACTCCGATTGTCGGAGAGGTATCTCTGGGCCCTCTCGGTAATGCACATCACTATAAGCCTTGCAAGCAATGTGACTAATGAGTTAGTTATGGGATGATGCATTACGGAACGAGTAAAGAGACTTGCCGGTAACGAGATTGAACTAGGTATTGAGATACCGACGATCGAATCTCGGGCAAGTAACATACCGATGACAAAGGGAACAACGTATGTTGTTATGCGGTTTGACCGATAAAGATCTTCGTAGAATATGTGGGAGCCAATATGAGCATCCAGGTTCCGCTATTGGTTATTGGCCGGAGATGAGTCTCGGTCATGTCTACATAGTTCTCAAACCCGTAGGGTCCGCACGCTTAACGTTCGATGACGATCGGTATTATGAGTTTATGTGTTTTGATGTACCGAAGGTAGTTCAGAGTTCCGGATGAGATCATGGACATCACGAGGAGTCTCGAAATGGTCGAGACATAAAGATTGATATATTGGACGGCTATGTTCGGACACCGGAAGTGTTCCGGAGAAGTTTCGGATAAAACCGGAGTGCCGGAGGGTTATCGGAACCCCCGGTGGAACTAATGGGCCTAGATGGGCCTTAGTGGAGAGAGAGAGAGGGGCGGCCAGGGCAGGCCGCGCGCCCCCTCCCCCTTGAGTCTGAATTGGACTAGGAAGGGGGGGGCGGCGCCCCCCTTTTCCTTCCTCCTCTCCCTCTCCTTCCTTCCCCCTCTCTCCCTTTAGGTGGAAACCTACTAGGACTTGGAGTCCTAGTAGGATTCCCCTCTTGGGGGCGCGCCAAGGAGGGCCGGCCGGCCTCCCCTCCCTCCTTTATATACGTGGGGAGGGGGGCACCCTAGAACACACAAGTTGACAATTGTTTTAGCCGTGTGCGGTGCCCCCCTCCACAGAATTCCACCTCGGTCATATCGTTGTAGTGCTTAGGCGAAGCCCTGCGTCGGTAACTTCATCAACATCGTCACCACGCTGTCGTGCTGACGAAACTCTCCCTCGGCTCAGCTTGATCTAGAGTTCGAGGGACGTCACCGAGCTGAACGTGTGCAGATCGCGGAGGTGCCGTGCGTTCGGTACTTGATCGGTTGGATCGCGAAGACGTTCGACTACATCAACCGCGTTACTAAACGCTTCCGCTTTCGATCTACGAGGGTACGTGGACACACTCTCCCGCTCTTTGCTATGCTTCTCCTAGATAGATCTTGCGTGATCGTAGGAAAATTTTGAAATACTACGTTCCCCAACACAATGATGTTATTGTAAATTCTATTAATGCCAATTGTGCTAATAATATGCAAAACCCCAAGCTTGGGGATGCTAATTTTGCCATGTCCACTACTTATTGCAATGATCATGATTGGGGTGATAATGCTTCTTATGATCTTGAAAATTTATTTAAGCCTCATGATAATAATGTTTGCAATAATATTGAAAGTGGGTTTGGAAGAGTGTTAACTTTAGGAAATAATGATCCCACTACTTTGGAGTTTGATCAATCTTATGAATTTTTGAATAAAAGTGGGCTTGGAGAAGTAATGACTTTATTCTATGTTAATCCCACTATTTTGGAAGAGTGTCGACTTTGCATGCATGTGGATCATGTAGAGAATAGGTTATGTGATAGCTATATTGTTGAATTTGATTATGATCCTACATGTAATTATTATGAGAGAGGAAAATATGGTTGTAGAAATTATCATGTTACTAAATTACCTCTCCTTATGTTGAGATTGCTATTGTTTCTTTCTTCTTCCTTGCATATGCTAGTTTTTGCTTGTCTTGATAAATCTTTTCCCTATAAAATGCCTATGCATAGGAAGTATGTTAGACTTAAACTTGTTTTTCACATGCTATATGATGCTCTCTTTGCACTTCAATTTTTTTTTCATGTGAGTATCGTTAAAATTATCAACGCCTAGCTAAAAGGCTTTAAAGAAAAGCGCTTGTTGGGAGACAACCCTATATATTTCCTTTCTGTTTTTATTAGTATACAGATTATTACCTCTATAGTAATTGTGTTTTAGTGTTTTAATTAGTGTTTGAGCCAAGTAAGACCTTTGGGATGGTCTATGGTGATAGTTGATTTGATCTTGCTGAAAAACAGAAACTTCTACGCTCATTGCCAGAAATTTCACAAATCACAGAAACGTGATTTTGATCTGAATTTTTTAAACAATATTGATATAAAAATTTCCTAGGTTGTCCTAATTTTTCAAAAAAAATGGAGTTACATAAGTATAAGAAATTTCCAGATTACTACAGACTGTTCTATTTTTGACAGATTCTGTTTTCTATGTGTTGTTTGCTTATTTTTATGAATCTATGTGTAGTATCGGGGGGTATGAACCATGGAGAAGTTAGAATACAGTAGATATAACACCAATATAAATTTAGAATGAGTTCACAACAGTACCTAAAGTGATGATTTATTTTATTATACTAATGGTTCTTACGAGTTTTCTGTTGAGTTTTGTGTTGTGAAGTTTTCAAGTTTTGGGTAAAGTTTTGATGGACCACGGAATAAGGAGTGGCAAGAGCCTAAGCTTGGGGATGCCCAAGGCACCCCAAGGTAATATTCAAGGACAACCAAGCATCTAAGCTTGGGGATGCCCCGGATGGCATCCCCTCTTTTGTCTTCAATCCATCGGTAATTTACTTGAGGCTATATTTTTATTCACCACATGATATGTGTTTTGCTTGGAGCGTCTTGTATGATATGACTCTTTGCTTTTAGTTTGCCACAATCATCCTTTCTGTACACACCTTTTGAGAGGTACACACATTAATCGTGAATTTATTAGAATACTCTATGTGCTTCACTTATATCTTTTGAGCTAGGTAGTTGCTTTAGTGCTTCACTTATATCTTTTTAGAGCACGATGGTGTTTTATTTTATAGAAATTGATAAACTCTCATGCTTCACTTATATTATTTTGAGAGTCTTAAAAACAGCATGGTAATTTGCTTAGGTTATGAATTTGGTCCTAATATGATGGGCAAACAGGAGGGATATAATAAAAACTTTCATATAAAGTGCATTGGATATATGAGAAGTTTGATTCCTTGCATTTGTTTTGAGATATAAAGATGGTGATATTAGAGTCATGCTAGTGAGTAATTGTGGATTGGTAGAAATACTTGTGTTAAAGTTTGTGATTCCTGAAGCATGCACGTATCATGAACCATTATGTGATGAAGTCGGAGCATGATTTATTTTTTGATTGTCTTCCTTATGAGTGGCGGTCGGGGACGAGCGATGGTCTTTTCCTACCAATCTATCCCCCTAGGAGCATGCATATTAGTACTTTGCTTTGACGGCTAATAAATTTTTGCAATAAGTATGTGAGTTCTTTATGACTAATGTTGAGTCCATGGATTATACGCACTCTCACCCTTCCACGATTGCTAGCCTCTCTAGTACCGCGCAATTTTCGCCGGTACATTAAACACACCATATACCCTTCCTCAAAACAGCCGCCATACCTACTTATTATGGCATTTCCATAGCCATTCCGAGATATATTGCCATGCAACTTTCACCGTTCTATTTATTATGACACATACCATCATTGTCATATTGCTTTGCATGATCGTAAGATAGCTAGCATGATATTTTCATGGCTTGTCCGTTTTTTGATATCTTTGCTATGCTAGATCATTGCACATCCCGGTACACCACCGAAGGCATTCATATAGAGTCATATTTTGTTCTAGTATCGAGTTGTAATTCTTGAGTTGTAAGTAAATAAAAGTGTGATGATCATCATTATTAGAGCATTGCCCCATGTAAGGAAAGGATGATGGAGGCTATGATTCCCTCACAAGTTGGGATGAGACTCCGGACTTCAAAATAAAAAAAGCGCCAAAGAGCCCAAAATAAAAAAAAAGAGCCCAAAGAGCCCAAAAAAAATGAGAGAAAAAGAGAGAAGGGACAATGTTACTATTCTTTTTCCACACTTGTGCTTCAAGGTAGCACCATGTTCTTTATGATAGAGAGTCTCATATTTTATCACTTTCATATACTAGTGGGAATTTTTCTGTTCGACGAGATTTTGTACTATATATAATACGAAAATAATTCTAAACAAAAAAGGAGTTGTCTTAATGATAATGTGCCCAGATGATATACGTACATTTTTAACGCATGGAGCAAGGAGTGCCCTTGCACGTGTACATGCCCTTAGATCAAAAGTGAGAGTTAATGGCCTATTGACCAGTCAGTTAGCTAGCCCAATCATTTAACTTGCACTTAGCTTATTATATGTGTGCTTTACCAGTATACATGGGCTGATTGATCGAAGTATTGCATGTTCCATGCATGCACGTGCACATGCATGACAAAACTACCTACGTACGTACTACCACATGATCATGACTTGGTACAGCCAGTGCGTACGCGCATGACCTGGCCGGGTTGTACGTGGTCCCAGGACCCGGTGTGTATACAGTACATCAAATATGGGTACACCGGCCGGTCGCGTATGCATACGCGAGTACCCGAATACCCATATGCCTGTCTAACCCATGAACTCAAATTCACACGTTTGGAGAGGAACAGGCCTACCAGCACCCACGTGAACTAGGTGCGTATAAGGTAATTGTTTTGTGTGTTACCTCAGTGAAGTACTCTATTAAATTTAATGGCAAGTTGTTGGAGTCCTTCTCTCCTTCAAGAGGGCTCAGTCAAGGTGATCCGTTATCCCCTTTCCTCTTCCTTTTTATGGCTGATGCTCTTTCTGTCCTTCTAAATAAGTCGCTGAGGGAAGAAGGGCTGCAAGGGGTTAAGATATGCAGGGGTGCTCCGGTCATCTCACATCTCCTGTTTGCGGACGACTCCCTTCTGTTTTTCCATGCTTCAGAACAGCAGGCTCTTTTGGTTAAAGGTGTGTTGAACACGTACACAGCGGCGACTGGACAATTGATCAACCCGTCGAAGTGCTCCATCCTTTTCTCAGATAACTGCTTGCCAAGTGTGGTTCAGGAGGTTAAATCTGTTCTGGAGATTACACAAGAAGTTTTCGAACCCAAGTACTTGGGCCTTCCTGTCCCGGAAGAAAGAATTCATAAAGGAAATTTTGAAACTATCCAGGAGCGTTTACGTAACAAGCTCATAGATTGGAGTGAGCAATATGTATCCTCAGGTAACAAGGAGATTCTGATCAAAGCTGTTGCTCAAGCCCTACCTGCTTATGTCATGAGTGTTTTCAAGCTCCCTGCTTCGGTCTATGACGAGTTGACTCGTATGATACGTCAATACTGGTGGGGAGTGGAGAATGGGAAGAAAAAGATGGCTTGGATGAACTGGGACAAACTGAGGCTCCCTAAATCCATGGGTGGCATGGGGTTTAGGGACATGAGGGCTTTTAACCAAGCCTTGTTAGCAAAACAAGCATGGCGATTGCTCGATACGCCGGAGAGTCTTTGTGCACGACTACTAAAGGCCAAATATTACCCTGCTGGACATTTGTTGGATACGGTTTTCTTGGGCAATGGTTCTTCAGTTTGGAAAGGTATTTTGCATGGTCTCGATTTGCTCAAGAAAGGTGTCATTTGGAGGGTGGGGAACGGAGCTGATATCCGCACGTGGAGGGATCCTTGGATCCCCCGTCCCTCGATGTTTCGCCCTATCTCTCCCAAGGGTAATTGCCGCCTGAACCGGGTGGCTGACTTTATTGATGAAAACGGTGCTTGGCGAGTGGATCGCCTATGGGAATTTTTTTGGCCTATGGACGTGGAATACATAGTAAAGATCAGAACATCGCCCCGTCAACGAGGTGACTTCTTGTCCTGGTTCCCGGAGAAATGCGGTGTATTCATGGTGAAGAGTGCTTATAAGCTGGCCACATGCGATCACAATGCGGCCTTTGCAAATGGCTCGTCCAGCTCAAACCCGGAGGGAAATCGCTCATTATGGAACCGAATTTGGTCGGCCAACGTGCCTCAGAAAATGAAAATTACAGCTTGGAGAGTGGTCACCGGTACGCTGGCGACTCAACAGTGCAAGAACTATAGGCATTTGGCCACACGTTCGCTATGCCCTCTCTGTGGGGTAGAGGAGGAGAGTACCTTTCATGCTTTGACCGCTTGCACTCAGGCAAGGATCTTGTGGATTAATATGCACAGGAGATGGCCGCTTCCCAACAACGACCTTCTCATTGATAATGGGAAGGAATGGCTAATGTTCCTTCTAAGCTCCTGTCCAGAGGTGGTCGGAGATATGGTGATTTTGCTGATTTGGCGTATATGGCAGATTCGGAATGACATCTACCACGGCAAGGAAGCCCCACCTGTGCTTGCTTCGGTTGAGTTCTTGGATAGTTACTACAAATCAATCAACCTAGCAGGCAAGTTTACAGTTGAGGATATCATCAAAGGAAAAATGCCATCGGTGCCCCTTGTGACGCCGCGCCAAAAGGCTGTTGCGCCTGTTCTGCCTTGGCCGGCACCAGAGCAGGGTACGGTGGCCCTGTCCGTCGACGGTTCATACCAGCCGGAGGATGGCACCGCGGCGGCCGGGATGGTCCTAAGGAATAGCGAGGGGGCGATCTTATTTGCAGCATACCGATATATTTTCCACTGCAATGATCCACTAGAGGCGGAACTACATGCGATGATGCAAGGTATGGCCCTGGCTATTCAACACTCCAACTCTCCGGTGTTGTTACAATCGGATTCCTCTGAAGCGTTATCATGCCTGTCCACGGATGCTCTGCGGCGATCAGCTTATGGCCACTTAGTCTTGGAGATTAAACATTTAGCTGGTAGTAGGGAGTTTGTACCTCAGAAACTTAGTCATTCTCAGAATAGAGTTGCCAATCATTTGGCGAACTACAGCCGTTCGGAGCGAGCCACCGCTGTCTGGCTACGCTCAGTACCACCTTGTATTGAGGACGTGTGGCCTCTCGACTGTAACTCTATGAATTTGCAATCTCGCTTTACCCTCGCAAAAAAAAGAAGAACCGCCGAAGAGATAAGCATCGCCTCGAGATAGAAAGGATTGGGACGAGCCAAAGCTAAAAGATCGGGACGTTCCATCGCCACGCATCCATATCTCCTCCAGTAAAATCGGGAGCAGCCGTTCGCGACGCGTCACTCGGCGGCTTACCTCCACTGCCTATATATACACATGCATCAGATCGCAGGTGGGGACGGAGAGATCCATCAGGCAGAAACACACGAACGCAGAGGGAGAGGAAAAGCTGAAGCCCGACGACTCAAGAAGCTCTCCGGAGAGCTCTCTCACGCGACGGATCGCTGGCCGGACGAGGGACGCAGACCTCCACGCCGGCGTACACGGAGAGGAGACCGGCGTAGATCCATCTGCGTGCAGGGGACCTCGGCGGCAGCAACATGGACGCAAAGCTCACCTTCCTGGAGGGTAAAACTCTTATCTAACTCATCTCTTTCTTTGTTCCTTCTTTGCATACAGCATGCATGCACACAAGCCAGGCGCCACTCAAGCGCCGCCGGAGACGACGGGGGCATGATCGGTCTGCCGTCGGAGATGGAGTCACCGGACCAGGGAGCGATGTGGGCGCGCCGCCGGAGCTTGTCCTCGTCAAGCCCATCTTCATCAGGTGCCATGCTCTCGGTCGGAGACGAACGGAGTACGACCGGTGACGCGACCCGCCTTCTACTTCGTCACACCAGGGAGCTCGCCATAACGCCATCCACCGTCGACCTCGACGAGCCGACGGCATAGATGACCATTTACATCAAGCGACGCCACAAAGGCGCCATGGAAGACGAAGACACAGAGCACGCCACGACGCCGCCCACCGTCGATGTCGCCAAGCCGGTGCCACGGAGGACGATGCCGCGGAGGCCGCTCCCACTCCTCGCGCCCACTTCATCACGACGACGCAGCGGAAGACGACGACACGGAGCACGCCACGACACCACCCACCGTCGATGTCGCCAAGCCGGTGCCATGGAGGTCGACGCCACGGAGGCCGCCCCCACTCTTCGCGCCCACTTCATCACGACGACACCGCGGAAGACCATGACATGGAGCACGGCACGACGCCACCCACCGTCGATGTCGTCAAGCCGGCCACCTAGAGGTCGGCGACACGGAGATCGCCACCACCACTCGCGCCCACTTCATCACGATGCTGTCGCGAAAGACGACTACAGGGAGCACACCACGACGTTGTCGAGCCTGTGCCATGCGGGTTGATGGCACAGAGCTCGCCGGAGGGATGCCTTTCGAGACGGAGATCCAGAGTTCGCCGGCACGCCCTTCGCCCACTTCATCGAGTTGGTGACATAGAGGACGAAGCCGCGGAGCCCGCTTGGACGCTGCTCGCCGACGACTTCATCAAGCCGGCGTCGCCAATGACAACGACACAGAGCTCGACATCGTGCAGCCCGTCGTCTACGTCGTCACATCGGAGGGTTGCCGCTCAAGACGGTGACCCGGAGCTTGTCGTCACATGTCGGTCATCAACCTCAGCAAGTCTGTAGCACGAAGGACGATGACACGGAGGTCAACATCACGCAGCCCGTCCTCCACTTCATCGCGTCGGAGAGATGCCGTTGGAGACGGAGACCTGGAGTCCGTTGTCATGCCCTTCGCCCACTTCATCAAGTCGGCATCATGGACGACGATGACACGGAACTCTTCACTACATCACTGGCGTCCACTTCGTCGCATCGGAGGGCACTAGTAGAAAAAGACCCATTTGTCCCGGTTCATAAGGCCCATTTGTCCCGGTTAGGGAACCGGGACTAAAGGGTCGGGACTAAAGCCCAACACCTTTAGTCCCGGTTCTTATACGAATCGGGACAGATGGGGCTCCACGTGGCCGCTGCGGCGAGCCCAGAGAGGAAGGCCTTTAGTCCCGGTACACCAACCAGGACCAAAGATCATCCACGTGTCAGCAGCTCAGGAGCTGGGGTTTTTGTTTTTGTTTTTGTTTTGAAAGGGGGGGAGGTTTGGGGGTTTTGTAGGGTTAATTTAGGGGTTTCATATATTGTGTTAGCTAGCTAATAGCTAGAGAGAAGTGTCCTCTCTTATCTCCGTGCTTGGTCGATGCTACGTACTATACGTATAGAGAGGACTCGACATGCTAGCTAGTAAGCAAATGAAGGAAACCATTAAGTACACAAGATCGTCATGAACATATACAGAGAGAAGTGATCGACCTCCTCCTTCTCCGAGAGATTGGTCGAACAACAAGTTTTCGTATATCTATCCGACGCTACTAGCTACATATATACAATATAAGATCTCTTACAATCCCTAACATTTGATGTCAAGTTCCACATGGTATTCTCCGGCTGGATTGATGACATGGTCAAGAAAGAATCCCGCCAATTCCTCTTGAATTGCTTTTATGCGATCTTGTGGTAGGAGTTCATCCCGCATCTGCCAAATCTAATTTGAAGAAGGGGGTCAATACATATATATGAATGAAACTCAACACAAATGATGGTAATAAAATAAAATTGTGAATATTATTGCTTACGTACTTCATATTGTTTTTCAGAGTAGCCCCGCTTAGAGGTCGTCGCGTTGTAGATGTACTCGCAAATGTAGTATCCACAAAAATTATTCCCGCCTTCCTGCCACAACCACTTTACGAGAAATAAAGGTCAATCAAACTGATAATCAAGCATTATAAATGGTATTGATGAAACTAGCTAGAATCAATGGAAGATGCGCGGAACTAGCTAGTACTTACTTTCGGGTGTGTAAATCGTAGCTCCCCCGGCAGTCCCGGAGCTTCTGTGGTGAACACTTTCCAAACCCTGCGAGACAAAGAAAATAATTACTTGATATCAGGAAATGACCAAAGTTGCCGATATGGTGTGATAATGATCGATTGAACTTACTTCTGGAGCATTTCAGTCATGGCCGCATACTCCTTGGGATCTTTTCATCTTGAGTCTAAGACGGTTACTAGTCCCTGCTCAAGCTTAATCTCTAGGAGAATAAACTGGAAGCTGCGCACGCATGCATAACTCATCAATTACATTACTATAACCTCGAGTAATAAGGGAAACCGAATATGCAGAAGACAGTAACACTCACTTGAAGTTGTAAGAAAAGAGTATTTTATCTTTGTTTTGATTTTTAAGCAACGATTGTAGCAAGTTGGCCTCGGTTTCATTCGCATGATATGTAACCGTCCATTCATCTATGAGATTTGTGTTAATGAACCCAATATCATAGATTTGTGCATTTCTGCATTCGACGATCTTCAATCTGCATAATATAGTGAGGATAATTATATATACATGCAATGAAAGAGCTGAGCTATATATAGAGACTTAATTACAGAAGTATAGTACTTACAGACAGTAGCAAGTGATGATTATTTTATCGAGGTCCTTTTGATTGAAAAACTGGAAGAACTCCTCAAATGGAACAGACAACAGATCAATTCCAACGAGGTCGTGCTCCTCTTTAACTCTCAGCGTCAAAATATCCTTCCCAGACTTGCAGGTGTCCATGTACCACTTATGGAATCTTCGCATCATCGTTGTTAGAGGAGGATCACCAGGTCTGACGAGAGGCTTCCCGTACTGGTATTTGTGTTCGTCCACCTCCATTGTATCAAAATGTGCATCGTCGGGCAGGTAATCACCAGGATTGGTACCGGGCAGCATCCCCGGCAGATTTGCGATGATATCGCTAGACATCTTGAGCGGGGGGCATGATTGGTTTGCCTGTTCGCCGAGCTGGGGAATTTTGTTCCCTCTTCTTCATTCTTGTAACCTTTTGTCACTTGAAGTAGTTCCCGACCGGCGCGCTCCTTCCACTGCCTTTTTCAGAGCGCGGACATGGTTGTCATCCGGCGAAGGCGGTGGTGGTCGCTTCAGGTTCTTCAAAGTGCGCTTCAATTTCACCGGATCCATATTCTCCTCCGGAGGTGGATTTTTCTTTGCAAAAAAGTCCTTCACTTGGGCTTGACAGATCTCCATGTTTTCCTCCTCGGTCATCTCGTATGGTAACTTCTCTAGAGGCTTGAGAGATGGACCGAATTTGTATTGCCTCCCGCCTCTGGCTGTACTGCTAGACGTCGAAGCAGCCGGAGCGGCTGCGGCTATCTTCCTTCATTGCTTACGAGGCGGAGAAGGATGCGGAGTGCTACGACGCGCCGGAGCAGCCGGAGCGGCGGCGGCTGTCTTCCGCAGTTGTTGATGAGGCGGAGAAGGAGGCGGGCTGCTCGAACGCGCCGGCGCAGGCGGAGAAGGAGACGGAGTGCCGCCATGCGCCGGAGCAGCTGGAGAAGGAGGCGGAGTGCCGCCACGCGCCGGAGCAGCCGGAGAAGGAGGCGGAGTGCCCTGATCACTCGCCAGAGGAGGAGGCGGAGGAGGAGGCGGAGTGCCCTGACTCGCCGGAGGAGGAGGCGGAGGCGTCCAGTTCGGAAGGTTGATGAGCTCCTTCCGCCATAGACATGGAGTCTTCAGAGCAAGACCCAGCTGAGTCTCCCCTTCACCGGTAGGGTGGTCAAGCTCGAGCTCCTCAAATCCCTCCGTTATTTCATCGACCATCACAACAGCATAGCCTTCTGGAATCGGAAGGCAGTGAAAAGTTGCGCTGGGTTGAGGAGGTGCAACAGAGCCGACAGCCGCCTTGACTTTGAGGTGCTGCCATTGCGTCATAAGGTGGCAATCTTGAGCCTCCGTGATAGCATCCACGGGGTAGCTGGGAGCCGTGAAGTGAGGCTGCTGAAGGAGCTCGGTGGAAGCCACGCTGCTTCTCCACTGAGATGGTGGGGTAGCTTCTGGGGTAGCTTCGGCAGGTCGCTGCCTCTGAACTAGTGCTTGTTCCTCTAGCGCTCGTACCCTTGCATTCAGCTTCTGCAGTTCGGTCTGCTCCACTTTCCTCCTCCTCTCCCGGGTTTTGTAACCGCCTGCGCTGGGAAACCCTTCCTTCCACGCAACGGAGCCTGCCGTGCCTCGTGTTCGTCCTGGGTGCTCATGATTCCCGAGGGCCTGTGTGAGCTCGTCGTTCTCTCTGTCGGGAACGAACGTCCCTTGCTGCGCTGCGGTGATATACTTCTGAAGCTTCTTGATGGGTATTTCAAGTTGCTCCTTCGTCCAACAGCACTTCCCCGTTTCAGGGTCCAAGGTTCCTCCAACCCCAAAGAACCAAGTCCTTGAACGGTCTGGCCAGTTCAATGTCTCTGGTTCGACCCCTTTATCAAGCAGGTCCTTCTTAGCCTTGTCCCACAACGGCCGGGCTTTGAGGTAGCCACCTGACCCCGTGCGATGGTGATACTCCTTCTTTGCAGCATTTTTCTTGTTTGTCGCTGACATCTTCTTACTCTTCTCCGATGTCTTGTGGGCCACAAATGCGGACCAGTGATCTCTTATCTTCTCAAATAGGCCGGTGAATTCTGGAGTCTTCCCTTTGTCGACAAACGTTGATTTCAACTCATTCTTCCACCTCCTAAATAGATCTGCCATCTTCTTAAGAGCATGAGCCTTGACCAATGGCTCTATAACTGGCTTATCCGGATCCTCCTCTGGCGGTAGGGTGAAATTTGCCTTCAGCGCGGTCCAAAGATCATCTTTCGGTCTATCGTTGACAAAAGACACTTGAGGGTCTTTGCTCTTAGGCTTATTCCATTGGTGGATGCTGATCGGGATCATGTCCCTAACAAGAACCCCGCACTGAGCAGAAAATGCTTCCTTGGTCCGGCTGGGTTCAATCGGTTGGCCATCGCCCTTGATTGCTGTGATCGTGAACCTTTCATCCTGGCGCAACCTTTTCTTCGGGCCTCGTCTCGTTACCGAAGTTTGGCTCGATCCGGAGGGATAGAAAAGAAGAAAGAAGAGAGTTAATATGTGTACATACCAAAACAATTAATGCATCAATTAGCTAGTCAGCACAGGCTTAATTAATATATATACCTCGCCGTACTTTGCAACATCTCCTTCCTCCGTTCGCTCACCGGAGCAGTCATCACGGTCTCCTTCTTCCACCGGCATTCCGTCACCGGAGCCATCATAATCATGTCCCTCCACCTCCATTGTTCGATCACTGGAGCCTGCTTCACCCTCTCCTTCCAGACCATCGGTGTCGTTGAGAAACGACAAGACATCACCTCCGCCGAGGATTATGTCCCCCAACAATTGTTCTGCTTCGATGTCTCGGTGCTCCATAGTTTCTGCAAATATTACAACATGGCAATTAATATACAAACATGACAGATGGATATATTAGTGCAAACGTAGACCTAGCTAGCTCGACGCTTCTACGGTTTGGGGTGGCCTCGACAACGCTTCTAGGGTTTGGGGTGGCCTAGGCAACGCTTCTAGGGTTTGGGGTGGCCTCGACAACGCTTCTAGGGTTTGGGTCGGACCGCCTCTCTCATGAATGTCCGACGTCCGGACCGACAAGGGATTTAACAAAATGACGCCATTCTGGATGTGCAGAAAATGGTCCATATTTTTCCTGATCTCATCTACCCTTCTATATGTCATGTTGTCTAGTGTCAAAGAATTCAAGAAAACCATGACTTCATCATTAGCCGGAAATGACAGGCGTATAATGGTACGAAGCTCTTCAAAATTGTTTTGGAACGGAGTTCCCGATAGAATAATTCGCTTTTTGGTACAAAGTTTAGCAAGAGCCTTCCGAATATCGCTATTTGGAAGGCCTTTGCTGAAATTCGTACCAAAAGGCGAATTATTCTATCAGGAACTCCGTTCCAAAACAACTTTGAAGAGCTTCGTAGCATCATACGCCTGTTACTTCTGGCAAATGATGAGACCTAGCTAATATCACAACAAGGAATCATATGCATATATGAGCAATGGATTAGTTGCGGACCGCCTCTCTCATGCATGTCCGACGTCCCCCCCTCATGTCGATCGGGCCGGGGTTATACTTTCAGGGTTTAGGTGGACTCGAGAGTTGGTCGGGCGAGAGGGGGTTGATCGATGTCCCCCCTCATGTAGAAGTTACCGGAGTTTTCTTCTTGGGGGTTTGGGTGGCCTCGAGAGTTTATCGGGTAGGGGCGGGAGGGGGTAGGAGATCAAAAATGCTCTTTCTTCTAGGGTTTGGGTGGCCTCGAGAGTTGGTCGGGCTAGCGGACCGGGAGTAAATTTTGAATGTATGATTCTTTTAACTCATTTTGAATATATGAACATTTTAACTTAGTAACTTAGTAACTTGGTAAATTTTGAATATATGTTGAATTCCCGAGAGAGTTAGGGGTGTTCTAACGCGGCACTACACGATATATAGGTGAAGGGGGATAACATCCGGGAATGTTTGGACAGATGAACCGGAGGGGGACTCCTCCCCCCTCATGTCTGATGAGTTTTTACTCCCTCTCTCCCATGAAACATTCATCGAACAAACTTAATATGAGTTTTAATAGAAAACATTCATGAACAAAATTACAACAGAAAAAATTGACCAAGTTTTCATATATCATCATCATCTACTACAAAAAAAATTGACCAAGTTTTCATATCATCATCATCATCTACTACAAAAAAAATTGACCAAGTTTTCATATATATACTACACAAAAAATTATCTAACAAAATGTTCATCCATCCATATTCAAAAGGTTCATATTCTACAATATCACCAAAAAAAATTCTATGAACATAAAAAATTCTAACTTTTGCATATTCTTTGCATATGATCTACATACATTTTCTTTTTTCTTAAATGTAACTTTTGCATATGAACATACATACATAAATTCTTATGACAAAAAATAGACTTTTTTGTGAGCATTACATAATCTCCAATATTTTTCTAAAAATGCAAAAAAGAGCATATACAGAGATATACTAAAATTTCAAAAAGGCATATACATAGCATATATAGAGCATTACTAATCTCCAATAATCTCCATTACATAATCAACTTGAACAAAGGAAAAAAAAGAAAAAAAAAACAGGGGCGGTCGTCGGAGCGGCCGGAGCGCGGGCGGCATCGGCGTCGGGGTGGGCGGCGATTGGGGCACGGGGGGAGGAGGAGAGGAGGGGAACGCGAGGCGCGGCTCACAGTGTTGCAGGGGAGCGGGGACGGCGTCGGGGCAGGGCTCGGCGACGGCGAGGTCGGGGCAGGGCGACGGCGAGGTCGGGGCAGGGCGACGGCGAGGTCGGGGCAGGGCGACGGCGAGGTCGGGGCAGGGCGCAGCGAGGTCAGGGCAGGGCGCGGTGTCGGGGCAGGGCTCGGCGACGGCGAGGCGACGGCGATCTCCGGCGCAGCAGCCTGGCGGCGTCGTGCTATGGTTCGGCCGTCGTGGGAGATAATGGGAGATTTGGGGAAAATTTTCTAAGTGTGGCCTTATATACCACAACCTTTGGTCCCGGTTGGTGGCACAAACCAGGACCAATACCCACCTTTGGTCCCAGTTCGTGCCACCAACCGGGACCAAAGGTCAGTTTTCAACAGCCCAAAGGGCGGGAAACAGAGGCCTTTGGTCCCGGTTGGTGGCACGAACCGGGACCAAAGGGGGGCATTGGTCCCGGTTGGTAACCGGGACACGAACCGGGACCAAAGGCCTTGCGCTGGCGCGGTGCAGTGGGATGTTTAGTCCCACCTCGCTAGTTGAGAGACCTCGAGAGTGGTTTATAAGCCCTGCTGCTCCCATCATCTCGAGCTCCTCTCAACTGCAGGCTTTCGGGCCTACTCTATCAATCCTTGCCTGTGGGCCTACTGGGCCTGCTGCGGGCCTGAATCCTGGCCCATGGTTGGGTTCCTAGTCGTATTCAGGCCGTGGTGGCCCAGTAGGTGGCATTTTTTTTTCCAGTTTTTTGTTTTCTTTTTTGCTTTATTTATTTTGTTTTGGTTCTACTTACAACAAAATACTTACTGTTTTTCAGTGATTCTTTTTGCTTTTAGGTAATAAAAATTATAAACTTTCTGTTAGTGCCATTAGTTTTGCAATTTGAATAGTTTAAATTTGAACTTTTTGAAATTTGTGTGAATCAATAGTTTGTGAATAACTTTACTATAAAAATAGATTTTTGAGTGATTGTTTTTCCTGCTATTTAATATTACTGTGTTTTATCATTAAATTCAATTTGGTAATTTTTAGGTTATTTGAAATGTCTGTTTTAATCAAAAACAGATTTTGTTATTTTAGTTTGCTATTGAAGTTTCAAACAAAAAAATTCTGAAGACATTTTTTTGAACTTATTTGAACTCCAGACTTTTTGTGTGTTCAAAATGCACCATTCAAAGCCACATCATCAATTTTCAACCCTTTCTGACTTCATTTGTTATTTTTCATGCATTTACTGATTTTTTGCGCTAAATAACCCTGAAATTGAAAAGCACTTCAAATGAACTCTGAAAAGGTTGAAAGTTGGCATGGTATCATCATTTCACCCACATAGCATGTGCTAAAAAGTTGAGAGGGTCACGGCAAAAACTGGATGCACTTCATGTACAAAACGGACAATCTCTTTTGAAGTATCAGGGTTTCATACGGAAACTCGTCTGTTACAAAGGGATTTCATTTTTTTGAACTTATTTGAACTCCAGAGTTTTTGTGTGTTCAAAATGCACCATTCAAAGCCACATCATCAATTTTCAACCCTTTCTGAATTCATTTGTTGTTTTTCATGCATGTACTGATTTTTTGCGCTAAATGACCCTGAAATTGAAAAGCACTTCAAATGAACTCTGAAAAGGTTGAAAGTTGGCATGGTATCATCATTTCACCCACATAGCATGTGCTAAAAAGTTGAGAGGGTTACGGCAAAAACTGGATGCAGTTCATGTACAAAACGGACAATCTCTTTCGAAGTATCAGGGTTTCATACGGAAACTCGTCTGTTACAAAGGGATTTCATTTCTTCACATGTAACTGCAGTGATATTCTAGATCAAAGGCATCATCATAATAGTTGTGGAGAGAAAGTCTTCACTTTTTTTCGCTTGTGTCCTTTGCTTATTGCGCCGTAACCATGGATATTCTTCATCTCTTAACAGGGTGCTTGGGTCAGCCTTGACTTTGAAGGGAGGAATTTCATGAAACTTTTCATAATCTTCAGACATGTCTGTCTTGCCCTCCAATCCCACGATGTCTCTTTTTCCTGAAAGAACTATGTGGCGCTTTGGCTCATCGTATGATGTATTCGCTTCCTTATCTTTTCTTTTTCTCGGTTTGGTAGACATGTCCTTCACATAGAAAACCTATGCCACATCATTGGCTAGGACGAATGGTTCGTCTGTGTAGCCAAGAATGTTCAGATCCACTGTTGTCATTCCGTACTGTGGGTCTACCTATACCCCGCCTCCTGACATATTGACCCATTTGCACTTAAACAAAGGGACCTTAAAATCATGTCCGTAGTCAAGTTCCCATATGTCCACTATGTAACCATAATATGTGTCCTTTCCCCTCTTGGTTGCTGCATCAAAGCGGACACCGCTGTTTTGGTTGGTGCTCTTTTGATCTTGGGCGATCGTGTAAAATGTATTCCCATTTATCTCGTATCCTTTGTAAGTCAATACAGTCGAAGATGGTCCCCTGGACAACGAGTACAGCTCATCAGAAACAGTGTTGTCACCTCTGAGACGTGTTTCCAACCAACTGCTGCAAGTCCTGATGTGTTCACATGTAATCCAGTCGTCACACTGCTCCGGGTGTTTGGAGCGCAGAATGTTCTTGTGTTCATCGACATACGGGGTCACCAAGGTAGAGTTCTGTAGAACTGTGTAGTGTGCTTGAGACCAAGAATGCCCGTCCCTGCATATTATTGAGTCCCCTCCTAGCGTGCCTTTTCCAGTCAGTCTCCCCTCATACCGCAATTGAGGGAGACTAATCTTCTTAAGGTCAGGAATGAAGTCAACACAAAACCCAATGACATCCTCTGTTTGATGGCCCATGGAGATGCTTCCTTCTGGCCTAGCGCGGTTACGGACATATTTCTTTAGGACTCCCATGAACCTCTCAAAGGGGAACATATTGTGTAGAAATACGGGGCCCAGAACGACAATCTCGTCGACTAGATGAACTAGGACGTGCGTCATGATATTGAAGAAGGATGGTGGGAACACCAGCTCGAAACTGACAAGACATTGCGCCACATCACTCCTTAGCCTTGGTACGATTTCTGGATCGATCACCTTCTGAGAGATTGCATTGAGGAATGCACATAGCTTCACAATGGCTAATCAAACGTTTTCCGGTAGAAGCCCCCTCAATGCAACCGGAAGCAGTTGCGTCATAATCACGTAGCAGTCATGAGACTTTAGGTTCTGGAACTTTTTCTCTGCCATATTTATTATTCCCTTTATATTCGACGAGAAGCCAGACGGGACCTTCATACTGAGCAGGCATTCAAAGAAGATTTCCTTGTCTTCTTTGGTAAGAGCGTAGCTGGCAGGACCTTCATACTGCTTTGGAGGCATGCCATCTTTTTCGTGCCAATGTTGCAGGTTCTCCCGTGCCTCCGGTGTATCTTTTGTCTTTCCATACACGCCCAAGAAGCCTAGCAGGTTCACGCAAAGGTTCTTTGTCACGTGCATCACGTCGATTGAAGAGCGGACCTCTAGGTCTTTCCAGTAGGGTAGGTCCCAAAATATAGATTTCTTCTTCCACATGGGAGCGCGTCCCTCAGCGTCATTCGGAACAGATAGTCCGCCGGGACCCTTTCCAAAGATTATGTGTAAATCATTGACCATAGCAAGTACGTGATCACCGGTACGCATGGCGGGCTTCTTCTGGTGATCTGCCTCGCCTTTGAAATGCTTGCCTTTCTTTCGACATTGATGGTTGGTCGGAAGAAATCGACGATGCCCTAGGTACACATTCTTCCTGCATTTGTCTAGGTATATACTTTCGGTGTCAGCTAAACAGTGCGTGCATGCGTGGTATCCCTTGTTTGTCTGTCCTGAAAGGTTACTGAGAGCAGGTCAATCATTGATGGTTACAAACAGCAACGCATGCAGGTCAAATTTCTCCTGTCTGTGCTCATCCCACACACGTACACCGTTTCCATTCCACAGCTGTAAAAGCTCTTCAACTAATGGCCTTAGGTACACATCAATGTCGTTGCCGGGTTGCTTAGGGCCTTGGATGAGTACTGGCATCATAATGAACTTCCGCTTCATGCACAGCCAAGGAGGAAGGTTATAGATACATAGAGTCACGGGCCAGGTGCTGTGATTGCTGCTCTGCTCCCCGAAAGGATTAATGCCATCTGCGCTTAAACCAAACCATACGTTCCTTGGGTCACCTGCAAACTCAGCCCGGTACTTTCTCTCGATTTTTCTCCACTGCGACCCGTCAGCGGGTGCTCTCAACTTCCCGTCTTTCTTACGGTCCTCTCTGTGCCATCGCATCAACTTGGCATGCTCTTTGTTTCTGAACAGATGTTTCAACCGTGGTATTATAGGAGCATACCACATCATCTTGGCAGGAACCCTCTTCCTGGGGGGCTCGACGTCAACATCACCAGGGTCATCTCGTCTGATCTTATACCGCAATGTACCGCATACCGGGCATGCGTTCAAATCCTCGTACGCACCGCGGTACAGGATGCAGTCATTAGGGCATGCATGTATCTTCTGCACCTCCAATCCTAGAGGGCATACGACCTTCTTTGCTGCGTACGTACTGCCGGGCAATTCGTTATCCTTTGGAAGCTTCTTCTTCAATATTTTCAATAGCTTCTCAAATCCTTTGTCAGGCACAGCATTCTCTGCCTTCCACTGCAGCAATTCCAGTACGGTACCGAGCTTTGTGTTGCCATCTTCGCAATTGGGGTACAACCCTTTTTGGTGATCCTCTAACATGCGATCGAATTTCAGCTTCTCCTTTTCGCTTTCACACTGTCTCCTTGCATCAACAATGACCCGGCGGAGATCATCATCGGGCACATCGTCTGGTTCCTCTTGATCTTCAGCTTCCCCCGTTGCAGCATCACCGTATTCAGGGGGCACATAGTTGTCATCGTCCTCTTCTTCTTCGCTGTCTTCCATCATAACCCCTATTTCTCCGTGCCTGGTCCAAACATTATAGTGTGGCATGAAACCCTTCTAAAGCAGGTGGGTGTGAAGGATTTTCCGGTCAGAGCAAGACTTCGTATTCCCACATATAGGGCATGGACAACACATAAAACCATTCTGCTTGTTTGCCTCAGCCACTTCGAGAAAATTATGCACGCCCTTAATGTACTCGGAGGTGCGTCTGTCACCGTACATCCATTGCCGGTTCATCTGCGTGCATTATATATAATTAAGTGTGTAAAAAACCATTACAAAACATCATGAATAGATAAGTGACCAAATTAATAGAAGTTCATCATCACATTAAAACCAAAGTACATACATAGTTCTCATTGAACAACATATAGCTCTCCAGAGCATCTAATTAAACCATACATTGAAACTATGTAAAACATTTCAATGCAACAACAAATGCGATCATAATCGCAACCAAGGTAACAATTGATCCAACGGCATAATGATACCAAGCCTCGGTATGAATGACATATTTTCTATACTTTCTAATCTTGAAGCGCATTGCATCCATCTTGATCTTGTGATCATCGACGACATCTGCAACATGCAACTCCAATATCATCTTCTCCTCCTCAATTTTTTTCAATTTTTCCTTCAAGTAATTGTTTTCTTCTTCAACTAAATTTAACCTCTCGACAATAGGGTCGGTTGGAATTTCCGGTTCACATACCTCCTAGATAAAAAAATCTATGTCACGTTGGTCGGCATAATTGTCATAAACAATAAATGAACCAAATAGTTATAAAATATAATATATACCACATCCGAATCATAGACAGGACGAGGGCCGACGGGGGCGGATACCAAAACCATCGCACTATATAATAACAAACAATAATAAAAGTAAGAAAATTAGACAAGTATCTATCTAAATCATACAAGTAAGAATTTTTTTCTTTTAGAAAGAAGATAAGAACAAGAGGCTCACCACGGTTATGCCGGCGACGAGATCGGCATGGGCGATCGACGGCGGTGAAGACGGGGACGGGACATGACAGACCGCTAAACCTAGACAAATCTTGAGGAAAATGGAGCTTGAAGGTCGAGCTTCGAGAGGAGAAAGCTTAACTAGTGTGGCTCGGGCATTTCATCAAACACCTCATGTGCATAGGAGGTGAGCTAGAGCACCACAAAGCTCTCCCCTCGCCGGCCAGAAAAAACAGAGCAGTGTGGAGTGCTCTGCTCGCCGGCGATGGGGTATATATAGCCACCTCATTGGTCCCGGTTCGTGCGTGGAACCGGGACTAAAGGCCCCCCTTCTGTCCCGGTTCAAGCCACGAACCGGAACCAATGGATGTGGGCCAGGAGCGAGGCCCATTGGTCCCGGTTCGTGCCAGGAACCGGGACAAATGGGTCCAGACGAATCGGGACCAATGCCCACGAGGCCCCGGTCGGCTCCCTGGACGCATGAACCGGGACGTATGCCCCCCATGGGTCCCGGTTCGTGACTGAACCGGGACTAATGGGCTGGGCTGGCCCGAACCAAAGCCCTGTTTTCTACTAGTGGGGATGCCATCGAAGACGACGGGGAGGGGTTCGCGGCCTTGCTCGCCGTCCACTTCATCACGATCGGACGTCGCCGAAGACGACGACACGAAGTTGTCCGCCATTCACTATGGAAGACGGAGATGCGCAGGAGCTGCCAACCACTCCAGCTTCCCCAAGGTTGTTGATGGAGCTAACATCATCAACACCTACACTAGTCAAGCTCCCGTGGCGCGCCGCTGCCGTGGCGAGGAAGACGATGAGGATTACGGGGGGCGCTCCCCTGGACTCGGTGCTTCTGGTGGTTGTTCATTTGCCGCACAAGGCAGCTATCGTCGAGGCCCCAGTGCAACAATACCATCTCAATCGTCTACTGAAAGAAAGAACCAAGCACGACAGCCTGCTCCTGATGCGTACGTATGTGCGTACACGAACCAGCGGGCGTTCCCACATGAAGATCGACAGACGGTCAACCGGTGGCCGCCGTCGGTGGCGACGGACGCCTAGGCTAACCCCGCACTTACTTCCGACTTCTTGACGAAAGGGTCATCCACACGTATCCCGCGGGCGAAGGAGGCTACAAGAAGGCGAGCACACAGGCGGGTTAACATGCACGTAAATGGCTTGTGCACATGTATGTGCCATGCACGTACCAGTTAGCTGTGGTTGACGGCAAGAAGGCCACCATCCGACGATGATGACGGCGACAACAGCGATCGTCACCATGTTGTCTATTGCACCATGCCCGGCATCATCCAAGACAGGAGCACGGAGCCTGACACCCTGTCTGCCCGTTGTCCACTTCAGCACGTCGTGGTATACCATTGAAGGCGGAGTGGCGAAGCTCGGCATGCCATCGCCTATACGCTGCAACGAACGCTCTATGAAGACTTTGGAGTCCCCGCAAATGACGCCACACCGTGAAGACAAAGCCCTACAATGGCGCCCGCATCCCGCTCGTCAAGATGGTGCCCCACCATGTTGCCGCTGCTACCCACGTCACGCTCATCGGAGGCCGGAGCCGGGAAAGGCGACGCTACCCGAAGACAAGGCGCGACGGCGAGGCGAGGCAACAAGACTTCAGCAACAACACCACTCCTCTACGATCTCGTGAGACGACGTCTTGACTACGCCGACTGTCGTGGACTCGGCGTCTGGCCGGGACGAGGCGTCGACCACACAGGCCATGCTGATGTGAGCGACGCGACGGTCATACACCGACGCATGTCTTCCACCGACAATTACTCCCGCAAGGCGTAGCCCCTTGCACACCCCGAGAAGCTACTGGTCGTCGAGAAGTTCGAGCTGAGCGCGATCCATGCTACCCCAACAACAATTCCTCCAACGCCGCCAAGACCGACGAGGCACGACGGCGAGGGCGAGCGTGGCCACCACAAAGGCCACGCTACTTGCGGCGCGTGTACCGACGAGGGCACGGGCTCTGCCGCAACCCACACACACATCACCATCATCATGCATGGAGAACGCGAAGCGAAGATGATGAAGACGACCACATAGCTCAATCGGAGGTATCCTGCGGAGCGACCCGCGGGAGTAATTAACCGGGAGCCTCCCGAGGCCCCGGGAACCAGGAGATCACACAATCGCCACAGTCAGCCTGGCCGCGCTAGTAGGCCATGGAACGCACCCCTTTTTTTAATGGGATACTGTAATTTTATTTCTCCAATGAGATTAATGAAATACATGTTTCCCGTACCTCCTTCTTTTCATGTACTACGGTACATTGGCACGCCTGCATACTCATTTTTTTTTTCTTTCCCCGGCGTATGAGAGAAACACACTCCCTTCTTCCCTTCTCCTCGGAGTTTTAGATGTTTTTCTCCTGTCAAACATTTTCATTATAGAACTTGGCTTGTATATTCCAATGATGGGCTTCCTCAAATTCTCCTAGGTCTTTGTGAGCAAGCAAGTTGGATGCACACCCACTTAGTTTCCTTTTGATCTTTCATACACTTATAGCTCTAGTGCATCTGTTGCATGGCAATCCCTACTCACTTGCATCGATATCAATTGATGGGCATCTCCATGATAGAAATATGCCCTAGAGGCAATAATAAAATGGTTATTATTATATTTTCTTAATCATGATAAATGTTTATTATTCATGCTAGAATTGTATTGACCGAAAATTTAAATACATGTGTGGATACATAAACAAATACCGTGTCCCTAGTGAGCCTCTACTAGACTAGCTCGTTGATCAAAAGATGGTTAAGGTTTCCTAACCATACACATGAGTTGTCGTTTGATAACGGGATCACATCATTAGGAGAATGATGTGATGGACAAGACCTATGATCATTCAGTTTATTGCTATTGCTTTCTTAATGTCAAATACATATTCCTTCAACTATGAGATCATGCAACTCTCGGATACCGGAGGAATGCCTTGTGTGCTATCAAACATCACAACGCAATTGGGTGATCATAAAGATGCTCTACAGGTATCTCCGAAGGTGTATGTTGAGTTGGCATGGAACGAGATTAGGATTTGTCACTCCGTTATCGGAGAGGTATCTCTGGGCCCTCTCGGTAATACACATCACGAGAAACCTTACAAGCAAAGTGACTAAGGAGTTAGTTACGAGATGATGTATTACAGAACGAGTAAAGAGACTTGCCGGTAACGAGATTGAACTAGGTATGAAGATACCGACGATCGAATCTCGGGCAAGTAACATACCGACAGACAAAGGGAATTACGTATGTTGTCATAAGGTTCGACTGATAAAGATCTTCGTAGAATATGTAGGAACCAATATGGGCATCCAGGTTCCGCTATTAGTTATTGACCGGAGAGGTGTCTCGGTCATGTCTACATCATTCTCGAACCCGTAGGGTCCACACGCTTAACGCTCGTTGATGATATAGTATTGTATGAGTTATGTGAGTTGATGACCGAATGTTGTTCGGAGTCCCAGATGAGATCACGGACATGACGAGGAGCTTTGGAATGGTCCGGAGGTAAATATTGATATATAGGACGATAGTATTTGGTCACCGGAAAGGTTTCGAAAGTACCGGGTATTTTATTGGGGTGCCGGAAGGGGTTCCAGGAGGCCACCGGCAAGCGGTGGGCCTTATGGGCCAAAAGGGGAGAAGCACACCAGCCCACAAGGGGGCTGGTATGCCCCTCCACCCGTTGCCCACGCACCAAAAAGGGAGGGAAGGAAGGGGGAGGCGCCCCAAAGGCAGCCAACTCCCCTTTCCTTCCCCCCATACACAAATATGGAAGGGGGAATTCGGCCAGGGCAGGCGCCCTAGGGCAGCCGCCGGCCACTTGGGGCGCCCTAGGGGCTGCCTCCGCCCCCCTCCACCTATATATATGAGAGGAGGGAGAGGGGCAACACACACCATGATTCCCTAGCCGTGTGCGGCGCCCCTCTCCCTCTAGTTCGTCCTCGGTCATATTTTCGTAGTGCTCGGTGAAGCCCTGTGGGGATAGTTGCATCACCACCGTCACCACGCCGTCGTGCTGCCGGAACTCATCTACTACTTCGCCCGTCTTGCTGGATCAAGAAGGCGAGGACGTCATCGAGTTGAACGTGTGCTGAACGCGGAGGTGCCGTACGTTCGGTACTTGATCGGGCGGATCATGAAGGTGTACGACTACATCAACCACATTGATAAACGCTTCCGCTTATGGTCTATGAGGGTACGTAGACACACTCTCCCCTCTCGTTGCTATGCATCTCCATGGATAGATCTTGCGTGTGCGTAGAATTTTTTTATTTTCCATGCAACGTTCCCCAACAGAGGCATCTGAGCCAGGTCTATGCGTAGATGATATGCACGAGTAGAACACAAAGAGTTGTGGACGGTGATAGTCATACTGCTTACCACCAACGTCTTATTTTGATTCGGCGGCATTGTGGGATGAAGCGGCCCGGACCAACCTTACATGTCCACGCATATGAGACCGGTTCCACCGACTGACATGCAACTTGTTTTGCATAAAGGTGGCTGGCGGGTGTCTGTTTCTCCTACTTTAGTTGAATCGAATTTGACTATGGCCAGTCCTTGAAGAAGATTAAAATAGCAAACTTGATAAATCACCCTTGTGATTTTTGTGTAGTTAAGAACGGTTCTTGCTAGAAGCCCGTAGCAGCCACGTAAAATTTGCAACAACAAAGTAGAGGACGTCTAACTTGTTTTTGCAGGGCATGTTGTGATGTGATATGGTCAAGATATGATGTGATATATATTGATGTATGAGATGATCTTGTTTTGTAATATCGACAACCGGCAGGAGCCTTAGGGTTTTCTCTTAATTATTGTATGAAATGCAAACGCCATGTAATTGCTTTACTTTATCGCTATGCGTTAGCAATAGTTGTAGAAGCAATAGTTGGTGAGACGACCCCGACGCAACGATGGAGATCAAGGTGTCGAGTCGGTGACGATGGAGATCATGACGATGCTTTAGATATGGAGATCAAAAGCACAAGATGATGATGTCCATATCATGTCACATATTTTGATTGCATGTGATGTTTATCCTTTATGCATCTTATTTTGCTTAGAACGGCGGTAGCATTATAAGATGATCCCTTCACTAAATTTCAAGATAAAAGTGTCCTCCCCGAGTATGCACCGTTGCCAAAGTTCGTCGTTTTGAAGCACCTCATGATAATCGGGTGTGATAGAATCTACGTTCACATACAATGGGTGTAAGATAGTTTTGCACATGAAAAATACTAGGGTTAAACTTGACGAGCCTAGCATGTACAGACATGGTCTCGGAACACTGGAGACCGAAAGGTCGAACGTGAGTCATATAGTAGATATGATCAACATAGAGATGTTCACCATTGATGACTATCCCATCTCACGTGATGATCGGACATGGGTTAGTTGATTTGGATCATGTATCAGTTAGATAACTTGAGGGATATTAATTTAAGTGGGAGTTCATTAGTAATTTGATTAATTGAACTTAAATTTATCATGAACTTAGTCTTAATAGTTTTTGCATATCTATGTTGTAGATCAATAGCTCGCAATATAGCTCCCCTATTTTTGATATGTTCCTAGAGAAAACTAAGTTAAAAGATGATAGTAGCAATGATGTGGACTGGGTCCGTGATCTAAGGATTATCCTCATTGCTGCACAGAAGAATTATGTCCTTGATGCACTGCTAGGTGACAGATCTATTGCAGGAGTAGATGCAGATGTTATGAACATTTGGCAAGCTTGATATGATGACTACTTAATAGTTTAGTGCGCCATGCTTTACGGCTTAGAACCGGGACTTTAAAAACGTTTTGAACGCCACAGAGCATATGAGATGTTCCAAGAGCTGAAATTGGTATTTCAGACTCATGCCCGTCAGTCCGTGTCTAGTGGTATGAGACCTCTACTTTGCCTACAAGATGGAGGAGAATAGCTCAGCCAGTGAGCATGTGCTCAGAATGTCTGGGTACTACAATCGCTTGAATCAAGTAGGAGTTAATCTTCAAGATAAGATAGTGATTGACAGAGTTCTCTAGTCACTATCACCAAGCTACTAGAACTTCATGATGAACTATAATATGCAAGGGATGACGAAAACGATTCCCGAGCTCTTCGCGATGCTGAAATCAGCGAAGGTAGAAATCAAGAAAGAGCATCAAGTGTTGATGGTTAAACAAGACCACTAGTTTCAGGAAAAAGGGCAAGGGAAAGAAAGGGAACTTCAAGAAGAATGGCAAGCAAGTTGCCACTCCCGTGAAGAAGCTCAAAGCTGGACCTAAGCCTGAAACTAAGTGCTTGTACTGCAAAGGGAATGGTCACTAGAAGCGGAACTGCCCTAAATACTTGGCGGATAAGAAGGATGGCAATATGAACAAAGGTATAATTGATATACATGTTATTGATGTGTGCCTTACTAGTATTCGTAGTAGCCCCTGGGTATTTGATACCGGTTCAGTTGCTAAGATTAGTAACTCGAAACAGAAGTTGCAGAATAAACGGAGACTAGTAAAGGGCAAGGTGACGATGGAAGTGTTTCCAAGATTGATATGATCACCATCACACACTCCCTCTACCTTCGGGATTAGTGTTAAGCCTAAATAAATGTTATTTGGTGTTTGCGTTGAGCATGAACATGATTAGACCGTGTTTATTGCAATACGGTTATTCATTTAATTCGGAGAATAATTGTTGTTCTGTTTACATGAATAAAACCTTCTATGGTCATACACGGTTTATTGAATCTCGATCGTAGTGATACACATATTCATAATATTGACGCCAAAATATGCAAAGTTGATAATGATAGTGCAACATACTTGTGGCACTGCCGTTTAGGTCATATTGGTGTAAAGCACATGAAGAAACTCCATGTGGATGGACTTTTGGAACCACTTGATTATGAATCATTTGATATTTGCGAACCATGCCTCATGGGTAAGATGACTAAAACTCCGTTCTCCGGAACAATGGAGCGAGTAATGACTTATTGGAAATAATACATACCGATGTATACGGTCCAATGAGTGTTGAGGCACGCGGCGGGTATCGCTATTTTCTAACCTTTACAGATGATTTGAGTAGGTATGGGTATATCTACTTGATGAAACACAAGTATGAAACATTTGAAAAGTTCAAAGAATTTCAGAGTGAAGTAGAGAATCATCGTAACAAGAAAATAAAGTTTTTATGATCTGATCGCGGAGGCGAATATTTGAGTTACGAGTTTGGCCTTCTTTTAAGAAAATGTGGAATTGTTTCACAACTCATGCCACCTGGAACACCACAGCGTAATGGTGTGTACGAACATCGTAACCGTACTTTATTAGATATGGTGCGTTCTATGATGTCTCTTACCAATTTGCCTTTATCATTTTGGGGTTATGCATTAGAGACAACAGCATTCATGTTAGATAGGGCACCGTCTAAATCCGTTGAGATGACACCGTATGAACTGTGGTTTGGCAAAAAACCTAAGCTGTCATTTCTTAAAAGTTTGGGGATGCGACGCTTATGTCAAAAAGGGATTCAGCCTGATAAGCTCGAACCTAAAGCGGAGAAGTGCGTCTTCATAGGATACCCGAAAGAAACTATTGGGTATACCTTCTATCACAGATCCGAAGGCAAAATCTTTGTTGCTAAGAATAGGTCCTTTCTAGAGAAGGAGTTTCTCTCAAAAGAAGTGAGTGGGAGGAAAGTAGAACTTGATGAGGTAATTGTACCTTCTCTCGAATTGGAAAGTAGTACATTAGAGAAAGCCATTCCCGTGATGCCTACACCAACCATAGAGGAAGCAAATGATGATGATCATGAAACTTCAGATCAAGTTACTACTGAACCTTGTAGGTCGACCAGAACACGTTCCACACCAGAGTGGTACAACAATCCTGTCCTGAAAGTCATGTTGTTGGACAACAACGAACCTACGAACTATGAAGAAACTATGATGATCCCAGATTCCGAAAAATGGCTTGAGGCCATGAAATCTGAGACAGGATCCATGCATGAGAACAAAGTGTGGACTTTGGTGGATTTGCCCGATGATCGGCAAGCCATAAAGAATAAATGGATTTTTAAGAGGAAGACGGATTCTGACGGTAATATCACTGTCTACAAAGCTTGACTTGTTGCAAAAGGTTTTCGACAAGTACAAGGGGTTGACTACGATGAGACTTTCTCACCCGTAGCGATGCTTAAGTCTGTCCGAATCATGTTAGCAATTACCGCATTTTATGATTATGAAATCTGGCAAATGGATGTCAAAAACCTTGCATTCCTTAACGGGTTTCTGGAGGAAGAGTTGTATATGATGCAACCGGAAGTTTTTGTCGATCCTAAAGGTGCTAACAAAGTGTGCAAGCTCCAGCGATCCATCTATGGACTGGTGCAAGCATCTCGGAGTTGGAATATATGCTTTGAGGAGGTGATCAAAGCATATAGTTTTATACAGACTTATGGTGAAGCCTGTATTTACAAGAAAGTGAGTGGAAGCTCTGTAGCATTTCTGATATTATATGTGGATGACATATTGCTGATTGGAAATGATATAGAACTTCTGGATAGCATAAAGGGATACTTGAATATGAATTTTTCAATGAAAGACCTCAATGAAGCTGCTTACATATTAGGCATCAAGATCTATAGAGATAGATCAAGACGCTTGATAAGATTTTCAATGAGTACATACCTTGACAAGATTTTGAAGGAGTTCAAAATGGATCAGTCAAAGAAGGAGTTCTAGCCTGTATTGTAAGGTGTGAAGTTGAGTAAGACTCAAAGCCCGACCACGGTAGAAGATAGAGAGAGAATGAAAGTCATTCCCTATGCCTCAGCCATAGGTTCTATAAAGTATGCCATACTGTGTACTAGACCTATTGTGTACCTTGCCATAAGTTTGGCAAGGGGGTACAATAGTGATCCAGGTGTAGATCACTGGACAACGGTCAACATTATCCTTAGTTACCTAAGAGGACTAAGGAAATATTTCTCGGTTATGGAGGTGATAAAGAGTTCGTCGTAAAGGGTTACATCGATGCAAGCTTTGACACCGATTCAGATGACTCTGAGTCTCAATCTGGATACGTATTGAAAGTGGGGAGCAATTAGCTAGAGTAGCTCCATGCAGAGCATTGTAGACATAGAAATTTGCAAAATACATACGGATCTGAATGTGACAGACCCGTTGACTAAACTTCTCTCACAAGCAAAACATGATCACACCTTAGTACTCTTTGGGTGTTAATCACATGGCGATGTGAACTAGATTATTGACTCTAGTAAACTCTTTGGGTGTTGGTCACATGGCGATGTGAACTATGGGTGTTAATCACATGGCGATGTGAACTAGATTATTGACTCTAGTGCAAGTGGGAGACTGATGAAAATATTCTCTAGAGGCAATAATAAAATGGTTATTATTATTTTTCCTTAATCATGATAAAGGTTTATTATCATGCTAGAATTGTATTGACCGGAAACTTAAATACATGTGTGGATACATAAACAAATACCGTGTCCCTAGTGAGCCTCTACTAGACTAGCTCGTTGATCAAAAGATGGTTAAGGTTTCCTAACCATAGACATGAGTTGTCGTTTGATAACGGGATCACATCATTAGGAGAATGATGTGATGGACAAGACCCATCCGTTAGCTTAGCATATGATCATTCAGTTTATTGCTATTGCTCTCTTCATGTCAAATACATATCCCTTCGACTATGAGATCATGCAACTTTCGGATACCGGAGGAATGCCTTGTGTGCTATCAAACGTCACAACGTAACTGGGTGATCATAAAGATGCTCTACGGGTATCTCTGAAGGTGTCTGTTGAGTTGGCATGGATCGAGATTAGGATTTGTCACTCCGTGTATCGGAGAGGTATCTCTGGGCCCTCTCGGTAATACACATCATGAGAAGCCTTGCAAGCAAAGTGACTAAGGAGTTAGTTACGAGATGATGTATTACAGAACGAGTAAAGAGACTTGCCGGTAACGAGATTGAACTAGGTATGAAGATACCGATGATCGAATCTCGGGCAAGTAACATACCGGCGGACAAAGGGAATTACGTATGTTGTCATAAGGTTCGACCGATAAAGATCTTCGTAGAATATGTAGGAACCAATATGGGCATCCAGGTTCTGCTATTGGTTATTGACCGGAGAGGTGTCTCGGTCATGTCTACATCATTCTTGAACCCGTAGGGTCCGCACGCTTAACGTTCGTTGACGATATAGTATTGTATGAGTTATGTGAATTGATGACCGAATGTTGTTCGGAGTCCCGGATGAGATCATGGACATGACCAGGAGCTCCGAAATGGTCCGGAGGTAAAGATTGATATATAGGACGATAGTATTTGGTCACCGGAAAGGTTTCAGAAGTACCGGGTATTTTATCGGGGTGCCGGAAGGGGTTCCGGGAGGCCACCAGCAAGCGATGGGCCTTATGGGCCAAAAGGGGAGAAGCACACCAGCCCACAAGGGGGCTGGTGCGCCCCTCCACCCCTTGTCCACGCACCAAAAAGGGAGATAAGGAAGGGGGAGGCGCCCCAAAGGTAGCCAGCCCCCCTTTCCTCCCCCCCCCCCATACACAACTATGGAAGGGGGAATTCGGCCAGGGGAGGCGCCCTACGGTAGCCGCCGACCACTTGGGGCGCCCTAGGGGCTACCTCCCCTTCCCCCTCCACCTATATATATGAGAGGAGGGAGAGGGGCAACACACACCACGATTCCCTAGCCGTGTGCGGTGCCCCTCTCCCTCTAGTTCATCCTCGGTCATATTTTCGTAGTTCTCGGTGAAGCCCTGCGGAGATAGTTGCATCACCACCGTCACCACACCGTCGTGCTGCCGGAACTCATCTACTACTTCGCCCGTCTTGCTGGATCAAGAAGGCGAGGACGTCATCGAGCTGAACGTGTGCTGAACGCGGAGGTACCGTACGTTCGGTACTTGATCGGGCGGATCATGAAGGTGTACGACTACATCAACCACATTGATAAACGCTTCCGCTTACGGCCTACGAGGGTACGTAGACACACTCTCCCCTCTCGTTGCTATGCATCTCCATGGATAGATCTTGCGTGTGCATAGAATTTTTTTTGTTTTCCATGCAACGTTCCCCAACACTCCATAGCCCATTAATTTGCCTAGTTGATGTGAGACTTTCTCCTTTTGTCCTCTCCTCACAACCTCCACCATACTCTATTCCACCTATAGTGTTATATCCATAGCTCACGCTCATGTATTGCGTGAAAGTTGAAAAAGCTTGAGAACATTAAAAGTATGAAACAATTGCTTGGCTTGTCATCGGGGTTGTGCATGATGAAATATTTTGTGTGATGAAGATAGAGCATAGCCAGACTATATGATTTTGTAGGGATAACTTTCTTTGGCCATGATATTTTGAGAAGACATGATTGCTTTATTAGTATGCTTGAAGTATTATTGTTTTTTATGTCAATATTAAACTTTTGTTTTGAATCTTATGGATCTGAACATTCATGCCACAATAAAGAAAAATTGCATTGATAAATATGTTAGGTAGCATTTCACATCAAAAATTCTATTTTTATCATTTACCTACTCGAGGACGAGCAGGAATTAAGCTTGGGGATGCTTGATACGTCTCCAACGTATCTATAATTTTTTACTGTTCCATGCTATTATATTATTTGTTTTGGATGTTTTATATGCATTAATATGCTATTTTATATTATTTTTGGGACTAACCTATTAACCTAGTGCCCGGTGCCAGTTTCGGTTTTTTTCTTGTTTTTGACTTTTACAGAAAAGGAATACCAAACGGAGTCCAAACGGAATAAAACTTTACGATGATTTTTCTTGGACCAGAAGAAACCCATGAGACTTGGAGAGGAGGCCGGAAGACCTACGAGGCGGTCACAAGCCGTGGGGGCGCGCCCCGGGGGGGAGATGTTCTTGGAGACCCTAGGGCTTGTGGGCCCCTCGGAGACCTTTCAACCCTAATCTTCGCACTATAAATCCTCAAATATTCCCCCTATACCAGAGGGCACACCAAAAATACTTTTCCGCCGCCGCAAGCTTCTGTTCCCGTGAGATCCCATCTTGGGGCCTTTTTCGGCACTCTGCCAGAGGGGGATTTGATCACGGAGGACCTCTACACCAACCTTGCTGCCCTTTCGATGATGTGTGAGTAGTTTACCACAGACCTACGGGTCCATATCTAGTAGCTAGATGGCTTCTTCTCTCTCTCTTTGATCATCAATACAATGTTCTCCTCGATGTTCTTGGAGATCTATTTGATGTAATCTTCTTTTGCGGTGCGTTTGCTGAGATCCGATGAATTGTGGATTTATGATCAGATTATCTATGAATATTATTTGAGTCTTCTCTGAACTCTTTTATGCATGATTGAGATAGCTTTGTATTCCTCTCCGATCTATCGATTTGGTTTGGCCAACTAGATTGATTTTTCTTGCAATGGAGAGGTGCTTTGTGATAGGTTCAATCTTGCGGTGTCCTCACCCAGTGATAGAAGGGGTAGCGAGGCACGTATTGTATTTGTTGCCATTATGGATAAAAAGATGGGGTTTATATCATATTACTTGAGTTTATCCCTCTACATCATGTCGTCTTGCTTAAGGCGTTACTCTGTTCTTATGAACTTAATACTCTAGATGCAGGCAGGAGTCGGTCGATGTGTGGTGTAATAGTAGTAGATGCAGAATCGTTTCGGTCTACTTGTCACGGATGTGATGCCTATATTCATGATCATTGCCTTAGATGTCTTCATAACTATGCTCTTTTCTATCAATTGCTCAACAATAATTTGTTTATCCACCATATGTTTTCTTCAAGAGAGAAGCCTCTAGTGAAACCTATGGCCCCCGGGTCTATTTTTCATCATATATTTTCAGATCTATAAACCAAAAAAACCCAAAAATACCTTGCTGCAATTTATTTATATTTACTTTATTTTACTCTTTTACTTATCTTTTATACCTATCTCTATTACATCTCACTGTTGTTCGTGACCGTGAAGGGGTTGACAACCCCTTTTTCGCGTTGTGTGCAAGTGTTTATTAGTTTGTGCAGGTGCATATATTGGAGACTTACTTGTGTCTCCTACTGGATTGATACCTTGGTTCTTAACTGAGGAAAATACTTATCTCTACTTTGCTGCATCACCCTTTCCTCTTCAAGGAAAAAATCAACGCAAGCTCAAGAAGTAGCAGGCGGCAGCGAGCAGCAGCGGCGGAAACACGCGCGGGCGAGAGCAGCAGCAGGCGAGCGTGTGCACACTGGAGGCAGAGGGCGCTGCCAGATGCGGACGAGTATGCGCGGGATCAGAGCCCCGGGTCATGGCGACCGAGGAGAGCAGGCATGGCTACGGCGACGGGTGCGTAAGGGAAATAAGGGGGAAAGGACCAACAGCTCACGGTGAACTCGAAGGCGCAGTCGAGGAAGTCGGGGGTGGTCCGTAGCGGTGGCAAACAACAGCGAGATGCGGCGACCGGACGCGGGGATGACGCACGATCCGGTGGCACGTGCCTCCGCAGCTCGATCTGTTGGCATGGGGCGGCGATGAAGGGGGCGCAGCGAGGCCCCCGGGGAATCTACCGTGGCCCAGGGAGGCCCCAGAGCATTCAGACAACGACGACGCGACACAGTGGTTTCGGTCGACGAAGAAAAATGAAGGGGGCGAACGACAGAGGGGGAGAATGGCGACCTAGGGTTTCAGGGGAGGGCGCCGGTGCCGTTTTTAACCTCGCAGGAGGCCGAGGGGTGGCCGACACGTGGCCAGGGCACGGCCATGGCGGCCAGATGCCTACCACGAGCCCCCTGCTCACTGTAGCGAGATGTAGGGGAAGACACAGGTGGGCTAGGCCGGCTCGCGGGTGGGCCATAAGTGCATAGTGTTTTTCTTCTTTTTTGTTTCTTTTTCTGCTACCGTTTTGTATTTATTTGGGCTAGTAAACGATTTTTGTTTAATGTGAAATTTGGCACATAGTTACTAGAGAATATTTTGAGCTAGTACAAAAAGTTTGAGCCCAGTTTGATTTGATTTGAATTATGTTTGAATTTAAATAAGCCACTTAGGTGTTATTGGTCCAATTCAAAAGTAGATAAGGGCATTTTGAACCTTCAAAAGATGTTGGTTTCAACATGACTTTTGCTCTGTGGATTATTAACATTAATATAAACACTTTTATTCTAGTGTTTGGTGAAATAATTTTTGGCCTTTATATTTTTAAATTTGAATTTGAACCATTTTTAAGTGTGAGATTATTTATTGTCTTTAATTTCATTATGATGATCAAGATGACATGGCAATGTTAATTTGCTTAATAGGGCATGAGGGGCTGGGGATGTCAAAAGTACATACCCTTAGCCCCGAGGATGAACTACTCACACATCACCACGAGAACAACAAGGTTGATGAAGAGGCCTCCTCCAATGGCTTTCCCCTCCGACAGAGTGCCGGAAAAGGGCTCCAGATGGGATCGTCACGAAACAGGAACTTGAGGCGACGGAAAAATTGTTCTGAGGGTACGACGAAGGGTTTCAGTATTTCTAGGAAATTGTAGCATTGGAATCACGTCAAAAGGGTGTAGGGGGCCCACAAGCCCGGGTGGCGTGGCCACCCCCTGGCCATGCCACCTGGGCTTGTTGGGCCCTCGTGATTCCTCTCAACATCTCCCGAAGCTTCTAGGGTCCTTGGTCCAGAAAAGATCGTCAAAAATTGGCATCGTGTTTGGACCTCTCTAGATATGGATTTTCTATGAAACCAAAAACAAGCAAAAAACATGAACTAGCACTAAGCACTAAATTAATAAGTTAGTCCATAAAAATAATATAAAAGTGCACCAAAACCATATATAATTGATGTTAATATAGCTTGAATACTTTATAAATTCTAGATATGTTGGAGACGTATCACATGCCGGCCCAACCCTAACTGAACGAAACTGGCGCCAGCAAGGTAGCCGGCTCACGAGGGCTTCGTCCACATGCTGGCCCCACGCGCCCACCGATGAACGCAAGCCCAAACCGAGCCCCACGCGCGAGCCGACGCTGCGATTGGGACCCGGCTCGCGCGCCTGTCGTGATCGGACCAGCCTGGTGAGGGGCGAGGACGCCGCCAGGCGGGCCCAGCTAGGCCATCGCGCTTTCATGGGTACGGGGTGACGAAGGATGCCCAATGACGATGTCCCCGAGCGCGCTGGGCTGTCCACTCGTCATGGACCGCCCAGCCGGGTCGCTGGTAGAGAAAGGATGCTCAAGGGCGCGCCCGAAGTCTCCCAATGACTGTGACCCCGGGCACGCTGGATGGTCCACCCGTCATTGTCCGGGCAGGCGGGTGAGTCCAGGCGGTCGCGCACGGGAGGGGGCGCGGCGGACACCACTCAATAATAATGGCCCCATGCGGCCGGGCGGTCCACCCGTCATGGACCCTCCAGTCGGGTCACTCGGGCACGCACCGTTCGGGCAGATCGGACGACACGAAGGCGCCTCGAGAGGCTCCCGCGGCAAGCCAACCGCAAACGGACGGCCAGGAGGCACTCTCGCCCTCGAGCGGCCCCGGGAGGCGGGTACAATAGGTACTCATGTGGTCCTTAGTATGGTGTTTTGATTCAGTATATTAACCCTTAAGTCTGCAATTCTAGATGACTAAACATGTAAATCTACACATGTGATTAATTTTAGATTAACATTTCATTAGCACTATAATCATAATACTTATTTTTTTGAAACATTGATAAATGTTTTGGTAGTTTGTAAAATTTCATCATGAAATGACGTTCGCGGAAGACGTGGTAAAAAACAAAATCGATACTCCAAAAATGCGTTTGAAAATAACATTTTCAAGCATCAATTTTCTTTTGCCACATTTTCCACAATGGCATATGGTGATGAAATTTTGTAAACTACCAAAACATTTGTCAATGTTTCACAGAAAAAAATTCAGATTTTTTAAATTTAATTACATTTTTTATACTGTTCACCGCGTCCAGATGTCACATCCTTCTCCGCTTCGGAAAGGGTAGAGGCGAAAAAGTCACCGTACTTCTCCGCTTCCTCAATTATTACGGCTCTCGACCACTCACTCTACCACCGGTGGTTTCTACGCGAGAGGCCGGCGATGACCTCGACCGCCGCCATTAACTCCGTCTCGTCATATGCTCTCTCCCCGCACGCCGCTCCCTTCAACCCCACCTCCCGACCGGCTTGCGCCCCTTTCCAGTACCGCCAAAATGGTAACCTTTTCCTTTCCCTTCCTCCAATCCCCACCTTTTTCTTGTTATTCTCCGCCTTGCTCTGATGTTCCGGTTCTTGGCTGGTCCGCGCCTTATCGGCCCTTGTGATTGCGTTACGCCGCTGGGTTAATCTAGTTGTGCTGACCAGCTTGGCAAAATATTTGACCTTCGTCCGGTTCTTGGGCGTTAGCTAGGTTTGCGGTCTGGGGTAGTAGGCCGAGAATCAGTTGATCCTAGCTGATTTGTAGTATCCGGCATACATCATTCCACCCTCTCAGTCACCACTAATTTATGACTTTATATCCATGATTATCCCCAATCGGGGCAACAATATATACTGTAGATGCTATATTTGTGTTCTTGTTCAACTGCATAACGTGCCAGTCATCTGTTTACATAGCAAAGCCATTGAGTGTGTATTGCCAATGCATAGGTGATGTTTCTAGGTCGGCGGGTGCTAGCTCTGTGGGTTATGCTGAAGAGAAGACATCAAGAGATACTCACTCAGCGTCACCAATTGCATGTGCCTTGATGAAATCAAGTGGTGCCGTTTATCCACCCTCTACACATGCCATGCACACTGGGCAGCCAAGTTCATGGTCATTAGTTTGCCTGGATGCATATCCCTCCTCACCATATGTCAGGATAACATCCAATTATAAGCAGCAAAATTCCTTGACCTCAGGAAATGGGAGCAAATGTTCAACAGTGAGGATAGAAAGGCCACCAAATAAAACATCAGAAACTAACAAAAACAGTTGTGGTGGTTCTGGAAGCAAGTTGGTTATAGCAGAAAATCCTAAGTCTAATAAAGACAGTGAAAAAGAAACATCATCCCGCAGTTTACAATTCAATGGTCCTGTCGATGGCAAGGACAATTCACAAGGTACCATGTTCTCCTCCTCGGGTCAAAAAAACATGTTCTCCTCCAAAGAGGCAAATCCCGTCTTCAGTGCAAGCCCTCTTCATATTCCAACTACTTCTGCTGATCCATGTGGTGTTTTGGCCGAGGATGTGATGCCAGATCCATCAGAATGCTCTGTTGATTCACCGTGCTATAGAGGTGCTTCAGCTTCTCGTCTGTCTCCATTTGATGTTTTTCAGACACCTGCTACCCAGTCAACTAATCAAGAATTGGAAGCTTTTGCCGTACGACAGAAACAAAGCTCTAGCACTGTTCGACATCATGAAACTCCGTCCGAGCTCCAGAGTTTGGTCACCAAGACTAACCACGACCACTGCAAATCCCAGACTGAAGCCGGTGTGTCAACGAAATCTGGGGTCACAAGTATAAAGGAGACAAAAAATTCATGTGGGAAGGAGCATGAATGTGCAAACCAGTATGCAGCAAAATGTGAACTAGAGCAGAAAGACCTTTTGAAACTGAGAGACAATTATGTGAAGCGATCTGGTCTGAATTCTGCTGCTCCGGATTTTGTACCTTCATCGATTGGGAAATCAAAAATTGGCAAAGGTTTATCTATATCTGTTGAAGTTATTTACGATAGTACCTGATGCTTGATGTTTTGAATAAGCATTTCCTTCAAATGCACAATATGCTATCTATTTGATACATTACAGGACCCTGTTCTTCAACAGGAAAGAATATATCGGGAGTTCTCAAGGCGATCGAGAATCTAACTGTGGTATTCCAGAGTAGTTATTCTGGTGATGAAATCGAGCTAGATGAAGATGACTGCATCCTCCTTGAATCAGTGATTGATAGTCTTCAGACTTGCCTTCATAAAATAAGAAAGGTGCGCTGTTTTGTTGTTGTTTTTGTTTTCAACTTCTTATTTAGCATAGACTTGTGTAATTCGAAATACTTTCAGTTGAGCATACCCGCAACCTACACCTCGCAGTTTTACTTACGTCTTGCCTTATTCAAAACTATTTTGACATTAGAGAGCAGGTGTACCAGGCTAACCTTCATTGTTTTTTTCTTATTTCCCTATTGCTTACTTCGAAGTTTGATTGCTTCCACTTACGCCCGATGTTATTGCCTGATTTGTTCTTAGGCGGAGGAACTGTAGAAACTTAAGTCATATGTAGGATAAGCAGATTATACGGTCTCTGGTTTTTGTGAATTCTATTTAATTGTTAACATTTTCCTTCTTGTCGATAAAAGAACAAAAACTATTCAGACTTACTACAGCAATATGATATTTGCAGTGACCCCATGATAATTGTGTATCTATTGTTACTAGGATCCTGTTAAGGGTGCTTCTGACAAGGCAGGGCCAAAGGCTCCACATTCTCAGACTGCAGTTTTAAAACATGACCCAGGAAAATATAATCGTAGTTACATTGCAGATGGTGAAAAGGACATAATTATTAATCATTTTGCTGGTTCTAGTCATATGCACAATGAGTTTGGAAGAAACAGCTTGACAGGGGGCCAGGTAACCTCTTCTACTCATGATAAATTACTTGTGTTGTTTCTTTCATTTGCTGAGTTGTTAAACTGTGTGCTCCAACAAGTGCAATTTTTCATAGGCGTGTTAAAAGGTCTGGCAATTTTTAGAAAATATGTGTAAAAGAATTTTTCTCCTTGCAAAAAAATTCAGGAAAATCGTAGGACTTATATGTACCTTGTGATAAGTCTAGCAGTATTGGATGCCACTCACATAGAAAATTAGTTTAACAAATTGTTTCTGTTTCACTTTATTGACAAGCAATTTATGATTGACCAGCCTGCACTCAACAATGTCCAAAAGAAGATGTCCTGTGAGGAAGAGCATCCACAGGTTCTTGTGTATAAGAATCTGTGGATTGAAGCGGAGCGTGCAAATTGTGAATTGAAGTACCAGCTGAAACACACTTGTATAAAAATAGACCTAGAGTCCAGCATGGCTCCTATTGGTGGGCGTGGGCCAAGAAAGAAATACTCCCAAGTCTCTGATTTGAGTACCGATCCAAGTAACCTGTATGGAGTTGCCTTAGCTCACCTTACTGGAGAGACATCAGGAGCAAGAAACGGTCAGTATCTTCCTGATGCTGGTGACTGCACTCGGTCAGGAGGCGAAGCTGCACTTAGCTGTTCTTCAAGCACCAAAGGGTACACTGCTCTGCCGAAGAATTTGCAGCATGGCCATGTCGTAACAGGCTTGGAAGAAACTGCCACGCATCGCCATGCGCCTCTGCCATATGGAGCTTGTCAAGGGTTGAATGGAGGCACTTTGGATGGAGTGGCTGCCCGCTCATACATCACCGGACAAGATGGCATTTTGCGTAGCAATTCAAAGTATGGATCGTCAGACTGGGAGCATGTGCTAACTGAAGAAATCGGCTGGAGCTAAACGAATCTGCCAATGGATGGTGGTACCTGTATATGAGGAAGTAGGATTGCAGGAATCCAGGGATTCTGGTTACCTTTTTGTTGCTAACTAATGCTGCTGAAAACGGCACTAGGCAAAATGGTGCGTTCCTCATCGGGCGAAAAACAGTGCCCCCCGTTATGAATCTTCTCGGAAACAATGGTTGTATAAATATGAACTTGTGATGCTACTACTAAACAATGTCTTGTTCTTTAATGTCATGGCGGGCAAAACCCTGACGGAGGGATTGTGCATCAGGATCCAGAGCCTAACGGACATGTGTGGTTGTGGTGTGTGTAGGGCCGACATGTCAGGCAGCTGTGCGCCTGTGTGTGAGGCTTTTAAGCCCCACAGCTGTAATGTGTGAAAGCAGCTAATGAAATGGATAGACTCTAAATTCGAAAATTCGTTTCTGAGCCCATGCGCAGGTCCAATTACCTTCCAATATTAAAGATACAAGCCATATGTTTAAATTTTAAAAGAATACATTGTTTAAGAAAGCTGGGCCATCCAAGAATCTTCAAATCTCAGGTGTATATACATAAAACAAGGCGATCATGCTCTCCCTTCGGGAATTAAATCTACATGATCCAGCAAAATGAACCAAAATTACAAGTATTATCCTTCACCACACAAAAAATAAGCATAATTGCCTTTTACCAATAAAGTAGCATGCATAGGTGCTTAATGCTTAATTGACAGTCTAGAAGGGCTGCTCGGCAAGCATTAACATACAACACATAATAAATTGAGTTCTGTGAAACACTGCATTGCAAGGACTGAGAAGTCAAATAGTAGTAGCTTAGATGTAAATACTGCAATTTCTTGAAAATACACTACTCGTGCAGGCTGGTAATCATGTCGTGGCAAGTAAATCACGTGGAGGGTTCGCTGTCAAGGCGAATCCTCTTGGTACCAACCTCGTCAGCAGCCGGCACCCTATTCTCCTTTGCTTCCACCGAGCACCTCTTGTAAGGTTTGAAGCCTGTCCGGCGGGATTTCATATTCAGGTGTGACAATTCAATGGGAAAGGTAGCAGCTCTTGGCCCAACCAATGTATCAAGTTCATGGTCCATAACTGCAGCACTCTTGTTGAGGTCAACCATCACTGTAGTAGCTTCGTCTTGTTCCCCCCTGGGTACCACCTTCAATCCTTCTGCTTGTGGAGGAGAAAAGCTTTGGGGAAGCTTTCCTCTACTGAACAGTTTATCGAAAGCCATACGACCCTGACAGCAGAAATGTGAATTAGAAAAGCAGTGATAGATGCTCAAGAGTAACATGGAAATGAAGTTCGGCAATGCTGGTAGACTACAACCTCTTCGGAAACTTCCTTCCATGAATCATTTGTGCTTGAAATGTTCCTAAACCTGCGGTGGTTCATGTCACCAGCTGAAGAATTACTGCAACATGCTTGCTGTGTCTTGTCGTTGCCTTGATCTTGGTTCTCAGGAACATGTTCTGCCTCTACATCACTACTTGATGGCGTGTTGGAACCACATGAAGAGCGATCCTGCTTCTTCTTGTTGCCGAAAGCATCACTTGTTTCAGCTCCTGTGGCAGGTGTTGTCTCAACTTTATCAGCTGGAGATATATTTAACTCAGTGTGGGGAGACACCTCTCCTTTTCCACTCTCGTCGGATCCAGAAGACACTACAACTATCATAGCTTCAGGTTGACCTTGCTCCTGAGCTACTTGGCATTCCTTCGGTGCGTTGTCCACTGGGCAGTTCTCTGTAGCTCGCTGAGCATCCGCTGTGGGAAAGGAAGCAGTAGGAACTGGGACAAATGGAAAAGCCATGGGGGGAGCAAAAAGAGGGAGAAGACCTTGTGTTGCCCACCATGCCGAAGCCGCAGCAACTGTAGCTGCTACCACAGAAGCCATGCTTGGAGGAGAACCAATATGTCTTCCTTGAGCATTCTCAGCAAAAATTTCTTGATTTGGACCAACAGGAATGTTGCTGTCTGCTGCTGGCCAGTATGATGCTGCAAGCCTTGCGGCTGCATGTACTGTGGGGTTTGATAACAACGTGGAAACGAGCATGTTGGAGAAGGTGGATGACATATTAACAGAAGACCTGTAGGCATCTTGGTTGCAGTGGCATTGCATCGTTGGTGCAAAGCCTGCATAGTTGTGGGTAAAGGGCTGCGCTGTGGAGCTGCTGCCAATTTTTGGATCCACGGGAAGTGTTGGATGGATGCAGTCCATGCTTCCATTAGCTCCTCCCACTTGATCACTCGTTTGATCAGGATGACTTCCTTCAGTTCCAGGGTCTGAAGCGCCAGTAGCCCCAGTCTTATTCATTTGGTAGAGTGGGGCACTTGCAGCATGTTGACCCGTGTATGTTGTCTCCACAGTATTTGGCTTCAATTGCATGTGTTTCATTGAGTTATCCAAACAATCTTCATGAGAACGGTCATAATTAGAACTGATGTGGACTCTGTTGTTCCTTTCCATTTCCTGGTCATTAATATCTTTTACATCCTTCCCCACATCAATGGAAGTAGATTTCCTTTCCATGGTTGCAATATCTTTGTTTTCTGTTTTAGTCGGTTCAATTCCCCCAGAGACACCATGATTTGAAGAGCTCTTGTTAGAGGAAGAAAATGAGGCAGATGGTGCTTCTCGAAAGATATTAATAACTTCTGAGCAACTGCCGTTTTCAGATAACTCCTTCCTTTGAAGTTTCTGAATGCAGGTGAGCTTCATGTTAAAGAAAAACAAGTATATTAATACATACATCAAGGATAGCATAGACAGAACTAAAACCAAAGCATATAATACTACAATGGTATTTACCTGAAGAGTTCCATTGCTCGCCATTTCTGCATCGCTATTGCTCAAGCTTACACTTGATTTTGGAACTTCTCTGGTGGGTGTTTCAGAACTGAGACAACCTTTTCGAGGATATGGACAGTTAGGTTTTCTTTTAGGCCGTGGTGGAGGTATGTCTATATCATGAGCTTGTCCCGGAGAAGTACCATTATTGATAGCTTCCTTTTCCAACTGCAATTTCCCAATTAGTTGGATACAGACAGATAGTGGTGATAAACTAGAATTGGGAAATTGAACTACTCCCTCCGTCCGAAAAAGCTTGTCCCTCAAATGGATGTATCTAGCATCAAGTTAGTGCTAGATACATCCATTTGAAAAACAAGCTTGGGACAAGTTTTTTCGGATGGAGGGAGTATCTATTATTGCATACAACTGTTACGGTTACTAGGTTTTCTAGTGTCCAAAAAGCTATAATCTTTGTAGTGATCAGATTTTTGCCCCATTTCACAAACTCAAACCAATCAGGAATCGGTTGGAAAATGCATGAGATTTCGCAGAGAAAGGATTATCACAATGGCAAGTTTCTTTACAGATGAGTTCCTTTAGAATAATATGAGGAGGCACTGTCTTGTGAAAGAACAATGTGCGAAAGAGGCAAATTCAGAAAGTATCAGACATGAGAAATTTTATGCTTATTAGCCAAGTTACAAATTCATTGATGCTCACATAAGCTTATCTGTATGTTGTGAAGAATCATCAGGGTTATAATCATATAAGATGGTCCGCTATGGAGGTTGGAACCATAGAAAACATGTCATGATGCATGGTGCAACAGATCTTCTGAGATCAATACTACAGAAAACAATGTGCACATGTTCCTTACTAGCGATCTCGTTAGTTATAAGAACCTAGTGTCACCCAACTAATCATCTTTCAGTTATTTTTTCTTGCTAACATCTTGATTTTTTTATCAGAATCATCAGCTTGCTCTTGAGATACAAACATTATTTAATTTAAACAATTTCACCAACAAGAATCAGAATATAACTGAAAAGGCATGGCAAATTCTAGTCAGGACATATTTTAAGTAGTTTTCCTTGATATAAGAAACGCAGACTGGTACAAAGTTTCAGTATCTGGCAATGGCAGCTTTGCTATCATTAGTTCTTACAAATTTTCACTGCATTAGAGTGCCATCCTTATGTCCACAGGAATGTTATCCTCATGGTCTCAGATTAACATGCCGAGGTTCAGCCAGAACAAGGTCAACCATGACGTCCATCATCACTGACCAATTAGGAGTGGCCGCGAGGAGATAGTGGGCTCACACCAAGAAGCGCGTTATGGCATTTGGCTAGATGCTAATATGACTGGAGTGACTACTGGTGGGATACCAAAAGAAGACAAGTAGATAACAAAACAGACCTACGTGGTTAACTGTGACAACAATTTTAAAAGGGAACTGTTATTGTGCTGATGTTCCCTGGGAGGGCATGGCAAAACAAATGTTTTTTTTTATGTCAACTTATGTTGTCGTGAGGATGGCAAATTCCTTTAGTAAGCACGGCAAATCCTGGCAAAAAACTGAACTGGGAGGATTTTCCATGCTTGTTAAAAAAATTTGCCATCCTCACAACAACATAAATTGCCATAACAAATGTTCGTTTTGCCATGGCCTCCCAGGGAACAGTCGCTGGTTATCAAAATCCTTTTACAATTTGGTCAATCTGCTCACTAAATCAGGCAACACAATGAAGGCTGGACTTCAGCCCACAGACCAGCAGCTACTAGCTACAGCTACATTGTCGCAATTACTGCTGCAATACACAAGTAGAACCAAAATACTAGTGCATCTGAAGCTTGGAATGGTCATAAGTCATCAAAACCCTTCAGAGTCCACACTTCAACAGGCTCTATTATGATAGCATTTTTTAAAAGAATTATCCTGTGCTAACAACTAATTTAGGGCCATCAGCCTTAGTGGGCACTCCACAATTTCAAGTCTCCCCTTTTCAGACTATCAAAATCATTCAACAAGCAATTGGTAACTGACGTTAGTGATGTTTTTTTTGGCCAAACAGGTGGGCACCGGTGGATATGTAGCCGGTGCCCACCCTCACCCTAAACCAGACTCTAAAACCCAATTTTCTAACAATTGGTCTGTAGTTGCCTCTAATTTATATCTTCAATTTGAAATCTGCAAAATGAAAATGAAGATTCGGAGTGCCAGAAAATAAGGCATTTTTGGGCAACCAGACTAACTGGCCGGGTTCTGAAGAAACCAGAACCGTCTGCAATGGGAATTTGGGGCAGTTCCCGTATCCTAACCCTGACAAATACAGAATTCTACAGCCTAAACCCTCAAGCGAGTGGAGGACTAAAAGAGTGGATAGTGGTTTCTTTTTCACCCGACTGGCTCTTCTCTATCCACATAAAAGGTAAGAAAAAATAGCACTGTAAAATTGTTTCTTCGATTATAGAAGAGACATCTCTCCAGCCTCAGCATCAACCGATGCACTAAGCCTTTAAACTATTGGTTAGATTGAAGGCTATCAGTTTCCACGCTGAACTTTTACGAATTTATTGGCGAGCAAATATGAGCTAAGTTGGTGGACTGAACCGTTAGTTGCGTCATTTACTATATGTACAATAGGGTAGAGCTGTCCATCCCAACAACCAACCTGCTATATCGAGCAAGGTCAGATGGTAATGGCTGGTGAGCAAAGCATGAAATTAGAGGACCCAGAAAACCATCGCGGTCAAAACGAGAAGAAAAAAAACTAGCCTTAGCCTTCTCCCTCCCCCATGGGTCTGGCAAGGAAACCTCTGAGAGGATGAGGCTACATTGTCATCATGTTGTAATATGCAACAGACTGTTGCCTTGTTGGGACAATGTAGCCTCCACCATGTGGCTGTATGCAGCCCCTAAAGAAATAGGACATGCAGCAAAGAACAGAAAGCAGAGAAGAGAGAAAGGATGAAAAAGGGAGAAAGAAGATAAATTTTGTTCATGCCATTGTGTACTTTTGCGGAACAAATATCATGATTTAGAAAATGAAATGGACTCATTTACACAATGTCGATAGTGAAACATGTTCGATGAAGTGTTTACCTACGTTGATGGGGGCTATAATGAAATGTAACAAATGTTAGCATATTTGCCATACAATTCCTAAGGAATTTCCTGTAGTTCACTCAAGTGCATTTAGATATCCTATTTCACATTATGTATTGTATTGACCCTCATATGAAAATTTAACTAGTAACATAATGTTTTCTTAGTCATATGTATGCTCAATAACAGCATGTATATGTAAAATCAATCAATGAGAGAATCAGAGTTGTTCAACATCATCTGCTCTGCAACATAACTCATTGGTTACAATCAGGAAAGACTTCCTAGCTGTTTCATCCATTTCAACATTCTTTAATTTGATCTTTTAATCAATCAACAGCGCAACAATTAGATAAAGCATGGTTCTCATGATATTCAAGGGAAACGAATCTTTCATCATGCTCAGCACTGCAGAACACAACTGTACAACGAAAGAAAGAAAGAAAATACTTCAGTAAAATAAAGACATATAAATTATGAAGCGTGTGTCTTCCATTTTATCACCAACAATAAAGATGAAACAACCCGAAAACAAAGGGTATAGCAGTAAACCAGACAAGGGTACTAGCCAATAAGATAGAAAAATAACCTTGGTGAAGAACTTCTGAGCATGGCTTCTGATTTGCACGGCCGTCTTTGTCCCAACATGCTCTGTACAACAAACCAGAAGGCGAATAAGAAAATAAAAGAAATGAGTTCATATAAAGTTATCAACAACAAAGTAATCGATATATACATATACACCACTAATAATCAGTGAGTATTTCCTTGGAAGAAATCAGTGAGTACAAGTACTAAAGGTATGACATATATGAAGATTTCACCTTCTATGCGCTGCCAAGCTCTGCCATACAGTTTGAGGGCTTCAAGGAACCGTTTGTGCTCTGCCTCGGTCCACCGCTCCCGCTGTTTTGTTATTGTGTACGGCTTTCGCACCTACAAACAACATGAAGAAAATGTTGATTCTTTCACCACAAATTAACTGGTAGGTCCAAGAGCACACTCACCTTTATCACCGTTTCCTCACCCGAAGAATTTATCTCCATCTCCAATTCCAGGGAAAATACAAAAATAAAAGGAAGTTTTGACAACTGGTCGCTTTATTACTTGGAGTTGAGGGCGTCTACAAACAACAGCGCTCCTCTTTCTGTGTCTCCAGCCAAACGCTGGACTTGACGCGAGTAGTATCTCATACCTCCCCCTAAACCTCTCTATCACACAAACACAATAAATATTTCAAATTTGTACACCCCAGCCACAAAAGGAGCAGCTAAATTAGTTGTCACAGACCAAAGAAATAATCTGAGTTCACCAGTCTACTCATAAATGAACTTCGATCATAATCAAAAGAAATAATCTAAGGAGTTCACTCACCTATTTTCTTTGACCCAATTGGTGTTAATCTGCAAAATAGTGCAACATTAAATATATATTCATCCCTTAAATAAATAAAATTACGCCCTCTCCAACATTTTAAAATATGCAGGTATTTAGAGAGCAGCAAACCTCATTTCATCCTAAACTCAGGCATGATTAATTAGGAAAACTATAAAATTCCACAGCTATAAGAATAGCTTGGTAGCGGGTTAGGGATCTAGAACTAAGTTAAGAATAAATGCCTCCTCTCCAAATGGTTATTCAGACTATCTACCGAGACTGAGGGTATGTGGATACAAATCTTGCGGAACAAATACCTCCAATCTAAGACATTGGCCCAGGTTACCGCTAGGCCTAACGACTCGCCGTTCTGGAAAGGGTTAATGAGGATGAAAGTCTCCTTTTTTCAGAGGGTAAAGTTCATCGTTGGCAATGGTAACACGACTAGATTTTGGGAGGATGCATGGTTAGGGGAGACGCCCCTAGCCTTACAATACCCCACTTTATATAATATTGTACAGCGTAAGGAAGTTTATGTTGCTACAGTATTACAGTCGGTCCCCCTTAATATACAATCCAGGAGGTCTTTGGTAGGGGAACGATGAAACTCATGGCTGCACTTGGTCCCTAGGTTGATGGAAGTTCAACTCTCTGACCAGTCAGACACCATTCACTGGAAACTTGTTACGGATGGTCGTTTCTCAGTGAAGTCTATGTATTTGGATTTAATTGATTCTGGGCCAATTCCGAGATCCCTTCACATCAGGAAGATTAAAGTTCCGCTTCGAATTAAAATCTTCATGTGGTTTGTCCACAAGGGAGTGATCTTGACGAAAGATAATTTGGTTAAGCGAAGATGGGTAGGTAGTTCTAGATGTTGTTTCTGTGACAAGGATGAAACTATACAACACCTCTTTCTTGATTGCCCATTGGCAAAACTACTATGGCGCACGATACATATAGCCTTCAATGTTACTCCTCCATCTTGCATTAACACGTTATTTGGGATGTGGCTAAATGGAGTGGAACTAAATATAGCGAGACATATTCGGATAGGGATATGTGCTTTACTTTGGGCTATATGGAACAACAGAAATGATATGATCTTTAACCGGAAAAACTTTATCAACTTTTTGCAGGTTATCTACAGAGCCACTACTTGGATCCGTACGTGGTCGTTACTCACTCATGCGGACTCCAGGGAGCTTTTGGTTATTGGGTGCAACCGTTGGGAGATGGTAGCATGGGTTATCTTCAACCGATTTGGATGGCGAGCTAATAATAGGCTAGGTGTGTAGGCATCGTAGCCTGTTGCTATTTTGCCGGCTGTGGCATCTTTTATTTTCCTTTTTTTGTTATGCTCCGTTTGTGAGCCTTTTTTGAACCTCAGACTTTGTTACATACTTCGCTTAATAATATGCTGCATGCATCATTCTGATGCAGAGGCCGGGGGCCATCCTCCTTTTCCAAAAAATAAGAATAGCTTGGTCTAACAATGCCAGGAACATCACCATTGCACTCACCTACTGAAAACCTCTATTGCAGTTGGCTCATTGCACACATGAACTGAGTCAGCGGAGTTTAGCCTTCCTCTCTTTATCTTCAACTCTAGAATCAGATTAAACTTTCAAGTACTCAGATCATGCAACCATTCCACAGAAAGAATTAGATTAGACTAAAAAAACAGTCAAAAGCATAGGGAAGATACAACGCAATAACACAAGCCACCCAATCCAGCTCACCTGCTAAGGACAAACAATTCCCATGACCTGCCAAAGCAACAAAATTCACGTAATTAGTGCTGAGGTCCTATCAACTTCCAGCTTTGAATCACAGCTCATATGAAAACTGCCAAATTTGACAATTGTTCAAGAAAAATTGACAAATATCAAAACTCTAATCAACCAAAAGCCAGAAAAATCACAGCTACCTGAATAAACTGAGCTTAGAAATTCCAGTACTTTGCTTGAATGAGTAGGAGGAAAAGAGTGGGCCGTGAATCAAACAGCAGGCAGCACAAATGCAGGGCCTCACAGCTCAAAACTGATTATGTATCCCCTTAACACTTCCTACGCCTGAAAGTTACTGAAATGAGATCAGCCAAATAGTCTTGCCAAACTCAAAAAGCAATATTTACTTGCTAGAATAGATCTAGTTTGCTGCTTTGGATACAAATCAGTTGAACTATGAAAGGGTATATAAATAACAACTCTGGAACATAAGCTAATAACCAAGCAAACTACGTGTGCATTTCTACAAAAGATGAATATGAAAACAAACTGAAGTACAAGCTCATAAAATATGTAATGATTTGCACCTTCACATGCTAACTTAATTTCCAAAAGAAACCAAAGAACAGGCCCATAAACTAGGAATGATTTACACTCAATGTACTAACCATTAGATGAGATTAGAACCTCGTCAGAAAGAAGATAACTGGAACTAAATTTGGAACTTGGTAAGTTCTGTTTCTTCTAAAGTTAACTCGGTGTTATTGGATTCAAATCAAATGTTCCTTGTTTATCATTTGATCTAGATGGTGTGGTCTCAGAAAGTAGATTAGCATTTTAGGAGCGTGAAGGCTTTCGGAGAGGCATATGGAAATTGTGAGCTGTTATTGTCGTGCAGTAGGGGAGGAGGAGAGATGGAGGGGAGCAATGGCCACAAGAGACGGAGAGAGAGTCCTTCTAGTTTCTTGCTTGATTTCACGGATTATATCACTATGTGCATGCTTTAGAATGAGAATCCTGCCTGGCCTGGGGACAAACTGTACCTACAGCAATGGCTCCGCTGCACTAGGCGAGTGCAAATACGACTCGGGATGGATACTCGCAAGGGCCTCCACGCAATCAAAGTAAGCTCCAGACACAGCCTTACCTATCAATTTTGTATATACTTGTAACGGGGGAGGTGACCTGTTATGAGGATTTAACTGAATATAGCTATTTTAGAACATTGCTCCTAAAATCCATGACAATTGCAGTGGCAGAGCAAGAAGGGCATCACATGGAGGCCTGCGTGGCAGTGACATGCTATCTCCATGCACAATGATTTAATATACCATCCCCTCCCACAAATTGTCTTCCCAAATTCAGTGACTTAGGTTGAGAAATGCAGCAAGGAGGGAATTACAGACACCGTGATGGATTTTCTTTTCTTTTCGAAAAAGGGGTTAGAACCACGGCTAGGACACCATCCTGGATGATGTTGATTGTCGAAGTTGATCAAGGAGTTGATTGTATCTGACTGGTGAATCTGACAAATCCAGTTTCTAAAATACTTTCAAATAACCCCTAACTTGTCTCCAGACATGACCCTTGCTTGCCAAGTCCAAACTACTTTTCTAACCACTGCCTTGATCCACTTGGCTACATCCGCCCCTTATCCAGCTAAGATTTTTCTCTTTTTCCCATTCATTACTCTGTTTATTCTGACCTCCATACTTTGATCGAGATATCTAACATAAGTGAACTTTTGCCAAAAGGAGCCAGACTAGTGCAGGGACATAATACTCTTTGCAATCCCATGGTAGTTCTTTTCCATGTCAGTTATTGGTTTACTAAAAAAGTTAATGTTCCATGCACTCACTTTTTTTTCAGAATTATAGAAATGTTACTCTTGGCCATGGTCTTCAAAGTAGACCATGGAGACCTGTTTAGGGTGGCCGCCCATGTCGCTTTCAGGGGGCAGCTCGAGCAAAACCCTAGCCGTTGTTACCCCCCTCTCCTCTCTCCCCACCGGTGGACGGCAGCGGTGGGCTCGCCTCCTCACTCAGCCACGCGCATGGCTACGGATATCGTGCTGTGGCAGCCCTGGACGGCGCACGCAAATGAGGTAGCTCAGGAGCCGGTTGTGGCCACGGCGCACGGCTATGGCTGGGCTGAAGCATCGACGGCGAGGTGCTGCAGTGGTGCGCGGCAAGGGCTGAGGTGCTGCAGCAGTGAGTGGCACAGCAGTGGTTCTCTGGCCTGCATTACCCGATATGCTGACCTCAGGGCCAAAGGGTGGGGTGTGCCGGCGACGATGCATGTGGGTTACATGTGTGGCGCCCCGTACGAAGTCCTGCCTAACTTCTATCAGTGTCGGCGATGAAGGAAGATCCAGCTAGTCGGATCGGCGATAGCGGTATCCTCGACTTTGTTCCTTTGTTAGAAGCATCATTTTGGAGACAGGACTTCCCTGTTCTGATGGGGCACTTGGCTTGCGCTGGAGCGGCTGGCAGGAGATCAGTGGTGGTGGCGCGTTGCTCTGATGTTGGCCGCTGCTCAGGCCATTAATTTATTTGCAAAGGCACAATGTTGCCGTCGCCAGTTCTTCCTAGACGATGCCTCCCTCAGGATTAGATGTCTCCTCCATCCACTCACCGACTCTTCTAGGCACTTATGGGTGGGAAGTACGTTGAACCGGACAACCCTGAAGACATGTCGTGCTATGGAGGTGTCCAACATCGGTCAAGAAGCGGCCTTGATACTTCAACTGTGCAAGACGTTTCCATGACGTTGTTGTCATGGCGTGAGTGGTGGCTAATCTCAGATTATCGTTATAAGTTGAAAGGTGTTGTGCTAACCGCTTGCCTGCTCTTCTATGAAATATGATACACCTTTCTATGGTGTATTCTAGAAAAAAAGGTAGACCATGGAAGTGCTTTGGTACTCCGCTTTACAAGTCTGCCATTTAAAACATTCAGGGAAGTATAGTACAAAAGCAAAACAAGATTGAAGAAGTATGTTTGGCGCTATAAAATGAAGTTTTCTGTTTTTTGCTGGATTCTACAGAAATAAAATCAAGGGGCATGGCTCTCCAGAAACTAACCAATTGTCTTTACAAACTTACTTATTTACTGGTCCAGTACCTCGACCTATTTGATGTTGTTCTTAATATTTTTTTACGATTCTGATTTAATTGACCATGTAGCAGCTAGGATATAGTAACTCCTAAAATCACCGATTGACCTCCTTTACCTCCACTAACAGTATGCCTTGGAAGGAGCATCCATGAGTGTTTTTTTTTTTGGCGAAAAGCATCCATGAGTTTATCTCCCACAATCTCAAACACGTTATTTAAGGGCAACACAGTATGCCTGCAAACAGATCTATGAGCTTACCAGGAAGCAAAACGATTAACTAATACTAATAGAAACATTTTTTTTTTGGCAACGTACCTTAATATGCATATGTTGCTTTAGGGTTCCTGGACTTTCGAAAACAAATAGTAGAATTTAAGCAGACCAAAATTTATCATAGCAAATGTATTGACATAACAACCACCAAAAAAACTATGAATTTTTTATAGCAGACAAAAAATATATTTTCTTCTTAGCACAATTCACCATAGCACCTATTTAGTCAAATTACCTCACCTGCTTAGTTAAACTAGATTAAGTTGCTCCCTTTCCAGCATAGCAAATCCAAAATTAAGTTAACTCACCTGCTTATAAACTAAATTAAGCTGTTCTCTCCCTGCATAGCAAACTCAGAAGCCTAACTTACACACGTTCTTTTTAAACAACTTCAGAGCACCAACAACACCATATTAGATCAAAGATCTGATAAAAGCACGCCTCAAACCCATGACAGCAAAAAAAGTCAGATAAAAAACCCACGTACCTAACTTCTTAACTAGTCAACCATACAGTTTTCTAGCTGCAAGAAGTTGAACCATGGAATCACTATTAATTTTATTCCTAATATAACCATACTAAAATGGACAGGACTAACTAGAGCAAGAAAAGGGCACAGAAGACGGGCTAGAGCAAGAAAATAATCACTGGACGACACAGCAGACCGGGTAGAAGAAGCCAAACTCAGATGTGATGCCATTAAGCAAAGGGTATAAATGATCTGATCCGAAATCCCCCCCCCCCCCCCCCCCCCCCCCCCCCCCCCCCCTCTCCAACAGCAGAGCTTTCAGTGAACAGGTGCAGTTCAACCGCTCAGAAGTCTGAGCTTTTGCACCATGATCATTGGAGGAGAGCAACGCGAAATCAAAAACTGCAACTACAGAGACCGACCAGGCACACACACAAAAAAGCGTGGGCTCATTTGCTGCACAGTTTTCAGTCGACAAACTAGCACACCTAAGAACGGACGTGCGAGAGGAGAGTATATATTAATCGCGTCGCGTCCAGTGGAAGCACAAATTTCTGGAACTTGTATGGTTGTTAGTTCTAGTTACCTCGGGCGAGCAGCAAGCTAACCCCGGTCGCCACGTCGCCCGCCCAGCCCGCCCTCCGCGCGGCGGCCTGCACCAAGCCATCCCCGTGCACAAAATCAAATCAACAACCCAGCGGTTCATCATGCAAAACGGAATCTCCGCCCCGATCCCTGCCACCCACCTCAAGCGACCGCCGCACCGGGCGCAGCGGCTCCTCTCTCTGCCGCCACCGGCCGATGCTTCCGGACGAAGCTTCCCGGCCAACTCCTCCGCTTTGGGGATCTAGCTAGGCCAGCAGCGGGAGGAACAAGCGTGCGTGCGTGCGCGCGCGAGTGACGAAGGAAGGGAAGGGTCGAGATGTCGGGTACTCGGGTGCGGGGCTCGCTGTATGCTGCGGGTCGTGGAGGTGTGTTTGTGGCCGGGGGCTGTGGGGGTCGCTCTCGCCGCCGCGAGAAATCTCAGCCACTATCTTTACTTGTGGGTTTCTAGGCCTCCTCCGAGGCTATCTTCCTGCGGCACCCTCGTAAAATCCCTGGAATCGCAAACCACCGCATTTTATGTTGCGTACTAAGTACTGGCTTTCTTTCTCACGGGAGAAAAAAAGAAATAAAGGGTCAATTATTCTGGACCTTCCATATGCTTTACAAAAATATTAGAAACTGGATGATGCCCCGCGCGGTACCTCAGGAATCTTGGTAACAGAAATGCGTAAATAGTTCCTAAAAGACTTCTAAAACTAATGGAAAGAAGATGTAATCTAAAAAATACAAAAATACAAAGTGTATAAAAACAAATTAAATTACGGTTAAAATAATGTCATTTCTAACAAAACAAAAATATGAAGGGTCAACTACATACATACGCTGCAATCGCCCAACACATATATTGCCAGTATAAAATCTAATACAAAAAATAACGTGTGAATAATTAACATGCATGAATTTATGATATGACAGCGTTGCATGCATAGAGTAATGCAAAAAAAAAAAGTTTCATGACTTGCATGCATGACTTACTTATGTGGCAAGGTTAGAAAAATAGGTAGTGCGTTGTAGCTATTTAATAATAGAAGATGTACAAGACAACAGGGGTTATTTTTAAGGAAAATATATAGATGCGCTATGTGGGTTTTGTACCGTAGTCATTTGGACGGCATATTGGCCCGGCAACAAAGTCTCAACTACTTAGTTTTTATCTAGATGGGAAGAAATTCTTGTATTTGACTAGCAAGAAATAGTGCCCGCTATTTTGACAACCACTCTTGATTGGTTGCAATAATATTGACTAATTCCCTCAACTAGTGTACGATTTAATTAGCATTGATCCTACGTGGAACTATTACGAAATGGCTTTTGCAATTTTGATCTAACTATTCTCTCGAAATAGGCTTTCGCCCCGCTTTATATATAAAGCACCAACAAACAAAGTACACGACCGGACAATACAATATGGTGGGGAGACCCACTAACAAAACAGATCAAAAGATAAACATGAAACTAGAACAACCAAACACCTAGCCTAGGGCCGACCAAAGACAACTGAGCCCCACGACAACGCCCCCAAGAGGGTAACGATGCGAAGCGACGCCGCTACCGAGTCCAAACAGACAGACTAGAGTTTCCACCCGGAGCCCTGGCACACGGACGAGATCCACGACAACGTCTTTAAGAAGCAAGTGGCACCCTCGGGCACCGCCGTCGCCGGCGCCATGAACGCAAAGCTTTCGCTTGGACACTCGTCACCGCCACAGGAAGGGTCTTGGCCACCACCGCAAGGGTAAGCTCATCCACACCAGATCTGGGTACTGCCAGGCAGACCAGGGCCTCCAGCCACAACACCCCTTGCCACCCAGACGGCTAAGAGGTGTGCTCACCACCGCCACCACGTAGCCTGACGGAAAGCCAACCGTGGGGCCCGCCATCCAGGACCGCTGCCCCGGCATCCATGCCCCCAGGTGCAACCAACCATCCACATCACGACCAGCCAACCACGATAGTAGGAGCGAAAGGGAACTCCTTTCACCCCTAGCCCGACATCAGCCGCCGAGCCTGGGTCGGTGCCCCCACCATAGGGAGCTCTCACCCTCGCATCCCCCGTTACTAGCATCGAGGATGCTGATTACGGCCTGGCACACGGTGCTAAAAAGAGAACAGAGTGATTTCTAAACTTTGAAGAGTATTATCGAGGACCTAGTTCACAAACATTCTATTAGTTTGCGCATTGATCAAGATGAGAACATTATTGTATTCTTCATATGTATGTGGCGAACGGTATGAATATAGGGCCGAAACTGAACAACTCGCGACGCGTTTGATGGTGATTGTGCTTGCAGCCGAGGTTGAGACTTGGACCGAGATGACCAGCTTAATTTTTTGAAATATACTTTGTTATGCTATAGTTATAAGGTTGCTCATGCTAAAGGTATGTTACATCCCGGCTTAATAGGAATGATAGATTACTCATATAAAAAAAGGTGCACCTTCTTTCTTGGGAGCCCATCCGAAAGGAATTTCAAAGTTATGTGTGTCCGGCTTGGAGCAATTTGAGGATGGGTGGCTGACTGGGAAATACTCTCTCTGTCCCAAAATAAGTGACTCAACTTTGCACTAATTTGTACTAAACTTAGTACAAAGTTGAGTCACTTATTTTGGGACGAAGACAGTAGTTCTTAGGTGCGCGTGAGAGAGGACAAAGTGTGAAGGAAATAGTAGTGTTGGTCTGTGGGTCCAGTCTAGATCCCACGCGCGACGGCCAAGAAACGATGGGTTTGGTCGGGGTGTTACAATCGGTATCAGAGTTGACCATCGCGGTTACATGGGCATGTGCGGGTTAGTGATGCATACATGATGCACATGTGGATGCTGGCACTGGCACGCGCCGATGTGTGCTAAGAGGGAACGTTCCTGTTGGGTTGACGGGGACGTCAGTGTCTTTGAGGGACTGTGTATGTGACATCTCGGGTTAATAGGAATGATAGACTACTCATATTAACAAGGTACACCTTCGTTTTCAGGAGCCCATCAGAAAGGAACCTCAAAGTTAAGCGTGCTCTGCTTAGAGCAAATTGAGAATGATTGACCAACTGGGAAGTTGTTCTTAGGTGCACATGAGCAAGCATAAAGTGCGCAGAAAAGACTAGTGTTGGCCCTGTGTGGCCAATCTATATCCCAGGTGCAATGGCCAGAAAATGGTGGGTTTAATTGGGGTGTTGCAATTGGTATCAGAGCCGACCATCGCGGTTACACAGCATGCACGGGTCAGTGATGCATACGTGGGGCGTATGTGGATGCTGGCACTGGCACGCACAGACATGTGCTAAGAGGGAACTTTCCTGCTGGGTCGACGGGGATGTCGGTTCCTTTAGGGAGGGTGTATGTGACATCCCAGCTTAATAGGAATGATAGACTAATCATATCAATAAGGTGCACCTTCTTATTTGGAGTCCATCCGAAAGGAACCTCAAAGTTAAGTTTGCTTAGCTTGGAGCAATTGGAGCATGGCTGACCGACTGGGAAGTTGTTCCCAGGTGCGCAGGAAAGACTAGTGTTGATCTGTGGGGCCAGCCTAGATCCCATACGCAATGGCCAGAACCGGTGGGTTTGGTTGGGGCATTACAAGTTACTTAGCTCATTGTGCTATAGTTACCAAGCAACTCATGCCAAAGTTACCAGACTGCTCATGCTAAAGTTACGAGACTATCCATTCTAAAGTTAGCATACTACTCAGGCTAGAATTATCAGTCCGCCCTGATATGGTAGAAATGTTGTGTATGCACCAGTGGCGGAGCTTGGAAGAAAAAGTTGGGCGGACCAGCTCAAAGGAGAGCACAAATATCGAGTCTGCAACTACCCTAGTTCCTTAGTTTTTGAGTTTTTCATTGTTGCTTTTTTGTAAGCTCTTTGGCCTACATGAGCATCGCATCTGGTTCGGTCATTGCTAGGAGCCCGCCTCTTGTTGGTTTTTAATGCATGGGCATGTTGGTCGTTTACTTATACACATACCATGTTGGTGATCCCAGCAGATGACTCTGGCGATTTTGCTTTCCATAAAGAAAAGGAGAGGTTGGCTCTGTGATTTTTAGAATGTAAAGAACAGTTGAGCGAAAAAATCAGGCTACGAAATAGCAAAATCAAAATTTGGAGAATAAATAAGATCACCTGTATTCAGACTCACAATTGCAAGCAACTGGAGATTATGTGCTTGATTGCTTGTTGCCTAGGACGTTGGTTGGCCGCTAGCCACCGTGACGCTACTCATGCCTGCTTGCGGGACCTCTGGCGGTCTAGCATGTGCCTGTACGGTGAGTCGCAAGTCACAAATCCCTCCTAGTTTTCCAACACGGATCTGCATGAGATGCCTTGGGCGCTGGGCGACAACTGCTCCGTGATGTGTGCCTCGACCGCTGCTAAACCTACACGAGCAGAAGTAGTCGCATCTCGTTACGGGTCGCCAGCCACGAGCCCACGACTACCAGGTACTGCACCTCCTTGTACGCTATTGGATGGCTTTGGATCGAACGTGAAGGGGGTGACTGGCTACAAAGCATATATATTAAGGAGTTGGCCAAAATCCTGGGCGGGCCATGGCCCAGGTCTGCCCCAACAAAGCTCTGCCCCTGGTATGCACCATGCTGCTCATTATAAAGTTACCAAGACACCTATGTTAAACTTATAAGGCTACTAACGCTATACTTAGCAGGCTGCTCCTATCATAGTTACCAAACTACTAAAACTATAGTTATCGACCTTGTTAGTATGTAGTTACTGTCTTATCGACATAGCAATTCTGAAGTTATCGGGTTGTTCATACTATAGTTATTATGTTGCTAATGCTAAAGTTATCAGATTGCTCATGTTATAGTTACGAGAAAACTAATTTTAAAGTTACCAGGACTCGTGCTATAGTTATCAACATGGCTATTACGTAGTTACCATCATAACAATTATGAAGTTATCAGACTACTTATGCTCTATTTACGAGGCTGCTAATGCTGAAGTTACTAGGATGATCATGTTATAGTTATTAGGTTGTTCATGATGTAGTTGCCAAGCTGATGATGCTAAGGTTATCAGGCTGCTCATGTTGAAGTTATCACGCTGCACGTGCTAAAGTTATCAGGCTGTCCATGCTAATGTTGCCAACATTAGACAATTGTAGTTGACGGCTGCCATGCAATAGTTACCAACATGTCAGCTATGTAGTTACCTAGCCGCCCATGTGATAGTTACCAGCACGAGGCAACTATATCTACTAGTTGCACATGCTACAATTATCAAGTGTGTTAGATCGCAGTCACAACCATATAAGTGATGTTGTTACATGTGTGGTTGCAGAGAGGTCTAGTTTTGGAATCGATAATTATCAATGAGTTGTCTGATACCCCACGTAATTTTTTTATGATAATGGCATATGAACAGTATTGGTAACTCTTATAGTATCGCGTGATAACTTTTAACCTGAAAAAAAATTGCCAGAACATACCAACATGTGATATAGTTTTGAAGGTCTCCTTACGATGGATTTAATGATTTAACAGTGAAAATGATTTTGAATCGAATCGACGGTTTAAGCTACAAAATATTTTGAATTTTTCGAATATGAAAGAATCTAGGCCTACATCATTTTTTTTCCTTTTTTGCATGCATGCAAGAGGGCAATGGAGTGCACATGGGGAGGATTCATTCGGGTTTTGTCGGAAACCGGGCTCTGGGAATCCAAAGGTTCGAACACTGGGGTGTGCTCGTTCCTACCACCCCGTCTTTCCCTGCAGCTAACCACAGCGAGGCTATGGCGAGAGCGAGCTAGCGGGAGCAGACCGGTGACACAACGGTTACCCAGGTTCAGGCCACCTTGCGGTGTAAAACCCTACTCCTGCTTGGTTGCGATTGCTCTGGCGAGAGGTAGAGAGTACAAGGGTTTCCGTCCTCCACTACAGCGGCTCCCTCCCCCCTTTTTATATCTGCCTTGGTCCTTTTCCCCCGAAAACATTGGCGGGAAGGGTTGTCACACAACGGCAAGTTTGAAGGGGGACAGGGGCACAGTTTATCCTGGCAAAAGGTGGTCTTCGCCTGCAAAGCCACCATCCATGACGCGCAGGTGGGCTCGGGGATGGCCTCCGCCCTGCGCGCCCATCGTCTTGGTCTTCTTTCACCGACCAGGCAACCTTTGGGGGGTTGCTTTGGGAGTTGGACTGTTGGCCCTGCTCCCTTAGCACAAAAGGGGAAATCCTCTTCGTCCGCGCCTGCTGGCACGGCCTCTGCCACCGTTCGTCACCGCGCGCGTCACCCATGTGCTGGGCATGAGATCGCGCGAACGAGCCGAGCAGCACCTGGCTCACACGCCCCAGGGAGGGTGCCTCGGGAGGCAACCTCAGGAGGATGCCTCGCGAGGACTCTCGGTGAAGCCGCTGAGTCTGCTCGAGATGCCCGCTCCCTGAGGAGGGGTCTCATGAGGCTGGGCCCTCATGAGGGGTCTTGCTCATGGCGCCCACTGTTGGGCTACTCGTTGGGCTGCTGCCATGCGCCGCGTCCTGGGCCGAAGGCAGACAGGCCTGGATACCCTGGGTTCCACGGGCCCGACAGTAGCCCCCGGGCCCGTGGCACGCACGCCTCCGCCTATTAGGGGGCGAAACAACGCGGGCCCTAACCGCCTGCAGGCCAGGCGTGACGCGTGGCGCATGATGGAATGGGGGACGCCCCCACTTCTTCACGATGCCTCGGCGACCGCTCGGGCTGACATAAAGCCTGCCCGCGCGCGGCGCGAGGCCATCATTGCTTTCCTTGCTCGCATCCTATCTCCCAGCACTTGTCGAAGGCGAAGAGGCGTGGACCGCTCCTTCCTCGAGCACTATAAAGACGAGGGGGAGGACTTCCTCGCCCATCTTCTTCCTCCAAGTCCTCCCTCCTGCTCCACGATCCAAGAAGATCTCCGTGACGATGGTGAGGGGAAGAGGCCACGCTCGCGCACCTGCTGCACCGCCCGGGGTGCCACCCCGGGGTCATGGGCGCTCTCCGGCGGGTGCCGACGCCGATCCCAGCGGCCATGGGAGGGGCGCCATTCGCGGGCGCCGGCACGAAGGGCGAGGCACCCACGGCCGTGGTGGCCGAGGCGGCGCGGCCGCCCTACCTCCCGAGGCGGGGAGCCACTCAGCTGAGGCGGCCTGTGAGTTCATCGTGAACATGCACCGCCGGCCTTGCACCTGGCTCCGGCATCCAGACTCCTTAGCGGAGGCGATGGCGGACCGCGCGCCATTGGGCATGTGGGTGCAGGCAGACGTCTGCTGCAACGACCCCTCCTGGGTGGTGACGGAGTTCACCCCCACGGGCTTCATGCTCTTGAGGCAGGGGTGGAAGTCGTTCGCCCTCATCTGTGGCCTAAAATGGGTCCATGTCCTCCAATTCAAGTACGACGGGGCCGCCACGCTCTTCGTGAAGATCTTCGGGGTCACCGGCAGCCGTCTGAAGTGCGGCATGGAGAGTGAGGATGACAGCTACAACGGCTCCTCTAGCGACAGCGATGCGGCCCCCTCCGGAGGGAGCGGGAGTGGCGACGGCTCCCCCCATGTCAAGAGTGAAGATGAAGACTCCGACTAGGGTGAGGTCGCCGCCCGAGCTGGAGTCCTGAGGATGGTCGCACCCCGCCTTAAGCTTCCTTCTTCATTTTCTCCTTTTTCCTGCACTGGATCGACGTAGGTGATTCGACACAAGGGGAGCCAAAGAATATTCGCGAGTATTAGCAGTTGAGTTGTCAATTCAACCACACCTGAAAGACTTAATATCTGGAGCAAAGTATTTAGTAGCAAAGTAGTATGATAGTAACAGTAACAGTAGCAGTTTTGTAGTGATTGCAACAGTAGCAACAACGAAAGTAACTTAGCAAAGATCAATATGTGAAAAGCTCGTAGGCATTGGATCAGTGATGGATAATTGTGTTGGATAATATTCATCATGTAGCAGTTATAACCTATGGTGACACAGAACTAGCTCCAATTCATCAATATATGTAGGCATGTATTCCGTATATAGTCATACGTGCTTATGGAAAAGAACTTGCATGACATCTTTTGTCCTACCCTCCCGTGGCAGCGGGGTCCATAAGGAAACTAAGGGATATTAAGGCCTCCTTTTAATAGAGAACCGGAACAAAGCATTAGCACTTAGTGAATACATGAACTCCTCAAACTACGGTAATCACCGGAAAGAAACCCAATTATTGTCACCTTGGGGTATGCGGATCATAACACGTAATAGGTGTCTACAACTTGCAAGATAGGATCAAGAACTCACATATATTCATGAAAACATAATAGGTTCAAATCTGAAATCATGGCACTCGGGCCCTAGTGACAAGCATTAAGCATAGCAAAGTCATAGCAACATCAATCTCAGAACATAGTGGATACTAGGGATCAAACCCTAACAAAACTAACTCGATTACATGATAAATCTCATCCAACCCATCACCGTCCAGCAAGCCTATGATGGAATTACTCACTCCCGGCAGTGAGCATCATGAAATTGGTGATGGAGGAAGGTTGATGATGACGACAGCGACGGATTCCACCCTCCGGAGCCCCGAACGGACTCCAGATCAGCCCTCCCGATGAAGAACAGGAGTTGGCAGCGGCTCCATATCATGAAACACGATGAATTCTTCTCTCCGATTTTTTTCTCCGCGAATAGGTATATATGGAGTTGGAGTTAGGGTTGTAGACGGTCCAGGGAGCCAACAAGCCTGCAGGGCGCGCCCTGGGGGGGTGGGTGGGCACGCCCTCAGGGCTTGTGGCCCCCCTCTGGTATCTTTTTCTGCCAGTATTTTTTATATATTCCAGAAATATTCTCCGTAAATTTTCAGGTCAATCCGAGAACTTTGATTTCTGCACAAAAATAACACAATGGCAATTCTGCTGAAAACAACGCCAGTCTGGGTTAGTTTCATTCAAATCATGCAAATTAAAGTCTAAAACAAGGGCAAAAGAGTTTGGAAAAGTAGATACGATGGAGACGTATCAACTCCCCCAAGCTTAACCCATTGCTTGTCCTCAAGCAATTCAGTTGACAAACTGAAAGTGACAAAGAAAAACTTTTACAAACTCTGTTTGATCTTGTTGTTGCAAATATGTCTAACCAATGTTCAGGTTTTCAGCAAAGATTATGAACTAGCCATAGTCACAATAACACTTAGGTCTCACACTTACTCATATCAATGTCATAATCAACTAGCAAGCAATAATAAGATGTCTCAGATGACAACACTTTTTCAAAACAATCATGATATAATATGACATAATGGTATCTCGCTAGCCCTTTCTGAGACCACAAAACATAAATGCAGAGCACTCCTAAAGATCAAGGACTGACTGGACATTGTAATTCATGGCAAAAGAGATCCAGTCACAGTCATACTCAATATCGAATAAAAACAAAGCATGTAAATAACAATGGTGCTCTCCAGCTGGTGCTTTTATAAGAAGATGATGGCTCAACAATAAAAGTAAATAGATAGGCCCTTCGCAGAGGGAAGCAGGGATTTGCAGAGGTGCCAGAGCTCGAAGCTTTTAAAACAGAGATGAATATAATTTTGAGCGGTATGCTTTCATTGTCAACATAACAATCAAGAGATCTCACTATCTTCCATGCTAGACACATTATAGGCAGTTCCCAAACAGAATGGTAAAGTTTTTACTCCCCCTCCACCAACAAGCATACTCCACGGCTAGTCGAATCCACGGGTACCATCCATACCAACAACAGTCCTAGGGGAGTTCTGTTTCATTATTATATTTTGATTTTGATTTTGATCATGGAACTGGGCATCCCAATTACCAGCCACTTTCTCGTGAATGAAAAGTGAATAAACACTCATCGTGAGAATAACCCACCTGGCATGGAAGATACTGACAGCCCCCAGTCGCTACATGAGCGATTCGGGCATACAAAATAGATTATTATTTGAAGGTTTAGAGTTTGGCAATTGCAAATCTACTTGGAACGACAGGTAAATACCGCATATAGGTAGGTATGGTGGACTCATATGGAACAACTTTGGGTTTAATGAAGTGGATGCACAAGCAGTATTCCTTCTTAGTACAAGTGAAGGCTAGCAAAAAGATTGAGGAGCGACCAACTAGAGAGCGACAACGGTCATAAACATGCATTGAGATCAATCAACATTGGGTACAAGCATGAGTAGGATATAAATCACCATGAACATAAATATCGTAGAGGCTATGTTGTTTTTGATTCAACTACATGCGTGAACATGTGCCAAGTCAAGCCACTTGAATCATTCAAAGGAGGATACCATCCTATCATACTACATCATAACCATTCTAAATGCATGTTGGCACACAAGATAAACCATTATCCACTCCCAGCTAATTAAGCATGGCATGAGTAACTATAATCTCTAATTGTCATTGCAAACTTGTTTCATTCATAATAGGCTGAATCAGGAACGATGAGCTAATCATATTTACAAAAACAAAATAGGTCGAGTTCATACCAGCTTTTCTTCATTTCATCAAATATCGTCATTATTGCCTTTCACTTGCATGACCAAATGATGTGAATAATAATAAGAGTGCACGTGCCGTGGACTAAGCTGGAATCTGCAAACATTTATTCAAAGGAGAAGACAAGGTAATATGGGCTCTTTGTTAGATCAACAATAATGCATATGAGAGCCACTCAACATTTTCATCGTGGTCTTCTCCTTACGACCCAAAGAAAAGGAAAAGAATTTCAAAGAAACACACTGAAATATTTTTGGAGTTTTTGCTTTTCTGAAGGAAGTAAAACGAGAAAAACTATTTACACGGGAAAGCTCCCAACAGGTAAAAGAAGAACGAGAAATCTTTTTGGGTTTTCTTTTAATACTACAACTAATTAAACTAGAAAGAAAAACTGAAAAGAAGTGAGAAATATTTTGGGGTTTTATCAAAGTTTTTCAAACACACAAGAAGAAAGCAAGAAAAATAAACTAACATGGATAATACAATGAAAAAGGATGAACACCGACAACTGGAATGAATGTGTGATACATGAATGTAATGTCGGTGAGAGATACGTACTCCCCCAAGCTTAGGCTTTTGGCTTAAGTTGGTCTATGGCCACGGCTGGCCAGGATGATGTCCAAAGTCATAGTTGGGGTTGAACTGGATTGCGCCGCTACTGCTTGGACGGCTGCCTCATTGAGGCGAGCGGTCTCCCTAGCTCTCTCGTACTCGTCTGCCTCCTCTCTAAGTATGAAATATCTTCGTTTTACCTGAAAGTCAAAGAAGGTAGGAGCGGGAAGCGTAACATAGACGACGCGCTGCATGTCAAAGATTAGTCTGTATTGAAAAGGCAACTCGCCCTCTCAAGAAACTGGAAGCGTTCCATAGCATTATAATCAAGGAAAGCAGGTGGCAACTGCATATCATTTTCTTTTATTGGAACCCCAAGATAATGAGCTAAACGAGTGGCATAAATTCCACCAAAGAAGTCTCCAATTAAGGCATTATTATGTAACCGCCTTGCAATGATAGCCCCTAAGTTAATTGTTTATCGTTCATTACCGCGCTCTTGAGGATACTCAGATCGGAAGCGCAAAGGTGGCTATGTTCATGCTTACCATTAATGCATCTACCTATAAAGAGAGCAAAATAATGTAATGCAGGAAAGTGAATGCTCCCTATAGTAGCTTGTGTTATGGTTTTGGTTTCACCTACAGTAATGCTAGCAAGGAACTCAATGCAATCAGATTTACGAGGTTTAGTATATATGCCCCATTGCGGAATTTTGCATGCATCATTAAATTCTTCAATGTCCATGCTAAATGATTTATCATATAGATCAAATAAAACCGAATGTGCATTGTGATGGACCGAATACTTAAATCTCCGCACAAAGGAATCAGTAAGGTTGTAGTACTGCAAACACTTATCTGCCACGAAGTCCGTTAGGTCCGTGTTATGCACGTACATATCAAATTCTTCCTTGAAACTTGCACGAGTCATGAAGTGATCCGACGGCCATTCTCAAGGCCGCACTAGAGCTTCCCGCGGTGGTTCAAGGTCCGGCTCACGTATCGCGAGCCTTGGGGATTTCTTCTTCGAGGAACCACCTTGGAACATTTTCCTAAACATTTTCTTCCTCTGAAAAAATTCTAAATTTTTTTAGTGACTCAAAATAAAAGTGAACCAAACTCAACAAAATTAATAGCAGCTACTCCCACAAGTGTGTAGAGGCTATATCATGCAACAAAACTACTTTAGACCATATAAATTTGACATGCAAGATCAAGAACATGGTCACCAAAGCAGCAAAAATTTGCAATATATCAAGCACTATAGCAAAAACTAATTGGACCAACGGAGGAGTCACATACCGATGAACAATCCCCCAAAACAGTTTTGGAAATGGAGCTCTTAGCAAGGAGATCGAAAATGGCAGCAAGATGAGAAAGAACATGGGTTTCAGCAAAGGAGTGATTTTTTCTGGAGGAAGACAAAGTGGATGGGTGGCTGGAATAAGTGAGGGGGCCTACATGGGCCCCACAAGCCACCTAGGCGCACCCAGGGGGGTGGGCGCGCCCTGTGAGCTTGTGGCTCACAGGTGCACCCCCTAGGGTGTGTTCAGTGCCAAAATTTTTAAAATATTGCATAAAAAATAATACTAAATTTTCCCCTGGGGTGTGTTCAGTGCCAGTTTTTTTCAAATATTGCATAAAAAATCATACTAAATTTTCAGGGCATTTGGAGAACTTTTATTTTCTGGTCATTTTTTATTGCATGGATAATTCAGAAAACAGTAAAATAATAGCATTTCTACTTTATTAATTCTAAATAACAGAAAGTAAAAAGTGGGTACAGAAAGTTGTGTTTACTAAATTCATCCATCTCATGCCCGTCAAAAGGAATCCATTAGCAAGGTTGATCAAGTCTTATTAACAAACTTCTTCCGAATGACATGAAACCGGAGAATCTTCGTATAGCACTAGGTTACCTCAACGGAGATATGCATGTCCCCAATAATAAGAATATCATATTTATTTTTTACAGTAGGAATAGGGAATTCAAAACCTCCAATAGTAATTGTTGAAATTTTTCCAATAGAATTGATACTATTCACTTGAGGTTGTTTCTTCGGAAAGTGCATCGTATGCTCATTACCATTAACACGAAAAGTGACATTGCCCTTATTGCAATCAATAACAGCCCCTGCAATATTCAAAAAGGGTCTACCAAGGATGATTGACATACTGTCGTCCTCGGGTATATCAAGAATAACAAAGTCCGTTAAGATAGTAACATTTGCAACTATGACAGGCACATCCTCACAAATACCGATGGGTATAGCAGTTGATTTATCATCCAATTGTAAAGAAATTTTAGTGGGTGTCAGCTTATTCAAGTCAAGTCTATGATATAAAGCGAAAGGCATAACACTAACACCGGCTCCTAGATCACATAAAGCAGTTTTAACATAGTTTCTTTTAATGGAGCATGGTATAGTTGGTATTCCTGGATCTCCTAGCTTCTTTGGTATTCCACCTTTAAATGTATAATTGGCAAGCATGGTGGAAATTTCAGCTTCTGGTATCTTTCTTTTATTAGTAACAATATCCTTCATATACTTAGCATAAGGAGACATTTTCAAAATATCAGTCAAACGCAAGCGCAAAAAGACAGGCCTAAGCATTTCAACAAAGCGCTCAAATTCTTCACCATCATTATTCTTTGAAGCTTTAGGAGGAAAGGGCATGGGTTTCTGAACCCATGGCTCTCTTTCTTTACCATATTTTCTAGCAATGAAGTCTCTCTTATCATATCTTTTATTCTTAGGTTGTGGGTTATCAAGATCAACATCAGGTTCTATCTCCACATCATTATCATTACTAGGTTGAGCATCAACATGAACATCATCATTATCATTATTACTAGGTTCATGTTCATCGCCAGATTGTGTCTCACCATCAGAAATAGAAATATCATTTGGATTCTTTGGTATGTCTATAATAGGTTCGCTAGAAGCATGCAAAGTCCTATCAACATTCTTTTTATTTTTAGAAGGACTAGGTGCATCAGTATTAATTCTCTGAGAATCTTGCTCAATTCTCTTAGGATGACCCTTAGGATACAAAGGTTCCTGGGTCATTTTACCACCTCTAGTCATAACTCTAACAGCGTGATCATTCTTTTTATTGTTCATCTCATTAAGCAAATCATTTTGTTCCTCAAGAACTTGTTCTACTTGAGTTTTTACCATGGAAGCATGTTTACTAACAACCTTGAGATCATTAACAGTTCTAAACATATAGTCACTCAAGCGTTCAATCATATAAGCATTTCGTTTCAATTGTCTACTAACATATCCATTGAAGTTTTCTTGTTTAACAATAAAGTTATCAAATTCATCCAAGCATTGACTAGTAGATTTATTATAAGGAATATCACCTTCATCAAATCTATAGAGAGAATTTACCTCTACTACCTGTGTCGGGGTATTAAGACCATGTATTTCTTCGATGGGTGGTAAATTCTTAACATCTTCAGCTTTAATACCTTTTTATTTCATAGATTTCTTTGCCTCTTGCATATCTTCAGGACTGAGAAATAGAATACCTTTGTTCTTTGGAGTTGGCTTAGGTGGTGGTTCGGGAAGAGTCCAATCATTATCATTACTCAATATATTATTCAATAATACTTCAGCTTGTTCAACTGTTCGTTCTGTGAAAACACAACCAACCCAACTATCTAGGTGGTCCCTAGAAGCATCGGCTAGTCCATTACAAAAGATATCAAGTATTTCATTTTTCGTGAGAGGATGATCAGGCAAAGCATTAAGTAATTGGAGAAGCCTCCCCCAAGCTTGTGGGAGACTCTCTTCTTCAATTTGCACAAAGTTAAATATTCCCTGTAAAGCAGCTTATTTCTTATGAGCAGGAAAATATTTTTCAGAGAAGTAATATATCATATCCTGGGGACTACGCACACAACCAGGAGTAAGAGAACTAAACCATATCTTAGCATCACCCTTTAATGAGAAAGGAAACAACTTAAGAATATAGTAATAACGGATTTTTTTCCTCATGAACAAATAGGGTGGTTATATCATTTAATTTAGTAAGATGTGCCACAACAATTTCAGAGTCATAACCATGGAAAGGATTAGATTCAACCAAAGTAATTAACTCGGGATCGATAGAGAATTCATAATCCTTATCAATAACAAAGATAGGTGAAGTAGCGAACTTAGGATCATATTGCATTCTAGCATTCAAAGATTTTTCTTTCAACTTGACTAGTAATTTTTTAAGATCCTCTCTATCTTTACAAGCAAGAAAGTCCCTAGCTACCTCTCCATCCATAACATAACCCTCAGGTGTAACAGGAAATTCATATCTAGGAGTGCTAGGTCTAATGGGTGTTTCAAAGTTTTCAGTTTCAATAATTTCATCAGTTTCAGAAATATCATCCGTTTCAGCATTCTCAATATCTTTAGCTCTAACAAGTTGTTCATCAAGAAATTCACCTAGTGGCACCGTTTTATTAAGCAAAGTACTAGTATCATCATAAGCATCATTCATAGAAGAAGTAGCATCATCAATTACTTGCAACATATCAGAATTAACAGCAGGTGTAGGTGTCGCAAGCTTACTCAAAACGGAAGGTGAATCAAGTGTAGAGCTAGATGGCAGTTCTTACCTCCCCTCGTCGTAGAGGGAAAAATCTTGGTTCTAGTATCTTTCAAATTCCTCATAGTGATCAATAGATATAAATCCCAAGTGACTCAGCAAATATAGCTATGCTCCCAGCAACGGCACCAGAAAAAGGTCTTGATAACCCACAAGTATAGGGGATCGCAACAGTTTTCGAGGGTAGAGTATTCAACCCAAATTTATTGATTCGACACAAGGGGAGCCAAAGAATATTCACAAGTATTAGCAGTTGAGTTGTCAATTCAACCACACCTGAAAGACTTAATATCTGCAGCAAAGTATTTAGTAGCAAAGTAGTATGATAGTAACTGTAGGATCGAAAGTAGGTCTAGAGGGGGGTGATTAGACTACTTGACCAAATAAAAATCTAACCTTTTCCCAATTTTAATTGTTGGCAGGTTTTAGCAACTAGTACAAGTCAAGCAATCAACCTACACATGCAATTCTAAGAGTGTAGCAGCAGAAAGTAAAACATTGCATATGAAGGTAAAGGGAAGGGTTTGGAGAAGGCAAACGCAATGTAGACACGGAGATTTTTTGCGTGGTTCTGATAGGTGGTGCAATCGTACATCCACGTTGATGGCGACTTCAACCCACGAAGGGTAACGGTTGCGCGAGTCCATGGAGAGCTCCACCCACAAAGGGTCCACGAAGAAGCAACCTTGTCTATCCCACCATGGCCATCGCCCACGAAGGACTTGCCTCACTCGGGTAGATCTTCACGAAGTAGGCGATCTCCTTGCCCTTACAAACTTCTTGGTTCAACTCCACAATCTTGTCGGAGGCTCCCAAGCGACACCTAACCAATCTAGGAGACACCACTCTCCAAAAGGTAATAGATGGTGTGTTGATGATGAACTCCTTGCTCTTGTGCTTCAAATGATAGTCTCCCCAACACTCAACTCTCTCTCACAGATTTGGCTATGGTGGAAAGATGATTCGAGTGGAAAGCAACTTGGGGAAGGCTAGAGATCAAGATTCTTGTGGTAGGATTGGAATATCTTGGTCTCAACACATGAGTAGGTGGTTCTCTCTCAGAAAATGAGTGGTGGAAGTGTAGGCATGTTCTGATGGCTCTCTCACTGATGGAGATGGGGTGGAGGGGTATATATAGCCTCCACACAAAATCCAACGGTTACACACATTTGACCCAACTCGGTCAGACCGAATAGAAGAACTCGGTGAGACCGATTCAGTTCAAAATGTGAATGTTAGGAATCTCGGTGGGACCGACTGGAACAAATCGGTGGGACCGATGTGCTAGGGCTATGGAAAAACCTCATCTCGGTGAGACCGATTGCTTGAACTTGGTGAGACCGATTTCAGCAAAGAGCAAATAGAGAGTTGGTCAAGCAAACTCGGTGGGACCGATTGCACATTTCGGTGAGACTGAAATAATTGCAATAGGCAACAGAGAGTTTGCAGGGCCATCTCGATGAGACCGAGATCCGTATTTGTGTAACCGAATTGCTAGGGTTTCTGGCAGTGGCTATGTCAACTGAACTCGATGGCGTCGGATGGATCATTTCGGTGGGGCCGAGTTTGACTTTGAGTTTTGGACATATTTGGAAGAGAAAGTGGCTGAGGGTTTTGGAGCAATATCACAAAGCACTTTCAGCAAGTAGACCATTAGGCAACACCTCATCCCCTTTTAATAGTATTGGCTTTCCTATGGACTCAATGTGATCTTGGATCACTAAAATATAAATGAAGAGTCTTGAGCTTATGCCAATCTTTGTCCTTAGCATTTTGAGGGGTCCACATCTCTAGTCCATGCCATGCCAATCATTGAAATTTCTGAAATATTAAACTTGAATGGATATTAGTTCAATGAGCTATATGTTGTTATGAATTACCAAAACCACCGGGGATTAGTTGCACTTTCAGTAACAGTAACAGTAGAAGTTTTATAGTGATTGCAACAGTAGCAGCAATGAAAGTAACTTAGCAAAGATCAATATGTGAAAAGCTCGTAGGCATTGGATCAGTGATGGATAATTGTGTTGGATAATATTCATCATGTAGCAGTTATAACCTAGGGTGACACAGAACTAGCTCCAATTCATCAATATAATGTAGGCATGTATTCCGTATATAGTCATACATGCATATGGAAAAGAACTTGCATGGCATCTTTTGTCCTACCCTCCCGTGGCAGCGGGGTCCATAAGGAAACTAAGGGATATTAAGGCCTCCTTTTAATAGAGAACCGGAACAAAGCATTAGCACTTAGTGAATACATGAACTCCTCAAACTACGGTAACCACCGGAAAGAATCCCAATTATTGTCACCTTGGGGTATGCGGATCATAACACGTAATAGGTGTCTACAACTTGCAAGATAGGATCAAGAACTCACAAATATTCATGAAAACATAATAGGTTCAGATCTGAAATCATGGCACTCGGGCCCTAGTGGCAAGCATTAAGCATAGCAAAGTCATAGCAACATCAATCTCAGAACATAGTGGATACTAGGGATCAAACCCTAACAAAACTAACACGATTACATGATAAATCTCATCCAACCCATCACCGTCCAGCAAGCCTATGATGGAATTACTCCCTCCCGGCAGTGAGCATCATGAAATTGGTGATGGAGGAAGGTTGATGATGACGGCGGCGACGGATTCCACCCTCCGGAGCCCCGAACGGACTCCAGATCAGCCCTCCCAATGAAGAACAGGAGGTGGCAGCGGCTCCGTATCGTGAAACGCGATGAATCCTTCTCTCCGACTTTTTTTTGTGAATAGGTATATATGGAGTTAGAGTTAGGGTTGTAGACGGTCCAGGGGGCCCACAAGCCTGCAGGGCGCGCCCTGGGGGGGTGGGCGCGCCCTCAGGGCTTGTGGACCCTGGGTAGCCCCCCTCTGGTATCTTTTTCTGCCAGTATTTTTTATATATTCCAGAAATATTCTTCGTAAATTTTCAGGTCAATCCAAGAACTTTGATTTCTGCACAAAAATAACACCATGGCAATTCTGCTGAAAACATCGTCCGTCCGGGTTAGTTCCATTCAAATCATGCAAATTAGAGTCCAAAACAAGGGCAAAAGAGTTTGGAAAAGTAGATACGATTGAGACGTATCACGCATTCAGCACATGTTCAGCTTGATGACGTCCTCGCCTTCTTGATCCAGCAAGACAACGAAGTAGTGGATGAGTTCTGGCAACACGACGGCGTGGTGATGGTGGTGGTGATGCTATCTCCGCAGGGCTTCGCCTAAGCAGTACGAAAATATGACCGAGGGACGAAACTGTGGAGGGGGGCGCCACACACGGCTAAGAGATTGTCGTGGCTTATGTGTGGCGCCCCCTCCCACATATATATAGGTGGGGGGAGGGAGGAGCAGCCAAGGAGGCGCCCCAAGTGGGGCCGAATCCAACTTGGGGTCCTGCCCCTAGCCGCGCCCCCTTTGCCTTTCTAGGCGCGCGGGGAAAGGCAGGGGAGGGTGGCGCCCCCCCTTTCCTTTCTCCCATGTGGAGGGGAAGGCAGGAGGGGCTAGCCCTCTCCCTTTTCCTTCCCTAGGGCCGGCAGCCAGGGAGAGGGGCGCGCCAACCCCCTTGTGAGCTGGTGTGTTTCTCCCCTTGGCCCATTAGGCCCATAGACCTGATACGTCTCCGTCGTATCTACTTTTCCTAACGCTTTTCCTCTTGTTTTGGACTCTAATTTGCATGATTTGAATGAAACTAACCCGGACTAACGCTGTTTTCAGCGGAACTACCATGGTGTTGTTTTTTGTGCAGAAATAAAAGTTCTCGGATTGGAACGAAACTTTGCGAGGATTTTTTATACAATAAAAGAGAATTTCTGGAGCCAAGAACCACCGGAGGGGGGCACCTGGGTGGGCACAACCCACCAGGGCGCGCCCTTGGCGCGCCCTGGTGGGTTGTCCCCACCTAGTGGCCCCGCATACCTCAACCCTAACACTATAAAATCATATTTTTGGAGAAAAAATCAGAGAGGAAGAATTATCACGTTTCACGAGACGGAGCCGCCGCCACCTCCCATTCTTCATCGGGAGGTTAGATATGGAGTCCGTTTGGGGCTCCAGAGAGGGGCATCTTCGATCTTTGTCATCACCAACCCTTCTCCATCACCAATTCCATGATGCTCCCCACCGGGAGTGAGTAATTCCTTCGTAGGCTCGCTGGTCGGTGAGGAGTTGGATGAGATTCATCATGTAATCGAGTTAGTTTTGTTAGGGCTTGATCCCTAATATCCATTATGTTCTGAGATTGATGTTGCTATGACTTTGCCATGCTTAATGCTTGTCACTTTGGGCCCGGGTGCCATGATTTCAAGTCTGAACCGTTTATGTTATCATCATTATATCTATATTCTAGATCCGATCTTGCAAGTTATAGTCACCTACTACGTGTTATGATCCGGCAACCCCGGAGTGACAGAAGTCGGGACACTTCCCGGTGATGACCGTAGTTTGAGGAATTCATGTATTCACTATGTGTTAATGCTTTGTTCCGGTTCTCTATTAAAAGGAGGCCTTAATATCCCTTAGTTTCCTTATGGACCCCGCTGCCACGGGAGGGTAGGACAAAAGATGCCATGCAAGTTCTTTCCATAGGCACGTATGACTATTTACGGAATACATGCCTACATTATATTTATGAACTGGAGCTAGTGCCGTATCACCCTAGGTTATGACTGTTATATGATGAATATCATCCAACGAATTCACCGATCCAATGCCTACGAATTTCTCTCATATTGTTCTTGCTAAGTTACTACTGCTATCATTACTGTTACACTTGCTACAAAATCATTGCTATCACTATTACTGTTACTATTGTTGTTGCTACTACTATCAAAACTATCATATTACTTTGCTACTGATCACTTTGCTGTAGATAATTAATCTCCAGGTGTGGTTGAATTGACAACTCAACTGCTAATACTTGCAATTATTCTTTGGCTCCCCTTGTGTCGAATCAATAAATTTGGGTTGAATACTCTACCCTCGAAAACTGTTCCGATCCCCTATACTTGTGGGTTATCAAGACATTTTTCTGGTGCCATTGCCGGGGAGCATAGCTATATTTGTTGAGTCACTTGGGATTATTATCAAATTATCACTATAAAGAATCTGAAGGACGCTAAGACTAAGATTTTTCCCTCTAAGACGAGGGGAGGTAAGGAACTGCCATCTAGCTCAGCACTTGATTCACCTTCTATTATAAGTAGACTTGCAACACCACCACATTCTATTAATTCTGATATGTCACAAGTTATTAATGATGCTACTTCTGCTATGAATGATACTCGTGATGATGCTAGTACCCTGCTTGATGATAATGTGCCACTAGGTGAATTTCTTGATGAACAACTTGCTAGAACTAAAGTTTTTGAGAATGCTGAAGCTGATGAAATTGTTGAAACTAATGAAAAGCTTGAAACTGAAAATCTTGAAACACCTATTAGATCTAGTTGTCCTAGATATGAATTGCCTAAGATACCGGAAGGCTATGTTATGGATGAGGAGACAACTAGAGACTTTCTTGCTTGCAATGTTAAGGATGATCTTAAGAAATTATTATGCAAACTGAAAGAAAAATCTTTGAATGCTAGAATGAAATGTGATCCTAAGTTTGCTACTTCACCTATCTTTGTTGATGATAAGGATTATGAATTCTCTGTCGACCTAGAGTTAATTACTTTTGTTGAATCTGATCCTTTCCATGGTTATGAAACTGAAACTGTTGTGGCACACCTTACTAAGTTGAATGACATAGCCACCCTTTTTGCTCATGATGAGAAAATTCGCTTCTATTATATTCTCAAATTATTTCCATTCTCATTAAAAGACTTGGTATAATACTCTTGCTCCTGGTTGTGTGCGTAGTCCCCAGGATATGATTTATTACTTCTCTGAAAAATATTTTCCTACTCTTAAGAAACAAGCTGCCTTACAGGAAATATTTAACTTTGTGCAAATTGAAGAAGAGAGTATCCCACAAGCTTGAGGGAGGCTTCTCCAATTGCTTAATGCTTTGCCTGATCATCCTCTTAAGAAAAATGAAATACTTGATATCTTCTATAATGGACTAACCGATGCTTCTAGGGATTTCCTAAACAGTTGTGCTGGTTGTGTTTTAAGGGAACGAACTATTGAACAAGTTGAAGAATTATTGAATAACATATTGAAAAATTATGATGATTGGATCCTTCCTGAACCACCACTTAAACCTACTCCGAAGAAGAGGGGTATCTTATATCTCAGTCCTGAAGATATGCAAGAGGCAAGGAAATCTATGAAGGGAAAAGGTATTAAAGCAGAGGATGTTAAAATTTTACCTCCTATTGAAGAAATACATGGGCTTGAAACACCACCACCACCTAAGGTGGTAGAGGTAAATTCTTTACTAAAGTTCGATGAAGGTGATATCCCTTATAACAAACATCCTAGTCAATTTTTATATGAGTTTGATAATTACATTAGAAAGCAAGATCACTTCAATGCAAATGTTATGAAACAATTGAAATACAATTCTGATATGATTACTCGCTTGAGTGACTTGTTATTTACAATTACCAATGATGTTAGAGGTGTAGGAAAACATGCCTCTATGGTTCAAACTCAATTAGAACAAGTTGCTAAATCTCAAAGAGAGTTGTTAGATAAAATGAATAATAATACCAATGATCATGCTGTTAGAGTAATGACTAGAGGAGGTAGAATGACTCAGGAACCACTTTATCCTGAGGGACACCCTAAAAGAATTGAACAAGACTCTCAAAGAGTTAACACTGATGCACCTAGTCCTTCTAAAAAGAAAAAGAAGAAGAAAGATGGTGGGACTTTGCATGCCTCTAGTGAACCTGAAGTAGAAAAACCTCCTGTTAATGATAATGAAGTCTCTATTTCTGATGCTGAAACTCAATCTGGTGATGAACACTCACCTTCTGATAATGAAAAGGATAATGATGAGGTTCATGAAGATACTCAAACAAATAATAAAGAACCAGACAATGATGTTGAAATAGAACTAGCTATTGATCTTGATAACCCACAACCCAAGAATAAGAGATATGATAAAAGAGACTTTGTTGCTAGAAAACATGGTAAGGAAAAAGAACCGTGGGTTCGAAAAACTATGCCATTTCCACCTAAATCAACTAATAAGAAAGATGATGAAGAATTTGAACGCTTTGCTGAAATGCTTAGGCCAGTCTTTTTGCGTACCTGCTTGACTGATATCTTAAAAATGCCTCCTTATGCAAAATACATGAAAGACATCATCAACAACAAGAGAAAAAATACCGGAAGCTGAAATCTCCACCATGCTTGCTAATTATACTTTTAAGGATGGAGTACCTAAAAAACTTGGAAATTCGGGAATACCAACTATACCTTGCTCCATCAAAAGAAATTATGTGAAAACCGCTTTGTGTGATTTAGGAGCTGGTGTTAGTGTTATGCCTTTCTCTCTATATAAAAGAGTTGACTTGAATAAACTCACACCTACTGAAATATCTTTGCAAATGGCTGACAAATCAACTACCATACCTATCCGTATTTGTGAGGATGTGCCCGTTGTTGTTGCTAATGTTACTATCTTAACTGACTTTGTTATACTTGAGATGCCCGAGGACGACAACATGTCGATTATCCTTGGTAGACCCTTCTTGAATACTGCAGGGGCTGTTATTAACTGCAATAAAAGCAAGGTCACTTTTCATACCAATGGTAATGAGCATACGGTGCACTTTCCAAAGAAACAATTCCAAGTGAATGATATTAATGTTATTGAAAAATCTCCGACAATCACTATTGGAAGTTTTCAACTACCTCTACCTACTACCAAAAAGAAATATGAAATGCTTATTGTTGGGGACGTTCATATCCCCGTTGAGGTAACTTAGTGTTTTACGAAAGTTCTTCGGTTTCATGCTAATCGAAGGTGGTTGTTAATAAGACTTGATCAACCTTATTAATGAATCATTCTTGAGAGGTGTGAAGTTGATGAATTTAGTGAGCACTACCTTCTGTCCTTTACTTTTACTTTCTGTTTTTCTTAGTTAAATAAAATAAAATGCCATGCTTAGTATGTTTTCTGAATTTTCCATGCAATAAAAAATGACCCAAAAAATAAAAGTTCTCAGAATGCTCTGAAAATTTATTACGATTTTTTCTGATTATTTAAGAATTTTTGGTGCAAATAACTTCAGAGGGGGGGTGCACCAGGTGGGCACAACCCACCTGGGCTCGCCAGCACCCCCAGGCGCGCCCTGATGGGTTGTGGTCCCCACGTGGGCCCCCTCACTTATCTCTTTAGCCCATGTCATCACCTGCCTCCAGAAAAAATTCACCATTGCTCTCTCTCTCTCTCTCTCTCTCTCTCTCGTGTTCTTGCTCTCAAACCCGCGGATTTCGATCTCTTTGCTCGAAGCTCCATTTCCGAAACTGTTTTGGGGGATTGCTACTTGTTAAGAGACTCCTCCATTGGTCCAATCAGTTTTTGCTTTAGCAGTTTATATTTTGAGTTACTCTTGGTGCTGCTGTAGATGAGCTTGCTTGTTGAATTCTTAGAGTTCTAAGTAGTTTGAATGCTTGATATGGCCTCTATGCATCCCTATGAGTAGTTGCTATCAGTCTTGTGAAGTTTTGTTGACAAAAATTTTGTGACCCAAATTTTTTTTCTTCAGAAAAGTGTACACAAAGATGATGAACCTCTTTGGAAGGAGTTCTTCGAGGAGGAGGTCCTCGGAGGCATCCTCTAGTAGCAGTTATGTTCGTCGGTCTTATGTTGAACCAAGTGAAAATTCTATATGAGATGCAGCCACCAAATCATGTTTATGGCCAATACCCCTCTGATCTTGAGCATGATTATCATTTGTGAGTAGTTACTTTTGTTCTTGAGGTCACGGGAGAAATCTTGTAGCAAGTAATCATGTGAACTTGATATGTGTTCGATATTTTGATGATATGTATGTTGTGATTCCCTTAGTGGTGTCATGTGAACATCGACTACATGACACTTCACCATATTTGGGCCTAAGGGAATGCATTGTGGAGTAGTTATTAGATGATGGGTTGCGAGAGTGACAGAAGCTTAAACCCTAGTTTATGCGCTATTCCATAAGGGACTAATTTGGATCCAAAAGTTTAATGCTATGGTTAGATTTATTCTTAATACTTTTCTCGTAGTTGCGGATGCTTGCGAGGGGGTTAATCATAAGTAGGAGGTTTGTTCAAGTAAGAACAACACCTAAGCACCGGTCCACCCACATATCAAATTATCAAAGTAGCGAACACAAATCAACCCAACATGATAAAGTGACTAGATGAAATTCCCTTGTACCCTCAAGAACGCTTTGCTTATCATAAGAGACCGTTTTGGCCTGTCCTTTGCCTCAAAAGGATTGGGCTACCTTGCTGCACTTTTGTTACCATTATCGTTACTTGCTCATTACAAATTATCTTGCTACCAAACTACTCGTTACTTATAATTTCAGTGCTTGCAGACATTACATTGCTAAAAACCGCTTGTCATTTCCTTCTGCTCCTCGTTGGGTTCGACACTCTTACTTATCGAAAGGACTATGATTGATCCTCTATACTTGTGGGTCATCAAGGCTCTTTTCTGGCGCCGTTTCCGGGGAGTGAAGTGCTCTTGGTAAGTGGAAATCGGTAAGGAAAAATTATTACTACATGCTGAAATTTATTGTCACTTGTTACTATGGAAAACAATCCATTGAGGGGTTTGTTTGGGGTATCTTCACCTCGACCGGAACCAGAATTAGTTACCCCTCAACCTACTGCACCTACTGAAAATATTGGTTATGAAATTCCTTCGGGTATGATAGAACAGCTGCTAGCTAATCCTTATGCAGGAGATGGAACTGAACATCCTGATATGCACTTGATATATGTGGATGAAATTTGTGGATTATTTAAGCTTGCAGGTTTACCCGGAGATGAAGTTAAGAAGAAGGTTTTCCCTTTATCTTTGAAGGGAAAAGTGGTATAGGCTATGCGGTGATATTGGATCTTGGAATTGGAATCGATTGAAATTGGAATTTCACCAAAAAAAAAATATCCTATGCATCTAGTTCATCGTGATCGGAATTATATATATATTTTTTGGCCTCGTGAAGGAGAAAGTATCGCTCTAGCTTGGGGGAGTCTTAAGTCAATGTTATACTCATGCCCCAATCATGAGCTCTCAAGAGAAATTATTATTCAGAATTTTTATGCTCGGCTTTCTCATGATGATCGATCCATGCTTGATACTTCTTGTACTGGTTCCTTTATGAAGAAGACTATTGACTTCCGGTGGGATATTTTAGAAAGAATTAAATGCAACTCTGAAGATTGGGAACTCGATGAAGGTAAAGAGTCAGGTATTAAGCTCATGTATGATTGTGTTAAATCTTTTATGAATACCGATGCTTTTCAAAAGTTTAGCACTAAATATGGACTTGACTCTGAGATAGTAACCTCCTTTTGTGAACCATTTGCTACTCATGTTGACCTCCCTAAGGAGAAGTGGTTTAAATATCACCCACCTATCAAAGAAGAAATTAATGAACCAGTAATAGCTAAAGATGAAACTATTATTTACAATGTTGATCCAGTTGTGCCTACTGCTTATATTGAAAAACCACCTTTCCCTGTTAGGATAAAGGAACATGCTAAAGTCTCAACTGTGGTCAACAAAAGTTATATTAGAACTTCCAAACCTGCTGAAAAAATCAAAGTAGAACCTAGTGTTGCTATGATTAAAGATCTCTTGGTTGAAAATATAGATGGGCATGTTATTTACTTCTGTGATGAAGCTGCTAGAATTGCCAAACCCGATGAAAAAGATAAACATAGACCCATTGTTGGCATGCCTATTGTCTCAGTTAAAATAGGAGATCACTGTTATCATGGTTTATGCGACATAGGTGCTAGCGTGAGTGCCATTCCTTTTACCTTATATCAAGAAATTATGAATGATATAGCACCCGCTGAAATAGAAGACATAGATGTTACTATTAAACTTGCTAATAGGGACACCATCACACCACTTGGGATTGTTAGAGATGTTGAAGTCCTGTGTGGGAAAATAAAATACCCTACTGATTTTCTTGTTCTTGGTTCCCCACAAGATGACTTTTGTCCCATTATCTTTGGTAGACCTTTCTTGAACACCGTTAATGCTAAAATAGATTGCAAGAAGCAAACTGTCGGTGTTAGTTTTGGTGATGAGTCTCATGAGTTTAATTTTTCCAAGTTCAGTAGAAAACATCATAATAAAGAGTTGTCTAGTAAGGATGAAATAATTGGTCTTGCTTCTATTGCTGTGCCTCCTACCGATCCACTAGAACAATATTTGCTAGACCATGAAAACGATATGCATCTGCATGAAAGAAATGAAATAGATAAGATTTTCTTTGAACAACGTCCTCTGCTTAAACATAATTTGCCTATTCAAACTCTAGGAGGTCCTCCTCCACCTAAAGGTGATCCTGTGTTTGAATTAAAACAATTGCCAGACACTTTGAAATATGCTTATCTTGATGAGAAAAAGATTTATCCTGTTATTATTAGTGCTAACCTTTCAGAACATGAAGAAGAAAGATTATTGAAGGTTCTGAAGAAGCACCGAGCTGCCATTGGATATACTCTTGATGATTTAAAGGGCATTAGTCCCACTCTCTGTCAGCATAAAATTAATATGGAGCCTGATGCTAAACCCGTTGTTGATCACCAACGACGTTTAAATCCTAAAATGAAAGAAGTGGTAAGAACAGAAATACTGAAGCTTCTGGAAGTAGGTATAATCTATCCCATAGCTGATAGTAGATGGATAAGTCCCGTTCATTGTGTCCCTAAAAAGGGAGGTATTATCGTTGTTCCTAATGATAAGAATGAACTTATTCCACAAAGAATTGTCACTGGCTACAGAATGGTAATTGATTTTAGAAAACTAAATAAAGCTACTAGAAAAGATCATTACCCTCTGCCTTTTATTGATCAAATGTTTGAAAGACTATCAAAGCACACACATTTTTGCTTTCTTGATGGATATTCTGATGTTTCTCAAATACCTGTCTCACAACCTGATCAAGAGAAAACCACCTTTACTTGCCCTTTTGGAACCTATGCTTATAGATGTATGCCTTTTGGTTTATGCAATGCACCTGCTACCTTTCAAAGATGTATGGCTGCTATATTCTCTGACTTTTGTGAAAAGATTGTTGAGGTTTTCATGGATGATTTTTCCGTTTACGGAACTTCTTTTGATGATTGCTTGAGCAACCTTGATCGAGTTTTGCAGAAATGTGAGCAAACTAATCTCGTCTTGAATTGGGAGAAGTGCCACTTTATGGTTAATGAAGGTATTGTCTTGGGACATAAAATTTCTGAATGAGGTATTGAGGTGGATAAAGCTAAAGTTGATGCAATTGAGAAAATGCCATGCCCTAAAGATATCAAAGGTATCCGTAGTTTCCTCGGTCATGCTGGTTTCTATAGGAGGTTTATTAAAGACTTCTCTAAAATTTCTAGGCCTCTTACAAGTCTTTTACAAAAGGATGTTCCATTTGTTTTTGATGATGATTGTGTAGAAGCCTTTGAAACACTTAAGAAAGCCATGATTTCTGCACCTATTGTTCAACCACCTGATTGGAACTTGCCTTTTGAAATTATGTGTGATGCTAGTGATTATGCTATTGGTGCTGTTCTAGGACAAAGAGTCGGTAAGAAATTAAATGTTATTCATTATGCCAGTAAAACTCTGGACAGTGCTCAACGAAATTATGCTACTACTGAAAAAGAATTCTTAGCAGTGGTTTTTGCTTGTGATAAATTTAGATCTTACATTGTTGATTCTAAAGTGACTATTCACACCAATCATGCTGCTATAAAATATCTTATGGAAAAGAAGGATGCTAAACCTAGACTCATTAGGTGGGTTCTTTTGCTACAAGAATTTGATTTACATATCACTGATAGAAAGGGAGCTAAGAACCCCGTTGCTGATAACTTGTCTAGGTTAGAGAATATCCTTGATGGCCCACAACCTATTAATGATAGTTTTCCTGTGAACAATTAGATGCAATAAATGTTTCTCATAACACTCCTTGGTATGCTGACTATGCCAATTATATTGTTGCTAAATATATACCACCTAGCTTCACATACCAACAAAAGAAAAAATTCTTCTATGATTTGAGACATTACTTTTGGGATGACCCACATCTTTATAAAGAAGGAGTAGATGGTATTATTAGACGTTGTGTACCTGAGCATGAACAGGGACAAATCCTACGGAAATGTCACTCCGAAGCTTATGGAGGACATCATGCGGGAGATAGAATTGCTCACAAGGTATTGCAATCTGGTTTTTATTGGCTTACTCTCTTCAAGGATGCCCGTAAGTTTGTTTTATCTTGTGATGAATGTCAAAGAATTGGTAATATTGGTAAGCGTCAGGAAATGACTATGAATTATTCTCTTGCTGTTGAACCATTTGATGTTTGGGGATTTGATTACATGGGACATTTTCCTTCCTCTAATGGGTATACACATATTTTGGTTGCTGTTGATTATGTTACTAAGTGGGTAGAAGCTATTCCAACTAGTAGTGTTGATCACAACACCTCTATTAAAATGCTTAAGGAAGTCATTTTCCCAAGGTTTGGAGTCCCTAGATATTTAATGATTGATGGTGGTTCACATTTTATTCATGGTGCTTTCCGTAAAATGCTTGCTAAATATGATGTTAACCATAGAATTGCATCACCTTATCATCCTCAGTCTAGTGGTCAAGTTGAACTTAGCAATAGAGAAATAAAATTAATATTACAAAAAACTGTCAATAGGCCCCGAAAGAATTGGTCCAAGAAGTTAGATGATGCACTTTGGGCTTATAGAACAGCATATAAAAATCCTATGGGTATGTCTCCGTATAAAATGGTTTATAGAAAAGCTTGTCATTTGCCTCTTGAGTTAGAACATAAAGCATATTGGGCAATTAAAGAACTCAACTATGATTTCAAACTTGCCTGTGAAAAGAGGTTATTTGATATTAGCTCACTAGATGAATGGAGAACCCAAGCCTATGAAAATGCCAAGTTATTTAAAGAAAAAGTTAAAAGATGGCATGACAAAAGAATCCAAAAGCGTGAGTTCAAAGTTGGAGAATATGTTCTTTTGTACTACTCTCGTTTCAGATTCTTTGCAGGAAAACTCCTCTCCAAATGGGAAGGACCTTATGTTATCGAGGAGGTTTATCGATCCGGAGCCATCAAGATAAATAATGCCGAAGGTACTAACCCGAAGGTTGTCAATGGGCAAAGAGTAAAACATTATATCTTAGGTACGCCCATTAATGTTGAAAGCAATATTATCCAAACCATGACATCGGAAGAACACATAAAGGAAACCTTCTGGAACACTCCAGAATCGTGAAAAAAAGGAGGTACGTGATACGGTAAGTAAACGGACTCCGAAAATTCTACAAAAATATTTTCTGTCCGTTTTGGAATATAACAAAAATTAGGAAAATAAGAAACAATCAGGAAGGCACCCCTGGTGGGCACAAGACACCAGGGCGCGTCTGGCAGCCAGGCGCGCCCAGGTGGGTTGTGCCCACCTCGGGTACCTTCCGGACTCCGTTTTTCTTCCGTTTGCTTGTTTCCCAAGATAAAAAATCTTATATACTCCCCAAACCTATTGACCACCGTATCACGGAGAAATCTTCTGTTTTCTTTTCCTTGCTATTTTCTGACAGATCCAATCCACCATGGCCGCTTCAAGCTCCTCCAAGGACAAGTTCTTCGAGAACGTCATCAACCCATATTTGCAGGAGGTGATGCAACACCCTCAGGCTATCCAGATGCATGAGGGGGTGCTGCACATCCACGATGTGCAAGGCCCCAAGGGGACAGGATCCGTGGAGGCTAGGCTTGAAGCTATGGAGCAGGAAGTCTTCCGGTGCAAGGGGATGGTGGAACATGGACTCAATGCCAATCACCTCATGATCGCGGACTACACCCGTGATCTCAAGGTGGATGGCAAGTCCATGAAGGACATCAGCTTCACCTTCAACGAGCAAATCAACTTCCTCCAAAGCCAGATCTATGATCTCCAAAACCAAGTCTTTGAATATGAGGCGAGGTTTAAAGGTATGAGTTTGGCTGCCAGTTGCAGGACCCGTGAGACTCACTCCTCCTCTTATGATGGTGAGCCCTTGCCATGGAAACCCGAGGACAAGATCGCCACTGCTTCATCACCACCACCTCCTTCTTCATCAACAAAAGAAAATTGAGTAATCGGGTATGGGCACTCCCCTTGGCTTGTGCCAAGCTTGGGGGAGGTGCCCCGGTATCGTATCACCTCCACTATCTTTTGCCTTTACTTATCTTAGTTCGATCCATAGTTATCTTTTGCTTTAGATGAATAAAAGCTTAGTTCGATCCTTTCTTTTCGAGTGTTTGCTTAGTGATCTATCTTTGTAATCGTGTGCGAGATATATAATAAAGTTTAGTTTGAGTTTTGTTTTCTTTACTTTCATGTTCAATAAAAAGAATGGAAATAAATGAAAAAGATCATATGCTAATTTTATGGTAAGTAATGACATCACATAAGGAAGAGTATTAGTAGAAAATTTTATTGGAGATTGACAAACATAGCATTGGTCAATGATGCAATTCATGAAACAATTAATAAGGGAAGAGAAGATTCACATGCAAATATACTATCTTGGACATCTTTTGTGATTGTGAGCCCCCATCAAAATATTATATGCCAAAATTGTTGACGTTGGACAAGGAAGACAATGTAATGATTCATGTTTGTTCATATTCACATAGAAGTTATATTGTCATAGATCCTTTAACATGTGGTGCTTGCCCCCATCTTTGCTAGCCAAAAATTCCGCACTAAGTAGAGATACTACTTGTGCATCCAAAAACCTTTAAACCCAAATCTTATTTTGAGAGTCCACCATACCTACCTATGGATTGAGTAAGATCCTTCAAGTAAGTTGTCATCGGTGCAAAAAGGCAATAAAAATTGCTTCTAAAAGTGTTGGATCATTTAGTGTAAGAGAAAATTGAGCATTGTACGAACTTGTGATGGCGAAGAATAAAAGCGACAGACTGCATAATAAAGGTTGCTATCATAAGGGGCAATATAACGTGACGTTCTTTTGCATTAAGGGATTGAGCATACAAACAAAAAGCGCATGGCAACCTCTGCTTCCCTCTGCGAAGGGCCTATCTTTTACTTTTATGTATTTACTTTTATGCAAGGGTCAAAGTTCTTCTCTCTATTCCTTTTTATTTTCTCTTTTGGCAAGCAGCATGTGGTGAGGAAAGATCTAGGCACATATATCCAGTTGGATATGAGTAGCATGAGTTATTATTGTTGACATCACCCTCGAGGTGAGTATGTTGGGAGGCAAAATTATAAGCCCCTATCTTTCTATGTGTCCGGTTGAAATGCTTTGCTCATGTGTATGCGGTGAGTGTTAGCAATCATAGAAGACTATATGATGGTTGAGTATGTGGACTTGCCCAAAAAAAGGCTCCGATACGTGACCCTTCCTGAAAAGATGATGAATTGTAGTTTCAAAGTTGACTGAGAACAGAGTTTGTTGGTTTTCAATAGAGTTTATGCTTTATACTTCGATGTTGTGATGAACTGTTACTTGTTCATGAGAAGTTATATGATAAAAGTTCTATGATAAAGTTTTATATTAAAGTTTGTTGCTGTTATAATAATATACATGATGCTTCTATGTCTGTATTTTGTTTTTATCGACACCTCTCTCTGTAAGCATGTGGACATGTTTTTCGATTTCGGTTTTCGCTTGAGGACAAGCGAGGTCTAAGCTTGGGGGAGTTGATACGTCCATTTTGCATCATGTTTTCTTACTGTTATTTATGATGTTTTTATGCATAATAATGCTTTTTGGAGTAATTCTAATGCCTTTTCTCTCATAATATGCAAGGTTCACACAAAGAGGGAGAATTCTGGCAGCTGGAAATCTGGACCTGAAAAAGCTACGTCAGGCTACCTATCCTGCACAACTCCAAATGAGCTAAAACTTCACGAGGAATTTTTATGGAATAAATAAGAATTATTGGAGCAAATAACTACCAGAGGGGGCCCACCAGGTGGGCACAACCCACCTGGGCGCGCCAGGCCCTGGCGCGCCCTGGTGGGTTGTGCCCTCCTCGGCCCACCTCCGGTGCCCCTCTTCTGGTATATAAGTCATTTTGACCTAGAAAAAATAGAGAGAGGACTTTCGGGACGAAGCACCGCCGTCTCGAGGTGGAACATGGGCAGGAGCACTTTTGCCCTCCGGCGGAGCGATTCCGCCGGGGGAACTTCCTTCCCGGAGGGGGAAATCATCATCATCATCATCACCAACAACTCTCCCATCTTGGGGAGGGCAATCTCCATCAACATCTTCAACAGCACCATCTCCTCTCAAACCCTAGTTCATCTCTTGTGTTCAATCTTTGTACCGGAACTATAGATTGGTACTTGTGGGTGACTAGTAGTGTTGATTACATCTTGTAGTTGATTACTATATGGTTTATTTGGTGGAAGATTATATGTTCAGATCCATTATGCTATTTAATACCCCTCTGATCTTGAGCATGATTATCATTTGTGAGTAGTTACTTTTGTTCTTGAGGTCATGAGAGAAATCTTGTTGCAATTAATCATGTGAACTTGATATGTGTTCGATATTTTGATGATATGTATGTTGTGATTCCCTTAGTGGTGTCATGTGAACGTCGACTACATGACACTTCACCATATTTGGGCCTAAGGGAATGCACTGTGGAGTAGTTATTAGATGATGGGTTGCGAGAGTGACAGAAGCTTAAACCCTAGTTTATGCGCTATTCCGTAAGGGACTAATTTGGATCCAAAAGTTTAATGCTATGGTTAGATTTATTCTTAATACTTTTCTCATAGTTGCGGATGCTTGCAAGGGGGTTAATCATAAGTAGGAGGTTTGTTCAAGTAAGAACAGCACCTAAGCACCGGTCCACCCACATATCAAATTATCAAAGTAGCGAACACAAATCAACCCAACATGATGAAAGTGACTAGTTGAAATTCCCGTGTACCCTCAAGAACGCTTTGCTTATCATAAGAGACCATTTTGGCCTGTCCTTTGCCTCAAAAGGATTGGGCTACCTTGCTGTACTTTTGTTACCATTATCGTTACTTGCTCGTTACAAATTATCTTGCTACCAAACTACTCGTTACTTATAATTTCAGTGCTTGCAGACATTACCTTGCTGAAAACCGCTTGTCATTTCCTTCTGCTCCTCGTTGGGTTTGACACTCTTACTTATCGAAAGGACTACGATTGATCCCCTATACTTTTGGGTCATCACCTTCTTGATCCAGCAAGACGGCGAAGTAGTGGATGAGTTCCAGTAGCACGACGATGTGGTGACGGTGGTGGTGATGCTATCTCCGCAGGGCTTCGCCTAAGCACTATGAAAATATGACCGAGGGACGAAACTGTGGAGGGGGGCACCGCACACGGCTAAGAGATTGTCATGGCTTATGTGTGGCGCCCCCTCCCACATATATATAGGTGGGGGGAGGGAGGAGCAGCCAAGGAGGCGCCCCAAGTGGGGCCGAATCCCACTTGGGGTCCTGCCCCTAGCCGCACCCCCCTTTGCCTTTCTAGGCGCGCGGGGATAGGTAGGGGAGGGTGACGCCCCCCTTTCCTTTCTCCCATGTGGAGGGGAAGGCAGGAGGGGCTAGCCCTCCCCCTTTTCCTTCCCTAGGGCCGGCGGCTAGGGAGAGGGGCGCGCCAGCCCCCTTGTGGGCTGGTGTGTCTCTCCCCTTGGCCCATTAGGCCCATAGACCTCCCGGGGGTGTCCGGAACCCCTTCCGGTGACCCGATGACTACCCGGTGCACTCCGAAACTCTTCCGGTCTCCGAATATCATCGTCCTATATATCAATCTTTACCTCCGGACCATTCCAGAGCTCCTCGTCATGTCCGTGATCTCATCCGGGAGTGACAAATCCCAATCTCGATCGATGACAACTCAAAAGACACCTTCGGAGATACCTGTAGAGCATCTTTATAATCACCTAGTTACGTTGTGACGTTTGATAGCACACAAGGCATTCCTCTGGTATCCGGGAGTTGCATGATCTCATGGTCGAAGGAACATGTATTTGACATTCAAGAAAGCAATAGCAATAAACTGAACGATCATATGCTAAGCTAACGGATGGGTCTTGTCCATCACATCATTCTCCTAATGATGTGATCCCATTATCAAATGACAACTTATGTCTATGGTTAGGAAACCTTAACCATCTTTTGATCAATGAGCTAGTCTAGTAGAGGCTCACTAGGGACACGGTATTTGATTATGTATCCACACATGTATTTAAGTTTCCGGTCAATACAATTCTAGCATGAATAATAAACCTTTATCATGATTAAGGAAATATAATAATAACCATTTTATTATTGCCTCTAGGGCATATTTCCATCAGTTCTTGCGGGTGCCAAAGGTGATGGGTAGGCGCACTTGCCCCAGGGGGATGGTAGAACCCTCAGTCACCCCGGAGAAGGGCCTGGTCAGCATCAGCTGGTCGTAGGGCACTTGGAGCGTCTCGAAGGTCTTGATGGAGATCATGTTGAGGCCAGTGCCCCCGTCGATGAGGGTCTTGGTGACCGTGAAGTTGCTGATGGTAGGAGTGCACAGCATGGGGAGCGCGCCTGCGGCAGCCGCGGACTTGGGGTGGTCCTTGGAGTCGAAGGTGATGGCGTACTGCAACCACTTGAGGGGCCGCGCAGCTTCAGGCCTCGGGAGGGCGGCGTTCACCTCGCAAGAGAACTGCTTGAAGAGGTGATTGGACGCGGGGGCTTGAGCACCTCTTCCAGCTGGTTGACGTCGTTCCTATGAGGTGGTGGTGGCAACGGCGGGAGAGCCGCGTGGGCCTGAGGATTTGCCTCACGAGGCTAATCGCGCTAGGCACCCTCACGAGGCTGGTCACGCCAGGCGGCCTCACGAGGCTGGTCGTGCCAGTCCTGGCGGAATTTGTCATTGTTGTTGTGGCCGTCCTAGCGGTTGCCACCACGGCCACCTGTGCGGCCGGTGCCACGGTCGCTGTGGTCGCCTCGACGGCTCAAGCGCTCGTCAGGGAGCAACTTCAGCTCCCGGCAGTCTTCAGTGTTGTGGGTGCGCATGTTGTGGTAGACGCAGAGCAGGCGGTTGTCCCTCTCGGGCTCATCGCGGTCACTGCCGCACTTCTGCTCGGGCGTCGCCGCAAGTACGGCAAGGTCCTTGCGCTTGACGTCCTTGCCCTTGGCCTTGGCCGCGTCGGGTGTCGTGTCAGGGTCGTTGTGCACGAAGGGGCGACCTTCTTCAGCCTTGGCGCACTTGTTGGCGAGGTCGAACAACTCAAGCACCGAGTCTAATTTGTTGTTGATGGCGAGTTTCTCGTGCATCCTAACATCCGTGACGCCGATGGAGAACGCAGAGATGATGGCCGCCTGAGAGGCGCGCGGGATCTTGTTGCGCACCTGGCTAAAGCGTTGGATGTACTTGCGGAGGGTCTCGTCGGGGTGCTGTCGCACATGTCGCAGGTCATTGATGGTGAGGGAGAGGTCATGCGTGCCCTTGAAGTTAGCGATGAACTGGCTGTAGAGCTCGCTCCACAAAGAGATCGACGCCTCAGGCAAGTTCATGAGCCAGGAGCACGGGCCGTCCTCGAGGGCCATGGGGAACCAGTTCGCCATGACCTTGCCGTCACTGTTCGCCGCCTCGATGCTCAGCGCATAGAGCTGAAGGAACTCCGCGGGGTTGGGATGCCATCGTAGCGCGGGGGTAGCTCCGGCTTGAACTTTGTGGGCCAGACCACCCGACGCAGCTCACGAGTGAAGGCTTGGCAGCCCACGCCGCTCGAGGGAACGCCACCTGTGAGGGCAGCGTGGTTCTGGCGCCCGGCTGCTGCGACCTCCTGGACCGCCCGGTCTTGACGCTGGCGCTGCTGCTCGAGGAGCACACTCGCATCAGCGCACGGCGGATGATCTGGTAGCTGGCCTCATCTCGAACTGGCGGGGACGCTTCGCGGGACGGGTCATGCGCCCGTGCGTCACACCGGGGCTTGCCCAGCTCGTCGTGTAGAGGAGGCGGTGGAGGCGCCACGCGCCACATCCCCCGCATGAGACGGCGGAGGGCGGAGCGAGTGGGAGGGCGCCGGGGCATCCCTGGCAGCGTTGACGATCTCGGTGATGCGACCAAGCCAAGCGTCGTAGCCGGCGTCAGCTGGACAGTAGCGGATCAGCTCGCGCGCCATGAGCAGTGTGCCTGCACGTTCAGCGGCCCACAGCGGGCGAGGGAGGAAGAGGCCGTGGCGGTGCGTCCGTCTGCCTGCACAGAGGGGTGCATGGAGGAGTCCTGCTGCTCATGAGCAGCAGGGTTGGTGGCGACGGCGGTTGCCGCGGCCGACTGTCTCCATCTGGGCCACGCGACCCTCCCTGTGCTCGGCACGCTCGCGGCGAGCGTCAGCCATGAAGCTGGCGGAGCGGAGCGGAGGAATGGTAGCGCACCCCTAGGTGGCGTGCCAAATGTCGGAAACCGGGCTCCGGGGACCCAAAGGTTCGAACACTGGGGTGTGCTCGTTCCCACCACCCCGTCTTTCCCTGCAGCTAACCACGGTGAGGCTACGGCGAGAGTGAGCTAGCGGGAGCAGACTGGTGACACAACGGTTACCCAGGATCAGGCCACCTTGCGGTGTAAAACCCTACTCCTGCTTGGTTGTGATTGCTCTGGCGAGAGGTAGAGAGTACAAGGGTTTTCGTCCTCCACTACAGCGGCTCTCTCCCTGCTTTTTATATCTGCCTTGGTCCTCTTCCCCGAAAACATTGGCGGGAAGGGTTGCTACACAACAGCAAGTTTGAAGGGGGACAGGGGCACAATCTATCCTGGCAAAAGGTGGTCTTCGCCTGCAAAGCCACCATCCATGATGCGCCGGTAGGATCGGGGATGACCTCCGCCCTGCGCGCCCATCATCTTGGTCTTCTTTCACTGATTGGGTAATCCTTTGGGGGTTGCTTTGGGAGCTGGACTGCTGGCCCTACTCCCTTAGCACAAAAGGGGAAATCCTCTTCGTCCGCGCCTGCTGACACGACCCCTGCCGCCGTTTGTCGCCGCGCGCGTCACCCACGTGTTAGGCATGAGACCGCATGATCGAGACGAGCAGCGCCTGCCTCGCACGCCCCAGGGATGGTGCCTCGGGAGGCAACCTCGGGAGGCCACCTCGCGAGACGGCCTCACAAGGCTCTCGGTGAAGCCGCTGAGTCTGCTCGAGATGCCCACTCCTTGAGGAGGGGTCTCATGAGGCTGGGCCCTCATGAGGGGTCTGGCTCGTGGTGCCCAGTGGTGGGCTGCTGCCATGCGCCGTGTCCAGGGCCGAAGGCAGACTAGCCTGGATACCCTGGGTTCCACGGGCCCGATAGGTTTTATCTCTATAAATGCATAACATTCACCAGCTAGTGCACTCCTTTGTTTACAACTTATTATGTCTTTCATGAAAGAAAATGGTTGGTGATCTTCCTTATCACGTAAGGGAAGTAGGAAAATGTTCATATTTACTCTATGCCTCTCGTGCCTAGAGACCCCATAATTTATAACAGTGATAGCTCTAATGGTCTATAGTATTTAAATTTTGTTTTACGCCTTGCTACGGACGGGACATCATCCCTCATTAAAAAAATAAAATGCATTAATTAGATACCAAAGTTTTAAACCTGGAGTTTTATCCTTGGTGTACTAGAGGTACCACCACCCTCCTACCATCTAGCCATTGGTTGGTTTCTTTATTGTATTTAATTTAAATTTACTTATGCCATGAATATAATAGGTGCATTTAGTTAATTATGCATCATAGTCATAATTTTTAGGAAAGAACTTCTAGTGTGATAGTGGTTTCCTAGTGTTTCATTATGTATCTGACATAGGTGTAACTCATTGGTCTCTACGTTCATTAATGCAAAGAAGATAATGTTGAAAAAATTCATGAAAAATCGAGTAGTTATGAATTATCCAACCATACAGAATGACTCATCAACCTACACTTTATTTATTAGTAAGGCACACGTGCATTGCACATTGCTTAGATAACCAAAGTATGAATTAAGATCGTCATGACACATTATAGAAGGTAAATATGTAAGCTTGAGTCATATATCCATGACGTAGATGTAGATTTAATTCACATATTTCATCCTATTGAAAATCAGACTATAATTACAAAATTTTCAAAGACCACATGTCATAATACTACATGAAACTCTTGTGATCGGACACATTTGTCTTTAGGTATCTCGTACCGCAATTTTGAGTAGCTAGTGTTGCATTTTCAAAGATAAATGTAATTTGTGTACCTGTTATGATAGGCCTTGGACAAAAATATCGTAAAGTAAAAGTGAACGGCAATTTTTTCAAAAGAAGAAAAAACTTGCGACATTAAGGTATGGAGGAGCCTAGAAAAAATGACAAGTGTATGGATGATGTGTATTATAAACCACAACGTTGAAAAGGGATAATAGTTCATTTAGAAGAAAAGAAGTCTGGATAATGAAAGTATGGGATATTCTAGAACAAAAAAAATGCTCGTATTTTGAGGTTTGTGCCTATTGTGAATAGAATGGTAATTCACTTAGAATAAAACAATTTGGATAATTAATGCATGGGAGATTCTAGAACAAAGGTGAAGTGCTTGTGTTTTGAGGTTTGTACATACTGTGCATTGTAAATCATGAATAAGAAAGAACGGTAACTCATTCGGAATGCTTGTTTGGATAATTAAAGTATGGAATGTTCCAGAGCAGTGGCAGATCTAGGGGTGGGGTCGTGGGTGCCATGGCCCCAACAAACAATTTACTGAACTTTTTTTACTAGTGCATTCACATGTATATTCAACACTTTATTAACTATTTGTAATGTGTTTTGACAAATAAATGCTACCCTTTGTAATATTGTCCCCATGTTGATCAAGTTCTAGATCTGCCACTGTTCCAGAGCAAAGGACAAGTCCTTGTGTTTGGAGATTCGTCCCTTACGTTCATGCTCAATAATGAAATCTTCTTGATAGTATATCTGGTAGAATCTAGTGAAGTAAAAATGATATCCAGTGACTAATAGTACTCAGATTTGTCATCTATGTATGGTCGGATTGTCTTCATCCAAAATTATTCATATGTTATATAGTGGTATAGATATTTAGAGCAACTCCAACGCGTCAACCCAAATGGACGCGCGCTTTGTCTGCTTTTCGTCTGTTTGGGTCGGCCGCCCGCTCGTTGTTCGCCCTCTTTTTCATTTGGGTCGGTTGTGTACCCAATGCGCCGACCCATTTCATGTCCGCACAGAATTTTTAAAAAGACCCGAGGCCATAGATCATGCCAGTGGCGACGCCATCGCCCCAGAGTTCATGTCGGCACCATGCCAGCGGCCGACATGCATGTCAGCCTCCAAAAACCACCACATAGTTCATGTTGGCGCACTTGCCGGCGGCCGGCACACAAAAAAGAGGTGGGAGTTCCATCTCGGCCGTGGTAATGCCATCACACTTTCTGGCATACAAAAAAAGGATGGCACTCTCTATCATAGGTCACTCGTCATCGAACTTGAGCATGTCAGCCTGTATCTTCTCGAACCATGGCCTCTTCCTCGGTGACACGGTTTTCAAGTCCACCTTCATGATCTCCACCCCCATCATCATGCTAGCGAGCGCCACTTCTTTTGCCTTGGTCTTGGCATTGGCGGCCTCGATCTCAAGCATCTTCGCTTGCTTCTCCGCCTCCATCTCGAGCATCTTGGCTTGCTTCTCCGCATCGAGCTCAAGCCTCCGCCTTTGGATCTCCATGAAGGCGTTCATTTTCTCTTCCTTGTCTTGTCGGCGCTTCTCCTCCCTTGTGTCCTTCTTACTCATCATGCCCTCCAAAGTGGCATGCAAGGCAATCGACGCTGCATCACGCTTGTCCTCCTTCTTGGAGTTGGTCTTCCCCCACAGCCGTGGCTTCTCCCCCTTACCATGCTCCTCGACGGCTTCCTCCACCCCCCCACGCATCTTGGTGGCGGCATATTGCGCCTTGAACTTCTCCTCCCCATTGATGACCATCCAACAATGGGAGAGGTTGAAGGACTTGCTGTCGGCATACAACATCAATGGGATCGCGTGGATCCCTTTTACGGTTCGACAGGGAGGGAGGTGTACACAAAGAGTAGATCCAATGATCAACGCAAGGGGATTTTTACCCAGGTTCGGGCCGTTGAGCAGCGTAATACCCTACTCCTACTTTAGTTTATTGTGGATGATTAAGCCCAAGCTCCAGGAGCGCTTGCGATGAACGGTATGTTCGAGCAGCAGCTACGCGTGCAGAATGGGCTAGAGTGTCCTCCCCCAGTAGCTATGCCTTGGGCCTCCTTTTATACGTTCTAGGGGTCACCTACAGTGGCATACAGTACATACAAGAGGTGTAAAGTTGCTACAGTGTTTACATGCTTATCACTGACGATTTAGGACAAACACATTTAATGCTCCGTTTAGGTGTCCCTTGCTTTCTTGGGGACGGAAAAAGGGGTCATCCCATCAGCACCGCTTAAGCTTGCCCACCACTAGTGCCATGACACGCATCCAGGAGGACAAAAACTCAAATGACAGGCTGGCTGTTGCGCTGGAGCGGTGGCAGGGTGGCGAAATCTTGCTGGGTGCAAGCCTTGCCGGGTCTTCGCTAGCCACCCCGGCAAGGATCTTGCCGGGTTTCCGGCCTTTGGGCTTCTGTCTTCTAGTCACTGGTTTGAACGCCTTCTTGATAGTCTTGCATTTGCTTCCAGCTGTCCCCCGGCAGACCTTGCCGCTGGTATGACTACAACTGTCCGTGCACAAGTATGGGGTACTAAAAGGACCCAAGCTTTAGTACACCGACAGGAGCCCCCGAGCCTAGGCCATACACGGGTGCGAGGCGTTGTTGTCCACATTGATTAGAAAGGAAGCAGTTCCACGCCTTCCCCATAAAAAGGAATCCACAGAGGCGCCGTTCATTTACCTCCCATCATTTCCAATCTGGAAACCGCCGTCGCCTTCTTCCTCGAACTCAAGGCAGAGCCTCTTCCGTCCATCCGCCGCCCCCCACTCCCTCATCACGCTCGGCCCCTGCCTCCTCAGTCGCTATGCCGCCCAAAGCGAGCAAGGGCAAACAGGTGAAAGCCGCCGGCTCGGGTGCGCAGGTGGAGGAGAGCGAGCTGGTGAAGATGCGGAAGGAGCATGTCGTCTTCGCTCTGACGCTCGACGCGAGCGCCCTGAAGGATCAGTATCTGTGCATGTGGGGAAGGGAGACGAAGGCTCACCCTGCTACTCGCGTGAATCCAGCTTCCTCCGAGGGCGACCCAGATAAATTCCCTTTTTTTGTCGCGTACTTTTATTGCGGGCTCTGCCCTCCATTTTCTGATTTCTTCAACGACATCATGTACACCTACGGCTTCCGTCTTTTGGATTTTGCGCCGAATGCCGTGACATGCATGTCAGTCTTTGCTCATCTTTGTGAAAATTTTGCCGGAGTAACCCCCAGCACAGCCCTCTTTCGCCACTATTTCATTCCCCGTATCGAAAAAGGAGACGCCCTCTCCGGTTCTATCACCTGGATTCTAAGGGCATGGAATAAAGAGATATATCCAGAGGGGCTCTACCGTACGAAGTGGGAAGAATGGCGGGGCTAATGGTGTTGGATTAAGGAGAAAGATCCCCAGCCTTTCTGTTTGACCCGACAAATGAAAGTAGTCCATGGCAATGACTGGAGTGCTCTCGATCCTCATGATGAGAAGCTCAGAATCGCAATTACCAGAATCCACCGTCTCAGGGCTGCCGGGCTCACAATAGAAATGATTGGCACTGATTTCCTTCGCCGCCGCATCGCTCCTCTGCATAACAAAGGGAGACCAGCTAGGGATTTTCGGAATGCGGCAGACGTCATGAGGCTGCGCCCTGGTTTGAACAACAACTTGACGGTCATGCAGCACACGGCTCTCTGCCACAAACTATTCAGGCCCGATGGGAAATATAAGTTGCCGGCGAACATAATTCCTGTGTGCAACAACTCCGCTCTAACCTCAATCATCGCCATGATGCCGGCATGTAATGCCCACGGCCTTGACGGGACTTGGATCGAGCCATCCGCAGAGCGAGCACAGGGGCTCTTTGACAATCTGTCGGAGAAAGCTGTTCGGGAAGAGACAAATCTCGTCCGCCCCACTACCGATGAAGAAGTGGCGTATATCGCCAGCAGGGCGGAAGAGGCGAATCTTGCCGTGGAGGCCGGCAGCGCTGGCTTCATGGAAGAGGAAGCTAGTGAAGAAGAAGTAATGTCTGAGGAAAATCTTGCCGGTCAGGGTGAGATTGCCGAGGAGCAGAGCGGCACAGTTGCCGGGAGCCCTTCTGTCGAAGACACAACCGAGGAGCAGCTGCACGAGGAGCCCCCAGCTCCAGAGAAGAAGAAGCGCATGTTGCGGAAAGCCGCCTTCGGCATCCCAGCATGTCAGCCTTCCTCGAGCGGTGAGAATCCCGGCAAAAGGATGGCCGGTGAGACTGCACAGCGGCAAGATGCTCAACAGCAGCCCACGCAATGTATGAGACGCACGGCCGCGGCAACAACTGGAACGGCGGGGGCGTCTCATACGACAGTGCCAACAGCTGGAGCAACAGGGTCACATCGACCCGCCGCCTCTGTCACAGCCAAGCGACCCAGGACCCCTTCTCCGCCCCCTCACACGGACACTGAAGTGGAGGTCGACTTCGACCTCTCCGCTTTTAGTCCGGAAAGAGAAGAGTAAGGGGCCTACCGGATCTTTTAATTTCTGAATTCCTGATTTGCTTGATTCACTTGTCTTGCTTTGGCTTGTCTCCGCAGGGATACGGAAACATTGGCGCAAAGGATGGCGAAGAGGACAAAGACTTCAACAGGAGACGAGTCCCCGGCAAGCACCGTAGGTGCACCAGAGCTCATCGCCGTCAGCCCGGAGCCCAGTCCTCAACGCAGCCCCCAGCGTGAGTCCACTACTCATTTTCCGCTGGCGGACGTTGAGGTGTTTTGTCTTTGCTACTGACATCATCGGGCCTGCAGAAGAAGAATGGCAATAAGGAGAGCCATCGGAGGCCGTCCCTGATGCGCCGCCTCCGTCAACCACGCCGCCCAGAGATGGATCTCCAGCAAGGGCTTCCACTAGCGAGTCTATTCGTGTTGAAGAGGAGCCAGCAAGCATGGGCACTGGCAGTCCTACATCAGCAACCAATGTTGCTGGTAAAGGAGAACCCACTTCTCAACAGCTCGACATAGGTAAACCACTTGCCATCTGAGTACTTGTCATTCTTTCTTTATTTTTGTCTTCTTGAACTTCAACTATGGGCTCATCTTGTCTCTTTCACTGGTCTTCAGATCTTCCTTCGATGGAACAAATGGATGTTGATACCGTCATCGAGGAGATCGCCAAGGACGCTGTCACCGAGGCCGACAAAACCGCTGCTGACGAGGCCGCCAAGGATGTACAGGAGAAAACCGCTGAGGGATCTGCTGAGAGGGCCGGTAAGGAAACCAGTGGCCACACTGATGGCATTCCTGCCACAGGAGCGCATGGCGCTGCACCGGCCACAGAGCCCTCAGTTGCCGGCGAGACGGTTGTCGAAAATCGACCGTCAACATCTGAGGTCCCCCCATCAAGCAGATACCTCAAGGTTGGTGACAACCTGTTCGTCAGCATACCAGGGATGGCAAGCAGTGGGATGCCAACTGAAGGGGAGATTCTTGATGAAGACGTCATCGCCGCTGCTGGACTCAAGATCGTTGATGAGCCATGCGTCAGCAGCAGCGGGTCCAAAGAAGAACAGCTCCTCCAGGCCATGAGTAGTAACTTCCAGAAGCTCCAGGCGCTTCACCGCAGCCGAAAGAAAAAGTTGGATTCTAGGGCGGCAGTTGTTGAAGCAGCAGAAGCATATTTCCAGAAGCGCGTCGAGCAAATGCAAGTCTGGTATGCTGAGGCCTTCCAGGAGCTGATGACTGGCCGGGAACAACTGAGTCAAAGTTGGAGCGAGTTCCTCCTGAAGCAATCCGATGCTGAGAAGGCACAGGAAGAGGCCACGCAACGGGCCGCTACAGAGGAAGCTCGCCTGAGGGAACGCCGCATCGGGCTTGATGCTCATGAAGAAGACCTTTCCGCTCGTGAGGAGGCACTTGCCGCCAAGCTCTGCAGTAAGGACGAGGAGATCAAAAAGCTCGTCGCGCAGCGAACCTAGGAGCTGGAGCAGAAACACAAGGAGACGCTCGAAGCTCTGGCCATAGATCACGCCGACAAGTTAAAGGAGGCCGTCAATGCCACCGAAGCTGCAGAGGCTGCCAAGAACGAGCTGGGCGATAAGGTAAAGAGGCTGGAGGCGGATCTCGAGGTCCACGGCAAAGAGCTCTCGATGCTCAAAGCCGACAAAGAGAAGACTCTCTACAGCTTGGTGGAGATGCAAACCTCCATGTCCGACAAGATCAAAAAGCTCACCTCAGCCAATGAATCCATCGCTGATCTGAAGTTGAAGCTGACCACGCTGGAGAAGTCCCTGGAGGACGGCAAGGCTCGAGAGAAGACTTTGATCAAGGACCTCCAGAACGAGAAGGACCTGCTCAAGAGCGCTGCCGCCTCTTATAATGACTTTGAGAAAGGCGTGAAGACCTGGACCGAGTGCCTGGTTGACATCGCGGAAAGGATTGCAGCAGAGCTGTCCACCATAGGCATGTAGAACTTCAACTATTCTTCTGACGACAGGGTGTCCTCGAGCGCCAAGCTGACCATGTTCTTCGAGAGCGTCGTTGATGCCCTGAAGCGGCTCCGTTCTGAACAAGCAACCCATCTGGCCAACGAATCTCGCAAACTCTGCCGGGCCGTCCTCCTCAAGGTGCTTGTCAAAGTGGTGCACAAGAACCCTGGCATCAACCTCACCAATGTTCTCGATAGCCTGCCAGAAAATGTCGACCTCGAGGCACTCAAAGAGCTTGTCACGCCCATTGTCGACAAAGTGAGCCAAGTCAAGAGGGTCAAAGGCCAGCGCAGGGACTAGCCACTTCACTTCATCTTTGCCGCCACCATTCCATGCCAAAGATAAATTCATCTTAAGTTAGAATCGCAGCAACTATCAATGTAATATAACTTGCTATGCTTTGGATGAATGCACGATATTTCCCTTGTCGGATTTCTTCCTGTATGGTGCATGCCCTACGCTTGTTGGAAAACTTGCCGGTGCACGCACCCTTGCCGCAAGCGCTTTGAGGAACGGATCCTTAGCAGCCTGCGGGGGGTGTCGCTACCGGCAAGATACCTTGACGTTTTCAGTGCAGCCACCTAAGCTGTTGAGCGGACTCGAAACAGAGTAAGGGCACAACCGATCACGGCAAGGTTCCTTCGCGTGCAGGTTTTCCATACGGCCGAAATCGTTTAAGGAAAATGACCTTTAAGTAAAAAGAAATTCACTTAAAGTTCTGCAACTTAGCTTTTTGTTGCTGTGCTCCTTCCTGCAAGATGTCAACTTTGAACGTCGCCTGTTGGTATCCATACCATCATTCCCCCCGGCAAACTTGCACGCGAGGGAACCTTCCATCTTTTGAGAAAAATAAAGAAGAGAAAACAAAGATATGTAACCTTGGCAGTTTGTTAACGCTTACCGGAAGCAAGTGTAGTACAATATCTCAGACAAGCATGCATATAGATTAACATGAAAACCGATAGGAATTGTAAAACACTTGAACTTATTCAACTATGCATAGGGCCTGAGCCTAGCTTTGTACAAAGGATCACATGCCTTGCTGGCAAAACTCGCACAAAAGGGGTTGCCGGGAGGCCTGGCAACCACGCCTTATGGATAGAACTTACGAAGATGTTCGATATTCCAGGAGTTGCTCACTGGAATGCCATCCTCAGTCTCTAGGCGGACAACACCAGGCCTGGTGACTGGTACTACCCGATAAGGGCCCTCCCACTTCGGCGTCAACTTGTTGGAATTCCTGGCCGACTGAATGCGCCGAAGAACAAGGTCGCCTTCCTCAAGACTTCGGGCGTGAACCTTGTGGCTATGGTAGTGGCGCAAGGCTTGCTGGTAGCGTGCAGCTCACACAGCAGCCTGAAGACGATCTTCCTCAAGGAGCGTAGCGTCATCTTGCCGCAATTGCTCTTGCTCAAGCTCATCATAAGCGAGCACTCGAGGTGACCCGTATATGAGTTCCGTGGGGAGAACTGCTTCTGCCCCATACACTAGGGAGAAGGTGGTCTGGCCAGTGGCTCGATTTGGTGTCGTCCTGATTGACCAAAGAACCGCTGGCAACTCATCTATCCAGCGTCTTCCGCACTTCTTCAGCTTGTCAAAAGTCCTTGTCTTGAGCCCTCGCAACACTTCAACATTTGCCCTTTCCGCTTGGCCGTTGCTTCTCGGATGAGCAACAGAAGCAAAACATATTTTGCTGCCAAGGTCTTGGACGTATTGCATGAAGGTGTGGCTTGTGAACTATGTGCCATTGTCGGTGATGATCCTGTTTGGCACACCAAAATGGCAAACTAGTCCTTTGAAGAACTTGATGGCTGATTGTGCTGTCACCTTTCTCACTGCTTCCACTTCCGGTCACTTTGTGAACTTGTCGATTGCGACGTACAAGTACTCAAAGCCCCCGGTAGCATGGGGAAAAGGGCCCAAAATGTCGAGCCCCAGACCGAAAATGGCCAGGAAAGAGGAATCGTTTGAAGAGCCTGAGCTGGTTGATGCAATTTCTTTGAATGGAACTAGCACGCTTCACACTTGGTTTCTAGTGCAGCTGCATCCAGGAGGGCAGTGGGCCAGAGCCTTGCGGGAATGCCTTATCGACAAGAGCCCTTGAACCTATGTGGGAACCACATATGCCTCCATGTATCTCTGCCAACAGCCCCAGTCCATCTTCTTGAGGAATGCACTTCAATTTCACACCGTTTGGTCTCTTTCTATACATGACATTGTCCATGAATTGGTACATACTAGACCGACGGGCTACTTTCTCTGCTTCTTCCTGTTCTTCGGGGAGTTCCCCTGTTTGGAGGAACTGGACGATGTGTTGTGCCTATGCTGGAGCCTGAGGCTCGACAGCATGGACTAAAGGCATGTACTCTGTCGCGGGAGCGTTTGTCTCTACGACAAGGGCTTGAGGCCTTGCCGGAGCCTATTGCTCCCCGACAAGCTTGGCGGAGTTCCCGGCAACTTCCTTGCCGGCGGCTCCTGGGAGCTCTGCAAGAAAGTACTGGCCGGAACTCAACTTCCTTCGCTTATGTTGCCTTGCTGATGGTGTTATGGATGGCTGAGTCAATCGGAGCAGAAAAGTACCTGGTTCCACAGGTAACTTGAGGGCAGCACGCTTTGACAGGTCATCAGCAATGTTGTTCTCTGCTGGAGGAACATGCTCTGTCTGCAGACCGTCAAAGCGCTCCTCCAATTTCCTCACTTCATCTACATATGCTTCCATTAACGGGCTCTGATAGTCTTTGTTCACCTGCTTGACGACAAGCTGTGAATCACCTCTGACGATGAGCTTCTTAATTCCAAGATCCGCCGCGATCCTGAGACCGGCAAGCAGCCCTTCGTATTCTGCAGTGTTGTTTGTTGATCTCTCCCAGGGAAAGTGCATCTGAATTACATATATGAGGTTCTCTCCGGTGGGTGCGACAAGCAGCACGCCAGCACCGGCGCCTTGCAGCGAGAAAGCCCCGTCAAAATACATAATCCATTCTCGATTTGTTTCCTTGCCGGGAAGAGTTGTCTCTTGACTTTCTTCGTCTGGCGTTGGGGTCCATTCTGCAATGAACTCCGCCAAGGCTCTGCTCTGAATTGTTGAAGTGCTTTCAAACTTGAGATCAAAGCTTGACAATTCCAATGCCCACTCCACAATCCTGCCGGTCGCATCTGGATTTTGTAAAATCTGCTGCAATGGGAAGCGAGTGACGACGGTAATCTCATGTGCTTGGAAGTAATGGCGTAGTTGCCTCGAGGCCATAAGGAGGCCGAAGGGCAAGTTCTGCATGTCATAGTATCTTGACCTGGCCCCCTACAAAAGGGAACTGACAAAATAAACTGGACGCTGCACCATCTTATTCCTCTGTGTTGCTTCATTTGACCTTGCAAATTCTGCCTTGTCGGCACCAGACCTTGCCGGGGAAGATCCCAGCTCGTCATTTGACGATCTTGCCATCGCCGCTGCATCCTCGTCGACTTCTCTCTGTGCTACTAACGCAGCACTAACCACTTGGTTTGTCGCCGCTAAATATAGCAGCAACGGCTCTTGTGGCTTAGGCGCGACTAGTATCGGAGGAGAAGAGAGGTACTTCTTCAAATCCTGCAGCGCTGCCTCCGCTTCTGGAGTCCATTTCATTGGACCTGCTTTCTTCAAGATTTTGAAAAAGGGCAGGGCGCGCTCAGCAGATTTGGAGATGAACCTGCTCAGAGCAGCGATGCAGCCGGCAAGCCGACGCACATCTTTGACGCATCTTGGTGCTTCAATCTGCTCAATTGCCTTGATCTTGTCGGGATTTGCTTTGATCCCACACTGAGATACAAAGAACCCGAGAAGCTTGCCGGATGGAACACCAAACACACACTTCTCGGGATTGAGCTTCAGATTGATCTTGCGCAGATTTGCAAATGTCTCTTCTAAATCTTGTATGAGCGTTGCTTTGTCCCTGGTTTTAACCACTATATCATCCATATAGGCTTCCATATTTCTATGCAGCTGAGGCTCAAAACTGATCTGGACCGCTCTTGCAAACGTTGAACCAGCACTTTTCAACCCGAAAGGCATACGTAAGAAACAATACGTGCCGCACGAGGTGATAAATGCGGTTTTCTCTTCATCTTCCTTTGCCATGAAAATCTGATGGTATCCTGAATAGGCGTCGAGAAACGACAACAGATCGCAGCCGGCAGTGGAGTCCACAATCTGGTCGATGTGGGGCAAGGGGAAAGGGTCTTTTGGACAGGCTTTATTGATATCTGTGTAGTCGATACACAACCTCCATTTTCCATTCGCCTTGCGCACTACAACTGGATTGGCCAACCACGTCGGATGAAGCACTCCTCTGACCAAACCTGCCGCTTCCAACTTCCTGATTTCTTCGGCAATAAATTCCTGCCGTTCCAAAGACTGCTTCCTAACTTTTTGCTTGACGGGCCATGCATAAGGACAGACAGCAAGATGGTGCTCAATTACTTCCCTGGGAACACCAGGGATATCAGATGGTTGCCATGCAAACACATCGACATTCGCCCACAGGAAAGCAACGAGCGCGCTTTCCTATTTGTCATCGAGGGTGGAACTTATGGTGAAAGTTCCTCCCGTACCATCCTCCTTGACGGGCACCTTCTTGGTTTCTGGTGGAGCTGCCTTGGATTTCTTGCTCTTGCCGGTGGAGCTCTCCGGCACATCCTTGATGGGAGCGCAACACTCCAAGGAGGTGCGCTTGCCAAAGTGTGTGCTAGAGGTCTTGCCGGTCTTCTTCTTCCCCCCAGGAGCTTCAGCGGTAGGAGCAAGTGCCTTGGCGGCAGATGCTGCAACTGCCTCCCGGTAGAGTTGGTCGGCGCAGATAAGCGCATCCTTCTTGTCGGAGTTGACAGTGATGACGCTCATCGGTCCGGGCATCTTCAATACATTGTAAGCGTAGTGCGAGGCCGCCATGAATTTGGCTAGCGCTGGACGGCCCAGAATCCCGTTATACGGTAACGAAATCTTGGCGACGTCGAAAATGATCTTTTCTGTTCTATAGTTCAGCTCACTGCCAAATGTCACCGGCAATGTGATCTTGCCCTTTGGCTGGCTCCTTCCTGGATTGATCCCTTGAAACGTGCCCGTTTCCTTGAGATCTTCGTCAGGAATTTGCAACCTCTTGATCACGCTAGGCGAGATCAGGTTCAAACTGGCCCCACCGTCAACTAACATTTTTGTCACCTTGAGGTTGCGAATCGTTGGTGAAACCAACAATGGCAAACACCCGACCGCGGTTGTGCGATCAGGGTGATCCTCAACATAAAAAATGATAGGCGTGTTGGACCATTTCAGAGGCTTGCGGGCCTCGACTGACGGCTCTGTCGCATTAATCTTGCGTACCCACTGCTTAAGTTGGCGGTGAGAATAATGCAACGAGGCGCCTCCGTCAACACACATAGCTTTCGTAGCCTTTTGGAACTCGTGCTCGCTGGACTCGTCGTCCTCTTCGTTGTCATCGCCACCCCCTCTTCTTTGTCGCGGCCTCAAGCGGGCCTCTCCTTCTGTTGCTTGGCCTTGCCGCGGTGGCCTCCTCAGCCACCGCGTTTCTTGCCAGACCCCTCAGCACCATCCTGGTCCCTCTCCTTGTCTCGCCTTTCATATTCAGCTTTCTGCCTCTCGACAAGCTGCTCAACTTGTCGGCAGTTTTGGAGTTCATGGCCCTTAGTGCGATGGATCTTGCAGTATTGCTTATCGGAGCCCTCTGGCTTGTCGGCAGCCGCCAAGGCCTGGCAGGAGGCACACCCGGCAACCTCCTTGCCGGGGCCATCAACCTTGATCTTCTTGGCGGTGCCGGGGTTGCCGGATTCCTCAACGGCAAGCACAGCCTTGCCCTTGCGCTTCCTGTTACGCCGTCGACCTTTCCTTGCCAGGGCGGCGGCATCTTCTCCTTCAGAGTCGATTCCTGCGCCGGCATCCTCGCCGGAGAGTCTCCTTCCCTCTTCAGCCCGAGCACATTTGTCCGCCAGAGCATAGAGCTCAGCAATATCCCTGACCTTGTTCATCACCAGCTCTTCCCACATCTTGCGATTGCGCACGTTCTGATGGAACGCGCTAATGACAGCGGCAGGATGAACATCTGGGATATTGTGTTGTATTCGGCTAAACCTCTATATGTACTTACGCAAAGGCTTGCCTTCTTTCTGGGGAATGAGATGTAAATCGCTTTCCTGGCCAGGAGCTTGGTGGCCTCCAGTAAAGGTGCCAACAAACTGATGACACAGGTCTGCCCAGGAAGAAATGGAATTCTCCGGCAGATGCATCAACCACGACCTGACGTTGGGCTTGAGCACCAACGGGAAGTAGTTGGCGAGTACCTTGTTGTCTCGAGCCCCGGCAGCCTGCACCGCAATGGTGTAGATGCTCAGGAACTCCGACAGATGAGTCTTGCCATCATATTTCTCCGAGACCTCCGGTTTGAACATTCGGGAATTGGGCCACTGGACTCGCCGCAGCTCGCGGGTAAACGCCAGACAACCCACCTCATAAGGTAAGTCATCGGGGTACCCCGGCGCAGGCTTGTCTACAGTAGGCCCCGCGCGTCTATCAGATTGATAGCGCGCTTCCCGTCGCCGCTCGATGGTAGTTCGAGCGTCTTCTTTGCTTCGCTCCCGAAGAACTTGATGTTGATCGTGGGGCGTTCACGGATCAGACGACACCGTGGAATCGCCATCACAGGCGTCGGTCCGCCGAGTTAGCGACCGCTGTTGCTGTCATGGAGGAGAGTGCACCGTAGTCGTTCTTCCTCCAGTCTTTTCGCCATCGGCACGCGTCGGCTCGATGGACCGCCGCCGCGAAGGCTCCACCTGCTGCGGCCCATCTCCGTTGGCGAAGCCGATGAGGCTCTGAATAGCAGCTCTCCACTCTTCAAGCTTCTCTGGAGCGATAGGGAAATCCAGGAGCAACTGCGCTCGCGCCAACGCTTCTGCTGGTGTAGGCGGCGGCGAAAGGTGCAAGGAGCGTGAGGTGCTCTGACTCCTAACTGTGTTAGAAGCAGCTCCATCACGGTCCCGCGACCACACCGTGCTTCCACCAGCATCTTGACATGCATGCTGGCCCCGTGCGTCTCGGGAATGATGCACATGGGTCTTTCCTTGGGAACACCTAGAACCACCGACGTCACGGCGCTGCTCATCGCGCACGGCCTGAGAAGGCCGCCGCGCATGCGCCGGCGTGGGTGCCTTGGAAGGCGCCATCTCGTCCTTGGAGTTCACCGCACCACCCATAGGCGGCACAGCTCCGTCCTTAGATCTAGCGGCGTGCGGGTTGTTGTCGCCGCTGTGAACAACACTGCTCGCCTGGCTTTGGTCGCCAGAACATCGTGGAAGCTCAAGACCTTCACCTCCTCCACCCGCGTCCACGCCGTCGCCCGTCTGTGAAGGCACGGGCAAACCAGATGTAGATGGACCAACCGCTGCCAAACCCTTCTTCTTAGGGGCCATGGCGATGAAAACGATCAAGAGACTGACGCGTTGATCACTAGATCAGGTTCGCGCAACACCTTTCCCCCTACCTGGCGCGCCAAAGATGTCGGCGTACGACACCTATGGGATCGCGTGGATCCCTTTTACGGTTCGGCAGGGAGGGAGGTGTACACAAAGAGCAGATCCAACGATCAACGCAAGGGGATTTTTACCCAGGTTCAAGCCGCTGAGCAGCGTAATACCCTACTCCTGCTTTAGATTATTGTGGATGATTAAGCCCAAGCTCCAGGAGCGCTTGCGATGAACGGTATGTTCGAGCAGCAGCTACGCGTGCAGAATGGGCTAGAGTGTCCTCCCCCTGTAGCTACGCCTTGGGCCTCCTTTTATACGTTCAAGGGGTCACCTACAGTGGCGTACAATACATACAAGAGGTGTAAAGTTGCTACAGTGTTTACATGCTTATCACTGACGATTTAGGACAAACACATTTAATGCTCCGTTTAGGTGTCCCTTGCTTTCTTGGGGACGGAAACAGGGGTCGTCCCATCAGCACCGCTGTAGGATCGAAAGTAGGTCTAGAGGGGGGGGTGATTAGACTACTTGACCAAATAAAAATCTAGCCTTTTCCTAATTTTAAGTCTTGGCAGATTTTAGCAACTTAGCACACGTCAAGCAATCAACCTACACATGCAATTCTAAGAGTATAGCAGCGGAAAGTAAAACATTGCATATGAAGGTAAAGGGAAGGGTTTGGAGAAGGAAACGCAATGTAGACACGAAGATTTTTGGCGTGGTTCCGATAGGTGGTGCTATCGTACGTCCACGTTGATGGAGACTTCAACGCACGAAGGGTAACGACTGCGCGAGTCCACGGAGGGCTCCACCCACGAAGGGTCCACGAAGAAGCAACCTTGTCTATCCCACCATGGCCATCGCCCACGAAGGACTTGCCTCAATCGGGTAGATCTTCACGAAGTAGGCGATCTCCTTGCCCTTACAAACTCCTTGGTTCAACTCCACAATCTTGTCGGAGGCTCCCAAGTGACACCTAACCAATCTAGGAGACACCACTCTCCAAAAGGTAATAAATGGTGTGTTGATGATGAACTCCTTGCTCTTGTGCTTCAAATGATAGTCTCCCCAACACTCAACTCTCTCTCACAGATTTGGCTATGGTGGAAAGATGATTTGAGTAGAAAGCAACTTGGGGAAGGCTAGAGATCAAGATTCTTGTGGTTGGATTGGAATGTCTTGGTCTCAACACATGAGTAGGTGGTTCTCTCTCAGAAAATGAGTAGTGGAAGTGTAGGCACGTTCTGATGGCTCTCTCTTTAATAGAGAAGGGGGTGGAGGGGTATATATAGCCTCCACACAAAATCTAACCGTTACACACATTTGACCCAACTCGGTCAGACCGAATAGAAAAACTCGGTGAGACCGATTCAATTCAAAATGTGAACGTTAGGATTTTCGGTGGGACCGACATGATCAACTCGGTGGGACCGATGCGCTAGGGTTAGGGCGAAACCTCATCTCGGTGTGACCGATTGCATGAACTCGGTGAGACCGATTTCAGCAATGAGCAAACAGAGAGTTGGTCAGGCAAACTCGGTGGGACCGATCGCTCCTTTCGGTGATACCGAAACGTTACGAAAGGTAAACAGAGAGTTTGCATTGCGAACTCTGTGGGACTGATCGCTCATTTCGGTGGGACCGAAATGTTACGAAGGGAAAAAGAGAGTTTGCAATCCCATCTCGGTGAGACCGAGATCCTTGTCGGTGAGACCGAACTGATTAGGGTTTCTAGCTATGGCTATGTCAAAAGAACTCGGTGGCGCCGGATAGATCAAATCGGTGGGGCCGAGTTTGACTTTAGGTTTAGGATATATCTGGAATTGAAAGAGTGGTTGAGGGCTTTGGAGCATATCACTAAGCATTTTGAGCAAGTAGACCATTATGCAACACCTCATCCCCTTTTAATAGTATTGGCTTTTCCTATGGACTCAATGTGATCTTGGATCACAAAAATAGAAATGAAGAGTCTTGATCTTTTGCCAATATTTGTCCTTAGCATTTTGAGGGGTCCACATCTCTAGTCCATGCCATTGCCAATCATTGAACTTTCTGAAATAATCAACTTGAATGGATATTAGTTCAATGAGCTATATGTTGTTATGAATTACCAAAACCACCCAGGGATTAGTTGCACTTTCAACCGCTTAAGCTTGCCCACCACTAGTGCCATGACACGCATCCAGGAGGACAAAAACCCAAATGACAGGCTGGCTGTTGCGCTGGAGCGGTGGCAGGGTGGCAGAATCTTGCTGGGTGCAAGCCTTGCCGGGTCTTCGCTAGCCACCCCGGCAAGGATCTTGCCGGGGTTTCGGCCTCTGGGCTTCTGTCTTCTAGTCACTGATTTGAACGCCTTCTTGATAATCTTGCATTTGCTTCTAGCTGTCCCCCGGCAGACCTTGCCGCTGGTATGACTACAACTGTCCGTGCACAAGTATGGGGTACTAAAAGGACCCAAGCTTTAGTACACCGACACTTGCCGTCATGTTGGGCCTTGAATGCCTCCAAAGCTTGGAATGCCTACAAATGAATAGCATGCAAGCATATGGGCAAATGGACATGTAAGCACAACGAAAACAGATACGAAGAGGGGCGCATGTATAACATATCTTTCATGCCGATGCCGCTCTTGAGGCATGCCTGGATGCTCTCAAGGGTGGCACAAAACTTGTTGCACTCTTGTTGTATCACCCTCCATCGCTTCGAGAGAGACACCCATCCGCGCTTGCTCTTCATTTGGTACGGCGTGAACTTCTTGCGTTCATGGTACTCACGATGAACACGAAGCCAAAAGTTAGATGCCTTTTGCTCGGCACCGACCTTGGGGTCTTGTCTAATGTCCCTCCAACACTCACAAAGGAGTTTGTCCTCCGGCTACGTGTATGCCTTCGTCCGCTTGCTTTTGCGCTTCTTGTTTGCGCCGGCTTGGTTGGCGAGCTTGTCCTCAAACAAAGGCTCCTCGTCGATGTCCACTTCATCCTCTTCCTCAAGGCCGTAGTCCGCCGGGAATTCGTGGTCGAGCGGGAAGGTGCTGCCCATGCCGACCTAGTCTTGCATGAAGGGGTCATCCATGCCAGCTTGATCAAAGGTGGCGGGCATGAAGGGCGCTCGATCGTCTTGACTTTGGGTCTCGTCGGGATCGAAGGCAGCCCCGCACCGCCTGCGGGGGCAGCGGCTCCTGCACCGCCTTCGAAGATGATGTTCTCGATGATGAAACGGTTGGTCGTCTCGTCGTCACCGGTGGCCGGCATTCTATCGAACAGGTTGCGGGCGCCGGGATGCATGTCGGCTGGTATCTCCTGCGGGCGTTTCCTCGCCCCTCTGGAAGATGATCCACCGGTCACCGGTGTGGTGTTGAGGTCGATGGCCATGGGCGCGGGCACGGGCGTGGACGGCGCCACCACGCTCACCTCCGGCAAGCATTCCCCAGAGAAGCGGGAGGCTTGCAGATAGACATGGAAGTCGGGAATCGGTTGCGTGGTAGACGCGCGCGACGACTCTGTCAGTACCACCCGAAGAAATGCCGACGAGCCCGTGCTGGCCGCGGCCACGGTAGCGCTGTCGAGCCCGTGATGGCCAGGGTTTAACCCTATGTAGAGCAGGGCCTCCCTCGTTGCCGCGACGACTTGGGCATTGGTTTCCTCCTGCTGTGCGGCGGCGACGAGGGCGGCGGCGGCCGCAGCTTCAAGCTTGGCGTCCTGCGCGTGCCTCCGGCCCTTCCTCTTGGCCGACTGCACGACCGCTGCTCGAGCATCAACTGCTTCTTCTTGGACGGCGCCGTAGTCTTGCGGGGCGCGCAGGGCTTGCCTCTGGCGGAGGCGGCGAAGATGAGGCCGGAGGAGGCGAGGGAGGCGGTGGCGTCGAGGGTCGGCACGTCGTCCATGGTGAGCGGCCGGGAGCGCGAGCGGGCAGGAGTTTTTTTGGAAAAGTGGGGGGAAATGGTGGTGGCTGTGCTGCCGACTGGCGGGCCAAGGGGAGGAGCAGGCGGGCGTTGTGCGCCCGTTTCGTGTCCGCGTCGATGCAAATGAGGCCCAAATTTGAACCGAAAATGGGTCGCCAGGCGAACAAAAACGGACGCTCATCCGTTTGGATCGACGTGTTGGGCCGACTTTTGTGTCCGTTTTGATTCAAATGGACACGCGTGGACGAAATAGATCGGCACGTTGGAGTTGCGGGTAGCATTTATATTGTACTAGGTGATTCTAGCCTCCTGTAGGATAAGTGACCGTCTGTACTACCCATGGGCTGCAAAAGTAATTTGTGGTTGGGACGCAAAACACACTCTTCCAAGGGCCCGAAGGCAAATACACGAAAGGGGCAGTCAATACTAATAGCTGAATATTTGCGGTCCGAAATGACCCAAAGTGGCCTCGCTTCACGGGCCCACACTAAAGGCCACCTGGCTAAACCTATTCGCTACCCCCACGCGTTTTCGAGGGCACCCCAAAACGTGTGGTCTCGCGCGCTCCACCCATGCTCGCCCACAATCCGAGCCGTCGATGCTGTGCATCCCCCCTGTCACGACCGTCCGATGTTGGCAGGGCAACTCGTGGCTGACGAAGGCCGGACACAGCGGACGACCCAGATTCTCCACGCCTCCATGCGGCGATGCGGGGTTGGGTGGCCCCGAGCCGTACGGGTTGCATTGGTGGCTGAGAAGGATGCTTTTGAACTTGCGGCTGTAGTAGAAAAGCGCATGGGAAGTGGGCCCCGCATGACTACGCGGGAGGCCTGGAGGCAAGGCGAGGAAAAGGAGCTCCATTCCGTTACCCGCTGTGCCCGGCTCGTGTACCCGTCTGCATCTTATCGCCGTGTAGGACGTGATGTGGCGCCGCGCTTTGTTTATTCGAGGCGACCGAAGATGTCAAGTGTCGATCGTCGGGCGACTCACGAATATCTTGTGGCCAGGGCATCTTCAACGTGGATTCACCCGTCCAGATTTTTTTTTTTTTTTGCGGAATGTCCAGATTGTTCAGCGAAGGTCATTCGACTTGTCCCTTGAATCTTTTCTACTTGGTCGATCCCTTCTTTTTTGAGAAATTCATCTAAATTAAGAGTAATTCGACCATGCATTTAAATAGTTCAAAATAGATGTTGAACAATTTTTTTACATTCATTGATCCTAAAAGGAAAATAATCGGTTGTTTGTGCCAAACGCCTCAATTTTCGACCACCTTTTCGTCCTCCTTTTGCGCAAAGCATTTGTACATGGTAGCATGGAAGTCGTGAACAAATTTCGCCGCATCCGGATCCAAGTCTTCCGCCTTGACATACACGATCTTTTGCTCCCCGGGAACTTCCTTGATCGCAAGTTTTCTCTCCTCGAGCTTAATTTCCTTATTTTGGATTTTCATCAACATGCCAAACCTCTCCGCATTCTTTTCCTTCTTCATCTCATTGCGCTTGGCACATGCCTCTCACTTCTTCGCCACGATGACCTCGAACTTCTCTGTCATCTTTGTCCCCGCCCCTTCTCGCTTCTCCTTTTCCATCTCCCACTTCCTCCTCCTCGACCTAGGCACATGGGTGGTCGGTGCAAGCCCTCCTCTAATGACCGGACCACCACCTTCATCACTTGTTGGCATCGGCGATCTTGGCGGAATGGGCAGTGGTGCTCCATTTTCTTTGCTTATTCAACTTGAACCAACAATGTATCATCGGCTTTCTCAAAAATGAAACAATGTATCACCGTGAATGGCTTGCCCTCGGTCTTGTTGTAAAAGGCGGCGATAGGTCCAGGCTAGCAACATGAAGGAAAATAGAGCAAATCAACTTGCGAGAGCAACACAGAGCAACATAGAGAAAATCATCTTACAAGTTCAAGGAGTGGCGTACCACTTTGCCACCCGGTTTAGCGTTTGTGCATACACACCGTAATACTTGTTGACAACCTCTTGAGTAGTGTACATGATGGCCCACAAGTGCACGGGGTTTAGTTGTGTCGGGGCACGACACCTATGGGATCCCGAGAGATCCCTTTACGATTCGGCGGGGGGAGAGGTACACGCAAAGAGCGGAACCGGTGATCGACGCGTGAGGTTTTTACCCAGGTTCGGGCCGCTGATCAGCGTAAAACCCTACTCCTGCTTTGTGTTCTTATTGATGTTCTTGAGCCCAGCCTTCAGGAGCGCTCGCAATGAACAGTACGTTCAAAGAGCAGCTACGCATGCAGAATGGGCCAGAAGCTCTCCTCCCCTGTAGCAGTTGCCTTGGGCCTCCTTTTATATGCTGAAAGGGGTCTCCATAGTGGCAAAATGTATATACATTGAGGTGTAAAGTAGCTACAGGGTATCATACCTAACCCCTGACGGATTAGGACAAGCGCATTTAATGCACCGTGAGGTGTCTGTTTAGGTGTCCTCACTTTCTTGGGGATGGAAAAAGGGGCCATCCCATCAGCACCGCTTAAGCTCTCCTCCACTGGCGCGTCGCCACGCATCCAGAGAAGGACCCAGAATGTCAGACACGTTACTGTGCCGAAGCGGTGGCACAGTGGCAGAATCTCACCAGGCGCTGAACCTTGCCGGGCGCCGAGCCTTGCCGGGCGCCAAAGGCCATCCCGGCAAGGATCTTGCCGGGGAGGCTGGCCTTCGGATTTCAGCTTTACTCATTTGCTGATCCTCAGATTTCTGACTTGATGATTCCCTCGATAACTTGAATCGACCTCGAGCTGATCCCGGCAAGCCTTGCCGCGAGGACGGCTACAACTGCCCGTGCACAAGTAAGGGGTACTAAGGGCCCAATACTTAGTACACCGACAGGAGCCCCCGGGCCTGGGCCACACACGAGTGCGAGGCGTTGTTGGGCTAGGCCCAAACAGTGCACGGGCACGCGTGGCAGGGAATCAACTGCTCGCAAAGATCTTGTTTTACTGTGCCCCCCCACTACGCGCACAGAGCGCGCGATGTGGGAAGCGTGCCAAAAAGGCTGCAAACTGTTTCGCGCCCACAGAGGCGCATTCATATTGGGGGATAAACAAGGCGGCCCCGCTCCTTCCCCATAAAAAGGAGAAGTCGTGGAGGCGCAGACCCATTCACCCCCCTCTTCTTCCCAATCTGGCTATTGCCATCGCCTTCCTCTGCTCGAGCTCAGAGCGAAATCTTCCTTCTCTTCTGCTCGCCATTCCCGCGCTCGTTCCATCTTCCTGCTTCCATCTCCACAGCCGCCATGCCGCCCAAGACCAGCAAGGGCAAGGGCACAGACAAGGAGGCAAAAGCCGAGGTTCCGGAAAGCGAGCTGGTGAAGATGCGGAAGAGGCTCGTTGTCTTCCCTCCGACGCTTGACGCCGAAACCTTGAAGGGACGATACCAATGCATGTGGGCGAAGGGAACACAAGCCCACCCCGCCACGCGCGTCATCCCAGGTGCTAATTCCAAAGGCGGATCGGACAGATACCCCTTCTTCACCGCGTACTTTTATTGCGGGCTCTGTCCACCTTTTTCCGATTTCTTCAACGACATCATGTATACATACGGCTTTCGCCTTCTTGACTTCACGCCGAATGCCGTATTTTGCATGTCGATCTTTGCCCATCTTTGTGAAAATTTTGCCGGCGTGATCCCCAATTCCGCTCTCTTCCGCCACTATTTCTATCCTCGAATCCAAAAAGGAGAGGCTCTCTCTGGATCTATTGCTTGGATTCCAAGGGCCTGGAACAAGGAGATATACCCAGATGGAGTTTACCGCGAAAAGTGGGACGAGTGGCGGGCCGAATGGTGCTGGATCCAGGAAGCAGATCCTCATCCTTTTTGTCATCCCCGGCGACAGAAGGTGGTCCGCGGCAAGGATTGGGGCGATCTCGCCGCAGAAGACGAGAAGCTCACAATCGTCACTACCAGAATCCTTCGCTTGAAGGCTGCCGGGCTGACAATGGAGATGATCGGCTTCGACTTCCTCCGCCGCCGCATCGCCCCTCTGCAGAATAGGGGAAGGCCAGCCTGGGAGTATAAGAACGCAGCGGATGTTATGAGGCTGCGCCCCGGGCTGAACAACAACTTGACCGTTATGCAGCTTGGCGCCCTCCGCCAGAAGTTATTCCAGCGCGAAGACAAGCACCGGCTGCCGGCAAGGATCGTCCCCTTGTGCAACAACTCTGCGCTGGGGTCGATCATTGCTTTTTTGCCGATGTTCAACGCCCACGGCCTTGACCCGACCTGGGTCGAGCCAAGCGAGGAAGAAGCGCAGAAATTCTTCGACAATCTGATGGAGAAGCCTGTCCGGCAAGAACCAGATCTTATTCGCGCCACCACGGATCAGGAGGTAGCATACATCGCTACCAGAGTGGAGGAAGTGAATCTTGCCGCGGAGGCCGGCAGCGTTGGCTTCACGGAGTGGGAAGCCAGTGAGGCAGAGGTGGTAATGGAGGCGAGGCCTGCCGGGGAGGACGAGGTTGCCGGGGAAGAGAGCGGCGCAGCCGCTGAAATCTCGTCCGGCGAGGACTCAGTCGAAGAAGAAGAGACGCGGGAAGAGCCCCCTCCCCCGAAGAAGAAGACGAAACGTGTTCTTCGGAAGGCTACATCTGACATCCCGGCAAGCCAGCCCTCTTCGAGCGGGGAAGCCCCCGGCAAGAAAGTGGCCGACAAGACCGGACCGCGGCAGGGGGCCCGTCAACAGCCTGCACGGCGTGCGAGGCCCGCACCAGCGGCCACTGCTGGGGCGGCAGGAGGGTCTCGCACCACCGCACCGGAAACTGCCCCGGCGCCTGCCACAGCCAAGCGGCCTAGGACTCCTCCTCCGCCTCCCCACTCAGACACCGCAACGGAGGTCGACTTCGACATCTCCGGCTTTAGTCCGGAGCGAGAGGAAGAAGAGTAAGTACTTTGCCACAGCTTTTACCTTCCAATCTTGCATCAATTTTTACTGACTTGCTTGCATTGCTTCTGCAGTGACACAGAAACCTTGCTGGAGAGGATGGCGAAGAGGTCAAGGACTTCTACGGGCGACGAGCCCCCGGCAGGCTCCACTAGCGTGCCAGAGACCGTCATCGTGCCCGGAGCCTAGTCCTCAGCGCAGCCCCCAGCGTAAGTTCATAGTCCCTTTTTCTGTTGGCTGGTGCCGAAGCTTCCATTCTTGTCGCTGATATCTTCGGGTTCGCAGGAGGAGAACGGCAACAAGGAGAGGATTGCCCCATTGTGCCTCCTTCATCGACCGCTCCGCCCACAAGCACATCTCCGGCAAGAGATCCTGCCGACGAGCCCGTCCGGATTGAGGAGGAGCCGACAAGCACGGACTCCGGCAACCCACCCCCGGCAACCGGAGTTGCCGGGAGAGGCGAAGCCACCTTTCGACAACCCGACGCAGGTACTCGATCGCCTCAAAGTGCTAGTTATTCTTTCCCCTTACTTCTTTATCTTTGATCACTTCAAAATCAAAAATTCGATCTTGTTCTGACCTTCTCCTTCTCCCTTCAGAGTTCTCTGAGATGGAACATATAGACGTCGACGCCGTCATCGAGGAGACCGCCAGGGATGCTGCTGCCGAAGCGGACAGGATCACCGCCAGCGAGGCCACCAAGGATGATGTTGCCGGGGCCGGTGATGCTCTTGACGGGGAGGCCGCCAAGACGGCACGAACGGAAATCGCGGAAGAACCTGCCGAAGAGGGCGATAGGGAGGCTGGGGACCATACTGACGGCATTCCTGCCGCAGGAGCGCCAGGCGCTGCATCGGCCGCGGAGCCCCCTGTCACTGGTGAGGCGGCCACTGAAGGCCAGCCATCAACATCTGACGAGCCCTCATCCAGCAAGTACCTCAAAGTCGGCGAAAACCTATTCATCAACTTGCCAGGGACGGCAAGCACCGAGGCACCAGCCGAAGGAGAAATTTTTGAGGAAATTGTTGCCGCTGCCGGGCTCGAAGTTGATGACGATCCCAGCGCTAGCAGTGACAAGTCTGAAGAGGATCGGCTCCTTCTGGCCATGGGCGAAAACTTCCGCAAACTCCAGGCTCTCCATCGTGCCCGAAAGGAGAAGGCCGACTCCAGAATGGCAGTTGTCGAGGCAGCCGAAGCGGATTTTCAAAGGCGTGTCGCACAAATGCAAATCTGGCACGCCGAGGCCCTTCAAGAGCTGGTTGCCGGTCGAGAACAAGTGAGCCAGCAATGGAATGAGGTCCTCCTGAAGCAATCAGACATGGAGAAAGCCCATGATGAAGCTGTTCAAAGGATTGCTGCCGAAGATGCCCTCCTGACGGGGCGCTGCGTTGCTCTTGATGCTCATGAGGAAGATCTCACTGCTCGTGAGCAGGCGCTCGCCGCCAAGCTTCGCAGCAAGGATGAAGACATTGGAAATCTTGTCGCGCGGCGGACCCAGGAGCTGGAGCAGAAGCACAAGGAGGCGCTCGAAGCTCTAACCGCAAGTCACGCCGGCAAGCTCAAGGAGGCCGTCGATGCTGCCGAAGCTGCAGAGGCCGCCAAGAACGAGTTGAACGACAGAGTGAAGAGGCTAGAAACAGATCTCGAAGAGCACGGCAAGGAACTCTCGATGCTCAAGGGAGACAGGGAAAAACCCTCCACTCCTTGGCGGAGATGCAAGTTGCCCTGTCCGACAAGACCAAGCAGCTCTCCTCTGCGGCTGATAATATTGCGGTTCTGGAGTTGAAGCTGACCACGCTGCAGAAATCCCTCGAGGCCGGCAGGGCCCGTGAGAAGGCTCTACTCAAGGATCTCCAAGGAGAGAGGAACCTGCTCAAGAGCGCTGCCGCTGCCCAGGCTGATTATGAAAAGGGAGTGGAGATCTGGACTGGCCGTCTCATCGCCACCGCGGAGAAGCTTACCGCGGAACTGTCAACCATGGGCTTGTCGAACTTCAGATATTCTTCCGAGGAAAGAATATCTCCAAGCGCCAGGTTGACGATGTTCTTTGAAAGCATCATCAACGCGTTGAGGGCGCTCCAGTCCAGCCGGGCGACCCAACTGGCGAACGAGACTCGCCGGCTTTGCCGGGCCGTCCTTCGCAAGGTGCTCCTCAAGGTGGTGCACAGCAATCCCGGCATCAACCTCTCCAGCGCACTCGGCCACCTGCCAAAGGACGCAAATGTTTAAGCGCTTGAGAAGTACATCGCGCCGATCCTTGAGAAGGTGGACTCCATCAAAAGGATCGAAGGCCAGCGCAGGGATTGAGTGCTTCCCCTTTGATTCTTGCCGCCACCATCTCATGTAAAAGATAGTTAAGTCTCGAGTTAGAACTGCGGCAACTTATGGATGTAATATAATTTAACTATGTTTAGGCTCATGCTAGCTATTTTCCTTATCTGATTCCTTTATGTATGGAGTTCACCCTACGCCTACTGAAAAACTTGCCGGCGCGCAACCTACCGCGAGCGCTGGGTGCGGGACTTCAGCAGCCTGCTGGAGGCGCAGCGGCCGGCAAGACTCCTTGGCGCTCTCAGTGCAGCCGCTTAAATCGTTGAGCGTACTCGAAACAAAATAAGGGCGCAACTGATTACGACAAGGGTTCCTTCGCGTGCAGATTTTCCATACAAGGGTCGGAATCATCCAAGGAACTAACTTGGTACTAAAAAGAAAAACTTGCTATGAGTTTTTAGGACTTAGCTTTCTGTTTTTGTCCTTCCTCCGGCAAGCGTCGATTCCGAACATCGCCAACTGGTATTCATATCTCCCTTCCCCCCCCCGGCAAATGTGCACGCGAGGAATCCTTCTGTCTTTAAGAAAAAGAAAGAAGAGAAAATAAAGAGATGAAACCTTGGCGGTTCGTTCGAACTTACCGGGATCAGGTGTCATACAACATCTTAGACAAACATGCATATATGAATGTGAACATGAGAATCAATAAGGGAATGTATAACACTTAAATTTATTCATCTGTGCTCAGGGTCTGCGCCTGGCTTTGTACAAAGGATTACATGCCTTGCCGGCAAGACTTGTACAAAAAGGTGGTTGCCGGGAGCCCCCGGCAACCGCGCCTTATGGATAGAACTTGCGAAGATGTTCGATATTCCAGGAATTACTCACTGGAACGCCATCCTCGGTCTCCAGGCGGACAGCGCCAGGCCTGGTGACTCGTACTACCCGATAAGGGCCTTCCCACTTTGGCGTCAACTTGTTTGAATTCTTGGCGGACTGAATCCGTCGAAGAACAAGGTCGCCTTCCTCAAGGCTTCGGGCATGAACTTTGCGGCTATGATAGCGGCGCAAAGCTTGCTGGTAGCGTGCAGCTCGCACAGCAGCCTGAAGACGATTCTCCTCAAGGAGCACAGCGTCATCTTGCCGCAGTTGCTCTTGCTCAAGCTCATCATAAGCGAGGACTCGAGGAGATCCGTATATGAGTTCCGTGGGGAGAACTGCTTCCGCTCCATACACTAGAGCGAAGGGCGTCTGGCCGGTGGCTCGATTTGGTGTCATTCTGATTGACCAAAGAACCGCCGGCAACTCATCAATCCAGCGTCTTCCGCACTTTTTCAGCCTGTCAAAAGTTCTGGTCCTGAGACCGCGCAACACTTCAGCATTGGCCCTCTCCGCTTGGCCGTTGCTTCTCGGATGAGCAACAGAGGCAAAACAAATCTTGCCGCCAAGGTCTTGGACGTACTGCATGAAGGTGCGACTTGTGAACTGCGTGCCGTTGTCGGTGATGATCCCGTTAGGCACACCGAAACGGCAAACAATTCTTTTGAAGAACTTGACAGCCGACTGCGCTGTCACCTTCCTCACTGCTTCCACCTCCGGCCACTTTGTGAACTTGTCGATAGCAACATACAAGTACTCAAAGCCCCCGGTAGCACGGGGAAAGGGGCCCAGTATGTCGAGCCCCCAGACCGAAAATGGCCAGGAGAGAGGGATTGTTTGAAGAGCTTGAGCTGGCTGATGTAATTTCTTCGAATGAAACTGGCACGCTTCACACCTGGTTACTAGTGTAGTCGCATCCTGGAGGGCGGTGGGCCAAAAGAAACCTTGCCAGAATGCTTTCCCGGCAAGCGCTCTTGACCCTATGTGAGAGCCACACATGCCCCCGTGTATCTCTGCCAACAGCTCTAGTCCATCCTCCCGAGGAATGCACTTCAATTTCACACCGTTTGGTCTCTTTCTGTACAGGACGTCATCGACAAATTTGTACATAACAGACCGACGGGCTACTCTTTCCGCTTCTTCCTGTTCCTCAGGGAGTTCACCTGTCTGAAGGAAATGGACAATGTGCTGCGCCCATGCTGGAGCCTGAGGCTCGATGGCTAGGACTAAAGGCATCTCCTCCGCCGGGGGGACGTTTGTCTCGACAGCAAGGGCCTGAGGCCCTGCCGGAGCCTGTTGTTCCCCGGCAAGCGTGTTGATCTCGGCAACTTCCTTGCCGGCGGCTCCGGGGAGCTCTGCCGGGAAGTACTGGCCAGAGTTCAACTTTCTTCTTTTTTCTTGCCGCGTCGATGGCGCCACGGATGGTTGAGTCAATTGGAGCACAAAAGTTCCTGGCTCCACAGGCAACTTGAGGGCAGCACGCTTTGACAGGTCATCAGCAACGTTGTTCTCGGCACGAGGAACGTGCTCCATTTGGAGACCGTCAAAGCGCTCTTCCAATTTCCTCACTTCATCTACGTAGGCTTGCATCAACGGACTTTGATAGTTCTTGTTGACCTGCTTGAGGTGCTCTCCGGTGGGTGCGACAAACAACACGCCAGCACCGGCGCCTTGCAGCGAAAAAGCCCCGTCAAAGTACATAACCCATTGCTGATCGGTTTCCTTGCCGGGGAGACTTGTTTCTTGAACTTCTTCGTCTGGCGTCGGGGTCCATTCTGCAATGAACTCCGCCAAGGCCCTGCTCTGAATCGTCGAAGTACTTTCAAACTTAAGACCAAAGCTGGACAGCTCCAACGCCCACTCCACGATCCTGCCGGTTGCCTCCGGATTTTGCAAAATCCGTTGCAACGGAAAGCGAGTGACGACGGTGATCTCATGTGCTTGAAAATAATGGCGCAGCTTTCTTGAGGCCATAAGGAGGCCGAAAAGCAACTTCTGCACACCAGAATATCTTGATCTAGCCCCTTGTAAGAGGGAACTAACAAAATAAACTGGGCGCTGCACCACCTTTTTCTTCTACACGGGCTCTTCTGTTTGCGCAGATCCTGTCTTGCCGGGATCATCCCTTGCCGGGGAAGATCTTGCCGCATCACTTGGCGGTCCTGCTGCTGATGTTGCCTCCTCATCAGCTTCCCTTTGCGCCACCAGCGCAACACTAACCACTTGATTTGTTGCCGCCAGATACAGCAGCAACGGCTCTTGTGGTTTAGGTGCGACTAGCGTCGGCGGAGAAGAAAGGTATTTCTTCAAATCTTGCAGCGCTGCCTCCGCTTCCGGAGTCCATTTCATTGGACCTGCCTTCTTCAAAATTTTGAAGAAGGGCAGGGCGCGCTCAGCAGATTTGGAAATAAACCTGCTTAGAGCAGCAACACAGTCGGCAAGACGACGCACATCCTTGACGCATCTTGGCGCTTCGATTTGCTCCATAGCTTTGATCTTGTCGGGGTTCGCTTCGATTCCCCGGCAAGATACAAAGAATCCGAGGAGCTTGCCGGAAGGAACACCGAACACGCACTTCTCAGGATTGAGCTTCAAGTTGATCTTGCGCAAGTTCGCGAATGTTTCTTCTAAATCTTGAATGAGCGTTGCTTTATCCTTAGTCTTGACCACTATATCATCCATATACGCCTCCATATTTCTATGGAGTTGTGGCTCAAAACCAATCTGGATTGCTCTGGCAAATGTTGAACCAGCACTTTTCAACCCGAAAGGCATTCGTATAAAGCAATACGTACCACATGGGGTGATAAAGGCGGTCTTCTCTTCATCTTCCTTTGCCATAAAAATCTGATGATACCCTGAATAGGCATCAAGGAAGGACAGAAGATCACAACCAGCGGTGGCATCCACGATCTGGTCGATGCGCGGCAAGGGAAAAGGATCTGTTGGACAAGCTTTATTGATATCTGTGTAATCGATACAAAGCCTTCATTTCCCGTTCGCTTTCCGCACTACGACCGGATTGGCCAGCCAGGTTGGATGAAGCACTCCTTTGACCAGTCCTGCCGCCTCCAGCTTCTTAATTTCTTCGGCAATGAATTCTTGCCGCTCCAAGGCCTGTTTCCTCACCCTTTGCTTGACGGGCCGCGCATGGGGACAGACAGCAAGGTGGTGCTCAATCACTTTCCTAGGAACGCCGGGGATGTCAGACGGTTGCCACGCAAACACGTCGACATTCGCCCGCAGGAAAGCAACGAGCGCGCTTTCCTATTTGTCATCTAGGGCGGAACTTATAGTGAAAGTTCCCCCCGTTCCGTCCTCCCTGGCAGGCACCTTCTTAGTTTCCGGCGGGGCAGCCTTGGACTTCTTGTTCTTGCCGGTGGAACTCTCTGGTACATCCTCGACGGAAGCGCGGCACTCCGAGGAGGCGCGCTTGCCGGAGTTCACGCCAAGGTTCCTGCCGGTCTTCTTCTTCCCCCCGGGAGTTCCAACGGCAGGAGCAGATGCCTTGATGGCAGGTGCTGCAACTGCTTCCCGATAAAGTTGATCGGCACAGATGAGCGCATCCCTCTTGTCGGAATGGATAGTGATGACGCCCAACGGCCCAGACATCTTCAAGACGTTGTATGCGTAGTGTGATGCCGCCATGAACTTAGCCAGCGCTGGCCGGCCAAGGATCCCATTGTATGACATGGGGATCTTGGCGACATCAAACACCACCTTTTCAGTCCTGAAGTTAAGCTCGCTGCCAAATGTTACCGGCAGCGTGATCTTGCCCTTAGGCTGGGTTCTTCCCGGGTTGACCCCTTGAAACGTACCCGTTTCCTCGAGTTCTTCGTCGGGAATCTGAAGCTTTGTGAGCACGTCTGGTGATATTAAGTTTAGGCCGGCCCCGCCGTCAACTAACATCTTCGTCACCTTGAGGTTGCGAATTGTCGGGGAAACCAACAATGGCAAACACCCGACCGCAGTTGTGCGATCGGGGTGATCCTCGGCGTCAAAGATGATAGGCGTGCTGGACCACTTCAGAGGCCTACAAGCATCGGGGGATGGCTCTGCCGCATTAACCTCCCGCACCCACTGTTTAAGTTGGCGGTGGGAAGAATGGAGCAAGGCACCCCCATCAATGCACATAGCCTCTGTAGCCTTCTGGAATTCCTGCTCACTGGATTCATCATCTTCCTCATCATCATCTCCTTCTTTATCTCGGCCCCGAGCGGGCCGATCCTTCTGCTGCTTGGCCTTGCCGCGGCGACCCCCTCGGCCACCGTGTTTCTTGCCGGACCCCTCAGCACCGTCTTGGGCCTTCTCTTTGTCTCGCCTCTCGTATTCGGCCTTCTGCTTCTCGGCAAGCTGCTCAACTTGCCGGCAGTCCTGGAGATCGTGGCCCTTAGTGCGATGGATCTTGCAATATTGCTTGCCGGAGTTCTCCGACTTGTCGGCAGCCGCCAAGGCCTGACAGGAAGGGCACCCGGCAAGATCCTTGCCGGGGGCGCTAACCTTGGCCTTCTTGGCGGCGCCAGGGTTGCCGGATTCCTCAACGGCAAGCATGGCCTTGCCTCCGCGTTTCCTATTCTGCCGCCGGCCTTTCCTTGACGGAGCCGCGGCATCTTCTTCTTCTGAGTCGCCTGTCGCACCAACAGCTTCCCCGGGGAGTTTTCTCCCCTCTTCAGCTCGAGCACACTTGTCGGCCAAAGTGTAAAGCTCGGCAATACTCCTGACTTTGTTCATCGCCAGCTCTTCCCGCATCCTGCGGTTACGCACGTTCTGATGGAACGCGCTAATGACAGCGGCAGGATGAACATCAGGAATATTGTACTGCACCCGGCTGAATCTCTGCATAAACTTGTGCAGGGACTCGCCCTCCTTCTGAGGGATGATGTGCAAATCACTTTCTTGGCCAGGAGCTTGGTGGCCTCCAACAAAGGCGCCAACAAACTGATGGCACAGATCTGACCAGCAAGAAATAGAATCCTCCGGCAGATGCATCAACCACGACCTGACGTTGGGTTTGAGCACCAACGGGAAGTAGTTGGCGAGTATCTTGTCATCTCGGCCCCCGGCAGCTTGCACCGCAATGGTGTAGATGCTCAGGAACTCCGAGGGATGGGTCTTGCTGTCATATTTCTCCGGGACCTCTGGCTTGAAGGTTCGGAGATTGGGCCACTGGACTTGCCGCAGCTCACGGGTAAACGCTGGAGGTCCCACCTCGTAAGGCAGGTCTCCTACGTTCCCTGGCGCGGGCTCGTCGACAACTGGCCCCGCGCGCTTATCAGACTGATAGCGCGCTTCCCGTCGCCGCTCGATGGTTGTTCAAGCGTCCTCCTTGCCTCGTTCCTGGAGAACCAGACGCTGATCACGGCGCATCCGCGGATCGGACGACGCCGTGGAAACTTCTTCATGGCGGTCGACTTGCTGAGCCGTCGGCCGCCGCTGATGTCGTGGAGGAGAGTGCACTGTAGTTGCACCACCTCCGGTTTTCTCTCCACCGGCTCGCATCGGATCGATGGGCTCCCGCTGAGAGGGCCCTGCCTCTTGTGGTCCATCCTTATTAGCGAAGCCGATAAGGCTCTGGATAGTAGCCCGCCACTCCTCCATCCTCTCCGGGACGGGAGGAAAATCGAGGAGCAACTGCGCACGCGCCAAGGCTTCCGCTGGCGTAGGTGGCAGCGATAGGTGCGAAGTACGTGAGGTGCTCTGACTCCTAACCAAGTTAGAAGGAGCACCGCCACGGTCACGCGACCGCGCGCCACCCTCGCCGGCAGCTCGGTGTGCATGCTGGTCCCGTGCATCTTGGGATCTACGCGCAGAAACCTTTTCGTAGGGACGCCCCGAACCACCAGCGCCATGATGTCGCTCGTCTCGCACAACCTATGCAGGTTGCGAGGCTCGCGGCGGCGCGGGAGCTCCAGCAGGCGCTCTCTGATCCCTAGAGTTTGTTGTGCCACCCGTAGGCAACACAACGCCATCTCTAGATCCAGCGGCGCGCAAGTTACCACTGCCACTGCGAACGATACCGCTCGCTTGGCTTGGGTCACCAGAACGCCGCGGGGGTTCCAGTCCTCTTCCTTCTGCACCCACACCATCGCCTGTCTGCGAAGGCGCGGGCAAAACAGACCCGGACGGTTGTGCTGTCGCGATGTTCTTCTTCTTGGGCGGCATAATGAAGGAACTAGAGCGTCGACCACCAGATCAGGTTCACGCAACCTTCAATCCCCCTAACTGGCGCGCCAAAGATGTCGGGGCACGACACCTATGGGATCCCGAGAGATCCCTTTACAATTCGGCGGGGGGAGAGGTACACGCAAAGAGTAGAACTGGTGATCGACGCGTGAGGTTTTTACCCAGGTTCGGGCCGCTAATCAGCGTAAAACCCTACTCCTGCTTTGTGTTCTTATTGATGTTCTTGAGCCCAGCCTTCAGGAGCGCTCGCAATGAACAGTACGTTCAAAGAGCAGCTATGCATGCAGAATGGGCCAGAAGCTCTCCTCCCCTGTAGCAGTTGCCTTGGGCCTCCTTTTATATGCTGAAAGGGGTCTCCACAGTGGCAAAATGTATATACATTGAGGTGTAAAGTAGCTACAGGGTATCATACCTAACCCCTGACGGATTAGAACAAGCGCATTTAATGCACCGTGAGGTGTCCGTTTAGGTGTCCTCACTTTCTTGGGGATGGAAAAAGGGGCCATCCCATCAGCACCGCTTAAGCTCTCCTCCACTGGCGCGTCGCCACGCATCCAGAGAAGGACCCAGAATGTCAGACACGTTACTGTGCCGAAGCGGTGGCACAGTGGCAGAATCTCGCCAGGCGCTGAACCTTGCCGGGCGCCGAGCCTTGCCGGATGCCAAGCCTTTCCGGGCGCCAAGCCTTGCCGGGCGCCAAAGGCCATCCCGGCAAGGATCTTGCCGGGGAGGCTGGCCTTCGGATTTCAGCTTTACTCATTTGCTGATCCTCAGATTTCTGACTTGATGATTCCCTCGATAACTTGAATCGACCTCGAGCTGATCCCGGCAAGCCTTGCCGCGAGGACGGCTACAACTGCCCGTGCACAAGTAAGGGGTACTAAGGGCCCAATACTTAGTACACCGACAAGTTGTAGCCATTTCAAAGTAAAAGTATAGAACCCACATGAAGCACATGAATCAATCTTCGTCTCTTGTATTGATTTAAGTTATAATTCTTACCGAATGGTAATTGAGGGTTTTGATGCGGAGAATCCCACGGTCATCCCCATGGACCCACCATCGTCTCCCAAAGCACCAAGTGGACCAATGACAAGAGCACGTGCAAGAGCTATCGAGACCGAGGTGACATCTCTTCTTAGTGAGCTTCCATATGAACTACATGAGACATGTCTACTACCTCAAGCGAAGATGCTATGTGTGCTTAGGTACCCAGCAAGCGACCTCAGAGACACTAGGGATGAAGGCCAAGCCACCATGGATGCGGACCAAGGCACACGACAAGAGAAAGTGTCAAGGTGCTACAGCGCCCAGACATCCGGCTCCGAGCCCGGACATCCGACGCCTAAAGACGTGGGCAACAGCAGCAAGGCAGCAACCGTAGAAGCTCTAGCGGCCGGACATCCGGCCGTGCCCTAGACATCCAGCACCCGAGCCACGGCATCCGACATCGCCCCGGAAATCCGGCCAAGGCCATCAGTACCGCGACCAGTCTCCCGGCCGGGTGTCCGGCATCTCCTGAAGGCCCGAACATTCGGCCCCCAGCTTGGACATCCCGCACCTGCGCGTGCACAACCGGGCTAGAGAGATTGGTCGGCCGTAAGCTCGGCCAATGGACTATGGGCCAACTTGGTTGGTACCCCCTAGTCCAGGACACCGTCAGTAGCCCCTGAACTTGTCTTCGAAGCTGAGGACGTAAGACCCCTCCTCGAACCAATGTTTCCGGCTTGGCAGGCGAGTTCCTTCCATCAGTTTGAGTTTGGCTTCCATGCTCGTAATATATCTTCGGCTTCCACGCGTCAAAAGGATGCGGTCTTTGTAATCCGAGGACTTTCCCCGTGATTTGGCTGTGGGCCCCACCATGTGTGGCCCTTTTTGTTATTAAAACAATTCTTCTTGACCCTCGTGCCGTCTGGGGAGCTGGTCATTTTATGGCTAGACGTTGAAGCATTGCCCCTTGCTTTATTTAATGGGCATATAACCCAAGGTGGCGATGAGAACCGCATCCCAGTTCTCTCCCCTTCCGCCCAGCGCGGAATCTTTTCTCAAAAGTTTGGCTCGAGAGCTTCAGCAATGGCGAACGGCGCGGGCTCATCGAAGCACCCTCACAGCCCCCTTAAAGGTGACTGACGAGGCAACAAACCTGACAATGAGTACTAGGGGTATGAACAAAGGGCAGAGCCTAGCTACAACACAGGTGTATCACTCGGATTTAGCGAGTTTGGGACCCTCTCGGAGAGGTAACAACCCAACGTCTCGTGCCCGGAGGCTTGTGTTTTCTCTTGGGGTGTATGACTACAATGGGTGATAAACCCTTGCCATGGAGTTGAGGGGAGGCTTATATAGAGTGCGCCTCGGCCCATTAATTCCATGTTACAAGGGAGATGAATGAGCATAACTACGGCAGTTACTGGTAATGGCAGCTATAACTACACTTGAAGACCAACGTTAAGCTACTCGACCGTCGCAGTTCCCACGTCGCCCCTACGCCTCCTCTGTTCGAGTGGTGCTGGAGTGGCCGACGGATGGAAGACGTCTGAGTTCCATTGGTGTATCCAAGTGGATTTCGAGAGGTGCGCATCCGAATGCGCTTGCGGTCCAGGGACCTCCCAATGATGGCGTGAGGCCCTAGGAGGGCCTTAGATGCCAGGCCCATTACCCTACCAGTAGTAGGTGACCCCATCATTAGCTCCCGAATAGGTTGAGGTTTCGTAGGACGAATGAGTTGAGCCATTGGTTTGGTCTGAGTGCTTCGGGAGCACTCAGGATCCGTCGCCAAGTGATTATCTATCGTGACCTGAGCAAAACCACAACAGATTCTGGACTAAAGGTTTTCCAAGTGACCAGATTGTGTTTGATTGCTGGGAAAAACTTGGTGGCATTCGTATGTCTCTCGGGAGAGATAGACTAGAGGTCCGAATGAGGACATGCCATAAAACTCGAGTGACGACGCCGACGTGTGGTTTGACTCTCCGAAGAGATGCCACCCATTGTCCTAGGGAAATGCCAGCGTGGGTCACCTCTGAGTCCAAATTTATGGGGCTCGCACCTTGGAGCCTAGAAAAAGGGACAAGTTAACCTGCGGAGGGGCATTGAGCTCATCCCATTGCAATCCTGAAGGTGACTTTAGTCGGGGGTTTTACGCGCCCGAGTGCACGGTGACCCTTGGAGGGCGGTCGGTCGGACCGACGAGTGTCCCTTTGGAAAGGAACAGAGGGAAATCAATTAGATTGATCTGCGGCTGAAATTTCGGGATTTCAAATCACGTGTGTGCCCGCGGAAGCGGTTACGTCGCGGTTAGTGGGGGAAGTGGGGCACGACGCCTCGATCTCCGCCCTAAAATATGCCATGTGCCTAGTTTTTCCTGTGCGTGCGACCGGCGCGGACACCGTCCGATCCAGAGATCAGCGGCCGAGGATCCGCGAAATGAATTACCCGTGGTGTAAAAGGCGGGTGAACTAGGGTAATTTCCCACATCCCCTTTTCCTCTTCGCCCACTCTGCCTGCTACGCTCCTCCCACCACCACTCCGCACACCCGAGTGTTCCGAGAGGATGGGGAAGGACAGGACAACGAAGCTGGAGTGAGCGAAGAAGATGGGGAAGGGCTCGTAATCGAGCGCCGACCCATTGTCGGTGGGCCGAGCTTCGGGGGATTGGATCCCCTCACGCGTCACGCGAAAGAGACTCATGGAGTTGGAGGCAGAGGGGCTGATTCTGGTGGGCCATTGGAGGTTGCCCGAGGCGGATGACCTGGAGCCCGCGCCGCAGGCGGACGAGCGGGTGCTCCTCATCACTCACATCAAGAGAGGTTTCTCCATGCGACCTCACCCTTTCTTCCGTGCTTTCTTGGATTTTTTCGGTGCGCAACTCCACCATCTTCCGCCGAATGCGGTCGTTTATTTGTCTGCCTTTGTCTTGCTTTGTGAGAACTTCATCAACTGCTATCCCCATTGGGAGTTGTTCAAACACATTTTCATGTGTTGGTCGATGACCGTGAAGAAGGATACACCCAATGGGGAGAAGACCCATGTGACGCAGCAGTGTGGAGGGTTGGGGATCCAGCTCAGGGGAGGAAGTGCTTTCCCGAAGATGAGCTTCCCCAACTCCGTCAAAGGGTGGCAAAGCAGCTGGTTTTACTACCAGGACGTCCCAAGGGCTGGCTCCCAGTCGGGCCTTCCATCGTACTCAGCACAGAGGGTAGGGGCCCTGGTGTCTCTGACGATGTCGAAGGAGGAGAAGGTGGACGTGGGGATCTTGGCTGACGCACTGGTGGGTGTTGCGAGTGTTGGGGAACGTTGCAAGGGAAACAAAAAAATTCCTATGCTCACCAAGATTAATCTAGGAGATGACCATCTACGAGAGGAGAGATTGGATCTACATACCCTTGTAGATCGCTAAGCGGAAGCATTAAGAAACACGGTTGATGTAGTCGAACGCCTTCACGATCCAATCACGATCCGTCCCACGAACTCCCGATCAAGTGCCGAACGGACGACACCTCCGCGTTCAACACACGTACGGCTTGGTGACGCCTTCACCTCCTCGATCCAGTGAGCAAGTATGAAGTAGTAGCTTGAGTTCTCGGTAGCACGACGGCGTGGTGGCGGTGATCGTGGAGCAATCTCAGCAGGGCTTTGCCAAGCGTCTGCGCGAGGTGGAGGAGGTGTAACGGGATGGAGACGGGCAAGGGTTGAAGGGTTGCTGCCCCAACGCATCACCACCTTTATATAGGCGTGGAGGGGGCTGGTGGATTGCCCTCCAAGGCCCTAGTGTTGTTGGCCAAAGGGGGGAAGGAAATCCCTCCTTTCCTTCCCCACCGATCGCTATCCCCCCTTTTTAGGGATCCTGATCTTATTCCTTTGGGATATGATACTATTCCTTTTAAGGGAGGATCTTGGTGCGCCTAGACCAGGGTTGTGGGGACTTTCCCCACTACCCACGTTCATGTGGGTCCCCATGCAGGTGGGCCCCACTCCGGAACCTTCTAGAACCTTCCCAGTACAATACCAAAAAAACTCGGAACTTTTTCCGGAATCCCGATAACAACTTTCCATATATGAATCTTTACCTTCGGACCATTCCGGAGCTTCTCGTGATGTCCGGGATCTCATCCGGGGCTCCGAACAACCTTCGGTCACCAACACAATAACTCAACTATACTTAGATCATCACCAAACGTTAAGTGTGTAGACCCTGCGGGTTCGAGAACTATGCAGACATGACCGAGACACCTCTACAGTCAATAACCAATTGCGGGACCTGGATGCCCATATTGGTTACTACATATTCTACAAAGATCTTTATCGGTCGAACCTCGATGTCAAGGATTCAGCTAATCCCGTATGCACAGTTCCCTTTGTCCATCGGTATGTTACTTGCCCGAGATTCGATCATCGGTATCTCTATACCTAGTTCAATCTCGTTACCCGCAAGTCTCTTTACTCATTCCGTAATACAAGATCCCATGACTAACTCCTTAGTCACATTGCTTGCAAGCTCATTGTGATGCTATATTACCGAGTGGGCCCCAAGATACCTCTCCCTCATACGGAGTGACAAATCCCAGTCTTGTTTCATGCCAACTCAACAGACACCCTCGAAGATACCTGTAGAGCATCTTTATAGTCACACAGTTACGTTGCAATGTTTGATACACACAAGGTACTCCTCCGGTGTCAGTGAGTTGCATGATCTCATGGTCATAGGAACTGATACTTGACATGCACAAAGCGGTAGCAATAAACTTGATACGATCATATGCTATGCTCATAGTTTGGGTCTTGTCCATCACATCATTCTCCTAATGATGTGATCCCATTATCAAATGACAACTCATGTCTATGGCTAGGAAGCCATAGCCATCTTTGATCAACGAGCTAGTCTGGTAGAGGCTCACTAGGGACATGTTATTGTCTATGTATCCAGACATGTATTTGAGTTTCCAATCAATACAATTATAGCATGGATAATAAATGATTATCATGAACAAGGAAATATAATAATAACCACTTTATTATTGCCTCTAGGGCATATTTCCAATAGTCTCCCACTTGCACTAGAGTCAATAAACTAGTATTACATGGTATGAATCTAACACCCATAGAGTTCTAGTGTTGATCATGTTTTGCCCGTGGAAGAGGTTTAGTCAATGGATCTGCAACATTCAGATCCGTATGTACTTTGCAAATGTTTATGTCCTCCTCCTTGATCGCATCGCGGATGGAATTGAAGCGTCGCTTTATGTGTCTGGTCCTCTTGTGAAACATTGGTTCCTTGGCTAGAGCAATGGCACTAGTGTTGTCACAGAACAGAGTCATTGGGTCCAGTGCACTGGGCACAACTCCAAGATCTGTCATGAACTGCTTCATCCAGACACCTTCCTTTGCTGCCTCCGAGGCAGCTATGTACTCCGCTTTGCATGTAGAATCAGCTACCACGCTTTGCTTGGAACTGCACCAGCTTACCGCTCCCCCATTTAGAATATATACGTATCCGGTTTGAGACTTAGAGTCATCCGGATCAGTGTCAAAGCTTGCATCGACGTAACCCTTTACGACGAGCTCTTGATCACCTCCATAAACGAGAAACATTTCCTTAGTCCTTTTCAGGTACTTAAGGATATTCTTGACAGTTGTCTAGTGTTCCACTCCTGGATCACTTTGAAACCTTCTGGCCATACTTATGGCAAGGCTGACATCTGGTCTCATGGACAACATCGCATACATGATAAAGCCTATGGCTGAAGCATAGGGGATGACACTCATCTTTTCTCTATCCTTTATAGTCGCTGGGCATTGAGTCTTACTCAACTTCACACCTTGCAAAACAGGCAAGAACCCCTTCTTGGACTGATCCATTTTGAACTTCTTCAAAATCTTATCAAGGTACGTGCTTTGTGAAAGTCCTATTAAGCGTCTCGATCTATCTCTATAGATCTTGATGCCCAATATGAAAGCAGCTTCTCCTAGGTCCTTCATTGAAAAACTCTTGCTCAAATATGCCTTCACGTTTTCCAAAAGTTCTATATTGTTTCCAATCAGCAATATGTTATCCACATATAATATTAGAAATGCTATAGAGCTCCCACTCACTTTCTTGTAAATACAAGCTTCTCCATAAACTTGTATAAACCCAAACACTTTGATCACCTCATCAAAGTGAAGATTCCAACTCTGAGATGCTTGCACCTGTCCATAAATGGATCGCTGGAGCTTGCACAGTTTGTCAGCATTCTCTGGATCGACAAAACCTTCCGGTTGCATCATATACAACTCTTCCTTAAGGAAACCGTTAAGGAACGCTGTTTTGACATCCATCTGCCAGATTTCATAATCGAAAAATGCAGCTATTGCCAACATGATTCTGACGGACTTAAGCATCACTATGGGTGAGAAAGTCTCATCGTAGTCAACTCCTTGAACTTGTGAAAACCCCTTTGCCACAAGTCGAGCTTTATAGACGGTGACATTACCATCCGCGTCCATCTTCTTCTTGAAGATCCATTTATTCTGAATGGCCTTTCGCCCTTCAGGTAATACTTCCAAAGTCCATACTTTGTTTTCATACATGGATCCCATTTCAGATTTCACGGCCTCTAACTATTTGTCAAAATCCGGGCCCACCATCGCTTCTCCATAGCTCGTAGGTTCATCGTTGTCCAACAACATGACCTCTAAGATAGGGTTACCGTACCACTCAGGAGCAATACGTATCCTTTTCGACCTACGAGGTTTGATAGTAACTTGATCTGAAACTTCATGATCACTATCATTAGCTTCCTCTTCAACTGAAGTAGGTGCCATAGAAACACCTTTCTGCGCTACGCTACTCTCTGGTTGAAGTGAAGGTTCAACAACCTCATCAAGTTCTATCTTCCACCCACTCAATTCTTCCGAGAGAAACTCTTTCTCGAGAAAGGACCCGTTCTTAGCGACAAACACTTTGCCCTCGGATCTGAGATAGAAGGTATACCCAACCGTCTCCTTTGGGTATCCTATGAAGACACATTTGTCCGCTTTGGGTTCGAGCTTTTTCTGGCTGAACCTCTTGACATAAGCATCGCAGCCCCAAACCTTAAGAAACGACAACTTAGGTTTCTTGCCAAACCATAGTTCATACGGTGTAGTATCTACGGACTTAGATGGTGCCCTATTTAAAGTGAATGCAGCCGTCTCTAACGCATAACCCCAAAACGATAGTCGCAGATCGGCAAGAGACATCATAGAACGTACCATATCCAATAAGGTATGATTACGACGTTCAGACACACCATTACGCTGTGGTGTTCCAGGTGGCATTAGTTGTGAAACAATTCCTGATGAGGAACACTAGATGAGAAGAAAGAAAAACACATGCCAGATCTGTTTGGATACTTCTAGATGCTTCCACTCTAGTGTAGTATTTCTTTTATTTTCTTTTCTTTACTACCCTACCTACTGTTTTCTAGAGTCTTCTAGTTGTGAGTAGCTATGAGTAGAATGGTGAAACTTACACAATATTTTCTAGAGTATTCCAGCTATAAGTAGAAGTACGTGAAGGCTTCCCAAAGCCCTATAAATAGAGGTCCTCGTCTCTACTTTGTAAACCAAACTATGTACCCACTACCTATAATAGAACTTGTTGTTCTTATCTAAGATCTTGGAGTAGATCTTGTGCTCTAGGAGTTCTGGATTGAACTCTTGCTGCCATATCAGCCTACATTCTCCTCTAGAGCGATATCTAGCGCAGCACGTTGAAGTTGTTCCTTCAACACTTGTGTTGTACACATAGTAGCAGCAAGGTGGAGTTGCTCCTCCCCAACCTTTGTGCTGCTTCAGGTGGCATCAGAGCCTTGTTGACCCATACTAGTTCTTGTTGTCCTCTTCGAGAGCAAGCTGCAGCAAGCAATGGAGCAATTGGAGAAGAGAATGGATGCTGCAGAACAACAAATCAAAGAGCTACGTGAAGATCTTAATCGGAGATTTGACCAGCTGGTTGAGATGATAAGAAAGGGTCTCCCCCTGCTACCAATGAAGGATATTCATCTAAAGAAGAAGAAGAAGATGTTCATCAAAGAAGAAGGAGAGGTAATCTTGGAGCAAGACCGCCACAACAACATGCTATTCAACGTGCTTCAAGAAGGCCAATTTATGTTGAAGCTTTTGAAGGAAAAGAATATGATGATGCCCTTGAAGAACCAAATCTCTACGCATATCGGAGAGCACCCAACCCTACATATGCAGGAGATACATACAAGGTGAAAGCTGAGATCCCAAGTTTCAATGGAAATGTTGATATTGAAGGGTGCCTAGATTGGTTATATGAAGTGGAGACTTTCTTTGAGGTCATGGAGGTTCCGGATGATCGTAGAGTTCCTTTGGTTGCATACAAGCTGAAAGGAGGGACCAGTGCATGGTGGCGTCGTGTTCAAGAAGGGCACAGGCTGAGAGGAGAACCTCGTGTGAGAACTTGGCGGCAAATGAAAAGTCTCTTGAAAGGGAGATTTTTGCCCGCTGATTATGACCAGAGCCTATTTATCCAATTTCAAAATTGTGCTCAAGGAAATAGGACTATTTCACATTACACGGAGGAGTTTCTAAGGCTACAAGTGAGGCGCAACCTTGCTGAAACTGAAGATCAACAAGTTGCAAGGTACATCAATGGTCTCAATGATGCTATTCAAGATCGGATGATGTAACAAATCTGGTCCGTTCATCAAGCACAAGCTCTAGCCTTAAAGGCCGAGAGGTTTGTGAGGACAAGAAAGGCAACTAAAGTTCCATATCCTCTATATCCTCATACCGAAGGCTCATCTAGGAGTCAGCCTAATAGAGTGGAAGAAAAGACCGCTCCACCAAAGGCAAAATGACCCATCCAGAAGCAAACTAGAGGCAAGGGTAAGTCCAATGAAGGCCCAAAATGCTATAAATGTGGTGAAGAGGGACACATATCCAGCGGCTGCCCACTAAGGAAATTTGTTAACACAACTATCCATGATGGTGAAGGCGATGAGGAAGAATATGAATCTAAAGATGTAGAGGGACAAGAGGTTTGTTAAGAAGAAGGTGAAGAGGTGGTATGTGTGATTCAGCATCTCCTATGTTCCACACCACAACTTGACAACATACAATGGAAGAAAATATTTGAGAGCAAATGCACAGTGAATGGCAAGGTATGCAAGTTAGTGATTAATATTTGCAGTTGCGAGAATCTTATCTCCCAGAAGTTGGTGAGCCATTTAAATCTTGATACTCATGATCATCCAAACCCCTACACTATAAGGTGGATCAAGAAAGGAGTGAATATGAGGATCACGAAACAATGCAACCTGCCACTTTCCTTGGGCAAACATTATCGCTCAAATGTGTTGTGTGACATAGTTGATATGGACGCTAGCCATGTTCTTCTTGGGAGACCTTGGCAATTTGATGTGGATACTACACACAAGGGCAAGGAAAATTCTTACTCTTTCATTTGGAACAAGAGAAAGATCATTATCTTACCAAACAAAACTGAAGGCAATACCTCTAAGGAGGAGGGGAAAACTATGTTAACTATCTCCCATACCTCTCGTGAGTTTATGGAAGACTTGAAGGAGGCAGATTTGTGTGTTGCACTTGTTGTAAAAGGAGAAGAGCACCTGACTTTTGAGATTCCAGCAAAGGTACGTGGTTTATTGGCAGAATTTCAGAACATACTTGGAGAGCCACAAGGCCTGCCACCGATGAGAGGAATTCAACATAGAATTGACTTAATTCCAGGAGCAAGTCTTCCTAATCTTCCACACCATCGAATGAGCCCAAAAGAGCATGATATATTGAAGGAGAAAGTGGAGGAATTGCTGCAAAAGGGGCACATTCGAGAAAGTATTAGCCCATGTGCTGTACCAGCCCTGCTCGCGCCAAAGAAAGATGGATCTTGGTGCATGTGTACGGACAGTAGAGCCATTAACAAGATCACTGTAAGGTATAGATTCCCTATTCCCCGTCTGGATGATATGTTGGATCAGCTTAGTGGAGAAAGAGTGTTCACAAAGCTAGATTTAAGAAGTGTATATCATCAAATCCGTATCAGACCCGGGATGAATGGAAAACAGCCTTCAAGACAAAAGAAGGGTTGTTTGAATGGCTAGTCATGCCATTTGGGCTCTCAAATGCAACAAGTACCTTTATGCACTTGATGAATCAAGTCCTTCGACCCTTCTTATCCCACTTTGTTGTGGTCTATTTTGATGACATCTTGATCTATAGCAAGGATGAGGATGAACACTTTGATCACATTCAGAAGGTTCTAGAAGTACTAAGGGAAAATGAGCTCTACGTCAACTTGAAGAAATGTGTTTTCCTGCAAACACAACTTCTTTTCCTAGGATTCGTCATAACATGTGACAGTATTTGTGTTGATGATTCTAAGGTTGAACAATCCGAGAATGCCAAACTTCGAAGACCATTTCTGAGGTAAGAAGTTTTCATGGCCTTGCAACTTTCTATAGGCGATTTGTGAAGATTTTTAGCACTATCATGGCACCAATTACCGAGTGTTTGAAGAAAGGAAAGTTCCAATGGACAGAAGCAACTGAAGCTAGTTTAAATGAGATTAAACAAAAACTATCACAAGCTCCTGTCTTGGTGCTACCTGATTTCAACAAGACTTTTGAGTTGGAGTGTGATGCAAGTGGAGTAGACATTGGAGCTCTCCTATCTCAAGAAAGGAAGCCCATTGCTTTATTTAGTGAGTAGTTAAGTGAAGCTAGACAGAAATGGAGTACCTATCAGCAAGAATTATATGCCGTTTTAAGAGCGTTGAAAACTTGGGAAGTCTATTTGCTGCCTAAAGAGTTCATTGTTTATAGCGACCATCAATCCTTGAAGCATTTTAGAAATCAAAAGCATGTTGACCGCATGCTAGCAAGATGGGCAACATATCTGGAGAGGTTTAACTATCTCATCGTGCACAAATCTGGAATAACTAACCGAGTGGTCGATGCTTTGAGTCATCGTGCATGCCTCTTAACTTCTTTTAAAGCTGAACTTCCAGGCATGGATCAAATAAAGGAGTTGTATGAGGATGATGAAGACTTTGGCCATGTTTGGGTGAAGCACATCAGGGGCCAACCATTAGGTGACGACTATTTGGTGCAGGAAGGCTATCTCTTCAAAAATGATCGTTTGTGCATCCCAAGGAGTTCTCTGCATGACAAACTAATTAGAGAACTCCATTCAAGTGATCTTAGTGGCCATGTTGGACGGGACAAGACTATCGCTAACCTGGAAGCTCGCTACTTTTGGCCACAACTAAAGAGAGATGCTGGAAAGTTTGTTCAACGGTGCCCCATATGTCAAACCTGCAAAGGCCAAGTCTAGAACACAGGGTTATACATGCCTTTGCCTGTTCCTGTTGCTCCATGGGAGGGCATCTCTATGGACTTCGTCCTGGGCTGATGCTATATTTGTGGTCATGGATAGGTTCTCTGAGATGGCTCATTTCATCCCATGCCGCAAGACAACGGATGCTCATCATGTGGCAAACCTATTCTTTCGAGAAGTGGCCAGACTTCATGGAGTTCCAAGGTCCATCATCTCGGACCGTGATAGCAAGTTTCTTGCTGCATTTTGGCTCACTTTGTGGAAGCAATTCAACACTGAATTGAAATTTTCTAGCACCGCTCATCCACAAACAGATGGACAAACAGAAGTGGTGAACAAGTTTTTGGGTAATCTGATCCGTTGCATTTGTGGAGAAAGAAAGAGGCAATGGGATTTGGCTTTATCTCTTGCAGAGTTCTCCTACAATAACTTCAAGCATAGATCCACAGGAAGGAGCCCTTTTTGCATTGTCTACACTAAAGTTCCAACACATGTGGTGGTCCTGGTGAAGCTACCATCAAGGGAAACTCAAAATCAGCATTGTCCTTTGCTGATAATTACACCGAGTTATTTGAAGAGATTCACAGTGCTTTGGAAGCACAAATCAGAAATATAAACGGCTTGCTGATTGCAAAAGGAGGCCAAAATCATTCCAAGTCGGTGATAAGGTGATGGTCTACCTCCGAAAAGAGAGGTTGCTTTTAGGTGTTAAAGGGAAACTTAGGCAGCGAAGGTATGACCCCTTCTCTATCATGAGGAAGATAAATGATAATGCTTATGTGATAGATCTTCCAAGCGACATGGGTATCTCCAACACTTTCAATGTTGCGGACTTGACTCTATACCATCCAGAAGAAGCACTCTATGTAGATAACTCGAGGGCGAGTTCCAAACAACCAGGGGAGAATGATGAGGAACACTAGATGAGAAGAAAGAAAAACACATGCCAGATCTGTGTGGATACTTCTAGATGCTTCCACTGTAGTGTAGTATTTCTTTTCTTTTCTTTTCTTTTCTTTACTACCGTACCTACTGTTTTCTAGATTCTTCTAGTTGTGAGTAGCTATGAGTAGAATGGTGAAACTTACATAATATTTTCTAGAGTATTCCAGCTATAAGTAGAAGTATGCGAAGGCTTCCTGAAGCCCCATAAATAGAGGTCCTCATCTCTACTTTGTAAACCAGACTATGTACCCACTACCTATAATAGAACTTGTTGTTCTTATCTAAGATCTTGGAGTAGATCTTGTGCTCTAGGAGTTCTGGATTGAACTCTTGCTGCCATATCGGCCTACATTCGCCTCTAGAGCGATATGTAGCGCAACACGTTGAAGTTGTTCCTTCAACACTTGTGCTGTACACATTGTAGCAGCAAGGTGGAGTTGCTCCTCCACAACCTTTGTGCTGCTTCAATTCCACATTGTTTTAAGTGATTGCCAAACTCATAACTCAGATATTCTCCCCCTCGATCGGATCGTAGGAATTTAATCTTCTTGTTACGATGATTCTCAACTTCACTCTGAAATTGCTTGAACTTTTCAAACATTTCAGACTTATGCTTCATTAAGTAAATATACCCATATCTACTCAAATCATCGATGAAGGTGAGAAAGTAACGATATCCACCACGCGCGTCAACACTCATCAGACCGCACACATCAGTATGTATGATTTCCAATAAGTCACTTGCCCGTTTCATTGTTCCAGAAAACGGGGTTTTAGTTATCTTGCCCATGAGGCATGGTTCGCATGTGTCAAGTGATTCAAAATCAAGTGACTCCAAAAGTCCATCAGCATGGAGTTTCTTCATGCGCTTTACACCAATATGACCTAAGCGGCAGTGCCACAAGGAAGTGGTACTATCATTATCAACTCTACATCGTTTGGCATCAATGTTATGAACATGTGTATCATCACTATCGAGATTCAATAAGAATAAACCCCTCACAATGGGTGCATGACCATAAAAGATATTACCCATATAAATAGAACAACCATTATTCTCTGATTTAAACGAGTAACCGTCTCTCATTAAACAAGATCCAGATATAATGTTCATGCTCAACGCAGGCACTAAATAACAATTATTTAGGTTTATCACTTATCCCGATGGTATTCGAAGAGCGAGCGTGCCGACGGCGATCACATCAACCTTGGAACCATTTCCCACGCGCATCATCACTTCGTCCTTCGCCAGCCTTCGTCTATTCCGTAGTTCCTGTTTAGAGTTACAAATGTGAGCAACCGCACCGGTATCAAATACCCAGTCACTACAACGAGAGCTGGTAAGGTACACATCAATAACATGTATATCATATATACCTTTGTTGACGTTGGCCCCCTTCTTGTCGGCCAGATACTTGGGGCAATTCCGCTTCCAGTGGCCAGTTCCCTTGCAATAGAAGCACTCAGTTTCCGGCTTGGGTCCAGCCTTTGGTTTCTTCACGGGAGGAGCAATTGCTTTGCCACTCTTCTTGAAGTTTCCCTTCTTTCCCTTGCTCTTCTTGAAACTAGTGGTTTTATTGACCATCAACACTTGATGCTCCTTCTGAATGTCCCGGTTCGAAACACCTTTGAAGTCCCGGTTCTAAGCCATACAACATGGCGCACTGAACTATTGAGTAGTCATCAACACGCGACTGCCAGGCGTTCACAACGTCCACAGTCGCTGGAGGGGGTGGCGCACCAAGCGGTGCATCAAGGACATAAGACTTTTGGGCAGCCGTGAGGATAATCCTCAGATTACGGGCCTAGTCCACAAAGTTACTTCCATCATCTTTCAGCTTAGCTTTCTCTAGGAACGCATTGAAATTCAGGGGAGCTACTACGCGAGCCATTGATCTGCAACATAATTTGCAAAGGCACCTTTAGACTATTGTTCAAGATAATGAGTTCAATTAATCATATTACCTAAGAACTCCCACTCAAATCAACATCCCTCCGGTTGTCCGAGTGTAACATGATCCAAATTCACCAACCCAAGTCCAATCATCATGTGAGATGAGGTGGTTTCAATGGTGAACATCTCCATGTTGATCATATCTACTATATGACTCATGTTCGACCTTTCGGTCTCTTGTGTTCCGAGGCCATGTCTGTACATGCTAGGCTCGTCAAGTTTAACCCATGTGTTCCGCATGTGCAAAACTGGCCTGCACCCGTTGTATGTGAACATAGAGTCTATCACACCCGATCATCACGTGGTGCTTCAAAACGACGAACTTTCGCAACGGTGCACACTTGGGGAGAACACAATTTTATCTTGAAATTTTAGTGAGGGATCACCTTATAATGCTACCGTCGTCCTAAGCAAAACAAGATGCATAAAAGGATTAACATCACATGCAAATCATAAGTGACATGATATGGCCATCATCTTGTGCTTTTGATCTCCATCTTCAAAGCACCGGCATGACACCATGATCTCCATCATCGTGTCGCCATTGGGGTTGTCACGCCAACCATGCTTCTACAACTATTGCTAGCATTTAGCGATAAAGTAAAGCATTACATAGCGCTTAATGATTGACATGCAGGTCATACAATAATTAAAGTCAACCCTATGGCTCCTGTCGGTTGCCGTATTCATCGACATTCAAGTCATGATAATCTATACAACACATGATCATCTCATACATCAAATATATCTCATCATGTCTTTGGCCATATCATATCACAACATACCCTGCAAAAACAAGTTAGACGTCCTCTACTTTGTTGTTGCATGTTTTACGTGGCTGCTATGGGTAACTAGTAAGAATCGTTCTTACCTACGCAAAGCCACAACGATGATATGCAATTTTCTATTTAACCTTCTACAAGGACCGCCTTTGTCGAATCAGATTCAACTAAGGTGGGAGACACACACACCCGCCAGCCATCTTTATGCAACAAGTTGCATGTCAGTCGATGGAACCGGTCTCATGTACGTGGACATGTAAATTTGGTCCAGGCCGCTTCATCCCACAATACCTCTGAATCAAAATAGGACCAAGGAAGGAAGCAATATGAATACAACGCCCACAAACTCCTTTGTGTTCTACTCATGATGTCATCTACGCATAGACCTAGCTCATGATGCCATTGTTGGGGAACGTTGCATGGGAAACAAAATTTTTCCTACGCTCACCAAGATCAATCTAGGAGATGACCGTCTATGAGAGGAGAGATTGGATATACATACCCTTGTAGATCGCTAAGCAGAAGTGTTAAGAAACGTGATTGATGTAGTAGAACGTCTTCGCGATCCAATCACGATCCGTCCCACGAACTCCCGATCAAGTGCCGACGGACGGCACCTCCGCGTTCAACACACGTACGGCTTGGTGATGCCTTCACCTCCTCGATCAAGTGAGCAAGGATGAAGTAGTAGCTTGAGTTCCCAGCAGCATGACGGTGTGGTGGCGGTGATGGTGGAGCAATCTCAGCAGGGCTTCGCCAAGCGTCTGCGCGAGGTGGAGGAGGTGTAACGGGATGGAGATGGGCAAGGGTTGAAGAGTTACTGTCCCCAATGCCTCCCCACCTTTATATAGGCATGGAGGGGGATGGTGGGTTGGCCTCCAAGGCCCTAGGGTCGTTGGCCAAAGGGGGAGGAAAGAAATCCCTCCTTTCCTTCCCCACCGATCGCTATCCCTCTTTTTAGGGATCCTGATATTATCCCTTTGGGATATGATACTATTCCTTTTAAGGGAGGATCTTGGTGCGCCTAGACCAGGGTTGTAGGGACTTCCCCCACTACCCACGTTCATGTGGGTCCCCATGCAGGTGGGCCCCACTCCAGAATCTTCTAGAACCTTCCCGGTACAATACCGAAAAAACTCAAACTTTTTCCGGAATCCCAATAACAGCTTTCCATATATGAATCTTTACCTCCGGACAATTCCGGAGCTCCTCGTGATGTCCGAGATCTCATCCGGGACTCCGAACAACCTTCAGTCACCAAGACAATAACTCAACTATACTTAGCTCGTCACCAAACGTTAAGTGTGTAGACCCTGCGGGTTCCAGAACTATGCACACATGACCGAGACACCTCTATGATCAATAACCAATAGCGGGACCTAGATGACCATATTGGCTCCTACATATTCTACGAAGATCTTTATCGGTCAAACCTCGATGACAAGGATTCAGCTAATCCCGTATGCACAGTTCCCTTTGTCCATCGATATGTTACTTGCCCGAGATTCGATCGTCGGTATCTCTATACCTAGTTCAATCTCGTTACCCGCAAGTCTCTTTACTCGTTCCGTAATACAAGATCCCATGATTAACTCCTTAGTCACATTGCTTGCAAGCTCATTGTGATGTTGTATTATCGAGTGGGCCCCGAGATACCTCTCCGTCATACGGAGTGACAAATCCCAGTCTTGTTTCATGCCAACTCAACAGACACCCTCGGAGATACCTGTAGAGCATCTTTATAGTCACCCAGTTACGTTGCGATGTTTGATACACACAAGGTACTCCTCCGGTGTCAGTGAGTTGCATGATCTCATGGTAATAAGAACAGATACTTGGCGATAGCAATAAACCTGCTACGATCATATGCTACGCTTATAGTTTGGGTCTTGTCCATCACATCATTCTCCTAATGATGTGATCCCGTTATCAAATGACAACTCATGTCTATGGCTAGGAAACCATAGCCATCTTTGATCAACGAGCTAGTCCGGTAGAGGCTCACTAGGGACAAGTTGTTGTCTATGTATCCACAGATGTATTTGAGTTTCCAATCAATACAATTATACCATGGATAATAAACGATTATCATGAACAAGGAAATATAATAATAACCACTTTATTATTGCCTCCAGGGCATATTTCCAACAGTGAGGGCAGGCTTGAACGACATAGATCTGCTGGAGGTCTTCCTCAGTCGGTGGATCCAGCTGCTGCAGGAAAGGACACACCCGATGTGGATTTATGAGGGTCCGAGTGATCCCACTCGGGTGCACCCAGAGGAGCTAACCGAGAAGGCCGTGGAGGGCAAGATCAAGGCCATCATTTTGGCTCCCGGTAATCGACATGAGGCTAGGACAGTGCCCCCGCATGACAAGGCCCACCCGCCAGTCGAGGTAATTTTATGCTTGGTCAGTCGGACTAACCCAATGTTCTTTTCTGCTTGTTTGGATCTTGAACTTGCGATCTTTTCCCTTTCTTCTTCAGCAGAGCTTTCAGCAGATGATCTCCCAGGTGCTGGTGGTGGACCGGTCGCCCGACGATGTGGCGAGTGACACCGAACAGGAGTACGCCAAGGAGAGCGAGGAGGAAGAAAGTGATGATGAGGAGGAGAGCTCTGAGGAGGGCGAGGAAGCACAATCCTCGCCATCCGAGAACATTCATCGGGAGCACCACACCAAGGTGCACCATGATCTGAGTGGTCACACGGGAGGTGCTCTGGTGCCGAGTGGGCTAAAGATAACTGTTCCGGCCCCTGCCGCGTGCAGTACGAAGCACGGGCGAGCTGAGTTCGCCGAGTCGGCGGAGAAGCAGCCCAAGCACATCGCCACAAAGCCTCAGAAGGCTTCCTTGCCTAAGTTTAAGGTGGCAGTGCCAGTGGCTTTGACATAAGTGCTAGAGACTGAATTTCTTCTTCGCATGACTTTGGCTTGACTAATAGTCGAGTGACTTTGTGATTGCAGCAATGAGACATCGACAACCTCATTGGATCCAAATGCCCCCAAGCAGGGCCAGACTGAAGGCGACACCACGGACGCCACCACTTCCAAAGGTATTGATCCACCGATTGGTTTATTCTCTGGATCTTGTCTGAATGGCTTGCAGACTGGCACTTCATCGCTAGTGCAACGCAAAGCCTATCGACGTGATTCACCTGGACGACGATGACAAGGCCGACCCGCCTAACCCAGAGGCCGACGACCGACACCGATGTGGCCATGCGGGATGCTTCGCTGAGTCGTGCTTCTCGTGCCAAGGCTACTGCGAAGCCTGCAGGTCCGAGTCTTTTGGCTCTGGCAGACTCTAAGCTTGTGGCCATAGCCCCAGCGTCTAGGCCCACGCCCGTGCCGAATCCAACCCCCGTCACCGCCTTCATGTTGCATAGGGTCCTAGAGGACCAGGTGGGGGCGAGCAAGGAGGCCTAGATCCAGGTCAGGGTGATGAACGAGTGGCTGAAGGAGGCGTACAACGCGAGTGAGGCACTGCAGACCAACGTCCGAGTAAGTACCATTGTAAGTATGATTTCCAGTTGGTGTCTTGAAGTTTTTTGAGTTTTCTTCTGTCTTCTGAATGGGATGTTGTACTCCTGTCAGTGGGTTTGCACGGGGCACACCCACTCGGTGTTTCTTGTTCCAGTGGGGGCACGCCGTGTGCACCCACTGGGTGTAGTCCCTGAGACTACCGTCGACTGGAAGCACTCGGTGGGAGTCTTAGAACTTAGTTTTCTTTGTGTTGCTTAGTTTGTTGGTGCTACTTCTTGAGCTTGCGTTGGTTTTTCCCTTGTAGAGGAAAGGGTGATGCAACAAAGTAGAGATAAGTATTTCCCTCAGTTGAGAACCAAGGTATCAATCCAGTAGGAGGAACACAAAAATCTCCAATAATTGCACCTACACAAACAAACAAATACTTGCACCCAACGCGATAACGGGGTTGTCAATCCCTTCACGCTTACTTGCAAGGATGAGATCTGATAGTGATAGATATAAAAGATAAGTAAAAGTGCGAAATAAAATAAAAGTAAATAAATTGCAACAAGGTATTTTTGTGTTTTTGATTTTATAGATCTGAAAATAATATGATAAAAGATAGACCCAGGAGCCATAGTTTTCACTAGAGGCTTCTCTCTTGAAAGAAAGCATACAGTGGGTAAACAAATTACTGTTGAGCAATTGATAGAAAAACGCATAGTTATGACGATATCTAAGGCAATGATCATGTATATAGGCATCATGTCCGTGACAAGTAGACCGACACCTGCTTGCATCTACTACTATTACTACACACATCGACCGCTATCCAGCATGCATCTAGTGTATTAAGTTAGCAAGAACAGAGTAACGCCTTAAGCAAGATGGCATGATGTAGAGGGATAGATCCAATCAATATGAACAAACCCCATCTTTTTATCCTTAATGGCAACAATAAAAATACGTTTCATGTCCCTTTCTGTCATTGGGAATAAGCACCGCAAGATTGAACCCATTACAAAGCACCTCTCCCATTGCAAGAAAAATCAATCTAGTTGGCCAAACCAAATCAATAGATCGGAGAGAAATACAAAGCTATATAAATCATGCATAAAAGAGTTCAGAGAAGACTCAAATAATATTCATAGATAATCTGATCGTAAACCCACAATTCATCAGATCTCAACAAACGCACCGCAAAAGAAGATTACATCGAATAGATCTCCAAGAACACCAAGGAGAACATTGTATTGAAGATCAAAGAGAGAGAAGAAGCCATCTAGCTACTAGCTATGGACCTGTAGGTCTGTGGTAAACTACTCACACATCATCGGAAGGGCAGCGAGGTTGATGTAGAAGCTCTCCGTGGTCGAATCCCCCGCCGACAGAGTACCGGAAAAGGTCTCCAGATGGGATCTCACGAAGACAGAAACTTGCGGCGGTGGAAAATTATTTTTGGTGTGCCTTCTGGTCTACGGGGAATATTTGAGTATTTATAGAAGAAAAATTAGGGTTGGAAGTGCCACGGGGGGCCCACAAGCTTGGGGGGTGCGCCCTACGAGCTTGTGGCCATCCCGTGGCTCGTCTGGCCTCCTCTCAAAGTTTCCAGGGTGTCTTGTGGTCCAATAAAAATCGTCAAAAAGTTTCATTCCGTTTGGACTCTGTTTAGTATTGATTTTCTGTAAAGACAAAAACCAGGAAAAAAACAGCAACCGGCACTGGGCACTAGGTTAATAGGTAAGTCCCAAAAAATGATAGAAAATAGCATAATAATGCATATAAAACATCCAAGATTGATAATATAATAGCATGGAACAATAAAAAATTATAGATACGTTGGAGACGTATCAAGCATCCCCAAGCTTAATTCCTGCTCGTCCTCGAGTAGGTAAATGATAAAAACAGAATTTCGATGTGGAATGCTACCTAACATGTTTATCATGTAATCTTTCTTTATGTGGCATGAATACTCAGATCCGTAAAACAAAAGTTTAATATTGACATAAAAACAATAATACTTCAAGCATACTAAAAAGCAATCATGTCTTCTCAAAATATCATGGCTAAAGAAAGTTATCCCTACAAAATCATATAGTATTGTCATGCTCTATCTTCTTAACACAAAGTATTTATCATGCACAACCCCGATGACAAGCCAAGCAATTGGTTCATACTTTTTAACGCGCTTCAGCGTTTTCAACTCTCATGAATACATGAGCGTGAGCCATGGATATGATATTGTGAGGGAATCATAGCTTCCATCATCCTTTCCTCACATGGGACAATGCTCTAATAATGATGATCATCACACTTTTATTTACTTACAACTCAAGAATTACAACTCGATACTAGAACAAAAATATGACTCTATATGAATGCCTCCGGCAGTGTACCGGGATGTGCAATGATCTAGTGTGACATGTATAAAAAATATGAACAGTGGCCAAGCCACAAATACTATGTCAACTATATGATCATGCAAAACAATATGACAATGATGATATGTGTCATAATAAAACGAAACGGTGGAAGTTGCATGGCAATATATCTCGGAATGGCTATGGAAATGCCATAATAGGTAGGTATGGTGGCTGTTTTGAGGAAGATATAAGGAGGCTTATGTGTGAAGAACGTATCATGTCACGGGGTTTGGATGCACTTGCGAAGTTTGCACCACAACTCATGGTGAGAAAGGGCAATGCACGGTGCCGAAGAGGCTAGCAAAATGCGGAAAGGTGTGAGTGCGTATAATCCATGGACTCACATTAGTCATAAAGAACTCACATACTTATTGCAAAAGTTTATTAGACCTCAAAGCAAAGTACTACTACGCATGCTCCTAGGGGTATAGATTGGTAGGAAAAGACCATCGATCGTCCCCGACCGCCACTCATAAGGAGGACAATCAATAATAAATCATGCTCCAGTTTCATAGCATAACGAGAGACCATACGTGCATGCTTCGGGAATCACAAACCTTAACACAAATATTCTTACTAAACCACAATTACTCACTAGCATGACTCTAATATCACCATCTTTATATCTCAAAACAAATGCAAGGAATTAAACTTCTCATATATTCAATGATCTTCATGGAAGTTTTTATTATACCCCTCTTGAATACCTATCATATTAGGACTAAATTCATAACCTAAGCAAATTGCCATACTATTTATAAGATTCCCAAAATAATATAAGTGAAGCATGAGAGTTCAATTTCTTTAAAATATAACCACTGTCGTGCTCTAAAAGATATAAGTGAAGCACTAGAGCAACTACCTAGCTCAAAAAATATAAGTGAAGCACATAGAGTATTCTAATAAATTCACGATTAATGTGTGTCCCGCTCAAAAAGGTGTGTCCAGAAAGGATGATTGTGGAAAACTAAAAAGCAAATAAATCAAAGACTCATATAATACAAGACGCTCCTAGCAAAACACATATCATGTGGTGAATAAAAATATAGCCTCAAGTAATTTACCGATGGATTGTAGACAAAAGAGGGGATGCCATCCGGGGCATCCCCAAGCTTAGACGCTTGGTTGTCCTTGAATATTACCTTGGGGTTCCATGGACATCCCCAAGCTTAGGATCTTGCCACTCCTTATTCCTTAGCCCATCGAAACTTCACCCAAAACTTGAAAACTTCACAACACAAAACTCAACAGAAAACTCGTGAGATCCATTAGTATAATAAAACAAATCTCCACTTTTAGGTACTGTTGTAAACTCATTCCAATTTTATATTTGCATTATATATACTGTATTATAACTTCACCATGGTTCATACCCCCCGATACGACCCATAGATTCATCAAAACAAGCGAACAACACAATGAAAACAGAATTTGTGAAAAATAGAACAGTCTGTAGAAACCTGAATTAATCTCATACTTCTCTAACTCCAAAATTCTAAAAAATTAGGATGACATAGGCAATCTGTATACCAATCTTGTGTAAAAAATTCAGAATTTGTTCACGTTCCAGCAAATTTTAACCATTCTACGACTGGACGCAAAAGTTTCTGTTTTTTCTCAGAATCAAATGAACGATCTTCCAAATCATCCCAAAGGTCTTACTTGGCTCAAACAATAATTAAAACACTAAAACACAATCATAACAGAAGTATAATTGCATATTTATTGAAAAACAGAAGAAAAAGCAAAAACATAAAATAAAATTGGGTTGCCTCCCAACAAGCGTTATTGTTTTACACCCCTAGCTAGGCATATTGCATAGATCTAGGTATTTTCATCTTTGGTATTCAACTCCTTTCTAATCAAATCTTCCAAAACTTTTCTTTGTAAATTTCTTTTCTCATGTTCTTCCTTTTTAGTGGAAGAGCTTAATGCATGGAAAGGACTTCGATTGGTAACTTTGACATTCATAATTTCATACTCAGGATCATCACCATAAACATCTTCATATAAAACATGTATCTCATCTTTAATAGGTTCTCTAGACATCTCTTCAATCCACTCGTTATTAAACCCTTCATCAAATCCCTTAGTGACCCAATCAAAATTATCATAAGCATCATGGTATAAAGCTTGGATAACTTCTGCTTAAGGGACTCTTTTCCTTAGATTGTTACTAAAAGCAACATAAACCTTAGATTCAAACTACACAAGGTTTCTTTATCATGGAGAATTTCTTCTATTGGGGGATCCTCAAAAATTATATTATAGTAAGCAAAGATTTCTCTAGCCTCTCGGACTATGTAATTAAATTCAAACATAAGGATAATAGTAGCAATTTTCTTAGCTTTAGGATCATGCATGTTGGGGAGTTTGTAAAACATATTTTGTAAAGCCGGATGGATATGTAGAAATTCTCTCTCTAGTTTAATCACAAGCATGGAAATAGCATCCGCATAGCAATTTGTATTACGAAGAATAGATCCCCTATCAATAGGCATAACTCCCATGCAATCAAAGAATTCCTGAATAATATTCTTTCCAATAATGTTCCCATCACCCACATGATAGATCTTTGTTTTAAGATGAGTGGGGGTTTCAGTTTCAAGAGATTCATGATTAAGAGCACAAGATTCAAACTTTTCCTCAATATTTTTACTAGCGTTTTCAATGATAGCCTTCTCAGATTCAGACATGATGACAGGGCAAACACTCTAGCACACAAGCAAGTAAAAAGCCAATGAAAAAGCGAACGGAAAGAAGCCGAATAAAAAGGCAAATATTGTTGTATTCTTCTAAAAACTTTTTAGAAGTGGAGGAGAGGAAAACGAGAGGCAAATGGCGAATCATGTAAATGCAAGATATGAGAGTTTATGATGGGTACTTTGTAGGCTTGATGTAGATCCTCCCCGGCAACGGCGCCAGAAATTCTTCCTGCTACTTCTTGAGCTTGCGTTGGTTTTTCCCTTGAAGAGGAAAGGGTGATGCAGCAAAATAGAGATAAGTATTTCCCTCAGTTGAGAACCAAGGTGTCAATCCAGCAGGAGGAACACACAAGTCTCCAATAGTTGCACCTACACAAACAAAGAAATACTTGCACCCAACGTGATAAAGGGGTTGTCAATCCCTTCATGGTTACTTGCAAGGATGAGATCTAATAGTGATAGATATAAAAGATAAGTAAAAGTGCGAAATAAAATAAAAGTAAATAAATTGCAACAAGGTATTTTTGTGTTTTTGATTTTATAGATTTGTAATATGATAAAAGATGGACCCCGGAACCATAGTTTTCACTAGAGGCTTCTCTCTTGAAAGAAAGCATACGGTGGGTAAACAAATTACTATTGAGCAATTGATAGAAAAGCGCATAGTTATGACGATATCTAAGGCAATGATCATGTATATAGGCATCATGTCCATGACAAGTAGACCGACTCATGCCTGCATCTACTACTATTACTCCACACATCGACCGCTATCCAGCATGCATCTAGTGTATTAAGTTAACAAGAATGAAGTAACACCTTAAGCAAGATGACATGATGTAGAGGGATAGATCCAATCAATATGAACAAACCCCATCTTTTTATCCTTAATGGCAACAATACAAATACGTGTCATGTCCCTTTCTGTCACTGGGAATAAGCACCGCAAGATTGAACCCATTACAAAGCACCTCTCCCATTGCAAGAAAAATCAATCTAGTTGGCCAAACCAAATCAATAGATCGGAGAGAAATACAAAGCTATATAAATCATGCATAAAAGAGTTCAGAGAAGACTCAAATAATATTCATAGATAATATGATCATAAACCCAGAATTCATCGGATCTCAACAAATGCACCGCAAAAGAAGATTACATCGAATATATCTTCAAGAACACCGAGGAGAACATTGTATTGAAGATCAAAGAGAGAGAAGAAGCCATCTAGCTACTAGCTATGGACCTGTAGGTCTGTGGTAAACTACTCACACATCATCAAAAGGGATACAAGGTTGATGTAGAAGCTCTCCGTGGTCAAATCCCCCTTCGGTAGAGTATCGAAAAAGGTCTCCAGATCGGATCTGACGAAGACAGAAACTTGCGGTGGCGGATAAGTATTTTTGGTATGCCTTCTGGTCTATGGGGAATATTTGGGTATTTATAGAAGAAAAATTAGGGTTGGAAGTGCCACGGGGGGCCCACAAGCTTGGGGGCGCGCCCTACGAGCTTGTGGCCATCCTGTGGCTCTTCCGGCCTCCTCCTGAAGCTTCCAGGGTGTCTTGTGGTCCAAGAAAAATCGTCAAAAAGTTTCGTTCCACTCTGTTTGGTATTGATTTTCTGTAAAGACAAAAAGAAGGGAAAAACAACAACTGGCACTGGGCACTAGGTTAATAGGTTAGTCCCAAAAAATGATATAAAATAGCATAATAATGCATTTAAATCCAAGATTGATTATACAATAGCATGGAACAATAAAAAATTATAGATACGTCGAAGACGTATCAGTTGGTTCCAGTGGGGGCATGCTGAGTGCACCCACTGGGTGTAGTCCCCGAGACTGCCGTTGACTAGAAGCAGTCGGCGGGAGTCTTAGAACTTCTGGCATTTTTTGCACTGAGCATGATTGCCAATTGTTTTTTTGTGGACCGTTCGAGTGGATGTCCTTTAGTGGGGGCACGCCGAGTGCACCCACTAGGTGTAGTCCCCGAGACTGCTGTCGATTGCAGGCAATCGATGGGAGTCTTTTAGAACTCTCTTTGCTTGTTTGGCACTCGGAGTGCGGCCATCCACTCGGTTGGCCGAGTGGGTGGCTTATTAGTTTGTAAGTGCGAAAAAATTCTGACTATGAAATACTCATGAATCAGAGTCTGGGCTTGAGCATCCCCAGTGATGTCTTATGATGTGAAGAACTTCTGACTGTGAACTACTCATGAATCAGAGTTTGGGCTTAAGCAGCTCCAGTAGTTGCAAGTTTTGTCGAATTTAACATCCTACTTATTATCTTGTTGTTTTGCAATAGAGAGCCTGCGAGCTCGGGATTCCCTACGCCCCCCTGGAGAAGGAGGTGCTGCGGCTTCGCTTGGATTTGGAAGTCATGAAGCACAAAAGCGATCACCTCGCCAAAGAGAAGAACGCCTTAGGAGGTTGGTTTCGTCATTCGACTGTTCTCCGAAATTTCCTTTCCTTTTGATCCGAATGAACCCGCTTTAGCAGATGTTCATAGTGAGAATGCTCAACTTGTAAAGAGGCTCAGGATTGTTATTTCTTTAGAACCCATGAAGCAGGCTCTTGAGGACAGGGGCAAGCAGCTGGCAGGGGTGTAGAAGGAGGCTAGGACCAAGACCAAGGCCACCGAAGACAAGCTGGCGTCAATTGGGAAGCTTGAGGAGGAGAACAAGATTCTGAAGGCTGTTGCTGAGGTGAAATAGAGCGGAATCTCCGAGCTCAATAAGCATTATGCCGAGTGGGAGACGAAGTGCAACACCCAGGCGAGTGCCTTTGAGTAGGAGAAAAAGATTCTGAATGAAAAGGTCACCCAACTCCTCGAGAAGAAGGCAATGCTTGAGCAATACTTTGAAGACTTCGGTGAGGAGATGAGCATGAAGCTCATAGGTATGGCATTTAGCTGAGTGAATCTTGCTTGTTTCTGAATTCCTGCGAGTGCTGACTCTTGTAATTTTTCTATCGACAGAGTTCTGCCTCAATGTTGAGCTGGAGAGTGACAGGATCGAGAGGGACCTGGACCCCTCAAGGTAGCTTATCAAGGACAAGGCCGCCCTGGCTATCCTTCGCATGTACGATTTTCTTGACAATGCCATGGGGTATATCACTCGTCTGAGGTCTACGATGTTGAAGATCGACCAGGAGCTGCAGCCGGACGAAGTTCTCCAGAGTGACCTGGAGTCCCTGATGACCCGAATGAATGTGGTTCCCAGTTGAGTGCAGTCCTGGAAGAAGTTCACGGCTCGCTATGGAGCTGATGTGGCGCTTTCACTTGTTCGCGTACATTGCAAGGACATGGATGAGGAGAAGCTAAAGTCTCTCAAGGTCATCAACAAGAAGAAGCGCAAGTTTGAGGACTTCATGGAGACGTTCGTTAAAGCTGCCACTCAGATCACAGACGGCATCGACCTAGACTCGTTAAAGCTACCACTCAGATCGCAGACGACATCGACCTAGACACCTTCGTCAACCCGGCTAGGCCTCAGCGTGATGCGTGATCGAAAACTTTTAGTCCCGAATGAATTTGCCTCGGTATGCCGAGTGTTTAATGTAACCGTTAAACTTTGATGAGCTTCGAGCTCATGCACTTCGGCTTTTGCTTTGATTTTTTTAACGGATCAAAGATTTTAATCGGATGCCTGAATCCTTGTTTTATTTGAAGATGTTTTTTTTGACTTAGCCAAATTCTGGTTCGCAGCTAAGCCCCTGAGTGAGGAGCATTTCCTCACTTAAAGAAGTTTTAACTTAGGCGAAATCTGGTTTACAACTAAACCCCCGAATGAGGAGCATGTCCTCAGTTGGAGAAGTTTTAACTTAGGCAAATTCTGGTTCGCAGTTAAGCCCCCGAGTGAGGAGCATGTCCTTACTTGGAGAGGTTTTAACTTAGGCGAGATCTGGTTTGCAGCTAAGCCCCCAAGTGAGGAGCATGTCCTCACTCGGAGAAGTTTCAACTTAGGCAAAATCTGATTCGCAACGAGTAAGGAGCATGTCCTCACTCAGAGAAGTTTAACTTAGGCGAAATCTAGTTCGCAGCTAAGCCCCCGAGTGAGGAGCATGTCCTCACTCAGAGAAGTTTTAACTTAGGCGAGATCTGGTTCACAGCTAAGTTCATCACCCACTCGGAGTGTTTTAGTTTCCGAGTGTTGGAGGTCACCGGAGTGAGATACAACACTTAGCTAAATTCGATGATTTATAGGAAAAATAAGACTTTTATTCATCAAATGTCACTCGAAAAGCTTTTACAATGAATTTTTTTATTCTAAGTGTAGAATTTGCGAAGAAGGTCCGCATTCCAAGTCTGTGGCTCTTTTATGTCTTTGCTGAAGTTGTAGAGCCGATAGGCTCCATTGTTTAGGACCTTTCAAATTGCAAAGGGACCCTACCACGGAAGCACCGGCTTGTGTGGCTTCTGCTGATCCAGTCGGAGGACAAGATCACCTTCTTAAAAGGTGCCTCCTCTGACCTGCCTATCATGATATCGGCATAGATCTTGCTGGTAAGCAGTTGACCTGATGAGTGCCAACTCGCATTCTTCCTCAAGGAGATCAAGGCCATCTTGCCGTGCTTCTTCGGCTTCTGCCTCTGAATAAAGCTCCATTCGGGGGGAGTTATGAAGTAAACCACTCGGCAGACAGCTTCTGTGCCATACACCCTAAAGAAGGGAGTGCGAATTGTGGATCAATTTGGAGTCGTTCGTAAGCCCAGAGGACTGGCGGTAGCTCTGTGACCCAAGCTCCCGCAGCATGCTCCAGATTGAGCATGAGGTGTGGCTAAAGCCCTTGGAGTATCACCCCATTCGCCCGCTCTGCCTGACCATTCTTCTGCGGGTGAGCCATGGAGGTGTAATCGACCCGAGTGCCCTGCATGAAGCAGAATTTGCGGAATTTGTCCGAGTCAAAGTTTGACCTGTTGTTGGTGATAATGCTGTGGGTACCCCAAATCTGAAGATTATCTCCTTGATGAATTTGATTGCAGTCGGCGAGTCCAGCTTCTTTATGGGTTTAGCTTCAACCCACATGGTAAATTTGTCCATTGCCACCAACAGATGAGTGAACCCACTGGCTCTTGTCTGGAGGGGTCCGATCATGTCAAACCCCTAGATGGTGAACAACCATGTGAGAGGGATCATCTTCAGCGTGGACGCTGGCTTGTGCAACTGATTCATGTAGAACTGGCATTCGACACACTGCTCCACTATGTCTCTGGCCACTTCGTTGGCACGGGGCCAATAGAAACCCGCCCGGAACACCTTGGGACCAGTGTCCGAGTGGATGCATGGTGCCTATAGGTTCCCGAGTGAATCTCTTGCAAAATCTGCAACCCTTCCTCTGGCGAAATGCAACGCTGTGTGATGCCAGAGGTACTTTTCTTGTAGAGTTGGTCTTCCATGACAGTGTAGGGTTTCGATCGATGGACAATCTGGCGAGCCTCTACCTCTTCCTCGGGGATCTCCTGCCTGAGCAGGTATGCAATGTAAGGTTCAGTCCACTCGAGGATGATTACCAGCACTTCGTGAACCAAGTCGATCACTGCGAGGATGTCAACTTCAGTTGGATTGGATGACCCGACTGGTTGCGGGGGCTCCTCCACGAAGGGATCTTCTTTGATCGTAGGGGAGTGCATGTGCTCTAGGAACACGTTCTTCAGAACCTCTTTCCGAGTGGAACCGATCTTGGCCAAGTCATCGGCCGCCTGATTCTTGAGCCACGGGATGTGATGCAACTCTAGCCCTTCAAATTCTTCTGCAACTTTCAGACTGCATTGCAGTAGCCTGTCACCGCTGGGCTCTGGATGTCCCATTCCTTCATCACTTGGTTGACCATGAGGTCTGAGTCACCATACACCATCGACCGATGGATGCCGAGTGAGATGGCCATACGCAACCCGTATAGAAGCGCCTTGTACTCTACCTGATTGTTGGAGGAATCAAAGTGAATCTGAAGCACATAGCTTAGTCGGTCTCCCTTGGGGGAAACAAGGACTATCCAGCCCCCGAGCCATTTAGCATCTTTGAACCATCGAAGCATCTTTGAACCATCAAAGAACATGGTCCAATGCTCGGGGAGGCTCAGGGCCGACTGCTGCTGTTCGGTCCACTCGGCTAGGAAATCCACTAGGGCTTGGGACTTGATTGCTTTCTTCGCCTTGAATTTGATGTCCAAGGGGAGGAGTTCAATGGCCCACTTGGCCACTTTGCCCCTGACATCTCTGTTATTTATTATTTCAGACAAGGGAGCTTCGCTGATCATTGTGATCGAGTGCTCTTGAAAGCAATGAGCGACCTTCTTCACAGTCAGATAAATCCCGTATACCAACTTCTGGTAGTGTGGGTACCTTTGCTTGGAAGGGGTCAGGACTTCTGAGATGTAGTAGACTGGGCGATGGGTCTTGAAGGCTTTGCCTTGTTCCTCGCACTCCATAATGAGCATAGTGCTAACCACTTGGATCGTGGCCGTGATGAGGCTCTTGGCTGCCCGGAGCAGCAAGCACCGGCGGGGTGGAGAGTGTCGGTGTATAAAACATGGGTATTTTATACCTTGACTTATGCACAGACAAGTAGTAGCTTCCCTGCTGGCCAAGGCTTGTCGGAGATTGCCAAAACCAAGATTCAAGACCCAATTGTTGATCTTAACCAGGGAGAAGAACAAGATGAAGCATCAAGATCAGCACCAAAGGCAACCTTTGCCAGCAAGGCTGAGCCAGCAAGGCGAAGGCCCGGCAAGCTCCATGGCCGGCAAGCTCTCGCTTGCCACCAGCGCTCCACCTCATCAAGCAGCTAGTCACTAATCAATGAGGTGTCGAGCCCGTAGGTGGTTAGGTGGGATTTTTCGGGCATGTGGCAGCATGCTGGAAGGATATTTACCTTTAATGACACCCGTCCAGAATGTGTGTCAAGATAATAGGAGGTAGCTGGGCGAGCGGTGCAGCAAGCTTGCCGGGGCTCCTCCTCCACACGACACCTAACAAAGCATTTAATGCTTTTGTCCTAGTCCGGTAGAGTTAGGTATGATAGCACTGTTTGCTATCTAATCAACATATAATTATTGTTTTGCAAGTGTGGTAACCCCTTAAGCTATAAAAGGAGGGCCAGGGCAACGCTTACAAGGATCGACCTTTTGCACAACTTGCACGTGTAGCTGCTCTCCCTCTGCACCTTGCCGGGGAAGCACTCCTTGTACTTGTGCTCTCATACTCACCCAATATACAAAGCAGGAGTAGGGTTTTACACCTTAAGGTGGCCCGAACCTGGGCAAAAACTTTTGCGTTCTCTGTTGATTCTGATCTTTGTGCTTGTGCATCTCCCTAGACAAACCACAAAGGTGCTAGATGGCCCCATAGATGGTCGTCCCCACGACATCTTTGGTGCACCAGGTAGGTGGATCACTGGCGTGGACCTGAATCAGTAGTGTGCACATTGATTTCATCAAGCTTCATCACCATCTTCATCATGAATGGCGCCCAAGAAGAAGGGCACCACGACGGCAAAGCCCTCTACTTCCAGAGTTCCCTCACATGCATCCGCGGGCGGTGCCACCGGTGTGGACGACGCGAACGCCATGGCTGGCACGATCGGCGCAGGCGGCGCGGTCGCCGTGGCCACCACGGTGGGAGCGGGAGGTGGAGGTGCTGGAGGTAGTCATCTTCTTCGGCCCTCTGGCGAGAGCAACCACGAAGGCGCTGGCGGTGCGGACAGGCAAAACCCACCTCCTCGACGCACCGGCGAGCGTAGCCATCGGAGCAACACTGCGCGGTCAAGCGCGAGCCAAGATCTTCTTGCTACAGCAGCCAGAGATGCAACGTCAAGACACACGCCGCAACCATCGCAAGATGGGCACAACATGACCCCGAGCGGTGCTGCTGAGCATAGAGAACAACGTCCCCACGGCAAGACGCCTTTTGATCAAGTCCAAGATCCCCAGGCGCCACTTCTGCCATGCCAACCCACTGTTGCACCTGAGCTGCAGTGGCAAGATCGCAATGGCTCTCCTGCTAGCTCTGCCAGGAGTCGAGCGACGTTGCGTTCTTCGCCCTAGGCCATACCAGCAACGGCAGCGGAGGCAATGGTGCGAGCCCAAATGTTGCTGAACTTCCCTATGATAGCAGACAAGATGGATGAGTGGAGAGCCACCATCTAGAGCTTGATTGGATTTGCTAAGTCAAGCAAGTCACAGCAGGCGGAGCCCTCACAGCATCCGCAAACAACACCAGCAGCTCAAACTGATGGCCATGTTGTAGGTGGTGCTCCAACAGTGCAGTCGCTTCCACGGCAACAGCTTCAACAGGAGCAATGTTAGCAACCACGGCAAACCCAGCAAACTGTAGAGCCCGACGAGATGTCGGTGGCCTTCTCAGATCCACAGACGCGGCAAGATCAGCAGCAAGTGCTACGAGACAGGTGGGTAGAGGATGCCCGCACCACCATTGAATGATGCCAGGAAGCGCGCAGTCAATCCGAGGAGTGCAATGGCCGAGTTGTTGATGAGCCTGCGCCCATTGTTGGCAGGCAACTACCTTACGAGGTTGGATGCCCCAGTTTCACACATGAGCTATGGCAAGTCCGCTGGCCATCTGTCCGGGCCTTCAAGCCAGAAGTACCTGAGAAGTATGACGACAAGCTGAACCTGGCAGAATTGTTAGGCATTTATACGATCGCCATGCAAGCTGCCAGGGGGAGAGATGAAAAGATCCTCGCCAACTACTTTCCATTGGTGCTCAAGCCCAATTTGAGGTCTTGGTTGATGAATTTGCCAGAGAACTCTATCTCCTCATGGTCAGATCTGTGCAACGAGTTTGTTGGTGCCTTTACCGGGGGCCAAAAGGGACCCAGACGGCCCAGTGAATTGCAAGTGATCCCACATAGGGAGGGTGAGAATTTGCACAGGTGTATACAGAGATTCAGCCGTGTGCACCGTAATATTCTAGATGTACACCCGGCAGCTATGATTGCCGCGTTTCACACAAATGTGCGCAATCAAAAGATGCGGGAAAAGATGAATGTCCGGTTGCCGAAGACCGTCAACGAGCTCTACACGTTGGTGGAAAAATGTGCATGTGCTGAGGAGGGGATAAGACTTCCCGGGGATGATGCCGGCGCCGAAGTTGATTCTAAGGACGATGACGCTTCCACCCCGAAAAAGAAAGGCCGAAAGCACAACAAAAAGTGCAAAGGCAAGGTAGTTATGGCTGTGGAAGGATCCGTTAACTCCAATCCCGCCAAGAAAACCAAAACAGAGAGTGGCAAAGAAGCTGCTGCATGCGCTGATTGCCATGCAGCCACAGCGGGCGAGAAGACCGGCAAGTCCGACGGACCATACTGCAAGATCCATCGCACCAAGGGCCACGACCTCCAAGAGTGCCGGCAGGTTGAACAACTGGCCGAAAAGCAGAAAGCTGAGTATGAGAAGCGCTACAAGGAGAAGGGACAGGATGGTGTTGGTGGATCCAGTAAGAAGGGGCATGGTGGTCGAGGAGGGCGCCGCAGCAAGGCTAAACTGCAGAAGGAAAGACCTGCTAGAGGCTGTGAAAAGGAAGAAGAAGATGATGAGAGCGAAGAGGAGGACGACAATGAGTCCAGTGAGCATGAGTTACAGAAGGCAACAAAATCCATGTGCATTGACGGGGGTGCATCTTTTCATTCTTCTCACCGCCAACTCAAGCAGTGGGCACGTGAGGTCAACGCAGCGGAACCGACAATAGACACCCAGAAACCACTCAAGTGGTCGCACACGCCTATCATTTTTGATGCCGAGGACCACCTTGATTGCACAGCTGCAGTCGGGTGCTTGCCGATGTTGGTTTCACCAAAAATTTGCAACCTCAATGTCACAAAAATGTTAGTTGACGGTGGGGTTGGCTTGAACTTGATTTGTCCAGAAGTAATCAAGAGATTACAAATTTCTGACGAAGAGCTCGGGAAAACTGGGACATTCCAAGGAATCAACCCAGGAAGGAGCCAACCCAAAGGGAAGATCACATTGTCGGTGATGTTTGGCGGGGAACTAAACTACAGAACATAAAAGATTGTGTTCGACGTTGTCAAGATCCCTTTGCCGTTTAATGGAATTCTTGGCCGCCCACCTTTAGCTAAGTTTATGGTAGCATCCCATTATGCCTATAACACGTTAAAGATGGCAGGGCCAATGGGTGTCATCTCCATCAACTCAGATAAGAAGGACGCAGTCATATGTGTTGACAAGCTTATAGAGATGTGATTGCAGCAGAGGCCGCCAAGGCAGCAGCTCCCGCCAAGAAAAAGAAAAGCAAGAATCCCGGAAAGACATCTGGCAAGAATTCCGGGAAGCGCACCTCCTCGGAGTGCTACGCACCTGTTGAAGGCTTGCCGGAGAGCTCTACCGACAAGAAGTCCAAAGCCACTTCACCAGCAACTAAGAAGGTGCCGGTGAGGGAGGACGACACTGGCGGTACTCTCACCATCAATGCCACTCTTGACAGTAAATAGAAAAGCGCGCTCATTGCCTTCTGCGAGCGAGTGTTGATGTGTTTGCATGGCAACCATCTGACATCCCCGGCGTTCCCAGGGAGGTAATTGAGCACCACCTTGCTGTTTGTCCCCATGCTTGGCCCGTCAAGCAGAAGGTCAAAAAGCAAGCTTTGGAATGGCAACAATTCATTGCTGAAGAAATCAAGAAGCTTGAAGCAGCAGGTCTGGTTAGAGGTGTACTACATCGAACTTGGCTAGCGAATCCAGTTGTAGTGCGCAAGGCAAATGGAAAGTGGAGACTTTGTATCGAGTACACTGATCTTAACAAAGCATGTCCAAAGGATCCTTTCCCTTTGCCATGCATTGATCAAATTGTATACTCTACTGCCGGCTGTGATTTACTCTCTTTCCTTGATGCATACTCTGGGTACCACCAAATATTCATGGCTAAGGAAGATGAGGAGAAAACCGCATTCATTACTCCATGTGGCACATACTGCTTTGTGTGTATGCCTTTCGGATTAAAGAGTGCTAGTTCAACATTCACAAGAGCAGTGCAGATTGGTTTTGAACCGCAACTGCATAGAAATGTGGAAGCATATATGGATGATATAGTGGTCAAGACCAAGGACAAATCAACCCTCATTCAAGACTTAGAAGAAACATTTGCAAACTTGCGCAAAATCAATATGAAGCTCAACCCTGAGAAGTGTGTGTTTGGCATTCCATCCGGCAAACTTCTCGGGTTCTTTGTATCTCAACGTGGAATTGAGGCAAATCCCGACAAGATCAAAGCAAGTGAGCAGATTCAAGCACCTAAAACCGTCAAGGATGTGCGACATCTTGCCGACTGTGTTGCTGCTTTGAGTAGGTTCATTTCAAGGTCCGCTGAGCGCGCCCTGCCATTTTTTAAGATATTCAAAATGGCAGGCCCAGTGAAATGGACTCCGGGAGTGGAGGTTGCGCTGCAGGATTTGAAAATATACATATCCTCCGCGCCAACACTAGTTGCGCCTAAACCACATGAACTGTTGCTGCTATACCTAGCGGCAACAAACCAAGTGGTAAGTGCCACACTAGTGGCGCATAGAGAAGCTAATGATGAGGGAGCAACAATGACAAGCCCATCCCATGACAAGCCAGAATCCTCTCCGGCAAAATCCAATGCTGGCGGATCAGAAACAACACAAGCAAATGAAATCAATCAACAGATGGTGCCGAGGAAGATGGTGCGGCGACCAATGTACTTTGTTAGTCCCCTTCTGCAGGGGGCTAGGTCAAGATACTCTGGGGTGTATAAGCTGCTTTTCGGCCTTCTCATGGCCTCAAGAAAGCCGCGCCACTACTTTTAAGCACACGAGATCACCGTTGTCACTCGCTTTCCATTGCAACGCATTTTGAGAAATCCGGATGCAACTGGCAGGATAGTAGAGTGGGCATTGGAGTTGTCGAGTTTTGCACTCAAGTTTGAGAGCACTTCAACTATTCAAAGCAAAGCCTTGGCGGAGTTCATCGTAGAATGTACACCAATGCAAGATGAAGAAATTCTAGAATCAACTCTCCTCGACAAAGAAACAACAAAAGAATAGATCATGTACTTTGATGGTGCCTTCTCGCTGCAAGGCACCAGTGCCGGAGTGCTGCTTGTCGCACCCACCGGGGAGCACCTCAAGTATGTGATTCAAATGCACTTTCCCAGGGAAAAAGCAACCAACAACACTGCAAAGTATGAAGGGCTCCTTGCCGGTCTTAGGATCGCAGTGGAGTTGGGAATCAGAAAGATGATCATCCGTGGAGATTCGCAGCTTGTAGTGAAGAAAGTAAATAAAGATTACCAGAGCCCGCTGATGGAAGCGTATGTGGAAGAAGTGAGAAAATTGGAGGAACACTTTGACGGATTACAAACACAGCACCTTCCCCATGCGGAAAATAGCATTGCTGACCATCTGTCAAAGTGTGCCGCTCAAAAGCTCCTTGTGGAACCAGGAACTTTGTGCTCCATTTGAATCAACCATCAGTCACTCCAGAGAATGCATGCTAATAAGAGAAGAAAGTTGAACAATGACAAGTATTCTCCGGCAGAGCTCCCAGAAGCCGCCGGCAAGAATGTTGCCAGGAACAACGATGCGGCTGTTCGTGAGCAACGGCTTCGTGCATAACCTCGGGTTCTTGCCGCTGAAGCGAGCACTCCCACGTTCGAAGAGATGCCTTTAGTTCTTGTCATCGAGCCGCAAGCTCCGACATGGGCACAACACATAGTTCATTTCCTTCAAACAGGAGAACTCCCTGATGAGCAAGAAGAGGCTGAGAAAGTATCCCATCAATCGAGTATGTACCAGCTTGTGGATAACATTCTGCATAGAAAGAGACCAAACAATGTGAAATTGAAGTGCATTTGCCGGGAAGATGGACTAAGGTTGTTGGTAGAGATACATGGAGGCATAGGTGGCTCTCACATAGGATCACGAGCACTTTTTGGCAAGGCTTTCCGGCAACGCTTCTATTGGCCCACTGCTCTCCAGGATGCAACTGAGCTAGTAACCAAGTGTGAAGCATGCCAGTTCCATTCAAAGAATATACATCAGCCAGCTCAAGCTCTCCAAACAATCCCTCTCTCTTGGCCTTTTTCGGTCTAGAGGCTCGATGTCTTGGGCCCCTTCCCCCATGCTACCGGGGGCTTTGAGTACTTGTACGTTGCCATTGACAAGTTCACGAAGTGGCCTGAAGTGGAGCTAGTGAGGAAGGTGACAGCACAGTCAGTCGTCAAGTTCTTCAAAGGACTAGTTTGCCATTTCGGGGCTCCTAACAGAATCATCACCGACAACAACACCTAGTTCATCAGCCGCACCTTCATGCAGTACATCCAAGACCTTGGAAGCAAGATTTTTTATGCCTCTATCGCTCACCCAAGAAGCAACAGACAGACAAAACGAATGAATGCTGAAGTGCTGCGTGGTCTCAAGACAAGAACCTTCGACAAGCTGCACAAGTGTGGAAGGCACTGGATTGATGAGTTGCCGGTGGTTCTTTGGTCACTCAGAACGGCACCAAATCAAGCTACTGGCCAAACACCCTTCTCCCTAGTCTATGGTGTAGAAGCGGTGCTCCCCACGGAACTCACATACGGGTCACCTCGAGTGCTTGCCTACAATGAGGCAGAGCAAGAGCAGTTGTGGGAAGATGATGCAACGCTCCTTGAGGAAGATCGTCTTCAGGCGGCTGTGCGCGCTGCACGCTACCAGCAAGCTTTGCATCGCTACCATAGCCGCAAAGTTCATTCCTGAAGCTTTGAGGGAGGCGCCGTTGTTCTTCGGCGCGTTTAGTTCGCCAAGGGATCAAACAAGTTGACGCCAAAGTGGGAGGGCCCTTATCGGGTAGTACAAGTCACCAGACCTGGCGCGGTCCATCTGGAGACCGAAGATGGCATCCGAGTGCAGAACTCGTGGAATATTGAGCATCTTCGCAAGTTCTACCCATAAGGTGCAGTTGTCAGTCCTTGTTCCCGGCAACCCCTTTTGTACAAGATTTGTCGGCAAGACTTGTAACCCTTTGTACAAAGCCAGGCGCAGACCCTATGCATATGTGAATAAAGCTAAGTGTTTTGCAACTTTTTGTGCATATTCATTTATGTATCAATACATACGATGTTGTGATTACACTTTGACTTGTACAAAATGATTGACGAACTGCCAAGGTTCCCAAACCACTCCTTTCTCTTCTTCGCCTTTTCCAAGGGACAGAAGGATTCCTTGCGTACAAGTTTCCCAGGGGAAGTGGCAATAGGGATACCATTTAATGGCGTTCAAGTGATCATTTTATACGACAAGAAGTACAACAAAGAAAATTTAAGTTGAATTTTTTTTGACTAAAAATTCTTTGTTACATTTTGCAATTTCCCTTGAACGATTCTATGTTTGTATGAGAAACCTGCACATGGAGGAACCTTGTCGTGATCATTCGCACTCTGATTTTGCCTTGAGTCTGTTGGGCAAGGTTTTTTAGCCGCGTTGAGACCGGCAAGTTATCTTGCCGATGGCGGCACTTCCAGCAGGCTGTTAAGGACTTGTTCCTCAAAGCGCTCGTGGCAAGTGTGCGCACCGGCAAGTTTCCAAAATTGTGTAGGGTGTGGGATCAAAATCATACAAAGACAAAAACAAACAAGGGAGACAACACATGTTCATTTGAGCATGATAAATAGTAGATGTTTATTAAGGAATGCTCGATAACATTTTCCTAGCCTTTTCCCAGGGTTTACATCAAGTGCAATATAGGGGCAAAAGGAGCGCCTAGGCGAGGCCCGGCTCGCTCCCGTAGGCCGGATGATGGTGCTGCCAGTGTTCAACTGGAGTTGGATCCGTCGTCCTCGATCTTGAAGATTGGAGGGCCGTTGTCATCATCCTCCTCATCGCTTTCGCTGGAGGAAGCGGTGTTGCTCCTGCTCGAGCTTTCAGCGCAGCACTCCAGGCGAGCCCCTGAAGCCCCCAAGAACTTCACGGCGAGCATGTCGGATTCGACCAGCCTGAAGTGAAGGAGGTGTCCCTGCCCTAAGCAGCGAGCATGAACGAAGGATTTCCACCCGCGCGTTACGTACATGATGTCGTTGACGGAGAATTCGACGGTCACCCAGACATGGCCGTTGTAGCAGCCGTCCACGCGCAGCCACAAGCCGGGCGGATGACTGTCTTCCATCACCCTAGCAAAAGGATGAGGGAGCCGCAGCCAGCTCTGTGGCTAATCACACTTCCATGACGAACTCATGCACCATGTCCTCTGTATGGCCTTCTGTTGGGGGTGGAACGGCTGGAGGTGAAACGACGAGCGCTCCGCTGTGGCCGCCCCGGCCCCGAGCGCCATGTTTTCCATGACCACGAGTCGCAGCCCTTCCTCGGGCACTGGAGCTGGTTTCCGCAGCCATGGCCGAAGCGGAGGCGAGGTGCTAAGGAGAAGCTCTTGTTGCAATGACAGATGTGTGAGCTCAACCTTTTCCCCTCGCCATAATGGCAGCAGATGCGGGGAGAAGATAGAAGAAGAAGACTATGGTGGCTGGGGGATTGAAATGAGGATAGGTGGATGAGCATCGCTCTCTGTAGCCTCCTCTTTATAGGGGGTGTGGGGGCTGGCTCCTCACCGTTTTTGGGTGACCGCCCCATCCTGCCAATCCCGTGCCCTACATTTCTGGCCGGGCACATTACTCTAGCGACCGCCCAGCTTCGCCAATCTAGCGCCCTGCATCCCTTGCCGGGCGCACCACTCCTACGACCACCCCTCTTCGCCAATCCTACTTTTCGCGTGCAACACGCGTCGTGGGAGCTGCAGTAAAAGGAGAAGGAATGATAGATATGGCAATTATTCTTTGCCACACGTGACCATGCACCTGTTCGGGCTAGGCCCAACGATGCCTCGCATGCGTGATCACCCTTGGTTTGTGCACGGGCAGTAGATGCCTGCCCGACGACAAGGTTTGACGGAGGATGGGCAAGGACGAACATAAATTCAGATTAATGAAGAAGCAAAGAAGATCTCAGAAGACAGAAGTCATCATTATGGCATCAGTTTTCCGCCGCGTGTCTGTGCATTGTTTGGGCCTAGCCCAATGACGCATCATCAGCGCGTATGGCCCAGGGTCAGGGGCTCTTGTCGGTGTACAAAACATGGGTATTTTATACCCTGACTTATGCATGGACAAGTAGTAGCTTCCCTGCTGGCCAAGGCTTGCCGGAGATTGCCAAAACCAAGATTCAAGACCCAGTTATTGATCTTAACTGGGGAGAAGAACAAGATGAAGCATCAAGATCAGCACCAAAGGCAACCTTTGCCGGCAAGGCCGAGCCGACAAGGCGAAGGCCCGGCAAGCTCCATGGCTGGCAATCTCTCGCTTGCCGGCAGCGCTCCACCTCATCAAGCAGCTAGTCACTAATTGATGAGGTGTTGAGCCCGCAGGCGGTTAGGTGGGATTTGTCGGGCACGTGGCAGCATGCTGGAAGGAGATTTACCTCTAATGACACCCGTCCAGAAGGCGTGTCAAGATAATAGGACGTAGCTGGGCGAGTGGTGCAGCAACCTTGCCGAGCGGTGCAAAATTTAATGCTTTTGTCACAGTCCGGCAGAGTTAGGTATGATAGCACTGTTTGCTATCTAATAAACATATAATTACTGTTTTGCCACTGTGGCAACCCCTTAAGCTATAAAAGAGGGCCAGGGCAATGTTTACAAGGATCGACCTTTTGCACAACTTGCACGTGTAGCTGGTCTCCCTCTGCACCTTGCCGGGGAAGCGCTCCTTGTACTTGTGCTCTCATACACACCCAATATACAAAGCAGGAGTAGAGTTTTACACCTCAAGGTGGCCCGAACCTAGGTAAAATCCTTTGCATTCTCTGTTGATTCTGCTCTTTGTGCTTGTGCATCTCCCTAGCCGAACCACGAAGGGGCTAGATGGCCCCATAGAGGGTCGTCCCCATGACAGAGAGCAGAGCTTTGAGTTACTGGAACGCAGCTTGCGCTTCATTTGTCCACTCAAACTTGTCTAATTTCTTCATGAGTCGATAAAGTGGCAGGGCCTTTTCACTGAGTCATGAGATGAATCTGCTCAGGGATGCCAGACAGCCCGTGAGTTTCTGCACATCGTGGAGACACTCTAGTTGCTTCATTCGGACTATAGTGCCAATCTTTTCAGGGTTAGCATCAATCCGCGTTCGGAAATGAGGAAACAGAGTAACTTGCCAGCTGGAACTTCAAGAGTGCACTTGCCCGGGTTGAGCTTTATTCCGCGCGCAGGTTTGCGAAGGTCTCGGCGAGGTCAGCCAGGAGGTTGGAACCTTTCCTAGACTTAACCACGATGTCATCCATATAGGCCTCCATGTTCCGACTGATTTTCTTTTGCAAGCATTTTTGGATCATGCGCTGGAAAGTCGCCCCGACATTTTTCAGTCTGAATGGCATCATGATATAACAAAAGCACCCGAATGGGGTGATTAATGTTGTTTTTATTTCATTCGGACCATACATTCGGATCTAGTGGTACCTAGAGTACCGATCCAAAAATGACAGGCGCTCGCAGTCCATAGTAGAGTCTACTATCTCATCTATGCGGGGAAGAGGAAAGTGGTCCTTCAGGCAGGCCATATTGATGTGCTTGAAATCAATGCACATTCAGAGGGAGTTGTTCTTCTTTGGCATCATGACGATGTTGGTGAGCCATTCGAAGTGGTACACCTCTCGAATGAACTCGGCGGCTAGTGATACGCCCCAAACGTTTCTACTTTTCCAAACACTTTTGCTCTTGTTTTGGACTCTAATTTGCATGATTTAAATGGAACTAACCCAGACTGACACTGTTTTCAGCAGAAATGCCATGGTGTTATTTTTGTGAAGAAATAAAAGTTCTCAGATTGGGTTACAAATTTACGGAGAATATTTCCTGAATATATTAAAAATATTGGCGAAGAGAACTACTGGAGGGGGCCACCCAGGAGCCACAAGCTCAGGGAGCGCGCTCACCCCCAGGGCGCGCCTGGTGAGCTTGTGGGCCCCCTAGAGCATCCGTTTTCCCTAAGTCCAACTCTATAAGTACCGTCTCATGGAGAAAAAAATCAGAGAGAAGGAATAATCGCGTTTTACGATATGGAGCCGCCGCCACCTCCTGTTCTTCATCGGGAGGGCTGATCTGGAGTCCGTTTGGGGCTCTAAAGGGTGGAATTTGTCGCCGTCGTCATCATCAACCCTTCTCCATAAAAAATTCCATGATGATTACCACTGGGAGTGAGTAATTCCTTCGTAGGCTTGCTGGAATTGGATGTGATTTGTCTTGTAATCGAGTCAATTTGGTAGGGCTTGATCCCTAATGTTCACTATGTTCTTAGATTGATATTACTATGACTTTGCTATGCTTAATGCTTGTCACTAGGGCCCGAGTGCCATGATTTATGATCTGAACCCTTTGTGTTTTCTTGAATATATTTGAGTTCTTGATCCTATCTTGCAAGTTGTATGCACCTATTACGTGTTATGATCTGCATACCCCAAGGTGACAATAATTGGGATTCTTTTTGGTGATTACCGTAGTATGAGGAGTTCATGTATTCACTAAGTGCTAATGCTTTATTCTGGTTCTCTATTAAAAGGAGGCCTTAATATCCCTTAGATTTCCTTATGGACTCTGCTGCCATGGGAGGGTAGGACGAAAGATGTCATGCAAGTTCTTATTATAAGCACATATGACTATATACGGAATACATGCCTACATTACATTGATGATTGGAGCTATTGTGTATTGCTCTAGGTTGTGACTGTTATATGATGAATATCATCAAACACAATTATCCATTGCTGATCCAATGCCTACGCTTTTCTCATATTGGTCTTTGCTAAGTTACTTTCGTTGCTGTTGCTGCTACAATCACTACTGTGCTACTAAACACTTTGCGGCAGAAATATAATTTCCCAGGCGTGGTTGAATTGACAACTCAACTGCTAAGGCTCATAAATATTCTTTGGCTCCCCTTGTGTCGAATAAATAAATTTGGGTGAAATACTACGTACCCTCGAAGACTGTCATGATCCCCTATACTTGTGGGTTATCAAGACCTTTTTCTGGCACCGTTGCTGGGGAGCATAGCTCTATTTATTGAGTTCACTTGGGATTTTACACTTTGAAGAATCTGAAATATACTAGAACCAAGATTGTACCCTCTAAGACGAGGGGAGGTAAAAAACTGCCATCTAGCTTTGCACTTGATTCACCTTCTGTTTGGAGTAGACTTGTGACACCATGACCTGTTATTCAATCTGATATGTCGCAAGTAATTGATGATACTGCTTATGCTATGAAGGATGCTAGTACTTTGCTTAATAAAACTGTGCCACTAGGTGAATTTCTTGATAAACAACTTGCTAAAGCTAAAGAACTTGAAAATACTAAAACTGATGAAAATTATGATTCGCCTATTAGGCCTAGCTCTCCTAGAGTTGAAATGTATAAGATACCTGAGGGCTATGTTATGGATGGGGAGATAGCTAGATAATTTCTTGCTTGTAATGATTGAGATGATGTTAAGAAATTACTGCGTAAGCTGAAAGAATAATCTATGATGGAGAGAATGAAATATGATTCTATGTTTTCTACCTCTCCTATCTTTGTTACAGATAAGGATTATTGAAAGTGCTAGTTATCGACTAGAGGGGGGGATGAATAGGCGATTTTTATGAAAGTCTTCAATATGGGCAATGTCTTCGAAGACAGATAACCAAATAACACCTACATAATATGCAGCGGAAGATAAACTACGCTAGCCATGACATAGTCAAAGAAACAGTACACAGTATGCACGAAGACAAATAACAGCTAGGTAGAATAGATCGAAATAGGAAGACAATATGAAGCCAAATATACAATCAGAGAGAATGTCTTCACATAATGAAGTCAAACAGAGCAGGCAAGCAATGACTTCACGAGGCTAAACTATAAGTAAAGGGGTGAAGTGGTAGAACCAGTTGCTTGACGAAGACAAGGATTTGGTAGACCAGTTCCAGTTGTTGTGACAACTATATATCTGGTTAGGGAGGCTGAGATTGAACTCAGAAGACAGCGTCTTCACCTTATTCCTCTTGAGCTAAGTCTTCACGCATCATTATCTTCGACATGAATGTCTTCGCGAACCACCAATGTCTTCAATGTCTTCATACATTTTTAGGAGTCATCTTCGATGGGTAAACTGAATCAATAGGGACTTCTACCTGTGTTCTCATGTGAATCTCACAAACACATTAGTTCCTGAACCATGTTTGTCGTCAATACTCCAATACCAACTAGGGGTGGCACTAGATGCACTTACAATCTCCCCCTTTTTTGTGATTGATGACAAACTGGTTGAAGTTTTCAACGGGGATAAAAATATGTGAAAGTTAAAGAATGTGCTTATTGGCTTCGTGAAGTTGAAGGGCTCCCCTGAAGATGTGCATATAAGTAATTTGCCTTTGAATGCAAATGCACATTGCAAGTTTTGCTATGCGGAGATCTCCCTCTGTTCATGAAGTCAAATCATAGTGCATACAGAATTTTATTGAAGATAATGACATGCACAATGGTGAATGGGCGTCTGCAGAATGATTTCATGCGCATAAGATAAGAATTCAAACCAGGCATAACAATGCAGCAGAGAATGTAGCAAACGTCCCATCTGGACTAAAGTGTTACAACTCAAAAAACCAACTGTTCACGAACGAGAGTTGTAAAAACTTAACAAAATAAGGCACCTGACCCATATAAACCCGCTTGAAGACTATCAACCCATATTCTTCTCCCCCTTCTGTCATCGAATGACCAAAAAGGAATGAAGACATAGGGTGCCTAAGCATTTCCGGGAGGTGTTGGTGAAGATGTTGGTGCAGCCGGGTCGATGGTGGAGTTGGGTGGTGCAGTAGGGCCTGATGCAGCATCTTGGTGCGGTGAAGTCATAGCGGGTGAAGTGGCGTCGTCCTCCTCATCAATGATGTGCGCAACAACAGTTGGAGCGGATGATGAGTAGTCATAATCTTCAATGGATGGTGTAGTACGCCACTTCGCCGATTGTGGGGGCTTGGAGTCGAACTTGAATCTCTCTGTGAAGCCATCAGCAATGAGATCATCTTCAGAACAGAGCATTGTGAGGCTGTTCCAAGCACGCCGGCAGGCTTCATGTGCAACAAAAGAGTTCTTGGTGCAGAGGTTGTGAATCCAATTGACATCCACAAGAAGACTTTGCATCTGACATTTCATCCAATCATTATTCCTATCATGCTTCTGATGAAGAGAAACTAGAAGTTCTCTGTCATTGAGTACTCGATCATGTTTCGAAGCCCTCTGAGGTACTGCGCTAGTGGTTGCATCAGTGTTAGCACGATGCAGCAGACGAAGTTGACCGACAAGGGGACCACCACCAGCAGTATTGGGCACATGAGTGGCTTCAAGAGGAGCAGAGAAGCTTTCAAAGGAAGCATTGTCTTCACGTAGTGGTTCTTCGACAGGCTGAGGATATATGGCTTCATGAGACATCTCAACTTCTGGTAGGAAGATAACATGATTGCGAGCTGAAGCTTGATAATTTATGCTGGAGTGAAGCTTAATCAGCCGCATTATCCATGGAGCATGGAATTTCTGGCCAAAAGATCAATGCCTGAAGCTGCCAGCTCCCTGATGAAGAAATCATGGGTGTTGAAGCGGATGTCATTGAGAATGTAGAAGACCAATGTCTTCATGGTACCTGTCGGTGTCAAGACCGACTGATCTCAGGTAGGGGGTCCCGAGCTATGGATCTTGGATCAATGGGGAACAGGGGACAAAGGACACAATGTTTACCCAGGTTCGGGCCCTCTCTAAGAGGTATAACCCTATGTCCTACTCGATTATATTGAAGTGTACAGGATGGTTACAGAGTCGATCTACCACGAGATCATATGAACTAAACCCTAAACTAGTAGGATGATGGTTGTTGTTCTAGCCTCTACAGACTAAACCCTCTGGTTTATATAGGCACCAGGGGTACTAGGGTTACACACGATCGGTTACAACAAGGGAAATAAACATGCTGAATCTTCTATCTTGACTTGGAGGACACGCCAAGACACCCAAAGTCTCATGCCCGGATATGAAGCTGCCTCATAGTCTGGCCTTCCAGCAGCTGTAGTGCGGCCCACCTGCCCGACCCATGAAAGAGGAGGCAGTGGCACGAGGACCCCCTAATCCAGGTATCCCTCAGTAGCCCGAACTAGCCTCCAATGCTGGGGTTTGTAATTGCCAGCCATCTTGTGCGTCCCAAAATCTTTGGCTTGCGAGGAGAGTTCTTCACCCCTTCCTTGTATGGTCGTTTCAGTAGTTCGGCCGCCGATGACCTCCTAATCCGTCAAGTCATAGTGGGACCCTCAGTATTAATTTTCATCAAGGGCTAAAGACAACCCTCGACTTCCATGCGCCCATTAGGAGGTGAACAGTCCAATGCTCCTTTACAGAAACGCCCCTCCAGGACCAGAAGGTGTACCTATTTAACAGGTCAGGAGCGCGTCGGGTAGTTAATCCATCCCAAAGCAAGAAACCAAGACCAACCCAAAGAAATCTCAGGTCAAATGGCCGGGGCCCCGGGTTCATCCTCACGCCCTCATGGCCCTCTCCTTGGTGACTGGGCTAGCTGCTTAGTTTCACGCATCCAATTGAGAAATCTCCAAACACAAGGATATCTCCTTGTAGTAGATCTCGTATCTATCCGCGCCGGATTGAACCCTATGAACAGCGAGGCCTTCGCAAAGAACTTCCCTGCTCCAAGCAGGGAAGAGAGGGTATGTTTCATGCCTTTCCTTCTACGAGGTCTAGGCGTCCCCATTCACCCCTTCTTGCGAGGATTGCTAGAATTTTACGGGATCCAGCTTCACCACCTCACCCCCGGATCCATATTGCACATCTCCGGCTTTGTCGCCCTTTGCGAGATGTTCTTGGGCTAGGAGGCCTACTTCAAGTTATGGAGGAAATATTTCTGTCTCGCCCCCCGTACCCGTGGGGGGTCAACTTTTGAAGTACGCGAAGCCAAGGTATGGTGTATAGCTGGAACGGGGTATCCTATCAGGACCCCGAAGAAGGATTTCGAAGAATGGACCTCGGAATGGTTTTATATTGAAGACGTCCCTCTATTCGACCCAGTTCGGAGGGGACTGTCGGAATATTCAAATTCTCCCCTAAAGAAGCGGTTCAACTATCGGCCAAAGAGCCCTTCCGAAGAAGAAAGTGCTGAGGTGCTATGCCTAGCCGCCAAGGTTCAACTGCTGACCCACAGCAAGTTGACCATGATTGACGTGATGGCCGCCGCCATAGCTCAGTGCGTACAACCTCTTCAACAGAGGATGCACCCTCTGTGATGTTATAACGGGACAAGCGACAAGACCCGTTATAAGCGACAGGGGCCAGATAACCAGGCGGCCATGGCTGCAATACTAGCCGATCGCTTCAAAGGAGAAGAAGAAGAGTTTGCCCGTTTGAGGAACAGGGACGGTTATGCGAGCTATAACCCCATAGAATGGGCAAGTTCAACTTTTTATCTCATAGTCCGGAAGTCTCATCCGTATACTTACCGGATCTACTATTTTTCCATTAGCTGCCCTTCTCCTCAACCGAAGAGCCATTCTCGTGACGATGACCCGGGATTTCATGATGATCCGGAGACGTCCATTGATTTTGAGGACGGGGTCTTTTTCCAGGAAAGCCTTGAAGGTACCAAGGTGGCCCCCATAGCCGATCTCCCCGGGGCCCTCCCTTCTTCCGTTGTAAGTAGCAAGAAGGCCTCTTCCCGAATGGGGTGTTTGCCTCGCGGTACTCCGAGTGTGCTGACTTCTACTCCCAAGGGTCGCAGCACCATGCGCCGAACACCAACGGGAGCGGTGCCGAATACGCCAGCATCGGCCAACAACGGAGCTTCCAAGCATAAGGCAACTACGGGAGCTGCACCAACCGCACCCTCAGCCCAAAGGTAGTATATCCGAAGCCATTGCTAATGTTGCCACCACAGGCTCCCTTTTAATATTACTGAGACCTGCAGAAGAAGAGCACCAACACCACCGTATGAAGATGTCCAGGAGGTGTTGGGGCGTAATCCCGGACCTGGTCCTCGGCGTGGGCCGGGTCAATGCGGAAGATGCTGCTGCAGACCCGCCTCTGGAGGATCCAAAGGATGTCTCGGTTACTAATTCCGAAGTCAAAAGTGTAATGAATCACTGGCGGCGTAGGGAATCCTTATGCCACATTGCCTTTTCCAATCAGGAGTTCAATGCATTTAATTCGGTGGATGCATACCTCGGCGTAGCCTGAACATGGCTTGAGGGGATTGCCAACCTCCTGTCCGCCAACATGCAGGTACGAGATTGGTTAAAAAACCGAACATAAATCCTAACCCAGTAGCTCCCGAGCCTTGATTCGGGCGGGACGGCCGAGTTAAGGATCTATAAGTATATGTATTGTTGGCATTTTGTAGGCATCGAGGGAACATAATAAGAAATTGTCCAAGGACCTCGAGCTAAACCGAACACAGTTGGCTGACGCGAAAGCCAAACTGGAGGCGGTCAAGAAATTCACCAGCGAAGCCCATGGTGAGGAAGAAAGCTTTAAAATGTGTGAATCATTTAGGGTACCTTGTTTAACACATGCTTCCCTTATAGCAGCTGAATCCATATGTCAACTACAAAAGGACCTGGACACGGCTAGAGAATCTTAGAGGTACACCGAGTCACAGTATGAAGCTGGCCGCCGAGTACTGACACAAAGCCATGAGGAAAAGAACAAACTGAAGGCGGAAAACCAACAACATGCCAAATAAATCGAGAGTTTAAAAACTCAATTGGCGCAAACCCTTGAGGAGAACCAGAGATTGAAAGGCGGCATGTTCGGTAAGTGATAGTTCGACTTACGTGCACGTCGATACTCGTAGTGTCTTAATGTAAAGGACATGTCGTGCCTTGTGCTAGGTCTCCTGATGGGGCGTCCTGAAGAAGAGGTCATCTCATTTGGAGGGAACCTTTTGAAGGAGCTATCCATTGTGCATGAGAGAGCTCGAAAAAGCCATGAAAAGTATGGTCAAGGCGTTATGGCCGACCGAGACACCTCCAGAAGGAATGGCCGAATTGGCCAATTGTTTCAAAGGAGCGCGGCGTCATTTTGAGTTATGGAAGATATCGGCTTGTCGAGAAGAAGCGCGTGAGGCCTGGGCGATGGTGAAGACCCGGTTTACCAAACTCGAACCATAGCATATGGCTCGTGTTGGACCAGCGGGGCCGGACGGGCAAGAAATACCGCTTTGCCTGGTGTATGACCAAGTGATGCCTGCTGCTCGGTACTCCCAAGAGGACTGTGCCCTGGACAACTTGATAGACAATATTGACAAAGAGTAGGGTGCTTGATTCTATGTATCTATGTACTGTACATCAAGCCTTCTCGATCCGCATTGAAGACACTGTCTTAACCGGTCATCAGCTTCTGTCTCCCCGGCCAGTGGTCGGGGAGTGTTCCGTACTATGTGACTCGAGAAACAAGAAATCACTTTGGGTAACCAGGCAATCCGGCCATTTGGTGTAAACAGACAAAAGCGCATTCAGAGAGTTATGTTATATTACTTTTTAACGTAAGAAACATCGTCCGAAGAAAATAGTTCCTCCAAGGGTCCCTTCCTTCGGGTTTGTCATGTTGACCATAAACATTGTATCCGGATAAATGTAGTATGCGGTGTGTTAATCATGTTGGGAACCGACCCCAGGATTTTGGTGGTGAGCACCTGATTATTTTCACTTCCCTCATGGCCAACCCATTATTTTCTTAAGAACGCTAGCTTTCGGCTTCACCCGTCTGAGGTACGTACACGGCTGACCCGGTCGTAGCAATCGCAGAGGTGCTCCCTTTACCCTCTAGCCGAACAATCGGGAATGTAGGGGGTAAGCACAGGAGCCAGGCAACCCAGCTTGGCAAAAACTTAGGTCAAATAGGTGCATATAATGGCTTGAAAGGTATGGGAAGGGTGTAAGCACGGCCAAGACTAATACGTGCACAAAAAGTATATTAATTGGCTTCTTTAAAAGGAGCCCACAGGTAGATCTGGGTAATACATTTGAAGATGTATACTTAACGTAGTTCGGTTTATCCGAACATGGCCCGGGAGGTGACAACTCCCAAAAGGTAAAAAAGGAAAAAGTAAAACAAAGAAAAGGGGAGTTAAAGTGACGACACCAAACTAGCCGTAGAAGCGTCGAAGCCGAGTTGCGTTCCATGGGTTTGGTTCGAGGCGATTGTCCGTCGGATTCCAAAGATGATACGCTGCTCCTGCTAGCACTTCATCTATTATGAAAGGGCCATCCCATTTGGGTGAGAGCTTATTCTTCTGCTTCTCAGGGAGATAGAGGACGAGTTCGCCTACATTGTATGCCTTCGCCCTAACTTCCCTACTCTGATAGCGCCGGGCTTGTTGTTGATAGAATGTAGAGTGAGCCTGAGCTATGTCGTGCTCCCCTTCCAGGGCGTCCAGGTCATCCTGCCAATCCAGCTCGGCTTCCTTTTCTTTGTACATGCATACTCTAGACGCTTCATGGATGAGATCACATGGGAGGACTGCTTCTGCGCTGTACACCATGAAAAAAGGTGTGTATCCCGTTGACCGGTTGGGGGTGGTGCGCAGTCCCCATAATATGGAGTCGAGCTCCTCTAACTAGTGGAAATCTAATTCTTTCAGGGAACGGACTAGATGAGGCTTTATGCCACTCATGATTAGTCTATTGGCCCGTTCTAACTCTCCATTGGTTTGTGGATGATACACTGAAGCATAGTCGAGCTTGATGCCCATGTTAGCGCACCAGTCTTTGACTTCTTGGGCTGTAAAATTGGATCCATTGTCCGTGATTATGCTATGGGGAACACCATAACAGTGTACCACGCCGGATATAAAGTCGGCAACTGGTCCGGATTCTGCTGAAGTTACTGGTTTTGCCTCGATCCATTTAGTGAATTTGTGGACCATAACTAGTAATTATTTCTTTTTCTTGGTCCTCCCTTTAAGTGGTCTGACCATGTCGAGCCCCCAGACCATGAAAGGCCAGGTGATCGGTATTGTGCGGAGAGCCGTGGGGGGCATATGGCTTTGATTCGCAAAAAGTTGCCATCCAACGCAGTGTTGGACTAAAGTATGTGTGTCCGCGTGAGCGGTGGGCCAGAAAAACCCTGCCCGAAAGGCCTTGGTTACCAAGGCCCGAGCTGCCGCGTGGTGGCCACCAATGCCGGCGTGTATCTTAGCTAAAATTTGCTTCCCTTCCTCCTCGGATATGCATCTCTGGAAGACTCCAGTAGTGCTTTTCTTATATAGCTCACCCTCGTGGACAGTATAGGCTTTAGATCGCCGAACTATGTGTCGTGCCTCGGTCTGATCATCGGGGTGCTCCTGTCGTAGAAGATAGGTAAGGAAGGGCTCGGTCCATGGTGCGATTACGGCCATGACTTCGTGAGCCGAAGGTGTTTCTTCGAGCGCTGAGCCGCCGGTAATGTCGTCGTCTGGCTCAATTTCCGGAGGAGCGATCTGCTCGGGCCCATTGGCCACCATGCCATTGTCCCCGTCTTGCCACACCATGGATGGCTTGAAGAGCCATTCCAAGAAGGTGTTCTTAGGGATTGCGTCATGTTTAGCACCCATGCGGGCAAGGACATCCGCGGCTTGGTTGCTGTCTCTAGAGACATGGTGAAATTCTAACCCTTCAAACCAGGCTGATATCTTAAGCGCGACATTTCTATATGCCGCCATTTTTGGGTCTTTGGCATCAAATTCACTATTGACTTGGGAGATGGCGATGTTCGAGTCTCCCCCCACCTCGAGCCATTGTACGCCCATTGACGTTGCCATCCGAAGACTGTGCAACATGGCCTCATATTCGGCTGCGTTGTTAGAGTCCATGTACATAATCTGTAGGACATACCGAATATTATCTCCTGTGGGAGATGTAAGGATCACCCCAGCCCCCGATCCGACTAACGTTTTGGAGCCATCAAAGTACATTGTCCAATGTGAATATGTACTATATTCCCGGGGGAGCTCGGCTTCTGTCCATTCGGCCAGGAAATCGGCCAACACCTGATATTTGATAGCTCGGCGTCGTTTGTACACAATTTCGAAGGAGCTCTATGGCCCATTTAGCAATGCGGCCCATGGCGTCCCTATTATTAATGATGTCATTCAAGGGAATCTCAGATGCCACTGTAACCGAACACTCTTCAAAGTAGTGTCGGAGTTTTCGGGATGCCATGAAAACTGTATAGGCTATCTTCTGATAATGTGGATACCGAGACTAGCACGGGGTAAGCACTTCTGATACATAGTAGACCGGCTTCTGTACCCGGAACTTGTGGCCCTCCACTTCTTGTTCTACCACGAGTACCGCGCTCACCACTTGATTTGTGGACGAGATGTGTAATAACATGGGTTCACCAATGCCGGGTGCTGCTAGTATAGGATTGCCTGCTAGTATTGTTTTTATTTCCTCTAGTGCAGCGGTTGCTTCATTGGTCCACTCAAAGTTTTTGGTCTTTTTGAGCAATCTATAGAGTGGTAGTGCCTTTTCACCAAGGCGGGAGATGAAGCGGCTCAGGGCTGCCATGCAGCCTGCCAACTTCTGGATGTGTTTAAGCTCTGTGGGTATTGCTAGCTGGGATAAAGCTCAGATTTTAGCCGAATTGGCCTCTATCCCCCTGTGGGAAACAATAAATCCGAGCAGTTTTTCGATCGGAACCCCAAAGACGCATTTGTCCAGGTTGAGCAGTATGTCGTAAGCCCGCAAATTTTCAAAGGTCTGGCGAAGGTCGTCCACCAGCTGGCTAACGTGTTTGGTTTTAATGACCACATCGTCTACATATGCTTCAATTGTTTTGCCGATTTGGTTTTCGAGGCATGTCTGAATCATGCGTTGATATGTGGCTCCTGTATTCTTTAACCCGAAGGGCATCGTGTTGAAGCAGAATGGCCCGTAGGGGGTTATGAACGCGGTTGCGGCTTGGTCGGACTCCTTCATCTTGATTTGATGGTATCCAGAGTAGGCATCGAGGAAGCATAATGAGTCATGTCCGGCGGTGACGTCGATGATCTGGTCTATCCGGGGTAAGGGGAAGGGATCCTTAGGGTAGGTCTTATTTAGATCTTTAAAATCAACGCATAGCCACCATGATTTATCCTTCTTAGGTACCATGACCAGATTTGCCAACCACTCAAGGTGTTTGATTTCTCAGATGAATTCGGCTTCAAGTAACTTTGCTAATTCCTCCCCATGGCTTGATGTTTGGGTTCAAAAAATCGGCGCAGCGCCTATTTGACTGGCTTGAAGCCCTTTATTATGTTCAGGCTATGTTCCGCTAGTCTTCGTGGGATTCCTGGCATATCCGAAGGGTGCCAGGCAAATATATCCTAGTTCTTGCGCAGGAATGTCCGTAGTGCTTCATCAACTGCGGGGTCCCACTGGTACAACGAGGTGCTATACAAACAGTTTTTAACCCCTTTCCACGATGGCATTTTGAACCGTCGCCAAGTGAGTGTGTGCGATAGGGGGGGGGGGGTCCTCCCACACGACCCAGAAACCGTCGGGGATAGGGAGCCTTGGTGCATACAGTTGTCCCTATAAAACTATTTCTGATATCTCGAATATCCCAAACGCTTCATCCTTGCAACTCGTTTGTGCTTGCATTGCCATCACAGTCGGACTTTTGTGGTTTTCCCTAAAACCAGGCGTAGTCCAGGCACATTCCAGGCATGGGATTTTTCTAGGCACGTACCAAACTGGCTCTACGTTTACGATGCCCGACACATCACAAACAGTTCATGATTGTAAACCGTGTACGATAGGTCGACAATCACACACATTTAGTTTTCCCGCACCGTTTGTGATATTGTCTGACATCACACACGCTTTGCAAATGGCAATTGTGCGCATGGTTACACACATTTCCTCTCCGTGAACCATGTCGGATTATGATGTATATCACACACGCTGTGCTTTATAGACCGTGTGCGCCGTAATGACCTGCAGAGCGTAATTTCACAATAATTTAATTGCTGCTATTTAAAATTGTACCTAATTTGAATTTGAAAGTAGGATATAGCTTTATTCATATCGATTAGGTTCAAACAACCAATGCATTATTCGATTCATAGGTACATATGTTCAAGAATTACATAAGCACCAAATAAAGAATGATGAACTAGGGTTGTATACTTGTACTATTACAGATGGTAAAGAAAGAGGCGAGAGACATTCTAGTTACTGAACAAGGTGAAGCGGAATGGCCCTGTTGTGCTCTCCTCTATGCAGAAGGCACGCATGACTCTAGTCCAACCCCTTGTGATGGCCGACCGCCAATCATGTAGTTTGAGAGGTAATCTTGAGTAAACTGCTTCAGGATCCACTACAAGGAAAAAGATTCAGACATTGTCATCTAACACAACTCATTACAGACAGTAAAAAGAAGGCTACAAAGTTCTTACTTACCATCCTGCAGTTCACCGTTGTCTTGCATAAAGTGTAAACAAATAGTTCGATTGACATCTTTTGACCCATTTTAATAACAATCTTTATCAGTTTCCTCACTTGGTGCTGGTTCATGAATATCTCATTGCCCCATACGCAGAAATGGTCGAAGTGTGGATCTTTGGCAATGACATATGTACCTAAAAGCACCAAGTTAGTATTAGAAGCTATAAACAACAATTGCAAAATGATGTAGTACAACACTCCCTCCGTCCCATTATATAAGATCTTATTACATGTATATCTAGACATCATCAGAACATTAAGGTAACACTCTTCCTTGTTGCTATGTAGCCTGGGATTGCATATTTAGTCATTCAATACAATGGATGTTGCTATGTAGCCTCAGATATATTAAATATGGCCCTAGTTAACCTACTGATAAATGGGTTACAGATATATTCAGTGAAATGTCCGATTTGGCGATTAATCCCTTATCAGCCCCCAGGCTATATGGTACCAGCTACAGATATCCTGAACAGTGAGTATATATAAGCAATGCGATGAAACTAACCTCGATGGAAAACAATAATTGTTCTCAATATTGTCCTGTATGAGTACATATAAAGGCATGTTAAGCACAACAGGCTAAACATCAACCAAATATATCCATGGTAGACAACATAATCTACAAATGATAGCTTCAGTGTGCAAGTTTAAGCATGCTAGTTAAGCAAAACAAGAAGTGGAAAGGTGTGTTAACTCCAACAGGCATAACATTTAAAAACAAGCAAATATAGTCATTCAAGCTGGTATTGTGCAGGTCTAAAGTACACTAGTTATTGTTAAAAAATGAAAAGGCGTGCTAACTGCAACATCCTTAACAACAACCAAATATCGTAATTCATAGTGGTATTGCTGAAACTGTTATTGATGCAATTGAACTACATGGCAAATAGTTGCACATATAGAGCATCACACTGTGAAGAACTGAAATAAACAAGGCATAAGGCCATCTCTAGCCGATCCTGTTGTAGGGTGGAACCCTAGATGGAGATCTTTCACGAATTGGAGGAGAATCCCATGAAGAACACGAAGAGCACAAAGGGAAATCACAAGAGGAACACTAAAGAACAAGTCCAATCACACATCCACTAGACCAACAAACACACAAGATCCACAAGGTACATGAACAATCAAAGGGAAACAAGATACATGATAGAGTTCATCCCAAATCCTATGAAGGAGATGAGGGCTTGATGATCTAGATAGATCCTTCCCACAAGGAGGTCTTGAATCCCTAGGGATCTTCTCCAAAGGAGGCCTTGAACTCCAATGGAGTGTCTCTCTCTCAAGAGGAGGAATCCCACAAGGGGAGGTACATGAGCTAAGCTCTAATGTCTAGATCTATTCTTAGCTAAGTCTAAATGATGGAGGAGGAGTATATATAGTCCTAGGGGATGAAGGGGTAAGCAGGGGCGTAATAGGAATTACATGGGCAAAGCCCGCAGCTGCATATAGGCAGCCCCGTGTGCATGGGGTAAGTGGAGCCCGTGCGCACGGGGTATCCAGAGAGCTGGCGACTTAGCCCGTGCGCACGGGCTTGTACCGTGGGCACGAGGTCCAAGGCCCGTGCGCATGGGGTTTCCAGAGGCTCGCAGCATGTCGCCTTCTCGTGGACACCCGTCGGTGCAGGTGGAACCTTGCCTTCTCCTTGACGGTTCCTTCTCCGTTTCCAGGCTTCTCTCATGGATGGTGTAGGCGCTCGCTTGTGGATGACCTCCTCCATGGCACATTCATCATTGGGCTCAAACCTATATGGGCACATGGTAGGACGGTCAAGTAGTATACCATCCTCGAGGGAACTAAGAAGACACGCATTAAGGATGGAGTTCACCTTAGTATGCTTGAAGTAGAAGTTGGGTGTGCCTCTTAGCAATGGTACTCTTGACATGGTGATGTCTGTAGGATGCTCTGCATCATCCCCTCCCCCTTGGGAAAGATCCAACCTCGGATCAAAAACCAAATCTCCATGGGAAAGAGATGATGACGTCATGTAGAAGTGGACGATCACCAAGCGTTCTTCATCTTGAACTCGAAATGGGCACTCTCCAATGTCGCACCGTCTTGTAATTCCTTCAAAAGGAGCAAAGACAACAAACACTTGAAAAACAAATGTGGTGAGCGTTAGTGCAAAACCAAGCATTCAAGAGGTGATTCACCCAACAACTGTTGTCATCAAGCATAGCATATGGTTTGACAAAGAAGTGTGGCATGGCATTTAAGTATATAAATTGAGCACAATCAAGGACATCATGGAAACAAGCATGTAAATGTGAGATAGTGATGCAAATATGTGTGACAAGAGAATAAGCATCTACCTCAAGGTCATAGCAAGCATGCATAAAGCGCTCAACAAATGGTCTATGGTAAGCATAGAAATCATTCACAACACCAAATATAATGAGATGTCTAAACACATGGGGCAAGTGCAAGACAATCCAAGCATAACGGGCATATGGTGTAGTGAAAATCGAGTGGCACTCAACATAATAGAAAGAGCAATTGTTCATCATGTGCGAGGCAATCAAGTCAAGCACGTGACAAGCAAAGGGACATGGCATATGTGAAGTGATGACATTGGTGCAACCAAACATGTGATATGAGCAAGTAGGCAACAGGTTGGATGCAACACACAAGGCATATATGTCATGAGGCATAGCAATGTGGAAATCATGAATGCAAGCACTATCTCTAACATGTGTGCAATCAAGTGGTCCAAGATGACCAATAAGTCTCTTGGTGGAAGCAACACAAGTAGTGTGATCCACAATATCCATGCTCATGGTTTTGTGTTTCTTGAAAGAGAAGGATATCACCTCGAAAGCATGTCCTTGTGCGTCCTTCACAATGTCGAAGTACAAGCAAGTGCGATGTAGACTCGTTGTGGTAGAAGTGGTTCGCTCTCAAGAGCTTGAATTGTCAACTCATGTGAAGTGGAAGTCAACACGAAGTCCAAGTATCCTACACATGCACACAACAAAACAAAGAATGTATGCGCATGGTAGATAAACACATCATCCATCATGATGGTTCTCTTCTCTTGCACATAACCATTAGAAGCAAAAGTGCATGAATAATATGATGCAATGGCTATAGTCATGGCACTAGGCATATGGTGCAAAGAAGGAAGATAAGCATGCTTCACATGAAATATGTCAAAAGCTCCAAACATATGCGAGAGAGCTATGGGGGCAATCTCATTAGCAAGACTAAAAGTATTGTTGCATTCAATACAAGGCAAATCATCTAGCATGAGAGATGCAACATATGGAGACATATGACAACATGTAATAGCAATCATGTGCAAAGCATGGCAATAGTGGCTATCAACCGCATGAAATGAGCAAGTATGAATCATGGGTGATGCACTACACGAAGCAAGCATATCAATCATGTCGTGCAAACTAGTGGAGCGAAAATGCAACACACTTGAGGATATCATGGCAATCATGTCATGTGAGCAAATAATAGGCATAGGCAATGCACATGACATATGGCAAGCACAAACACAAAGCGAGATCAAAGTATCATCATAGGCATGGGGTACAAATGGAACATGGCAATAACAAGAGATATCTCCACCAAACTTGGAAATACACATACAAGTATGAGAATCAAGGAACATGTGTAATGCAAAGAATGGGTCACAAATGCATGACAAAGGCATATGAATGATCATATCAAGCATAGTGAACATGGCAATATGGGCATAAAGTGAGGAGTGGTAAACTACCCATAACCATGTGAGGGCCATGTATAAGAAATGCACGAAGTCTTTGCGTGAAGGGAGCGGTGGTAAGGCCAATCCACGGGATCCCAAATCATCATTGCTCTCTAGAGCTTGTTTCGTCAACTCATGGGATTACGAGGTTGACGAGTATGCATGGATACCTACACAAAAGAGACACAAACCAAAGAAAGTGCGTGTGGTAAATGTACACATCATCCATCATGATGTGTTTGTGAATGTGAGAGTTAGCACAAGATAAACATCGCTCAAAGAAATTTGAGGCATGGTAGAGAAATATGTCGTCCATCATGCAATGATAGTTATTGTGTCAACACGATTGGGACGCAAATTATAGCAACTGTGTGGCACAACAATAGCATATTTATTCATGGGATGCATATGGTGCACACAATCATGTGAATCATGCAAAGTATAGGATGGATCAAAATCTGCTAAAATATACGAGGAAACTATGGGGGTCTCATGAGAAATAGTGGAAACATCATATGGGGAATATGAACAACGTCCAAAACAATGCATATCCGAAGCTAGGTGGTCATGGCATGGCATATGAGATAAATGATGCGAAGGGAGCATATCAATATCATCACAAGAAAAACAAATGCCAATAACCATGGGTTTGTCATCTATGCCATATGTGCAAATTGGGTTTATTTTAATGGCATATGCATAGTCACTACGATGAGATTGCAAATATGATATATGATTTATCTCATGCATAGCATATGACAAGTCAAGCGGATTGTCAAACATGATGTGACCAAGAGAATTATCACAAGAAATCCTATGTAACATGGCATCACAACTAATAGACTCCACATGACAATCATCAAACTCATCATAAATGGGTGAATCATCGCATGGGGAAATCATACTAGCATGAAGCATGGTAATAGGTGGATCAACATCATGTAAGCAATCAATGTCAAGAATGTCCACTAGTGGGACTAGAGCATCACCATCACCTATGTTACCTTTGTCATTCCACTCATGTGGTGTAGGTGAGGTGGCAAGAACCAACTCGTGGTCATCATCATCATGATGGGACCATGTGGGGGGTGCATCATAGTCCACCATGGCCATCGTCTTGTCCAAAGGAAGGACGAAGTCATCGAAGATCGGCCCGTCATCGTATATGGGACCTAGCACCAAATGAGAAGACACAATAGAGGTAGAGGTGAAGTTGTTACAAATTGAAATGGCCTCACATGCCCTATCAACTACCTCACTCTCTCTATGTGGTGGTGGCTCACTCACTCCCTCAAGGTAGGTGCACTCAATGTCACATATGGTGGAGTCACTCAAATCACTCAAGTAGTGTTGGTGGTGGCTCTCATCACATGGGAATTGGGGCAACTCGTCATATATGGGGCTAGTGGTGAAGTCACTCTCACTCTCAATATGGTGACAAAAGTCACTCAAGTCATCATATGTCATCATGGTCGGAGGGAAAATCCCATGCTCAACCGTCTAGTAGTCGTCGCCGTGGATGGATGCCGGAGATGGCACATCATCACTCGCCGTGGATGAAGGCCGAAGATGGCACATCATCACTCTCGTCGTGGATGAAGGCCGAAGATGGCACATCATCACTCTCGTCATGGATGAAGGCCGAAGATGGCACATCATCACTCTCGCCTCCAAAGCTGGAAGCATCATCCTTGCTCTCCACCATGTCAATCGCCTCCAAATCTTGATCCTTGAGTTGCGCCGTAGTCATACTCGTCGCCGCCCCGTCTTGAAAAAGAGTCGTAGTAGACTCGGCATCATCAATTCCACAAAGAGGGATGTCGATCGAGTCGAACTTGGGAACGTCATCTTGGAGCTCATTGGGCTTGGACATCTTGGTGGTACTAGCCTCATGCTCGCTGTCTTGGAGTGTGGTCGTTGCGAAGCATGCTTGGGGTCGAGTAGACTTGGCCTTCATGAGTTCTTGCTCCGCCTTGAGAGCACCAAAGTACATGTCGTCGAGGGACTCGTAGTTGTTGGTGAAGATAGGCTTGGCGATGTTGTTGTTCAATCCCATCATGAAGTAGAACTTCATCCAAATGGGGTCGTCCACACCGGCTCGTCGTAAGGCTTTCTTCATGTTCTTGAAGTACTCGTCGAGGGACTTGGATCCTTGTATGGTGTTCTCCAAGTGGCGTTGAAGATGTTCCGTGTCGGTGGAAGGCACAAATTCTCGTCGCATCGCTTTCTTCATCTTGGACCAACTCATGGTGAAGCTATTCGAAGGTATGTGAAGCCACCATGTCGATGCGTAGTCATGGAAGGTACTTGTGGCGCACTTCACTTGATCTTCGGAGCAGACTTGGTGTAGCTTGAGGTAGTCGTCCATCTTGCGCTCCCAATCGAGGTACTCTTCGGGATCATGAGTCTCAAATAATGGAATCTCATCGGCGATGTCAAAGTCGTAGTAGCGCGTGGAAGTAGTGGACTTGAGCTCGTGGAGTAGGCAAAGATGTCGTACGTCCGAAGGCGAAGATGCCTTGTAGTCACTTGGTGAAGATGCCATCGTAGTTGAAGAAGCCATAGTCTTGGGGTCTTCATCGCTGTTCTGTATGGCCTATGCGCATGGGGGTGCAGGAGGCCGTGTGCATGGGGTCCCATGTGCACGAGGGTCGAGGGCCCATGTGCACGGGGGTGGCAGAGAAGCCAAATCTCGTCCAGAAGTGTGCTCTTCATGGTCTTGTCGGTCTCGATGCTTGTGTGTACTTGCCGGAGATGGAAGGTTGGGAGTCTTTGTACTTGCGCGTCTTCTCGAAGATGATGAAGACCGCTTGCGGTTGTTGATGAGGACCTTGAGCTCCTCCATGTGCTTGTCCATCTTGGCGTCGATGAAGTTCTTCATAGCATCGAACTCGTCGTCGTGGTTGTAGACCGGAGATGATGTGATTTTCCTATCCATCACAAGAGTCGAGCAAAGGTGAGTAGGAAATGAGATAAACAATACCAAAGCTTTTTTTTTCTTTTTTTTTGCACTATGCTTATGGAGCCTCAACCAATCACATGAGACAAGTATGACAAGATATGCACGAGAGCAAGCAATGGCACTATATGATATATCAAATGATGCAACAATATGATATCGTATCACTATGGTGCACAAGTTTTCGCGAAGCCCGGCAATACTCGGATAGCTAGTCTCAATAGGTATGAAGGTATTCACAAAGATGGTGGGCTATCAAGATGTAATGGCAAGGAAGGAAAAGTTTATGACAGAATGGATACCTTCGTCACACTTAACCTTTCACGAAGTCGGGGGTAACCGGCCTTGCTTCCGGTTGAAGATGGTCTCAAAGGATGGATGGTCGTCGTAGATGCAGAATGTCGTGGTGGATGTAGTTGATGGAGTTAGGTGTTACTCGTATCGCTCCACATGGTGGACGATGAATATGTAACCGCCCCTAAGTAGCCAAAACACCTTAGGAGACTGAAATCACAACTCGAACAACCACAAATACGAAAAGAACCAAAATGGGTTAGTTTGCGGAAGTTTTATGCGGTGGTACGGAAGTTATGGCGGAAGGACTATGCAAAAGATGCAAAAATGGACAAAATTTGATGGAGTCAAATGGTGGTAAAACTAAGATGAGCAGCTTGGGCACGTCACTTGCTTTTCAACGAGCCAAAGAACACCCAAATCGGAGATCGGGAGTGGAAGTTATGGCCGAAAACGTAAAGCGTGCGCGACTGTTTCTGGGAGGGCCATGCGCACGGAGTCAAAGGGCCGTGGACACGGGGTCCCGTGCGCACGGTACAAGGCCGTGGACACGGGGTCTCTAGGGATGTTTCGGGGGCCTGTGCGCACGGGGTCTGGGGCCCGTGGGGACGGGATGGGCGGAAATTTCGCGATTTCAATGTCAGATTTGAGAGGGATAAAGAAAAATTGGGGTATGGGGACGCAATAGGAGGTGGATTTAATTGCTAGACACTAGAACCATGGATTGAAATCAATAAAAACTCACAAGAAACATTAAATCACAAAAAAATTGGTATGGCTCTTTTCGTGGGGAATTTTCGAAATTGGGCAAGAACAAGCAAAATTAGGCTAGAAAACAAGGAGGGGGGCTCCAATTTCATGAGAAACCATGGCTTTGATACCATAATGTTGTAGGGTGGAACCCTAGATGGAGATCTTTCATGAATTGGAGGGGAATCCCATGAAGAACACGAAGAACACGAAGAGCACAAAGGGAAATCACAAGAGGAACACTCAAGAACAAGTCCAATCACACATCCACTAGACCAACAAACACACAAGATCCACAAGGTACATGAACAATCAAAGGGAAACAAGATACATGATAGAGTTCATCCCAAATCCTATGAAGGAGATGAGGGCTTGATGATCTAGATAGATCCTTCCCACAAGGAGGTCTTGAATCCCTAGGGATCTTCTCCAAAGGAGGCCTTGAACTCCAATGGAGTGTCTCTCTCTCAAGAGGAGGAATCCCACAAGGGGAGGTACATGAGCTAAGCTCTAATGTCTAGATCTATTATTAGCTAAGTATAAATGGAGGAGGAGGAGGAGTATATATAGTCCTAGGGGATGAAGGGGTAAGCAGGGGGGTAATAGGAATTACATGGGCGAAGCCCGCAGCTGTACACACGCAGCCCCGTGTGCACGGGGTAAGTGGAGCCCGTGCGCACGGGGTATCCAGAGAGCTGGCAACTTAGCCCGTGCACACCGGCTTGTACCATCGGCATGGGGTCCCGTGTGCACGGGGTCCAAGGCCCGTGCGCACGGGGTATCCAGAGGCTCGCAGCATGTCGCCTTCTCGTGGACACCCGTCGGTGCAGGTGGAACCTCGCCTTCTCCTTGACGGCTCCTTCTCCGTTTCCGGGCTTCTCTCATGGATGGTGTAGGCACTCGCTTGTGGATGACCTCCTCCATGGCACGTTCATCATTGGGCTCAAACCTATATGGGCACATGGTAGGATGGTCAAGTAGTATACCATCCTCGAGGGAACTAAGAAGACACGCATTAAGGATGGAGTTCACCTTAGTATGCTTGAAGTAGAAGTTGGGCGTGCCTCTTAGCAATGGGACTCTCGACATGGTGATGTCCGTAGGATGCTCCGCATCAGATCCCCTAAAAGTTAACGGAATAAAACCCTTGGTGGAGTATATATATACTTCAGCAGTTTTTTGCCATTTCTAGTCGATCCCCTAAACTTGACGTTGTGAACTTCAATTTGATCAAGTTCAAAGCAGGTTCAACCGAAAGTAGCATGCATTCAAACATAAACATAGATAGTTTTGCATAACCGAACATAAATCATAAATTTAAACTAAACTAAACTACTTTCGGTCGAAGTGGAGGTCGAACCAATCCTTCCTTGTCAGGTACGGTGTGCCGCGAGCCGGGTCCGGGCCGGTGCCATCGCCGGGGTCGTTGGGGAAGACACTCCTCCACTCGTCGACGTCGATCTCCTCGTCCTCACCGCCCACCTCGACGCCCTCCGCGCCGCCATCCTCGCCGCCTTCGACCTCGTCATTGGAGGAGAGCATGATAACCTCGCCACCCTCTGCGCCATCAAAGATCACCCACTCTGCCTCTGCGAGCTCCGGGTGTTGTCAGCGGAGCTCTTGCATGTAGGCCTCGTCGGTGGCCTCGGCCTCAAGGCGCTCCCACGCCTCGCGGTCGTCCTGCGCCATAGCCGAGATCACCACCCCTGGCTCCAGCGGGACAAGGTCGACCGGACGTGTGCCGAAGGGGAAATTGAGCCTAGCCGCCGTGCTGTAGTAGCGGACCTGCCAGCGGTCGTACTCCATGGACGCAAGCTCGGCTGTGTGGAAGCTACCGAGCCACCAGCGGGTGTGATTCTCCTGATCCGTAATCTCGGTGACCCACATCCCCCACCGCTGCTGTCGGACCCCGAGGTAAGACCTCATGGACGGTCGGGCCCGAGGGAGGACGGGGAAGTTATTGAACCGGTGTAGGGGCATGGCGCCAGGCGGATCGGGCGACCGGTGATGGCAGATCGATAAAGAGCCCGCGGAGGACGATGGGGACATCTCGGTGTCCACCTCGCTGGCGTCGGGCGAAGAGGCCGCGATAAACCTCTTTTGGGCAATTGGCTGCTCGAGCTCCCCGGCACACAGGCAGAGGTTGAGGATGGAGGCGGTGACGGCGGGGACCTACCAATGGTTTTGAGCGAGCGAGGGGTGGTGTGTGTCTGTGTGAGCGGAGGTTTTCGGGTGTGTGTGGAGGGGGGCCAAGGTGGTGTTTGAGGAAATACCGCAGCTACTGAAATTTTTTCTAGGCGGGAGTAAAATGCCGGGCTACTGAAAATTTGGATCAAGGGCGAGGAAATAATTTTGAGATTGCGTGGGATGCAGAGGTGGGAGTAATAAGGCGGGCTACTGAAAATTTGAATCAAGGGAGAGCAGATTTTTTTGAGATTGCGAGGGATGCAGAGGTGGGAGTAACAAGGCGGGGCTACTGAAAATTTGAATCAAGGGCGAGCAGATATTTTTGAGATTGCAAGGGATGCAGAGGCGGGAGCAACAAGGTGGGGCTACTAAAAATTTGAATCAAGGGCGAGCAGATATTTTTGAGATTGCGAGGGATGCAGAGGCGGGAGTAAAATGCCAGGGCTACTGAAAATTTGAATCAAGGGATTGAAGCAGAGCGGGAGTAACAGACATCGCACACGGTCCGCACATACTAATCGTGTGCTATCAAACATAAAAACCTTCCATGCGGTAGATATTTTCGAGATTACGAGGCAGTAGATATTTTTGAGAGCGTGAGGCAAGCCGTGTGGAGCCCAACCTACTGTGCTGATGTGAGTGACTGCAGGGGCACGGGCGTGGCACACGGGTAGTCTGACCGAATCGTGTCTGTTGTGTCCCCAATCACAGATGATTTCTGCATCCAACTCGTGTGTTGCTTATAAATTTGGCAAAAAGAATAACACAGGAAAGGGTCAGAACACGAACACACTTGCATGTGGAACAAATATATGTATGAAAAGGGTGGTTTGATGTCGAATACCCAATGCACAACTTTGATGTGGCACCTGTCGCACAAAAGCATAGTATTGCTAGTCAGGCACCCCCTACGAACCCCACTTCGTGTCGGCGGTAAGGGAATCCTAGCTACGAATGCATGCCCCCAAATAGCTAGGTATGAAATCTCACACTACCGGAACACAAAACCTATAGGAGTCCATGATATATATGGTCAAACTTCCCCTTTCACTTCCTGACAAGGGTGGACCGTGTGCTGACCCACAAATGTGTGCTTGTGGCGCGAGATGGGTAAAAGTGATAGATGTCCACACGGCCCTGCAAAATGGGCTAGCTTGTCACCGATAACCTCACGAGGGAATACTGTCTGAAGACAAACCCACTCTGTGCATGTGGCCCAAGTATGTATATGGAAGTGGTGTGTGTGGTGTTTAAATACCCAATGCGCAAATTTGATGTGGCACCATGCTTTGGAACCATAAAATCCCCACACTAAGTGAGCACTGGTGCAACGAGGTGCTATACAAATGGTTTTTAACCTCTTTCCGTGATGGCATTCTAAACCGTCGCCGAGTGAGTGTGTGTGATAGGGGGGGTCCTTACCACACGACCCAGAAACCGTCGGGGATAGACCCTCCTGGCACACACGCTCGGCAAAATGAGGTCGTGTGCGACGGGCGAGTGATCAAATACGGTTATACGTACAGTTGTGCTAAAAAAATACAATTATACATGCCAAATTGTTTTCGGTCGTAAGTACATCCCACACAGTCAGTCCTGGCTAAACATTTCCGTTCGTATGTACATTCCACACAGTCAATCCAAGGAATACGTTTCCGTTAGTATGTTCATCCCACACAGTTAATCCAAGAAGTACGTTTCCATTCGTATATACATCCCACACAGTCACTCCAAGGAAAAGGTTTCCGTTCGCAGGTACATCACACACAATTTTCCCCATTAAATCGTTTGTGATAGCGTTGCCATTGCAGACGATATTAACAATTTTATCGTTTGTGTTATTGAATGCATCACACACGGTGCATAGAAGAAACTGTGTGGCATAGGCTGTCCATCACACACACTTTTTATGTGGTAAACATTTGCGCAAGGTGGCCTAATGCAAACAACTTTCAAGAGGATGTCGTGTGTGATTGTTCATTGATCCAACACGGTTTATTCCTAGAAACCGTGTGCGTTGCCTGAGGTCATCGCCCATGGTGTTTTCTCAATAACCGTTTGCAATAGAAAAACCCAATTAGCAGGCTAATTGGCCATTAGATGGCTAATTGTCCTATTATTAATAATCCATTTATTAATCTAATTGACATATCATATTAAGCACACAATATATTTCATTTTCATATTAAGGAAGCAGGATTTCATAATTGAAATACATCAGAGTACAACATCATATAGCTTTAGCACTCAGCTACCCCATTACACAACTGCACCAGCACCAAGTTTCACATACAACATCTATAACCTTTCGAAATTAGCATCATGGATGGTACATAGACAGATGAATCTTATCTGAAAAACTGCTAAAGCGGAAGGGGAATATTGAGCCTTCATTGATGTTGAAGGTCTTTGCAACTTTAGGCCAGTGCCTGTGGATGATTGACCGTCCATCCTTTGTCCTCTTCAGGAACACTTCAATATTGAACCGTGGGTGTTGTATGAATACCTTCCTCGCCTCCTGACCATACAGGTGGTTTGAGAGGTAATCATCAGTGAACTGCTTTGGAAAGGCCTAAAAACAAGGATGTGCCTAAATATCTTCTCTACATTGGAAATGGGGCAAAGGAATAAAAAAGCCAAGGTATAATAGTTAGTACCATCCTGTAGTGAACTGATTTCTTCTTCATTGTGCAGACAAAGATCTTGTTGTTTTTTGTCACTAATTTCTTTATCCTAACAATCTTTCTGAGTTTCTTGACTTGACTGATATTCATGGACAACTCATTTCCCCATATGCAAAAAGGGTCGAACAGTGGGTCAAAACCTCTGACAGCAGGTGAGGGAGTCATGGACTAAGGGGTCCTCGGGGCGATGGCCCATTGCACATGGGCCGGACTGGGGGAGCCGTGTGATTATCGGAGGCCTATGAAGCCGTGGTGTGCCCTCCAAGTCAAGGATGTACAAGATCTCTTTCCTTCTTGTTGTAATCTATCTCCGGTAACCCTAACCCTATCGGTGCCTATATAAACTGAGGGTTTAGTCTTTAGGAAGGGCATTATTCACCACCTCGTAGCCTAGGGTTTAGCTCATGCTGATGTCGAGGTAGATATATTCTGTAAACTCCATCATATATTCAATACAATCAAGCAAGACGTAGGGTTTTACCTCTTCGAGAGGGCCCGAACCTGGGTAAACACTATGTTCATCGTCCCTTGTTAACCATCGATCCTAGCTCCATAGCTCGGGACCCCCTTGAGGGAGTCCTGGATTAGGGGGTCCTCGGGTGTCCGGTCTATTTGATATGGGCCAGACTGATGGGCCGTGAAGATAAAGCAGAAGACCATCCCCCATGTCTAGGTAGGACTCCTATATGCGTGGACGGCAAGTTTGGTGTCCGGATGTACTATTTCCTCCTTCTGTAAACCGACTCTGTACAACCCTAGGCCCCTCCAGTGTGTATATAAACCGGAGGGTTTAGTCCGTAGAGGCAATCAGAATAATCATAGGCTAGACAGCTAGGGTTTAGCCATTACGATCTCAAGGTAGATCAACTCTTGTAACCCCTATACCCATCGAATACAATCAAGCAGGACATAGGGTTTTACCTCCATTAAGAGGGCCCGAACCTGGGTAAACATCGTGTCCCCATTGTCCATTGTTACCATTGATCCTTAGACACGCAGCTTGGGACCCCCTACCCGAGATCTGCCGGTTTTGACACCGACACTGGTGCTTTCATTGAGAGTTCTGTTGTGTTGTCAACAGAAGGATCGATGTCTCGCCTTGTCATCGACGACAACGCTGTTTCTGGGGAGACTTTTCTCCCTGGTCAACTCTTCGTGTTTGGCGGCTTCGTGCTACGTGCCAACTCGACCGGTCACCTTGAGCAGGTCGACAGCTATGCCCCTGGTCACCAGATCAGGTTTGGAAGTTTGAACTACATCACCGATATCCGAGGAGATCTAATCTTCGAGGGGTTCACGGCCTCGGCCGCCGCTCCCCACCCATAGAAAGAAGGCCCTTTGGATCCGCTATCAGATCCTGTCCAGGGATCGACAATCATGCCCGCCCTGGCCTTAGATCCGGAGCGGAACACTTCGTCCGAAGACGCGCGGGGGGGGGGGGGGGTGAACCCCGTCGGACTCTCTCCCATTACGGAGCTTCTTGCTGGAGACCCAAATGCAACCATACTGTCGGCGAACCCGGAGTCAAACAGGACTCTCCCCGTCATCAGGAAGCCGGATTCGCCTCTGGACATCAGCTCTTAATGCTCGAGGTCTGCGTCTATTGGGCTTGGTCAAGTGGTTATTACCGAACCTAGCTCCACAGATCCTCAGACGCTTGTCGAGCTTTCACTCTTAAACGAAACACATGATCTAATGCAATCTCTCACCATTACGGAAGTATCACCTCCGAACTATGCCCATCTTGAACTGGGGGCTGAGAGTAGGGAATTTTGCGTCCCACCCACCACCCACTTAATAGCCACTGTCGAGGATTTAACCGACATGCTAGACTACGCCTCCGAAGACATCGATGGCATGGACGACGATGTCGGAGTTGAACCAGGCCAAAACCCGCCCATCACTGGGCGTTGGATGGCCACTTCTACTTATGATGTATACATGGTGGACACGCCTGAAAAGAAGGACGACGATGGCACTCAAGATCCAGATGAGGAGAAGCCCGTCGATGAACCACCAAAACGCCGGCGTCAGCGGCGCCGCCCATGATCGCGTCGGGCAAGGGAAAGCAATACCGGCACCGGAGATAATGACACTCCGGACAACGCCAAAGACTCCGACCACACCGCTGAGCCTGCGTTCGAGCAGGATGAGAGGGAAGAGGGTCAAGTCAACCCAGACGAACTTGCCGATCACGGGGATTCAGAAGATAGTAACTACTTACCTGTCTCCGAAGAGGATATTAGCCTCGGTGACGAAGATTTCATCGTCCCAGAGGAACCCCTCGAACAAGAATGCTTCAAGCGACAGCTGATCGCCACTGCACGGAGCCTAAAAAGGAAACAACAGCAGATTCAACCTGAATAGGATACGCTCAACGACAGATGGACTAAGGTCCTGGCTGCCGAAGAGGGATACAACTATGAGCACCAAACCAAGAGCTATCCTAAGTGCAGGCTACTGCCACAATTTGACAAGGAGGCCTTTGTGCCAATACCGTCAAAATACAATCATGCCGATCAACCGGACCGACCACCACGTGGACGGGACAAAACGGCCAATTATGCCAAACATCAGCCCGCGCCCCCTCGCCGTAGAGGCAAGGAGACAGTGGCTCCGGGCTACACGTACGACCTATGTCAGGGCCTGACCAATAGAGCCGACCAGACCAGATCAATCTATGGATCAAGAGGACGTGCTCCAGCACGAGATAACGGCCACCAGGCCTAGAACGACAAACATAACCAAATCCGGGGTCAGCCCCGAACACAGATGACATCCGAACTCCGTCGCGATGTCGCCCGGTATAGAGGTGTCGTGCACCCCATGTGCTTTACCGATGAGGTAATGCAGCACTAGTTTCCGGAAGGGTTTAAACCCGTAAACATCAAGCCATACGATGGAACGACAGATCCCGCTGTATGGATTGAAGATTTTCTTCTCCACATTCACATGGCTCGCGGAGACGATCTCCACGCCATTAAATACCTCCCTCTAAAGTTGAAAGGACCAGCACGACACTGGTTGAACAGCCTCCCAGAGAACTCCATTGGAAGCTGGGAAGACTTAGAGGATGCTTTTCGGGACAACTTTCAGGGCACTTATGTCCGGCCACCGGATGCTGATGACTTGAGTCACATAGTCCAGCAACCTGGAGAGTCAGCTCGCAAACTTTGGAATCGGTTCTTAATTAAAAAGAACCAAATCATGGACTGTCCGGACGCCAAAGCCCTAGCGGCATTTAAGCACATCGTCCGTGATGAATGGCTTGCCCGACACCTCGGTCCGGAAAAGCCAAAGACTATGGCAGCTCTTACTACACTCATGACCCACTTCTGCGCGGGCGAAGATAGCTGGCTGGCTCGTAGAAGCAACAGTACCAGCGACCCCGGCACCTCTGAGGCCAGGGATGGCAATGGAAGGCCACGACGCAACAAAAACAAGCGTCAGAACAACAACGAAGAAACAGAGGATACGGCGGTAAACGCCGGATTCAGTGGCTCTAAACCCGGTCAGCGGAAGAAGCCATTCAAAGGTACTAGGGATGGCCCATCCAACTTGGACAAAATATTAGAGCGACCTTGCCAGATTCATTGCACCCCTGATAAGCCTGGCAACCACACCAATAGAAACTGCTGGGTTTTTAAACAGGCCGGTAAATTACATGCCGAACATAAGGGGAAAGGACCTCAAAGTGAGGACGATGATGAACCTCGCCCGCCGAACACCGGGGGACAGAAGCAGTTTCCCCCCGAGGTAAAAATGGTGAACATGATCTACGTCACCCACATCCCCAAGAGGGAGCGCAAACGCGCGTTAAGGGACGTCTACGCTGTAGAGCCTGTCGCCCCAAAATTCAACCCATGGTCGGCTTGTCCGATCACCTTTGATCGCAGGGACCACCCAACCACTATCCGTCACGGAGGTTCGGCGGCCCTGGTACTCGATCCTATCATTGACGGATACAATCTTACTAGAGTCCTTATGGACGGCGGTAGCAACCTCAACTTACTCTACTAGGATACTGTCCGTAAGATGGGTATCGACCCGTCAAGAATCAAACCTAGCAACACTACCTTTAAAGGAGTGATACCTGGCGTGGAGGCCTGCTGCACAGGCTCCTTAACACTGGAAGTCGTATTCGGCTCTCCAGATAACTTCCAAAGAGAAGACTTGATCTTCGACATCGTCCCTTTTCGCAGTGGTTATCATGCACTGCTCGGATGAACGGCCTTCGCCCGCTTTAATGCGGTCCCGCACTATGCTTATCTGAAGCTCAAAATGCCTGGACTTCGTGGCGTCATCATAGTAAATGGGAATATGGAGTGCTCCCTCCATACTGAGGAGCATACTGCGGCCCTAGCAGCCGAAGTACAGGGCGGCCTCATCAAGCCGGACAACCCATCGGTCATCAAGACCCATGACTCTAAGCGAGTTCGATCCGCACTACAATGCTATAGCCCGGTGGAGCCGGAGCTTAAATAGCAGTTTAGCCTCCGCCGACCGCCCCATAAGGTTGCAGCATACGTACCGCGCGTACATAACTACGCACTTAAAATACCTTGGGCAGCACCGGAGGCACACTGCGGAAAAGGTCCATAATACGGTTTGACCCTATTCGGACCTCAATTATTTTTTCACTATAGGTTCATTAAAAAACCTACCTGATCTATGGAGGCTCTTTTCCAGGTCCCTCTTTCTTACAGACAACCATCACCTCCTCCTTTTAAAGGATTTCCCACCAAGGAGAAATGGCGCAGACGTGCGGCAGGGCACCATTGGGATCTTCAAACCACTACTTTTAGGCCCTGTGTAAAACTTTTCCTTGTGTAAACTTTTGGCATGTAAAATTGCCTCGATATTTATGGCATTATCTGTAATAACACGGCTCGATGTATTCATCATGGTATAAAGGAAGCAGTTGATCACCACTTTTGTTTGGCACTCATTTATTTTTGTCATCTGTATGCCCTCCCTACTTCAGACTACCACACGTGCTTTAGTCCGGCCTTAACACCGGGGGCTGTATTCAGTCCTGCACCTTTCAAAGTCCGAACACCTATAGGGTACTCTTCGGCATCCTGGATATTGCATTATATGTATCGGCTCCGAATCATGTCTTTGGTCTATAGTTGGGTTGCCCGGCTTCTGTGCTTACCACCTTACGTTCCGCTCGTTCGGCTAAGGTAGTAAAGGGAGAACTACTGCGATTGTATTTCTGGTTCGTCCGGTCAAGTACCTCAGTAGAGAAAGCCGAAAACTGACTGTCATGATAAGCGCTAGCTGGTCGGCGATTCGGCGACTTAGTATTATACTACAAATCGTTAGCGATTCACTCAGTGTTATACGAGGGGCTGGTCTTCTTCCAGCCGCGTGGAAAAGGCACCATAGTCCGGATAGCCGCACACGCACCAGGGGCTAGTACTTAGCTCCAGAGTCAAACTCCTATGGCTAAGTGAAAGTAATAAAGCCGCATAGTCTGATTGTCTGGTTCACCACGCTGACACCTCCTTTACGGACCAAGACGTTGGATAAAGTGTGGTCACGCGTTACGCCGAACACCCCTGTAGCATCTACATAGGGGCTGAAGCCGACGACTGGCAACTTTCAGAAATAAAACAATAAACGGCCGCACAGGAGGAAAAATCGCTTGAAACAAAAGGCGCAAACATAGGTATATAAACAGCATGGGTTCATGACATTGTTTGTACAAACCGAACACACTTAATCAAATATTACGTCCTTAGAGCATTGACCCTCTATCACTCGGGCTCCTTCTAGGACGCCATCGAAGTACCTCTCCGGCTTCCGGTGATCTTTGCCTTCGGGCAGGCCTGCGGTTGCCACTTTGGTGGCCTTCATATTTGCCCATTGCATCTTGACGCGGGCGAAGGCCATCCGGGCACCCTCTATGCAGGCCGAGCGCTTCAATGCATCAATCTGAGGCCGCGCGTCGACAAGCCGCTTCACCAAACTGAAGTAACTACTAGGGATTGGCTCGGCCAGCCAGAGCTGGACTATCAGGTCCTTCATGGACAAACCTACACCCTATGCAGCTCCATCAGCTGCTTCAGCTAATCATTCAGAGGCGTCGGGTGTTCCGGCGTGAGAAATTGCAACCAGAATAGCTTCTTGGTCGAGTTCCCCTCCTGGGCTCGGAAGAACTGTGCGGCATCGGCGGCACTCCTCGGAAGATCCGCAAACGCGCCTGGAGAACACCATACTCGGGTGAGCAACGCAAACCTCTGACCTCCAAAGATACTCTGCAAAAGAAAGGCCTTACCAGCAGCTATCTGCTACGCCTGATGGATCTCTTCATGAGCACTCCAGGACTCGATCCGCGCCTCTTTGGCATCATGGAGAGCCTTGGTGAGCTCGGTCGACTGGTCCAAAGTCTTCTGCTCCAAAGTTTCGCATTTGCTGATGGCATCCTTCGTCTCTTGCTCTACTTCGGCCACCCGAGCTTCGTGTTGGCGGCGGGCATCTTGCTCGGTCTTCAGTTTGGCAGCCGCCTTGTCAGCGGCTACCTTATTCGCCTCCGCCTCTTTTTTGGCCTGGGCAAGGGCGCCTTTGAGGGTCTCGACCTCGGCTGTGCCAGCTGTGATTATAATCAAGGCATTCCATGAGTTAATCTCTAAATATACATATCACTTCTGATACCAAAATAAACTTTTAACATTATACGCATACCTTGCGTCTCATCGAACCGCTTATTAATGCAGTCGATTTCCTCATTGGCCACCTGAAGCTTTCGATTGAGTTCGGAAACTTCTGCGGCCTGGGCGGTTGCCGCCGACAGGGAAGCCTGTTACAATAAGAGCACAGCAGGTTAACTCTCCCGAATACTATATGGATCCTCTGTCCGGTTTCTTTTAACCAAACAGAGCCTCAGGGGCTACTATCTGTACACAGGTGTATTCCTCTATATGAAAAGCTTTTAGAACATTATGTCGCATACCTCAAAGCCTGTTAGTAGGCTGGTGAAGGCTTCGTTCAGTCCGCTCTTAGCAGACTGAACCTTCTCCACCGCCGCACCCATCAGGGTGCGGTGCTCCGCCATGATGGAAGCATGCTGCAGTGCTTCCTCCAGAGCGTTAGGCACCTCCGGATTAGTGGAGGTCACCGATGGAGCTGATGCTCCTCCCCCCTCTTTCAAAGGAGGCCGCTTATCCAATCCCAGAGCCGTGTTTGTCTCCGGAATGGTGTCCGGCTGGGGCCCGGATTGTTGGGGGTCCACACCGTCGGTTGTCATAGGGGTCGCCTCCCCTAGGTCTTCGGCGACCAAGGTATTAACCTCGGTCGCTTTCTCGACGGCCTCGTTCGCCCTCCCTCTACCAAGAGAGGTCCTTTGGGACGACACCTCAGTGTCCTCCATGATGATAGGCGAGGGGGCTCGCGTCGGAGTGTCACTCTTTGCCATTTCGGGTGGCAGAGAGTTCCCCTCCGATAATGGGGTTTGCGGAAGCTCACGGGGAGGGCTGAAAGGAAAATAACAAAATAACTTATATAATGGAAGCAGGTAGACCGAAGATAAACAGTAAGTTTCCGAATACTTACGATTCGGCCAGGGGCTTCACCCTGGGTGGTTTCTTGGGGACTAGTTTGGTCTCTGAGTCTGAACTGTCCGGAAGGGCCAGCTTCCCTCTCTTGGGCGCCTCCCCCTCCGGGTCTTCGGAGGCCGCCCTCTTCTTCTTCCTCCACTTACGGGGGGAGTCACTCTCCACCACCTCCTCCTCTTCTTCCTCATCTCCTTCATGGGAAGAGAGGGCTTGGGTCTCTCCGGACACTGTTTCCGAAGGACCTTTATGGCGGGGGCCGCCCTTGGCCTCCTTGCCTTTCTTCTTCATGGTTTTCTTCTCCGGCACCTGATAGGGCGCCGGGACCAGCATCTCCGTTAGCTGGGGCATGGCCGGATCCTCAGGCAGTGGTGCCGGACAGTTGACCCACTCCGCCTTTGCCGTCCAGGCCTGTAAGGAAAGCAGGAAATATAATTTCTATCATATCTGAAATATTGATCGGATAGGTCTTCGGAAAGACTATGTTTACCACCGTGGCTGGGTTCTCGATGTTGAGCCCGATGTCTTCATTCTTCTTCGGCCACTTTTTCTGAGCCTTGAAGAGCTGATTCCATATATCTTCGTGCGTGGTGCCGAAGAAGCGCTTCAGGGTCCGTGGCTTCTCCGGATCGAACTCCCACATGGGGGAGGCCCGGAGCTGGCAAGGAAGGATGCGGCGGAAAAGCATTACTTGAATCACGTTTGTGAGACCAGTGTTCTCACCCAACATGTCGAAGATGCGTTTTTGGAGCACCTTCACCTCCGGTTTGGACCCCCAATCAAGACCCTTGGCGGTCCATGAGGTGAGTCTCATGGGGGGTCTGGATCTGAAGTCAGGCGTGGCCGCCCAGTTGGCGTCGCGGGGTTCAGTGATGTAGAACCACTCCTGTTGCCACACCTTGACCATCTCTACGAATGCCTCTTGGGGCCAGACGGCGTTGGGGACCTTGCTCACCATAGCCCCACCGCAGTCCGCATGCTGCCCGTCGACCACCTTCGGCTTTAGATTGAAGAACTTGAGCCACAGGCCGATGTGTGGGGGGATGCGGAGAAGAGCCTCACACACGACAATAAACGCCGATATGTGAAGGAAGGAATTTGGGGCTAGATCATGAAAATCTAGCCTGTAGTAGAACATAAGATCCCGGACGAAGGGGTGGAGGGGAAACCCTAGCCCCCGGAGGAAATGGGGGATGAAGACGACCCTCTCACCGGGCTCCGGAGTAGGAATAACCTGATCTTTGTCAGGGATCCTATGCGTGATATCCGCGGACAAATAGCCCGCGCTCCGGAGATCCTTGACGTCCTTTTCAGTGACGGTGGAGGCCTCCCACTTGCCCTTGGAGCCGAACCTGGCCATTGCTTGGGTGGGTGGCAGCGGTGGAGGAGATTGGAGCTATGGGCGCTGGGGCTTGGAGATTGGGAGACAGAAGCTAGAGGAAGGCGTAAAGAAAAAGGAGAGGTTTTTACCCTTTTATAGACGGTGAAAATACCAAACGTCCCCCTCCTAAGCCATAAACCCCGCCTGTTCCCAACGAAATCGTGCGTAAGGTGCGGTTGGATTATCCAAACCATATTGATGAGATTCCTGTAATGGGCGGGCATGATCTATGTTTTGACGAGATGTGCCAATGAAGGCTAGACCTCGAAACGCGAAATGGGAGGCGTGAAAACGGTTCGAAATATTAAAGAGTCAAGTGTGACGCTTCGCCAAAAAAGTTGTCAGTAAAAGACACTGTTCCTATTTTGACATCTTGCCTTCGTGGCTAAGGGTTGTATTGATTATGCAGAGCCGGATGCAGTTTCTTTATGCATGGAGCTAGCTTAAAATTTTTGGGGGAAGGAACCCGCCTTGCAATGCCGAAGATAATCCGAGTGCCGAACTCATTGTCATCGAAGACTGGTTCAGGGGCTACTGAGGGAGGCCTGGATTAGGGGGTCCTCGGGTGTCCGGTCTATTCGATATGGGCCGGACTGATGGGCCATGAAGATAAAGCAGAAGACCATCCCCCGTGTCCGGGTAGGACTCCTATATGCGTGGACGGCAGGTTTGGTGTCTGGATGTACTATTTCCTTTTTCTGTAAACCGACTCTGTACAACCCTAGGCCCCTCCGGTATGTATATAAACCAGAGGGTTTAGTTCGTAGAGGCAATCAGAATAATCATAGGCTAGACAGCTAGGGTTTAGCCATCATGATCTCGAGGTAGATCAACTCTTGTAACCCCTATACCCATCGAATACAATCAAGCAGGACGTAGGGTTTTACCTCCATTAAGAGGGCCCGAACCTGGGTAAACATCGTGTCCCCATTGTCCATTGTTACCATTGATCCTTAGACACGCAGCTTGGGACCCCCTACCCGAGATCTGCCGGTTTTGACACCGACACCCCTACCTCGAGGACTGCCGGTTTTGACACCGACATTGGTGCTTTCATTGAGAGTTCCGCTGTGCAATCGCCGGAAGGATCAATGGCTCAACTGGTCGATGGAGACCGCACCCGTACCGAGGGCACCACCGCCACTGGTCACCTCCTTGTCTTCGGCGGTATATTAGTGCACGCCAACCCTGCCGGTCGTCTCGACCAGATCGAAAGCCTCACCCCCATTGAAGGGTTCATCAGCTCAGGGGCATTGACCCTAGGACTAGCAAACTTATGAAAGTCCGGTATCTTTCAAGGTCCGGCCCCGAAGGCCAACTCTGACGAACCGCCCGCAGGGTCTCCCGTCGAGTCACTAGAGCGTTTGGCACCCCTATGTGCCCAGATGGCAGATCAGTTGGCGGATCTGTTCTGCGCAATGCGAATTTCTGTTATTAGGCCCACAAACTACGATCGGATCTGGCTTAAACCCGATGACCGAGAAATAAACACCCCTCCGGCCACGCACCTCGTCACCACAGTCGAAGAGGCCCAGGAGGGGCCGTGGCCATGTAAGCTAAAAATGGTGTACACTCGAATCTCCAGCTCGGAGTCAGACACTAGCCCGGACGTAAGACCGGACATAACACCTGACACAAGTCTCGGCCTTGAGCCTATCCGACCACACTCCAGTTCGGATCCGGATCTTGTGCGGTCAGAACCAGACATGCCTCAACCTCCCATCGAGGACAGTCCGGATTCATGGCAGGGGGGAATTCTCGAAATTTTCCCACCCACCCACCACACGGAATATTCTATGGATTTGGGAAGCCCAGACATATGGAACCTCATGTACGTTAAATAGCTGCCAAACGAGACAGTCCACCATTATTGGGCTAGATTTCTGCTGGTAAGAAACAGGATGGCACCTTGCTGTGACAAAGAAATAATAAAAGCCTTCCAGTTCAACTGCAAGGACGAGGGCCTCTTAAATGCCCTCACGCACCGCCGAATCCAAAGCTTCACCGAACTATCAGATTTGGTGCACAAATATTGCGCCATGGAGGACACATGGAGGGCGCAACAGCTGAGCATGGGGCCACATCCCACCGCGCATTACGGAAAGTCTCGCATTAAACGAGCCCACACAAACTGGTTACCGGAGCGCGAGCCTAATGAAAAGAAAGCCAGGCCCAGATCGGTGTTAGATGAGTTGCTGGATAAACCATGCCCAATACATTCGATCTTGCTAGACGCAAACCCAACCCACAGACTTCGAGCCTGCTGGGTGGTACGACAAGTGGCCAAATATGGTGAACCAATCTTGGGCCTTACACCCCGAGACAAACAATCCTCAGCTTCACCACGGGACCATAATGTCCTTACGGTATACGAGATGTTCACCTCGAACAGCAAAAGGAAAAAGGCTCTTCGGGAGCTCAGCCAGATATATCAAGTGACAATCGTACACCCATGGGCAAATACTCCTATCACCTTTGATGGGAAGGATGAGCCAAGCACCCGTATCAGCCACACACCAGCCGCTGTGGTCCTCGACCCCATCATCGATGGTTTTCGGCTGACAAAGGTACTAATGGACGGAGGCAGCAACCTCAATCTCATCTATGAGGATACGCTCGATAAGATGTAGTTCAACAGGTCTCGCATTGAACGCAGTAGCACTACATTCCACGGTGTAATACCCGGTAGGGAGGCACACTGCTCGGGACGCATAACCCTCGACGTTGTGTTCGGCACACCCGATAACTACAGATCCGAACCCTTGATATTCCACATCGTACCCTTCCATAGCGGATACCACGCCCTTCTAGGGCGTGAGGCATTCTCGAAATTTTAGGCCATACCACATTATGGGTATATGAAACTCAAAATGCCAGGGCCCAATGGGGTAATTTCACTTAAAAGCAACCCAAGCAGAGCCTTGAGAGCCGAAAATAAAACGGCATCCCTCGCCCTAGAGGCACTATCCGAAGCCCTCGCGGCCGAAGAATTGACAGCTCTACGCACAACCGTCAACAGGGACGACATGGTTCTTAGTAAAAGACAAAAATCCACGTCATTTAAACCAGCAGACGAAATAGTAAAATTTCAAGTGCACCCAATAGATCCCAACAAAATGGCGTCCATAGGAGCACAGCTGGACCCCGCAGTCGACGAGGCATTAAGGACATTCCAGCGTGAAAATTGGGACATATTCGCCTGGCACCCCTCGGACATGCCAGGAATCCCACGCAGGAAGGCAGAGCCTAGCCTCAACATTCTAAAAGGCTTTGAGCCAGTAAAACAGACGCTGCGCTGATTTTCCGAACCCAAACGACAAGCCATGGGTGAAGAACTCGCAAAACTGTTGGAGCCCAGATTCATCCGTGAGATCAAGCACCCCGAGTGGTTAGCAAACCTAGTCATGGTGCCAAAGAAGGACAAATCCTGGCGACTCTATGTTGATTTCAAAGACCTTAACAAGGGCTGCCCTAAGGATCCTTTCCCCCTGTCAAGGATAGACTAGATCATCGACGCCACCACCGGACACGACTCACTATGTTTCCTTGACGCATACTCCAGATACCACCAGATCAAGATGAAAGAGTCCGACCAGGCGGCAACCTCATTCATTACCCCCTACTGACCCTTCTGCTTCAACACCATGCCGTTCGGATTGAAAAATGCAGGAGCCACATACCAACGCATGATTCAAGCATGCCTCGAAAATCAAATTGGCAAAACGGTCGAGGCATACATGGACGATGTGGTTGTCAAAACCAATCACATAGACCAATTGATAGATGACCTACGCCAAACCTTTGATAACTAGCGCGCTTATGACATACGGCTCAACCCGGAAAAATGTATCTTCGGGGTCCCCGCCGGAAAGCTGCTCGGATTCATCGTTTGCCATAGAGGAATCGAGGCCAATCCAGCCAAAATTAGAGCACTATCTCAACTCGCCATACCAACAGAGCTAAAACATGTGCAGAAGCTGGCTGGATGCATGGAAGCCTTGAGCCGCTTCATATCCCGCCTCGGAGAAAAGGCATTGCCGCTCTATAAGCTGCTCAAAAAGACCAAGAACTTCTAGTGGACAGACGAAGCAACTGTGGCACTCGAGGAGATTAAAACACTTCTAGCCAGCAACCCTATCCTAACCGCACCCAGTATCGGCGAGCCCATGCTACTATATGTTTCAGCCACCAACCAGGTGGTCAGCGCGGTGCTTGTGATGGAACGGGAATCTGAAGGCCATAAATTTCAAGTGCAGAAGCCGATCTATTATGTGTCCGAAGTACTATCACCATGCAAAACACGGTACCCGCACTATCAAAAGATAGCTTACACAGTCTTCATGGCATCCCGAAAGCTTCGACACTACTTTCAGGAGTGTTCAGTCATAGTGGCATTGGAGGTCCCCTTGAACGATATAATCAATAACAGAGATGCCACTGGCCACATCGCCAAGTGGGCCATCGAGCTCCGCCCCTTCGAGATAACATACAAACCACGTCGAGCCATTAAATCTCAGGTGTTGGCCGATTTCATCACCGAGTGGACCGAAGCCGAACTACCCCGGGAGTACAGTACTTATTCACACTGGACAATGTATTTCGACGGCTCAAAAATATTAGCCGGACTGGTGGCTGGGGTCATTTTAATCTCCCCTACAGGCGACACTATTTGGTACGTCCTAGAAATAATGTACAAGGACTCTAACAACGCAACCGAATACGAAGCGCTGCTACGTGGTCTCCGTATGGCCACAACAATGGGAGTGCAGCGTCTCGAGGTAAGGGGAGATTCAAACTTAGCGATATCTCAAGTCAACGGTGAATTCGACGCCAAGGACCCCAAGATGGCGGCTTACAGAAACGTAGTCCTCTGGATATCCGCCCGATTCGAGGGCCTAGAATTTCACCATGTCGCTAGAGACAGCAATCAAACAGCCGACATCCTCTCCCGCATGGGCGCCAAGCGCGACCCTGTTCCCAAAAACACCTTCCTCGAGTGGCTCCTCAAGCCATCCGTGGTGTGGCAGGACGACGTCACCAGCGCATTAACACATGAACCCGCTAACAAAGCCTCACCGGACAACGAGCCAGACGACCTTATCATCGGCGGTTCCGCACTCGAGAAAACACCCTCCGCCCATGAAGTCATGGACGTAACCCCAACCTGGACAGAACCCCTGCTAGCCTATCTGACACAAAAGCAGCTTCTGGAGGACCAAACCGAAGCACGGCGTATAGTTCGGCACTCTAAAGCATACAAGGTCCATGAAGGCAAACTCTATAAAAAGAGTACCACAGGAGTCTTACAAAGATGTATCTCCGAGGAGGAGGGGCAGCAGCTCCTGGCAGAGATTCACGCAGGCATGGGCGGACATCACGCGGCGGCTTGGGCTTTGGTCAGCAAGGCTTTCCGAGCAGGGTTCTTCTAGCCCACCGCCCGCGAAGATGCCCGGACATTAGTCCAGCATTGCATCGGATGTCAGCTGTTCGCAAATCAAAGCCATATGCCCCCCACAGCCCTTCGGACGATACCGATAACTTGGCCTTTCGCGGTCTGGGGCCTCGACATGGTCGGACCACTCAAAGGGGGGACAAACAAAAAGAAGCACCTATTGGTCATGGTCGACAAATTCACCAAGTGCATCGAAGCAAGACCCGTCAGTTCGGCAGAATCCGGACCAGTCGTCGACTTCTTATCAGATGTCGTACACCGTTATGGTCTCCCTCACAGCATAATCACCGATAATGGTACCAATTTCACTGCCCAGGAAGTTAAAGACTGGTGCAGCAAAATGGGCATCAAGCTCGATTACGCCTCAGTGTATCACCCATAGACTAATGGGCAGGTCGAACGAGCCAACGGACTCATTATGAGTGGCATTAAGCCTCGCCTAGTTCGCTCCCTTGAACAATCAGACTGCCATTGGGTCGAGGAACTCGATTCCGTACTATGGGGGCTGCACACTACTCCTAATCGGTCAATAGGATACACACCATTTTTTATGGTGTACGGGGCGGAAGCAGTCCTCCCATGCGACTTGATCCATGACGCACCTAGAGTGCGCATGTACGAAGAAAAGGAAGCCGAACTCGATCGACAGGATGATCTGGACGCTTTGGAAGAAGAGCGAGACATAGCTCGAGCTCGGTCCACGTTTTATCAGCAGCAAGCACGACGTTACCACAACCGTGAAGTCCGGACAAAGACATACAACGTGGGTGACCTCGTCCTCGGACTCCCTGAAAAACAGAAGAATAAACTCTCACCCAAATGGGAGGGACCGTACATCATCGATGAAGTACTCATAGGAGGAGCGTATCGACTTTGCCGCCCATCAGATAACGGCCTCGAGCCAAACCCGTGGAACGCAGCAAGGCTGCGGCATTTTTACGCCTAAGTCCAACATAACTTTGTTTCCTTTTTCTTCTTTTACTTTGTACCTTCTTTTTCCTCTCCCCCTCGCCATGGTACTAGTTCGGCTTAACTGAACCATACCAAACTCGCACTATATACACCATTGAATGTAACACCAAGCTTTGCTTGGGGGCTCCCCTATAAGAGCCGAATACATGTCTAAATCGCATTCGTCCTGATTGCATCCTTCTCATACATGTTAAGCCAACATATGCACTTGTTTGACTCAAGAACTTTGCCAAGCTGGGTTGCCTGGCTCCTGTGCTTACCCCTACATTCCCGATTGTTTAGCTACAGAGTAAAGGGAGCACCTCTGCGATTGCTACGACTGGGTTATCCAGGACCGTACCTCAGACGGGTGAAGCCGAAAGCTAGCGTTCTTCTAGAATACAATAAGTCGGCCTAAGGGAAGAGAATACAACCTCGCGCTTATCACCAAGGCTTTTTCCCAGCCATTGGTTTCTGTTGATCTTACGTATCCGGATTATTATTTTTACCTGACGAAAGGAACCCTTGGAGGAACTATTTTCATCAGAAGATGTTTCTTATGTTAAATAGTAATATAACATAGCTCTCCGCACATGTTTCGTCTGTTCAAACCAGATGGCCGGATTGCCTTGTTCCCGAAGTATTGTTTCATTTTCCACGGCACACAGTACGGAACACTTCCAGATCTATGATTCGGGAGGTAGAAGCTGATGGCCGGCTAAGACAACATTCTTTCAAAAATATATAAGAACACGGATTGAGCACGGTCATCGTAAAGTACATGGATACATAGAATTGACAACATTACTCCTTCTCGACATTGTCTATCAATTGCTCTAAAGCACAGTCTTTCTGAGAATAGCCAGTGGCTTGCATCACGTCATCGTACACTAAGCTTAGCGGTATCTCCTGACCGTCTGGACCCACGGGACCAACCCGGGCCATATGCACCGGGTCCAGCTTGGTGAAGCGAGTCTTTACCATAGCCCACGCCTCGCGCGCTCCTTCTCGACAGGCCGAGATCTTCCATAATTCAAACCTTCGCCGAGCCCCTTTAAAGAGACTGGCTAGGTCAGACATACTCTCTGGTGGCGCATCTGACGGCCATAACGCCTTCGCCATGCTCTTCAGGGCTTTCCGGGCCTTCTCATAGGTCTTCGACAGTTCCTTTAATAGGTTCCCATCATAAGCGCCTACTTCTTCCTCAGGCCGCCCAGTCAGGAGACCTAACAAGCAGGCGTCGCACATCATCATTAATATATCAATGGCACGGACCAACAGCAAGGTGCGATCAGTGCTTATCGAATATGTAACCTTTTAACTTCTGATTCTCCTCCAAGACTTGTGCCAGCTGAGTCTTCAGACTCTCAATTTCCTCGGCTTGCCGTTTATTCTCTGCCTTGAGCTCATTTTTCTCTTCATGACTTCGCGTCAATACTCGTTTACTAGCTTCAAGCTCCTTGCGCAACTCATTAACTTCCTCAGTGGCTCCAAAAAGAACTTGGTGTGAATACATACCATATACCTCTCCCCGAGTTGGGAAGTGGTCCTTCCTGCTTACCGGACATATCGCTACTAGATTTTCGAGCCGCATCTAGTTCGGCCTTGGCATCAACCAACTGTGTCCGGCTAGCCTCAAGATCCTCTGACAGCTTCTTGCAGTGTTCTCTCGCCACCTACGAAATCATATCATTAGAAACCCTTAACCCGGCCGTCCCGCCCGAATTAAGGCTTGGGGGCTAGTTGGTCAGGGAATATGATCGGCTTTCAAGCCATTTTTGTTATATACCTGCACTTTGGCAGCAAAGAGACTGGCGATCCCTTCAAGGCCGGTCTGGGCCGCCCCAAGATATGCATCCACCGAATTAAAGGCGCTAAACTCCTGGTCGGTAAAGCCAGCATGACGTCAAGTCTCCCTCTGGTGGCGATGATTCATTACGCTCTCGACTTCGGAATTGGTAACCGACACATCGTCGGAATCCACCGAAGGCATGCCAGCTGCTGCGTGTTCGGAGGGGGCTCCGGCTTGTGCTGAAGACCCAGGATCGGAGCTGCGATTTAACGCGCCCGGGGAATTTCTGGACTGACGCAGGGGCATTTTTCTTCTGCAAAAATTAAACACATCTTAGTAAAAAGGGGGGTTTAGAACAACCCCCACTGTAACTCCGAAATATGTTACCTTTGGGCCGTAGAGCAGGCGCTTCCACTTCGGTGGAAGCCTTCCGCTTTGACCTCCTATTAGGGGCTGAGGCCGGCACAGTTTGTGCTTCCCCCAAGATGGTCTGGCGCGTAGTACGACAACCCTTAGGAATAGAAGTCGTCATGTTTGGAATAGCATGAGATGGGCACCCCGTACAGGAAGACTTCTTCTTTTCATTTACTGTGGAAGAGGGAAGCGCCCCGGGGTGATCGTCCGTCACAGCAATCTTGGTGCCGTCAAGGCTCTCCTGATAAAATACCCCGTCTTCATAATCAACTGATGTCTCCGGGTCATCATTATACCCCGAATCGTCAGCACGGGAATGGTCCTCCGATTGAGGAGGAGGGCACTTAATGGATGCAACTTGACGCCTCCATCCCTGTTCAAACATAATAAGTCAGGGTCCAGGTGCATTTCAAATACTCAACACATCGGAGTATGGCTTACCCAGTCCGCCGGGTTATATCCGGAATAGCCTTCCCGGATACTCATTCGGGCAAAGTCTGCCTCCTCTCCCTTGTAAAGATCGGCCAGTATCTTGGCCAATGCTGCTTTGTTGTCAGGCCCTTTGCGTTGGTGGCGGGTCACGTCATTGGTCCCGTTGTAGCACCACAGTGGATGACCCCTTTGTTGGAGGGGCTGCACTCACCGGGAAATGGCTATGGCCATTACTTTGATCATGGTCAGTTTGCAGCTTGTCAGCAGCCTGACCTTGGCCGCTAACGCATGTACCTCTTCACTGTCCTTTTGGGAAGGGGCTTTGGGCCGCCAGTTATACCGCTTTATGGGCGGATTGACCAAGTATTCGGGCAGTCCTTGCCGAATTGGGTCGGTAAGGGGAACATCTTCGATCTAAAACCATTCCGAAGTCCATTCTTCGGGATCCTTTCATGGGGTTCCGATGGGGTATCCTGTCCCGGCTATCCGCCATACTTTGGCACTTCCCACTTCGAATATGGATCCCCCCGCAAGCGAGGGACAAGACAGAAATACTTCCTCCATAGGTCAAAGTGGGCCTCGCAACTCAGGAATATCTCGCAAAGAGCCACGAAGCCAGAAATATGCAATATGGATCCCGGGGTGAGGTTGTGGAGCTGGATCACATAGAACTCCAATAGACCCCGTAGAAAAGGATGGATGGGAAAGCCCAAACCTCTTAAAAGGAAGGGAACAAGACATACTCTCTCCCCCTTATTCGGATGGGGAGAGCTCTCAGCAAGAGCACGGTTGTCGATGGAGATGAGGCCGGCGTGGACGGGAACCAGATCTGCTGGAGGGAGGAATCGCTGCGTTTGCAAGCACCCCAGTTGAAGATGAGAAACTGAGCAACTCGACCAATCGCCTGGAAGTGGATCGTGTGGGCGCGAAGATGAACCTGGAAGGTCGGCTATGTCACCGAGAAAGTTTTTCATTGGACTTGGAGAGGAAGGGCGAGATAGCTACCCTGCGCTTTTGGAAAGGCGGGCGTATGGAAAGACGGTGTTGGGCCGCACGCCTTCTTAAAAGGTGCGTGGAACCCTCGCCCCGAGGTATGACATTAAACTTCGGTGGTCCCACCTCAGTTTTGAGGGGTGTTCGGATCTTAGAATCCTGAGACTGTCCGGACCCGAGTATGTTAGATCGGGTTCCAGATCGTATTCGGCAGAATTTGCAAGGTTTCATATGAAGGAACTCGTCTCGCAAGCCGACGATGTGAAGATGACCCTCAGCGTTGGAGGCAAGTTCGGGGGCTACTGAGGGAGTCATGGACTAAGCGGTCCTCGGGGCAACGGCCCATTGCACATGGGCCGAACTGGTGGAGCCGTGTGATGACCGAAGGCCTATGAAGCCGTGGTGTGCCCTCCAAGTCAAGGATGTACAAGATCTCTTTCCTTCTTGTTGTAATCTATCTTCGGTAACCCTAACCCTATCGGTGCCTATATAAACCGAGGGTTTAGTCTTTAGGGAGGGCATTATTCACCACCTCATAGCCTAGGGTTTAGCTCATGCTGATCTCGAGGCAGATCTATTCTGTAAACTCCATCATATATTCAATACAATCAAGTAGGACGTAGGGTTTTACCTCTTCAAGAGGGCCCAAACCTGGGTAAACATTGTGTTCATCGTCCCTTGTTAACCATCGATCCTAGATCCATAGCTCGGGACCCCCTACCCCGAGGTCTGCCAGCTTTGACACCGACAGCAGGACCTACATGTGCAAGACCAAATTGTTAAAAACCTAATTATTAGAATGGTTCCTGCAATTCACAAGAATGTGCTATTAGACAAAGGACCATGCATGTGCAAACCTCAATTGTAAACCTCAATGCTTCCCATTGTTTCCCTGCAACACATATAAGGTAGTTAGTGATTAGGTTAAGTGAGGGTTCGCATGCTATTAGTAAAATATGTTGATGAAAAATAAGCACATTGCAGATTCATCAGATTAATTCAAGCCACATGGAAAACCCATTTATCCAAACCAAGCATGATTAAGAACTAGGAAATATAGCAATTGTATATGTTTCTCATGTATTAAGTGCAGCCAAATTTGATTTATTCCTCACATGCACAACAATACAGAATTCTACCCATGACAATTGGACATCGCATTGCAGAATTGAACCAAGCAGTTAACTAAACACCACAACAAATGAACCAAACATTAACTGAGCACCACATTGCACAATATAACATACTCCTAATAGAATATCAGACAGTTAACCAAACCAAGCATGCTTAACAACTTGGAAATATAGCAATTTTATTTGTTCTCATGTAGTTAGTACAACCAAATTCGATTTATTTCTCACATGGTATACAATAACAGAATGTACCCACAACAATTGAACATCGCATTGCATAATTGAACCAAACTGTTAACTAGACACCTCAACAAATGAACCAAACGTTAACTGAGCACCACATTGCACAATGTATAACATACTAGAAGATCAGACAGTTAACCAAACCAAGCATGCTTGGCAACTTGGAAATATAAAAATTGTATTTGTTTCTCATGTGTTCTGTAAAGATAAATTCGATTTATTTCTCACATGGAAGATAATACAAAATTGCACCCTGAAGAATTGAACATCACATTTGCATAATTGAACCAAATAGTTAACTGAACACGACAACTAATTAACCAAATAGTTAATAAGTGAGCACCACATTGCACGACATATAGAACATATACACTAGAGCAACAAATTGCATGGTAAAAGTAGATAGGACAATTCCCTAGAATTTCTTAAGGAAAGGCAGGAGCAGCACATGCAACGGGTAAACCGAGCATGCTTAACCGGCGTAGCTAGCAAACTGAACATAGGTCCTTATAGTGAGCTAATAAGACAAGCTACTCCTCATCGTCGGAGATATCGATGATGATTGGCTCCTTGGACATGGAAGAGGGCGAGGCCTCCACATCGTGGGTGCCCTCGTCGTAGTGGTGAGTTTCCTGAGCCGCTCCGGGCACAAACCTGCTAGCTCTCGAGTTGAGGTAAGCACGGGCAGGCTGAGAAAACACCTCGTATTCTTCATCGAAGGCACCGATGGTGGCCTCGAGAAAATGCCACGAACTGTCGTTTAAAGCAGTGAACCGCGTCGTGGCGTCAGCGCATCAGGCATCGACGGTGGCCTTGATGGTGAGGTGCTCCTCCAAGATCTGGGGGTCAGCACGAATGGCAGCCATCGCGACCTCATCCGTGTGTGCGGTCGCGATTTGCTTCTCCGCTGCCAAATGCTCCTTGAGCTCCTGGCTATACTGCGTGCACCATGGCTTAGGGCAGCGCTTATTTGGGGGTGCGGTTGGTGATCTGGGTAGAAGGTGTCACGCTGGCGGTCGGGGCATGTATGATGTGGAAGGAGGAGGAGGATGGGGGTCGGGTGTGGATTACCTGCCTGGATCGACGAGGCCGAGCAGCATGAAGGAGGGTCGCCAGCGAGGAGGCGGCGCTGCAAGCAAGGAGTGATGGTTTCAACTTGGAAAGGAAGGCGGAAATAGGGGAAATATGGCTTTTGGTAAGGGGGAGGGGCGGGGAGGTATATATTTCCGCGGAAGCCGAAAATTTTGGATCGGTGCAGCGAAAAAACTGGCGCGCAAAGTGTCATCAGACACGGTCCCTTATTCAGCACTGTGTATGATATGTGAACATCACAAACGATTCATATAGCTTAACCCGTGTGTGATGAGTTTGAACATGCAAATTTTGGTTCAAATTTCCCTGGTTACAGTGGTCATCCACGTCACTGCTTAATTTGGGTACACAAAGGAGACTACAACACACCCACACTTCTTAATTGAGCAAGTTCAACAATTAAACAGAGCTAACTGGCCTAAACATTACTCTAACAAATTAAAGATTGACGCTCTGAATTAAACAAAACAAAGAGTACTACTACGGCTGGTGCTCGTCGATCTCCACCGCCTCCTCCATGTCCAGCTCGCGCTCGACGATCTCCTAGGGAAGGGGCTCCATGGCATCCATCGCACCATACTCGGCAAGCATCTCGCCATTCGCATCCGCCATCTCTTTGGAAAAGGCCGCCACGAGCTGGGCATGGGCGGCCGCGATCTGGGCTTGGACGGGCTCCGTCGTGGCAAGGTATGCCGCGGAGGAACGGACGACAGCTCGAAGGCTCTCGGCGGTTGCCAACTCTTCGGTCGTGGGTTGCCGACTGTTGTCGGAGAAGCTTCGTTCGATTTGTGCGGTGACCGCCACGAGCTGGGCGTGGGTGGCCTCCATCAGGGCTAAGGCCGCCGCTGTGGAACAGACAGCTGTTGTGCCGCTCTCGCCAGTTGCTATCCCCGAGGCAGATGTTGCTGCCGCCACCTGAGAAGCAACAGCGGCCGTTTGGGCTGCCTTGGCCGCCCAGTCGCAGATTGCGGCTGAGCTCATGCAGCTTGTTAGCACGCGCATGGAGGCTACGGCCGCGCTCTCGCTGGAGTGGGCCGCCGAAGTTGCCCTCACGACGCGGGTCCTCATCCCCATCTTTCACCGGTGACGATTGAACAGTGAAATGATATTTGGGGAGCGAGCTAGTGTGCTTGACACGCCAGCTGTGGACTGTAGCCAACGCACCTTCGCACGTAAGCCATAGGCATACTATACTCCGAAGGTGCTCCAAGATATTTTGTACCGCATCTCACACGGTTGGTGATAATAAACTGTGTCCGATCTACTTGATTTTTTGTCCTGATTTAAATTATATTATGGGGTCATAGCGGCAAAGGAGGGTGTTTGAATTGCTAAAACTTTTATCTGCAGTGAACATGCAACTATAGGTGTGTTGTCAAAAAAATTGGAATTATTCAGGGTTCGTTTGGACATTTTTATACATTAATTTGGTTTTTTAGGCATTCCAGGTGCACAATTCAAAATTAAACTACATGCACATGCTCCGATGCACCAAAATGGGTTGTAAAATCATATATGTGTCCATGGGTTGATGCTTATGTCTCATGCAAGAAATGGGAATGAATTTCAAACACCACGGCACTGTGGCTCTCCGGCAAACGTTGAGGTACTTGCTTTTGTAATTCTAGTAAATCCAAAACTCGTCTGAAATTCATCAACCTTGGCATGCTATCATGGAATGGCATCAACATGCTGGGGTAAAAAATATTGTCCCATTTGGGGCAGGTTATGGTATAAGCTTCTCACAAACGAGAGCTTCTCACAAGAAGCCTCATGGTTCCGGTAGGGAAACGTGTCACCTTTGTCGAAAAACGATATTAGTCGCCTCTTCTTGCTTTCAATTTTTTTCTGGTGTCAACATAGAACAACAGTAGTGTCGTGTTAAATTTTGGAATTTTTCGAGGTTCGTTTAGTCATTTTTATACGTTAACTGAGTTTTATAGGCATTTATATGCATAATTCAAAATTGAACTACATGCACATGCTCCAGTGCATAAAAACGGGTTGAAAAATCAAATGTGTGTCCTTGGTTGCAAGCTTAGGTCACATGCAAGAAATGAGAATGAATGTCAAACACCTTGATACTGGCGCTTGGCCGCTAACATTGAGATACATGGTTTTAAAATTCTAGTAAATCAAAAACTCGCTAAAATTCATGAAACTTGACATGATATCATGTAACGGCATCAACATGCCGTGGTAAAAATATTGTCCCATTTGGGGCAGGATTGGGTATAAGCTTCTCGCAAACCAGAGCTTCTCACAACAAGCCTGATGGTTTTGGTAGGGAACGTGCCACCTTTGTGGACGAAACGATATCCGTTGCCTCTTCTTGCTTTCAAATTTTTTCTAGTGTCAACATAGAACAACAGGAGTATTGTGTCAATTTCTGGGATTTTTCTGGGTTCGCTTCGACATTTTTATACATTAACTGTGTTTTCTATGCATTTATGTGCATAATTCAAATTTGAACTACATGCACATGCTCCAGTGCATACAAATGGGTTCAAAATTCAAATGTGTGTCCTTGGTTGCATGCTTTAGTCCCGTGCAAGAAATGGGAATGAATGTCAAACACCTTGCCACTGTCGCTCGGCCGCTAACATTGAAATACATGGTTTTCAAATTCTAGTAAATTCAAAACGCGTCTGAAATTTATGAAACTTGGCATGCTATCATGGAGCAGTATCAACATGCCATGGTAAAAATATTGTCCCATTTGGGTCAGGTTGGGGTATAAGCTTCTCACAAACCAGAGCTTCTCACAACAAGCCTCATGGTTATGGTAGGGAACGTTTCACCTTTCTGGACGAAACGATATCCGTTGCCTCTTCTTGATTTCAATTTTTTTTCTAGTGTCAACATAGAACAACAGGAGTGTTGTGTTAAATTTTGGAATTTTTCAGGGTTCATTTGGACATTTTTATACATTAACTGAGTTTTCTATGCATTTATGTGCATAATTCAAATTTGAACTACCGGCACATGCTCCAGTCCATATAAATTGGTTGAAAAATCAAATATGTGTCCTTGGTTGCATACTTAGGTCCAATGCAAGAAATGGGAATGAATGTCAAACACCTTGCCACCGTCGCTTGTCCGCAAACATTGAGATACATGGTTTTTAAATTCTACTAAATCCAAAACTCGTCTGAAATTCATGAAACTTGGCATGCTATCATGGAACGGCATCAACATGTTGTGGTAAAAAAATTGTCCCATTTGGGGTAGGTTTGGGTATAAGCTTCTCACATACCAGAGTTTCTGACAACAAGCCTCATGGTTCCGGTAGGGAATGTGCCTCCTTGGTGGATGAAACGATATTCGTTGCCTCTTCTTGTTTTCAATTTTTTTCCTAGTGGCAACATAGAGCAACAGAAGTGTCGTGTTAAGATTTGCAATTTCGGGGTTCGTTTGGGCAGTTTTATACATTAACTAAGTTTTCTAGGCATTTTATGTGCATAATTCAAATTTGAACTACATGCATATGCTCCAGTGCAGAAAAATGGGTTGACATATCAAATGTGTGTCCTTGGGTGCATGCTTAGGTCCCATGAAAGAAATGGGAATGAATTTCAAACACCAGGGCACTATTGATTGCCGGCAAAATGTTGAGATACTTTGTTTTTAAATTCTAGTAAATCCAAAAACTTGTCTGAAATTCATGAAACTTGGCATGCTATCATGGAATGGCACCCGACATGCTATGGTATTTTTCGTGTCCATTTTGAGAGAAGGCGCACTCGAATAACAGCCAACAAAGGCATTTTGAAACAAATAGCTGCCACTTTAACATCTCAAACGTTTTGTATAATTTAAATCGTGTGCGTTCTGTTAACCATTCACGTGATGCCATGCGTCACTATTTTAATGTCTAGGAGGTGCCGTGCCGACAGCTGCTTGACTGAACGAGAGGTGTGTGAGCGCAGGCTGGCCGAGAGGCGTGCAAGCTGTCCTCCAATGTGTAGGCTCACTGGGAAGCGTGCGAGCTGTACGCTGCACAGGCTCACTGGGAAGCGAGCCCTTTGACTTCCATGGCCGCCCGCCTTGCTCACATCCTCTCCATTAATGGCGCCCAAGCCGCAGTTTAATACGGGCGGCCTTACTGTTCGCCTCCCATTCCCCTCCCACAGACCTCCACCAATGCCATGGCGCAGAAGGATCATCTGCCACAAGTCTTCCAGTTTGGTGAAGTTCACTCCGAGCCGGAGGAGATAGAAAATAAGGAGGAATTGGGCCTCATGGACATGGCCCTGAACAAGCTGGCCGCGGCGGTTGCTGCCCCCGTGCCCGCCCCAGCTCCCATCCCCGCGCCCGCGCCAGCGACCATCTTCGTAGCATTGAAGGGGTGGTCGCCAAGCACTATCACAGAGCTAGAAGCCGCGGGCGTCAGCGAGGTCTTCGCGGACCCGCGCGAGCTCGTGTACATGCCTGCGCTAGCGCTCGTGCCCGTGCACGCCCCTGCACCCACCGTGGCGCTGGTCCCCGTGCATTTGCCTGCACCCGCCGCGCCCGTGCGTGCGCCCCCTCAGCGGCATGGGACGCCGCCGTCGACCGGTACCTCGCAGCGTCACGAGTTGCCATCCTCCCATGCCCCACCCGTCGATCGCGCGACGACATGATGTTTGATTTCCAAGTGAAGAACATTCTGTGCTGCCTTGAAGACTTCAACAACAGCGTCCCAGAGGATGACAACGACAACGCCAGCGCGGCACGCCGCCTCTGTTGCCGCCAGAATTAGTTTTTTTGGGTTTAATACTGTACCACGATCATATGAATATAAATTCGCAGAGTGACTGAATGAAAGACATGGTTTGAATGAACTTGCGTTTTTCTCTCTGAATGTACAGACTTATCAAACGATTTTCTTAAAAAAAAGTTAATGGCTTTTAAATATAAAACACTCATCGCAAACATTTTAGTTAGAACACCCGTATGCAAACCGACAGTTTACTGATGAAGAGCTTCCCTAGGATTTGTGCAGCTCTTCATCACAAACGTTTTAGATAGAACACCTGTATGCAAAAGTGAGAGCTATGGTCTTCCCCAGTAAGCCAAGGGAAAATTCGCCGCGCAGGATTTGTGCATCTCTTCAACGCAAACGGTTCAGATTGAATACGGTATGCAAAGCGAGACTTCGGCGATAAGCCAAGAGAAAATCTGGCATGCAGGATTTGTACATCCCTTCAAAGCAAACGGTTTTTTCGGATGACCCATGTGCAACCACGTACAGAGAATTTGGTAAGATTTGCATCTGTCATATTGGGTATATTGCCATTTGTCAAACTGGAAAGATTGACATTTGTTGATCTAGTAACATTGCCCTTTGTCAACCTTGTAACACTGCCATTTGTCGAAATATGTAGCTAAAAATCACTAGCACTATCTAATTTTTGCAACTAAAATTCAGTAATTAAGCATAGATTCCATTCATAGATTAAGCAGTCGTTCTTTATACAAAAAGTTCCACTCGACAGCTGAACCGACCAAACTTTTCCCCAATTGTTGCCAACCACGTACTGAAATAGCTAGTTCAACTATATATACTAGCTAATTTTAAGTACGTTGTACAGTTCCACCACATCTATAGTCAGATGAACTGAACAAAATAGCCCCTAAATACTACTACTACGGAGGGGCTTTGCACTACTTTCGGCAGCCTCTCCTCTGCCGAGCGCACTTAGTAAGAGGTAGAGGAGGAGGAGCCTACCGACGAGCTGGACAACTACAATACGGTGCCTGCCGCTGCCGCTGCTGCACCTTCAGCGACGCTCACCTCGAACGCCCTCTGCCGCTCCAGACGACCCCTCTTGAAGTGGTGGGACACCTCGTAGATCTCCTGATTCCTCACCTCTGTGTCGGCGTGTGCTGCGGCCATGGCAGTGGTAAGGCTCTTTGCGTGCTCGACGAGGCGCTCCTCCTCCTCCTGCATGAACTCGATGTAGCGTGCAAGGTCGCTGACGCACATGCGGGCCTCCACCTCTGCCTCCTGCCTTTGGGCGGCGGTGGCGGAGCGGGTCATGACCTCGACGGCTGATAGTGGGCTGGCGGCCACAACGGCCGATGATTGGGTGGCGACCACGACCACCACCTCCCGCCTTCGGGCCGTGGTGGAGGAGCGGGTGATGGCCACGGTGGCTGACAATGGGGTGGCGGCCACGACGACAACCTCCCACCTTCGGGCCGCGGTGGCGGAGCGGGTGATGGCCCTGGCTTTCGACGGTGGGGTGGTGGCAACAGCGGCCGGCAATAGCTGCCGACGGGGTGGTGGGTGTTCCGTGCACACCCAACAGGGATGCCACACGCACTACACTACGCCCGGGACTGAGCCGCCGCCGTGGTGTAGCCTCCCAGCTGGAGCTGTCCTCTAATGACAGCGGAGTGGCTGAGTGACGATGACGGTCCGATGCCATTGGCGAGTGTGGGAGAAGCAGACGAGATAATCTACAGGGAGGGAGGGGAAAATGCGACGCAAGACTTGCCGGCCGTGAGGGTTTATATAGCAGGGTGGCAAGCATTGGGATTTTGGGGGATTTCACCGAGTCGGGCGGGAAGCTTGCGCGGGAACCTGCGCGATTGCGCGGGAACGGGCTCACCACCGTTTGGCTAAAAGAACGCCCCGCGCGCTGCTCAAGCTTGCGCTCGAAGCCGTCTGCGGCAGCGGGGTGACAAGACGTGCGAGAGGAGGATGAAAGGACACGTACACATACGGTTAATAAAAAAACGGTTGTGATTTAATTACCTACTACCCCCGTCTTGGTTTATAAGTCGTCTATGTATTTTTGTGCCAAATTTTGAATAGAGATTTAACGAATAAAATATGAATGCATGTCGCCAAAGATTATATTGTTGGATTCGTATTTGAACATAGTTTCCAATTATATAATTTTTATAACAGGCATTAACATTTTATTGGTTAAATTTAAGGTCAAAATATGGCACAAAATATAAAGGGGACTAATAGACCAAGACGGAGGTAGTAGCACACGGCCGCTCTCTACGCAGCGACGCAACTGGCGTCCGGCTTGTAGACGATATTCCCTGTGTGTTCAACTGCTCTATGCGTGTGGTTGCACGCGGTTGAGGCGGCCATGGCGCGCTCTGCTCGCGTCCCTCCGGGCGCTCTGCCCTCGTCCCTCCACGTGCGCTGCCAGTGTTTGGGGCCGGTGCACAATCACATACGTTCGTGCTGCCATTATGCATGCGATTGCGCCGGGCGCGGCGCCACGATGCAGTTACCCGCTGCAAAAACTTCCATTCGGACACGCCGAGAATTCAGGCCGCCTGGCCCCCATTTATTCCTGCGGCCATTTACCTTCATCTCTCGTGCCACATGACACAATAAGCACACCCACGATGACACATACAGAGAGGACATCCAGCGGTTCCAATGGCGCTCCCAGCGGCCGACGATGACAACGGGGGGCAGTTCGCCACGCATCACATAGTGAACACCCACGTGAGGGGGAAGGCCCTCTCGGTGGTGTAGACGAACGAGCCGGTCTCGGTGGAGAGCTCCATCCAACCTATGGAGTAGTTGCTTGCTGAGGATAAGTACCAAGTGGTCGGCTTCGACCTCGAGTTCACCAGCGGTCGTGCCGGGCACGATCAGAAGGTTGTCGTCGCCTAGTTGTGCATGCGACATGACGTCCTCGTCTACCACTACCACCTGGCCACAAGGCCTTGCGAGCGTTTCTCCAGGTTTATCAATAGCTCCGACTACAGTTTCGCTACGGTGGACACCACCAACGATCTAAAAGTGCTCAAGGTTTCGGGCTTGAAATGCCAGAATCTTGTCAACATCCAGGACCACTACAAGGTCTGGGGCAGTGACAACAACAAACAAAACTCCCTGGTTGACCTCGCCTCGGCCATCATCGACCCCTACTACATGAAGATGAAGGATGAGAGCAAGAAGGAGAAGAACGTCTGGCACAATGTCTGGCATCAGAGACTGGATGAACAACACGTCAAGTACGCGGCCAAGGACGCGTACACAAGCTACAAGATGTACAGGTGGATCGTTGACACGAGGAAGTGTCTTCTTCCTGCCCCAGAAGAGGGATCGAGCCACGGAGCAGTGGCGGGAGTGTGACTAGATGGTCGTTTCTCCTAGTTTAGAATTCATGCAATTGTTTATTGAGGTGTGTGCGAATGATCTGTATAGTCACTTATGTAATTGGATGTTTATTTCAGTTATATATATATATATATATATATATATATATATGTTATTCTTCTATAGACAGAGCAAATCACACGGCTCATTAGCAGCAATCATATGTGTTATTATTGGTCTTCGCACACATTTATGATTACGGACCTGTTTGCCGCGTATGACACACATCTTGTTCAGTTGAACTGTTTATGTTGTCTTGGCTCATCGCAAACAGTTCATCCGAGTAAACTGTATGCCATCCATCGCACACACCTTGATCTGGCTGACCGTTTCTATTGTGTTGCCTAACCACACACAGTTCATCCGAGTGAACTGTATGCCGTATATCGCACACACCCTCATCTGGCTGCCCGTTTCTATTGTTCTGCCTCATCGCAAACCGTTCTGCCGGATTAACCATTTGACATGCATTGCACACACAACTCTAATCTGAACCGTGTTTGATGTCATCGCCATCGCAAACATTTTGTATCTTTTTTGATGGTTTTATTACATGACCGTTTGTGATTAATGCATCGCACACAGTTTCGTCGAAGGGTCTCTGATTGGACTGTCGCGTTTGGACCATCCTGCAGTAGTGGAGGGTTCACGATGCGTAGCATGAGCTCAAACTTAATTAGGCCTAGAATGATCGACCTACTATATGGTAACTCGAACCAAATAAGAAGAATCCACCCTGGTAACCTTTCTCGTCGTTGGTCGAAATGATGGACGTCCACGCAGGCCCATGAATATATATAGGCTTGCCGCCCATAACCAAGCGAGTGAGAGTGTGTCCAAAGACAACCATTGCATGTGTGTGTCCCGAACATATTTATGGAGGTGTGTGATTCATGCATATGTGTTGAATACCCAATGCACACCATGGATGTGGTGCATGCGTTGAAAATCGCAGAGGTCCCCACACAGAGCAAGGGGTTCATGACGTGTTGTGTACTCGCTCCCCCTTCAATCCAGTGGGATGGATTCATGTGTACACATGCGCTATTATATATATGTGTAATCTCACATCATGACCTATATCATGAGACAAACAAAAAATTAACCCCCTCCTAAGTCAAATTAATTAACCTCTCTCGTTGTCGGTGAAAGTGATGGACCAAGCAGGCCGATAGATGGAAGCATCGCCGATAACCACGTGAGTGAGTGCCAAAGGACAACAACCATCGCTTGCATGTGTGCCAAAACATATATATGGAGAGGTGTGTGGTTGTGATGTTTTGAATACCTAACGCACAACTTTGATGTGGCATTTTCCTCAAAAACTGCAAAGTCCCCACACAGAGAGTGAGGTTCATGTGACACCTAGTATATACTGGTCCCACCCCCCTTTGACACGTAATATACACCTAGTAACACATCCCTAAAAGAATTAATCCTCCTTGTTCGTCAAACGTACCTCTCTCTCGTTGGGTCAAAGTGATGGACGATGAACTCGTAGGCCCACAGAAAGCGAAGCATACGTCGCACGCGAGTGAGCATCCTATATAGGACTACGTACCACTGTCTGCATGTGGCCCAAAGAGTTGTCTGTGTGATGTTTGAATACGCAATGCACAACTTTGATGTGGCACCACATATAGATATATACCTCGAAAACCGAAAAGTCCCCACAGAGAGCAAGGTTCATGATGCGTGGTATATATGTGCTATACATACGCCCCCATTCGACGCTTGGTATATATGTACTTCTACTGTATAGCACAAACCAAAAAAGAATCATTCCTTGATGGTCAAATTAACCTCTCTTTCGTTGGGTCAAAGTGATGGAGGACAACCTCGTGGGCCCATAGATGGAAGCGCCACACACGAGTGAGTTCCTATAGGGCAACCACCACCTGCATGGTATTGCGTGATGTTTGAATACCAATGCACAACTTTGATGTCGCACCTGCCTCGGGAACCGGAAAGTCCCCACATGGAGCGAGGTTATGACATACGCATATATATAGAATATTCATGTTGCCCCCTCTTTGACATGTACTACATACTCCTACCGTGCATATACATAACACAAACCAAAAAAGAACCATCCTTGTTGGTCAAATTAACCTCTCTCTCGCTGTACGTTCACCTGATCGACGACAACCTCGCGGGCCCACAGAGAGAGTCACACTCAAGTGAGTGTCATAGTACAACCACCACGTGCATGTGCCCATGTGTTATGTGATGTTTGAATACCCAATGCATAACTTTGACATGGCACATGCTTCGCAAACTGGAAACGCACTACACCATGATGCGTAGCCCTCTCACTTCAAGCCGGTGGGAGGGACTCATGTGTACGCACGTGCCCAAAATTTGATATGGAATCTCACCATGATCCACACCGTAACACACATGCCAAGATGAATCCACCTTTGGTCAAATGCCTCTCGTTGTCGGTGGAAACTAAAAACCTTTGCGGGCTAACGAATGGGCCCGTCGCTGATAACCGCACGAGGGAGTGTCCGAGAGGACCACCAATGCATGCATGTGGCCCGAACATGTATGTATGAAAGGGTTGTGTAATGCTTTAAATAACCAATTCATGACTTTGATGTGGCATATATGACTCACAAAATGATCAATAATCCCACACGGGGGCTCACGACTCGTAGTGTACTGCCGGACCCCCCCCCCCCACACACACACAGACACACACATCCCGCACCACCGCAGCCACTCTGAGGCATGTCAAACTTTTTCTACAGTGAACATGTGACCAAAGGAGTGTCGTGTTAAAATTTGAAAAAAAAAACAGAGATCATTCGACCGTTTTTATACATTGGTTGATTTCCTAGGGATTTAATGTGCAAAAATCAAATTTGATCTACATGTGCACCAAAATGGATTGCAAAATCGTATGTGTGTCCCTGGGTGCATGTTTCCCCATGCAAGAGATTTCAAAACATTTAGAATATTGATTTTTTAAATTCAGTAAATCCAAAACTTAGTTGAAATTCATGAAACTTATCCTGGTGTCATATATGGACACTAGTAGATTGTGATATTGTATTTTTTTCATCAAATTTGAGACACGTTTTGATATAATCTTCTTACAAACGGGAGATTTTTAATAACTGGCAACCAATATCTCATACGGATTATTTATTCGAACCGTGTGCGTTAGACCGTGGCATGCTTCGGTTAAGCAGTAAAGCGGCAGAATGAATCATCAAAAAACAAAAAATATATACGTGCTGCCACACGTCCCGAGTGCCGTGCGAGCAGGTGTGAGTTGACGGGACGCATGCAAGTAGTCCACCACGCAGGCAAACTGGGAGGCATGCGTGCAGGTGTGTGAATTGACGGGAGGCATTTTCGTTGTGCAGTGTCACCGGGAGGCGTGCGAGTAGCTGTATGAAATGATGGTAGGAATCCCAGAAGTCCGCTGCACAGTCTCACCAGGAGGCGAGCCAGCGGTTTGACCGACGCCCGCCTCTCTCCCACTACTCCATATTAATGGCGCGCCCGAGCGGCCGCACCCCCATCCTCGCCACACACACAATCCTCTCTCTCCGCCCGCATCCTCGACGCCGCTCTCAGTCCTCAAAGCCGTCAGTGTATGAGGATGCCGCCGAAGCACCCCATCAGAGAGAGTGGCGACGCTGGGGCTGCTGAAGCACCGGAGCACGGCGTGAATATGGAGACAAAGGTTGCTGTCGCCGCCGACGAGGTATCGCTGCACCTCGACATCGTCGATGGTGTCGTGCTTCCACAGAAGGAGCCGGAGGTCCCCACCGACTCTGGTGACGACTCCGACGACGATGGGCAACGGGTTAGTCATCTATACCCATTTATGTGTCAAATACATCCTAGGGTTTCTCTGGTTACTCCCGCCTCCCCCTTTTTAGAATAGAAATCCTATGGTTATGTTCTCTCAATCCATGAAATCTGAGTAAGTTTCGTTAGATCCGTGTAGTGTATGGATTGTTTGAATGGTACAAATGATAAGTGATTAGTTGTTTCATATGTGCAAATAATTTCTGCTAATAATCCGACTAGGGTTAGTGTTCGTGCTAATATAATTCCTAGCCAGGTCTTGACAATTGATTTTGAATGACCTACATATATGTTTGTGCCATTTTTTTTGAGAGTCTAGAGGTGGAGAACGAGGCTGCCAACAAGCGGAGGCGGGTTGAGAAAGAACCGCAAGCGACTCCAGCAGGCCTAGACTTCATCAGCAGCCTCCCCGATGATATGTTGAAAGTCATCATATCCCTCCTCCCAATCAAATATGGGGCGAGGTCAACCGTCCTTTCCCGTCGGTGGCGCCCCCTATGGCTCTCCACCCCTCTCGACCTCATTGACGCCCACGAGCTTTGCCATCGCTATCGCAAAAACTTGGATGCGTTCTCCCAGATCCTTGGCAGTCATCATGGCCCAATCAGAGGCCTTATCACGGGCAAGTTCCATTCCAACGGCAAGGACTGAGCCAAGCTTGACGAGTGGTTCCGATCCCCCGCCCTAGATCAGCTCGAGGAGCTCAGTTTTAATGATGGGCATATGCGCTCGCTGCCAACATCCGCGCTTCACCTCGCGCCCACGCTGCGTCTCACCAAGTTCATGAACTGCCATTCCCCCCACCCTTAATGACGTGCCTGCTCTTTTTCTACCAAGACTAAAGCACCTCGAGCTCGTCGCCATCTGCATCCCAAAGGATGACATGGAGATCCTGCTCCGCGGCTGTACTACACTCGAGTTCCTTCATCATCAGGCGATGAATTGGTCGAGTACCTTCCAAATCACCTCCATGACTCTCCAGACTATTTATGTGTGTTGCTGGTGCTGCAACAAGAGATCACAAAAGGTGGACCACAATATGGTCATTGAGGACACACCTTCACTTGAGAGATTACTTGTAGTTGATCAACAAGGTCCAACAAGCATCAATGTCATTTCTGTGCCAAAATTGACAGTGGTGGGCTACTTGTCTGCCAAATACTCCGAACTTGTTTTGGATCCACACCCGTTTAGGTACAACAGTCGCCTTCTACCTCTCCTTCTTGATATCAACATTATTTCTAATTTTGAAGATGTATGTTCGTCTGTCATCCAGAAAATGATTTTGACAGGCTTGACCCAGATTCTGCGCACAGTGAAGGTCTTGGCACTAGAATCTATCGGCCCCAACCTGCACGAAGTTGTCAGTTTCCTGAGATGCTTTCCGTGCCTGGAGAAGCTGTATATCGAGGTGATGTTCCTTTCCTGTTAAATGTTAACCATAAGGGAGTTCAATTTTTGGCACCTTTTCCCAAGTTTACAATGACAATGTTCTACGATTTCTAAAGGAATTTTGGAGGATTTCAGGACATACATCCCCCACCCCATATTGGTTGCTTGATTCATATGGTTACAATCCATAAGCATTTCTCCTTTGGATTCATTTGTACTAGTTTTCTTAGGGAATTTTTCATCCACTCCAACCTCTTGTGAAGAAGGCTACAGTTTTCTAGATTGTAATCAAATGCCCATGTTAATCATGTCAGATCAAAGATGGCACATTGGTGCATTTTACAAATCCTGCAAACCAAATAGGCCTGTAGTAGTGTTCAAAATTGCATGTAGGCACTAACACGTTCTCTTCTTTTGCAGATAATATTAGGCCCGGTGGTGGATAATGTGATACAATATAACAATCACATCGAATGTCTAGATCTACATCACTCAGAAATTGCTTTGAACCCCTACCGAGGGACCTTACCGGAGATTATATTTTCCAGGTTCTTTGTTGTCAGAGCAAGGGTGCTGAAGGTAATGAGGTTGGACATGCATTTATATAAAAAAAATGAATGGTTTGTTGATCAGCACCGGCAGCTACTGCAGAATGGAAAAGGCTCCGAAAAAGCTAAATTTCATTTTGGAACTGCATATGAATGAGTAATCGAAAGTCATTGTGTCAACCCCATACATGACTCGTCTGTGGCTAATCCCTTTGCAGAAATGATGAAGCTTCGGAACCAGCCTTACTACTGTCATTATTAGTTTGAACATCTCTTATATCCATGTTCAGCTGATCAGCACGGGCATTTGTAGCTGAATGAGCTGAATTTCATTTCTAATATAAGTTTGAACCTTGTAATCTTCGAATTTGAGCCATATAACTCTGGAATTTGAACCTTGTAACATTTCGGGCTTTTGTGGTACAATCGTTGAAATGGCATCGTATGAGACTCGTATATTGGTAGTACTATTTTGACCTTAATATGCAATAGACTTAGATTTTATTAACCATTCTCGACCAGGGATCCAGCCAGAAGCAGAGCAATGGCAAGCGTCATCGCAACAAGATGTAGATGATTAGATGCTCATTTCTCCTAGTTTAGTATGCATGTAATTGCTTACTTTGGTGTGTGGAAATGTTATGTGTGTAGTCACTTATGTAATTATATGCTTAATTTGGTTGTGCAATGATGTTCTGATAAGTATATATGTTGATGTTCTGTAGATAGAGCAAATCACATCGCACACGGACTGAACAATGGAACCCGTCGTTGATGATTTCATCAATCACTCACAATTGTATACCAGCAATCGTTTGCTCAGAACACACACGGCTTGTTAACAGGAATCGTCTGTGTTGTTATCGGTCTTCCCACACATTTTCGATTACAGACCTGTTTGCCGGTATCACACACATCATGTTAAGTTGAACAGTTTCTGTTCTCTTGGCTCAACGCAAACAGTTCATCTGAGTGAACTGTATGCCGTATATCGCACACACCTTCATCTGGCTGACCGTTTCTTTTGTGTTGCCTAATCACAAACAGTTCATCCAAGTGAACTATATGTTGTATATCGCACACACCTTCATCTGGCTGCCCATTTCTGTTGTTCTGCCTCATCACAAATAGTTCATCGGGGTGAAATGTATGCCGTATATCACACACACCTTGATCTGGCTGCCTGTTTCTGTTGTTCTGTCTCATCGCAAACAATTCATATGGATCAATCGTTTGCCCCTTGTTGCACACGCAACTGAAATCTGAACCGTGTTTGATGTATTCGCGATCGCAAACATTTTGCATCTTTTTTGATGGGTTTTTTATATCACCATTTGCGATTAATGCATCGCACACAGTTTCTTTGAAGTGTCTCTGATTGTAGTGTCGTGTTAGCAGCATCCTGCAGTAGAGTCCAGCTGGGCTCCAATGGACGTTGTTTTATTGGGATTCGTTGGGTGCACATGGAATTTGATTATTTCTTCAGCTGGTTTGAACGATGTGGATTTGGACCTTTTACTGAGGACCATGTCGTCCCTGTCAACCGTTACGCGGAGTGTAGTTAATTCCTTGGCTGCAAGAGCCTTGGATAATGCTTCGAGGGCAAGCGATGTTGTTTTTTTTTCCGGCTCAAACGGCTTTATCCGGATCGCTTGCGAGTGTGATCACGCCATTGGGCCCTGACATTTTGAGTTTCATATACCCATAATGTGGTATGACATGAAACCTTGAGAATGTCTCGCGCCCCAATAGGGCGTGGTATCCGCTATGGAAGGGCACAATGTGGAGGAGTAGTTCTTCGAACCTATAGTTCTTGGGAGTGCTGAATACTACGTCCAGAGTGACTCTTCCGGAGCAGCGCGCCTCTCTGCTGGGGATAATTCCTCAAAAGGTGGTACAACTTTGTTCGATGCGAGATCTGTCGAACTGCATTTTGTCAAGGGTGTCCTCGTAAATGAGGTTTAGACCGCTGCCTCCGTCTATCAGCACTTTGGTTAGTCTAAAGCCGTCCACTATAGGGTCGAGGACTAGTGCGGCGGGTGCTCGGACGGGGCGGGCCCTTGGTTCGTCTTCTTCATCGAAGGTGATTGGTGTATCCGTCCATGAGTTTGCGGCTGTAACCTGATGGACCTGGCCGAGCTCTCGAAGGGCTCTTTTCCTCTGATTATTTGAGGAGAATGCCTTGTAGATTGTCAGAACATCGTTGTCGCTGTATGGCGGTGTTGCTGATCGTCTACTAGGGGGTGTTAGTCCAAGGATAGCTTCCCCGCTCTTGGCCACCTGCCTGACCACCCAACAAGCTCGAAGCCTGTGGGTTGGGTTTGTGTTAAGCAAGGCCGAGTGTATGGGGCATGATTTGTCCAGTAACTCATCCAGGACTGTCCTAGGTCCGGCGAGGGATCTATTCTTCTTTTCGGCGGGCTCGTGTTCCGACAACCGCCGTGGGTATGCGTGTTTTTTCTGAGCTTTTCTCGGTTGCTCGGCATGGGTTGATTCCACACGCATTTGTTGCGCTTTCCAGGCACTTTCCATGGTGCAATATTTGCATACCAGGTCCGATAACTCGGTGAAGCTTTGCACATGGCGACGGGTGAGGGCATTCAAGATTCCTTCACCCCGGCAGTTGAACCGAAAGGTCGCTATTATTTCTTGATCGCAGCAATCCGTCATCTTGTTTTTAACCAGGAGGAATCTAGCCCAGTAATGATGGGCCATTTCTCCAGGCTGCTGCTTGACATACATCAAATACCATACGTCAGGGTTTCCCGAGTTACTTGGGGAGTACTCGACGTGGGGCTGGATGGGAAAAAACTTTGCATTCCGGCGGGTGGTGTATCCGAAATTTTAGCGGCGGTGTTAAGCACCCCAGGGATATCTGGTGTGCCTAGCGAGGATTCTGAACTGTCCACATAATGCGGTGCAGATTCGAGGTCATGTTTCAAATTGAGGTCTGGTTCCGGGTTCTCTTCGGGGTGAACGTCTGGCACCTGGCCCGAAGCCTGAGCGAGACTGATGCGGAGCATCCTACGGACATCACCATGTCAAGAGTCCCATTGCTAAGAGGCACGCCCAACTTCTACTTCAAGCATACTAAGGTGAACTCCATCCTTATTGTGTGTCTTCCTAGTTCCCTCGAGGATGGTATACTACTTGACCGTCCTACCATGTGCCCATATAGGTTTGAGCCCAATGATGAACGTGCCATGGAGGAGGTCATCCACAAGTGAGCGCCTACACCATCCATGAGAGAAGCCTGGAAACGGAGAAGGAACCGTCAAGGAGAAGGCGAGGTTCCACCTGCACTGACGGGTGTCCATGAGAAGGTGACACGCTGCGAGCCCTTGGATACCCCGTGTGCACGGGCCTTGGACCCCGTGCCCACGGTACAAGCCCGTGCGCACGGGCTAAGTTGCCAGCTCTCTGGATACCCCGTGCGCACGGGCTCCACTTACCCCTTGCACACGGGACTGCCTGTGTGCAGCTGCGAACTTTGCCCATGTAATTCCTATTATGCTCCTGATACCCCTTCATCCCCTAGGACTATATATACTCCTCCTCCTCCTCCATTTAGACTTAGCTAAGAATAGATCTAGACATTAGAGCTTAGCTCATGTATCTCCCCTTGTGAGTTTCCTCTTGAGGGAGAAGACTCCATTGGAGTCCAATACCTCCATTGGAGAAGATCCTTAGGGATTCAAGACCTCATCTCCCTTTAGGATTTGGGATGAACTTTACCATGTACCCATGTCCCTCTTGTTGTTTATGTACCTTTGTGGATCTTATGTGGATTTGAGTCTAGTGGATGTGTGATTGGACTTGTTCTTGAGTGTTCCTCTTGTGATTTCCCCTCTGTGTTCTTCGTGTTCTTTGGGATTTCCTCTCCAATTCATGAAAGATCTCCATCTAGGGTTCCACCATACAACATTATGGTATCATGAGCCATGGTTTCTCACAAAATTGGAGCCCCCCTCTTTGTTTTCTAGCCTAATTTTGCTTTTTCTTGCCCAGTTTCGAAAATTCCCCACAAAAAGAGCCATACCAATTTTTTTGTGATTTGATGTTTCTTGTGAGTTTTTGTTGATTTCAATCCATGGATCTGGTGTCTAGCAAGTAGATCCACCTTCTATTGCGTCCCCTTGCCCCAATTTTTCTTTATCCCTCTCAAATCTGACTTTGAAATCGCGAAATTTCCGCCCACCCCGTGCCCACAGGCCCCAGACCCCGTGTGCACGGGCCCCCGAAATGTCCCTGGAGACCCCGTGTCCATGGCCTTGTACCGTGCGCATGGGACCCCGTGTCCACGGCCCTTTGTCCCCGTGCGCACGGCCCTCCCAGAAACAGCCGCGCACGCTTAACGTTTTCGGCCATAACTCCCACTCTCGAACTCCGATTTGGGTGTTCTTTGGCTCGTTGAAAAGCTAACGACGTGCCCGAGCTGCTCATCTTGGTTTTACCACCATTTGACTCCATCAAATTGTTTGCATTTTCACATCTTTACATAGGCCCTCTGCCATAACTTCTGCACCACCACGTACAACTTCCGCAAACTAACCCATTTTGGTTCCTTTGGTATTTGTGGTTGTTCAAGTTGTGATTTGAGTATCCTAAGGTGTTTCGTCTACTTAGGGATGGTTACATATTCATCAACCACCACGTGGAGCGATACGAGTAACTCCTAACTCCATCGACTACATCCACCACGACATTCCGCCTCGACGACGACCATCCATCCTTTCAGACCATCTTCAACCGGAAGCAAGGCCGGTTACCCCTGACTTTGTGAAAGGTTAAGTGTGACGAAGGTATCCATTCCTTCATAAACTTTTCCTTCCTTGCCATTACATCTTGATAGCCCACCATCTTTGCGAATACCTTCATACCTATTGAGACTAGCTATCCGAGTATTGCCGGGCTTCGCGAAAATTTGTGCACCATAGTGATATGATATCATATTGTTGCATCATTTGATATATCATATAGTGCCATTGCTTGCTCTCATGCATATCTTTTCATACTTGTCTCATGTGATTGGTTGAGGCTCCATAAGCATAGTGCAAAAAAAAGACAAAAAAAGCTTTTAAGCAAGAAAAGAAATATCATAAGCTTATAAGCAAAAGAGAGTTGAGCATGAAAAGAGATACTTGTGCATGAGGATACATGGAATAGGACACATTCTTGTTGCATACATATATGTTGGTGCCAAGTGGTGAATCGTGCCCAAGTGTGCAATCAAGCTAGTGCTCTCCTAGTGTTTGTGCAACACGAGCTTAGTCTTCGTTAGGCAATTTTGTATTACTCATCCCTATAGTTGCACAAGCCCCATTATCCCACCGTGTGTGTTTCTTTATTGCCCTACTCTATATTTGTGATCACTTGCTTTGCATTTTGAGTCCTTTGGATTTATTTCAACATTTACAATATCTTGGACTTCAATTTGCATGAATTTGTGCCACTTGTCCTAACCAAGCCACTCGATAAGCTTTACTTTGTAGGTGTGAGTGAACAAGTCCGGTACCAATTCCACTATTCTTTCATTTCACATTGAGTGACATGAGATACATCCTCAACTTTGGGAAAAGGTAGCTTGGTATTGTTTATCTTATTTCCTACTCACCTTTGCTCGAGTCTTGTGATGGATAGAAAAAGCACATCATCTCCGGTCTACAACCACGACGATGAGTTCGATGCTATGAAGAAGTTCATTGACGCCAAGATGGACAAGCACATGGAGGAGCTCAAGGTCCTCATCAACAACCGCAAGCGGTCTTCCTCATCTTCAAGAAGATGCTCAAGTGCAAAGACTCCCAACCTTCCATCTCTGGCGAGTACACACAAGAATCCACACCGACAAGACCATGAAGAGCACACTTTTGGACGAGATTTGGCTTCTCTGCCACCCCCATGCACACGGGCCTTCGACCCCCGTGCACACAGCCTCCTGCACCCCCGTGCGCATGGGCCTTACATAACCACGACATCGGCCACAAGGCTACGACTTCTTTAATACCTTTGGCATCTTCGCCAAGTGACTTCAAGGCATCTTCGCCTTCGGACGTATAGCATCTTCTCCTACTCCACGAGCTCAAGTCCACGACTTCCACAAGCTACTTCGACTTTGACATTGCCGATGAGATTCCATTCTTTGGGACTAATGACCCCGACGAATACCTCGAGTGGGAGTGCAAGATGGATGACTACATCAAGCTACATCAAGTCCACTCCGAAGTTCAAGTGAAGTGCGCCACAAGTACCTTCCACGACTATGCGTTATTTTGGTGGCTTCACACACCTTCGAAGAGCTTCGACATGAGTTGGTCCAAGATGAAGAAAGCGATGCAACGAGAATTTGTGCCTTCCACCTACACGGAACATCTTCAACGCCACTTGGAGAACACCATACAAGGGTCCAAGTCCCTCGACGAGTACTTCAAGAACATGAAGAAAGCCTTACGACGAGCCGGTGTGCACGACCCCATTTGGATGAAGTTCTACTTCATGATGGGATTGGACAACAACATCGCCAAGCCTATCTTCACCAACAACTACGAGTCCCTCGACGATATGTACTTTGGTGCTCTCAAGGCGGAGTAAGAACTCATGAAGGTCAAGTCTACTCGACCCCAAGAACACTTCGCAATGACCACACTCCAAGACAACGAGCATGAGGCTAGTACCACCGAGATGTCCAAGCCCGACGAGCTCCAAGATGACGTTCCCATTTTCGACTCCACCGCCATCCCTCTTTGTGGCATTGATGATGTTGAGTCTACTACGACTCTTTTTCAAGACGATGCGGCGACGAGTATGACTATGGCGCAACTCTAGGATCAAGATTTGGAGGCGATCGACATGGTGGAGAGCAAGTATGATGCTTCCAGCTTTGGAGGTGAGAGTGATGATGTGCCATCTTCGGCCTTCATCCACGACGAGAGTGATGATGTGCCATCTTCGACCTTCATCCACGACGAGAGTGATGATGTGCCATCTTCGGCCTTCATCCACGATGAGAGTGATGATGTGCCATCTTCGGCCTTCATCCACGGCGAGAGTGATGATGTGCCATCTTCGGCCTTCATCCACGGCGACGACTACGGGACGGTTGAGCATGGGATTTTCCCTTCGACCACGGTGACATAAGATGACTTGAGTGACTTTCGCCACCATATTGAGAGTGAGAGTGACTTCACCACTAGCCCCATATATGACGAGTTGCCCCAATTTCCATGTGAGGAGAGCCACCACCACCACTACTTGAGTGATTTGAGTGACTCCACCATATGTGACTTTGAGTGCACCTACCTTGAGGGAGTGAGTGAGCCAGCACCACATATAGAGAGTGAGGTAGTTGATAGGGCATGTGAGGCCATTTTGATTTCTAACAACTTCACCTCTACCTCTATTGTGTCTTCTCATTTGGTGCTAGGTCCCATATATGATGACGGGCCGATCTTCGATGACTTTGTCCTTCCTTTGGACAAGACGATGGCCATGGTGGACTATGATGCACCCCCCACATGGTCCCATCATGATGACGATGACCATGAGTTGGTTCTTGCCACCTCACCTACACCACATGAGTGGAATGACAAAGGTAACATAGGTGATGGTGATGCTCTAGTCCCACTAGTGGCCATTCTTGACATTGATTGCTTGCACGATGTTGATCCACCTATTACCATGCTTCATGCTAGTATGATTTCCCCATGCGATGATTTACCCATTTATGATGAGTTTGATGATTGTCATGTGGAGTCTATTAGTTGTAATGCCATGTTACATAGGATTTCTTGTGATAATTCTCTTGGTCACATCATGTTTGACAATCCGCTTGACTTGTCATATGCTATGCATGAGATCAATCATATGTCATATTTGCAATCTCATCGTAGTGACTATGCATATGCCATTAAAATAAGCCCAATTTGCACATATGGCATAGATGACAAACCCATGGTTATTGGCATTTGTTTTTCTTGTGATGATATTGATATGCTCCCTTCACATCATTTATCTCATATGCCATGCCATGACCACCTAGCTTCGGATATGCATTGCTTTGGATGTTGTTCATATTCCCCATATGATGTTTCCACTATTGCTCATGAGGAGACCCCCATAGTTTCCTCGTATATTTTAGGAGATTTTGATCCATCCTATACTTTGCATGATTCACATGATTGTGTGCACCATATGCATCCCATGAATAAATATGCTATTGTTGTGCCACACACTTGCTATAATTTGCGTCCCAATCATGTTGAACACAATAACTATCATTGCATGATGGACGACATATTTCTCTACCATGCCTCAAATTTCTTTGAGCGATGTTTATCTTGTGCTAACTCTCACGTTCACAAACACATCATGATGGATCATGTGTACATTTACCACGCACACACTTTCTTTGGTTTGTGTCTCTTTTGTGTAGGTACCCATGCATACTCATCAACCTCGCAATCCCATGAGTTGATGAAACGAGCTCTAGAGAGCAATGATGATTTGGGATCCCGTGGATTGTCCTTACCACCGCTCCCTTCGCGCAAAGACTTCGCGCATTTATTCTACATGGCCCTCACATGGTTATGGGTTATTGTCCATTATGTATCATTTGCCCATATTGCCATGTTCACTTTACATGATATGCTCATTCCTAGGCCTTTACCATGCATTTGTGACCCATGCTTTGCATTATACATGATGATTGATTCTACTACTTGTATGTGTATTCGCAAGCTTGGCGGAGATATTGCTTGTTATTGCCAGGTTCCACTTACACATTCCTATGATGATAGCATGATTTTCTTTTGTGCTTGCGATATGTCATGTGCATTACCTATACCTACTATTTGCTCACATGACATGATTGCCATGATTTCCCCTAGTGTGTTGCATCTTCGCTCCACTAGTTTGCACGATATGATTGATATGCTTGCTTATGTTGCATCACCCATGATTCATACTTGATCATTTCATGCGGTTGATGACAACCATTGCCATGCTTTGCACATGATTGCTATTGCTTCTTGTCATATCTCTCCATATGTTGCCTCTCTCATGCTAGATAATTTTCCATGTATTGAGTGCAACAATGATTTTAGTCTTGCTCGTGAGATTGCCCCATAGCATTCTCACATATATTTGGAGATTTTGACATATTTCTTGTGAAGCATGCTTATCTTCCTTCTTTTCACCATATGCCTAGTGCCATGAGTATAGCTATTGCATCATATTATTCATGCACTTTTGCTTCTAATGGTTATGTGCAAGAGAAGAGAACCATCATGATGGATGATATGTTTATCTACCATGCGCATACATTATTTGTTTTGTTGTGTGCATGTGGAGGATACTTGGACTTCGTGTCGACTTCCACTTCACGTGAGTTGACAATTCAAGTTCTTGAGAGCGAACCACCTTCAACCACAACGAATCTACATCGCACTTGCTTGTACCTCGACATTGTGAAGGATGCACAAGGACATGCTTTTGAGGTGATATCCTTCTCTTTCGAGAAACACAAAACCATGAGCATGGATATTGTGGATCACACTACTTGTGTTGCTTCCACCATGAGACTTATTGGTCATCTTGGAACACTTGATTGCACACATGTTAGAGATAGTGCTTTCATTCATGATTTCCACATTGCTATGCCTCATGACATATATGCCTTGTGTGTTGCATCCAACTTTTTGCCTACTTGCTCATATCACATGTTTGGTTGCACCAATGTCATCACTTCACATATGCCATGTCCCTTTGCTTTTCACGTGCTTGACTTGATTGCCTCACTCATGATGAACAATTGCTCTTTCTATTGTGTTGAGTGCCACTCGATTTTCACTACACCATATGCCCGTTATGCTTGGATTGTCTTGCACTTGCCCCATGTGTTTAGACATCTCATTATATTTGGTGTTGTGAATGATTCCTATGCTTACCATAGACCATTTGTTGAGCGCTTTATGCATGCTTGCTATGACCTTGAGGTAGATGCTTATTCTCTTGTCATACATATTTGCATCACTACCTCACATTTACATGCTTGTTTCCATGATGTCCTTGATTGTGCTCAATTTATATGCTTAAATGCCATGCCACACTTCTTTGTCAAACCTATGCAATGCTTGATGACAACACTTTTGGGTGAATCACCTCTTGAATGCTTGGTTTTGCACTAACGCTCACCACATTTGTTTTTCCAAGTGTTTGTTGTCTTTTCTCCTTTTGAAGGAATTACAAGATGGTGTGACATTGGGGAGTGCCCATTTCGAGCTTCAAGATGAAGAACGCTTGGTGATCGTCCACTTCTACATGACGACATCATCTCTTTCCCATGGTGATTTGGTTTTTGATCCGAGGTCGGATCTTTCCCAAGGGGGAGGGGATGATGCGTAGCATCCTACGGACATCACCATGTCATGAGTCCCATTGCTAAGAGGCACTCCCTACTTCTACTTCAAGCATACTAAGGTGAACTCCATCCTTAATGCGTGTCTTCTTAGTTCCCTCGAGGATGGTATACTACTTGACTGTTCTACCATGTGCCCATATAGGTTTGAGCCCAATGATGAACATGCCATGGAGGAGGTCATCCACAAGCGAGCGCCTACACCATCCATGAGAGAAGCCTGGAAACAGAGAAGGAACCGTCAATTAGAAGGCGAGGTTCCACCTGCACCGACGGGTGTCCACGAGAAGGCGACATGCTGCGAGCCCCTGGATACCCCGTGCGCATGGGCCTTGGACCCTGTGCACACGGGACCCCGTGCCCACGATACAAGCCCGTGCACACGGGCCAAGTCGCCAGCTCTCTGGATACCCCATGCGCACGGGCTCCACTTACCCCGTGCACACGGGGCTGCCTATGTGCAGCTGCGGGCTTTGCCCATGTAATTCCTATTATGCCCCTGCTTACCCCTTCATCCCCTAGGACTATATATACTCCTCCTCCTCCATTTAGACTTAGCTAAGAATAGATCTAGACATTAGAGCTTAGCTCATGTATCTCCCCTTGTGAGTTTCCTCTTGAGGGAGAAGACTCCATTGGAGTTCAACGCCTCCATTGGAGAAGATCCTTAGGGATTCAAGACCTCATCTCCCTTTGGGATTTGGGATGAACTTTACCATGTGCCCATGTCCCTCTTGTTGTTTATGTACCTTTGTGGATCTTGTGTGGATCTGAGTCTAGTGGATGTGTGATTGGACTTGTTCTTGAGTGTTCCACTTGTAATTTCCCCTTTGTGTTCTTCGGGATTTCCCCTCCAATTCGTTAAAGATCTCCATCTAGGGTTCCACCCTACAACAGAGACTGTTGCCAATCGGGACGCAACTTGTTTTTAGCTTTGGCGACTGCGAGCCCTTGGTCGATTCCTCAATGGTGGCGACAAGGTGTGTGACGGGTGGGATATATATTTCCCAGTTGTTAGGATTGAGCCCGATCTGATCATAGACCGAGGATTGGCCGTTGGAGATTCCCGTGGCTCGGATCCGGTCTAGTAGATCATTCAATGATGAAAGATCTGACGGGTCTATGCCCTCCGAATATTCGGGACTGGCCCGTAGCGCGGCCGCTATGGGGATTTTCGGGGTTGTGCCCAGGCGGTGTTCGGTCGGAGTTAGCTTGGTCGAAATGACGGGGTCAGGCTTTAAGGCGGGGCTTCGTGTTACATCATTCTCCGGCGGGTTTACCTCCCCCGAGGCTAAAGCATCAGGATCAGTGAGTTTTTCAAATTGAGCTAAGGTTCTTGATAGGGTGAGGTCTCCCTGGGGGCCGGGGGTGAACTCTAGTCTCCCGAACCTGACCTCCTGGCTGGAGGCAAAGTTTCTAACCTGGCCGAGGCGGCCAGTCGGATCGGCGTGCAGTATGGCACTGCCAAACGCAAAATCATAGCTGGGGACGGAGACGTCCCCGACATGGATGGCGTTGTTGATGAACAGGCGATCCATTAATCCCTTTAGCGATCCAACAGGGGAACTCTCAGTGAAAACACCAATGTCGGTGTCAAGACCGCCGGATCTCGGGTAGGGGGTCCTGAGCTGTGGATCTTGGATCAATGGGGAACAGGGGATGAAGGACACAATGTTTACCTAGGTTTGGGCCTCTCTAAGAGGTAAAACCCTACGTCCTGCTCGATTATATTGAAGTGTATAGGATGGTTACAGAGTCGATCTACCATGAGATCAGATGAACTAAACCCTAGACTAGTAGGATGATGGTTGTTGTTCTAGCCTCTACAGAGTAAACCCTCTGGTTTATATAAGCACCAGGAGTATAGGGTTACACACAATCGGTTACAACAATGGAAATAAAAATGCCGAATCTTCTATCTTGACTTGGAGGACCCACCAAGACACCCAAAGTCTCCTGCCCGGATATGAAGCTGCCTCGTAGTCCGGCCTTCCAGCAGCTGTAGTGCGGCCCACCTACCCGACCCATGAAAGAGGAGGCAGCGGCCCGAGGACCTCCTAATCCAGGTCTCCCTCAGTACCTTCAAGCTCCGCAGAAGATGAGTGCCCTTTGATTGTCCATAGAGTATGCACAATGTGGTATATGATGCGGGGCAAGTACTCGAGGTCATTGACAAAGAAATGAGTGGGATACTCAACATCTGCAGGCAATGGCTTCATCATTGAGAGCATTTGACTCATGTTGGGATCTGGCTTCTGGAAGATGCTTTCCATTTCCTTTTCATAGAGCCGACAACCTGGCTCAGAGAGATCACCAGGAGTGGGTAGGGAAGTGAGCTCGAGAATATCTTGAGCTTTGGCTTCATGATGGACATCGCCTGTCATCCACTCAAGGACCCATGTCTTTGGATCCCTGTTGTAGCCTGATATGTGCAGCGTGGCATAGAATTGGAGCAGCAATTCTTCACTCCAGTGCTCCTTGTCAACAACAAAGGGGAGCAAGCCAACATCCCTGAAGCAATCGAGTGCTTCTTCTAAGCAGGGCAGGCCAGCCATGGCATCACAGCAGAGGCGCTTGCGAGGAAAGATCCTGTCCTGATTGTAAAGGATGCATGAGTAGTAGCTTCGCTGCAACAGGCTCCAGAATCTGTCCGAAGACATCTTTGACCTCTTGTAAGGACTCTTGGCCCTATCAAAGAATGTGTTGTGCTCTCTGAAGTTCAGCACACTGAAGGAACTCACAGTTGTGGCAGCGCTGGCAAGCCTTGGCAATCTGGGCATTGGCTTCTGCATTTGAGGCCTTTGCTCAACATGATATTCATACAGAGGCCCATGTACATCAGGCGGTGTAAGAATAGGCCATCTGACACTGATTAGTTCTCCTTCACGATTGAACGCCCACGCCATTGTATGCGGTATAGGTGTAGCAGCAGCAACATCATGTGGATGGCTGACTGTCTTCAGTGGTGGCATTGGCTTCAAATGTGTATAGTCGCTTCAGGCTGCGGATTGGCTTCAGCCATGATCACATCACTAGCTTCAGTCTCAGTGGCAGCAACAACAGCAGCTCCAATAACAGGGGAGTCAGACAAACGAACTACTGGAATCACAACTTGTTCATCTTCTTGGTTGTCATCGGCTGATGCAGCCGGAATATCTTCAGCCTCTTTGGCTTCAGCCTCTTGAGCTGTATGTGAAGGGATGGCTTTAGGAAACACTTGACGTGCGACTGAGCTGGTGTGTTGCACATCCTCTTCAGGGATACTGGACATGGAGACAGAGGGCCTTGGGCCTCTACGAAGCCTTCGGAATGAGGGCGATGCATGAGGTGATGGCGTGGTCTTCTCCACATCTTCTGGTGTTGCTTGGGGAGTTTCAAGAACTGGTGTTGTGACTTGCGTTGGTGGCGTACGAGGAATAACTTCATGTAGGGGGGAGTTGGGGTGTTGCTCTTCCCAAAACTCATCTCGGGCGATTGGCGTCGTGGGATTGCCAATGCTTATGGGCTCACTGTGCGAAGGCATAGGCAATGATACTGGGTTCTGGGTCAACTAAGGAAGGACTTCATCATGTTCTTTTTCTACATTGTCTTCACGACCAATGTCTTCAGCTGCGTTGGTGTCAATAGCTGGAATCTCGATAGTGACATGGGCCTCTATGGGAGCAGGCTCATGCACAGCCATTCTTCTTTCTCTGTGGGAGGAGGTAGGCAAGGCAACTGATATGGGCTCCACAAGCAGTGGCTCCTGAGGAGCAGATGAAGATGTTAGTGCTTGTGCCCTTCGCGAAGCCTTTGAAGACTTTGTCTTCTGCCTTTTCGGTGAGGAAGGGGCATCAGAAGCTTCATGGTTCTTGCGCTTCTTTGCTTTGGCTTTAGCTTGCTTTGTTTTCTTCCTTTCAGAAGCAACAGACGGTGCAGATGGCCTTGAAGCAGCGAAGCTGGGAGGAAGATAATCTTTGACATGTCTTGGCGAGAAGCCTCAGCCTGGGGTACGACAACCTTCTTCTTCTTCTTCTTGACGAGCTTGGGGTCAATGCCTGGGCGCCCAAGTGCATTTATTTTCAAGGCTTCATTGTCAGCCTGAACACATTTCTCAGCATAGAACTTGAGGCGCTCTTGAGAGCCCTTGGCTTCATCATGACGCTTCTGAAATTTTGCCTTCAGATCAGCCAGCATCAACTTGAAGTTCTGAACATCTGAAACACTGAGCTTTGCCATGTGCTTCTTGAAGACGGCCTTCTTATAGTCAATCTTGTTCTTTTGCTCAATCGCCTTCTGAGCAATAGCAAGTTCTTTGGCAATGCAACCCTGGAAAGTGACACTGATGCCAATGGGCAGCTGCAGATCATCAATAGTGAGAGAGGTGTCTTCAAACCACTCATCAATGAAATTATTCAAGATGTCATCGTCAAACAGAGGTAGGTCCTTGAAGATTTCAGCCTCCTGCTTGCTCTTGATCAGCAGCTCCAGTGCATCATCTGTGAGATCTTCATCACTGGACAGATCTATAATGTCATCATCATTCCGTAGAATGCTTGCTGGTGTAAGGCCTTGCCCTGAGATTTTCTTAGTCTTCGGAGAGGTCCGAGACAAGTCTTCAGACTGCACACTAGATTCAGGAGGTGCAACTTTCAGTGTCTTCACTCTTGAAGCTTTTGGTGCAGAAGCATCTTTGGAAGCCTTTGACTTCTTGACTAGCTTCGGGGATTCCGGAGCTGCAGATGGTTGGGCTCCTTCTTGAGTAGTTTCGGCCTCAGCTCTTTGTTCGGCCAAGTGTGCAAGATATGCAGCAAGATCATCAAAGGGGCCAATCAAATTGGCTTCTGCCTCACGAGAGCCATCTGCCCTGGGTTCTACAGGGCCTGGATTGAAGTCAATCCCATAATCCTTCTTGTTTTGGGCGACAGAGCCCCTCGCAAGCTGATAGTTTGCTTCAAAGAGATCATCATCTCTGCACCACAGTATGCTAGATGGATCTGGGTTGTTTGGCATAGGCCGCCTCACCATGCAAGGATAGAAGCCTTGCTGAATGGCTTCAGCCTTGGTCTTGGGGTGAAGCTTCTTGTAGACAATATCTGCCCATGGTGGCCTCACAACATTCTTGGCAGTGTACTCTGGGGTTACAAAATAGTAATGAAACCATTGTTCTGCCCAGTACCTGCGAATCCATTGTACGCGCGATTTGCGCTCCCCGCATGTTTCTTCAGGATCAGATTTGTACATCTCATATAGATCTGAAGGCACATCCAGTGCAGTGTTCTCACAATGGTGTCTACCCCCTTTCTTAGCTGATTTTCCACCTGACATTGGCTTCACAAGAATGATTGGCTTCGCTTTGCTGGTCAGACAAGAACTAGCTTCAGGAGAGTCAATATGCCACTGTAAGAAGTCTGCAAATGAATTCAGACTATGAGAACCAAGAGACCCGCACACGAAAATGTACCTGTGAAAGAATTAGAGATGTGAGGAAGTAGGAGAGGTCATATGTATTCTCAGAGGATTTTGGAGATAAAATCAGTTTGAAGATATTGACCTGACATTGCGAAGACATTCACTTATTTGGATAAGTTGGTTCCAGATTTGTACGAATCCATGAATAAGTACAAGTGAGGAATCACACTAGGTATGAAGCATAAATGAAGGTACTCGCAAATCAAGAGATGCAAAAGATGAAAGATCCAGGTTTGGAAGTGATAAAACAACTTTTTGAAGATATAGAAAGTTAAACAGATCAAACAAACGGTAAAAAGTGAAGTTTTATTTACCACTCAAGAACACAGAAAGAACTGCAAGACGAGTTGGAGAGGAGGCCGAGCAGTTTGATCTCCCACGCCCTAACTTGGCGGCAGAAGATAGCTACGGTGGCGGCGGGGCGAAGATGACTACGGCCAGCCTGAATACAACGTCGAGGAAGTTGCGGCAGCTAAGCACTTCTTCTCCGGCAATGACGAGGGCTAGCGACGGTGCTAGGTTTGCGAGCGAGACAACGTTGGGAGTAGAGGAATTAATGACCCCGGGGGTGATGTATTTATAAGGAGAGGAGTTGAGCTGTGAATTTATCATGCTGCCCCTTGCGATACATATTTGCGCGACGTGTGGCGTGCATGTGCAGTTTAAACAACTATGCCATGACCCCACCGCATAGTTGGTGTGGCGGGCGATCGTTCCCGCTTCTCTGGATTCCAGCAAAAAGGATAAGGATAATTAAAAGCGTGTTAAATATTTATCTCAAAATCTTCGACTGACAAGGACACAGTGAAGACAATCAACACGTGTCAATACAATGCATATGAAGATTTAGAGAGAGTGGGAGAGATAAGCACATATGGGGTAAGGGTCCGATCACATTCACTTACACTGGTGCAGAGACGTGCTATACAAACAGTTTTTACCCCCTTTCTGCGATGGAGTTTTAAATCGTCGCCTAGTGAGTGTGTGCGATAGGGGGGGTCCTTCCCACACGACCCAGAAACCGTCAGGGATAGGCCCTCTGGTCGCACACGCGGGGCAAAATGAGCTCGTGTGCGATCGGGCGAGGCATCGGAGACAATTATACAGGCCCAATTGTTTCCGTTCGTATGTACATCCCACATAGTGAATCCCAGAAAAACATTTCCGTTCGTATGTATATCACACACAATTTTTATGTGGAAATGTTTGTGCAAGGTGGCCTAACGCAAACAGTTCTCTGGGGGAAGCCATGTGTGATTTTTAATTGATCCAACACGCCTACTTTCTAGAAACCGTGTGAGTTGTATGAGTTCATCGCCCATGGTGTTTTCAGAGAAACCGTTTGCAATAGAAAACCCCAATAAGCACGGTAATTGGCCTATTATTGATAATCCATGTAGTAATCAAATTGACATTTCTTATAAAACACACCATATATTTCATATTCATATAACGGCAACCAGGATTTCATAATCGAATTACATCAGATAGCTTCAGCACTCAGTTACACCATATAGGGATATAGCTAGCTACGCCATTACACAACAGCACCAAGTTTCACATGCAACATCGAAAACCTTTGGAAAGTAGCATCATACACGGTAAATAGATAGATGAATCTCATTTGCTCAACTGTAGAAGCGGAAGGCGAATATTGAGCCTTCAGTGATGTTGAATGTCCTTGCAACTTTAGGCCAGTGGCTATGGATAATTGCCCGCCCAACCTTCGTCCTCTTGAGGAAGACTTCAATATTGTACCATGGGTGTTGAATGAATACCTTCCTCGCCTCTTGACCATGTAGGTGGTTTGAGAGGTAACCATCAGTGAACTACTTTGGAAAGTACTGAAAAAAAGATATGCATAAATCGCTGTATAAATTTTGAAATGCCACAAGGGGAAAAACAAGGTAAAAGAGTTAGTACCATCATATAGTTGACTGATGTCTTCTTCATTGTGCAAACAAAGATCTTGCTGTTATTCATCGCAAGTTTCTTTATCCTAACAATCTTCCTGAGTTTCTTGACTTGACTGATATTCATGGACATCTCATTTCCCCATATGCAAAATGGGTCAAACAGTGGGTCTAAGCCTCTGATAGCAGGACCTACATGTGCAAGACCAAATTGTAAGAAACCTAAATATTAGAATGATTCCTGCAACTGCACAATAATGTGCTATTAGCGAAAGGATCATGCATGAGCAAACCTCGATGGTAAATCACAGTGCCTCCCATTATTTCCCTGCAACACATGTGGTAAATCACAGTGCCTCCCATTGTTTCCCTACAACACATGTAAGGAAGATCTTGATCAGGTAAACTGAGAGTTGCCATACTATCAGTACAATATATTAATGAAAATAAACAAATTGCAGATCCAAGAGATTAACTCGAGACACATGGAAAAGCCAGTTAACCTAACCAAGCATGCTAAACAACTGGGAAATAGAGCAATTATATATGTTTCTCGTGTATTGAGTACAACCAAATTTGATTTATTTCGCACATGCATAACAATAGAAAATTGTACCCACAACAAATGAAAATCAAATTGCAGAATTGAACCAAACAATTAACTGGACAGCAGAACAAATGAGACAAAATAGTTAACTGAGCACGAAATTGCAAAATAGAACATATACTAGAAGATAAGACAGTTAACGAAAAAAAGAATGCTTGAGAACTACTATGAAATGTAGCAATTGTTGGACCAAACTGTTAACTGAACATTACATTTCAGAATATCAGATTGCATATTAACATTACAGAGTACAAATCACTAGAAGGCACTGGCGGTGGCCTCGAGAAAACATCATGAACTATATTTTAAAGTAGACAACTATGTGGCGGTGTCGACGGTGGCCTCGAAGACGAGGTGCTCCTCCAAGATCTGGCGGTCGACACGCATGGCAGCCATCGCGACCTCATCCACACGTGTGGCTGCGATTTGCTTCTCAGCTGCCAGATGCTACTGAGTTGCACGCTATACTGCGTGCAAAATGGCTATGGGTGGCGCTTAATTGGAGGATGGGGTAGTGATTTGGGCGGAAGGTGTCGCGCTGTCGGTCGGGGCATGTGGGATGGGGAAGGAGGATGGTGTGGGTGGGGTGTGGATTATCTGACCATATCGATGAGGCCACGCAGCAAGAAGAAGGGTCGCCGGCGAGGAGGCAGCGCTGCTAGTAAGCAGCAGTGAAGGTTTGAACTTGGAAAGCAAGGAGGAATAGTGGAAATGTGGCTTTTGGTGGGGGGCGGGGAGATAGATATTTCCATGGTGGCAGAATTTTTTTCGCTCGGTGCCGCGAGAAACTGGCGCGCAAGTGTGGTTCAAGCGCGGGCGGTGGACTGTAGACGACGAAGCTTCCTGCATAAGCCAGATAAGATGGTGCGCCAAGATATTTTATATCGCATCCCACACAATTCTTGCTAGTAAACTATTTGTGGTATACCTGATTTTTCATTCTGTTTTGAAAGACAAAATGGTGTTACGGAGGGAAAAGATGGTGTTTGAATTGCTAGAATATTTATCTGCAGTGAACATGCAACTATATGAGTGTCGTGTTAAAATTTGGAATTATTCCGGCTTCGTTTGGCCTTTTTTATGCATTATTTGAGTTTCTAGGCATTTAATGTGCATAATTCAAATTTGAACTGCAAGCACATGCTCTAGTGCACCAAAGTTTGTTGAAAAATCACATGTGTGTCTTTGGGTGAATTTATAGGTCCCATGTAAGAAATGGGAATGAAATTCAAACATCTGTGCGTCGTGGGTTGGCCGGAAACATTGAGAAACTTGGTTTTTAAATTCCTGTAAATCCAAAAGTTGCCTGAAAATCATGAAACTTGGCATGGTGTCATGTCATGGCACCAACATGCTGTGGTGAAATTTTTGACTGAATTGGGACAAGTTTTGGTATAAGCTTCTTGCAAACCGGAGCTTCTCTCAAGAAGGCTCATGGTTCCGAGAGGGAAACATGTCACCTTTGTGTGCAAAACGACATACGTTGCCCCCTCCCTCTTGACTTTTTACAAAGCCAACGTAGAACTATATGAGTGTCGTGTTAAAATTTGGAATTATACCGGGTTGGTTTGGCCTTTTTTATACATTAATTGAGTTTCTGGGCATTTAATGTGCACAATTCAAATTTGAACTACAAGCACATGCTCCAGTGCACCAAAGTTGGTTGAAAAATCACATGTGTGTCCTTGGGTGAATTTCTAGGTCCCATGCAAGAAATGCGAATGAAATTCAAACATCTAGGCGTCGTGGCTCAACCGGTAACATTGAGAAACTTGATTTTTAAATTCCTGTAAATCCAAAACACGCATGAAAATCATGAAACTTGGCATGGTGTCATGTCATTGCACCAACATGCTGTGGTAAAATTTCTGGCCGAATTGGGACAAGTTTTGGTACAAGCTTCTGATACGTCTCCAACGTATCTATAATTTATGAAGTATTCATGCCATGTTTACAACAATTTTATATGATTTTGGTATGATTTGATTAGAACTATCCCGGACTGACGCTGTTTTCAGCAGAATTACCGTGGTGTCGTTTTTTGTGCAGAAATAAAAGTTCTCGGAATGGGCTGAAAATTTACAGTGATTTTTTATGGACCAAAAGAGACCCCCGAGGCATCGGAGTTGGGCCAGAAGAGTCCCGAGGCGACGGCAAGGTAGGGGGCGCGCCCTAACCCGCCCCCTCCACTGGGAGGGTGCTCCGACCTTGCCGCTGCCTCGTGGACCCCCTTGATGTGAGACCGACGCCAAAAATTCCTATAAATACCAAAACCCCGAGAAAGAAACTTAGATCAGAAGTTCCGCCGCCGGAAGCCTCTGTAGCCCCGAAAAACCAATCTAGGCCCTCTCTAGCACCCTGCCGGAGGGGGCCATCATCACCGGAGGCCACGGAGGAGGATCTCGGAGGGGGCCATCATCACCATGGAGGCCAAGGACCAGAGGGAGAACCTCTCCCCATCTAGGGGGAGACCATGGTGGAGGAAGCACAAGGGGGAGACTCTCTCCCCCTCTCTCTCGGTGGCGCCGGAGTGCCACCGGGGGAACCATCGCCGCGGTGATCGTCTTCATCAACATCACCATCTTCATCACCTTCCTCATCTCTTTTAAGAGGTCCACTCTCTCGCACCCCGCTGTAATCCCCTACTTGAACATGGTGCTTTATGCCACATATTATGATCCAATGATGTGTTGCCATCCTATGATGTTTTGAGTAGATTTCTTTTGTCTTTTGGGTTGATTGATGATCTAGACTGGTTTGAGTTGTATGTTTTATTTTGGTGTTGTCCTATGGTACCTTCCGTGCCGCGCACACCTGAAGGATTCCCGCTGTAGGATGTTGCAATACATTCATGATTCGCTTATAGTGGGTTGCTAGAGTGACAGAAGCTTAAACCCGAGTAAGTGGGTTGTTGCGTATGGGATAAAGGGTACTTGATACTTTAATGCTATGGTTGGGTTTTACCTTAATGATCTTTAGTAGTTGCGGATGCTTGCTAGAGTTCCAATCATAAGTGCATATGATCCAAGTAGAGAAAGTATGTTAGCTTATGCCTCTCCCTCATATGAAATTGCAATAACGACTACCGATCTTGTTAGCAATTGCCTAGGACAATTCCGCACACCGATCCATCATTATTCCACACTCATTATTTATAATATATAGTAATATATATTCTAACTTTATGTTAACAACACCTATTTTTATATTTTAGTTCTCCGATATCATGCAAAGTTATCCTCTTCATACCCACAACGTAGTTTTATTTCTCGTTTCTAGATGAAAGCAAACGCTCGGTGTACGTAGAGTTGTATCGGTGGCAGATAGGACTTGAGAGAATATTGATCTTACCTTTAGCTACTTGTGGGTTCGACACTCCATACTTATCACTTCCACCTTTGGAAATTGCTACGATGATTCCTTGCACTTGGGGATTATCAAGCTCTTTTCTGGCGCCGTTGCCGGGGAGCAATACCGTGGGGTTGATATTCTCGTGTGTGCTTGTTTGCTTTCTTCACTAAGTAGATTTTGTTTTCCCTTTTGTTTTTGTTTTCTTTAGTTGTGGGTGCAACAAACAAAAAAATTTAAAATAATGAAAATACAAAAAAAAATACTTGCCTCTTATGCCTAAACACTTTTTCAAAAAGAGAAGTGACTGGAAGGTTATGCATTGGAGAAGTGAGGGTCGCCTTGAACACTTGTGTTCATGCTCATGGAAACAATGTAGAAGTTTTCATGGAAGTTTCTCAAAAATAATTATCCCCTTGTATATACCCATTGTATTATAAAAATAATGTGCCAAGGTTTGGCTTTATGATGATTAGATTGCTTGTTTGCTATGTGCGGTGCAAAAACAGAAACTTTGGCTGTGGTGCATGATTTTACAATTTTTTACTGGAACATCAAAAGTTTCTGAAATTTTTACACAGTACTGCTATGAAAATATTTTATTTTTTCCTATTTTTTTAGAATTTTTGGAGTTACATAAGTATACGAAGTTTCCAGATTGCTACAGACTGTCCTGTTTTTGACAGATTCTGTTTTCTATGTGTTGTTCACTTATTTTGATGAATCTATGGGTAGTATCGGGGGGTATGAACCATGGTGAAGTTGGAATACAGTATATATAATGCTAATATTAAATTGGAATGAGTTTACAATAGTACCTAGAGCTACTGATTTGCTTTATTATACTAACGGATCTCACAAGGTTTTTTGTTAAGTTTTGTGTGGATGAAGTGTTCGAAGATCAAGGAGTTATCGATATGAGAAGAATAAGGAGAGGCAATAGTTCAAGCTTGGGGATGCCCAAGGCACCCCAATTAAATATTTCAAGGATACTCAAGCATCTAAGCTTGGGGATGCCCCGGTTGGCATCCCATCTTTCTTCTTTAACAATTATCGGTATAACTCGGTTTTTGTTTTGTTCACATGATATGCGTCTTTTGTATTTTTCTTTTCCTTTATGCACCATGCTAGTATGAGTTAGTCCTTCATTGATTTATAGAATGCTTCATGTGCTTCACTTAAATCTTTTGAGTATGGCTTTATAGAATGCTCTTTGTGCTTCACTTAAATCTTTTGAGTATGGCTTTATAGAATGCTTCGTGTGCTTCACATATATATTTTGAGCTTGGATATTGGTCAATATATATTAATTGTAGAATGCTCTATGAACTTCACTTATATATTTTAGAGTATGAATAATATTATCATCGGAATTGGGCTTGGAAGAGTATCATTAAAATATCATGCCTAGCTAAAAAGGCATTAAAGAAAAGTGCTTGTTAGGAGACAACCCAATATTTACCCATACTGTTTTTGTGTGTTCTCATGATTATGCTACTGTAGTAATCATGTTTTATAGCTTTTGTTTCAATAAAGTGCCAAGTAAATCCTTTGGGATAGTGTGGTTGATAGTTGATTTGATTCTGTGCAAAAACAGAAACTTTTGCGTCCAGTAACAGAATTGTTAAAATTCACTGGAACGTGGAAAAACACTGAATTATTTTACAGAGGATTGATATACAAATTTTCTATGTTGTCCTAACTTTTCAGAATTTGTAGAGTTACAGAAGTATGAGAACAATTCAGATCTTCGCAGACTGTTCTGTTTTTTATAGATTCTGTTTTCAATGCATAGGTTGCTTGTTTTAGTGTTTCCATAGCTTATATTAAGTGATATAAATTGTGGAAATGATAGAGTACACCAGGCATTATGTGGAAACAATTATGAATCTTGTCTTGACAGTACCCAAGTGAATGATTTGTTTTATTATACTAACGGAGCTCATGAGTTTTCTGTTGAGTTTCGTGTGATTGAAGTTTTCAAGTTTTGGGTGAGGTGTCGATATGATGAGAATAAGGAGTGGAAAGACCCTAAGCTTGGGGATGCCCAAGGCACCCCAAGGTAATATTCAAGGAAGACTCAAGCGCCTAAGCTTGGGGATGCCCCGGAAGGCATCCCCTCTTTCGTCTTCAACACTATCGGTATACCTTACTTGGAGCTATATTTTTATTCGTCACATGATATGTGTTTTGCTTGGAGTGTATTTTCATTTTTCTAGCTGTTTGAATAAAATCATTGGATCTGAAATCTTGAATGGGAGATAGTCCTCACATGGCTAATTAACTATTGGGCTACTCGTTGATCTTCACTTATATCTTTTGGAGCAGTTTTGTCATTTACTCTCGTGCTTCACTTATATCCTATGAGTAAATGGTTGAATGAATTGAATATCATAAATCTGAAATTATATATGTTGCATATGCTTATCCCATGGGATTAATGACTTCACATATAAGAAGTATTGGTGGTAAAATTTATTGAAAGTTAGCAAACACCGCATTGGTCACTTGAACAATTCATGAAAGAATATTGAAGGAAGAGAGATTTCACATATAAATATACTATCTTGGACATCTTCTATGATTGTGAGCCCCATTAATTATTTTCAAACTTGAGCAAATTAGTTGAAGTTGGACAAGGAAGACAACGTAATGAGTTATGTTTGGGTATATTTGCATAGAAGTTATATTGTTATGGATCCTCCAACATGTGGTGCTTGCTTAGGATCTTTTGCTAGCCAAAATTTTGTACTAAGTGGAGATACTACTTGTGCATCCAAAACCCTTAAACCCCATTTCATGCCATGAGTGTCCACCATATCTACCTATGGATTGAATAAGATCCTTCAAGTAAGTTGTCATCGGTGCAAAAAGGAATAAAAATTGCTCCTAAATATGTATGATCTTTTATTGTAAGGGAAAATAAGCGTTGTACGAACTTGTGATGGTAAATAAATAAAAGCGACGGACTGCATAATAAAGGTTGCTATCACAAAGGGCAATACAACATGACGTTCCTTTGCATTAAGGGTTTGTACATCCAAAATTAAAAAGCGCATGACAACCTCTGCTTCCCTCTGCGAAGGGCCTATCTTTTACTTTCATGTATTTACTTTTATGCAAGAGTCAATAGTATTCCTTCTTATTTCAACCTCAATTATTCTTTAGTTGGCAAGCATCTTGTGGTGGAGAAAGATCCAAGCATATATGGCCATTCAAATATATTTGATCATGAATTATTATTGTTGACAATTATCTATATGGTAAATAAGTTGGGAGGCGAAACATTAAGCCCCTATCTTTCTCTGTGTTCGACGGATGCTATTTTTTCTAAAAATATGCTTTGAGTGTTAGCAATCATGAATTTGCTAAATCAAATCTCTTACATAGACCCTTCCTGAAAATAAGATGAATTGCAATTGTTTGGTGACCGAGAACATAGTTTGTTAGTTTTCAAGAAACTTTATGGTCTATACTTTAACATGTGAATAGCTTGCTACTTGATCGTGAGAAGTTTTATGAGATGAGCTACTATTTATGATAAAGAATAATGCTAGAAAAAAGTGTTTGGAACTATCATTGATCAAATTTATGCACTATGCTAGCATTCACAATTCATAAATTATTTCTTTTATCATTTACCTACTCGAGGACGAGCATGAATTAAGCTTGGGGATGCTGATACATCTCCAACGTATCTATAATTTATGAAGTATTCATGCCATGTTTAAAACAATTTTATATGATTTTGGTATGATTTGATTAGAACTATCCCGGACTGATGCTGTTTTCAGCACAATTACCGTGGTGTCGTTTTTTGTGCAAAAATAAAAGTTCTCGGAATGGGCTAAAAATTTACGGTGATTTTTTATGGACCAAAAGAGACCCCCGAGGCATCGGAGTTGGGCCAGAAGAGTCCCGAGGCGACTGCAAGGTAGGGGGCGCGCCCTACCCCCCCCCCCCCCCCCCGGAGGGTGCTCCGGCCTTATCGCTGCCTCGTGGACCCCTTGACGTGAGACCGACGCCAAAAAATCCTATAAATACCAAAACCCCGAGAAAGAAACCTAGATCAGAAGTTCCACCACCGCAAGCCTTTGTAGCCATGAAAAACCAATCTAGGCCCTCTCCGGCAGCCTGCCGGAGGGGGCCATCATCACCGGAGGCCATGGAGGAGGATCCCGGAGGGGGCCATCATCACCATGGAGGCCAAGGACCAGAGGGAGAACCTCTCCCCATGTAGGGGCGAGGCCATGGAGGAGGAAGCACAAGGGGGAGACTCTCTCCCCCTCTCTCTCGGTGGCGCCGGAGTGCCACCGGGGGAACCATCGCCGCGGTGATCGTCTTCATCAACATCACCATCTTCATCACCTTCCACATCTATTTTAAGCGGTCCACTCTCCCGCACCCCGCTGTAATCCCCTACTTGAACTTGGTGCTTTATGCCACATATTATGATCCAATGATGTGTTGCCATCCTATGATGTTTTGAGTAGATTTCTTTTGTCTTTTGGGTTGATTGATGATCTAGATTGGTTTGAGTTGTATGTTTTATTTTGGTGCTGTCCTATGGTGCCTTCCGTGCCGCGCACACATGAAGGATTCCCGCTGTAGGGTGTTGCAATATATTCATGATTCGCTTATAGTGGGTTGCTAGAGTGACAGAAGCTTAAACCCGAGTAAGTGGGTTGTTGCGTATGGGATAAAGGGTACTTGATACTTTAATGCTATGGTTGGGTTTTACCTTAATGATCTTTAGTAGTTGCGGATGCTTGCTAGAGTTCCAATCATAAGTGCATATGATCCAACTAGAGAAAGTATGTTAGCTTATGCCTCTCCCTCATATGAAATTGCAATAACGACTACCGATCTTGTTAACAATTGCCTAGGACAATTCCGCACACCGATCCATCATTATTCCACACTCGTTATTTATAATATATAGTAATATATATTCTAACTTAATGTTAACAACACCTATTTTTATATTTTAGTTCTCCGATATCATGCAAAGTTATCCTCTTCATACCCACAACGTAGTTTTATTTCTCGTTTCTAGATGAAAGCAAACGCTCGGTGTACGTAGAGTTGTATCGGTGGCAGATAGGACTTGAGAGAATATTGATCTTACCTTTAGCTCCCTGTGGGTTCGACACTCCATACTTATCACTTCCACCTTTGGAAATTGCTACGATGATTCCTTGCACTTGGGGATTATCAGCTTCTTGCAAACCGAAGCTTCTCTCAAGAAGGCTCGTGGTTCCGAGAGGGAATGTGTCACCTTTTTATGCGAAACGACTTACGCTGCCCCCCCTCTTGATTTTTTTATAGATCCAACATAGAACTATATGAGTGTTGTGTTAAAATTTGGAATTATTCCGGGTTTGTTTAGCCTTTTTTATACATTAATTGAGTTTCTGGCATTTAATTTGGATAATTCAAATTTGAACTACAAGCACATGCTCCAGTGCACCAAAGTTGGTTGAAAAAACACATGTGTGTCCTTGGGTGAGCTTCTAGGTCCCATGCAAGAAATGGGAATGAAATTCATACATCTGGGTGTCGTGGCTCGGTCGGAAACATTGAGAAACTTGGTTTTTAAATTCCTGTAAATCCAAAACACGCATGAAAATCATGAAACTTGGCATGGTGTCATGACATGGCACCAACATGCTATTGTTAATTTTTTGGTCGAATTGGGACAAGTTTTGGTATAAGATTCTTGCAAACCGGAGCTTCTCTCAAGAAGGCTCGTGGTTCCAAGAGGGAACATGTCACCTTCGTGTGCGAAACGACATACGCTGCCTTTTCCCGCCTTGATTTTTTTTACAGAGGCAACATAGACCAATAGGAGTTTCGTGCTAAATTTTGGAATTATTCCGGGTTCGTTTGGCATTTTTATACATTAATAGAGTTTCTGGGCATTTAATGCGCATAATTCAAATTTGAACTACAAGCACATGCTCCGGTGCGGCAAAGTGGTTAAAAAATCATTTATGTGTACTTGGGTGAATTTCTAGGTCCCATGCAAGAAATGGGAATGGAATTCAAACATCTGGGCGTCGTGGCTCGGCCAGAAACATCGATGTCGGTGTTAAATCCGGCATATCTCGTAGTAGGGGCCCTAAGCTAGGCGTCTTGGAGCGATGGTAACATGGACACAGGATTTTACCCAGGTTCGGGCTCTCTCGAAGAGATAATACCCGACGTCCTGCTTTTGATTGTATTCATATGGGGGATAGTACAGAGTACATGTATCTACCACGAGATTGTTCTAATGAATGTCAGTTGATCTATTGACTAGCTTGGCATCGGTTTATATAATACATTGGAGGCCTAGGGTTTAGAGGAGTCCTCGTCTTGTGCGCCAAGTCTTGTGGAAACCTCCTTGTATGCGGCATGGGCTGCCCGAAGTGGCCCATGAGTGAACCGCCATGGGGGTCCTCGGCCCGATCCAGCCCGTCGGGAGACGATGTGGTGAGAACCCCCTATTCCAGGACACCGTCAGTAGCCCCCTGAACCAGTCTTCAAGTTGGGGACGCTCCTCGATTCTTTTGAACTGTTCTTCATCTTCGGTCGTCGGTCTTGAAAACTGGTTCAACAAATCTTCTCATCTTCGATCTTGAGGATCGCCGAAGTGAATCTGAAGAGTTTACACATCGGGTATCTGAGGAGCCCCTTTAAGTTTTCGGCCTTTATCAATGCCTTGTTATTTTTACGCCACACCTCGGGTTTGAAGTGTTTCCCGTGCGGCTATGTCCTCTCACGTCCGAGCTCCAACGTCGGACTCTATCCAAGCTCCAACATCGAACTACATTCGAGGTGTCTTTTTGCAGCCGAGCTCCAATGTCGGACTGCATCTGAGGTGTCATAAATCACCTTGGCTCGAAAAAAAGTTGAAGGAGTTTAGCCGAGCTTAATGCTGGAAATGCCCTCTATGGAGCCAACCATTTGTATCCGAGTTTTGCCGGACTGTATCGAAGCTCCAACGCCGGACTGTATCCAAGCTCCAATGCCGGATAAGTCCCAGATGGTACCTATTGGTGTCCGAAGACGCGTTTGCTCATAGTTCGGTCAAGCTGAACACTTAGCACTTTGAATTTTCTGCATTGAATAGGCAATGCAGTAGCCCCCAAGCCACTGGTCGGGTGGCAACACCAGATCAGGGGATCGATGTGCCCCTTTAATATTTGTAAATGATAAGCCCAGTAGCCCCCGAGCCTTAATGTGGGCACGGGTGGCCGAATTAAGGAACGATATCCGGAGTAAAATCACAAATTATGTGTAATGATTCTATGTATCCAAGTACTCTACATCATTAATGCTCAGATCCGCATTATACAAAACTCTATTGACCGACAATCGGCTTCAACCTCCTCGGCCAGTAGGCGAGGAGTGTTTGTCCTACTTTATAAAGCCTTTATAAGGGCAAAGATTTACGGCAAACAAGGCAATCCGGCCATATGGTTTTATAAACAAAGGTACATGAAGAGATATGTTATATTAATTTTTAACATAAGAAACATCTTCTGGGAAAAATATTTCCTTTATAGGTTCCTTTTCCCAGGCTATCATGTTGACCATGATCAAGAAACCTCAGCTCCGATCAATGCGGGAGAAAAATATTGAGGATTTAGTTTGGGGAAAGTTCCCGAACTATGTGGTCTTTAGCGAACCTAAATTTTCACTTCCATCGTTGCCGACCAATTATATCCTTTAAAATGGCTAGCTTTCAGCCTCACCCAGTCTGAGGTACTAACTCGAATGACCCAGTAGTAACAATCACAAAGGTGCTCCCTTTACCGCCTAGCCGAACGATCGGGAACGTAGGGGTAAGCACAGGAGCCAGGCAACCCAGCTTGGCCAAAATCCTAAGTCAAATTGATACATATTTTATGGCTTTATAATGATAATTACAGAAGGCGGCACTTGTATAATGAATACAAATGCTGATGATTTATGTTTATTTTAACTCCGTTGCGACCGTTTATCATTTGAAGGTGGCCCATCGTCGGCTTCTACCCCTTTGTAGATGCTATGCAGGGTGTTTTCACAGTAACAAGACAACCCTTAGCTGATGCCTCGGTGCCCGGTGGCGGTTGTGTTAGCGGAAACAAGGCAATCAAATATGCGGGCTTTATAACTTTCACTTAGTCATAGGAGCTTAAAGTTGGAAGGCCAGTTACTAGCCCCCGGTTAGTGTTTGGCGTCAGCTGAGGTCAAGCCGTTAACACTTAGGCCAATGTTATGAATGGCCCGTCATTTAACACGGGGTGACCTCCATCGATCTTATAGTTTAACACAGTCATTGGATCGCTGACCAGTTTACGCTTATTGTGACAGTGAGTTTTCGGCTTTCTCCATTGAGGCGCTTAACCATGCGAGCTGGAAGCACAATCGCAGTGGTTCTCCCTTTGCACACCTAGCCGAGCAAAGCGGAATGTAGGAGGCAAGCAAAGGAGCCGAGCAACCCAACTATTGACCGAAGACACAATTCGAAATTGATGCATATAAAGCAATATCCGAGAACGTTTTGCCAGGGACTCCTCGGAGTACCTTGGCTTTTGGTGGGTTCGGCTCTAGTTGCAGCCCCCCGTTAATATTGCCGATGCTTTAAAGGCGTCTGGCATTGCACTGCTCGGGAACTAGTCCAGATGTGGCGTGTGTTTTGTCAATGCCAAGGTGTAGTTCGGCGGGAAAGATGCCGAGCTGTGGGTTAGAAAAGATCTCCCGAGATGAACTATTATGCAGGGCACCTCGTTCATGAGGATGTCCCGCTTCCTGAAAGAAAAACATACAAATAGCTTAAAAGTGCCATAAGCTCGAAAAGCCAAAAAACTTATGTAAAAACTTGACGTCCGAACTAAATCGAGTGTTTGGTGCCAATCCGAAAAATTGGTCTTAAATATTTTTTTTCCTTTCATCGTGCCTTAACATGACACATCCGATCTCTAAACTTTAAGTAGGTCAGCCTTCGGCTTTCACCTCCATATCCTGAAGGCAGAGTGCTTCTCAGAGGCCAATTTAGTGACCGAAAATCAAGCGGCTTTAGAGAGAAAACAGGCTATCCGACTATTGTCTCGAGTTAAAAAAGGAGTGTTTAGAAAAAGACTTTGCAATGACTTAGGAAAAAAATATAAAATGGCTTATATAAATTTAAAAGCCCCCAGCTAACTTGGGTAAAAGAAGTATTTTGACAAACAACATTTTTGAGAAACTAAGGTTTTAATAAACAAGTTTTTTATTAACACAAATATAATGTTTGGTCGAACCGAACAAAAATTAAGAATTGAAAAGGTTGAGCATGAAAGCGGCTTAGCTGGTTAATGTGCTCGGTGTAGATGACGAGGTCTGGGCTTGTAGCGGGACGAAGACGTAATCCTCAGCCTGGCCGAGGTCTCAGCCCCCAAGTCCGAGGTGGCCGAGCGAGGAGCTCGGCTTGACGAAGTGGTGACGTAGCACGGTGGATGCGGCGAGGCGAAGCCCCCGGTCCAGCTAACGTGACGAAGCTGGTAAATGATGCAGGATGAGCTTGCGGTGGGTCGAGATCACGATGTGCCCGAGCAAAGAGCTCGGCTTGATGAAGTGACGACATAGAGTGGTCCACGTGGCAAAGCGAAGCCCCTGGTCCCGCCGAGGAGACGCGCAAAGGTAACAAAGCAGCTCGGCAGGGGCGGGACGTCGATACCGACATGCCGAGGTGACCGCATGACACCGCCGAAGTTGATTACCTACACATATGAAATAGTGCAAGCCAAAAGTAATAACAAATAATAATGATATTTTCAAAAAAAATCCTCCACTTAATTAATTTAAGTAAGTAAATAATTAAAGAAATATGGCCTGGATGCCGAGGTCGGCTCGGCGAAGTAACATCATGTAGATGCCAATGCAGGTCCAAATATGTGGGGCAATTACGCCGGCACAACGCAATCCAAACTTGTTCTGGGAACGTGCCGACGCGGCTTGATGGCGGCCTAAAAACATCAGCATCCCTGAGGCAACAATGTCGGCCTGCGCACACAAACAGTGCAAATCCGAAGTAAAGGATTTCTTGATGTATGAAATTGTACAAAACAAATAAATGAAAAAATTGCACCTGAACCCGAATAATCATAGGAGCAAAAAACTGCACCAAAGTGCTCTAGAGCATTCACGTGAAAGGTAGCTAGATTAGATTAATTGCTTCACGGTTAAGACTTAGACAGAAAATATTAAAAAACAAGAGTCGTCTAGTTGCTGGACTTTAAAAAGAAAAGGACAGGGAATCTTCCTAGACTCATGCCGCAAAGCTGAATTCATGTCAGCGGTGCGCTGCTCCGTAGTACTAGCCCTGCGCGCCACCTCGACTGGATCGCTACTGTTCGGATGTCAAACTTATTTATCGCTGTTGTTTGGATTGCAACTTATTTTTTGTTCACCTATGCGGCGAGTTCGCCTGCTCGGCTGCTTATTTGCATCCGTGCGCTTCTCCAGGATTTACCACGGCACGCGAGGTTACTCGTCCTTGGGTTCTCTGAGGTCGATTTATTTGTTGTGGTGACCACGCGACATAGTCTGAATTCATCTGGCAGGCCGGGCTACGGACGTGGTGTCCGCCGGACTATGGACTAAGCCGGCTGGCCAGAAACTGTACGGACCACCACATTGATGCGCTCAGCGGACCGAATTGTAACTGGTATAGAAATCTGCACAGAAAAATTCATGCAAACCAGCAGAAACATATCCTGTGTGTATTTAACATATACTGAGAGGTAATTAGAAAAACAAAACCTGATGTTCTTTGCTCGGACGACGAGGCATTAAAATCCGAGGTAAAAAGCCAGAACAAGTGCTGCCTTATACGAAGACCAATCAATCCTCCAAAAGACGTGATAACCAATTCGTATTTTTGGATGGAGTCCTATACGTGAACTCCCAATGGATTTGTACTAGTAGTTCAAAGCGTTTTGGTTCTGCACATGCCTCGGCGTCGCTCCGTCTCTTGCGAGGCTGATTTGACCTTAATAATAAAATAAAAGGAAAAGGAGAGGAGAGGATCATCCGTATGCATGCACTGCCGAAGGAGGGCAGCTTTGGCCCCTCATGGCCGCTTGGGACCCGGGATCACACCAGGCCGACGCTCGGCCGACGAAGACGCTTTTTTCCTTGGTCGTGCCGATCTCTTGACGCTTAGCGGCTGCCCGGCGCATAAATCTGTTGATCTGATCTAAGATCAAAGTCGATTCTGGACGAGCTTGTGAAATAAAATTGCGATCCAACAAAAATAAATCTCAAAGAAATCAATTCGTGTGGAATAAATCTAACTGAAAAAATAGCACCTGATCATCCCATCGATCCGCGGCGATCACCCAGCAGGCTCTCAATGAAAGCACCAATGTCGTCTCCTGACAGGCTGGATCGGGCCGAGGACCCCCATGGCGGGTCACTCATGGGCCACTTCGGGCAGCCCATGCCACATACAAGGAGGTTTCCACAAGACTTGGCGCACAAGACGAGGGCTCCTCTAAACCCTTGGCCTCCAGTGTATTATATAAACCGAGGCCAGGCTAGTCAATAGATCAACTGATATAGGACAATCTCGTGGTAGATACATGTACTCTGTACTATCCCCCATATGAATATAATCAAAAGCGGGACGTAGGGTATTATCTCTTCGAGAGAGCCCGAACCTAGGTAAAATCATGTGTCCGTGTTACCATCGTTCCAAGACGCCTAGCTTAGGACCCCTACTACGAGATATGCCGGATTTAACATTGACAATCGAGAAACTTGGTTTTTAAATTCCTGTAAATCCAAAACTCACCTGAAAATTATGAAACTTGGCATGGTGTCATGACATGACACCAACATGCTGTGGTAATTTTTTTGTCCGATTTGCGAAGGACCAACAAAGTCATTTTGGAAGAAGTGTTCTCATGTTACAATCAGAACCACAAGTATTATTGAAATCGTGGGCGTTCTACTTACCATTTACGTGCCGCCGTCCCCTTTTTTTGTTGGCTAGGAGGCGTCGTGCGGGGTAGCTATTTGAGTACGGGAGGTGTGCGATCAGACCCCTGCGTGTGCTTATCGGGAGGAGAGCCCTTTGACCTCCATCCGCCGCCCACCTCTCTCCCAACGTCTCCATTAATGGCGCCCGAGCCCCTGTTTTATGGCATGACTATGTCTCACTCGACTGAGATTTAAGAAGAAAAAACAAAATCTGGAAAGAAAATTTTGCATGGATATTGGTGTAAGATCTGAGGGACATATATAGCATCGACTGTGACTTATAGCAAGACTGGTATGAATATATAAGGACGATGACAGTGGATAATAATTGTCTTACATATTTAGGAAGATAATTAAAAATGCCACATGCAGCAACGCCCAAAATACACAAGGGCAAAAGAAGAAGGAAGACACAGACAATGATCTAGCTCGCTGATCTCTACTTTCTTGATGTGTTGCTATAGGCCGCGGAAACTAGTTCTCGCGGCTAGCAGCGATGAACTCTTTCGTGTCCTCAATACGCTGCTTGAGAGCATCCACGGATTCCTCCATCAGCCTTTCGCGCTCGATGTGGAGCATGGCATTCTCGCCCATAAGTTTCTTGACGATGACGCCCGTCCTCTTCAACAAGGCAGTGGTCTTCTCGTGTTGCTTCGTCCTTCCAGCGATCTTCGCCCTCAGCAGGTCGCGCTCGGTGCGGAGATTCTCCTTGTCCTCTCCTAGTCCTCGGATGACGCCGTTAGCATTTTCAAACGAGGCATTCATCTCATCCTACAGCTTCATCCAGCCGGAGATCCGATCCATCAGGTCATCGAGCATAGCACGCACGTGCCTGTGGGAGTCCTTGTCTGCCCGCGAGACATTTTCCCAGGCTGCCGCGGCGCGGGAGGACCTCTCTGCTCTATTTGCGGTGTGGGGGGATATCTCTGCTGCTTCCATGGCGCAGACGGATAAGTCTGCTGCATCAACGGTGCGATGGGACCTCTGTGCTACTTCGGCGGCGTGACGGGACCTCTGTGCTGCTACGGTGGCGCGGCGGGACATGTCGGCTGCTTTCGTGGCAAGGCGGGACATGTCTCATGCTTCTGCTTCCATGCTCGCCTCTCCCTAGTAGTAATCTCTCGACCCAGAACTCATGCGGGCCATGGCGGACGCAAGGGAACGACGATGAAAGACTTCTTTGTTTTTGTGGATGAGGAGTTGAGGAGGAATGTGCAGTCATCCTGGAGTAGGTAGTATTTATAATCGAGTACTAATACACTCCTAAGTGGGAAAACATTTAGGTTTTGATCAGTATGAACAGGTTTGCAATTAAATAGCGTGGTAGTAATTTGGAATCTGACAGAGCACATGCTCAAAATTTATTGACGGTTCTAGTTTCGAAGTGCGGCACTATTCCTGGATGGCGTAACATGGGCACGCGTTCTCGGCCGCGTACGTGGCGTTTGCACCATAGGGTGCACCACAATAGGCGATGTCAGCACACATCTTGTTCCATCAACCGTGCGCGCTCGTTATTACCATTGCGCATGCTTCTTTTAATTAGAGTGTGTGCCCGTCTAGCACATACACCTTGATCTGTCTAACTATTTCTGTTTGTTGTGGCTAATTGCAAATAGTTCATCCGTGTGAAGTGTATGCCGTCAATCGCAGACACCTTGATCTGGCTGACTGTTTCTGTTGTGTTGCCTAATCGCATACAGTTCATCCGAGTGAACTGTATGTCGTCAATCGCACACACACCTTGATCTACCCGATCGTTTCTGTTGTGTTGCCTAATCACAAATAATTCATCCGGGTGAAGGTATGTCGTATATCGCACACACCTTCATCTGACTGCCTATTTCTATTGTTAAGCTCATTGCAAACAGTTCATTCAAAGTGAACTGTATGCCACGCATCACACACGCAACTATAATCTAAAACGTGTTTGTTGTCTCCGCCATCGCAAACGTTTTGTATCTTTTTTGAGGGTTTTATTACATCACCGTTTGTGATTAATGCATCACACACAGTTTCATCAAAGGGTCTCTGATTATAGTGTCGCGTTAGCAGCATCCTGCAGTAGTGTTAGTGCAGAAAAAAAACAACTTGAAGACATAGCTATAAGTGAATGTTGTTGAGGACAGAACATATATATATATATATATATATATAATAGGCAATGAGATCCAAAATCGAAATGCGAAGATAAAACATGTAGATAAACCCAATGTTGAAGATAAACAAATTATGAAGATAATCCAGTGTATGTGACACCAAACTGAAATCTTCAAGAAAGATTGGTGGCGGCGTTACCCATCGTATAGGAAGTATTAGACCCAGACACATTGCACAATTATCGTGGCGCTCCGAAGTCAATTTCTGCACTAATGTCTTCACACTTAGAGTGTATATCTTCATGAATTAAAGACATATGTTACTTCGTGTGTTGTGCACCTATGTCATTAATATGCATAAGCGTTAGGATGTGTGTCCATTCACAGGACATTTGAGGATTATAAGATATTTAGCTCACACTGCAGCTTGCAAAATCTCTTCTCATCCAAAGGCTTTGTGAAGATATCTGCGAATTGCTCTTCAGTGTTGACGTGAATGATATCAATGTCTTCCTTCAGCACATGATCTCTGAAAAAATAATGACGAATCTGAATGTGCTTTGTCTTCGAGTGCTGAACAGGATTGTGTGCAATCTTGATGGTGCTTTCATTGTCGCAGTAGAGGGGCACCATCTTGTTGATGCCATAGTCCTTGAGAGTTTGCTTCATCCAGAGAAGCTGAGCGCAGCAAGATCCAACAACAATATATTCAGCTTTAGCAGTAGAAAGTGACACACAGTTCTGCTTCTTTGAAGACCAACAGACAAGTCATCGACCTAGAAAGTGGCATGTGCCTGATGTAGACTTGCGATCCACCTTATCACCAGCATAATCAACATCTGAGAATCCAACTAGATCAAACTCTAAGCCCTTTGGATACCATAATCCTAGCATTGGGGTGTGAGCCAAATATCAAAGTATTCGCTTCACCACGAGGTGATGCGACTCCTTTGGTGTCGCTTGGAGTCAGGCACACATGCAAACGCTAAGCATTATATCTGGCCTAGATGCACATAAGTACAATAAAGACCCAATCATGGATCGGTATACCATTTGATTGAACTCTTTACCATTGTCGTCGGATCCCAGTTGACCGTTTGTTGGCATTGGCGTCTTGTAGCCCTTGCAATCGTGCATTCCAAACTTGTTCAGACAATCTTTGAGATATTTTTCTTGAGAAAGGAAGATGTCATTGCTTTGTTGACGGATTTGAAGACCAAGAATGAATTTTAGCTCCCCCATCATGGACATCTGATATTGCTCTTGCATCATATGACTGAATTCATCACTGTATCTCTTGTCAGTGCAGCCGAAGATAATGTCATCCACATAGATTTGGCATACAAACATTTCTCCATCATATGTCTTCGTGAAGAGAGTGGGATCTAGAGAACCAAGTTTGAAGCCTTTGCTCTTCAGGAATTCTTTTAGTGTGTCATACCAAGATCGAGGTGCTTGTTTGAGGCCATACAGTACCTTGTTGAGCTTGTAGACCATGTCAGGATGCTTGGGATCTTCAAAACCAGGTGGTTGAGCTACATAGACTTCTTCTTCAATTTTTCCATTGAGGAAAGTGCTCTTCACATCCATTTGATACAAAAGGATGTTATTGTGGTTAGTATAGGCTAGCAATATATGAATGGCTTCAAGTCTAGCCACAGGAGCAATGGTTTCATCGAAGTCAATTCCCTCTACTTGTGTGTAACCTTGAGCAACGAGACGAGCTTTATTTCTGACAACTTGACCATGTTCATCTTTTTTTTGGGGTAGATCCATTTGGTGCCAATAATTTTGTGCTTGTGTGGATCAGGACGTTTAACTATCTCCCAGACATTATTGAGCTCAAATTGTTGAAGCTCTTCTTGCATAGCTTGAATCCATTCTGGTTCCATAAAGGCTTCATCAACTTTCTTGGGTTCAGATATGGAGACGTATGCAAATTGCCCATAGAAGTTTGCTAGTTGCGTAGCTCTTGATCAAGTAAGTGGACCAGGTGCATTGTTGCTATTAATTATCTTCTCAATCTGAACTTCATTATTGACACGAGGATGAACAGGGCGAAGATTTTGCTGTTGCTGATCATTGTCTTCATCTTCAACGTTGTCTTCAGTCTCATCATTGTCTTCATGCTGAACAGGGGCTAGAATGACAACTTCATCATCACCTTGTTCCTCAGTGGGTATGATTTCTCCAGTACCCATTAGCTTGATGGCTTTACTAGCCGGAACTTCATCTAGCACATTTGGCAGGTGCTCTCTTTGCGAGCAATTAGTCTCATCGAACCGCACATCTACAGTTTCAACCACTTTATAGTGAAAGAGGTTGAAGACCTTGTAGGTGTGCGAATCCTTTCCGTAGCCAAGCATAAAACCTTCATGTGCTTTCGGTGCAAATTTGGAAGTGTGATGTGGATCCCTTATCCAACACCTAGCATCGAAGACTTTGAAAGAACTTACATTTGGCTTGTTACCAGTGAGTAGTTCATAAGATGTCTTCTTGAAGAACTTGTGAAGATATACTCTGTTGATGATATGGCATGCAATATCAATGGCTTCAGGGCTGAATTTTCATGGAGTCTTGTACTCATCAAGCATTGTACGAGCCATCTCAATAAGATCCTGTTCTTGCACTCCACGACGCCATTCTGCTGAGGAGTGTATGGAGCGGATAGCTCATGAGTAATGCCCAATGTATTAAGATAAGTGTCTAGGCCTGTGTTCTTGAATTCAGTGCCATTGTCACTCCTGATGTGCTTGATCTTGATGCCATAGTTAGTCATTGCGCGATTGGCAAATCGTCTGAAGACATCCTGCACTTCAGTCTTATAGAGAATTATGTGCACCCAAGTATATCTAGAGTAATCATCAACAATTATGAAGCCATAAAGATGTGTAGTGGTAGTAAGGGTAGAGTAGTGAGTAGGGCCAAATAAGTCCATGTGTAGTAGCTCGAAGGGACGAGAGGTCGTCATGATTGTCTTCGAGGGATGTTTTGCCCTAGTCATCTCCCCAGCTTCGCAAGCACCACACAGATGGTCCTTCTTGAACTTGACGCCCTCGATGCCAATGATATGCTTCTTCTTCACAAGAGTGTGCAAGTTCCTCATGCCAGCATGTCCTAGCATTCGATGCCAAAGCCAGCACTCAGAAGCTTTTGCTAGAAGACATACATCAAGCTGTTGTCCTGCAGAGAAATCTAACATATAAAGATCACCTCTTCGATAACCTTCGAAGACATGAGATTTGTCAGAAGCCATTAGCACAAGACATCGATATTTTCCAAATATCACAATCATGTCAAGATCACAAAGCATTGAGATAGACATTAGGTTGTATCCAAGGGATTCAACAAGCATCACTTTATCCATGTGTTGATCCTTTGAGATAGCAACCCTACCTAGACCCAACACCTTACTTTTACCAGTGTCAACAAATGTGATATGGCTTTTTGTAGATGGTCGAAGATAGAATCCATGAGAAGTCTTTGATCACCAGTCATGTGATTAGTGTAGCAACTATCCATGATCCATTCAGTAGCTTTTGGAGTTGTACCATACAGTGCAATTAGTAGGATAGGCTTCACCAAGAGTATTGTGAAGGAATAACATTTGACGAACTAAGCTATCATGAAATGTAAGATTCTTTGAGGGTAAGATAGGATGTTCATCAAGAAATCCATGGACGAAGTAGATGGTAAGACCATTTTGGCATTTTATCTTGCGCCCAACAAGAGTTTTTAGGTCCCCAACATTGTGTTCAAAAGTCAATGATTTACGACTGGAGACCCGACCCTGCATGAGAAGTTAATTCTTCTTAACCATCCACATCTGAAGGGGTGGCTTAGAAGCAATGAGTCTAAGTGCAACATCTGAGAATTTTGGCTTTGAAGCCCTAGCAAATAGTTTTGCAGGAGGTGAATAGTACTCAAATGAATAATCAGAAAAGTTCTTCGATTTGTGAACATAGCGGTTCGAAGAGACATGCTCATATTCATGAGCCTGATGATAGTTTCCCTGCAAAATATTGGCGTTAGGGTGACTATATGAGGTCCTTTGTCTGTATGAAGCCTTTGGGCCATATGAAGCCTTTGGTTTGGGGTTTGTCTTCCTCCCTGGTGGTGTCATGATGACATTCACGGGAAGCTTCTGAAGACAACTTTTAGGAACCCAGATCTTCTTCATAGGTGGCCCATTCCTGTAGTTAGTTCCAATAAACCTAGCAAACACTTCACCATTCTGGTTTTTGAATAGTTTGAGTCAAATGACTCATCAATGATGATAGGATTACCACAAGTGAAACCAGATAAGGTGGATGGATCCACTAAAGGGTCCTTTGTGCAACCCATGTGGTTTTGGGATACTGCTCAGGCTTCCAGTAAGGCCCATCAACGTTCATGTTCCTCTTGAAACCAACACCCTCTTTTCTAGGGTTTCGGTTCAGACTCTGCTCCTTAAGGATATCACATAGTGTCTTATGCCCTTTGAGGCTTTTGTACATGCCTGTTTCAAGCAATGTCTTCAACCTGGCGTTCTCATCAGCAATAGTAGTGGTATCCTCAGAAGAGGGGTTAGCTACCACATCAGCAGTTGAAGATATTGCAACTTCAAAAGCATTTGAACATTCAGCAGTAGAGATAGCATTGTCACGCTCGAGACATTTTGAGCAAGGTGGCACAAACTCTTCCTGAGTGGAACTGATCTGTTTAGTGAGTAGTGAATCATTTTCCTTTTGAAGATCTTCATGAGACGCTCTCAGTTTCTCTAGATCTTGCTACCTTTGAAGATAATCATAGGAAAGCTTCTCATGATTAGCTGAGAGGGTTTCATGATGACTTGCAAGATCCTCATACTTAACATGAAGATTTTTAATGCTTCGATTAAGGACTGAGTTCGATTCATTTCCTCGTCCAACAGATCATCCCTTTTGTCTAGCAGTTTTTGAATCTTTTCCATAGTAGTTTGTTGCTCAGTTGCAATTTTAGCAAGAATTTTATAGATGAGTTTGGATTCACATTCAGAGTCATCTTCACTAGAGGTCTGAAAGTAAGCATCGCGTGAGTTTACCTTAGCACCTCTTGCCATGAATCAGTAGGTAGGAGCAGAGTCGTCGTCATCATTGGCTTCAGCGTCGGTGACGTTACCATTGTCTTCAGTGCTGAAGAAGGACTTGGCGATGAATACCGAAGCTAGAGCCAGGCTTGCAATGCCTGAATCAGACTCCTCTTCCGACTCCACCTCCGCCTCCTCAGAAGCAGACTCCTCCTCTGAATCCATTTCCTTGCCAATGAAAGCACGAGCCTTGCCAGATGAGATCTTCTTGCGAGATGAAGACTTTGAGAATTTCTTCTTCTTTTCGTCAGAGTCATATTCCTTGCTCTTCTTCTTTTCTTGGATTCCTTTTCCCATTGAGGACATTCAGATACCTGTCTTCTTGCATTTATGGCAAGTTCTCTTCTTGTAGTCACGAGTGGAAGCCTCTACATTCTTGGAGCTGGATTTTGACGACTTTTTGAAGCGATTCTTCTTGGAGAACTTTTGGAATTTTCTCACAAGAATTGCTAGCTCTTTGCCTAAGTCTTCAGGATCATCAGAACTGCATTCAGAATCTTCAGATGAGGAAACAACCTTTGCCTTCAAAGCACGGGATTGGACGTAGTTGGGACCATAGATATCTCTCTTCCCAGATAGCTGGAACTCATGTGTGTTGAGCCTCTCAAGTATATCAGATGGGTCAAGATCCTTGAAGTCATGGCGTTCTTGGATCATTAGTGATAGGGTGTCAAATAAGCTATCAATTGATCTCAATAGCTTCTTCACAACTTCATGCTTAGTGATCTCAGTGGCGCCAAGGGCACCAAGTTCGTTGGTGATATCAGTAAGACGGTCGAAGGTGAGCTTGACATTCTTGTTGTCAAGCATCTTGAAGCGGTTGAAGAGATTGCGAAGCACATCGATTCTTGAGTCTCTCTGAGTAGAGACGCCTTTGTTGACCTTGGACAGCCAGTCCCAGACTAGATTCACAGACTCCAGAGCACTCACACGGCCATACTGCCCTTTGGTCAGATGACCACAGATGATGTTCTTGGCAGTTGAGTCCAATTGTGTGAACCTCTTGACATCAGCAGTGGTGACACCTTCACTGACTTTGGGAACGCCAGTCTTGACGACATACAAGAGGTCGTTGTCAATGGCTTCAAGATGCATTCGCATATTATTCTTCCAGTAGGGGTAATCAGTGCCATCGAAGACAGGGCACACAGCGGAGACCTTGATTATCCCTTCAGTCGACATAGCTAAAACTTTAGGCGGTTAAACCGAATCACACAGAACAAGGGAGCACCTTGCTCTGATACCAATTGAAAGTGCTAGTTATCGACTAGAGGGGGGTGAATAGGCAATTTGTATGAAAGTCTTCAATACGGGCAATGTCTTTGAAGACAAACAACCAAATAACACCTACACAATATGCAGCGGAAGATAAACTACGCTAGCCATGCCATAGTCAAAGAAATAGTAAGGAGTATGCACAAAGAAAAATAGCAGCTAGGTAGAATAGATCGGAATAGGAAGACAGTATGAAGCCAAATATGCAATCAGAGAGAATGTCTTCACAAAATGAAGTCAAACAAAGCAGGCAAGCAATGACTTCACGAGGCTAAACTATAAGTAAAGGGGTGAAGTGATAGAACCAGTTGCTTGACGAAGACAAGGATTTGGTAGACCAGTTCCAGTTGTTGTGACAACTATACGCCTGGTTAGGGAGGCTAAGATTGAACTCAGAAGACCACTACTTTACCTTATTCCCCTTGAGCTAAGGTCACTTAGTCCTCGTCCAATCAGTCAGGTAAGTCTTCAAGGTAGACTTCCAAATCTTCAAAGACTTCATTCACCGCGATCCATAATGACTCTTGGATCCTTAGAACGCGACGCCTAACCGACTGGAAGATCACAGTCTTCAAGTGTAACAAGTCTTCAGATCACGCAGACAGAAAGACTTCAGTGATGCCAAACACTCTTTGGGATCTGGGTGTTTTGGGTTTTCTCCTCGCAAGGATTCTCTCTCAAAGGCTTCGGAGGTGGCTTGCTCTCAAACGACAAAAGCCGTGCAATAACTCTGAGCAGCCACCAATTTATGGTGGAGTTGGGTGGCTATTCATAGCCAGGAGCAACCCGACATGATATGTCTGAAATGACCCTGGGTCATTAAGGAACCGACATGTGTCCACTGGTCAGATTTCAAACACATGCAGTAGTTTGACTTGGGCTACAAGCAAAGTCGACTTATCCAACTCGGGATAAGGTTTTCTCTCATTGTCTTCACTCGAAGACATAGGATTTGGGTTGAGCATCACGTCAGTTTTCTGACTTTGTTCACTTGAACCCCACATGACAGTTCGGTGGTTCCTATGACTCAAGAAAGAAGAAAATGAAACTACGAAAGAAACTATGTCTTCGCACTCCATTGTCTTGAAGCGAATGTATTCACGCGTCATTATCTTCGACATGAATGTCTTCGCGAACCACCAATGTCTTCAATGTCTTCATACATTTTAGGGGTCATCTTCGATGGGTAAACTGAATCAATAGGGACTTCTACCTGTGGTCTCCTGTGAATCTCACAAACACATTAGTCCCTCAACCACGTTTGTCGTCAATACTCCAAAACCATCTAGGGGTGGCACTAGATGCACTTACAATTATGAATTCTCTATCGATAATGAGTTAATTACTTTGGTTGAATCTGATCCTTTTCATGGCTATGAAATTGAAACTCTTGTGGCACACCTTACCAAATTGAATGATATAGCCACCCTATTTGCTCATGAGGAAAAAAATTCTCTACTACTACATTCTTAAGTTGTTTGCTTTCTCATTAAAGGGTGATGCTAAGAAATTGTTTAATACTCTTGCTCCTGGTTGTGTGCGCAGTCCCCAGGATATGTTATATTACTTCTCTGAAAAATATTTTCGTGCTCATAAGAAACAAGCTGCCTTACAGGAAATATTTAACTTCTTGCAAATTGAAGAAGAGAATCTCCCGCAAGCTTGGGGGAGGCTTCTCCAGTTACTTAATGCTTTGCCTGATCATCCTCTTAAGAAAAGTGAACTACTTGATATCTTTTATAATGGACTAGCCGATGCTTCTAGGGACTACCTAGATAGTTGTGCCAGTTGTGTTTTCAGGGAACAAACTATTGAAAAGGCCAAAGAACTATTGAATAATATATTGAGAAATGCCAATGATTGGACACTTCCTGAACCACCACCTAAACCAACTCCAAATAAGAGAGGTATTCTATTCCTCAGTCCAGAAGATATGCAAGAGGCAAAGAAATCTATGAAAGAAAAGGGTATTAAAGCTGAAGACGTTAAGAATTTACCACCTATTGAAGAAATACGTGGACTCGATACCCTGACATAGGTAGTAAAGGTAAATTCTCTTTATAGATTTGATGAGGGTGATATTCCTTATAATAAATCTGCTAGTCAATGCTTGGATGAATTTGATAACTACATGTTAAGCAAGAACCCTTCAACATGTATGTTAAGAATCAATTGAAACATAATGCTATCATGATTGATTGCTTGAGTGACTTGATGTTCAGAATTGCTAATGACATTAAGGGTCTGGGTAAACATGCATCCATGGTTCATACTCAGCTAGAACAAGTTGCTAAGTCAGAAAATGATTTGCCTAATGAAATGAATAATAAAATGAATGATTATGTTGTTAGAGTAATGACTAGAGGAGGTAGAATGACCTAGGAACTACTATATCCTGAAGGTCATCATAAAATAACCGAGCAAGATTCTCAAAGAATTAATATTGATACACCTAGTCCATCTAAGAACAAAAATAAAAATGATAGAAATTTGCATGCTTCTAGTGAACATGTGAAAAACCTTCTGAGAATAGTAATGATGTTTCTACTTCTGATGTTGAGACACAATCTGGTAATGAACATCCACCTATTGATATTGATAATGATGATGTTCATGTTGATGCGCAACCAGATAAAGATAAAGAACCTGATAATGATGTAGAAATAGAACTTGTTGTTGATCTTGATAACCCACCTCCTAAGAATAAAAGATATGATAAAAGGGACATTGCTAGAAAACATGGTAAGGAAAGAGAACCATGGGTTCAAAAACTTATGCCTTTTCCCACTAAGCCTCAAAGATATAAAGATGAGGAGGATTTTGAGCGCTTTTGTTGAAATGCTTAGACCTGTCTTTTTGTGCACACGCTTGACTGATATTTTGAAAATGCCTCCTTATGCTAAATACATGAAAGATATTGTCACTAATAAAAGAAAGATACCTAAAGCTGAAATTTCCACCATGCTTGCAAATTATTCATTTAAGGGTGGAGTACCTAAGAAGTTAGGAGATCCAGGAATACCCACTATACCATGCTCCATTAAAATAAGTTATGTTAAAACTGCTTTATGTCATTTAGGAGCCGGTGGTAGTGTTATGCCTTTCTCTTTATATAGGATACTTGATTTGAATAAGCTCACACCTACTGAAATATCTTTGCAAATGGCTGATAAATCAACTGCTATACCTATTGGAATTTGTGAGGATGTGGCTGTTGTAGTTGCAAATGTTACTATCTTAACAGACTTTGTTATATTTGATTTGCCCGAGGATGACGCTATGTCGATCATCCTTGGTAGACCCTTTTTGAATACTACACGAGGTTTTATTGACTGCAACAAAATCAAGGTTACTTTTCATGTCAATGGTAATGAGCACACGGTTTATTTTTTGAAGAAACAAAGTTCGGTGAATAGTATCAACTCTATTGTAAAAACTATTACAATCACTATTGGAGGTTTCAAATTCCCTCTTCCATCCGTCAAAAAGAGATATGGAACTCTTATTGTTGGGAGATGTGTATCCCCATTGAGGTAACCTAGTGTCATACGATTCTTCGGTTTCATGTTACTCAGAAATAGTTTGTTAATAAGACTTGTTCAACCCTATTAATGGATTCCTTTTGAGGGGCATGTGGTCGATAAATTTAGTAAGCACAACTACTGTACCCACTATTTACTATCTATTATTTAAAGGTTAATAAAGTAGAAATGCCATGATTTTCCTGTTTTCTGAATTATCCATGCAATAAAAAATGTCTCGAAAATAAAAGTTCGCGGAATGACCTGAAAACTTTGTATGATTTTTTCTATAATAAATAAGAATTTTCGGCACTGGACACACCCCAGGGGGTGCACTTGTGAGCCACAAGCTCGTAGGGCGTGCCTACCCCCCTGGGCGTGCCTAGTGAGCTTGTGTGTCCCACAGGGCCCCTCACTTATTCCAGCCAACCATTGCCTTCTCCTTCCTCCAAAAAAATCACCATTGCTTTCAAACCCGTGTTCTTGCTCATTCTCCTGTGATTTTTGATCTCCTTGTTCGGAGCTCCATTTCCAAAACTGTTTTGGGGGATTACTCCTTGGTATGTGACTCCTTCCATGGTCCAATTAGTTTTTATTCTAGTGTTTTATATTTTGCAAAAAAATTGCTGCTAGGTGACGATGTGTTTGAGCTTACATGTTGAATTTGTATGTTCCAAAGTAGTTTTGATGCATGATATAGCCTCTAGACACTTGTGGGGGTAGTTGCTACCAATTTTGTTAAGTTTTGTTCACTTTTATTTCGAGGTACTAAAAATTTCAGAAATTTTAAGAGAAAAAGAAAATGCTCAAGTGGAGGTTCAGAGGTTCTTCGAGGCGAGGTCCTAAGGAAACCCCAAATCCCAAGTACAATCTTCCTCAAGCGACCGAGGTGCGACCATGCGAGTGGCCATGTGACACGTTCTTGAAGGATGCGGGAATTTTTGAGGATTTCTATTATTTGGCGAACAATGCCGGCATCATTCCCTTCCTCGAAGATAAGCGTGACCAATACCTCCTCCTCACTAATACTTCCATGCAAAACTTCTATTTTCATGCTAGGAGAGATATACCCACTGTGTCATTCCATTTATATGATGTTCCTAGAGAGATGACACTTGGGCAATTTTGTGAAGTTTGCATGATTCCCAATGAGGGCATCCCTCTAGAGCCACATCCTAGGGACGTTGCAGATTTTATATCCGAAGTAACTGTGGGGGAGTCGACATGAGTTTCTGAGGCTATAGTTGCTAGTTTACATTTTCCTGTTTTGCGCTATTACTCATTATTTACCGGGCAGTGTTTGACCGGTCGGTGGGGGAGTGGAACGCTCAGTTCGCTCGACCTTGCTTTTTTTGCACCATGCTCTTTATCATGGTAGAACTTCCAGTTTCGGTGCTATGGTTGCCCGACGGTTGCACACAAACCATTCGAAGGGCATTATTTATGGTGGTATTTATGCTCCCGCCTCGCTAAACACTTTGAAATACCTATTAGGCATGACGAGATGGAAGAGAAGCTTTTACCTACCAAATATCTTGATTATGGTTGTATGGTTGAGCATAATTTTATTGACAATGGCCCGAGGCGATTTCGGTATAACTTGGTATTTAGTCAGGGCACACGTGAGATTATTACTTTGCCTGCGCCTGCCTTGTTTGATCTTTTCATGGGCAAATACACTATCGTGCCCGAGGACATCTATGCTTATTGGGGCTTGACGCCGCCCCAAGCACCTGAGCCAGAGCGCGTCGAGGAGGCCGTTTATTAGTGGGAGCCTCAGGAGCCCATCTATCAGTGGGAGCTTCAGGAGCCCATCTATCAGTGGGAGCCTCAGTAGCCTCCACATTACCCATAAGGTGGTTATTTCGACGCATGGCCATAGACCAACTTAGGCCAAAAGCTTAAGTTTGGGGGAGTATGTATTTCTCACTGACATTACATTCATGTACCACACATTCGTTCTAGTTGTCGGTGTTCATCCTTTTTCATTGTATTTCCATGTTAATTTTATTTCCGCTTTCTTCTTGTGTGTTTTTAAAAACTTCGAAAACTAAAAAATATTTCTTGCTTCTTTTCGTGTTTTCTTTCTTGTTTAGTTAGTTCGTAGTATTAAAATAAAACCCAAAAAAGATTTCTCGTTTCTTCTTTTGTTTGTTGGGAGCCTTCCCGTGTAAATAGTTTTTCTCAGTTTTTGTTTTTTCCTTTGTTAGTTTCCTTTCTTCAGAAAAAAAACCAAAAACTCCAAAAATATTTCAGTGTGTTTCTCTAAATTTTTTTGTTTTCTTTGAGTTATCATAAGGAGAAGACCACGATGAAAATGTTGAGTGGCTCCCATATGCATTATTGTTGATCTAACGAAGAGCCAATATTACCTTGTCTTCTACTTTGAATAAAATGTTTGGAGATTCCAGATTAGTCCACATCACACTTGCACTATTATTATTTTCACATCATTCGGTCATGTAAGTGAAAGCCAATAATGACGTTGATTTGATGAAGTGATTGCGGTGAAGGAAAGCTGGTATGAACCCTTCTTGTTTTTGTTTTTCTAAATATGTTTAACTCAGTCGTTCTTGATTCAGCATATTATGAGTAAACATGTTTGTGATGACATTTAGAGATTATAGTTGCTCATGTCATGCTTAAACAACTAGGAGTGGATAATGATTTATCTTGAGTGTCAACATGCATTAAAATGGTTATGATGTAGTATGATAGTATGGTATCCTCCTCTAAATGATTCAAGTGCCTTGACTTGGCACATGTTCACACATGTGGTTGATTCAAAACTAACAAAGCATCCACGATATTTATGTTCATGGTGTTTATATCCTATTCATGCTCATATTCAATGTTAATTATTCTCAATTCATGATTATGACCATTCGCTCTCTGGTTGGTCGCTTCTCAATCTATTTGCTAGTCTTCACCTGTACTAAGCGGGAATACTGCTTGTGCATCCAAATCCTTAAACCCAAAGTTGTTCTAGATGAGTCCACTATATCTACCTGTATGCTTACTCTGCATTCCAAGTAAATTTCATGTGCCACCTCTAATCATTCAAATAAGCACTTGCTTTGTGAACCCGTACCGCTCATGGAGCGACAGGGGGCGATCAATATCTTCCATGCTAAGTGGGTTATTCTCATGATGGGTGTTTACTCACTTGTCATTGCACGAGAGAGGCTGATAATTGGGATGCCCAGTCCCGTAATCAAAATAAAGAAAAATATAATGAAACAAACTCCCCCGGAAAGATGATTGTATGGAGGACACCCGTGAATTCGGCTAGCCACGGCTTGTGTTTGTATGGTTGAGGGGGAGTGAACTTTACCTTTCCGCTTGGGAACCACCGATAATGTGTTTAGCATGGAAGATATTGAAAATCCTCGGTCGTAACATTGACAGGAAAGGCACACCTCCCAAAATGTATTCATCTCTATTTTAAGCTTTGAGCTCTGGCACCACTACAAATCACTGCTTCCCTCTATGAAGGGCCTATTTATTTACTTTTATGTTATTTACTTTTATTGTTGAGTTAGCACCTTCTTATTTAAGGACCAATTGGAGGGCACTATTGTCATTCTTATGCACTGAGTATAGTTAATGTTTAGTGTGACATGATTGGATCTCTTCTACCATGAATTACAATGTTTAGTCATTGCTTGAACTTCAGAGGTGCTAGGCATTTATGTTTTGCAGTCTCATAAAGGGATAGTGAGATACCATGTTATCATATTATATCATGATTGTTTTCACAAATTGTCGGTATCCGAGGTATCTTATTATTGCTCGCTAGTTGGTTATGTTATGGTCATGAGTAAATGTGGGACCTAAGTGTGATCATGCACATGGTTAGTTCATAATCTTTGCTAAAAACTTGAATACTAGTTGAGTATATATACAGCAACGAGAACCAAAGAGTTTGTAGAATTTTTCTTTATCACTTTCAGTTTGTCAACTGAGTTGCTTGAGGACAAGCAATGAGTTATGCTTGGGGGAGTTGATACGCCCCAAACGTATCTACTTTTCCGAACACTTTTGCTCTTGTTTTGAACTCTAACTTGCATGATTTGAATGGAACTAACCCGGACTGACATTGTTTTCAGTAGAATTGCCATGGTGTTATCTTTGTGTAGAAATAAAAGTTATCGGATTGGGTTGAAAATTTATGGAGAATATCTCAAGAATATATAAAAAATATTGGCAAAGAGAACTACTAGAGGGGGCCAACCCGGAGCCACAAGCTCAGGGGGCGCGCCCACCCCCCAGGGCGTGCCTAGTGAGCATGTGGGCCCCTGGAGCCTCTGTTTACCCTAAGTCCAACTCTATAAGTACCGCCTCACGAAGAAAAAAAATCAGAGAGAAAGAATCATCGCGTTTTATGATACGGAGCCGCCACCACCTCCTGTTCTTCATCGGGAGGGCTGATCTGGAGTCCGTTCGGGGCTCCGGAGGGTGGAATTTGTTGCCGCCGTCATCATGAACCCTTCTCCATCAACAATTCCTTGATGCTCACCACCGAGAGTGAGTAATTCCTTCATAGGCATGCTGGACGGTGATGGAGTTGGATGAGATTTGTCATGTAATCGAGTCAATTTGGTAGGGCTTGATCCCTGTATCCACTATGTTCTGAGATTGATGTTCTTAATGCTTGTCACTAGGGCCTGAGTGCCATGATTTCAGATATGAACCCTTTATGTTTTCATGAATATATTTGAGTTCTTGATCCTATCTTGCAAGTTGTATGCACCTATTACGTGTTATGATCCGCATACCCCAAGGTGACAAAAATTGGGATTCTTTCCGTTGATTACCGTAGTACGAGGAGTTCATGTATTCACTAAGTGCTAATGCTTTGTTCCGGTTCTATATTAAAAGGAGGCCTTAATATCCCTTAGATTTCTTTATGGACCTCGCTACCACGGGTGGGTAGGACAAAAGATGTCATGCAAGTTCTTATTATAAGCACGCATGACTATATACGGAAGACATGCCTACATTACATAGATGAATTGGAGCTATTGTGTATCGCTCTAGGTTGTGACTGTTATGTGATGAATATCATCCAAAACAATTATCCATCGTTGATCCAATGCCTACGCTTTTCTCATATTGGTCTTTGATACGTCTCCAACGTATCTATAATTTTTTATTGTTCCATGTTGTTATATTATCATTCTTAGATGTTTTACATTCATTTTATAGCAAATTTTTATCATTTTTTGGGACTAACCTATTGACATAGTGTCCAGTGCCAGTTGTTGTTTTTTGCTTGTTTTTTACTTCCCAGAATATCCCTATCAAACGGAGTCCAAACACAGGAAAACTTTTTGGAGATTTTTTTCTGCCCAGAAGACAACTTGGGAGCCAAGGAAGTGCGCGAGGGGAGGCCCATGGGGCCCATCACGCACTAGGGCACGCCAGAGGCCCCTAGCGCGCCCTAATGGGTGGTGGGGCCCACGGAGGTCCTTTCCATCGCCTCTCAGCTCTATAAATACCCAAATATTCAAGAAACCCGAGGGGAGTCGACGAAACACAATTCCAGCTGCCGCAAGTTCTAGAACCACGAGATCCAATCTAAAGCCCTATTCCGGCACCTTGCCGGAGGGTAACACGATCACGAAGGGGTTCATCATCCTCATTGGTGCTCCTCCGATGATGCGTGAGTAGTTTACCATAGACCGATGGGTCCGTAGGCAGTAGCTAGATGGCTTCTTCTCTCTTTTTGATTCCCAATACAATGTTCTCCTCGATGTTCTTGGAGATCTATTTGATGTAATGACTTTTTGCGGTGTGTTTGTTGGGATCCGATGAATTGCGAGTTTATGATCAGATCTATCTTCGAATATTATTTGAGTCTTCTTTGATCTCTTGTATGCATGATTGTTATAGCCTCGTATTTCTTCTCCGAACCTTTGGTTTGGTTTGGCCAACAAGATTGATTTTTCTTGCAATGGGAAGAGGTGCTTTGTGATGGGTTCGATCTTGCGGTGTCCTCACCCAGTGACAGAAGGGGTAGCGAGGCATGCATGTATCATTGCTATTAAGGATAAAAAGATAGGGTCTATTCCTCCATGAATAGATCTTGTCTACATCATGTCATTGTTCTTATTGCATTATCCTGTTTCTCCATGAACTTAATACACTAGATGCATGCTGGATAGCGGTCGATGTGTGGAGTAATAGTAGTAGATGCAGGCATGAGTCGGTCTACTAATCTTGGACGTGATGCCTATATACATGATCACTTGGATATCTTCATAATTATTTGCTCTTCTATCAGTTGCCCAACAGTAATTTGTTTACCCAGCGTATGCTATTTTCTCGAGAGAAGCCACTAGTGAAATCTACGGCCCCTGGGTCTATCTTTTATCATCTTGTTTTCAGATCTATTATTCCAAAAACCCAAAAAATACCTTGCTACACTTTTTATTTATTTATTTTATTTTGTGTTTTTGTCAGATCTATTTATCCAATCTCATACAATTTTATCTATCTTTTTACCGAGGAGGGATTGACAACCCCTCTTACGCGTTGGGTTGCAAGTATTTGTTATTTGTGTGCAGGTACCATTTACATAGTGTTGCTTGGTTCTCCTACTGGATTGATAACCTTGGTTTCATTACTGAGGGAAATACTTACCGTTGTTATGTTGCATCATCCTCTCCTCTTCGGGGAAATACCAATGCAGATACAAGCAATCAGGAAGAATTTCTGGCGCCGTTGCCAGGGAGACATCATCAACATCTACCAGGTTCCTAATCACAAATCTCATCTCCTTGCAATTTACATTATTTGCCATTTGCCTCTCATTTTCATCTCCCCCACTTCTAAAACGTTTTGAGAAAACACAAAAAATATTTGCCTTCCTTTTCCGTTTGCCTTTTTGTTCGTTTGCTATCTTTGCTTGTGTGCCATGTGTCTTCTATTTGCTCGCATCTTCGCTTGCTAAACATCTATTGATATGGATCCTCATCCACTTGCTAATCTTTTCAAAAGATCCAATTATGATGAACCAACTGCTAGTGAATTGAGTTCACTAGATTATCTTTATGAAGTTTTGTTTGAGATTCGTGAATCTGAAAATTGTGATGAAGTGTTAAAAGAAGAAATTTATAAAGTGATTCACGAGAGCTCCTTGAATGAAAAAGCATGATTGCAATGATGTTATTATAAATTCTATTAATGTCAATTGTGCCAATAATATGCAAAACCCTAAGCTTGGGGATGCTAATTTTGCTATGTCCACTACTTATTACAATGATCATGATTGGGGTGATTCTTCTTATGATCTTGAAAAATTATTTAAGCCTCATGATGAATATGATATTGATAATAGTGTTTGCAATAGTATTGAAAGTGGGTTTGGAAGAGTGTCAACACTAGGTAATAATGATCCCACTACTTTGGAGAATGATCAATCTCATGAAATTTTTGATAAAAGTGGGCTTGGAGAGGTCATGACTTTATTTGATGATAATCCCACTATTTTGGAAGAGTGTCAACTTTGCATGCATGTGGATCATGAAGAGAAAAAATTATGAGGTAGCTATATTATTGAATTTGAATATGATCCCACATGTAATTATTATGAGAGAGGGAAATATGGTTGTAGAATTTTTCATGTTACTAGATTACCTCTCGTTATGTTGAGATTGTCAACGTTATATTCCTCTTCCTTGCATATGCTAGTTTTTGCTTGCCTTGATAATTTGTTTGCTTATAAACTGTGTATGCATAGGAAGTATGTTAAACTTAAATATGATTTCACATGCTATATGATGCTCTCTTTGTGATTTAGTTTTTGTTTTTCATGTGAGCATCATTACAATTATCAATGCCTAACTAAAAGGCTTTAAAGAAAAGCGCTTGTTGGGAGGCAACCCAATGAATAAAAATAAAATTTTCACTTTTTTCTGTTCTTGTGTGTTTACACCATTATGCCTCTTTTATGATTGTGATTTTTATGTTTTAATTAGTGTTTGTGCCAAGTTAAGCCCTTGGGATAGCTTTGGGTGATAGTTGACTTGATCCTGTTGAAAAACAGAAACTTTTGCGTCCAGTAGCAGAATTGTTAAAATTAACATAAGAAACTAAAAATTCTGAAGTTTTTACACAAGATGCATATGCAAATTTTCTATGTTGTCCTAATTTTTCAGAAGTTTTGGAGTCCCATAAGTATGAGTAAAATTAGGCTTTACAGACTGTTCTGTTTTTGACAGATTCTGTTTTCGTTGCATTGTGTGCTTATTTTGATGACTCTATGGATTGTATCGGGGGATATAAGCCAGGGTAAAGTTAGAATACAGTAGTTATAATTAAATAACAAAATATGAATGGGTTTGCAACAGTACTTAAAGCAAAGATTGGTTTATTTATACTAACGGATCTCACGAAGGTTTTGTTAAGTTTTGTGTGATTAAAGTTATCATGTTTTGGGTGAGATCTCGATGGATGAAGGAATAAGGAGTGAAAAGAGCCTAAGCTTGGGGATGACCATGGCACCCCAAGGTAATATTCAAGGAGAACCAAACAACTAAGCTTGGGGACGCCCCGGAAGGCATCCCCTCTTTCTTCTGACAACCATCGGTAATTTCTCTTGGAGCTATATTTTTATTCGTCACATATCATGAGTTTTGCTTGGAGCGTCTTGTATTATATGAGTCTTTGCTTGTTTTGCTTTTTAGTTTGTCACAATCATCCTTGCTGGACACACATATTTGAGAGAGCCATAATTATACTTTGATTTGTTAGAATTGCTCTATGTGCTTCACTTAAATTTTTTGAGCTATGGAATTGCTCTAGTGCTTCACTTATATATTTTTGAGCACGGTGGTGCTTTATATTTTAAAGAAATATGCTCTCATGCTTCACTTAGATTAATTTGAGAGCTAGTAGAATTTTGAAGAAATTCTCTCATGCTTCACTTATATTATTTTGAGAGATGAAACATTTTATGCTCATGTTCTTCACTTAAATTTATTTGAGAGCTTGTTAAAAGCAATGGTAATATATGAAACTAGTCCCAAAGTGATAGATATTCAAGAGGGATATAATAAAAACTTTCTTGAAGATCACTGGACAAAATAAACTTGATTCTTTGTAATAGTTTTGAGTTATGATGATAGTAATATGTGAGTCATGTTGGTGAGTAATTATGCTTTAGTAAGAATATTGGTGTTAAGATTTGTGATTCCCTATGCAAGCACGAAAGTCAATAGTTATGCAATGAAATTACATCCTACTTGTGGTGCATTATTCAGGGTTAGTTATGCTTAACTCTCATTTATGAGAATATTCGTTTCTTGGTTGGTTGCTTCTCAATCTTTTTGCTAGCCTTTCCTTGTACTAAGTAGGAATACTACATGTGCACCCAAAATCCTTAAACCCAGTTATGCCATATGAGTCCACCATACCTACCTATATGTGGTATTTCTGTGCCGTTCTAAGTAAATTTGTATGTGCCAACTCTTTTCAAAATAAAATTCCTTTTTGTGTGCCCGTACCGCTCATGAAGCGGCAGGGGGTGGCCAATATTTTTCCATGCTAGATGTGTTATTCTCAAGATGAGTGTTTATTCACTTGTCATTGCACGAGAGTGTGGCAGCAATAGGGATGCCCAGTCTCAAAATTAAAAAGAAATTTACTTTATGTTGTCAAATGATAAATTCCTTGGGAAGTGTTGGTATGGAAGGCACTGTGGATACGGCTAGCCATGGATTGTGAAAGAATGGTGGAAAAAGGAATAAACTTTATTTTATGTTTGGGAACTGCCTATGATGTATCTAGCATGGAAATTATTGGAAATTACTTGGTCGTTTTCATTGACGGGAAAAGCATGCCTCTCAAAATATTTTATCTCTCAACCTCTACAAATCTCTGCTTCCCTCTGCGAAGGGCCTATCTATTTACTTTATGCAATTTTTATTTTTTATTTGAGTCTCCATCTTCTCTTATAAAGCACAAACTAGGGAGCACTATGATCATACTTGCGCATTGGATGTAGCTAATATTCGAGTGTGTTTCATGAATGGATCAATGATTGAGCATGATGGGCTAGGGATAACTTTCTTTAGTGTTGATATTTTGAAAGACATGGTTGCTTGTTGATATGCTTGAGTATTGAAGTCTTCATGTCAATTATAGACTATTGCTTTGAACCATCTAAAAGTTCAAATGTCCATGCTACAAAGGAAAATAATATGTGATGAACATGTTAGGCAGCATTCCACATCAAAAATTCTGTTTTTATCATTTACCTACTCGAGGACGAGCAGGAATTAAGCTTGGGGATGCTGATACGTCTCCAACGTATCTATAATTTTTATTGTCCCATGTTGTTATATTATCATTCTTGGATGTTTTACATTCATTTTATAGCAACTTTATATCATTTTTTGGGACTAACCTATTGACATAGTGCCCAGTGCCAGTTGTTGTTTTTTACCTCATAGAATATCCATATCAAACGGAGTCCAAACGCAGCGAAACTTTTTGGAGATTTTTTTCTTCCCATAAGACAACTTGGGAGCTAAGGAAGTGCACAAGGGGAGCCCCGTGGGTCCCACCACCCACCTGGGCGCGCTAGAGGCCCCTGGCGTGCCCTGATGAGTGGTGGGGCCCATAGAGGTCCTTTCCACTGCCTCTCAGCTCTAGAAATACTCAAATATTCCAGAAACCCTAGGGGAGTTGACGAAACACAATTCCAGCCGCCGCAAGTTCCAGAACCATTAGATCCAATCTAGAGCCCTATTCTGGCACCTTGCCGGAGGGGAACACGATCACAGAGGGGTTCACCATCCTCATTGGTGCTCCTCCGATGATGCGTGAGTATTTTTACGGGTCTGTAGGCAGTAGCTAGATGGCTTCTCCTCTCTTTTTGATTCTCAATACAATGTTCTCCTCGATGTTCTTGGAGATCTATTTGATGTAATGAATTTTTGCGGTGTGTTTGTTGTGATCCGATGAATTGCGAGTTTATGATCAGATCTATCTATGAATATTATTTGAGTCTTCTTTGATCTCTTATATGCATGATTGTTATAGCCTCGTATTTCTTCTCCGAAACTTTGGTTTGGTTTGGCCAACTAGATTGATTTTTCTTGCAATGGGAAGAGGTGCTTTGTGATGGGTTCGATCTTGCGGTGTCCTCACCCAGTGATAGAAGGGGTAGAGAGGCACGCATGTATCGTTGCTATTAAGGATAAAAAGATGGGGTCTATTCCTACATGAATAGATCTTGTCTACATCATGTCATCGTTCTTATTGCATTACTCTGTTTCTCCATGAACTTAATACACTATATGCATGCTGGATAGCGGTCGATGTGTGGAGTAATAGTAGTAGATGCAGGCAGGAGTCGGTCTAGTAATCTTGGACGTGATGACTATATACATGATCATTGACTTGGATATCGTCATAATTATTTGCTCTTCCATCAATTGCCCAACAGTAATTTGTTTACCCACCGTATGCTATTTTCTCGAGAGAAGCCACTAGTGAAATCTATGGCCCCTGGGTCTATCTTTTATCATCTTGTTTTCAGATCTATTATTCCAAAAAACGAAAAATACCTTGCTGCACTTTTTATTTATTTATTTATTTTGTGTTTTTATCAGATCTATTTATCCAATCTCATACAATTTTATCTATCTTTTTACTGAGGAGGGATTGACAACCCCTCTTACGCGTTGGGTTGCAAGTATTTTTTATTTGTGTGAAGGTACCGTTTACATAGTGTTGCTTGGTTCTCCTACTGGATTGATAACCTTGGTTTCATAACTGAGGGAAATACTTATCGTTGTTGTGCTGCATCATCCTCTCCTCTTCGGGGAAATACCAACGCAGATACAAGCAATCCGTCTTTGCTAAGTTACTTCCATTGCTGCTGCTTTTACAATCACTACAAATTGCTACTGTTACCATTCTTGTTAATATTGCTACCATGCTACTAAACAGTTTGCTGCAGAAATATAATTTCCCAAGTGTGGTTGAATTGACAACTCAACTGCTAAGGCTCATAAATATTCTTTGGCTACCCTTGTGTCGAATCAATAAATTTGGGTGAAATACTACCCTCGAAGACTGTCGTGATCCCCTATACTTGTGGGTTATCAGCTAGTAGGCGTGTGATCTCGTGGCCAATCGCCCTATGCTTCTCGGTGGAAGAGTGTCGATGGTGCTCTTTGACAGGCTTCATCTCCTGGTCGACTCGGAGTCAATGCTCTGCCAGTTCCCTGGGAACACCTGGCATGTCAGAAGGCTTCCATGCAAAAATGTCCTAGTTCTCACGGAGGAACTGGATGAGCCAGCTTTCCTATTTGCTGTCAAGCGTTGTGGAGATATTGGTCGGGCCGGCATTCGGATCCTCTGGATGGACGTGAACCTTCTTCATTTCGCCGACCGAATGGAAAGTGGATTCCACAGTCGGCTTCTTGGACCTCGGTAGCTCACTCGCATTGACCGCTTTCTTGTACTCGTCCAACTCCGCCATTGCCATCTGCTCATCAGCTATCTGAGAGCCCTTCTGCAATCACTCTTCAGCTATTTTCCTATTACCTGTGATGGTGATCACGCCATTCGGCCCTGGCATCTTAAGCTTAAGATACACATAACATGGCCTGGCCATGAAATGCGTGTAGACGGGCCTACCTAGGATGGGTTGATAGGTAATGCGGAAGTCCACCACCTCGAAGGTCAGCTGCTCTTTTCTGAAATTTTTCTCATTGCCAAATACGACGTCCAGGGCAATCTACCCGAGTGACTTTGCTTTCCTCCCGGGGGTGACCCCGTGGAACTGCATGTTGCTTTTGCTCAACCGAGACATCGGGATGTCCATCGCCTTTAGAGTGTCAACATAAATGATGTTCAGACCACTGCCACCGTCCATGAGGACCTTGCACAGTCAGACTCCACTGACGACCAGATCAACCACTAGTGCTTGCCGCCTGGGGGTCGGTATGTGAGCTGGGTGATCCGACTGGTCAAAAGTGATGGGCATCTTGGTCCAGTCGAGGTACTTGGCGATAGTCGACACAACCATGTTAATCTCTCGGTTTATGACCTTGAGCCTGCTCTTGCTTTTGATGTTCGCAAAGATCATCAGGACATTCTCCATGTTTGGGTAGCCAGCTTTGTCCCCTTCGTCGTCGTCATCCTCATTTTTACCCTCTAAGGGTTCTTCCCCCATCTCCTGCTTGAGCAGTCGGCACTCCAGAGTGGTGTGCTTCATCAGAATCAAGGTTGCCATCTTCATCCTCTTTCGTGTGAATCTGACAGGGCTAATCAACGATGTCGCCCTTAGGATTGCTCTTCTTCTTGCCAGCCCTTTCTTTCTTCTGATTTGGCTGACCCTTGCCGTTGCTTTGCCCGGTTAGACCACTGCTTCCGCGTTGTTGAAAGTGCTAGTTATCGACTAGAAGGGGGTGAATAGGCAATTTTTATGAAAGTCTTTGAAACAGGCAATATCTACAAAGACAGACAGTTAAAAAAATGACTAAATAGAATACAATGGAAGATAAACTGCCCTAGCCATGCAATAGGTCAAAGTATAGTAAAGAAGATGCACGAAGACAAGTAGCTGCTAGGTAGACCAGATCAGAATAGGAAGACAGTATGAAGCCAAATATGCAATCAGAGAGAATGTCTTCACACAATGTATTCAAACAAAGCAGGCAAGCAATGACTTCATGAAGCTAAACTATAAGTAAAGGAGTGAAGTGATAGAACTAGTTGCTCGATGAAGACAAGAATTTGGTAGACCTGTTCCAGTTGCTGTGACAATTGTATGTATGATTAGGGAGGCTGAGATTGAACTCGGAAGACCACGTATTCACCATATTCCCTGTGAGCTAAGGTCACTTAGACCTCGCCCAATCACTCAGGTAAGTCTTCAAGGTAGACTTCCAAACCTTCACAGACTTCATTCACCGGCGATCCACAATGACTCTTGGACGATGCCTAACCGACTGGAAGATCACAGTCTTCAAGTGTAATAAGTCTTCAGTTCACGCGGAACAGAAGGACTTCAGTGATGCCAAACACTCTTTGAGCTCTGGATGTTTTGGGTTTTGTCCTTGCAAGGATTCTCTCTCAAAGGCTTCGGAGGTGGGTTGCTCTCAAACGACAAAAGCCATGCACTAACTCAGAGCAGCCACCAATTTATGGTGGAGGGGTTGGGCTATTTATAGCCAGGAGGCAACCCGACATGATATGTCCGAAATGACCCTGGGTCAATGGACAATCGACACGTGTCCAACGGTCGAATTTCGAACACACGCGGCAGCTTGACTTGGGCTACAAGCAAACCTGACTCATCCAACTTAGGATAAGATTTTCTCTCACTTGTCTTTGCTCGAAGACATAGGATTTTGGTTGAGCATCATGTCAGTTTTCTGACTTTGTTTACCTCGATCCCACTTAACAGTTCGGTGGTTCCTATGACTCAAGAATGAAGAAAATGAAACTACAAAAGAAACTACGTCTCCACGCTCCATTATCTTCAAGCGAATGTCTTCAAGTGTCATTATCTTCGACATGGATGTCTTCGCGAACCACCATTGTCTTCAATGTCTTCATACATTTTTAGGGGTCATCTTCGATGGGAAACCGAATCAATGGGGACTTCTCCTGTGAATCTCACAAACACATTAGTCCCTCAACCAAGTTTGTCGTTAGTACTCCAAAACCAACTAGGGGTGGCACTAGATGCACTTACGATCTCCCCCTTTTTGGTGATTGATGACAAACTGGTTGAAGTTTTCAACGGGGATAAAATATGTGGAAGTTAAGGAACGTGTTCATTGGCTTCATGAAATTGGAGGGTCTCCCCCTGAAGATGTGCATATAAGTAATTTGACTCTGAATGCAAACGCACATGGCAGGTTTTACTTTGTGGAGATCTCCCTCTTTTCATGAAGTCAAATGAAAGTGCATAAAAGAATAATTTGAAGATAACGACACGCACAATGAAAAATGGGCGTCTGCAGAATGACTTCATGCGCATACAATTAACTTTGATCACGCGAACAAAATGAAAGGGGAAAATGTAGCAGACGTCCCATCTGGACTTAAGTTTACAACTCAAAAAACAAAAATGTTCAAGAACGCGAGTTGTAGCACTTAAATAAAATATAGCACCCGACCCAATATGCCTGCTTAAAGACTATCAACCCATATGCTTCTTCCCCTTCTGTCATCGAATGACCAAAAAGGAATGAAGACATAGGGTGTCTAAGCATTCCCGGAAGGCGGTGTAGAAGTTGTTGGTGCAACCGGGTTGATGCTTGTGTTGGGTGGTGCAGTAGGGCCTGATGCAGCGTCGAGGTGCAGTGAAGCCATAGCTGGTGAAGTGGCGTCGTCTTCCTCATCAATGACACGAGCATGGACAGTTGGTGCTGATGAGGATTACTCAGAGTCTGCAATGGAAGGTGTAGCATGCCACTTAGCAGATTTAGGGGGCTTGGAGCCAAACTTGAAGTTCTCCTTGAAGCCATCCGCAGCAAGATCTTCTTCTGAGCATAGCATTGTGAGGTTCTTCCAAGCACGCCTATTGGCTTCATGTGCAACAAATGCATTCTTGGTGGAGAGGTTGCAGATGCGATTGACATCAACCAGGAGGCTCTGCATCTGGCGCTTCAGCCAATCATGATGCTTATCTTGCTATTGATGTAGAGAAACAAGAAGTTCTCTGTCATTAAGTGTACGAGTCTGCTTTCGGAGCCCTCTGAGGTACTGTTCTAGTGGTCACGTCTGTGTTTGCATGACGAGGTTGACGTATCTGACCAATAAGTGGACCAGGAGCAGTAGTGTTGGGTACCTGAATGGCTTCAAGAGGAGCTGATAACTTCGATAAGCAACATTGTCTTCACGAATGGGCGCTTTGTCGACCTGAGGGTAGATGACTTCATGAGACGCATCGACTTCAGGCAGAAAGACAATGTGGTTGCGAGCTATAGCTTGATAGTTGATTGTGAAGCGAAGCTTTATCAGACACATAATCCACAAAGCATAGAAATTTCGACCAAACAGGCCAATGCCAGAAGCAGCCAGTTGCCTGATGAAGAAATCGTGAGTGTTGAAGCGAATGCCGTTGAGAATATAGAAGACCAATGTCTTCATAGTGCCTTCAAGCTTGGCAGAAGATGAATGCCCTTTGATTGGCCACAGAGTATGCCTCAGTATATGATAGATGGTGCGGGGCAAATACTCGAGGTCCTTCATGAAGAAGTGAGTAGGGTAATCAGCTTCGGCAGGCAATGGCTTCATCATGTAGAGCATCTGGCTCATATTTGGCTCACACTTTTGAAAGATGCTTTCCACCTCTTTTTCATAGGCTTGACAACTTGGCTCATAGAGATTACCAGGAGTGGGCAGGGATGTGAGCTCGAGAAGATCTTGAGCTTTGGCTTTAGGATGAGCATCACCTGTCATCCACTCAAGGACCCATGTCTTAAGATCCCTGTTGTAGCCAGAAATATGCAATGTTGCATAGAATTGGAGGATCAACTCCTCATTCTGGTGTTCTTTATCAACAACAAAAGGCAATAGTCCAACATCTCTAAAGCAGTCAAGGGCCTCTTCAAGGCAAGGTAGGCCAGCCATGGCATCAAAACAGAGGCGCTTTTGAGGAAAAATCATGTCTTGTTCATACAGAATGCACATGTAGTAGTTGTGTTGTAAGTGACTCCAGAATCTGTCAGAGGATATACATGGATTCTTGTATGGATTCTTGGCATGATCAAAGAATGTATTGTGCTTTCTAAAGTTGAGCACACTGAAGGAGCACTCAGTTGATGCAGCACTGCGAAGCCTTGGCATTCTAGGCATGGGCTTCAGAGTTTGAGGACTTTGATTGACATGGAACTCATACTCAGGTCCATGTACTTCAAGCGGTGTGAGAGTTGGCCATCTGACACTGACCAGTTTGCTTGCACGATTGTAGGCCATCGCTATAGTATGTGGAATAGGTGTAGCAGCCGCAGCAGCTCCAGAAGCAGATGGACGACTGGCTTCAATGGTGACATTGGCTTGAAGAGCTATAGTGTTAGACACAGTGGCTTCAGGTTGTACAATTTCGGAGGCGGTGATCGCAATAGCCTCTTCTTGATTGTCATCGGCTGATGCAGCCAGAATGTCTTCAGCTTGTTGGGCTTCGGACTCAGTGCCAGTATTTGAAGGGATGGTTTCAGGAAACACTTCACGTGCAACTATGTTGGCAGGTTGCACATCCTCTTCAGGAATACTGGACATGGAGGAGGAGGTCTTCGGGCCTCTGTGAAGCCTTTGGAACATAGGTGATGCTTGAGGTGATGGTGTTGTCATCTCCATGTCATGGGGGGTGCCTTGAGGGGTCTCAAGGACGAGTGTTGTTACTTGAGGTGCTGGTGTATTAGGAATCACTTCATGTCTTGGGGAGTTGGCTTGGTGCTCTTCCCAGAATGCATCTTGGACAATTGGCGTCATGGGACCGCCAAGGCTGATAGGTTCACTGTTCGTGGGAACAGGCGATGGTACCAAATTTTGGGTGAGCTGAGGAAGGACTTCATCATCATCTTTTCTTACATTGTCATCATGACCAATGTCTTCAGCCACGATGGGGTCAGAGGCTGGAATATCTTCAGTGACATGAGCCTTTGTGGGAGAAGGTTCATGCACGACCATTCTTTGTTCTTGGTTTGAGGAGACAGGCAGAGCAACAGAAATGGGCTTCACAAGCAGCAGCTCCTGAGGAGCGGATGGAGAATTGGGTGCTTGTGCCCTGCGCGAAGCCTATGACGACTTCATGTTTTGCTGCTTGTGAGAAGGTGAGGCCTCATGTTGCTTGTGCTTCTTGGCTTTGGCTTTAGATTGCTTAGTCCTCTACCTCTCGGAGGCAACTGATGGAGCAGATGGCTTCGGACCAGGAAAGCATGGTGGGAAGATAATCTTAGGCACATCTTGCCATGAAGCCTCAGCAGCAAGAGCGGTTGACTTCTTCTTATTCTTGACCAACTTGGAGTCAATAGCAGGACGACCAAGATCAATTCTCTTCAATCCCTCATTGTGAGCTTGCACACATTTTCCAGCAGTGTTTCAGGTAGTCTCGGGAGCCCTTTGCATCATGACGATGCCTTTGAAATTTTGCTTTTAGATTAGCCATCATCGTCTTGAAGCTTTGAATTTCAGTGGCGCTGAGCTTGGCCACATGCTTCTTGAAGACAACCTTCTCATGATCAATCTTGTTTTTCTGCTCAATTACTTTCTAAGCACTAGCTAGTTCCTTTGCAATGAAACCTTGGAAGGTGACGCTGATGCCAATGGGCAGCTGAAGATCATCAAGAGAGAGAGAGAGAGAGATGGATCATTAAACCACTCATCAATGAAGTTGTTCAAAATATCTGCATCAAACAGAGGCAGGTCCTTGAAGATATCAGCTTCTTCCTGCTTGTTCTTGATCAGTTACTCCAGAGCATCATCATCAAGATCATCATCACTCGACAGATCAATAATGTCATCATCATCTAGCAATATGCTGGATGGTGTACGACCTCGTGCTTTGGATTTCTTTGTCTTCGGAGAAGTCCTAGACATATCTTCAGAATGCACACTGGATTCAGGAGGCGCAATTTTCAATGGTTTCACTCTTGAAGCTTTTGGTGCAGTGCCAGCTTTTGAAGCCTTTGATTTCTTGGCAGGCTTCGGGGACTAAGGGGCAGCAGTTTGTTGCACACCTTCTTGGGCAGCTTCAGCACTTGCTCTCAGTTCAGCATAGCACACAAGATAGGCAGCAAAGTCATTGAAGGGGCCAACCAGGTTTGGTTCGGCCTCGCGAGTGCCATCTGGCCTTAGTTCTGTTGGACCTGGGTTGAAGTCAATCCCATAGTCCTCCTTGTTCTGAGTCGCTGAGCCCCTGGCCAACTGGTAATTGGCTTCAAAGAGATCATCCTCATGGCACCACCGAATGCTGGAGGGATCAGGATTCTGAGGCATTGCACGTCTCACCATGCACAGGTAGAAGCCTAAGCCGATGGCTTCAGCCTTTGTCTTCGGTATTAGCTTCTTGTAGATGATATCAGCCCATGGTGGCCTCACAACATTCTTCGCAGCATACTCAGGGGTCACAAATTGTAGTGGAACCATTTCTCTACCCAGTATCTGTGAATCCATTGCACTCAGGATTTGCATTCCCCATAGGTTTCTTCTAGATCAGATTTGTACATCTCACAAAGATCAAAAGGCAGATCAAGAGCAGCGTTTTCATGTTGTTGCCTTCCCCCTTTCTTTGCAGGTTTACCATAGCTATTGGCTTCACAGTAATGATTGGCTTCGCTCTACTTGTAAAACAGGAGCTGGCTTCAGGAGAGTTAAGATGAAGCTGTAAGAAGTCTGCAAATGAATTCAGACCATGGGAACCAAGAGACTCGCCCACGAAAATGTACCTGTGAAAGAATTAGAGATGCGAGGGAAGAAGGAGAGGTCATATGCATTCTCAGACGATTTTGAGGTTAAAATTAGTTTGAATATAATGACCTCATAGCGCGAAGACATTCACTTATAGAGAGAGATGTTGGTTCCAGATTTTTATGAATCCAAAAATAAGTACAAGTGAGGAATCATACTAGTCATGAATCATAGGTGAAATAACTTTACATTTGATGAGATGTGAAAGGCAGAAGATCCAGATTTGAGAGTGAAAGAACAATTTCTGAAGATATTGAAAATTTATCGGATCAAACAAACGGTAAAAAATGAGATTTATTTACCACACGAAGAACAGAGGAAGAACTACTAGACGAGGCGAGAAGGAGGCCAAGCAGTTCGATCTCCCGCGCCCTAACTTGGTGGCGGAAGTCAGCTACAGTGGCGACGGGGCGAAGATGTTCCATGGCCGGCGTGAGTACAACGTCGAAGAGGTCGCGGCAGTGAAGCGCTTCTTCTCCAGTGACGATGGAGGCTAGCGACGGTGCTAGGGTTGTGAAGGTGAGAGCGACAGGTTTGGAAGGATTTAATGGCCGCGGGGGTGAAGTATTTATAAGGAGGAGTTCAGCGCGGTGAATTTACTACGCTGCCCCTAGCAGTTCACATTTGCGCGACCCATGGCATCCATGCGCAGGGTCTATAGTTGTGCCATGACCCCACCACATAGTTGTTTTGGCGGGAGGTCGTTCTGGCTTCTGTGGTGTCCGGCAAAATGGATAAGGATATAAAAACTTTTTAAATGTTGGTCTCAAAATCTTTGAATGACAAGGACACAATGAAGACAATCAACACGTGTCAATAGAATGCATATGAAGATTTAGAGAGCAGGAGAGATAAGCATAGACGGGGTAAGGGTTCGATCTCATTCACTTAGGTCAGAAATGGCAACTTGAAGACATAGCTATAAGTGAATGCTTATATATATATATATATATATATATATATAGCATAGGCAGTGAGATCAAATCAAAGTGCGAAGATAAATCCATTGTTGAAGATAAAACAATCATGAAGATAATGCAATGTTTGTGACGCCTAATGAAATTCTTCAAGAAAATTTGGTGGTGGCGTTACCCACCGTATAGGAAGTATTAGACCTAGACACGGCACACAATTATCGTGGCGCTCTAAAGTCAAATTCCACGTTAATATCTTTACACTTAGAGTGTATATCTTCTTGAATTGATGACGTACGTTACTTCATGTGTTGTACACCTAAGTCATCAACATGCATAAGTGTAAGTGCATCTAGTGCCACCCCTAGTTGGTTTTGGAGTATTGACGACAAACTTGGCTAAGGGACTAATGTGTTTATGAGATTCAAAGGTAGAAGTCCCTATTGATTCGGTTTACCCATCGAAGATGACCCCTAAAAATGTATGAAGACATTGAAGACAATAGTGGTTCGCAAAGACATTCCTGTCGAACATAATGACACGTGAAGAAATTTGCTTGAAGACAATGGAATGCGAAGACATAGTTTCTTTTGTAGTTTCATTTTCTTCTTTCCTAAGTCATAGGAACCACCGAACTGTTAAGTGGGGTCCAGGTAAACAAAGTCAGAAAACTGACGTGATGCTCAACCAAAATCCTATGTCTTCGAGTGAAGATAAATGAGAGAAAATCTTATCCTAAGTTGGATGAGTCAGCTTTGCTTGTAGCCCAAGTCAAGCTGCCGCGTGTGTTGGAAATCCGACCGTTGGACACGTGTCGGTTGTCCATTGACCTAGGATCATTTCGGACATATCATGTCAGGTTGCCTCCTAGCTATAAATAGCCCACCCCTCCACCATAAATTGGTGGCTGCTCCGAGTTAGTGCATGGTTTTTATTGTTTGGGAGCAACTCACCTCCAAAGCCTTTGAGAGAGAATCCTTGCGAGGACAAAACCTAAAACACCCAGAGCCCAAAGAGTGTTTGGCATCACAGAAGTCTTTCAGTTCCGCGTGAACCAAAGACTTATTACACTTGAAGACTGTGATCTTCTAGTCAGTTAGGCATCGTGTTGTGAGCATCCAAGAGTCATTGTGGATCGTCGATGAACGAAGTCTGTGAAGGTGTGGAAGTCTACCTTGAAGACTTACCTGAGTGATTGAGCGAGGCCTAAGTGACCTTTGCTAAAGGGGAATAAGGTGAAGACGTGGTCTTCTGAGTTCAATCCTAGCCTCCCTAACCAGACGTACAGTTGTCACAGCAACTGGAACCGGTCTACCCAATCATTGTCTTCACCGAGCAACTGGTTCTATCACTTTACTCCTTTACTTACAATTTAGCTTCGTGAAGTCTTTGCTTGCCTGTTCTATTCGAAGACATTGTGTGAAGACATTCACTCTGATTGCATATTTGTCTTCACACTATCTTCCAATTCTGATCTACTCTACCTACCTGCTACTTGTCTTCATGCTTTACATGTATTGTACTTGACTCTCATGCATGGCTAGTGTAGTTTATCTTCTGGTGTATCCTGTTTAATTATTGCTTTAACTGCCTATCTTCGAAGACATTGCCTGTCTTGAAGACTTTCATAAAAATTGGCTATTCACCCCCTCTAGTCGATAACTAGCACTTTCAGTTGGTATCAGAGCAAGGTGCTGCCTAGTTCTGTCTGATTCGGTTTAACCACATGGAGTTTTAGCTATGTCAACTGCAGGGATAATCAAGGTCTCGGCTGCGTGCCCCGTCTTTGACGGCACTGATTACCCCTACTGGAAGAATAAGATGCTCATGCATCTTGAAGTCATTGACAATGATCTCTGGTATGTCGTCAGGACTGGTGTTCCCAAAGTCGGTGAAGGTGTGACTGTTGCTGATGTGAAGAGGTTCGCGCAACTGGACTCGACCGCCAAGAACATCATCTATGTTCATTTGACTAGAGGGCCGTATGGCCGTGTGAGTGCTCTAGAGTATGCGAAGCTAGTCTGGACTGGTTGTCCAAGATCAATGAAATCGTCTCAACTCAGAGACTCAAGAATTGATGTTCTTCGCAATCTCTTCAACAACTTCAAGAGGCTTGACAATGAGAATGTCCAGCTCACCTTCGGCCGTCTTACTGATATCACCAATGAGCTTCGTGCACTTGGCACCACTGAAATCACCAAGCATGAAGTTGTGAAGAAGATATCAAGACCACTTGACAGCTCATTTGACACCCTATAACTGATGATGTAAGAATGTCCAGGTTTCAAGGAACTAGACCTGTCTGATATACTTGAGAGGCTCAATACACATGTATTCCAGCTATCAGAGAAGAGAGATATCTATGGCCCTAACTATGGGCGATCCCGTGCTTTGAAGGCAAAGGCTGTATCTTCGTCTGAAGACTCTGACTGCAGTTCAACTGGCCATGAAGACTTTGGCAAAGAGCTTGCAATGCTTGTGAGAAATTTGCAAAAGTTCTCTAAGAAAAACCGCTTCGGGAAGTCTTCAAAATCCAGCTCGAAGAATGCTGAGTCTTCCACTCGTGACTACAAGAAGAGAACCTGCCACAAATGCAAGAAGCCAGGCCATTACATATCTGAATGTCCTCAATGGGAAAAGGAAGCCAAGAAAAAGAAGAAGAGCAGGGAATATGACTCTGACGAAAAGAAGAAGAAGAAGAAGAAATCCTCAAAGTCTTCTTCAAAGTCTTCATCTCACAAAAAGAGCTCATCTGGCAAAGCTTGTGCATTCATTGACAAGGAAATGGATTCAGAGGAGGAGTCTGCTTCTGAGGAGGCAGATGTGGAGCCAGCAGAGGAGTCTAATTCAGGCATTGCAAGCCTGGCTCTAGCTTCAGCATTCGTCGCCAAGTCCATCTTCAGCACTGAAGACAATGGTCACGTCGGTGATGCTGAAGCCAATGATGACGATGTTGTCGGTGTCAAAACCGGCGGATCTCGGGTAGGGGGTCCCGAACTGTGGACCTTGGATCGATGGGGAACAGTCGACGTGGGACAAGATGTTTACCCAGGTTCGGGCCCTCTCGAAGAGGTAAAACCCTATGTCCTGCTCTATTATATTGCTTGTGTATAAGGGGGTTACAGAGTAGATCTACCACGAGTTCAGACGAACTAAACCCTAGCTAGTAGGATGGTGTTTGTTCTTCTAGCCTCTACAGACTAAGCCCATGGTTTATATAGACACCAGGGGTACTAGGGTTTACAGATAGTCGGTTACACGAAGGAAACATCAGATTGTCCATCATGACTTGGGGTGCACTTCAAGGCATAAGAAGTCTTCAATCCGGATACGGTGCTGTAGGATCGAAAGTATGTCTCGAGGGGGGGGGTGATTAGACTACTTGACCAAATAAAAATCTAGCCTTTTCCCAATTTTAAGTCTTGGCAGATTTTAGCAACTTAGCACAAGTCAAGCAATCAACCTACATATGCAATACTAAGAGTATAGCAGCGGAATGTAAATCATTGCATATGAAGGTAAAGGGGAGGAGTTTGGAGGGAGCAAGCGCAATGTAGACACGGAGATTTTTGGCGTGGTTCCGATAGGTGGTGCTATCGTACATCCACGTTGATGGAGACTTCAACCCACGAAGGGTAACGGTTGCGCGAGTCCACGAAGGGCTCCACCCAAGAAGGGTCCACGAAGAAGCAACCTTGTCTATCCCACCATGGCCATCGCCCACGAAATTAGGGTAGATCTTCATGAAGTAGGCGATCTCCTTGCCCGTACAAACTCCTTGGTTCAACTCCACAATCTTGACGGAGGCTCCCAAGTAACACCTAACCAATCTAGGAGACACCACTCTCCAAAAGGTAATAGATGGTGTGTTGAGGATGAATTCCTTGCTCTTGTGCTTCAAATGATAGTCTCCCCAACACTCAACTCTCTCTCACAGATTTGGATTTGGTGGAAAGATGATTTGAGTGGAAAGCAACTTGGGGAAAGCTAGAGATCAAGATTCTTGTGGTTGGATTGGAATATCTTGGTCTCAACACATGAGTAGGTGGTTCTCTCTCAGAAAATGAGTTCTGGAAGTGTAGGCATGTTCTGATGGCTCTCCCCACAAATGGAGGAAGGGTGGAGGGGTATATATAGCCTCCACAAAAAATCTAACCGTTACACACAATTTACCAAACTCGGTGGGACTGACTAGTGAAACTCGGTCAGACCGATTTAGTTCAAAATGTGAACGTTAGGCTTTTCGGTGGGACCGACATATCAACTTGGTGAGACCGATTTCATTAGGGTTCGGGCATAACGTAATCTCAGTGAGACCGATCACATGAACTCGGTGAGACCGATTTCTGTAATAGGCAAACAGAGAGTTGGTCAGGCAAACTCGATGGGACCGATCGCTCATTTCAGTGAGACCGAAACATTACGAAGAGGAAACAGAGAGTTTGCATTGCGAACTCGGTGGGACCGATCGCTCATCTCGGTTAGACCGAAACATTATGAAGTGAAACAGAGAGTTAGCAATCCCATCTCGGTGAGACCGAGATCTCTATCGGTGAGACCGAACTGATTAGGGTTTCTGGCAGTGGCTATGTCAAATGAACTCGGTGGCGCCGGATAGATCAAATCGGTGGGGCCGAGTTTGACTTTAGGTTTGGGACATATGTGGATATGAGAAAGTGGTTGAGGGCTTTGGAGCATATCACTAAGCATTTTGAGCAAGCAAGCCATTAAGCAACACCTCATCCCCTTTTAATAGTATTGGCTTTCCTATGGACTCAATGTGATCTTGGATCACTAAAATGAAAAGAGTAGAGTCTTGAGCTTGAGCCAATATGTGTCCTTAGCATTTTGAGGGGTCCACATTCCTAGTCCATGCCATGCCAATCATTGAACTTTCTGAAATGATCATCTTGAAAGAGTATTAGTTCAATGAGCTATATGTTGTTAATAATTACCAAAACCACCCAGGGATTAGTTGCACTTTCAATCTCCCCCTTTTTGGTAATTGATGACAACATATAGATCAAAGCTTCGACACATGATAATAAGAATGAAATATATCATTGCTTTGATAAGTATGTGATAAGCAAGAGCTCCCCCTAAATTTGCGCATTATTTAAAATTTGCTTTTGAATGCAAATGCACAATCAATTAGGATCATGGGTTACTCTTCCATGTCACATACATCTTGGTGGAGCGCTCAAAATGATGGAATATGAAAATATGCACTCATCACCAAGGCAAAGTGAATGATCATACAAGAGAGATAAATAATGTCATCATCCAAGCACAAACATTAATGTAGGATATGATCAAACACATGACCATAAGTATCTCACACACATAAACATAGAGTATCAACCAAGCAAGCACACAAAAAGTAGCAAACAAGTAGCAAAGAGAATGGCAAAAAGAAGCAAGCACTCTCTCTCGAAGCCTATGATCTATACACTTTCTCCCCCTTTGGCAACAAGTTACCAAAAAGCTTGAAAATGCATAGTGCTATGTGTCTCTCCAGGCTTGATCTTCGGGAGGCGGTGTAGAGAGGACTCCAAGAACAAATGCATCTGTTGAGGTTGTTGGAGCTGGTGGAGTTGCAACCGGAGGGGCAACTGAAGCTATAGCTGCAGGTGCTGACGCAGTAGCTCTTGTATCTGTCACACGCACTGCTGCAGATCTCTGTGCCCTAGGCACTCTCTGAAAAGCATTTGTGGTAGCTTTCCCTTTCCTCTCCTTAGCTTCTTCCTGGAGCTGCTCAACAGCTGTCTGCATCTCTGTCACCTTCAAGTCCAGATCATAAAACTTTGATTCAATGATCCTCTCCAGGCTCTCTTGATTCTGAGTCAGGGTGGCCAAACCTTTCTCAATCCTCAAAGTAGCTTGAATGAGATAGCTAAGTTGATCTTGTTTTGACTTGAGAAAAACTTGAGATGCCTCTTCAACACTTGGCATCTTGGCTGCCTTCTCTGCTTTGCTTTCTCCCTCTTCTCTTGAGCCTCTACTGATGTAGGATCTTCAGCATCCATGACAACTGTGTTGTCCTCAAATTCAGGCCTCAAGGGAAGGTGTTCTTTATCCAACAAGTATGTGCCTGTGCCCATCTTGGAGTTGATGAGCATCTGGATGTGTGGAGCATACCCACATGATCTCTTCTGGTCTGCAGCTGTCCTCTTGATTGTCTCAACAATCAAACTCATCACCTTAAACTTCTGGGGCACATCAAACAACAGAAGCAAATTGATGGAGTGGCCTCTGATCATCCTGTGATCTCCTAATTTGGGCAACAAGGTGTGCCTCAAGATGGTGTTAATAGTGGCCAATCGAGATAACAGATAATATACAGAGCCTAGCCTGTGAGTCTGCAAGGCTTTGTCAGGAATCTCCTTATACATGTTGGCCATGGAGTTGTGATCTTTCTTTTTCTTGGCATAGACATCTATGTCATCCACAAGCTCTGCAGGGGCATTGATCAGCTTGGCCCACTCAGCAACTGTTGATTGGTACCTAGTACCTTCAGACATCCATACAATCCTTCCATCTGGATAGAAATGAGCTGTAGAATAGAATTGCATAATAAGCTCATCATTCCACTTGGTAAGCTTCTGACCCACAAAGGTGTCTACTCCATTGAGTCTGAAACTTTCATGCACTCCTGGGAAGTGGTCTTCATTGTTGTCGATGTATTCCTAGTCTACCCACTTCATGTCACACACTATGGGCTTCTTATCCAAAAGAATTGTCTCATAGAAGTCCTGCTGCTCCTTGGTGTGAAATCTATAGTCCACAGCAGTCCTTCTCCTCACAGCATATGGATCTGATTGTCTCCACAATCTGAGACCTGCTTCCTTCCTTGCCTTCATGTTTTCAGCAACTGGATGATTGTCATCATGGTCAGGGATCTTTGGCTTTAGCTTCCTGAGCACTTGGGTTTCCTCATCTTCTTCCACTTCAGGCACTAGGGCCTTGTTCTTTTCAGCAGCTGGTATGTTCCTTGTGCTTCTCTTTGGTGCAGACTTAGAAGCTTGAGCAGTAGACTTGGGGGCAGTCTTGGGCTTTGCTGGCGCAGCCCCAGACTTGATGGCATCCCCCATCAATTTCTGAGTCTTTGGTGCTGGTGCAGCATCTTCCTCTTCATCTTCTTCCTCATCAGATTGGATCATCATTGATGGCTTTCCAACAACTCTGGCCATAGTATTCTTGACCCTTTCCTTTCTCTTCTTGCCCTCACCAACAGCCTCTCCAACAGTTGATTTAGAAGTTTCAAGAGTTGAGGCTCTGGCCTTAGACATGGGCACTCTCTTTGCAGGGGCCTTCTTATTCAGACCAGGTCTTGTAGAGGCAGTTGTGCCAAATTCCTTCTTGACCACCTTCTTCTTTGAGCTGACCTCTTCCTCAGCAGCCACATAATCTTCAACTTCAGAATCAAAATTTCTCTTTCTCCTCTGCCTAGTAGCAGCCTTAGGCAGGTTGCTGGGAGTACTTCTGTTGCCATCCTCATAGCTGTCAGAGGGACTAGTGCCCTCACTTAGATTCACTTGCTCCTCAGACTTGTTCTGGCTATCACTCTGATCAGACATTCTAGCACTACAAACGGAAAGTTGTCCCTATGAATAGTTATAGATGAGATAGAGTGGATGAGCATCACAAAGTGCAGAGATTTTGCAAAACAATTGAGTCAAAAACTTAGTTTTAGTTTCCCACAGAAAGCATTTCGGAGCTACTGATTTGTTAAACTTGGTGCCACCGAAGCAATATTGGAGTCTGAACTAGTGAGATCGGTCAGACCGAGACACAGTTCGGTGAGTCCGAGATTGCTAGGGTTTCACTGAGGGTTGAACTCGGTCACACCGATTTGCAACTTTCGGTCAGACCAAAAACTACAAGTGCAATGGCCTAAGCCAAATCGGTGAGACCGATTTCTACATCTCGGTCGGTCCGAGATGAGTTCGGCGGAAACCTAACATTAAATTTTCGAATCAAAACTAGTCTAAAGGAAGTTTTCGTTGGATAGATTGATCTCATACATGGTAAGAATCATGGCATTGTCTTTGTGCTAAGAATCGGAGGTAAAGATTGCACAAAGGGTCAAACTCATATCCTAACTTGGCGATGAGCTCGCTACGGCGGCAACGGCGGTGAAGATTTCCGTTGACAGCGGCGGAGACCAGCGGCAGGGGGTCGCTGGCGACGAGAAGACAATCCGGAGACCCGAGTCGGCAGAGCAGGACACGCACGGGCGAAAAGGTTTCGGAGAAATTTCCAAAATTTGACCCGTTGGTATATATATCCTGACCCTGTCGGTGTGACCGAGTGGAACAACTCGGTGGCACCGAGATGCAGAATCGCAAGCGATTACTGCAACTCGGTGTGACCGAATGGTTCTAATCGGTTGCACCGAGATTGAAAACCTAGATCAACTCAGTGAACTCAGTATGACCGAAAAGGATGAATCGGTCAGACCGAAATGCACAGAGAGGTTTTGGAAGTTTAAGTCTATGACGAATCAGTGACTGTCGGTGTACTAAGTATTGGGCCACTAGTACCCCGTACTTGTGCACGGACAGTTGTAGCCATCCTCGCGGCAAGGCTTGCCGGGATCAGCTCGGGGTCGATTCGGCCCATCAAGGAAATCATCAAGTCAGAGATCTGAGGTTTAGCAAATAAGCAGAGCTGGAATCCGAAGGCCAGCCTTCCCGGCAAGATCCTTGCCGGGATGGCCTTTGGGGCCCGGCAAGGCTTGGCGCCCGGCAAGGCTTGGCGTCCGGCAAGGTTTGGCGCCCGGCAAGATTCGGCGCCTGGTGAGATTCTGCCACTGTGCCACCGCTTCGGCACAGTAGTGTACCTGACATTCTGGGTCCTTCTCTAGATGCGTGGCAACGCGCCAGTGGAGGAGAGCTTAAGCGGTGCTGATGGGATGGCCCCTTTTTCCATCCCCAAGAAAGTGAGGACACCTAAACGGACACCTCACGGTGCATTAAATGCGCTTGTCCTAATCCGTCAGGGGTTAGGTATGATACCCTGTAGCTACTTTACACCTCAATGTATGTACATTTTGCCACTGTGGAGACCCCTTTGAGCATATAAAAGGAAGCCCAAGGCAACTGCTACAGGGGGGAGGAGAACTTCTGGCCCATTCTGCATGTGTAGCTGCTCTTTGAACGTACTGTTCATTGCGAGCGCTCCTGAAGGCTGGGCTCAAGAACATCAATAAGAACACAAAGCAGGAGTAGGGTTTTACGCTGATCAGCGGCCCGAACCTGGGTAAAAACCTCACGCGTCGATCACTGGTTCTGCTCTTTGCGTATACCTCTCCCCCGGCCGAATCGTAAAGGGGTCTCTCGGGACCCCATAGGTGTCGTGCCCCGACATCTTTGGCGCGCCAGGTAGGGGGATTGAAGGTTGCGTGAACCTGATCTGGTGGTCGGCGCCCTAGTTTCTTCATCATCTTCATCATCATGCCGCCCAAGAAGAAGAGCGCTGCGACAGCGCAACCGTCCGGGTGCAGAAGGAAGAGGACTACAACCCCCGCGGCGTTCTGGTGACCCAAGCCAAGCGAGCGGTATCGTTCGCAGTGGCAGTGGTAACTTGCACGCCGCTGGATCTAGAGATGGTGCTGTGTTGCCTACGGGTGGCACAACTAACTCTAGGGATCGAAGGGCGCCTGCTGGAGCTCCCGCGCCGGCGCAAGCCTCGCGACCTACTCAGGTCGTGCAAGATGAGCGACATCATGGCGCTGGTGGTTCAGGGCGTCCCCACGAAAAGGTTTCTGCGCATAGATCCCAAGATGCGCGGGACCAGCATGCACACCGAGCTGCCGGCGGAGGTGGTGCGCGGTCGCGTGACCGTGGTGGTGCTCCTTCTAACTTGGTTAGGAGTCAGAGCACCTCACGTACCTCATACTTGTCGCCGCCACCTACGCCAGCGGAAGCCTTGGCACGTGCACAGCTGCTTCTCGATTTTCCTCCCGCCCCGGAGAAGATGGAGGAGTGGCGAGCTACTATCCAGAGCCTTATCGGCTTCGCCAACAAGGATGGACCGCAAGAGGCAGGGCCCTCGCAGCGGAGGCCCATCGATCCAGCGCGAGCCGATGCAGAGAAAACCGGAGGTGGTGCAACTACAGTGCACTCCCCTCTGCGGCATCAGCGGCGGCCGACAACTCAGCAAGTCGACCGCCATGAAGAAGTTTCCACGGCGTCGTCCGATCCACGGATGCGCCGTGATCAGCGTCTAGTTCTCTAGGAACGAGGCAAAGAGGACGCTCGAACAACCATCGAGCGGCGATGGGAAGCGCGCTATCACTCTGATAAGCGTGCGGGGCCGGCTGTCGACGAGCCTGTGCCAGGGGACGTAGGAGACTTGCCTTATGAGGTAGGGACTCCAGCGTTTACCCGTGAGCTGCGGCAAGTCCGGTGGCCCAATTCCTGAACCTTTAAGCCAGAGGTTCCGGAGAAGTATGACGGAAAGACCCATCCCTCGGAGTTCCTGAGCATCTACACCATTGCAGTGCAGGCTGCCGGGGGCCGAGATGACAAGATACTTGCCAACTACTTCCCGTTGGTGCTCAAGCCCAACGTCAGGTCGTGGTTGATGCATCTGCTAGAGAATTCCATTTCTTCCTGGTCAGATCTGTGCCATCAGTTTGTTGGCGCCTTCGTTGGAGGCCACCAAGCTCCTGGCCAAGAGAGCGATTTGCACATCATCCCTCAGAAGGAGGGCGAGTCCCTGCGCAAGTTTATGCAGAGGTTCAGCCGAGTGCAGTATAACATTCCCGACGTTCATCCTGCCGCTGTCATTAGCGCGTTCCACCAGAACGTGCGTAACCGCAGAATGCAGGAAGAGCTGGCGATGAACAAAGTCAGGAGTATTGCCGAGCTTTATGCTCTAGCCGACAAGTGCGCTCGAGCTGAAGAGGGGAGGAAACTCCCTGGTGAGGCTGTTGGCGCGGCAGGCGACTCCGAAGATGAAGACGCCGCGGCCCCGTCAAGGAAAGGCCGGCGGCGGAATAGGAAGCGCAGAGGCAAGGCCGTGCTTGCTGTCGAGGAATCCGACAACCCCGGCGCCGCCAAGAAGGCCAAGGTTAGTGACCCCGGCAAGGATCTTGCCGGGTGCCCTTCCTGTCAGGCCTTGGCGGCTGCCGACAAGTCAGAGAACTCCGGCAAGCAGTATTGCAAGATCCATCGCACTAAGGGCCACGATCTCCAGAACTGCCGGCAAGTTGAGCAGCTTGCCGAGAAGCAGAGGGCCGAATACAAGAGGCGAGACAAGGAGAAGGCCCAAGATGGTGCTGAGGGGTCCGGCAAGAAACGCGGTGGCCGAGGGGGTCGCCGCGGCAAGGCCAAGCAGTAGAAGGATCGGCCCGCTCGGGGCCGAGATAAAGAAGGAGATGATGATGAGGAAGATGATGAATCCAGTGAGCAGGAATTCCAGAAGGCTACGGAGGCTATGTGCATTGATGGGGGTGCCTCGCTGCATTCTTCCCACCGCCAACTTAAACAGAGGATGCGGGAGGTTAATGCGGCAGAGCCATCCCCCGATTCGTGTAGGCCTCTGAAGTGGTTCAGCACGCCTATCATCTTTGACGCCGAGGATCACCCCGATCGCACAACTGCGGTCGGGTGTTTGCCATTGTTGGTTTCCCCAACAATTCGCAACCTCAAGGTGATGAAGATGTTAGTTGACAGCGGGGCCGGCCTAAACTTAATCTCACCGGATGTGCTCACAAAGCTTCAGATTCCCGACGAAGACCTCGAGGAAACGGGTACGTTTCAAGGGGTCAATCCGGGAAGAACCCAGCCTAAGGGCAAGATCACGCTGCCGGTAACATTTGGCAGCGAGTTTAACTTCAGGACCGAAAAGGTGGTGTTTGATGTCGCCAAGATCCCCATGTCATACAATGGGATCCTTGGTCGGTCAGCGCTGGCTAAGTTCATGGCAGCATCACACTACGCATACAATGTTTTGAAGATGCCCGGGCCGTTGAGCGTCATCACTGTCCATTCCGATAAGAAGGATGCGCTCATCTGTGCCGACCAACTTTACCGGGAAGCAGTTGCAGCACCTGCCATCAAGGCATCTGCTCCTGCCGCTGGAACTCCCGGGGGGAAGAAGAAGACCGGCAGGAACCTTGGTGCGAACTCCGGCAAGCACGCCTCCTCGGAGTGCTACGCTTCCGTCGAGGACGTACCAGAGAGTTCCACCGGCAAGAACAAGAAGTCCAAGGCTGCCTCGCCGGAAACCAAGAAGGTGCCTGCCAGGGAGGACGGAACGGGGGGAACTTTCACCATAAGTTCCGCCCTAGATGACAAATAGGAAAGCGCGCTCGTTGCTTTCCTGCGGGCGAATGTCGATGTGTTTGCATGGCAACCGTCTGACATCCCCGGTGTTCCCAGGAAAGTGATCGAGCACCACCTTGCTGTCTGTCCTCATGCGCGGCCCGTCCAGTAAAGGGTGAGGAAACAGGCCTTGGAGCGGCAAGAATTCATTGCCGAAGAGATTAAGAAGCTGGAGGCGGCGGGACTGGTCAAAGGAGTGCTCCATCCAACCTGGTTGGCCAACCCAGTTGTAGTGCGAAAAGCGAATGGGAAATGGAGGCTTTGTATCGATTATACAGATATCAATAAAGCTTGTCCAAAAGATCCCTTTCCCTTGCCGCGCATCGACCAGATTGTGGATGCCACCGCTGGTTGTGATCTCCTGTCCTTCCTTGACGCCTATTCAGGGTATCATCAGATTTTTATGGCAAAGGAAGATGAAGAGAAGACCGCCTTTATCACCCCATGTGGTACGTATTGTTTTATACGAATGCCTTTCGGGTTGAAAAGTGCTGGTTCAACATTCGCCAGAGCAATCCAGATTGGTTTTGAGCCACAACTCCATAGAAATATGGAGGCATATATGGATGATATAGTGGTCAAAACTAAGGATAAAGCAACGCTTATTCAAGACTTAGAAGAAACATTTGCAAACTTGTGCAAGATCAACTTGAAGCTCAATCCTGAGAAGTGCGTGTTCGGAGTTCCTTCCGGCAAGCTCCTCGGATTCTTTGTATCTTGCTGAGGAATCGAAGCGAACCCCGACAAGATCAAAGCCATTGAGCAAATTGAAGCGCCGAGATGCGTCAAGGATGTGCGTCGTCTTGCCGGCTGTGTTGCTGCTCTAAGCAGGTTTATTTCCAAATCTGCTGAGCGCGCCCTGCCCTTCTTCAAAATTTTGAAGAAGGCAGGTCCAATGAAATGGACTCCGGAGGCGGAGGCTGCGCTGCAAGATTTGAAGAAATACCTTTCCTCTCCGCCGACGCTAGTCGCGCCAAAACCACAAGAGCCGTTGTTGTTGTATCTGGCGGCAACAAATCAAGTGGTTAGTGCTGCGCTAGTGGCGCAGAGAGAAGCTGATGAGGAAGCAACACCAGCAGCAGGACCGCCGGATGATGCGGCAGATCTTCCCCGGCAAGGGTTGATCCCGGCAAGATAGGATCCACGCAAACAGAAGAACTTGTGCAGAAGAAGAAGGTGGTGCAGCGCCCAGTTTATTTTGTTAGCTCTCTTTTACAAGGGGCTAGGTCAAGATATTCTGGGGTGCAGAAGCTGCTTTTTGGCCTCCTTATGGCCTCAAGGAAGTTGCGCCACTATTTTCAAGCACATGAGATTACCGTCGTCACTCGCTTTCCGTTGCAACGGATTTTGCAAAATCCGGAGGCAACCGGCAGGATCGTGGAGTGGGCGTTGGAGTTGTCCAGCTTTGGCCTTAAGTTTGAAAGCACTTCAACAATTCAGAGTAGGGCCTTGGTGGAATTCATTGCAGAATGGACCCCGACGCCAGACGAAGAAGTTCAAGAAACAACTCTCCCCGGCAAGGAAATCGATCAGCAATGGATTATGTACTTTGACAGGGCTTTCTCGCTGCAAGGCGCCGGTGCTGGCGTGCTGCTTGTCGCACCCACCGAAGAGCACCTCAAGTACGTAGTCCAAATGCACTTTCCCCGGGAGAGTTCGACCAACAACACTGCAGAATACGAGGGTTTGCTTGCCGGTCTCAGGATCGCGGCAGACCTTGGTATCAAAAAGCTCGTCATGAAAGGCGATTCACAGCTTGTCGTCAGGCAAGTTAACAAGAGCTATCAAAGTCCATTGATGCAAGCCTACGTAGATGAAGTGAGGAAATTGGAAGAGCGCTTTGATGGTCTCCAAATGGAGCACGTTCCTCGTGCCGAGAACAATATTGCTGATGACCTGTCAAAGCGTGCTGCCCTCAAGTTGCCTGTGGAACCAGGAACTTTTGTGCTCCAATTGACTCAACCATCCGTGGTGCCATCGATGCGGCAAGAAAAAAGAAGGAAATTGAACTCTGGCCAGTACTTCCCGGCAGAGCTCCCCGGAGCCGCCGGCAAGGAAGTTGCCGGGATCGACACGCCTGCCGGGGAACAACAGACTCTGACAGGGCCTCAGGCCCTCGTTGTCGAGACAAACGTTCCCCCGGCAGAGGAGATGCCTTTAGTCCTAGTTGTCGAGCCTCAGGCTCCAGCATGGGCGCAGCACATTGTCCATTTCCTTCAGACAGGTGAACTCCCTGAGGAACAAGAAGAAGCCGAGAGAGTAGCCCGTCGGTCTGTTATGTACAAGTTCGTCGATGACGTCCTGTACAGAAAGAGACCAAACGGTGTGAAATTGAAGTGCATTTCTCGGGAGGATGGACTACAACTGTTGGCAGAGATTCATGGGGGCATATATGGTTCTCACATAGGGTCAAGAGCGCTTGCCGGGAAAGCATTCCGGCAAGGTTTCTTTTGGCCTACCGCCCTCCAGGATGCGACTGCACTAGTAACCAAATGTGAAGCGTGCCAGTTTCATTCGAAGAAATTACATCAGCCAACTCAAGCTCTTCAAACAATCCCTCTCTCCTGGCCATTTTCGGTCTGGGGGCTCGACATACTGGGCCCCTTCCCCCATGCTACCGGGGGCTTTGAGTACTTGTACGTTGCTATCGACAAGTTCACAAAGTGGCCGGAGGTGGAAGCAGTGAGGAAGGTGACAGCGCAGTCGGCTGTCAAGTTCTTCAAAGGAATTGTTTGCCATTTCGGTGTGCCTAACAGGATCATCACCGACAACGGCACGCAGTTCACAAGTCGCACCTTCATGCAGTATGTCCAAGACCTTGGCGGCAAGATTTGTTTTGCCTCTGTTGCTCACCCGAGAAGCAACGGCCAAGCGGAGAGGGCCAATGCTGAAGTGCTGCGCGGTCTCAGGACCAGAACTTTTGACAGGCTGAAAAAGTGTGGAAGACGCTGGATTGATGATTTGCTGGCGGTTCTTTGGTCAATCAGAACGACACCAAATCGAGCCACCGGCCAGACGCCCTTCGCTCTGGTCTACGGAGCGGAAGCAGTTCTCCCCACGGAAGTCATATACGGATCTCCTCGAGTGCTCGCTTATGATGAGCTCGAGCAAGAGCAACTGCGCCAAGATGACGCTGTGCTCCTTGAGGAGAATTGTCTTCAGGCTGCTGTGCGAGCTGCACGCTACCAGCAAGCTTTGCGCCGCTATCATAGCCGCAAAGTTCATGCCCGAAGCCTTGAGGAAGGCGACCTTGTTCTTCGATGGATTCAGTCCGCCAAGAATTCAAACAAGTTGACGCCAAAGTGGGAAGGCCCTTATCGGGTAGTACGAGTCACCAGGCCCGGCGCTGTCCACCTGGAGACCGAAGATGGCGTTCCAGTGAGCAATTCCTGGAATATCGAACATCTTCGCAAGTTCTACCCATAAGGCGCGGTTGCCGGGGGCTCCCGGCAACCACCCTTTTGTACAAGTCTTGCCGGCAAGGCATGTGATCCTTTGTACAAAGTCAGGCGCAGACCCTGAGCACAGATGAATAAATTTAAGTGTTGTACATTTCCTTATTGATTCCCATGTTCATATTTATATATGCATGTTTGTCTAAGATGTTGTATGACACCTGATCCCGGTAAGTTCTAATGAACTGCCAAGGTTTCATCCCTTTATTTTCTCTTCTTTCTTTTTCTCAAAGACAGAAGGATTCCTCGCGTGCATATTTGCCGGGGGGGAAGGGGAGATATGAATACCAGTTGGTGACGTTCGGAATCGATGCTTGCCGGAGGAAGAACAAAGCCAGAAAGCTAAGTCCTAAAAACTTAGGGCAAGTTTTTCTTTTATTACAAAGTTATTTCCTTGGATGATTCCGACTCTTGTATGGAAAATCTGCACGCGAAGGAATCCTTGTTGTAATCAGTTGCGCCCTTATTTTGTTTCGAGTCCGCTCAACGATTTAAGTGGCTGCACTGAGAACGCCAAGGAGTCTTGCCGGCCGCTGCGCCTCCAGCGCGCCGGCAAGTTTTTTTTCAGTAAGCGTAGGATGAATTCCATACATAAAGGAATCAGACAAGGAAAGTAGCAAGCATGAGCCTAAACATAGTCAGATTATATTGCATCCATGAGTTGCCGCAGTTCTAACTTGAGACCTAATTGTCTTTTACATGAGATGATGGCGGCAAGAATAAAAGGAAAGCACTCAATCCCTGCGCTGGCCTTCGATCCTTTTGATGGAGTCCACCTTCTCAAGGATTGGCGCGATACACTCTTCAAGCGCCTCAACATTTGCATCCTTTGGCAGATGGCCGAGCGCGCTGGAGAGGTCGATGCCAGGATTGCTGTGCACCACCTTGATGAGCACCTTGCAAAGGACGGCCTGGCAAAGCCGGCAAGTCTCGTTCGCCAGTTGGGTCGCCCGGCTGGACTGGAGCACCCTCAACGCGTTGATGATGCTTTCAAAGAACATCGTCAACCTGGCACTTGGAGATATTCTTTCCTCGGAAGAATACTTGAAGTTCGGCAAGCCCATGGTTGACAGTTCTGCGGTAAGCTTCTCCACGGTGGCGATGAGACGGCCAGTCCAGATCTCCACTCCCTTCTCGTACTCGCTTTGGGCAGCGGCGGCGCTCTTGAGCAGGTTCCTCTCTCCTTGGAGATCCTTGAGTAGAGCCTTCTCACGGGCCTTGCCGGCCTCGAGAGACTTCTGCAGCGTGGTCAGCTTCAGCTCCAGAACCGAAATACTATCAGCCGTAGAGGAGAGCTGCTTGGTCTTGTCGGACAGGGCAACTTGCATCTCCGCCAAGGAGTGGATGGTTTTTTCCCTGTCCCCCTTGAGCGTCGAGAGCTCCTTGTCGTGCTCTTCGAGATCTGTTTCGAGCCTCTTCACTTTGTCGCTCAGCTCGTTTTTGGCGGCCTTTGTAGCTTCGGCAGCATCGATGGCCTCCTTGAGCTTGCCGGCATGACTTGCAGTCAGAGCTTCGAGCGCCTCCTTGTGTTTCTGCTCCAGCTCCTGGGTCCGCCGCGCGACAAGATTTTCGACGTCTTCATCCTTGCTACGAAGCTTGGCGGCGAGCGCCTGCTCATGTGCGGTGAGATCTTCTTCGTGAGCATCAAGAACAACGCGGCGCCCCGTCAGGAGAGCATCTTCGGCAGCAATCCTTTGAACAGCTTCGTCATGTGCCTTCTCCATATCTGATTGCTTAAGGAGGATCTCATTCCATTGCAGGCTCACTTGTTCTCGGCCGGCAACCAGCTCTTGGAGGGCCTCGGCGTGCCAGATTTGCATTTGTGCGATGCGCCTTTGAAAATCCGCTTCGGCTGCCTCGACAACTGCCATTCTGGAGTCCGCCTTCTCCTTTCGGGCGCGATGGAGGGCCTGGAGTTTGCGAAGTTTTCGCCCATGGCCTGAAGGAGCTGATCCTCTTCAGACTTGCCGCTGCTAGCGCTGGGATCGTCAACGACTTCGAGCCCGGCAGCGGCAATAATTTCCTCGAAAATTTCTCCTTCGGCTGGTGCCTCAGTGCTTGCCGTCCCCGGCAAGTTGATGAATAGATTCTCGCCAACCTTGAGATACTTGCTGGATGAGGGGCCTTCAGATGTTGATGGCTGGTCTTTAGTGGCCGCCTCACCAGTGACAGGGGGCTCTGTGGCCGGTGCAGCGCCTGGCGCTCCTGCGGCAGGAATGCTGTCAGTACGGTCCTCAGCCTCCCTGTCGCCCTCTTCAGCAGGTTCTTCGGCGATTTCCTCTTATGCTGTCTTGGCGGCCTCCCCGTCAAGAGCACCACCAGCCTCGACAACGTCATCCTTGGTGGCCTCGCTGGCAGCGATCCTGTCCGCTTCAGCGGCGGCATCCCTGGCGGTCTCCTCGATGATGATGTCGACGTCCATATGTTCCATCACAGGGAACTCTAAAGGGCGAAGAAGGAAGACAGAATAAGATCGAGGTTTGGATTTTGAGGTGACTAAAGATAAAGAGATAAGAGGAAAAGAATAACAAGCACTCTGAGGCGATCGAGTACCTGCGTCGGGCTGTCGAGAGGTGGCTTCGCCTCTCCCGGCAACTCCGGTTGCCGGGGGTGGGTTGCCGGAGTCCATGCTTGTCGGCTCCTCCTCAATCAGGACGGGCTCGTCGGCAGGATCTCTTGTCAGGGATGTGCTTGTGGGCGGAGCGGTCGATGAAGGAGGTGCAATGGGGATATCTTCTCCTTGCTGCCGTTCTTCTCCTGCGAACCCAAAGATATTAGCGGCAAGAATGGAAGCCTCGGCACCAGCCAGCAGAAAAGGGACGATGAACTTACGCTGGGGGCTGTGCTGGGGGCTGTGTTGGGAACTGGACTTCGGGCTGACAACGACAGTTTCCGGCACACTCGTGGAGCCCGCCGGGGGCTCGTCGCCCGTAGAAGTCCTTGACCTCTTCGCCATCCTGTCCAGCAAGGTTTCTGTGTCACTACAGAAACAATACAAGCAAGTCAGTAAGATTGATGCAAATTGGAAGGTAGAAGCTGTGGCAAATACTCACTCTTCTTCCTCTCGCTCTGGACTAAAGCCGGAGATGTCGAAGTCGACCTCCGTTGCGGTGTCTGAGTGGGGAGGCGGAGGAGGAGTCCTAGGCCACTTGGCCGTGGCAGGCGCCGGGGCAGCCTCCGGCTCGGTAGTACGAGACCCTCCTGCCGCCCTAGCAGTGGTCGCTGGTGTGGGTCTCGCGTGCCGCGCGGGCTGTTGACGAGCCCCCTACCGCAGTCCAGTCTTGCTGGCCACTTTCTTGCCGGGGGATTCGCCGCTCGAAGTAGGCTGGCTTGCCGGGATGCCTGAAGCAGCCTTCCGAAGGACACGCTTTGTCTTCTTCGGGGGCGAGGGCTCTTCTCGCGTCTCCTCTTCGGCCGTGTCTTCGCCGGACGAGCTCTCAGCGGCTGCGCCGCCTTCTTCCTCGGCAACCTTGTTCTCCCCGGCAGGCTTTGCCTCCACTACCACCTCTGCGTCGCTGGCTTCCCACTCTGTGAAGCCAACGTTGCCGGCCTCCGCAGCAAGATTCGCCTCCTCCACTCTGGTAGCGATGTAGGCTACCTCCTGATCAGTGGTGGCGCGGATAAGATCTGACTCTTGCCAGACAGGCTTCTCCGTCAAATTGTCAAAGAACTTCTGCGCTTCTTCCTCGCTTGGCTCGACCCAGGTCGGGTCAAGGCCGTGGGCATTGAACATCGGCAAGAAGGCAATGATTGACCCCAAGGCAGAGTTGTTGCACAAGGGGACGATCCTTGCCGGCAGCCGGTGCTTGTCTTCGCGCTGGAATAACTTTTGGCGGAGAGCGCCAAGCTGCATAGCGGTCAGATTGTTGTTCAGCCCGGGGCGCAGTCTCATGACATCTGCCGCGTTCTTGTACTCCCAGACTGGCCTTCCCCTGTTCTGCAGAGGGGCGATGCGGCGGCGGAGAAAGTCGAAGCCGATCATCTCCATTGTCAGCCCGGCAGCCTTCAAGCGAAGGATCCTGGTAGTGGCGATTGTGAGCTTCTCGTCTTCTGCGGCGAGATCGCCCCAATCCTTGCCGCGAACCACCTTCTGTTGCCGGGGATGACAAAAAGGATGAGGATCTGCTTCCTGGATCCAGCACCATTCGGCCCGCCACTCGTCCCACTTTTCGCGGTAAACTCCCTCCGGGTATATCTCTTTGTTCCAAGCCCTTGGAATCCAGGCAATAGATCCAGAGAGAGCCTCTCCTTTTTGGATGCGAGGGTAGAAATAATGGCGGAAAAGAGCAGAATTGGGGATCACGCCAGCGAAATTCTCACAAAGATGGGCAAAGATAGACATGCAAAGTACGGCATTCGGCGTGAAATCAAGAAGGCGGAAGCCGTACGTGTACATGATGTCATTGAAGAAATCGGAAAAGGGTGGACAGAGCCCGCAATAGAAATATGCAGTGAAAAAGGGGTATCTGTCCGATCCACCTTTGGAGCAAGCACCTGGGATTACGCGTGTGGCGGGGTGAGCTTGCGTTCCCTTCGCCCACATGCATTGATATCGCCCCTTCAAAACTTCGGCGTCGAGCGTCAGAGGGAAGACGACGAGCCTCTTCCGCATCTTCACCAGTTTGCTCTCCAGGACTTTGGCTTTCGCCTCCTTGTCCTTGCCCTTGCCCTTGCTGGCCTTGGGCGCCATGGCGACTGTGAGGACGGAAGCTGGGGACGGAGAGAGCGCGGGAGCAGCGGGCGGAAGAGGAAGAAGGTTTCGCTCTGAGCTCGAGGAAAGGAAGGCGATGGCGATGGCTAGATTGAGAAGAAGGGGGGGGGGGGGTAAATAGGTTTGCACCTCTGCGACTTCTTTTTATGGGGAAGGAGCGGGGCCGCCTTGTTTATTCCGTAATATGAATGCGCCTCTATAGGCGCGAGACAGTTTGCAGCCTTTTTGGCACGCTTCCCACGTCGCGCGCTCTATGCGCGTAGTGGGGGGCACAGTAAAACAAGATATTTACGAGCAGTTAATTCCCTGCCACGCGTGCCCGTGCACTGTTTGGGCCTAGCCCAACAATGCCTCACACTCGTGTATGGCCTAGGCCCGGGGGCTCCTGTCGGTGTACTAAGTATTGGGCCACTAGTACCCCGTACTTGTGCACGGACAGTTGTAGCCATCCTCGCGGCAAGGCTTGCCGGGATCAGCTCGGGGTCGATTCAGCCCATCAAGGAAATCATCAAGTCAGAGATCTGAGGTTTAGCAGATAAGCAGAGCTGGAATCCGAAGGCCAGCCTTCCCAGCAAGATCCTTGTCGGGATGGCCTTTGGGGCCCGGCAAGGCTTGGCGCCCGGCAAGGCTTGGCGCCCGGCAAGATTCGGCGCCTGGCGTGATTCTGCCACTGTGCCACCGCTTCGGCACAGTAGCGTACCTGACATTCTGGGTCCTTCTCTGGATGCGTGGCAACGCGCCAGTGGAGGAGAGCTTAAGCGGTGCTGATGGGATGGCCCCTTTTTCCATCCCCAAGAAAGTGAGGACACCTAAACGGACACCTCACGGTGCATTAAATGTGCTTGTCCTAATCCGTCAGGGGTTAGGTATGATAGCCTGTAGCTACTTTACACCTCAATGTATGTACATTTTGCCACTGTGGAGACCCCTTTGAGCATATAAAAGGAGGCCCAAGGCAACTGCTACAGGGGGGAGGAGAACTTCTGGCCCATTCTGCATGTGTAGCTGCTCTTTGAACGTACTGTTCATTGCGAGCGCTCCTGAAGGCTGGGCTCAAGAACTTCAATAAGAACACAAAGCAGGAGTAGGGTTTTACGCTGATCAGCGGCCCGAACCTGGGTAAAAACCTCACGCGTCGATCACTGGTTCTGCTCTTTGCGTATACCTCTCCCCCCGCCGAATCGTAAAGGGGTCTCTCGGGACCCCATAGGTGTCGTGCCCCGACAGTGACTCCGAGTGCTCCTCACCCAGAGGGTTCGAATCTGACTTGATCAAACTTTGTGATGTAGCGTGAATAGAGTTTGAGACGAGAAAAGCATAGATAGCTAGAGGAAGTTCTTAGGCATTCTTGTCCATCCATTTGGCCAAAGAAAAAGAGCCAAACAACCAAAGCAACAAATGGATGTCCTCGAATGAGAAAATTATGCAATCAACGTGCTCAACAATAAAATGGCAAATGAAATATGTGACAAAGCATGCACAAACACTCTAGCATCTATCAAGCAATTGGCAATGACTAGGTCATCTATATATGAGTATATTGACTTAGGAGTCAAATGAGAACATTTGATCATAGGTCATACTCATCGTTTAAGCACAAGTGGGGTTACCACTTTTACATAAAGCATTGTTGTGTTCACACCATTAGAGTTGCTTTAGCTCAATTCTTAGAGTAAAGATCCCCCTAGATGTCATATCCCCCCTAAGAGGGATGAACTAACCTTGGGTTTTGTCGATGATGACTTCATGTAGATGTTGAAGATGTGGATGCTCAATGTTGATGTAGATCATTTGGAGCAATCCATTGGAGTGAGTTGCACTTTCAATACCTACATGGGTTAGTCCCACAAGAAACAAACAAAGATATCCATAGACATAGAGTGAAGTACACACAAGATGATGTCCATGAAAGCATTAGGTTACCTTGTCCCTTGTCTTACCAACAAGAGGGTTTGTGACTCCTTGAACTAGTGCAAGATGTGGAAGTTGATTGCATTTGTCCTTGCCAAAGTGAATGTGAGTGAAGTATCTTGGTGGAGTCACCCTCAAGAATTCTCTAGTTCTTCTTCTTCGGGATCCACATCATCTTGATGGGAATCCTTTGAGTTGGAGTCGTACTTGATGAAGTAGAACTTGATGTAGTCTTGGGAACCCACTTGACCAAGGCCTTAGGAGCTTCTTCAAATGCATCAATCTCCTCTTGAAGCTTGTCCTTGCCTTTTAGCTTGAGGTCTTGTGGTGGAAGATCATCTTGAGCTTGTGTCCCCTAGACGGAAGTAGGATCATACTTCTCTTGTTGAGGAACAAACTTCATCTTGGGGTATTGATCTTCTTCCCACTCAACTCCATTGGCATTGAATTTTTGTTCAAAACCAACACCTTGATTCTTCCGGTGCCTTCCTTGCTTGCGTACAATTTCCTCAAATTGCTTACTTCCGGCAAGGCTCTTGTAAACACCTTTCTCTATAATTCCCTTCAATAAGCTATTTTCTTGCTCAAGTGTAACTTGGCTAAGAGAATCATTAGTGGAATCAAGAGAACTACTAGAAGCAACAATATTGGATTTAGCATGATTATTGTTACTACTAGAATAAGAATCTTTCTTACTCTTGTTGCTAGATTTTACTTGCGGCATGTAAGTAGACAAGAGTAAATGCTTGGCAATGTAAGAAGAACTTTTCTTACGAAGATCATCATTGATTGCCTTTAAGAACCCATGCTCTTGCTCTAGGTTGAGCTTTCCAAAGCGTAGTTTCTCATGAGTCTTTAAAAGCTCTCGATGATCTTCTAAGGTAGTTTCATGAGCTAACTTAAGAGTGTTTAGTTCTTTAGTTAGACGCTCAATCTGCTTCTTATCATCGTCATTCGTTTTATCTTGTTTAGCATGATTAATAACAAGTTCATCATAGTTTTCATTACTAGAGTTGTCAACAAGTAAATCATCATCACCTAGCAAATCATCTTCATCACTATTGAAATCAACATACTCGGGGTGTGATACCTTTGGGCCTTTAGCCATGAAGCATCTTCCAATTCCTTCATTTGGTGAGTCAAATATGTCATAGGAGTTGGTTGACACAAGTGCTAGACCGGCAACACCTTCATCTTGAGTATATTCGGAGTCGGAGTGATAACTTCTCTCGGAGTGGTGGTCGGAGTCGGAGCCGGATACCCATTCACCAACATGAGCTTGATGTCTTTGTTTTGTGTGGCTCCTTGATGACTTGTCCTTCCTTTCCGAATCCTTGCTTCTGCGAGAGGTTCTTCATTCATAACGATCATCTCTACTCCTTCTCTCCCTTGGAGGTGATTCTTCTCTTTTGCTTCTTCTTTTAGGTGAGTCTTCTCTTCTTTTGTAGGGAGCCGTACACTCATTGGAGTAGTGTCCGGGTCTTCCACAATTATAACAATTACGCTCATGACTTGAAGATCTTTTGTCATTATAGGACCTTGACTTGGAACTTCTTTCCTTGCTTCTACTCTTGTAGAACTTGTTGAAGTTCTTCACCATTAGGCTCAATTCCTCATTGAAGGCTTGTTTCTCACTTGATGATGTAGGATCATCACATGAGGCTTTGTAAGCACCACTAGACTTGTTGTGAAGCTCTTCTTTATCCTTGAGTGACATCTCATGAGCTACAATTCTTCCAATGACTTCAGTTGGCTTGAGATCTTTGTAATTTGGCATCATTTGGATCAATGTGCACACGGTATCATATTTTCCATCCAAGGCTCTTAGGATCTTCTTGATGATGAATCTGTCAATCATCTCTTCACTTCCTAAGCTGGCAATCTCATTTGTGATGAGAGCAAGCCTAGAGTACATTTCAGCGACACCTTCACCATCCTTCATTTTGAACTTGTCAAGCTGACTTTGAAGCACATCCAATTTGGATTCCTTGACGGACTCGGTACCTTCATGCATATCAATCAAAGTATCCCAAATTTCCTTTGCATTCTCAAGACGACTGATTTTGTTGAATTCTTCGGGGCACAATCCGTTGAAGAGGATATCGCAAGCTTGAGCATTGTATTGCAACATCTTCAATTCTTCCGCGGTAGCTTCACGATTTGGTTCTCTCCCATAGAAGAATTCACCTTGCAAGCCAATACACACAATAGCCCAAACGGCGGGGTTATGTCCAAGAATATGCATTTTCATCTTATGCTTCCAACTAGCAAAATTAGTACCATCAAAGTAAGGACCTCTACGGTGGTAATTTCCCTCGCTAGACGCCATACTCTCCTAGGTTGTCAAACCAAGGCTATGATCACCAAAGCTATGGAAATCAAGGCAAATGGAGACCAAAGCTCTGATACCACTTGTAGGATCGAAAGTATGTCTAGAGGGGGGGGGGTGATTAGACTACTTGACCAAATAAAAATCTAGCCTTTATCCAATTTTAAGTCTTGGCAGATTTTAGCAACTTAGCACAAGTCAAGCAATCTACCTGAACATGCAATACTAAGAGTATAGCAGCGGAATGTAAATCATTTCATATGAAGGTAAAGGGGAGGAGTTTGGAGGGAGCAAACGCAATGTAGACACAGAGATTTTTGGCATGGTTCCGATAGGTGGTGCTATCGTACATCCACGTTGATTGAGACTTCAACCCACGAAGGGTAACGGTTGCGCGAGTCCACGGAGGGCTCCACCCATGAAGGGTCCACGAAGAAGCAACCTTGTCTATCCCACCATGGCCATCGCCCATGAAGGACTTGCCCCTCTAGGGTAGATCTTCACGAAGTAGGCGATCTCCTTGCCCGTACAAACTCCTTGGTTCAACTCCACAATCTTGACGGAGGCTCCCAAGTAACACCTAACCAATCTAGGAGACACCACTCTCCAAAAGGTAATAGATGGTGTGTTGATGATGAACTCCTTGCTCTTGTGCTTCAAATGATAGTCTCCCCAACACTCAACTCTCTCTCACAGATTTGGATTTGGTGGAAAGATGATTTGAGTGGAAAGCAACTTGGGGAAGGCTAGAGATCAAGATTCTTGTGGTTGGATTGGAATATCTTGGTCTCAACACATGAGTAGGTGGTTCTCTCTCAGAAAATGAGTACTGGAAGTGTAGGCACATTCTGATGGCTCTCCCCACGAATGGAGGAAGGGTGGAGGGGTATATATAGCCTCCACACAAAATCTAACCGTTACACACAATTTACCAAACTCGGTGGGACCGACTAGTGAAACTCAGTCAGACCGATTTAGTTCAAAATGTGAACGTTAGGCTTTTCGGTGGGACCGACATATCAACTCGGTGAGACCGATTTCGTTAGGGTTAGGGCATAACGTAATCTCGGTGAGACCGATCACATGAACTCGGTGAGACCGATTTCTGTAATAGGCAAACAGAGAGTTGGTCAGGCAAACTCGGTGGGACCGATCCCTCATTTCGGTGAGACCGAAACATTACGAAGAGGAAACAGAGAGTTTGCATTGCGAACTCGGTGGGACCGATCACTCATCTCAGTTAGACCGAAATGTTACGAAGGGAAACAGAGAGTTAGCAATCCCATCTCGATGAGACCGAGATCCCTATCTGTGAGACAGAACTGATTTGGGTTTCTGGCAGTGGCTATGTCAAATGAACTCGGTGGCGCCGGATAGATCAAATCAGTGGGGCCGATTTGACTTTAGGTTTGGGACATATGTGGATATGAGAAAGTGGTTGAGGGCTTTGGAGCATATCACTAAGCATTTTGAGCAAGCAAGCCATTAAGCAACACCTCATCCCCTTTTAATAGTATTGGCTTTCCTATGGACTCAATGTGATCTTGGATCACTAAAATGAAAAGAGTAGAGTCTTGAGCTTGAGCCAATATGTGTCCTTAGCATTTTGAGGGGTCCACATTCCTAGTCCATGCCATGCCAATCATTGAACTTTCTGAAATGATCATCTTGAAAGAGTATTAGTTCAATGAGCTATATGTTGTTAAGAATTACCAAAACCACCCAGGGATTAGTTGCACTTTCAGGTGCGACCCATCAGTCCGGCCCATGAGAGATAGGCCAGCCTCCCGAGGAACCCCTAGTCCAGGACTCCCTCAGTAGCCCCCGAACTAGTCTCCAATGTCGGCTTCTCAAATCTCCCAAGTCTGCAGGCTCCGATTTGTAGGCGAGTTCCCTTTTTCCCGAATACTTGGAATGATCCCCCCAGTTAAGCCTTCGAATGGTACTTGATTCAATTTGGCCACACGACGAGTCATATCCGGGCTCCGAACTATCTGCTTTACTTAGCCTTGAAGGCCGATCATTCAAATATGAATAGTATCTTTGGCTCACAACTTTAGGGGAAGGATCGCGTCTGGTCATAAACATGAATACTTGATACGCGACTCGAGGTCGCTCCCTTGATGACACGTCCCTTCAAGGTGGAGATCATGCCCCATTTTTTCAGGGATTTGATCAATGATTTGTAGTATCCCACTCGCGCATAACGCTATGAGTTTATCGGGGAGAGGCGAGGTGGGCGGCGCATTTACAGGACTCCTGGTATTACCACTGCTTATAAAAAGGGGCAACCAAGACTATCCCTGCACACCTTCTTCCTCCTTTCACCGCAGCCTTTCCCAATCTGTAGAGCTCCAGCACTCCAGTTCAAATATCCACAGAATTCCCCTCCCCCTCACTTGACGATGGCCAGATCTGGCGCGGGAGGCAAGTGGGAGGCCTCGATTGTCACCAATAAAGACATCGAGGATCTAATGACCGTCGGCTATCTCTTGGCCGCCATCGTCCACTGGGCCCCAGAATCAGGGCAAGCCATCCCCACACCGCAACCCGGCGAAAGGGTGGTGTTCGTCCCCCACTTCGTCCGGGGACTAGGCTTTCCCCTCCATCCCTTCATCCACGGGTTGATGTTCTTTTATGGATTAGACTTCCATGATTTGGCCCCAAATTCCATCCTTAATATCTTCGCCTTCATTATCATCTGCGAGGCCTTTCTACGGGTCCCTCCACACTTTGGCTTATGGCTAAAAGTTTTTAATGTGAAGTCAAAAATCATGGATGGCCAACAAGCGGACTGCGGAGGGGGGCGGCATGGTGAGCAAGTTGACCCGCGTTGAGTGGCCGGTGGGGACTTTCATAGACACCGTCAAAATTTGGCAAAAAGAGTGGTTTTATATCACGGAGCCACATGATGCAACTTGGGCGACAGCTCCTGAGTTCAGATCCGGACCACCCACGAGGTTAACCTCATGGACCAAAAAGGGCCTCGACTGTGGGCTACCCGGAGAGGTGGAACTGCTGCAAAAGCGCATTATCAGTGTGAAGGAGGCGTGTGTCAAGCTGACCAGCGTGATACAGGTGATGATGTGTCGTCTCCTCCTTCCTTGCCAGCAAAGGGACGCCCCAATGTGGGCGTACAGGTCCGAAGACCCCGTCACTATGCGCCATTTCCTCGACACTACTTATGAAAAGTTATGGAGGGCACTATTCAAGCCCCAAGAAGAGGACTGGCCAGCCGAAGACGAGGAGGATGTCGGCCTCGATGCCGAGCACCCCCTAAGAAGGTAATGACTCCCATCCGTCTTTAAATTCAGATGTTCGTGTTTCAATAGATTTATCCCTCATTTCCTTACTTCGACAGGGATGGCTTGCGAAGGCCAAGAAGATCAACAGCCCGACCCCGCTACCCGAGGACCCCAGGTCGCCTGAGCTAGAGGAAATGCTGACTGCGGCGCCTTATAAGGTGCCAGAGAAAAAGGAGAAGACGAAAAGAAACCCCACGTGGGAAACCCGTGTGGGCCTCCACTCACGAATACCTCCGGACACCAAGTCCGGAGACACTTATGCTCCCTCTACACATGAGGGGGAGCAAGATGGCGAAGAAGAAGAATAAGAGGGGGAGGGCGACACCTCCCACCCCAGGAAGAGAGCCGTGTCAGCCGACGCAGAGGGGGATCAACCCGCTCTAGCTCCAAAGAAAAGGAGCCGGGGCAAGTTGGTTATGCCTGATGACAGTTCGGACTCCGAGGAGAAGTCTGCGGCCTCCGAGAGGATCCCGAAGAGAGTTTCCCGGGTCAAGCCCCGCACCGTGAGGTGAGTTTTCCGAAGATTATACGAGCGCTGGTCTACCCGGCCTATCTCTAATGGTGTACACTTTTTCCTTTCACAGCCCGCCGCGCGACCTTCCCACTGATCAGATTTCGGAAGGCACCTCCCCGCCAACCGATCTAGCGGAGAGCGGAGGCACGTCGCATTCTGCACCTCAACCGGTCGTCGGGGAGACCAGGGAGGTGTTGTCCCAAAGGACCCCCCCCTCATGCCGAACACGGGGGGTGGTCGTGATGTTGACATGGCCGAAGCTAACGCTTTGGCCGTCGAAGACCAAGAGGGGGGGTTCGGGCAAACCGATCATTCCCAGAAGACGATTCCAGAGCCTTCACGGCCTTCCGAGGCATCATAGCCACCCCCCTCTAGAGGGGGAGCAGGGGCCGTGTCTTGGTAGAGTGACCGGACAAGATGGAGGAGGCTGTGAACAGCTCCTCCATAGTCGCAGAACACCGTGCTCTAATGAGCGCAGTTTTGCACAGCTTTCGGTCCGTTAACAATGGACTGAAAGAGGCTTTTAGTGGCTTCTTGACAGGCTTTGAGGTAAGCGGAGTAACACTTTTTGTAAAAAATAAATGTGATGGACAAGATTTGAGCCGTCCATATATGTAGCAGCCCCCGATACTCTGGCGGGTTTTAGAAAAACCTGGCAGAGGATCGAAAATCATTAGGACCATGTCCTAAGTATCTTGTTTGCATTATATTGCAGGCTTCGGGAGTGGCCGCCGCAGCCAATGCCACAGAGCTTGTTGAGATAAATTGGAAACTGAAAAGTTCCGAGGAGGAGATGAACCTTGTCAACAAGCGTTTTGACGAGGCACAAGGTTAGTCTGTTCAAAACACAGTCCTTTGCTTGCTTTCGCATTAAGAAGAGTATTCAAGATTATCCCTAAGTAAGAAAAATAAATGCAGTTGTTGCCGCGGAGGTCGAGGGCCTCAGGGCCGAGCTGTAGAAGGCCAGAACTGAGGCGGCCGAACAGAAGGCGGCGGCCGAGCAAGCGGCCGCCGTGCTGGCGTTGGTGAAAACCGACAGTGAGAAGCATGAGGCCAAGGTGGCAGAAGTACAACAAGAGCTCATGGATGCCACCACTAAATGTGAGGATCTTGAGCAGAAGAAGAAGAAGGAGCATGCCGCCAAACTGGCAACGGTGAAGACGGAGGTCCAGGAGGCGCGGACAGAGGCGCGAGGTGCTTGGGAAGAGCTTTGGCAAATGAAGCAGATTGTGAATGGTAAGCAGTGCTTACTGCAAAGTGTCTTCGGTGGCCAAAAGTTCGCATTGCTTACCGAGGTGTGGCGTTCCGTAGGCGCCTTCACGGAGCTCCCGAGGAGTGCAGCAGATGCGGCAAGGTACTATGCGGCTCGAGAGGGTGACGCCGAACTAAGGCTGTTGTGGGCACAGTTCCAAGCGCCCGAGCACACTCCCCTCCTTGTTAACCAAATGAAACAGTTGATGGAGCTGCACCAGATGGTGGAGCCAGCCATGAAGGACATCTGTGTCTGGCTGTGGCCCTCCGAGCCCATACCCGGTAGTTACTTTGGCCTGGTGGCGAAGTTATGCGATGTCGTCACCTGAGTTGACGTCGTGAAGCACTCGGTGTGCATTGAGGGGGCTCGGATGGCATTTTCGAAGACCATGGTGCACTGGCCGAAGATAAAACCCCTTGAGATGGCCACCGGACCTCCACCAACCGAAAAGGAGCATATGCACCCGGAACAATATTTCTCCGCCGTGATGGACGGTGCTCGGGCGGTAGAAGAGCTGTGTCCGAAGGATGTGCTCCCGGAGTAATTATGCCTTGATGTATGAATCTGTTAACAGACCTTTATGCTTTATTTGTATGGAGTATCATACTTGTCTGTTTGTATGTTTTAATTTTAACTCCTGTGTGGCCATTTTATCCTGAAAGTTACCAGTCGTCGGCTTCAGCCCCCACGTAGATGCTACGAGGTGTGTTCCGTTCTCCGTACAGTAACCCTTAGCCGACGTCTCGATTCCCGAGGGCGGTAGTGTAGGAGGGGAATCAGGCAATCAGACTATGCGGCTTTATTACCTTCACTTAGCCGTAGGAGCTTGACTGTGGGGGCTGGTGACAAGCCCCCGGTGTGGTGAGATGTTGGGCGAACCTTAGGGCCGAACATCACTCACTTGATTTGTTCGAAGATGAATCCTTCGTATTACACAGTAAAATTGCAAACGATTCTTGGTTTTAAGACCAGTCATCGGATCCCCGACCGGTTCTCGCCCATTATGACAGTCAGTTTTTGGCTTTCTCCACTGAGGTACTTAACCAAACTAGGCGGAAGTACAATCGTAGTGGTTCTCCCTTTACCTTATTAGCCGAACATGCGGAACATAAGAAGGCAAGAACAGGAGCGAGGCAACCCAACTATTAACACAAGACATAACTCGGAACCGGTGCATATAATGCAATATCCGAGACGCCGAACACAGTGAAAAATTGAAAAAGGTGTCGGTCTTGAATGTATAGGGCGAGCGTCTAGGCCGAGCCCCGGGTCTAATAACCGGCATATAAATGAAATCTGGAGTGTACAACACTTGAATAGGGCGGATTCGAAGAGCGAAAAGGAACAACCATGGAAAAATACAGTATAAGGAACTGTAGGGGAACCGCAAAAAGGTTTGTTGTATTTCCCATAAGCTCATGATGTCTAGCCGTACAATTCGAACTGCCGAACAAGACATCGAATAGGGATACATTTTTATATATAAAAAAGATAAATTTACAAATGAAAGGTTTACGCAGGGCCTTGATGTGTGGGTTAACACCTGAACTATGCCCTACTGCATGTCTGCGCCTTTGCTTCTGCTGAGAGTGACAACTTTGTTGGCTGGTTGTCCCATGACGGGTCCTTGAAAGGGATCTCTCAAAAGGTTGCTAAGTTGGTGGGGCTTGAAGCCGGATAGGTCCTAGATGGTACCTTGTACGTTGTCCGAGGACGCATTGTTCCATAGTGCGGTCGAACCGAACTCTTGGTTGGGGCCCCACGACTGCCCATGGAGGTTTGAGCGCGAAGTTGTGACATTGAAGCACATGCAACGCTCCTATAGTGGGAGGTCCATGGGGGGAGTATTCCTATGTGCGTCGAACGCAGGAAGGCCCCTTGGCCGGAGATATGGCCAGCGCTTGTTTGTTCGCATCATGCGCCTTGGAGGAGAGGAGGCACTTCGGCCTGTCGTATTCGGCCGCCAAGGCCGCAGTATGTTCCTCCGTCCGAAGAGAGTGCTCTGTGTTGCCATTGACTATAATGACGCCTCTTGGTCTGGGCATCTTCAATTTGAGGTAGGCGTAGTGGGAGATGGCATTGAAACGCGTGAACGACGTTCGGCCTAGGAGGGCATGATAGCCACTGCGGAAGGGGGCGATGTCGAAGATCAAATCTTTGCTCCAGAAGTTATCCGGAGAGCCGAATACTACTTCCAGGGTGAGAGTGCCCGAGCAATGGGCTTCGATGCCGGGGATAACCCCCTTGAAGGTTGTGTTGCTGGGTTTGATCCTTGATGGGTCAATTCCCATTTTTCGAACTGTATCTTCATAGATCAGATTAAGGCTGCTGCCTCCGTCCATTAGGACTCTAGTGAGGTGGTAGCCGTCGATAATTGGGTCAAGGACCAGGGCCACTGATCCTCCATGACGGATACTGACCGGGTGGTCCTTGCGATCAAAGGTGATCGGACATGCTGACTATGGATTGAACTTTGGGGCGACAGGCTCTAAGGCGTAGACGTCCTGAAGTGCGTGTTTCCTCTCCTTCTTGGGTATATGAGTGGCATAAATCATGTTCACTGTTTTAACCTCAGGGGGGAATTGTTTTTGCCCTCCATTATTCGGCCTGTGAGGTTCCTCATCGTCCTTGCTGCGTGGGCTATTGCCCGTGTCCTCGGCTGCGAGTTTGCCGGCCTGCTTGATTACCCAACAGTTACGGTTGGTGTGGTTAGCGGGCTTGTCAGAGGTGCCGTGGATCTAGCAAGGCCTATCCAGGATGGCGTCTAACTTAGTGGGCCCATCCTGGTTCCCTTTAGAGGGCTTCTTCCGTGGTCCGGACTTGGAATTGCGGAATCCAGCTTTTACTACCGTATCATTAGTCTCGGCGCCGTTATGTCGGTGTTTATTTTTGTTACGCCTTGGCTTTCCGTTGCCGTCCCAGACTTCTGAAGTGCCGGGGTCTTCTGGGTTAGTGCTTCTACGAGCGAACCAGCTGTCTTCGCCCACGCAAAAGCAGGTCATAAGGGAGGCAAGGGCCGCCATTGTCCTCGACTTGTCCTGGCCAAGCTAGCAAGCGAGCCATTCGTCCCGGATACTATGCTTAAATGCAGCAATGGCTTCGGCGTCCGGGCAGTCGACTATTTGATTCTTTTTGGTTAAAAATCTGTTCCAAAACTGCCGGGCCGACTAGCCGGCTGCTGGACCACATGACTCAAATCGTCGGCATCCGGAGGCCGAACATAGGTGCCTTGGAAGTTAGCTGGGAAAGCATCCTCGAGCTCTTCCTAGCTCCCGATGGAGTCCTCGGGGAGGCTGTTCAGCCAATGTCGGGCCGGTCCTTTAAGCTTCAGTGGCAGATATTTGATTGCGTGGAGGTCGTCTCCTCGTGCCATATGAATGTGGAGAAGAAAATCTTCAATCCACACGGCCGGATCTGTAGTTCCATCGTATGGCTCGATATTCATGGGTTTAAACTCTTCCAGGAATTGGTGTTGCATCACCTCATCGGTGAAGCACATTGGGTGTGCGGCACCCCCTATTCGGGCCACGTCGCGTCGAACTTCGGAATCCATTCGTACCCGGCATTCATCGCGAGCTCTATCATTTTGGTCGAGCCATGCTTGGTACCCGTTTCTTCTTTCGGGAGGGTAGTCTCTTGATCCATAAATGGACCTTGATTGACCCGCTCTAACGGCCAGGTCGTGTCGCATATCGTATTGATATGCTGGTTATGCCGCCTCCTTGCCTTTATGGCGAGGGGGGCTGATGGGTGTTCGGGCTCTCCAGCTGGCCTGTCTCTTCCTCGAGGGGGCGGTTGGGCTGGTCGCCTTGATTCCGTCTAGGCAGTATGGGCTCGAGGGCCTCGTCATCGAACTGTGGCAATAGTTTGTGCTTGGGGTTGCTCTTTGTCTGTCGCTCATAGTCGTACCCTTCTTCGGCTTCTAGGACTTTCATCCATGTGTCATTGAGGGTGTCTTGTTTGGCCTTTATCTGTTGCTGCTTCTTCTTCAAGCTTCGCGCAGTAGCTATTAGTTGTTGCTTGAACCTCCTTTGCCCTAATGGATCTTCTAGGATGATAAAGTCCTCAGGTTCAAGGCTGACCTCCTCTTCGGAGAGGGGCATATAATTGATGTCTTCGGAATCATTGGGGTCCTCGGGAGTATGCTGGCCCTCATACCCCTCTAAGCCATCCTGTTGGTGTTCGGGGGCAGGGTCACCGAGGTCTTCCACATTCCTCGGGGTGTCGCCTTCTGCGGTGCCCGTGTTGCTTTCCTTGTTGCGTCGCCCCTTGGAGCGTCGGCGTTGCCTCCGGTGCTTGGGGAGCTCCTCTCTAGGGTTATCATCCCTTTTGGGGGTGTCGTCCCCATTGGAGCCATTGCCATCGTCCTTGGGGGTGTCCACCATGTAGATGTTGTTGGTGGATGTGGCCATCCATCGGTCGGTGACGAGAGGGGCCGTGGCCTCACCATCGTCGTCCATGTCATTAGCCTCCTCGGAGGCATAGTCCAGAATGTCGGTTAAATCCTCGACCGTGGCTATTAGGTGGGTGGTGGGTGGGACGTAAAATTCCTTGTGGCCTGCCTCAAGGCTCTGATGAACGTGAGCCGAGGACGGGTCATCGGCAATAGTCATCGTCTGGATCCGATTGAGCGCTTCGTTTAACAGAGCGAGGCTAACCGGATCGGTGGAAGAGATTTCTTTGGAGCTGACCTCCGTTACCATGGTGGGTGCGAGTCCGGCCAGGGTGAGATCCTGGTCTTTGGACGTTGTACCTGCGTCGAAGCCCGCCGCCGGATCTGTTGTGAGTCCGGTTGGGGCTGCCTCCTAGTCTTCGGGGGCCGAACTCCTGTAAGGGCTCAAAGCCGGATCCTCGAAGAGGAGGGATGGTGCGTACGAGATTAATTCCTGGTCTTCGGATGTAAGGGCCGTGCCCAAGCTCGAAGCTGACAGTGCGGTAAGAGTCGATCCAGAGGTCAGATCGGAAAGAGGCGGCGAAGTTGAAGCTTCGAGAGCCGTGGTGATCCCATGTGAGGCTGAGAAACCGGTGAAGATTAGATCTCCCCGAGCGTCGGTGATGTATTCAAAGTTACCAAACCTGATCTGATGCTTAGGGGCGAAGCTGTCGACCGGGTTGAGGTGACCGGCCGAGTCGGCATGCAAGACAACGCTGCTGAACGCGAAAAGTTGCCCGGGGACAAAGATGTCCCTGGTGCTAATGCCGTCTCCAATGATCAGGCGAGCCATCAACCCTTCGGCGATCCAACAGCGGAACTCTCAATGAAAGCACCAATGTCGGTGTCAAAACCGGCGGATCTTGGGTAGGGGGTCCCGAACTGTGGACCTTGGATCGATGGGGAACAGTGGACGTGGGACATGATGTTTACCCAGGTTTGGGCCCTCTCGAAGAGGTAAAACCCTACGTCCTGCTTGATTATATTGCTTGTGTATAAGGGGGTCACAAAGTAGATCTACCACGAGATCAGACGAACTCAACCCTAGCTAGTAGGACGGTGTTTGTTCTTCTAGCCTCAACGGACTAAGCCCCCTGGTTTATATAGACACCAGGGGTACTAGGGTTTATAGATAGTCGGTTACACGAAGGAAACATCAGATCGTCCACCATGACTTGGGGTGCACTTCAAGGCATAAGAAGTCTTCAATCCGGATACAGTGTGGCCCATCAGTCCGGCCCATGAGACATAGGCCGGCCTTATGAGGACCCCCTAGTCCAGGACTCCCTCAGTCGCCTCTACTCCTACCTACTACTTCATGGCAAGAGTTGCAAAGTAAACTCGCGTGATGCCTACTTTCAGACCTCTAGTGAAGATGACTCTGAATGTGAATCCAAACCCAGCTATAAGATACTTGCTAAAATTGCAACTGAGCAACAAACTGCTACGGAAAAGATTCAAAAACTGTTAGACAAAAGCGATGACCTGTTGGACGAGGAAATGAATCGGACTCGGTCCTTAACCAAGACATAAAAAATCTTTGAGTTAAGTATGAGGAACTTCAAAATCGTCATGAAACCCTCTCAGCTGATCATGAGAAGCTTTCCTATGAGTATCTTCAAAGGAAGCAAGATCTAAAAAAACTGAGAGCGTACCGCTTAGGAAGAGTTTGTGATAAAAAAACTCCTATGATGATCTTCGAACAGAAAATGATTCACTACTCGCTCAACAGATTAGTACCGCTCAGGAAGAGTTTGTGCCACCTTGCTTAAAATGTCTTGAGTGTGATAATGCTACTTCCTCTGCTGAATGTTCAAATGCTTCTGAGATAGCTATATCTTCAACTGTTGATGTGTTAGCTAACCCCTCCTCTGAGGATGAGAATGATAGGTTGAAGACATTGCTTGAAACAGGCATGCACAAAAGCCTCAAAGGGCATGATGCGGCTTGAAACAGCGTCGGTATTTCCGCAAAGAGGAAGGGATGATGTAGTACAGCTACGTTAGGTATTTCCCTCAGTTATGAAACCAAGGTATCAATCTAGTAGGAGAACCAAGCAACACTATGTAAATGGTACCTGCACACAAAGAACAAATCCTCGCAACCCAACGCGTAAGAGGGGTTGTCAATCCCTCCTCGATAAAAAGATAGATTGTTTTGTATGTGTTTGGATAAATAGATCTGAATAAAACGCGAAATAAAAGATGCAAATAAAAAGTGCAGCAAAGTATTTTTGGGTTTTTGAAATAATAGATCTGAAAACAAATGCGATAAAAAATAGATCGGAAAGCAATATGATAAAAGATAGACCCCGGGACCGTAGATTTCACCAGTGGCTTCTCTCGAGAAAATAACACACGGTGGGTAAACAAATTACTGTTGGGCAATTGATAGAAGATCAAATAATTAAGACAATATCCAAGACAATGATCAATATATAGGCATCATGTCCAAGATTAGTAGACCGACTCCTGCCTACTACTATTACTCCACACATCGACCGCTATCCAACATGCATCTAGTGTATTAAGTTCATGGAGAAACGGAGTAATGCAATAAGAACGATGGCATGATGTAGACAAGATTTATTCATGTAGGAATAGACCCCATCTTGTTATCCTTAATAGCAATGATACATGCGTGCCTCGCTACCCCGTCTGTCACTGGGACAGGACGCCGCAAGATCGAACCCATCACAAAGCACCTCTTCCGATGGCAAGAAAAATCGATCTAGTTGGCCTCAGTAAACCAAAGATTCGAAGAAGAAATACGAGGCTATAAATAATCATGCATATAAGAGATCAAAGAAAACTCAAATAATATTCATAGATATAGATCTGATCATAAACTCAAAGTTCATCGGATCCCAACAAACACACCGCAAAAAGAGTTACATTAAATAGATCTCCAAGAGACCATTGTATTGAGAATCAAAAAGAGAGAAGAAGCCATCTAGCTATTGCCTACGGACCCTTAGGTCTATGATGGACTACTCACGCATCATCGGAGAGGCACCAATGAGGATGATGAACCCCTCCGTGATGATGTCTAGATTGGATCTCGTGGTTCTGGAACTTGCGGCGGTTGGAATTGCGTTTCGTCGACTACACTAGGGTTTCTGGAATATTTGGGAATTTATAGGGTGAAGAGGTGGTGCAGGAGACCTCCGTGGGGCCCATAACCCCCTGGGCGCGCCAGGGGCCTCTGGCACGCCCTGGTGGGTTGTGCCCCCCACGGGCCTCCCCTCTGGTGCTTTCTTGGCCCCCAAGGTGTCTTCTGGTCCAAAAAAAAATCTCCAAAACATTTCGTCGCATTTGGACTTTGTTTGGTACTCATATTCTGCAAAGTAAAAAACAAGCAAAAAACAGCAACTGGCACTGGGCACTATGTCAATAAGTTAGTCCCAAAAAATGACATAAAGTTACTATAAAATGATTGTAAAACATCCAAGAATGATAATATAACAGCATGGAACAATAAAAAATTATAGATACGTTGGAGACATATCAGCATCCCCAAGCTTAATTCCTGCTCGTCCTCGAGTAGGTAAATGATAAAAACAGAATTTTTGATGTGGAATGCTGCCTAACATGTTCATCACATATTCTTTTCTTTTGTAGCATGGACATTTGGACTTTTAGATGGTTCAAAGCAATAGTCTATATTTGACATGATAACTTCAATACTCCAGCATATCAACAAGCAACCATGTCTTTCAAAATATCACACTAAAGAAAGTTATCCCTAGCCCATCATGCTCAATCATTGATCCATTCATGTAACACACTCGAATATTAGCTACATCCAATGCACAAGTATGATCGTAGTGCTCCCTAGTTGGTGCTTTATAAGATAAGATGGAGACTCAAATAAAAAATAAAATTGCATAAAGTAAATAGACAGGCCCTTCGCAGAGGGAAGTAGGGATTTGTAGATTGGCGCCAGAGCTCAAAGCTAATTGAGAGATAACTTTTTTTGAGAGGCATGCTTTTTCTGTCAACAAAAACGACCGAGTAGTTCCCAATACTTTTCATGCTAGATATACCATAGGCGGTTCCCAAACAGAAAATAAAGTTTATTCCTTTTTCCACCATTCTTTCACACACCACGGCTAGCCGTATCCACGGGTACCGTCCATACCAGCACTTTCCAAGGAATTTATTATTTGACAACATAAAGTAAATTTCTTTTTCATTTCGGGACTGGGCATCTCTATTACCGCCGTACTCTCGTGCAATGACAAGTGAATAAACACTCATCTTGAGAATAACACATCTAGCATGGAAAAATATTGGCCTCTCCGACCGCTTCATGAGCGGTACGGGCACACAAAAAGGAAATTATTTTGAAAATTAGAGTTGACACATACAAATTTGCTTACAACGGCACAGAAATACCGCATATAGGTAGGTATGGTGGACTCATATGGCAAAACTGGGTTTAAAGATTTTGGATGCACAAGTAGTATTTCTACTTAGTACAAGTGGAGGCTAGCAAAAGGATTGAGAAGCAACCAACCAAGAAACAAAAATTCACATAAGCGAGCATTAAGCATAACTAACACCGAATAATGCACCACAAGTAGGATGTAATTTCGTTGAATAACTACTGACTTTCGTGCTTGCATAGGGAATCACAAACCTTAACACCAATATTCTTACTAAAGCATAATTACTCACCAACATGACTCAGATATTACTATGATCATATCTCAAAACTATTACGAAGAATCAAGTTTATTTTGTCCAATGATCTTCATGAAAGTTTTTATTATATCCCTCTTGAATATCTATCACTTTGGGACTAATTTCATATGTTGCAATTGCATTTTGAAAAGCTCAAACAAATTTAAGTGAAGAACATGAGCATAAAAAATTTCTTCTCTCAAAATAATATAAGTGAAGCATGGGAGAATTTCTTTAAAAATTTACTAACTCTTTGTCATGACCCAGATTTGGTAAAATCCAAGTCTCTGTGCTTACTGTGCTATCCCTGGATCGTAGCTAGCACACACAGTAACAAGAATGAATATCAGTAAAACATACATCATTTTACTACAACGGTAGATCCAGAATTCAGCAAATACATACCATTGGCACAACTCAATGCTGACACATAATACAGCGGAATCATATGTAGTTGCTCAGTTAGGGCTCCATCAACGCCACTTGGCTCGTTGAGTGTAGACCATAACCCTATCGTCTCTTAATCTGTCGAGATCTGCACATGACAGGTGCAGATGAGTACGTGGAATGTACTCGCAAGTTGCAAAGGAAAGTATAATAGATTATATATGCAGGGTAAGTATTGGTGGAGGTTTCCTTTGCATAAAGCCAATTTTCTCCTATACTAAATTTTGTAAACTTCTTTTGAAATAGAAATAGTTTTTAGTATAAAAGGTAGGAGTGAGACACTTGGATATACGCACCAGTGCTCATTCTCCAAATTAGTTTAAAACATACATAAGGTTGAAGTGAAACACATTCACTGCGCTCATTCCTCAACTTTACCCTTAAAACAGACTTTTAGAAAAGAAAGGGGAGATTCTTCTTTAGTCCAAGTCTTCAGTTACTCAAAATTGCCCGTAACCGGGGGCACGGCTAATCGATTAGGTTAAACCCTCTGCAGAGGTCGTACATGTTCCCCACATGACACAACCAACCCCGTTTATTGTTACACACTTGGGTGTACGACCAGGAGGAGATTGTGACGAAGCCTATCCGTAACAGCCCCCTATACCTGACCAAGCCGCCCACAACTTAGGCAATGAAAGCCCCTCTCCGATGGCGGTCCTGAGGTAAGGGTTTCCCGTTAGTACTAAGCTAAGTCAGAGCCCATAGTAGCATGTGGCTGTACTGGAAGCTACATCGAACTATACTTGGAAGATCCCATTCCCCTAGACGGCGGTCCCCACCGAAAACCTGTGTGCAAGACCCCAGTCGAGCGCATTCACTGCAAGACCCCGATGGGCGCAATCACTTGTGGACGCTCCCGTCATACCATTCCGCCCAGGGAGTAGAAGTAAAATAATATATAGTTTTGTTTTTCAAAAGTTTTCACAAAACGTTGCCCCAAAAGAGGCAAGTTTAAAGGTTTAAAACAATTTTGGTTTTCATCCCACCCATTTTGTGCAAGCGTGGCCAAGCATGGTTGCAAGTCTTGAAACTATGGCTCTATGCATAGTATTAAAATTTAAAGGGATATGCATAATATGAAAATATAGGTCAAAGCATGATCAATTTGCAACTTGCCTGAGTCTTGAAGTTGATTCCCTATTCGTTATCGTCACTCCTTCACTTTACGATATATCTAACGAGGAAATAAAATTAATTCAACACACAACAACTCCAAATGAAGATCCAAATAAAAGATGCAAATTAACAATATAACTACATCCTTATGATAAGAAGTTTCTTTGAATGGGAATATCTTATAGATTTTATTCTAGGGTGGGTAAACTTGGTTCAAGTGAAGATCATGGTGTCAATATATAGAATGATTGAGAGACAAGGTTTGATAACAAAGTTTTCATAAAGAAACTATTTAGAATATTAGACTTATGGTCGACTATCGGAATTGAAAGACGTATGAGTTTAGCGAATTGTAATTAATAATTTACTAACTCCAAATTTTTGTTGTTGTAACATATGACCAGAGAGGTGTTCTAGGGATTTTCTTATTAGATTTATCTAAGGATTAAATATTAGTTCAACGAAGTTATTAAACGATGATCAAAGAAGGTCAAATTAAGGTGTTGATGACAAAACAGCATCTAAACTATGTTGGAGAATTAATCCATGAGTTCCAATAGAAAGGTGATGTCCTAACGTCCAACTTTCATATATAAAACATTTTTATATGATTTACAGAATAAAAAATATAGCAAAATTACTCAAACTCATATTTAAATCAAAACTAAATTATTGATTGCTCAAAAGTGAAAAAATATATTTTTATAATAAACTACAGTTTCCAACGAATCCGGGGATATCTTATTTGTTAAAATCGGACATACGGTTTAGGAGATATGAATTTCCGAAGTTTGGATATTTTTCTGAAAAAAATTACGGGATTTAGAGAGAGCTCACCGGAGTTGGTCGCCGGCGACGAGGAAGACGGTGGCTCGGGCGTGCCCTGGCTAAGGAAGTTTGCGGAACGTTGCATAGGACGATGAGGCGAACCACGTGAACAAGTCGTGGGTGTCGATTGCTTCCTGTACACACGGTGAGAGGTCGCCGGAATTGTGCACTGCGACCGGCAAACGCGGAGGTCCTGTACAGCGTGCTCCGGTGATGAAAATAGATGAATTAAAATGTCAAAAAGAAGCATCTGATGTGGGTTGAAGAAAGAAAGAAAGAACAGCCCTAGGATGCCCGGACGGCGATGTAATCTTCGACGGACGGCGGCTGATGTACAGAACTCTGACGAGAGATTCCCGTCGAATGAGAGGGGAAGGGCTCTCACAGGGAGATGGCTTTGGTTGAGGATCTTATGGGACACGTCTAGGGCTTTTATAGAGGGTCAGGGGAGGTCGGAGGTGGGTGGAATGTCGCCGGATTTTATGGCGTTAATGGCCGCTGTTTCCCGAGTGGTAATGGCCATTAGGGCGTGCATTAAGGCGCACTACTACAGGGGAGGGGTCGTGGGAGGCGAGGGGAACCGATTCTGGGGCTTAGTGGGTTGGGAGAGGGAGAGGAGGGGAGGGATCGAGGTACAAGCGTCCATGGCTGTTGCTGTTCATATTCCTGTAATGTAACGACGAGAGGAGGAAGATGACCATCGGTTGGGCTGAAAAGATATGGGCCGTAGTGGGAGAAATTGGCCCAAATGGAAAAGGCAAGGAAAAAAAACAAGGTGAGCTGTGCTGTGGTGTTGCCTCGCGCCTGTGCGAGATTTAGAGAGAGAGAGAGAATGGACTGGGTCAAGCTAGAGTTTAGGAATTAGGATTGAAATATAATTACGTACATAAGTACGTGCACAAAAAGTTTATTTAAAACAAATAATAAAAATGTTTACATTAGTGACAATATTATTTAGAGTCCAAGAAAATTAGCTTTAGAATTTAATAAAATACATTTTTGTGCACAAACTGCTATTAATGCTTTATGGTCATAATTGATTTACTCAAAAAATCAATTTTGCGTTTTGCAATTTCACAAAATGATCATTGTGCCGTACTAAATATTTCCAAATATATTTTTGGAGAAGTCACATTATCTCCTCTCATTAAATTTTATTTGAATAATTTGGAAATATTTAAATGGCATTAAAATTCCATATAAGGTCCAATTCCAATGAAACTCATAAATGCAAAGAACTCCAAATGGAATATTCATCCACCACATTTGAGAAAGTCATTTTATTCTCACTCACATATTTGAATATGGTTTCAAAATATTCCAAAAGAATTGAATGCCCTTTGAATTATTGAATAAACTTTGCCAACCATATTTTCTTTATTGGACAAAAATGTTATCCAATTTTTTTAACATGGTTTGAAAAAGTATAAACAAGGACTCAAAAGTTTTAAATTCCCGTGAAAATTGAAGCAATTCATATAATATTACTTATTTATTAACATTCCAAAATTTGAAAAAATTTGGGATGTTACAAACTACCACCCTTAAAAGAAATCTCGTCCTCAAGATTTGCAGAGGCTAGCAAGAAATAGGTTAGGGTTTGGGTTCCTTGGGTCACTTCCCCAGTGTTTGGTCATATCATCTACAGGTTCGTGGTTTATCTTCACCTCTAGCTTGTAGGTATGTCCTCTGCTGGTACAATTCCTTATACCTCTGTGCCTTCGACATATCATAAATCTGAGGCTTCAGGCACCACACTGAGTCTCAACTAGACTGGTGTTTGGTAACAACTATCCTTTCAGGGTATCTGGAGCTACCACCCTTAAAAACATACTTACGGGGGATTCCATTGCCTTCTCATTCCCTGGTGGTTCATCATCAAGCTCGTGTGACTAAGAACTGAGATTTACCTCAGAAGAACAAGCCTTGCTGAAATTCCAAAGCTAACTATCGAGACTCTCATGGTGGTCGATAGCTTCCGATGGAACTCCTTGAGATCTTCATGTTTCTTCTTCACCGTTCAACCTACGTTAGGCACGACTGCCTGTCTATAAGGGTAATACGTCCTACCATTCTATGGTTTCAAGCTTGTCGTATCGACACTCAACTAGGGTTTGAAACTCTCTGATTTACCAATCGAACATACAAAAGTTTATAATAAGAGTCTCCGGTATGGGGGCCAATCCATCCCGTACTCAAATCATTACTTCATATGTAGATAGGTGAATCACGTATTCTAACACTCGGTCACTCTCACTCGTCATTAAGAGGTCTTCACCTGCAAAGCTAATAAAACGTTTTTGGGTGGCGGTGATCCTACACGGTTGTGTTACACTTGCATCCGTGAAATAACGGAATTTCCTCGCATCTTCACTTGCTTTCTTCAGATTCATATGACAAAGACAAGATTGAAGTTGAGATTCCTTGAAGTGTTCCCAAGTGATTGCCATTTGAGATTCATCGATGGCTATACGCATCTTCCACCAAGTGTCAGCCTCTCGAATAAAATATTGAGAAGCATAATTCACCTTCTCCTTTGGATTTTCTTTTCTTTCATCCATTACGCCTTTTATATTCTGAATCCACTCTTCTATTTCTGAACGGGTCACTAGTCCCATCAAAATAATTCTGTCCATCTATGGGGTTTAAGGTTTGGAGAGATGAGGTAGGGCTTTAGATAAAAGGAGAGATAGATACCCACACAACAATCATCAAACAACTTTTATATTTAACATTTAAATAGGCTCGTTTCTATGGTTTCGTCATAAAGTCTTCATTTCTTTGGTTCTTGAAAGTCTTCAGTGTGTGATGCTTCACCCGTATGAAGGTCTTCTGTTAATCATCCGTAACTTGCACCTCTCAAGGTAGAATAAATAATACAAACCTACGGAGGTCGTATCCTAATAACGGAAGGTTATAAATCACACAACTCAAATGACAACAAAAATCAAATCAATGGTGAAGAACTCAAACAAAAATCCAAATTTCACTTATAGATTTCATTCAAACAATTCCTATGGTACCTTCATCCACATGGGTTTGCATGGTCTGGCACACTACTCGCACTCTTTCATTTATTTCACAACTCTCATGGTGGCCTTGGATACTATTAGAATTGTTTGGGATATTCCATGATAGGAGTAAATCTTCAACTTCTTCATAGTCATCTTAGTCTTGAGTGTCTTCGGTTCTTCTCAACCTCTTGGATGTAATCTTCAGTATTGGACATGCCTTGGTTTTAGCATCATTTCCATGAAGTAAACTTTAGGTTCTTCATATCAGTGTCAAGGTCATTAGAGTCTAGGAGTTTGGTCATCTAAGTTTTCGAAAGCAGATGAGAACTTAGTAAAGAAAAGAAGAGGATACGGGAATGCTATTAATACTACTGAAAATATAAGTTTTTCCTATCAAGGTCTTCCTATTTCTAAACCATTTTCTAGGGTCACGTCCTACAGTCAACGTATGCTCCGATACCATTTTGTCACGACACGGATTTGGTAAAATCCAAGTCTCTGTGCTTACTGTGCTATCCCTGGATCGTAGCTAGCACACACAGTAACAAGAATGAATATCAGTAAAACATACATCATTTTACTACAACAGTAGATCCAGAATTTAGCAAATACATACCATTGGCACAGCTCAATGCTGACACATAATACAGCGGAATCATACGTAGTTGCTAAGTTAGGGCTCCATCAACGCCACTTGGCTCGTTGAGTGTAGACCATAACCCTATCGTCTCTTAATCTGTCGAGATCTGCACATGACAGGTGCAGATGAGTACGTGGAATGTACTCGCAAGTTGCAAAGGAAAGTATAACAGATTATATATGCTGGGTAAGTATTGGTGGAGGTTTCCTTTGCATAAAGCCAATTTTCTCCTATACTAAATTTTGTAAACTTCTTTTGAAATAGAAATAGTTTTTAGTATAAAAGGTAGGAGTGAGACACTTGGATATACGCACCAGTGCTCATTCTCCAAATTAGTTTAAAACATACATAAGTTTGAAGTGAAACACATTCACTGTGCTCATTCCTCAACTTTACCCTTAAAACAGACTTTTAGAAAAGAAAGGGGAGATTCTTCTTCAGTCCAAGTCTTCAGTTGCTCAAAATTGCCCGTAACCGGGGGCACGGCTAATCGATTAGGTTAAACCCTCTGCAGAGGTCGTACACGTTCCCCACATGACACAACCAACCCTGTTTATCGTTACACACTTGGGTGTACGACCAGGAGGAGATTGTGACGAAGCCTTTCCGAAACAGCCCCCTATACCTGACCAAGCCGCCCGCAACTTAGGCAATGAAAGCCCCTCTCCGATGGCGGTCCTAAGGTAAGGGTTTCCCGTTAGTACTAAGCTAAGCCAGAGCCCATAGTAGCATGTGGCTGTACTGGAAGCTACATTGAACTGTACTTGGAAGATCTCATTCCCCTGGACGGCGGTCCCCACCAAAAACCTGTGTGCAAGACCCCAGTCGGGCGCATTCACTGCAAGACCCCGATGGGCGCAATCACTTGTGGACGCTCTCGTCATACCATTCCACCCAGGGAGTAGAAGTAAAATAATATATAGTTTTGTTTTTCAAAAGTTTTCACAAAACGTTGCCCCAAAAGAGGCAAGTTTAAAGGTTTAAAACAATTTTGGTTTTCATCCCACCCATTTTGTGCAAGCATGGCCAAGCATGGTTGCAAGTCTTGAACCTATGGCTCTAGCTAGTAATAATACTTTGTAAAACATGTATAGTATTAAAATTTAAAGGGATATGCATAATATGAAAATATATGTCAAAGCATGATCCGGTGAGCTCCTTCGTTATCGTCACTCCTTTACTTTACGATATATCTAACGAGGAAATAAAATTAATTCAACACACAACAACTCCAAATGAAGATCCAAATAAAAGATGCAAATTAATAATATAACTACATCCTTATGATAATTATCGAGTCATGGCTATGGTTGTGTAGGATCGAAAGTAGGTCTATAAGGGGGGTGATTAGACTACTTGACCAAATAAAAATCTAGCCTTTTCCCAATTTTAAGTCTTGGCAGATTTTAGCAACTTAGCACACGTCAAGCAATCAACCTACACATGCAATTCTAAGAGTATAGTAGCGGAAAGTAAAACATTGCATATGAAGGTAAAGGGAAGGGTTTGGAGAAGGCAAACGCAATGTAGACACGAAGATTTTTGGCGTGGTTTCGATAGGTGGTGCTATCGTACGTCCACGTTGATGGAGACTTCAACCCACGAAGGGTAACGGCTGCGCGAGTCCACGGAGGGCTCCACCCTGTCTATCCCACCATGGCCATTGCCCACGAAGGACTTGCCTCACTCGGGTAGATCTTCACGAAGTAGGCGATCTCCTTGCCCTTACAAACTCCTTGGTTCAACTCCACAATCTTGTTGGAGGCTCCCAAGTGACACCTAACCAATCTAGGAGACACCACTCTTCAAAAGGTAATAAATGGTGTGTTGATGATGAACTCCTTGCTCTTGTGCTTTAAATGATAGTCTCCCCAACACTCAACTCTCTCTCACAGATTTGGCTATGGTGGAAAGATGATTTGAGTGGAAAGCAACTTGGGGAAGGCTAGAGATCAAGATTCTTGTGGTTGTATTGGAATGTCTTGGTCTCAACACATGAGTAGGTGGTTCTCTCTCAGAAAATGAGTAGTGGAAGTGTAGGCACGTTCTGATGGCTCTCTCTTTAATAGAGAAGGGGGTGGAGGGGTATATATAGCCTCCACACAAAATCTAACCGTTACACACATTTGACCCAACTCGGTCAGACTGAATAGAAGAACTCGGTGAGATCGATTCAATTCAAAATGTGAACGTTAGGATTTTCGGTGGGACCGATATACTCAACTCAGTGGGACCGATGTGCTAGGGTTTGGGCAAAATCTCATCTCGGTGTGACCGATTGCATGAACTCGGTGAGACCGATTTCAGCAATGAGCAAACAGAGAATTGGTCAGGCAAACTAGGTGTGACCGGTTGCACATTTCGGTGAGACCGAAATAGTTGCAATAGGCAACAAAGAGTTTGCAAGGCGAACTCGGTGAGACCGATCACTCATCTCGGTAAGACCGAAATGTTACGAAGGGAAACAAAGAGTTTGCATTGCCATCTCGGTGAGACCGAGACACCTATCGGTGAGACCGAACTGATTAGGGTTTCTGGCTATGGCTATGTCAAAAGAACTCGGTGGCGCCGGATAGATCAAATTGGTGGGGCCGAGTTTGACTTTAGGTTTAGGACATATCTGGAATTGAGAGAGTGGTTGAGGGCTTTGGAGCATATCACTAAGCATTTTGAGCAAGTAGACCATTAAGCAACACCTCATCTCCTTTTAATAGTATTGGCTTTTCCTATGGACTCAATGTGATCTTGGATCACTAAAATAGAAATGAAGAGTCTTGATCTTTTGCCAATATTTGTCCTTAGCATTTTGAGGGGTCCACATCTCTAGTCCATGCCATTGCCAATCATTGAACTTTCTGAAATAATCAACTTGAATGGATATTAGTTCAATGAGCTATATGTTGTTATGAATTACCAAAACCACCCAGGGATTAGTTGCACTTTCAATCTCCCCCTTTTTGGTAATTGATGACAACATATAGATCAAAGCTTCGACAAATGGTAATATGAATGAAATATATCATCGCTTTGAGAAGTATGTGATAAGCAAGAGCTCCCCCTAAATTTGTGCATTATTTAAAATTTGCTTTTGAATGCAAATGCACAATCGATTAGGATCATGGGTTACTCTTCCATGTCACATACATCTTGGTGGAGCGCTCAAAATGATAGTATATAAATAGCATGCACTCATCACCAAGGCAAACATGATTGATCATACACAAGTGATAAGATATCATCGTTCAAGCACACATTAAGGCATGATATGATCAACCACATGATCATAAGAGTTTGAGATACTCTTATCTCACACACAAGCATAAATATTGTAGCAAACGAATGATCAAATAACAAGTAGCAAGAGAGGCAAACAAAATCAAAACACACTCTCTCTCTCTCGAAGCCTATGATCTATACACTTTCTCGCCCTTTGGCAACAAGTTACCAAAAAGCTTGAAAACGCATAGTGCTATGCGGCACTCTAAGCACGATCTCCGGGAGCTCCAGTGTGCGAAGATGGCGTGGAGAGAACAGCATCTGCAAAAGCTTCCGATGATGACTATGGAACTGGAGGAGTTGCAACTGGGGCAGTGGCTGCATGTGCAGAAGTGGTGGCTCTTGTGTCACTGACTGGCACAGCTACAGACCTGTTGGCTCTAGTCACTCTCTGAAATGCCTCTGTGGTAGCTCTTCCTCTCCTGTCCTCTGCTTCTTCTTGAAGTTGCTCAATTGTGGTCTGAATTTCTGTGACCTTCAAGTCTAGATCATAAAATTTTGTTTCAATGATTCTCTCAAGACTTTCTTGATTTTGAGTCAGGGTAGCTAGTCCTTTCTCAATTCTCATAGTGGCCTCAAGCAGATAGCTGAGCTGATCCTACTTGATCTTGAGATTTATAGCTGAGACATCTGGAACCTTGGAAGTCTTTGCTGCCTTTGCTTTTTCTCTCTTCTCTTGAGCCTCCACAGATGTAGGATGTGATGCATCCATGACAACAACATTGTCCTCAAAGTCTGGCCTCAGGGGAAGGTGCTCTCTGTCTAGCAGATATGTGCCTGTGCCCATCTTGGAGTTGATGAGCATCTGAATGTGTGGGGCATATCCACATGACCTCTTCTGATCTGCTGCAGTCCTCTTAACTGTTTCAACAATCAAGGTCATCACCTTGAACTTCTCTGGCACATCAAACATATGTAACAAGTTAATTGAGTGCCCTCTGATCATCCTGTCATCTCCAGATTTGGTTAACAAGGTGTGCCTCAATATAGTATTGATGGTTGGCAGCCCTGACAACTGATAGTAAATGGACCCAAACTTGTGAGTCCCCAATGCAGCATCTGGAATCTCCTTGTACATGTGAGCCATGGAGTTATGATCTTTCCTGGGCTTTGCATAGACATCTGTGTCATCCTCTGCTTCTTCAGGGGCATTGATCATCTTGGCCCACTCAGCAATTGAAGATTGGTACCTAGTACCCTCAGTCATCCAGACTATCTTGCCATCTAGGTAAAAATGTGCAGTTGAATAAAATAGCATCACCATCTCATCATTCCATTTCGTCAATTTCTGACCAATAAAAGTGTCAACTCCATTCATCCTGAAGCTCTCATGAACTCCAGGGAAGTAATCTTCATTGTCATCAATGAACTTCCAGTCAACCCATCTCATGTCACTGACTATAGGCTTCTTGTCTAGGAGAATTGTCTCATAGAAGTCTTGCTGCTCCTTGGTGTGAAACCTGTAATCCACATCAGTCCTTCTCCTTGTAGCATAGGGGTCTGTCTGCCTGCATAGTCTGAGACCTGCATCTTTTCTCAACTTCATGTTTTCTGCTATTGGATGAGTGTCATCATGATCTGGAATTTTTGGTTTGAGCTTCCTGAGCACTTGCTGCTCCTCATCTTCTTGAGCTTCAGGCACTGGGGCCTTGTTCTTCTCTGCAGCTGAGATATTTCTTGTGCTTCTCTTAGGTGTTGTTGGCTTTGGAGCTTGAGCTTGTGAAGATTGCTTGGGAGTTGTCTTGGGCTTGGATGGAGCAGCCCCAGACTTAATAGCATCTCCCATCAATTTCTGAGATTTCTGAGCTGGTGCAGCCTCTTCTTCTTCCTCATCATCTTTCATCTCAGGCTTGATGCCAGCAGCAGCATACTCCTTCTTGACTATCTTCTTCTTTGAGGTGACCTCCTCATCAACCACAAAGTCTTCATCTTCAGAATCTGAGGTTCTCTTCTTCCTCTGCCTAGTTGCAGCCTTAGGCAGATTGCTTGGGGTGCTTCTGCTACCCTCATCATAGCTACTTTTTGAGGGGCTAGTGCCCTCACTCAGATTTGCCTGCTCCTCTGATTTGTTCTGGCTGTCACTGTTGTCTGACATCTCTGACACTGAAAGCTGACCCTGTGAATAGATAGGTTGAGATAGAGTGGATAAGCATCACAAAATACAACCATTTTGCAAAACAAATGAGTCAAAAACTTAGTTTTAGTTTTCTACAGAAAGAATTTTGGAGCTACCGATATTACAAATTCAGTGACACCGAAGCAGCTTTAGAGTCTAAACATGTGAAATCGATCAGACCGAGACACAGTTCGGTGACTCCGAGATGCTAGGATTTCACAGAAAAATGAACTCGGTCACACCGATTGGTATGTTTCGGTCAGACCAAAAAATACTTGTGCTATGGCCTAAGCCAAATCGGTGAGACCGAAATCCTAATATCGGTCGGTCCAAGATGAGTTCGGCGGATACCTAAACCTAAATTTTTGCATCATATCTAATCTAACGGAGTTTGCAGTGGATAGAGTTGTCTCAAAACATGGAAAGAATATAGGCATTGATCTTTGTGCTTGGAATCGGAGTGGGGAAGGCACAAAGGGACGAGTTCATACCCTAACTTGGCGATGAACTCGCTACGGCGACAACGGCGGTGAAGGTTCCCGTTGACGGCGGCGAAAACCAGCGGCAGGAGGATGCTGGCGACGAGGAGACGATCCGGAGAGCTCGAGTTGGCAGAGCTGGACAGGCGCGGGCGAAGTGTTTGGAGGAATTTCCAAATTTTCAGCCCGTGGGAATATATGTCCAGTCACTATCGGTGTGACCGAGTGGAACGACTCGGTGGCACCGAGATGCAGGATCGCAAGCGGTTGCTGCAACTCGGTGTGACCGAAAGGTTCAAATCGGTTGCACCAAGATTAAAACTTAGATCAACTTAATGAACTCGGTGTGACCGAATGGGATGGATCAGTCAGACCGAAATGCACTAAGAAGTTTTGGAAGTTAAGTCTATGACGAATCGGTGGCTCCGAGTGCTCCTCACTCGGAGGGTCCGAATATGACTTGATCAAACTTTGTGATGTAGCATGAATAGAGTTTGAGACGAGAAAAGCATAGATAGCTAGAGGGAGTACTTAGGCATTCTTGTCCATCCATTTGGCAGAAAGAAAATCAATCAAAACAACAAATGGATGTTCTCGAATGGAGAAAAATTATGCATCCAACATGCTCACACAATAAGATAGCAAATGAAATATGTGTCAAAGCATGCACAAACACTCTAGCATCTATCAAGAAATTGGCGATGACTAGGTCATCTATATATGAGTATATTGACTTAGGAGTCAAATGGGAACATTTGATCATAGGTCATACTCATCATTTAAGCACAAGTGGGATTACCACTTTTACATAAAGCATTGTTGTGTTCACACCATTAGAGTTGCTTTAGCTCAATTCTTAGAGTAAAGCTCCCCCTAGATGTGATATCCCCCCTAAGAGGGATGAACTAACCTTGGGTTTTGTCGATGATGACTTCATGTAGATGTTGAAGATGTGGATGCTAAATGTTGATGTAGATCATTTGGAGCAATCCATTGGAGTGAGTTGCACTTTCAATACCTACATGGGTTAGTCCCACAAGGAACACACAAGGATATCTATAGACATAGAGTGAAATACACATATGATGTTGTCCATGAAAGCATTAGGTTACCTTGTCCCTTATCTTACCAACAAGAGGGTTTGTGACTCCTTGAACTAGTGCAAGATATGGAAGTTGATTGCACTTGTCCTTGACAAAATGAATATGAGTGAAGTATGTTGGCGGAGTCACCCTCAAGAACTCTCTAGTTCTTCTTCTTTGAGATCCACATCATCTTGATGGGAATCCTTGGAGTTGTAGTCGTACTTGATGAAGTAGAACTTGATGTAATCTTGGGAACCCACTTGACCAAGGCCTTAGGAGCTTCTTCAAATGCATCAATCTCCTCTTGAAGCTTATCCTTGCCTTTTAGCTTGTGGTCTTATGGTGGAAGATCATCTTGAGCTTGTGTTCCCTTGAAAGAAGTGGGATCATACTTCTCTTGTTGAGGAACAAATTTCATCTTGGGGTATTGATCTTCTTCCCACTCAACTCCATTGGCATTGAACTTGCGTTCAAAACCAACACCTTGATTCTTTCGGTGCCTTCCTTGCTTGCGTACAATTTCCTCAAATTGCTTACTTCCGGCAAGGCTCTTGTAAACACCTTTCTCTATAATTCCCTTCAATAAGCTATTGTGACGACCCCGGCTTAATCGTGCACTAACCATACACGCAAATGCACACGATCAAGCCTAAGGACTCACTTGAAGATATCACAACACAACTCTAAAACATAAATAAAGTCATACAAGCATTATATTACAAGCCAGGGGCCTCGAGGGCTCGAATACATAAGCTCGCATACAAGCGTCAGTGGAAGCATTAGATATCTGAGTACAGATATAAAAGAAAACATAGATAGGCCTTTAAGAAGGTGGGGCAAAAGAAAATACTACGATCGAAAGGCGCAGGCCTCCTGCCTGGGACCCTCCGAACCTACTCCTGGTCGTCGTTCGGCTCCTCGTAGTAGTACTCGCCGGGAGGGTAGTATTAGTATCCGTCGGTGGGAGCTGCTGTCTCAGGGGCTCCGTCATTTGGTTGCATCAAACGGATATGGGGAGAAAAAGAAAGCAAAGCAACTGTGAGTACTCATCCTAAGTACTCAGCAAGCAAGGATCTACACTACATATGCAACATTTCCAAAGGAAGGCTGTATATGTGGATTGGGCTGCAGAAATGCCAGAATAGAGGGGAAAGCCTAGTCCTATCGACGACTAGCATCTTCAGCATCTTCAGCGGTCTTGCAGCATTAGAAGAGTGCAGATTAGCATAAAGTAAAGTAATAGTAGTGTTATCAACCTCGCCCAGAGATCCTTCCTCGACTCCCTGCGAGAAAGCAATCCCAGAGCCATACTATCCTGTTATCATCTCAAGTATCAGGTTCTAATTGTATTGATCGGGATACAACTCAGAGTGTCCGTTACCGTAGGACAGGCTATCGATAGATTGTTTCTTCCCTGCAGGGGTGCACCAACTTACCCACCACGCTCGCTTAACTCCGGCCGGACACACTTTACTGGGTCATACCCGGCCTCGGCCAAATGATACGCCGCAACCCGACCGAATACTTAACAGAGAGGTCAGCACGCCGGACTAAACCTATGCGCCCAGGGGTCTTCGGCCTTCGCCCCGGGAACTCCTGTGCGTTGCGAGGGCGGCTGGAAGTAGACCTAGCACCCTTAATACATGCGCGGGCTTAACCAGTCCAATCCAGCGCGTGCCGCTCCTCGCTGACGTCTATTAAGCTTCGGCTGATGTATACGACGCAGAACGCCCATCCTATGCCCACGTGATGGTTAGTGCTATCAGGCCAGAGGCCCCTCGGATCAAATATCCAAATTGTTAGTGTGTTGGTAGTGTGGTAACGAGCAGAGACTCACAAAAGATGTGACCCCGTCGCCCCGTCTCGAGGACTTGCGGCAAGGGCTAAGAATGCCCGGCCACGCCTCGTATTCAACTCTTGGGCAACCTCCAGGTCAACCCGATTCCACATCACTCGCAATTAAGCTCGCGCGGGTACCCCTCAGGGCCGACCTGTCTTTAGTAACATGGTTCGGTGTAAAGTCATAGTAACAATAGTAACTGTGTGTCTAACACCAAGGGGGAACCCTGAGGAATTACCCTCGATGGAATTCCACCTGATGTTATCGTCAAGGTGAACGAAGGAGGAATCACCCTCGAGGTCCACTCTTGAGAAGTTGCACGACGACGTCATTATCGGGGGTGGTGTAGGAGGAATCACCCTCGCTGGCCACGACCGATTAACTAACCTACAAGGTTATCATCAGAAGTGCTGACGAGGTATCACCCTCGGCACTCGATAGTAAACCAGTAGTGTCGAGCAACTAAGGGGGAAGTGGTGTGCGGTGCCGGGGCCTGGTCTTTGATCCCGTAGATCGGGTCTTCTAATAATCCAGCGGGGCAGTCAGGAGAAAGTGGGGGTCTCTGATGGGTCTCTACCCAGCCTATACTAAACAATTTAGGATAAACAGATAGGTAACAAAAGCAGGTTACAATAAACAGGCTATGCATCAGAATAGATAAAGCAGTAGCAGCAGCAATTCTAATGCAGGCATAAGAGAGAAGAGAATAGGTGATATAGGCATGTTCAGAAAGGGGGGTGCTTGCCTGGTTGCTTTGCAAACACCAACTGGTCTTCGACGAGGTAGATGATCATCGGGTCTTCATCGGTCTCGGGGTCTATCGAGAGAGAAGAGGGGGAGGAAACAAATAAATACACGGCAGTAAAAGCAATCACAGAAGCATAGCATGGTAGCACGTTATTCAAGAGGTGCTCTAAATCAGTTCTACGCAAGTTAGTGGGAGCGGGAAATTATCCGGGAGTGTTGATTATCGGACAGATGAAACAGAGAGGAATGTTCCATGTTCATCATGCTAGAGGCATGTGACAGGTATGAGAAGGGCATATTTGGATTTGTCTCGTCGTTCTGAGCAACTTTCATGTAGAAAGTTTTTCGATCTGAGCTACGTTTTATTTTCTGCGAATTTTCAAAGATTTGAGTATTTCTGGATTTATTTATTTAACAGAATTATTGAAAATGATTAATGACATCAGCATGACATATTGACGATGTCAGCAGCCAACAGGACGCTGACCAGGTCAAACCTGACCTGCGGGACCCACCTGTCATAGACAGTGGGCTAACTAACAAATTAACAGAGTTAATTAACTAGGTGGGGCCCTATGTCAGTGACTAATTAACTGATTAGATTAGGTTTTATTTAAAATCAGATTATTTAACTAGTTAATAGAGGGGGGCCCCACATGTCATTCGTAGTGGGTGAACAATAACCAGCGTTGACTTGGTCAACCTGGTCAAACACGCGGCGAGGCCCACTCGTCAGCGACCCTGGGCGGGCCCCAGGCCACGCCAGGTCAGCGACGCCACCAGAGTTGCTCTGGCGAGCCTGCGTGCGGCGGCCGATCGCCGGAGATGGCCGGAAATGCGCTACGATGGGTTGTTTTGCATGCATCTTGCGGCGTTCGAACAAGGAGGGAGCGCCGCATCCAACGCGAGTGTTGGCACGGCCTGTCGTGGTCAGAAACATCGCCGGCGTAGAGGGGAGGCAGCGGTGGCATACGGGTGTGGTCGGATTCGCGGCTCCGGGCCATTTCCGAGCGAGTTACGCGGCTAGGCGGATCACTATGGGCGCCAGGAGCTTGTGGGACAAGGCGGAGAGGCTCGGGCAGCTCTGTGCCGAGCTCAACACCGGCAATGGCAGATGGTAGAACGTGGCGGCAGTGACAGCTAGCTACGGTGAGAAACCACAGCGCTAGGGGGGAATGAAAGGGGGAAGGAGCTCACGTGGTGGCACACGGAGGCCGGTGACAGTTTTGGAGCAGCAGAGGTGCTCGAGGTTGCCGGCGAGCGTCGAAGCAGAGACGAAAGGGGGCGGCGGCATCCGGCATTTGCGGTGGCTCCCGGCTTCACCTGAGAGCTCCAGGAGAAGAGGGGGAGGCCGGTGAAGCTCCTGAGCAGTACGGCGGGTCGCGGGGTCGACAGTGGCCGTGGGGCAGCAGCGCTCGCGGCGGCGGTGGCGCTCGGGCGGGGTGGATCTAAGCAAGGGAGCAACAGAGAGGGAGAGTAAGCGAGCGCGAGAGGGAGAGGAGAGGGAAGAATGGAGAAAGGGGTCCAGAGGGGAAGAACGGGAGGCCGGCCTTATCTTCTCGGGGCTGCATGCACGTCGGCATGTCGAGCTGCGGCCGGCGGAGGCGCAGTCGTCCAAGGAGACGACGACACGGAGGGAGAGGTAGGTGGGGGAGTGGGCTGGGCCGGCTCGGCCCAGTAGTCAGGTAAGCTCTGCCCCTGTTCTTTAATTCTGTTTTTCTGTTTTATTTATTAACAGAGAAGTTAACATAATTATTTAGGGCATCAAGATGAGCTAGGAAAAATATGGGACTTGGCCCCTTAATTCCAACCCATATTTAGGCAGTGCCACAATTATTTTGGGGACAAGAGGAATTGTCTAGAAATTTTGAAAAATGGAGAAGGGCATATTTAAATGCTACTGGATCACTAATCAATTTCCAGGGGCAATTTGGGAATTCACTTAATGTTAGTTTTATTTTTATAATTGTTCTGGGATTATTTGCAATACTATGAACATTATTATTTTGCTGATTGAAGAAATAATTAATTGACTTGCATTTTGAATTTTGAATTGAGGTTGAATTATTTCCTAATTGCAATTTGTTTAGAATGATCATGATGACAAGGCAAGTTAACTAGCTTAACTAAGATGGAGTAATCTGGGGATGTTACAGCTATTTTTTTGCTCAAGTGTAACTTGGCTAAGAGAATCATTAGTGGAATCAAGAGAATTACTAGAAGCAACAATATTGGATTTAACATGATTATTGTTACTACTAGAAGAAGAATCTTTCTTGCTCTTGTTGCTAGATTTTACTTGTGGCATGTAAGTGGACAAGAGTAAACGCTTGGCAATGTAAGAAGAACTTTTCTTACGAAGATCATCATTGATTGCTTTTAAGAACCCATGCTCTTGCTCTAGATTGAGCTTTTCAAAGCGTAGCTTCGCATGAGTCTTTAAAAGCTCTCGATGATCCTCTAAGGTAGTTTCATGAGCTAACTTAAGAGTGTTTAATTATTTAGTTAGACGCTGAATCTCCTTCTTATCATTTTCATTTGTTTCATCTTGATTAGCATGATTAACAGCAATTTCATCATAGTTTTCGTCACTAGAGTTGTCAACAAGTAAATCATCATCACCTAGCAAATCATTATCATCACTATTGAAATCAACATACTCGGGGTGTGATACCTTGGGGCCTTTAGCCATGAAGCATCTTCCAATCCCTTCATTTGGTGAGTCAAATATGTCGTAGGAGTTGGATGACACAAGTGCAAGACCGACAACACCTTCATCTTGAGTATGTTCGGAGTCGGAGTGATAACTTCTCTCGGAGTGGTGTTCGGAGTCGGAACCGGATACCCATTCACCAACATGAGCTTGATGTCTTCGTCTTGTGTAGCTCTTTGATGACTTGTCCTTCCTTTCCGAATCCTTGCTTCTGCGAGAGGATCTTCGTTCATAACGATCATCTCTACTCCTCCTCTCTCTTGGAGGTGATTCCTCTCTTTTACTCCTCCTTTTAGGTGAGTCTTCTCTTCTTTTGTAGGGAGCCATACACTCATTGGAATAGTATCCGGGTCTTCCACAATTGTAGCAATTTTGTTCACGACTAGAAAATCTCTTGTCATAGCAGGACCTTGACTTGGAACTTTTCTCTTTGCTTCTACTCTTGTAGAATTTGTTGAAGTTCTTCACCATTAGGCTCAATTCTTCATTGAAAACTTGTTTCTCACTTGATGATGTAGGAGCATCACATGAAGCTTTGTAAGCACCACTAGACTTGTTGTGAAGCTCTTCTTTATCCTTGAGTGACATCTCATGAGCAATAATTCTACCAATGACTTCCGTTGACTTGAGATCTTTGTAATTGGGCATCATTTGGATCAATGTGCACACGGTATCATATTTTCCATCCAAGGCTCTTAGGATCTTCTTGATGATGAATCTGTCGGTCATCTCTTCACTTCCTAAGCCGGCAATCTCATTTGTAATGAGAGCAAGCCTAGAGTACATTTCAGCGACACCTTCACCATCCTTCATTTTGAACTTGTCACATTGACTTTGAAGCACATCCAATTTGGATTCCTTGACGGACTCGGTACCTTCGTGCATATCAACCAAAGTATCCCAAATTTCCTTTGCATTCTGAAGACGGCTGATTTTGTTGAATTCTTCGGGGCACAATCCGTTGAAGAGGATATCGCAAGCTTGAGCGTTGTATTGCAACATTTTCAATTCTTCCTCGGTTGCTTCACGATTCGGTTCTCTTCCATCTTCAAAGAATTCACCTTGCAAACCAACACACACAATAGCCCAAATGGAGGGGTTATGTCCAAGAATATGCATTTTCTTCTTATGCTTCCAACTAGCAAAATTAGTACCTCTACGGTGGTAATTTCCCTCGCTAGACGCCATACTCTCCTAGGTTGTGAAACCAAGGCTATGATCATCAAAGCTATGGAAATCAAGGCAAATGGAGACCAAAGCTTTGATACCACTTGTAGGATCGAATGTAGGTCTAGAGGGGGGATGATTAGACTACTTGACCAAATAAAAATCTAGCCTTTTCCCAATTTTAAGTCTTGGCATATTTTAGCACCTTAGCACACGTCAAGCAATCAACCTACACATGCAATTCTAAGAGTATAGCAGCGGAAAGTAAAACATTTCATATGAAGGTAAAGGGAAGGGTTTGGAGAAGGCAAACGCAATGTAGACACGAAGATTTTTGGCGTGGTTCCGATAGGTGGTGCTATCGTACGTCCACGTTGATGGAGACTTCAAACCACGAAGGGTAACGGCTGCGCGAGTCCACGGAGGGCTCCACCCACGAAGGGTCCACGAAGAAGCAACCTTGTCTATCCCACCATGGCCATCGCCCACGAAGGACTTGCCTCACTCGGGTAGATCTTCACGAAGTAGGCGATCTCCTTGCCCTTACAAACTCCTTGGTTCAACTCCACAATCTTGTCGGAGGCTCTCAAGTGACACCTAACCAATCTAGGAGACACCACTCTCCAAAAGGTAATAAATGATGTATTGATGATGAACTCCTTGCTCTTGTGCTTCAAATGATAGTCTCCAAAACACTCAACTCTCTCTCATAGATTTGGCTATGGTGGAAAGATGATTTGAGTGGAAAACAACTTGGGGAAGGCTAGAGATCAAGATTCTTGTGGTTGGATTGGAATGTCTTGGTCTCAACACATGAGTAGGTGGTTCTCTCTCAGAAAATGAGTAGTGAAAGTGTAGGCACGTTCTGATGGCTCTCTCTTTAATAGAGAAGGGGGTGGAGGGGTATATATAGCCTCCACACAAAATCTAACCGTTACACACATTTGACCCAACTCGGTCAGACCGAATAGAAGAACTCGGTGAGACCGATTCAATTCAAAATGTGAACGTTAGGATTTTCGGTGGGACCGATATATTCAACTGGATGGGACTGATGTGCTAGGGTTAGGGCAAAACCTCATCTCGGTGTGACCGATTGCACGAACTCGGTGAGACCGATTTCAGCAATGAGCAAACAGAGAATTGGTCACGCAAATTCGGTGTGACCGGTTGCACATTTCGGTGAGACCGAAATAGTTGCAACAGGCAACAGAGAGTTTGCAAGGCGAACTTGGTGAGACCGATCACTCATCTTGGTAAGACCGAAATGTTATGAAGGGAAACAGAGAGTTTGCATTGCCATCTCGGTGAGACCGAGACACCTATCGGTGAGACCAAACTGATTAGGGTTTCTGGCTATGGCTATGTCAAAAGAACTCGGTGGCGCTGGATAGATCAAATCGGTGGGGCCGAGTTTGACTTTAGGTTTAGGACATATCTGGAATTGAGAGAGTGGTTGAGGGCATTGGAGCATATCACTAAGCATTTTGAGCAAGTAGACCATTAAGCAGCACCTCATCCCCTTTTAATAGTATTGGCTTTTCGTATAGACTCAATGTGATCTTGGATTACTAAAATAGAAATGAAGAGTCTTGATTTTTTGCCAATATTTGTCCTTAGTATTTTGAGGGGTCCACATCTCTAGTCCATGCCATTGCCGATCATTGAACTTTCTGAAATAATCAACTTGAATGGATATTAGTTCAATGAGCTATATATTGTTATGAATTACCAAAACCACCCAGGAATTAGTTGCACTTTCAGGTTGTGATAAGAAGTTTCTTTGAATGGGAATATCTCATAGATTTTATTCTAGGGTGGGTAAACTTGGTTCAAGTGAAGATCATGGTGCCAATATATACAATGATTGAGAGACAAGGTTTGATAACAAAGTTTTCATAAAGAAACTATTTAGAATATTAGACTATGGTCGACTATGGGAATTGAAAGACGTATGAGTTTAGCGAATTGTAATTAATAATTTACTAACTCCAAATTTTTGTGGTTGTAACATATGACCAAAAAGGTGTTATAGAGATTTTCTTATTAGATTTATCTAAGGATTAAATATTAGTTCAACGAAGTTATTAAACGATGATTAAAGAAGTTCAAATTAAAGTGTTGATGACAAAATAGCGTCTAAACTATGTTGGAGAATTAATCCATGAGTTCCAATAGAAAGGTGATGTCCTAATGTCCATTTTCATATATAAAACATTTTTATATGATTTACAGAATAAAAAATATAGCAAAATTACTCAAATTCGTATTTAAATCTAAACTAAATTATTGATTGCTCAAAAGTGAATTAATATATATTTATAATAAACTACAGGTTCCAACGAATCCGGGGATATCTTATTTGTTAAAATCGGACATACGGTTTAGGAGATATGAATTTCCAAAGTTTGGATATTTTTCTGAAAAAAAATTACGGGATTTAGAGAGAGCTCACCGGAGTTGGTCGCCGACGACGAGGAAGACGGTGGCTCGGGCGTGCCCCGGCTAAGGAAGTTTGCGGAACATTGCATAGGACGATGAGGCGAACCACGTGAACAAGTCGTGGGTGTCGATTGCTTCCTGTACACACGGTGAGAGGTTGCCGGAATTGTGCACTGCGACCGGCAAACGAGGAGGTCCTGTACAGCGTGCTCCGGTGATGAAAATAGATGAATTAAAATTTCAAAAGGAAGCATATGATGTGGGTTGAATAAAGAAAGAAAGAACAGGACCTAGGATGCCCGGACGGCGATGTAATCTTCGACGGACGGCGGCTGATGTACAGAACTCCGACGAGAGATTCCTGTCGAATGAGAGGGGAAGGGCTCTCACAGGGAGAGGGCTTTGGTTGAGGAGCTTATGGGAGACGTCTAGGGCTTTTATAGAGGGTCAGGGGAGGTCGGATGTGAGTGGAACGTCGCCGGATTTTATGGCGTTAATGGCCGTTGTTTTCCGAGTGGTAATGGCCATTAGGGCGTGCATTAAGGCGCACTACTACAGGGGAGGGGTCGTGGGAGGCGAGGGGAACCGATTCTGGGGCTTAGTGGGTTGGGAGAGGGAGAGGAGGGGAGGGATCGAGGTACAAGCGTCCATGGTTGTTGCTGTTCATATTCCTGTAATGATGAGAGGAGGAAGATGACCATCGGTTGGGCTGAAAAGATATGGGCCGTAGTGGGAGAAATTGGCCCAAATGGAAAAGGCAAGGGAAAAAAAACAAGGTGAGCTGTGCTGTACTGTTGCCTCGCGCCTGTGCGAGATTTAGAGAGAGAGAGAGAATGGACTGGGTCAAGCTAGAGTTTAGGAATTAGGATTGAAATATAATTACGTACATAAGTACGTGCACAAAAAGTTTATTTAAAACAAATAATAAAAATGTTTACATTAGTGACAATATTATTTAGAGTCCAAGAAAATTAGCTTCAGAATTTAATAAAATACATTTTTGTGCACAAACTGCTATTAATGCTTTATGGACATAATTGATTTACTCAAAAAAATCAATTTTGCGTTTTGCAATTTCACAAAATGATCATTGTGCCGTACTAAATATTTCCAAATATATTTCTGGAGAAGTCACATTATCTCCTCTCATTAAATTTTATTTGAATAATTTGGAAATATTTAAATGGCATTAAAATTCCATATAAGGTCCAATTCCAATGAAACTCATAAATGCAAAGAACTCCAAATGGAATATTCATCCACCACATTTGAGAGAGTCATTTTATTCTCACTCACATATTTGAATATGGTTTCAAAATATTCCAAAAGAATTGAATGCCCTTTGAATTATTGAATAACTTTGCCAACCATATTTTCTTTATTGGACAAAAATGTTATCCAATTTTTTTAACATGGTTTGAAAAAGTATAAACAAGGACTCAAAAGTTTTAAATTCCCGTGAAAATTGAAGCAATTCATATAATATTACTTATTTATTAACATTCCAAAATTTGGAAAATTTTGGGATGTTACACTCTCAAATTAATCTAAGTGAAGCATGAGAGTATTTCTTCAAAAATATTAAGGCACACCGTGCTAAGAAAGATATAAGTGAAGCACTATAGCAATTTCATAGCTCAAAAAATTTAAGTGAAGCATATAGAGAAATTCTAATAAATCATAGCATAATTTTTGCTCTCTCAAATAGGTGTGTCCAGAAAGGATACTTGTGACAAACTAAAAAACAAAATAAGCAAAGACTCATATAATACAAGACACTCCAAGCAAAACTCATGATATGTGAAGAATAAATATATCGCTCCAAGTAAAATACCGATGGTCGTTAGAAGAAAGAGGGGATGCCTTCCGGGGCATCCCCAAGCTTAGTTGCTTGGTTCTCCTTGACTATTAACTTAGGGTGCCATGGGGCATCGCCAAGCTTAGGCTCTTGCCACTCCTTATTCCTTCATCCATCGTGATCTCACCCAAAACTTGAAAACTTCAATCACACAAAACTTAACAAAACTTCGTGAGATCCGTTAGCATAAGAAAACCAATCTTTACTTTAAGTACTGTTGTAAATCCTGCATTATATATACTGTATTCTAATTTTTCCATGGCTTATACCCCCCGATACAATCCATAGATTCATCAAAATAAGCACACAATGCAAAGAAAATAGAATCTGTCAAAAACAGAATAGTCTGTAAAGATGAGAATTGTTCTCATACTTATGTAACTCCAAAGATTCTGAAAAATTAAGACAACAGAGGAAATTTGTGTATCAATCTTGTGTAAATAATTCAGAATTTTTAGTCGCTTCTGTTATTTTACAAAATTCTACTACTGTACGCAAAAGTTTTTGTTTTCCAACAAGATCAAATCAACTATCACCAAAGCTATCTCAAAGGCTTTACTTGGCACAAATACTAATTAAAACATTAAAAACACAATCATAACAGAGGCATAATTGTGCAAACACACAAAAACATAAATAAAAATAGAAAAATAATTTTTATTCATTGGGTTGCCTCCCAACAAGCTCTTTCTTTATAGCCATTAAGACAGGCTGGAGATTTCAATGATGCTCACAGGAAAGGTAGTAACTGAAACACGTAGAGAGCATCATATAGCACATGAAAAACACTTTTAAGTCTAACATACTTCCTATGCATAGGAATTTTATAGGCAAACAAATTATCAAGACAAACAAAAACTAGCATATGCAAGGAAGAAGAATAAAACATAGACAATCTCCACATAACAAGAGGTAATTTGGTAACATGAAGATTTCTACAACCATATTTCCCTATCTCATAATAATTACATGTGGGATCATATTCAAATTCAACAATATAGCTATCACATAACATATTCTCTACATGATCCACATGCATGCAACGTTGACACTCTTCCAAATAGTGGGATTATCATCAAATAAAGTAAGGACCTCTCCAAACCCACTTTTATCTAAAATTTCATAAGATTGATCATTCTCCAAAGTAGTGGGATCATTATTACCTAAAGTTGGAACTCTTCCAAACCCACTTTCAATATTACCGCAAACATATTCATCATGAGGCTTAAATAAATTTTCAAGATCATAAGAAGAATCACCCCAATCATGATCATTGCAATAAGTAGCGGACATATCAAAATTAGCATCCCCAAGCTTCTAGCTTTGCATATTATTAGCACAATTGACATTAATAGAATTTATAGTAAAATAATTGCAATCATGATTTTCATTCAAGGAGCTACCATGAATCACTTTATAAATTTCTTCATCACAATTTTCAGATTCACGAATCTCAAGCAAAACTTCATAAAGATAATCTAGTGCAGTTGACTCACTAGCAATTGGTTCATCATGATTGGATCTTTTAAAAAGATTAGCAAGTGGATGGGGATCCATATCAATAGATTTTTAGCAAGCGAAGATGCAAGGAAATAGAAGGCACATGGCAACACAAGCAAACAAAAGATCGAACGAGAAAAAGGCAAACAAAAAGAAGGCAAATAAAAAGGAATTTTTTTTGTGAAGTGAGGGAGATGAAAATGAGAGGCAAATGGAAAATAATGTAAATTGCAAGGAGATGAGATTTGTGATTAGGAACCTGATAGATGTTGATGATGTCTCCCTGGCAACGGCGCCATAAATTCCTTTTGATGCGGCTTGAAACTGCGTCGGTATTTCCCCAAAGAGGAAGGGATGATGTAGTACAACTACGGTAGGTATTTCCCTTAGTTATGAAACCAAGGTATCAATCCAGTAGGAGAACCAAGCAACACTATGTAAACGGTACCTGCACACAAAGAACAAATCCTCGCAACCCAACGTGTAAGAGGTGTTGTCAATCCCTCCTCGGTAAAAAGATAGATTGTTTTGTATGTGTTTGGATAAATAGATCTAAATAAAACGCGAAATAAAAGATGCAAATAAAAAGTGCAGCAAAGTATTTTTGGGTTTTTGGAATAATAGATCTAAAAACAAATGCGATGAAAAATAGATCGGAAAGCAATATGATAAAAGATAGACCCGGGGGCCGTAGATTTCACTAGTGGCTTCTCTCGAGAAAATAGCACACGATGGGTCCACAAATTACTGTTGGGCAATTGATAGAAGATCGAATAATTAAGATGATATCCAAGGCAATGATCAATATATAGGCATCACTTCCAAGATTAGTAGACCGACTCCTGCCTGCATCTACTACTATTACTCCACACATCGACCGCTATCCAACATGCATCTAGTGTATTAAGTTCATGGAGAAATAGAGTAATGCAATAAGAACGATGACATGATGTAGACAATATCTATTCATGTAGGAATAGACCCCATCTTGTTATCCTTAATAGCAACGATACATGCGTGCCTCGCTGCCCCTTCTGTCACTGGGAGAGGACACCGCAAGATCGAACCCATCACAAAGCACCTCTTCCCATGGCAAGAAAAATCGATCTAGTTGGCCTAACTAAACCAAAGATTCGAAGAAGAAATACGAGGCTATAAATAATCATGCATATAAGAGATCAAAGAAAACTCAAATAATATTCATGGTTATACATCTGATCATAAACTCAAAGTTCATCGGATCCCAACAAACACACCGCAAAAAGAGTTACATCAAATAGATCTCCAAGAGACCATTGTATTGAGAATCAAAAAGAGAGAAGAAGCCATCTAGCTATTGCCTACGGACCCTTAGGTCTATGGTGGACTATTCACGCATCATCGGAGAGGCACCAATGAGGATGATGAACCCCTCCGTGATGGTGTCGAGATTGGATCTCGTGGTTCTGGAACTTGCGGTGGCTGGAATTGTGTTTCGTCGACTCCCCTACGGTTTCTGGAATATTTGGGAATTTATAGGGCGAAGAGGCGGTGCAGGAGACCTCTGTGGGGCCCACAACCCCCCTGGGTGCACTAGGGGCCTCTAGCGCGCCCTGGTGGGTTGTGCCCCCCACGGGCCTCCCATCTGGTGCTTTCTTGGCCCCCAAGGTGTCTTCTGGTCCAAAAAAAATCTCCAAAAAGTTTCGTGGCATTTGGACTTCGTTTGGTACTGATATTCTGCGAAGTAAAAAACAAGCAAAAAACACCAACTGGCACTAGGCACTATGTTAATAGGTTAGTCCCAAAAAATGATATAAAGTTGCTATAAAATGATTGTAAAACATCAAAGAATGATAATATAACAACATGGAACAATACAAAATTATAGATACATTAGAGACGTATCAGGGTATCAGACTCTATGTGATGTCCTCAAGAAGCAGATATTGAACCGAAACCCTAGGAAAGAGGGTGTTGGTTTCGAGAGGAAAACGAATGTTGATGGGTCCTACTAGAAGCCTGAGCAGTACCCCAAAACCACATGGGTTGCTACGAAGGCTTCTTCAGTGGATCCATCCACATTATCTGGTTTTACCTGTGCTAACCCTATCATCATTGATGAGTCATTCGACTCCAACTATAAACTGTTCAAAAATCAGAATGGTGACGTGTTTGCCAGGTTTATTGGAACTAACTGTAGGAATGGGTCCCCTATGAAGAAGATCTGGGTACCTAAAAGTTGTCTTGAGGAGCTTCCTGTGAATGTCATCATGACACCACTAGGGAAGAAGACAAACCCTAGACCAAAGGCTTCATATGGCCCAAAGTATTCATATAGACAGAGGACCTCATATGATCACCCTAACTCCAATGTTTTGTAGGGAAACTATCATCAGGCTCGTGAATATGAGCATATGTCAAGAACCGCTATGTTCACAAATCAAAGAACTTTTCTACTTATACATTAGAGTACTATTCACCCCCTGCAAAACTATTTTCTAGGGCTTCAAAGCAAAAATTCTCAGATGCTGCACTTAGACTCATTGCTTCTAAGCCACCACTTCAGATGTGGGTGGTTAAGAAGAATTAACTTCTCTTGCAGGGTCGGGTCTCCAGCCGAAAAACATTGACTTCTGAAGACAATGCTGGGGACCTGAAAAATCTTGTTGGACGCAAGATAAAATGTCAAAATGGTCTTACCATTTATTTCATCCATGGTTTCTTTGATGTTCTTCCTACCATATCCTCAACTAAACTTACCTATGATGAAGTTCTCTATTGATACATGTTTGTTCTTCACAACACTCTTGGTGAAGACTATCCTACTAACTGCTCTGTAGGGTACAACCTAATGTTTGTTGAATCCCTTGGATAGAACCTAATGTTTGTCTCAATGCTTTGTGATCTTGATATGATTGTGATCTTTGGAAAAATTTCGATGCCTTGTGCTAATGGCTTCTGACAAATCTCAAGTCTTCGAAGGTTATCGAAGAGGTGACCAGTATATGGTAGATTTCTCCACAGGACCACATCTTGTCGTATGTCTTCTAGCAAAAGCTTCAAAGCGCTGGCTTTGGCATCGAAGGCTGGGACATGCAGGCATGAGGAACTTGCACAAATCTTGTGAAGAAGAAGCATATCATTGGCATCGAGGGCGTCAAGTTCAAGAAGGACCATCTATGTGGTGCTTGCGAAGCTGGGAAGATGACTAGGGCCAAGCACCCCTCAAAGACAATCATGACGACCATGCATCCCTTCGAGCTGCTATACATGGACTTATTTGGGCCTACTCACTATTCTACTCTTACTACTATTGCACATCTATATGGCTTCGTGATTGTTGATGAGTGCTCTAGATATACTTGGGTGCATATAATTTTCTATAAGACTGAAGTGTAGGATGTCTTCAGATGATTCGCCAATCATGCCATGACCAACTATGGCATCAAGATGAAGCACATCAGGAGTGACAACGGCACTGAGTTCAAGAACACTGGCCCCGACACTTATCTTGATACTCTTGGCATCACGCATGAGCTATCTGCTCCATATACCCCTCAGCAGAATGGCGTCGTGGAGCGCAAGAATAGGACTCTTATTGAGATAGCTCGTACGATGCTTGATGAGTACAAGACTTCGTGAAAGTTCCGGCGTGAAGCCATTGAGACTGCATGCCATATCATCAATAGGGTATATCTTCACAAGTTCTTCAAGAAGACATCCTATGAACTACTCACTGATAAGAAGCCAAATGTAAGTTATTTCAAAGTCTTCGGCAAAAGGTGCTGGATAAGGGATCCACATCACACATCTAAATTTGCATCGAAAGCACATGAGGGTTTTATGCTTGGTTACGGAAAGGATTCGCACACCTACAGTGTCTTCAACCTCTTTCACTATAAAGTGGTTGAAATTGTAGATCTGCGATTCGATGAGACTAAAGGCTCGCAAAGAGAGCACCTGCCAAATGTGCCAGATGAAGTACCAACAAGTGAATCCATCAAGCTAATGGGTACTGGAGAAATCATACCCACTGAGGAACAAGGCGATGATGAAGTCGTGATTCCAGCTCCTGTTCAGCGTGAAGACAATGCTGAACCTGAAGACAATGTTGAAAATGAACATAATGACAGCAACAACAAAGTCTTCGCCCTGTTCATCCTCATGTAGCTAATGAAGTTTAGATTGAGAAGATAATTGATAGCATCAATGCATCTGGTCTACTCACTCAATCAAGAGCTATGCAATTAGCAAACTTTTGTGGGCACTTTGCATTTGTCTCCATATCCGAACCCAAAAAGGATGATGAAGCTTTCATGGAACCAGAATGGATTCAAGCTATGCAAGAAGAGGTTCAGGAATTCAAGCTCAATAATGTGTGGGAGCTAGTCAAACGTCCTGATCCACGCAAGCACAATATTATTGGCACCAAATGGATCTACCACAACAAACAAGATGAAGATGGTCAAGTCGTCAGAAATAAAGCTCGTCTCTTTGCTCAAGGATATACACAAGTAGAGGGAATTGACTTCAATGAAACCTTTGCTCCTGTGGCTAGGCTTGAAGCCATTCGCATACTGCTGGCTTACGCAAATCACAATGATATCCTACTATATCAAATGGATGTGAAGGGTGCTTTCTTAAATTGCAAAATTGAAGAAGAAGAAGTCTATGTCGCACTACCTCCTAGTTTTGAAGATCCAAAGCATCCTGACATGGTCTACAAGCTCAACAAGGCACTGTATGGCCTCAAACAAGCGCCTCGTGCTTGGTATGCCACACTCAAAGAATTCCTGAAGAGAAAAGGCTTCAAACCTGGTTCTCTGAATCCCACTCTCTTCATGAAGAGATATGACAGAGAACTGTTTGTATGTCAAATCGATGTGGATGACATTATCTTCGGCTGCACTGACAAAAGATACAGTAATGAGTTCAGTCATATGTTGCAAGAGCAAAACCAGATGTCCATGATGGGGGAGCTGAAATTCTTTCTTGGTCTTCAAATCCGTCAACAAAGCAATGGCATCTTCATATCTCAAGAAAAGTATCTCAAGGATTGTCTGAAGAAGTTTGGAATGCAAGACTGCAAGGGTTACAAGACTCTGATGCCAACCAATAGTCAATTGGGCTCCGACGATAATGGTAAAGAGTTCGATCAAAATGTGTACCGCTCCATGATTGGTTCCTTATTGTACTTATGTGCATCTAGTCTAGATATAATGCTTAGTATTTGTATGTGTGCCCGATTCCATGCGGCACCAAAGGAATCGCATCACCTCGCGGTGAAGCGAATACTTTGATATTTGGGTCACACCCCAATGCTAGGATTATGGTATCCAAAGGGCTTAGAGTTTGATCTTTTGGATTCTCAGATGTTGATTATGCTGGCGACAAGGTGGATCGCAAGTCTACATCAGGCACATGCCACTTCCTTGGTCGATCACTTGTCTATTGGTCTTCAAAGGAGCAGAATTGTGTATCACTCTCTACTGCTGAAGCTGAATACATTGCTGCTAGATCTTGCTACGCTCCGCTTCTCTGGATGAAGCAAACCCTCAAGGACTATGGCATTAACAAGAAGATGGTGCCCCTCTACTGCGACAATGAAAGCACCATCAAGATTGCTCACAATCCTGTTCAGCACTCCAAGTCAAAGCACATTCAGATTCATCATCGTTTTCTCAAAGATCATGTGTTGAAGGAAGACATTGATATCATTCACGTCAACATTGAAAAGCAATTGGCAGATATCTTCACAAATCCCTTGGATGAGAAGAGATTTTGCAAGCTGCGGTGTGAGCTAAATATCTTAGAATCCTCAAATGTCCTATGAATGGACACATATCCTAACACTTGTGCATGTTGATGACTTAGGTGTGCAATACACAAAGTAACGTATGTCATCAATTCATGAAGATATACACTTTAATTGTGAAGATATTAATGTGGAATTTGACTTCAGAGCGCCACGATAATTGTGCGTCGTGTCTGGGTCTAATACTTCCTATACGGTGGGTAACGCCACCACCAAACCTTCTTGAAGATTTTCATTTGGCGTCACATATATTGCATTATCTTCATGATTGTTTTGTCTTCAACAATGAATTTATCTTCATACTTTGTTTGATCTCTTCATGTATATATATATTGAATTTATCTTCATATATATATATATATATATATATGTCCTTAACAACATTCACTTATATCTATGTCTTCAATTTGCCTTTTCTGAACTAAGTGAATGTGATCGGACCCTTACCCCGTCTGTGGTTATCTCTCCTACTCTCTCTAAATCGTCATATGCATTCTATTGACACATGTCGATTATCTTCACTGTGTCCTTGTCAGTCGAAGATTTTGAGACCAATATTAAAACTGTTTTATTATCTTTATTCATTTTGCCGGACCCTGCAGAAGCCGGAATGACCTCCCGGCAAAACAGCTATGTGGTGGGGTCGTGGCACAGCTGTTGAAACCGCGCATGCATGCCACGCGTTGCGCAAATGTGAATCGCCAGGGGCAGCGCAATAAATTCACCGCGCTGAACTCCTCCTTATAAATACTTCGCCCCTGTGGTCAATAAATCCTTCCACACCTGTCGCTCTCAACTTCGTAACCCTAGCATTGTCGCTAGCTTCCATCATCGCCAGAGAAGAAGCACTTAGTTGTCGCGACCTCTTCAATGCTGTACTCATGCTGGCCGCGGACATGTTCACCCCCTACCATCGTAGCTATCTCCTGCCGCCAAGTTAGGGCGCGGGAGCTCGAACTGCTCGGCCTCCTTGTCACCTCGTCTAGCAGTTCTTCCTCAGTTCTTCGTGTGGTAAATAAATCTCACTTTTTATGGATCGTTTGATCCGATAAATTTTCAATATCTTGAGAAAACTGTTCTTTCACTCCCAATTCGTAAACTTCTGTCTTTCGCATCTCATAATATGCAAAGTTATTTCACTTCATGACAAGTATGATTCCTCACTTGTACTTATTTTCGGATTCGTACAAATATGGAATAAACGTCACTCTCTAGTCCCTATTAGTGAATGTCTTCGCACTATGAGGTCATTATCTTCAAACTGATTTTAACTTCAAAATCCTCTGAGAATGCATATGATCTCTCCTTCTTCCCTCGCATCTCTAACTCTTTCACAGGTTCATGTCCGTGGGCGCGTCTCTTGGTTCTCATAGTCTGAATTCATTTGCAGACTTTTTGCAGCTTCATCTTGACTCTCCTGAAGCCAGTTCCTGTCTTATAAGCAGAGCAAAGCCAATCAATTCTATGAAGCCAATGGCTGGTAAATCTGCAAAGAAAGGGGGAAGACAGCAATGTGAAAACACAACTCTTGATCTGCCTCCTGATCTTTATGAGATGTACATATCTGATCCAGAAGAAACCTATGGGGGAACACAAATCCCGAGTGCAATGGATTTGCAGATACTAGGCAGAGAAATGGTTCCACTATCAATTTGTGACCCTCGAGTATGCTATGAAGAATGCTGTGAGGCCACCATGGGCCGATATCGTCGACACGAAGCTAATTCCAAAGACAAAGGCTGATGCCATCGGGTTAGGCTTCTACCCGTGTATGGTGAGGTATGCAATGCCTTGTGATCCAGATGCATCAAGCATTCGCCAGTACCATGGAGATGAACTCTTTGAAGCTAATTATCAGTTTGCAAGGGGTTCATCTACTTAGAACAAGAAGGACTATGGGATTGACTTCAACCCAGGTTCAGCAGACCAAGGCCAGATGGCACTCACGAGGCCGAACCAAACCTGGTTGGCCCCTTCGATGACTTTGCTGCCTATCTTGCGCACTATGCTGAGCTAAGAGAAAGTGCTGAAGCTGCCCATGAAGGAGATCAGGAAACCGCTGCCCCCGAGTCATCGAAGCCAGCAAAGAAATCAAAGGCTTCAAAAGCTGGCACTGCACCAAAAGCTTCAAGAGTAAAGCCACTGAAGATTGCACCTCCTGAATCCAGTGTGTATTCTGAAGATATGTCTAGGACTTCTCCAAAGACAAAGAAATCCAAAGGGCAAGGCCCTACTCCATCAAGCATATTGCGAGATGATGATGACATCATAGATCTGTCTAGTGACGATGATATTGATGATGATGCTCTGGAGCAGCTGATCAAGTACAAGCAGGAAGAAGCTGATATCTTCAAGGACCTGCCTCTGTTCGATGCAGATATTTTGAACAACTTCATTGATGAATGGTTTAATGATCTATCACTCTCTCTTGATGATCTTTAGCTGCCCATTGGCCTCAGCGCTGTTTTTCAAGGATTTGCTGCCAAAGAACTTGCTATTGCTCAGAAAGCGATTGATCAGAAAAACAAGATTGATCATGAGAAGGCTTTCTTCAAGAAGCATTTGGCCAAGCTCAGCATCACTGAAATTGAAAGCTTCAAAATAATGATGGCCAATCTGAAGGCAGAATTTCAAAGGCGTCGTGATGATGCAAAGGGCTCTCGTAACCATCTAAAGCTATATGCTGCCAAGTGTGTACAAGCTCACAATGACGGCTTGAAATGAACTGCCCTTGGCTGCCCAGCTATTGACCCCAAGCTGGTCAAGAAGAAGAAGAGGAAGCCACCCATTGCTACTGCCGAGGCTTCATGGCAAGATGTGCCTCAGATTATCTTCCCACCAAGCTTTGCTGGTCTAGAGCCGTCTACTGCATCAGTTGCCTCTGAGAGGAAGAGGACTAAGCAAGCTGAAGCCAAAGCCAAGAAGCGCAAGCAACATGAAGCTTCTGATGCCTCACCTTCTCAGAAGTGGCAAAAGACGAAGTCGTCAAAAGCTTCACGCAGGGCACAAGCACCCACCTCTCCATCTGCTCCTCAGGAGCCGTTGCTTGTGAAGCCCATTTTTGTTGCTCTGCCCGCCTCCTCAAACCAAGATTGAAGAATGGTCATGCATGAACCTGCTCCCACAGAGGCTCATGTCACTGAAGATATTCCAGCCTCTGACCCCATCATGGCTGAAGACATTGGTCATGATGGCAATGTAAGGAAAGATGATGATGAAGTCCTTCTTCAGCTCACCCATAATTTGGTATCATCGCCTGTTCCCACGAACAATGAACCTATCAGCATTGGCGGTCCCATGACACCAATTGTCCAAGATGCCTTCTGGGAAGAGCGGCACCCCAACACCCCACTGCATGAGGTAATTCTTTGTACACCACCACCCCAAGTATCGGCACCCATGCTTGAGACCCCTCAAGGCACCCCCAAAGACACGGAGAAGACAACACCATCCCCTCAAGCATCGCCAGTGTTTCACAGGCTTCACAAAGGCCCAAGGCTGTCCTCCTCCATGACCAGTATCCCTGAAGAGGATGTGCAACTTGCCAGCTTTGTTGCACGTGAAGTGTTTCCTGATGCCATCCCTTCAAATACTACCACCAAGTCTGAAGCCAAACACGCTAAAGACATTTCGGCTGCATCAACCGATGACCATTAAGAAGAAGCTGTTGTGATCACTACCTCTGAAACTATCCAACCTCAAGTCATCGTGTCTGAGACTCCAGTTGCTGAAGCAACTGCTCCTGAAGCGAGTGATGCAATCATGGCTGAAGACAATCTGCAACTTGAGGTCAATCAGCCCTCTACTTCTGTGGTTGTTGCGACTGCTATATCTATTCCACATACTATGGCGATGGCCTATAATCATGGAGGTGAACTGGTCAGTGTCATATGGCCAACTCTCACACCTCTTGAAGTGCATGGTCCTTAGTATAAGTTCCATGTCAATCAAAGGCCTCAAACCCAGAAGCCAATGCCCAGAATGCTAAGGCTTCATAGTGCTGCATCCTTCAATTCTATGCAACATTGCATATTTCAGGCTACAAAAGGGATCCTAAGTCATGGGTCCTTGAGTGGATGATAGGAGATATTCATCATGAAGCCAAAGCTCAAGATCTTCTCAAGCTCACATCCCTGCCCACTCCTGGTGATCTCTACGAGCCAGGTTGTCAAGCCTATGACAAAGAGGTGGAAAGCATCTTTCAGAAGCCTAAGCCAAATATGAGCCAGATGCTCTCTATGAGGAAGCCATTGCCTGCCGAAGCTGATTACCCTACTCACTTCTTCGTGAAGGACCTCGCATATTTTCCCAGCACCACCTATCATATACTGAGGCATACTTTGTGGCCGAGCAAAGGGAATTCATCTTCTGCCAAGCTTGAAGGCACCATGAGGACATTGGTCGTCTATATTCTCAACGACATTTGCTTCAACACTCATGATTTCTTCATCGCGCAACTGGCTGCTTCTGGCATTGACCTGTTTGGTTAAAAATTCTATGCTCCATGGATTATGCGTCTGATAAAGCTTCGCTCCATAGTCAACTATCAAGCTTTAGCTCGCAACCATGTTGTCTTTCTTCCTGAAGTCGATGTGCCTCATGAAGTCATCTATCCTCAGGCCGACAAAGTGCCCATTCGTGAAGACAATGTTGCTTATCACAGCTTATCCGCTCCTCTTGAAGCCATTCATGTACCCAAGACTGCTGCTCCTGGTCCACTTATTGGTCAGATACGTCAACCTCGTCGAGCAAACACAGACACGACCACCAGCACGGTACCTCAGAGGGCTCAGAAGCGGGCTCTGCATTTAATGACAGAGAACTTCTTGTTTCTCTACATCAAAAAGAAGATAAGCATCATGATTGGCTGAAGTGCCAGATGCAGAGCCTCCTTGTTGATGTCAATCACATCCACAACCTCTCCACCAAGAATGCTTTTGTTGCACATGAAGCCAATAGGCGAGCTTGGAAGAGCCTCACAATGCTATGCGCTGAAGATGATCTCATTGCCGATGGCTTCATTAAGAACTTCAAGTTTGGCTCCAAGCCCCTAGAATCTGTGAAGTGGCGTGCTACACCTTCCATTGAAGACTCCGACTACTCATCATCTGCACCAACTGTTGTTTCCCATGTGATCGATGAGGAAGACGATGCCACTTCATCAGCTTTGGCTTCACTACACTTCGATGCTGCATCAGGCCCTACCGCACCGCCCAACACCACCTTCGATCCAGCTGCACCAACAACTTCTACTTCGCCTTCCGGGAACGCTTAGACACCCTATGTCTTCATTCCTTTTTGGTCATTTGATGACAAAAGGGGGAGAATCATATGGGTTCATAGTCATCAGGCAGGCATATTGGGTCAGGTGCTATATTTTGTTTAAGTGCTACAACTCTCATTCTTGAACATTTGCGTTTTTTTGAGTTGTAAACTTAACTCCAGATGGGACGTCTGCTGCATTTGCTCCTTTCATTTTGTGCGCACGGTCAAAGTTAATCTTATGTGCATGGAGTCATTCTGCGGGCGCCCATTTCTCATTGTACATGTCATTATCTTCAAAATATTTCCGTATGCACTTTGATTTGACTTCATGAATTGAGGGAGATCTCCACAAAGCAAAACCTACCATATGCATTTGCATTCAAAAGAAATTTTCTTATATGCACATCTTCAGGGGGAGCCCTCCAATTTCATGAAGCCAATGATCGCGTTCTTTAACTTCCACATATTTTATCCCCATTGAAAACTTCAACTAGTTTGTCATCAATCATCAAAAGGGGCAGATTGTAAGTGCATCTCGTGCCACCCCTAGTTGGTTTTGGAGTATTGATGACAAACTTGGTTGAGGGACTAATGTGTTTGTGAGATTCACATGAGAAGACAGGTAGAAGTCCCTATTGATTCAGTTTACCCATCGAAGATGACCCCTAAAAATGTATGAAGATATTGAAGACATTGGTGGTTCACGAAGACATTCATGTCGAAGATAATGACACGTGAAGACATTCGCTTGAAGATAATGGACCGTGAAGACATAGTTTCTTTCATAGTTTCATTTTCTTCTTTCCTGAGTCATAGGAACCACTGAACTGTTAAGTGGGGTCCAGGTAAACAAAGTCAGAAAACTGATGTGATGCTCAACCAAAATCCTATGTCTTTGAGCGTAGACAAATGAGAGTAAATCTTATCCTAAGTTGGATGAGTCAGCTTTGCTTGAAGCCCAAGTCAAGCTGCCGCATGTGTTTATAATCTGACTGTTGGACACGTGTCGGTTGTCCATTGACCTAGGGTCATTTCGGACATATCATGTTGGGTCGCCTCATGGCTATAAATAGCCCACCCCCTCCACTATAAATTGGTGGCTTCTCCGAGTTAAGAGTACGGCTTTTGTCATTCGAGAGCAACCCACCTCTGAAGCCTTTGTGAGAGAATCCTTGCGAGGACAAAACCCAAAACACCTAGAGCCAGAGAGTTTGGCATCACTGAAGTCTTTCTGTTCCGCGTGAACCGAAGACTTATTACACTTGAAGACTGTGATCTTCCAGTCGGTTAGGCACCGTGTTCTGAGCATCCAAGAGTCATTGTGGATCGCCAGTGAACGAAGTCTGTGAAGGTTTGGAAGTCTACCTTGAAGACTTACTTGAGTGATTGAGCGAGGTCTAAGTGACTTTAGCTCAAGGGGAATAAGGTGAAGACGTGGTCTTCCGAGTTCAATCTCAGCCTCCCTAACCAGACTTATAGTTGTCACAACAACTGGAACTAGTCTACCAAATCATTGTCTTTATCGAGAAATTGGTTCTATCACTTCACTCCTTTACTTACAGTTTAGCTTCGTGAAGTCTTTGCTTGCCTGTTCTGTTCAAAGACATTGTGTGAAGACATTCACTCTGATTGCATATTTGTCTTCACACTATCTTCCAATTCTGATCTTCTCTACCTAGCAGCTACTTGTCTTCGTGCATTACCTGTATTATACTTGACTCTCATGCATGGCTAGTGTAGTTTATCTTTCGTTGTATCCTATTTAGTTATTGCTTTAACTGCCTGTCTTGAAGCTTTCATAAAAATCGCCTATTCACCCCCCTCTAGTTGATAACTAGCACTTTCAATGAGCGTTAGGATGTGTGTCCATTCATAGGACATTTGAGGATTCTAAGATATTTAGCTCACACCGCAACTTGGAAAATCTCTTCTCATCCAAAGGTTTTGTGAAGATATCTGCCAATTGCTCTTCAGTGTTGACATGAATGATATCAATGTCTTCCTTCAACACATGATCTCTAAGAAAATGATGACGAATCTAAATGTGCTTTGTCTTGGAGTGCTGAACTAGATTGTGTGCAATCTTGATGGCGCTTTCATTGTCGCAGTAGAGGGGCACCATCTTCTTGTTGATGTCATAATCCTTGAAGGTTTGCTTCATCCAGAGAAGCTGAGCGTAGTAAGATCCAGTAGCAATGTATTCAGCTTCAATAGTAGAGAGTGATACGCGGTTCTGCTTCTTTGAAAACCAACAGACAAGTGATTGACCAAGAAAGTGGCATGTGCCTAATGTAGACTTGCAATCCACCTTGTCACCAGCATAATCAGCATCTGAGAATCCAACTAGATCAAACTCTGAGCCCTTTGGATACCATAATCCTAGCATTGGGGTGTGAGCCAAATATCAAAGTATTCGCTTCACCGCGAGGTGATGCGACTCCTTTAGTACCGCTTGGAACAAGGCACACATGCAAACACTAAGTATATATCTGGCCTAGATGCACATAAGTACAATAAAGAGCCAATCATGGAGTGGTATACCTTTTGATCAAACTCTTTACCATTGTCGTCGGAGCCCAATTCACCATTGGTTGGCATTGGTGTCTTGTAGCCCATGCAATCTTGCATGCTAAACTTCTTCAAACAATCTTTGAGATACTTATCTTGTGATATGAAGATGCCATTTCTTTGGTGACGGATTTGAAGACCAAGAAAGAATTTCAGCTCCCCCATCATGGACATCTGATATTGCTCTTTCATCATGTGACTGAACTCATCAATGTATCTTTTGTCAGTGCAGCCGAAGATAATGTCATCTACATAGATTTGGCATACAAACAGTTCTCCGTCATATGTCTTAGTGAAGATAGTGGGATCCAAAGAACCAGGTTTGAAGCCTTTGCTCTTCGGGAATTCTTTAAGTGTGTCATACCAAGCACGAGGCGCTTGTTTGAGGCCATACAGTGCCTTGTTGAGCTTGTCAACCATGTGAGGATGCTTTGGGTCTTCAAAACTAGGAGGTTGTGCAACATAGACTTCTTCTTCAATTTTTTCGTTCAGGAAAGCAATCTTCACATCCATTTGATACAGGAGGATATCATTGTGATTTGCATAGGCTAGCAGGTTGCAGATGGCTTCAAGCCTAGCCACAGGAGCAAAAGTTTCATATAAGTCAATTCCTTCTACTTGCGTGTATCCTTGAGCAATGAGATGAGCTTTGTTCTTGACAACTTGACCATGTTCATGTTGTTTGTTGCGGTAGATCCATTTGGTACCAATGATGTTGTACTTGCATGGATCTGGGCATTTGACTAGTTCCACACATTATTCAGCTTGAATTGCTGAAGCTCTTCTTGCATAGCTTGAATCCATTCTAGTTCCAGGAAAGCTTCATCAACCTGTTTGGGTTTGTATATGGAGACGAATGCAAAGTGACCACAAAAGTGTGCTAGTTATATAGCTCTTGATCGAGTGAGTGGACCAGGTGCATTGATGCTATCAATTATCTTCTCAATCTGAACTTCATTAGCCACACGTGGATGAACCGGGCGAGGACTTTGCTGTCGCTGATCATTGTCTTCATTTTCAACATTGTCTTCAGGTTCAGCATTGTCTTCACACTCAACATGAGCTGCAATTACGACTTCATCATCGCCTTGTTCCTCAGTGGGTATGATTTCTCTAGTACCCATTAGCTTGAAGGATTCACTTGCTGGTACTTCATCTGGCACATATGGCAGGTGCTCTCTTTGCGAGCCGTTAGTCTCATCGAACCACACATCTATAGTTTCAACCACTTTATAGTGAAAGAGGTTGAAGACCCTGTAGGTGTGCGAATCCTTTCCATAGCCAAGCATAAAACCCTCATGTGCTTTCGGTGCAAATTTGGATGTGTGATGCAAATCCCTTATCCAGCAGCTTGCACTGAAGACTTAGAAATAAGTTACACTTGGCTTCTTACAAGTGAGTAGTTCATAGGATGTCTTCTTGTAGAACTTGTGAAGATATACCCTATTGATGATATGGCATGCTGTATCAATGGCTTCAGGCCAGAACTTTTGCGAAGTCTTGTACTCATGAAGCATCGTACGAGCCATCTCAATAAGAGTCCTGTTCTTCCGCTCCATGATGCCATTCTGCTGAGGGGTATATGGAGCAGATAGCTCATGTGCGATGCCAAGAGTATCAAGATAAGTGTTGAGGCCAGTGTTCTTGAACACAGTGCCGTTGTCACTCCTGATGTTCTTGATCTTGATGCCATAGTTGGTCATGGAACGATTGGCGAATCACGTGAAGACATTCTGACTTTAGTCTTATAGAGAATTATGTGCACCCAAGTATATCTAGAGTAATCATCAACAATCACGAAGCCATATAGATGTGTAGTAGTAGTAAGAGTAGAATAGTGAGTAGGGCCAAATAAGTCCATGTGTAGCAGCTCAAAGGGATACATGGTCGTCATGGTTGTCTTTGAGGTGTGCTTGGCCCTAGTCATCTTCCCAGCTTTGGAAGCAGCACATATATGGTCCTTCTTGAATGTGACGCCCTCGATGCCAATGATATGCTTCTTCTTCAAAAAAGTGTGCAAGTTCCTCATGCCTGCATGTCCCAGCCTTCGATGCCAAAGCCAGCACTCTAATTCTTTTGCTACAAGACATACGGCAAGCTATGGTCCCACAGAGAAATCTACCATATACAGGTCACCTCTTCGATAACCTTCGAAGACTTGAGATTTGTCAGAAGCCATTAGCACAAGATGTCGATATTCTCCAAAGATCACAATCATATCAAGATCACAAAGCATTGAGCCAGACATTAGGTTCTATCCAAGGGATTCAACAAGCATCACTTTATCCATGTGTTGATCCTTTGAGATAGCAACCGTACCTAGACCCAATGCTTGCTTTTCCCAGTTTCAGCAAATGTGATATGGATTTTTTAAGATGGTCGAAGAGTAGAGTCCATGAGAAGACTTCGATCACCAGTCATGTGGTTAGTGCAGCCACTGTCCATGATCCATTCAGTGGCTTTCGGAGTTGTACCCTACAGAGCAGTTAATAGGATAGTCTTCACCAAGAGTGTTGTGAAGAACAAACATGTATCGATAGAGACGTTCATCATAGGTAAGTTTAGTTGAGGATATGGTAGAATGATCATCAAAGAAACCATGGACAAAATAAATGGTAAGGCAATTTTGACATTTTATCTTGCGTCCAACAAGATTTTTCAGGTCCCTGGCATTGTCTTCGTAAGTCAATATTTTTCGGTTGGATACCCGACCCTGCAAGAGAAGTTAATTCCTCGTAACCACCCACATCTGAAGGGGTGGCTTAGAAGCAATGAGTCTAAGTACAACATCTGAGAATTTTGGCTTTGTAGTCCTAGCAAATAGTTTCGCAGGAGGTGAATAGTACTCAAACAAATAAGCAGAAAAGTTCTTTGATTTGTGAACATAGTGGTTCGAGGACATAATCTCATATTCATGAGCCTGATGATAGTTTCCCTGCAAAACATTGGCGTTAGGGTGACCATATGAGGTCCTCTGTCTATATGAGGACTTTGGGCCATATGAAGCCTTCGGTCTAGGGTTTGTCTTCTTCCCTGGTGGTTTCATGATGACATTCACAGGAAGCTCCTCAAGACGACTTTTAGGTACCTAGATCTTCTTCATAGGGGACCCATTCCTGCAATTAGTTCCAATAAACCTGGCAAACACTTCACCATTCTGATTTTTGAACAGTTTATAGTTGGAGTCAAATGACTCATCAATGATGATAGGGTTAGCACAGTTAAAGCCAGATAATGTGGATGGATCCACTGAAGGTGAAAGTGCTACTTATCGACTATAGGGGGGGGGTGAATAGGTGATTTTTATGAAAGTCTTCAAGACATGAAATGTCTTCAAAGACAAGCAAGCAAACAAACACCTACATGGTATGCAGCGGAAGATAAACTACTCTAGACATGCCATAGTCAAGGAAACAGTACAAGGACAGCACGAAGACAAATAGCAGCTAGGTAAAATGGATCAGAATAGGAAGACAGTATGAAGCCAAATATGCAATCAGAGAGAATGTCTTCACACAGTGAAGTCAAACAGGGCAAACAAGCAATGACTTCACGAAGCTAAACAGTAAGTAAAGGGTGAAGTGATAGAACTAGTTGCTTGATGAAGACAAGGATTTGGTAGACCAGTTCCAGTTGCTGTGACAACTATATGTCTGGTTAGGGAGGCTGAGATTGAACTCAGAAGACCACGTCTTCACCTTATTCCCCTTGAGCTAAAGACACTTAGTCCTCGCCCAATCACTCTGGTAAGTCTTCAAGGTAGACTTCCAAACCTTCACAGACTTCGTTCACTGGCGATCCACAATGACTCTTGGATCCTTAGAACGCGATGCCTAACCGACTGGAAGATACACAGTCTTCAAGTGTAATAAGTCTTCAGATCACGCGGACAAAAAGACTTCAGTGATGCCAACACTCTTTGGGCTTTGGATGTTTTGGGTTTTGTCCTTGCAAGGATTCTCTCTCAAAGGCTTCGGAGGTGGGTTGCTCTCAAACGACAAAAGCCGTGCACTAACTCTGAGTAGCCACCAATTTATGGTGTAGGGGGTGGGCTATTTATAGCCAGGAGGCAACCCGCCATGATATGTCCAAAATGACCCTGGGTCGCTAAGGAACCGACACATGTCCAACGGTCAGATTTCAAACACACACGGTAGCTAGACTTGGGCTACAAGTAAAGCTGACTCATCCCACTCTGGATAAGATTTTCTCTCATTGTCTTCACTCGAAGACATAGGATTTGGGTTGAGCATCACGTCAGTTTTCTGCTTTGTTCACTTGGACCCCACTTGACAGTTCGGTGGTTCCTATGACTCAAGAAAGAAGAAAATGAAACTATGAAACAAACTATGTCTTCGCACTCCATTGTCTTCAAGTGAATGTCTTCACACGTCATTATCTTCGACGTGAATGTCTTCATGAACCACCGTTGTCTTCAATGTCTTCATACATTTTTAGGGGTCATCTCTGATAGGTAAACCGAATCAATGAGGGACTTCTACCTGTGTTCTCCTGCAATTCTCACAAACACATTAGTCCCTCAACCACGTTTGTTGTCAAAACTCCAAAACCAACTAGGGGTGGCTCTAGATGCACTTACAATCTCCCCCTTTTTGGTGATTGATGACAAACTGGTTGAAGTTTTCAACAGGGATAAAAATATGTGAAAGTTAAAGAGGCTTCATGAAATTGAAAGGGCTTCCCCTGAAGATGTGCATATATGTAATTTGCCTTTGAATGCAAATGCACATTGCAGGTTTTGCTTTGTGGAGATCTCCTTCTGTTCATGAAGTCAAATCATCGTGCATACAAAAATGTATTGAAGATAATGACATGCACAATGAAAAATGGGCGTCTGCAGAATGATTTCATGCGCATAAGATAGGAATTCAACAACGCAATCAACGATAGCAGAAAATGTAGCAGACGTCCCATCTGGACTTAAGTGTTACAACTCAAAACCAACAGTTCAAGAATGAGAGTTGCAAAACTTAACAAAATAAAGCACCCGACCCATATAGACCCGCTTGAAGACTATCAACCCATATGCTTCTCCCCCTTTTGTCATCGAATGACCAAAAAGGAATGAAGACATAGGGTGTCTAAGCATTCCCCGGAGGAGTTGGTGAAGTTATTGGGCCAGCCGGGTCGTCGGTGGAGTTTGGTGGTGCGGTTGGGCCTGATGCAGCATCTTGATGCAGTGAAGCCATAGCTGGTGAAGTGGCGTCGTCCTCCTCATCAATGACTCAAGCAACAAGAGTTGGAGCTAATGAAGAGTAGTCAAAATCTTCAATGGATGGAGTAGGACGCCAACTTGCTGATTGCGAAGGCCTGGAGTCAAACTTGAATCTTTCAGTGAAGCCATCTGCAGTGAGTTCATCTTCAGAACAGAGCAGAGTGAGGCTCTTCTAGGCACGCCGACAGGCTTCATGTGCAACAAATGAATTCTTGGTGGAGAGGTTGCGAATGCGATTGACATCCACAAGAAGACTTTGCATCTGACGCTTCATCCAGTCATGATGACTATCCTGCTTCTGATGAAGAGAAACAAGTTCTCTGTCATTTAGAACACGAGCACGCTTCTGAGGCCATTGAGGTACTGTGCTGGCTATTGCATTAGTGGGAGCACGATGTGGCAGCCTAAGCTTACCGCGAGGGGACCAGCAACAGTAGTGGGACTTGGCGCATGAATGGCTTCAAGTGGTGCTGAGAAGCTCTGGAAGGCAGCATAGTCTTCGCGGATGGGTTCCTTGGCAGGTTCTGGATAGATGGCTTCATGAGACATATCAACTTCAGGTAAGAAGACAACATGATTGCACACTGAAGCTTGATAGTTGATTGAAGAACGAAGCTTAATCAGCCGCATTATCCATGGTGCATAGAATTTCTGACCAAATAGATCAATGCCTGAAGCTGCCAACTGCCTGATGAAGAAGTCATGAGTGTTGAAGCGGATGCCATTGAGAATGTAGAAGACCAATGTCTTCATGGTGCCTTCAATCTTCGTAGAGGGGTAGTGCCCTTTAATTGGCCACAGAGTATGCCGCACAATGTGGTAGATGGTGCGAGGAAGATACTCGAGGTCATTGACAAAGAAGTGCATTGGGTACTTGGCATCTGCAGGCAATGGCTTCATCATGCTCAGCATTTGGCCCAGGCTTCTGAAAGATGCTTCCAAGTTCCTTCTCATACAGCTGACAACCTGGCTCATAAAGATCACCAGGAGTGGGCAGGGAAGTAAGCTCGATGAAATCCTGAGCTTTGGCTTCATGGTGAACATCTCCTGTCATCCACTCAAAGACCCATGTCTTCGGATCCCTGTTGTAGCTAGATATGTGTAGAGTGGCATAAAATTGGAGCAGAAGCTCTTCATTCCAGTGCTCCTTGTCAATGACAAAAGGGAGCAAGCCGGCATCTCTAAAGCAGTCAAGGGCTTCTTCTAGGCATGGCAGTCTAGCCATGGCATCACAACAGAGGCGCTTGTGCAGGAAAATCTGGTCCTGGTTGTATAAGATGCATGAGTAATAGCTTCTCTGAAGATGACTCCAGAATCTGTCTGAAGAAATCTTGGACTTATTGTAGGGGTTCTTGGCCTTGTCGAAAAAGGTGTTATGCTCTCTGAAGCTTAAGAAATTGAATGAGCTCTGAGTGGTGACAGTGCTTGGAAGCCTTGGCATTCTTTGCATAGGCTTCTGCGTCTGAGGCCTTTGCGAAATGTGATAATCATATTGGGGTCTAGAGGCTTCAGGAGGTGTCAAAATTGGCCACCTGACACTGATCTGCTCACCTTCATGATTGAAAGCCCTCGCCATGGTATGGGGAACTGGTGGAGCAGCAGCAACATCCGAGGTGGATGGCTGAATATCTTCGGTGGCAGCATCGGCTTCAATATGAAGTGTGGCTTCAGGTTGCGTATTGGCTTCAGCCATGACAACGTCATTGGCTTCAGTATTTGTGGCAGCAGCAGCAGTTTCAGAGGCTTCAATCACAGGGGGGGTCAGGCAGAATCACTTCTAGAATCACACTTGGTGCAGCAGGGGGAATAACAACTTGCTCTTCTTCTTCTCCTTCATCGGTTGATGCAGTCGGAATATCTTCAGCCTCTTTGGCTTCAGTTTCTTGAGCAGTCACTGAGGGGATGGCTTCAGGAAACACTTGACGTGCTACTGAGCTTGTGGTGTGCACATCCTCTTCAGGAATGCTTGACATGGAGACCGATGGCCTTGGGCCTCGGCGAAGCCTTCGGAATGAGGGCGACGCTTGCGGTGATGGAGTAGTCTTCTCCATGTCTTCGGGGGTTGCTTGGGGAGTCTCAAGCACTATAGTTACTTGAGCTGGTGGAGTACGCAGAATGACTTCATGGAGTGGGGAGTTGGGTGTTGCTCTTCCCAGAAATCATCTTGTGTAATTGGCATCGCGGGACCGCCAATGCTGATTTTCTCACCGCTCATGGGAGCAGGCAATGATATCCGTTTCTGGGTAAGCTGTGGTACTTGAGGAAGGACTTCAACATCAATATCTCTGTCAACATTGTCTTCACGACCAATGTCTTCAGCTGCGGTGTTGTCAACAACTGGAATTTCTTCAGTGTCATGGGCCTCTGTGGGAGTAGGCTCATGCACAACAAGTCTACATTCGCGGTTGGAGGAGGCTGGTAAGGCGACAGACAAGGGCTTCACAAGCAGCGGCTCCGGAGGAGCAGATGAAGCTGTTGGTGCTTGTGCCCTACTTGAACCCGTTGAAGATTTTGTCTTCAGCTTCGTCTGAGTTGGAGCGGCATCAGAAGTATCTTGATGCTTGCGCTTCTTGGCTTCAACCTCTGCTTGCTTGGTTTTGTTCCTTTCGAAAGCAGCGGATGGAATTTTTGGCTTTGAGCCAGTCATGCTAGTAGGGAAGACAATGCTTGGCCTTTCTTGCCTTGTAGCCTCAGCTTTGGCTTCAACTGGCTTCTTCTTCTTAGCAGCCAACTTGGGGTCAATACCTGGACGCCAAGTGCCTTTCTCTTTAAGGCTTCATTGTGAGCCTGAACACATTTCTCAGCATAGTATTTGAGGCGCTCTCGGGAGCCCTTGGCTTCATCACGACGCTTGAGAAATTCTGCCTTGAGGTCAACCATCATCAACTTGAAGTTCTGAACATCAGTGACACTGAGCTTGGCCATGTGCTTCTTGAAGACAACCTTCTCATGGTCAATCTTTATTTTTATGCTCAATGACCTTTTGAGCAATGGCGAGCTCTTTGGCAATGCAGCCTTGGAACGCCACACTAATGCCAATGGGCAACTGCAGATTATCAATGGTAAGAGAAGTGTATTCAAACCATTCATCAATGAAATTGTTCAAAATATTAGAATCAAATAGAGGCAAATCCTTGAAGATTTCGACCTCCTGTTTGCTCTTGATCAGCAGCTCAAGGGCATCATCAGCAAGATCTTCATCACTGGATAGATCTATCACATCTTCATCATTGTGCAGGATGCTTGCTGGAGTAAGGCCTTGCCCTGAGATTTTCTTTGTCTTCGCAGAAGTGAGGGACAAGTCTTCAGAATGCACATTGGATTCAGGAGGTGCAATTTTCAGTGGCTTTGCCCTTCAAGCTTTTGGTGCAGTAGTAGGCTTTTTTAGCCTTTGCCTTCTTGGTAGGCTTTGAGGGTTCGGGAGCAGCAGTGTGTTCTTCTTCTTCAGCAACATCTTCAACGCTGGCTCTCTGCACAACACAGTGTGCCAGGAACGAGGCAAAGTCATCAAAGGGGCCAATGAGATTTGGTTTGGCTTCACGACTGCCATCGGGCCTTGGCTTAGCTGGACCTGGGTTGAAGTCAATCCCAAGGTCCTTCTTGTTTTGGACTGCCGAAGCTCTAGCAAATTGATAGTTGGCTTCAAAGAGATCATCTTCACGACACCATCGAAGACTGGATGGGTCGGCATTCTGAGGCATTGGCCCTCTGACCATGCAAGGAAAGAATCCTCTCTGAATGGCTTCAACCTTGGTCTTGCAATGAAGCTTGCGGTACACAATGTCATCCCAAGGAGGCCTCACAGTATTCTTGTCAGCATATTCAGGAGTGACAAAATGGTACAGAAACCACTGCTCTGCCCAGTACCTGCGAATCCATTGAACGCGTGACTTGCGCTCACCATAGCTTTCTTCAGGATCAGACTAGTATAACTCGTATAGATCCAGAGGCTAATACGTCTCCGTCATATCTACTTTTCCTAACGCTTTTGCTCTTGTTTTGGACTCTAATTTGCACGATTTGAATGAAACTAACCCGGACAGACGCTGTTTTCAGCAGAACTACCATGGTGTTGTTTTTGTGCAGAAATAAAAGTTCTCGGAATGGAACGAAACTTTTTGGAGAATTATTTCAGAATATATAAAAAATACTGGAGCCAAGAACCACCCGAGGGGGCCCCTGGGTGAACACAACCCACCAGGGCGCCCCCCTCCAGACGCGCCCAGGTGGGTTGTGCCCACCTGGTGGCCCCGTAGACCCTGATTCCGATGCTATAAAATCCTATTTTTGGAGGAAAAAATCAGGGAGAAAGTTTCATCGCGTTTCACGATACGGAGCCGCTGCCACCTCCTGTTCTTCATCGGGAGGCCAGATCTGGAGCCTGTTTGGGGCTCTGGAGAGCGGGATCTTCGGTCTTCATCATCACCAACCCTTCTCCATCGCCAATTCCATGATGCTCCCCACCGGGAGTGAGTAATTCTTTCGTAGGCTCGCTGGTCGGTGAGGAGTTGGATGAGATTCATCATGTAATCGAGTTAGTTTTGTTAAGGCTTGATCCCTAGTATCCACTATGTTCTGAGATTGATGTTGTTATGACTTTGCCATGCTTAATGCTTGTCACTTTGGGCCCAAGTGCCATGACTTCAGATCTGAACCGTTTATGTTTTCACCATTATATCTATGTTCCAGATCCGATCTTGCAAGTCATATTCACCTATTACGAGTTATGATCCGTAAACCCCGGGGTGACAATAATGGGGATACAGTGATGACCGTAGTTTGAGGAGTTCATGTATTCACTATGTGTTAATGCTTTGTTCTAGTTCTCTATTAAAAGGAGGCCTTAATACCCCTTAGTTTCCTTATGGATCCCACTGCCACGGGAGGGTAGGACAAAATATGTCATGCAAGTTCTTTCCATAAGCACGTATGACTATTTACGAAATACATGCCTACATTATATTTATGAACTGGCGCTAGTTTTGTATTGCCTTAGGTTATGACTGTTATATGATGAATATCATCCAACGAATTCATCGATCCAATGCCTACGAATTTTCCACATATTGTTCTTGCTAAGTTACTACTGCTGCTATTACTGTTACACTTGCTACAAAATCATTGCTATCACTGTTACTGTTACTGCTACTGTTATCATTGCTATCAAAACTATCATATTACTGTGCTACTGATCACTTTGCTTTAGATATTTAATCTCCAGGTGTGGTTGAATTGACAACTCAGCTGCTAATACTTACAAATATTCTTTGGCTCGCCTTGTGTCGAATCTATAAATTTGGGTTGAATACTCTACCCTCGAAAACTGTTGCGATCCCCTATACTCGTGGGTTATCAAGACCTTTTTCTGGCACCGTTGCTGGGGAGCATAGCTATATTTGTTGAGTCACTTGGGATTATTATCTATTTATCACTATGAAGAATCTGAAGGATACAAATACTAAGATCTTTCCCTCTAAGACAAGGGGAGGTAAGGAACTGCCATATAGCTCTGCACTTGATTCACCTTGTGTTTTGAGTAGACTTGCACACCACCACATGCTATTAATCCTGATATGTCACAAGTTATTGATGATGCTACTTCTTCTATGAATGCTACTCATGATGATGCTAGTACCTTGCTTGATGATAATATGCCACTAGGTGAATTTCTTGTTGAACAAATTGCTAGAGCTAAAGATATTGAGAATGCTGAAACTGATGAAATTATTGAAACTAATGAAGTACTCGAAACTGGAAATCTTGAAACACCTATTAGGCCTAGCTCTCCTAGATATGAATTTCCTAAGATACCTGAAGGTTATGTTATGGATGAGGAGACAACTAGAGATTTTCTTGCTTGCAATGATAGAGATGATCTTAAGAAATTACTATGCAAACTGAAAGAAAAATCTTTGAATGCTAGAATGAAATGTGATCCTAAGTTTGCTACCTCACCTATCTTTGTTGATGATAAGGATTATGAATTCTCTGTCGACCCAGAGTTAATTACTTTGGTAGAATCTGATCCTTTCCATGGCTATGAAACTGAAACTGTTGTGGCACACCTTACTAAATTGAATGATATAGCCACCCTATTTTCTCATGATGAGAACATGCGCTACTACTATATTCTCATATTATTTCCGTTCTCATTAAAGGGTGATGCTAAGATATGGTACAATACTCTTGCTCCTGGTTGTGTGCGTAGTCCCCAGGATATGATTTATTAGTTCTCTGAAAAATATTTTCCTGCTCATAAGAAACAAGATGCCTTACAGGAAATATTTAATTTTGTGCAAATTGAAGAAGAGAGTCTCCCACAAGCTTGGGGGAGGCTTCTCCAATTGCTTAACGCTTTGCCTGATCACCCTCTTAAGAAAAATGAAATACTTGATATCTTCTATAATGGACTAACCGATGCTTCTAGGGACTTCCTAGATAGTTGTGCTAGTTGTGTTTTTAGGGAACGAACTGTTGAACAAGCTGAGGAATTATTGAATAATATATTGAAAAATTATGATGATTGGACTCTTCCTGAATCACCGCCTAAACCCACTTCGAAGAAGAGGGGTATCTTATATCTAAGTCCTGAAGATATGCAGGAGGCAAAGAAAAGTATGAAGGAAAAAGGTGTTAAAGCAGAGGATGTTAAAAATTTACCTCCTATTGAAGAGATACATGGACTTGACACACCACCACCAAAGGTGGTAGAGGTAAATTCTTTAATGAAATTTGATGAAATTGATATCCCTTATAATAAACATCCTAGTCAATGACTTTATGAGTTTGACAACTACATTAGAAAACAAGATCACTTCAATGAAAACATTATGAAACAATTGAAATACAACTCCAATATGATTGCTCGCTTGAGTGACTTGTTATTTAGAATTAATAATGATGTAAGAGGTGTAGGAAAACATGCTTCTATGGTTGAAACTCAATTAGAACAAGTTGCTAAATCTCAAAGAGAGTTGCTTAGTGAAATGAATAATAATATATGAATGACTTTGCTATTAGAGTAGCAACTAAGGGCCCGTTCGGATCCTCTCCATCTTCGCGCTTCTCCTGCTCCGCGCGAGGAGCCAGCCTGAACGCTGCAGCTCCAGGAATCCAGCTCCACGGAGATGAGCCCTCTCTAGTGTAAAATCGTGGAGCAGCAGAAGTGCAGCTCCCAGAAACAGCGAAGTAGAAGTTTGACAAAATTACCTCAGGATTGCCACTGCCAAGTGAATAACGGTTCGCTCGATTAGAAAGACAAGTCGAACGATGCCTCGCCCTGCGTTCTCCCAGCCAAACCACATCGTGGGCTGCTGCCATTTTCAAAGAAATGGGCCTTAAGCCCACCATATGCAGCCCATCTTCACTTCCACGGATCTGAGAAGCATTTTCCGCAGCCGAACACACCTAGCTCTGTGAGAGAAGTTGGCAGTGAGTACGAGAAGCTGGAATCTAGGATTTGGAGAAGCTAGAGGAGTTCCGAACGGGGCCTAAAGGAGGTAAAATGACTCAGGAACCACTTTATCCTGAAGGACACCCTAAGAGAATTGAACAAGACTCTCAAAGAATTAATACTGATGCACCAAGTCCTTCTAGAAGGAAGAAGAAAAAGAAAAATGATAGGACTTTGCATACCTCTAGTGAACCTGAAGTAGAAAAACCTCCTAATAATAATAATGATGTTTCTATTTCTGATGCTGAAACTCAATCTGGTAATGAACATTCATCTAGTGATAATGAAAAAGATAATGCTGATGTTCATGAAGACACTCAACCAGACAATGATAAACAACTAGATAATGATGTTGAAATAGAACCAGTTGTTGATCTTGATAACCCACAACCTAAAAATAAAAGATATGATAAAAGAGACTTTGTTGCTAGAAAACATGGAAGAGAAAGAGAACCATGGGTTCAAAAACCCATGCCCTTTCCACCTAAATCAACTAAGAAAAAGGATGATGAAGAATTTGAACGCTTTGCTGAGATGCTTAGGCCAGTCTTTTTGCACACTCGCTTGACTGATATTTTGAAGATGGCCCCTTATGCAAAATATATGAAAGACAACATCACTAATAAGAGAAAAATACCTGAAGCTGAAATCTCCACCATGCTTGCTAATTATTCTTTTAAGGATGGAGTACCTAAAAAACTTGGAGACCCAGGAATACCAACTATACCTTGCTCCATCAAAATAAATTATGTTAAAACTGCTTTGTGTGATCTAGGAGATGGTGTTAGTGTTATGCCTTTCTCCTTGTATAAAAGACTTGATTTGAATAAACTCGCACCTACTAAAATATCTTTGCAAATGGCTGACAAATCAACTGCCATACCTATTGGTATTTGTGAGGATGTGCCCGTTGTTGTTGCAAACATTACTATCTTAACTGACTTTGTTATACTTGAGATGCCCGAGGATGACAACATGTCGATTATCCTTGGTAGACCCTTTTTGAATACTGCAGGGGCTGCTATTGATTGTAGTAAAAGCAAGGTCACTTTTCATATCAATGGTAATGAACATACGTGCATTTTCCGAAGAAACAATTCCATGTGAATGGTATTAATGTTATTGAAAAATCTCCGACACTCACTATTGGAAGTTTTCAACTACCTCTACCTACTGCCAAAAAGAAATATGAAATGCTTATTATTGGGGACATGCATATCCCCATTGAGGTAACTTAGTGTTTTATGAAAGTTCTTCGGTTTCATGCTAATCGAAGGTGGTTGTTAATAAGACTTGATCAACCTTATTAATGGATCATTTTTTAGAGGTATGAACTTCATGAATTTAGTAAGCACAACCTTCTGCTCTCAACTTTTATTTTCTGTTTTTCTTAGTTAAATAAAATAAAATGCCATGCTTTGTCTATTTTCTGAATTTCCCGTGCAATAAAAAATGACCCAAAAATAAAAGTTCTCAGAATGCCCTGAAAATTTAATACGATTTTTTTTCTGAATATTTCTGAATTTTTAGTACAAATAACATCAGAGATGGGGTAAACCAGGTGGGCACAACTCACCTGGGCGCGCCAGCAGCCCCAGGCGCGTCCTGGTGGGTTGTGGTCCCCACGTGGGCCCCCTCACTTATCTCTTTAGCCCATGTCATCTCCTACCTCCAGAAAAAAATCACCATTGCTCTCTCTCTCTCTCTCTCTCTCTTTCTCGTGTTCTTGCTCTCAAATCCGTGAATTTTGATCTCTTTGCTCGAAGCTCCGTTTCTGAAACTGTTTTGGGGGATTGCTACTTGGTATGTGACTCCTCCATTGCTCCAATTAGTTTTTGCTTTAGTGGATTATATTTTGAATAATTTGCTACTCTTGGTGCTGCTGTAGATGAGCTTGCATGTTGAATTCTTAGAGTTCTAAGTAGTTTGAATGCTCAATATAGCCTCTATCCCTCCTGATGAGTAGTTGCGATCAATCTTGTGAAGTTTTGTTGACAAAAATTTTGTGGACTAAATTTTTCAGAATTTTGTTCATAGGAATAAGATGAGTTTCTTTAGGAAGTTTGCCTCCAAGAAAAGCTCTAAGGGAGTCATTGGGGAATCATCGTACAATGACCTCCATACTCGGAGAAGGGCAGAGTTGCGGCCGTGCGAATGGCTGCATAGCCCCTTCATGGATGGAGCCGGGATCCATCAAGAGTTCGCACAATTTGCTGCTAATGCTGGGCTTACCGACTTCATCGCAACTGAGTGTGAACAATACCATCTCCTTACAAATTCCTTTGTGCAAATTTTTCATTTTTTGAGTAGGAATAACTCCCCTGAGGTGCAGTTTAATTTATATGCTGAAACCTGTCAGATGCCACTCACTGATTTTTGCGATGTATGCTTGATCCCTTCTGACGGGGAAATAAGAGAGCCTAGGCCTGCAGAGTTTGAAGACTTTTATCGTACTCTGTCAGTGGGAGATGAGAGAGGCGTGTCAAGTGTCACTGCTACTAGTTTGCAGTTTCCTTCTGTGCATTATTTTGCTCTATTCATCGCTAAGTGTTTAATTGCTAGAGAAAAGGTTGGTGCACTCAGTGCTCCCAACTTTGCCATCTTACGTCGTGCACTTTACGGTGATAACACCTTTAGCCTCGGGGCTATTATTGCACGTCGTCTGCACCTTAACAGAACCGAGGACAAAATTCATGGTGGTACTTATGCTACTTGTTTAGCGAGTCACTTTAACGTTTAGATTCGCCAACAAGATTATCGTTTACCCAAGGTTTATTTACATCACCAAGCGATGATGGATCACCGGTTTACTGATATTGATAATTCTATTAATAATATTCCTTACAACCTGGTTTTCAGTGTGGATTCCTGTGATATTATTTCATTGCCTGCACCTGCTTTGTTTGATTCTATTGCCAGGGGCAGACACAGGATCATGCCTGAGGACATTATTGCCTACCGGAACGCCCACGCAGAGGCAGAGGAGGAGCCTTAGGAGTGGGATACTCAGGTGCCCGCTCCACAACACTTTGAGATGGGACCGGATGGCTACTATGAGTGGTGATTACCAAGCTAGGCCAAAAGCCTAAGCTTGGGGGAGTACGTGTTTCCACCGACATTAGATTCATGTTCACACATTTCATTCCAATTGTCGGTGTTCACACTTTTTCATTGTATTATCCATGCTAGATTTATTTTCTCACTTTCTTCTTGTGTGTTTGAAAAACTTCAAGAAAATTCCAAAAAATGTTTCCTACTTCTTTTCATTTTTTCTTTCTAGTTTAGTTAGTTGTAGTGTTAAAAAAAAGAAAACCCAAAAAGATTTCCTTGTTCTTCTTTTGCTTGTTGGGAGCTTTCCCATGTAAATAGTTTTTCTCGTTTTCTATTTTTCTTTTTTCTTTAATTTGCTTTCTTCAAGAAAAACTAAAAACTCCAAAAATATTTTAGTGTGTTTCTCTGAAATTCTCTTCTTTTTATTGAGTTGTACCGAGGAGAAGACCACGATGAAAATGTTGAGTGGCTCTCATATGCATTTCGGTTGATCTAATAAAGAGCCCATATTACCTTGTCTTCTCCTTTTGAATAAAATGTTTGCAGATTCCAGCTTAGTCCACGACACTCTTGCACTATTATTATTTTCATATCATTCGGTCGTGCAAGTGAAAGGCAATAATGACGATATTTGATGAACTGGCTGTGGCAGAGAGAAACGGGTATGAACTCAACTTGTTCTGTTTTTATAAATATGTTTAACCTAGTATCCATGATTCAGCATATTATGATCGAACATGTTTGCAATGACAATTAGAGATTTTAGTTTCTCATGCCATGCTTAAGTAGCTAGGAGTGGATAATGATTTATCTTGGATGTCAACATGCATTAAAATGATTGTGATGTAGTATGATGATATGGTATCCTCCTCTGAATGTTTCAAGTGGCTTGACTTGGCACATGTTCATGCATGTAGTTGAATCAAAACCAACATAGCCTCTACGATATTTATGTTCATGGTGTCCATATCCTACTCATGCTAGTATTCAATGTTAATTATGCATAACGCATGTTCATGACCGTTTTTGCTCTCTAGCTGGCTGCTTCTCAACCTATTTGCTAGCCTTCGCCTGTACTAAGCGGGAATACTGCTTGTGCATCAAAATCCTAAAACCCAAGTTATTCCAGATGAGTCCATCATATCTACCTATATGCGGTATTACCCTGTCGTTCCAAGTAAATTTGCATGTGCCACCTCTAAAAACTTCAAATAAACTTCTATTTTTGTGTGCCTAGATTGTTCATAGAGCGACAGGGGGTAGTCGGTATCTTCCATGCTAAGCGGATTATTCTCATGATGAGTGTTTATTCACTCGTCCTTGCACGAGAGGGGCGGTAATAGGGATTCCTAGTCCCGAAATAAAAAATTGCAAATAATTAAACAAAACTCCCCCAGGACTGATGTTGGTATGGACGGTACCCGTGGATTCGGCTAGCCGTGGAGTGTGTTTGTTGGTGGAGGGGGAGTAATCCTTTAGTTTTATCGCTTGGAAACCGCCACTAATGTGTTTAGCATGGAAGATATTGATAACTTTTGGTCATGAAGTAAACAGGAAGGTGCATTTCCCAAAATTACATTATCTCTGTTTTAAAAACTTTGAGCTCTGGCACCGCTGCAAATCCCTGCTTCCCTCTGTGAAGGGGCTATCTATTTACTTTTATGTTGAGTCATCACCTTCTCAAATAAGCGCCAGATCTGAGAGCACTATTGTCATCCTCATGCATGTTGCATAGTTAATGTTGGATGCATCATGACTGGATCTTTTCTACCATCAATTACAATGTTTAGTCACTGCTTGAACTTTGGAGGTGCTCTGCATTTATGTTTTGCGGTCTCAGAAAGGGCTAGCGAGATACCACTATTGTCATATTATATCACAGTTGTTTTGACGAAGTGTTGTCATTTGAGATATTTTATTATTGCTCGCTAGTTGCTTATGCCATTGATATGAGTTAATATAATTTCTAAGAGTTATTGTTAACATGGTTAGTCATAATCTTTGTTGAAAACCTTGGTGCTACTTAAGCTTATTTATGTAAACAAGAACAAAAGAGTTCGTAAAAGTTTTTCTTTTTCACTTTCAGTTTGTCAACTGAATTGCTTGAGGACAAGCAAGGGTTTAAGCTTGGGGGAGTTGATACGTCTCCGTCGTATCTACTTTTCCTAACGCTTTTGCTCTTGTTTTGGACTCTAATTTGCATGATTTGAATGAAACTAACCCGGACTGACGCTGTTTTCAGTAGAACTACCATGGTGTTGTTTTTGTGCAGAAATAAAAGTTCTCGGAATGGAACGAAACTTTTTGGAGAATTATTTCAGAATATATAAAAAATACTGGAGCCAAGAACCACCGGAGGGGGCCCCCTGGGTGAGCACAACCCACCAGGGCGCCCCCCCTCCAGGCGTGCCGAGGTGGGTTGTGCCCACCTGGTGGCCCCGCAGACCCTGATTCCGATGCTATAAAATCCTATTTTTGGAGAAAAAATCAGGGAGAAAGTTTCATCGCGTTTCACGATACGGAGCCACTGCCACCTCCTGTTCTTCATCGGGAAGCTAGATCTGGAGCCCGTTTGGGGCTCCGGAGAGGGGGATCTTCGGTCTTCATCATCACCAACCCTTCTCCATCGCCAATTCCATGATGCTCCCCATCGGGAGTGAGTAATTCCTTCGTAGGCTTGCTGGTCAGTCAGGAGTTGGATGGGATTCATCATGTAATCGAGTTAGTTTTGTTAGGGCATGATCCCTAGTATCCACTATGTTCTGAGATTGATGTTGTTATGACTTTGCCATGCTTAATGCTTGTCACTTTGGGCCCAAGTGCCATGATTTCAGATCTGAATTGTTTATGTTTTCACCATTATATGTATGTTCTAGATCCGATCTTGCAAGTCATATTCACCTATTACGTGTTATGATCCGTAAACCCTGGGGTGACAATAATCGGGATACTTTCCGGTGATGACCGTAGTTTGAGGAGTTCATGTATTCACTCTGTGTTAATGCTTTGTTCCGGTTCTATATTAAAAGGAGGCCTTAATATCCCTTAGTTTCCTTATGGACCCCGCTACCACGGGAGGGTAGGACAAAAGATGTCATGCAAGTTCTTTCCATAAGCATTTATGACTATTTATGGAATACATGCCTACATTATATTTATGAACTGGAGCTAGTTTTGTATCACCCTATGTTATGTCTGTAAAACAACAGTGCGGATAATGAGATGCAGATAATGGAAGATCCATATTTGGAAGTGAAAAACAACTTTCCGAAGATATAGAAAGTTTATCGGATCAAACGGGCGGTAAAAAATAAGCTTTTAATTACCGCACAAGAACAGTTGATGAACTGCTAGGCGAGTTGGGACGGAGGCCGAGCAGTCCAATCTCCCGTGCCCTAACTTGGCGGCGGAAGATACCTACGGCGGCGGCGGGAAGAAGTCCGCGGCCGGCGTGAACATGACGTCGGAGAAGTCACGGCAGCGAAGCGCTTCGTCTCCAGCGACAACGAGAACTAGCGACGGCGCTAGGGTTTTGTGCGAGACAGCGAGGGGAGTAAGGAAATAATGACTACGGCAGCTGGGTATTTATAAGGAGGGAGTAGGCGCAGTGAAATTACTCAGCTACCCCTAGCGTTGCACATCTGGGCGACGCGTGGCATGCATGCAACAGTTTAAAAACTGTGCCATGACCCCACGAACACCTGATATGATGGGCGGTCGTTCCGTCTTCTCTGGATTCAGGCATAAAGGATAAGGATATTAAATGCATTTTGAAAGTCTGTCTCTTAATCTTCGACTGGCAGGGACATAGTGAAGACAATCGACACATGTCAACAGAATGCATATGAAGATTCAGAGAGAGTAGGAGAGATAAGCACAGATGGGGTTAGGGTCCGATCACATTCACTTAGTGCAGAAGATGGCAACTTGAAGACATAGCTATAAGTGAATGCTGCAGAGGATAGAACATATATATAGATAGGCAGAGAATCCCAAATCAAACATTGTGAAGATAAATCATGAAGATGAACCAATGTTGAAGACAAATCAATTATGAAGATAATGCAATGTGACGCCAAACATAAATCTTCAAGAAAGATTGGTGGTGGCATATAGGAAGTATTAGACCCAGACAGGGTGCACAATTATTGTGGCGCTCCGAAGTCAAATTCCACATTAATGTCTTCACACTTAGAGTGTATGTCTTCATGAATTGAAGACATACGTTACTTTGTGTGTTGTGCACCTAAGTCATCAATATGCATAAGCGTTAGGATGTGTGTCCATTCACAGGACATTTGAGGATTCTAGGATATTTAGCTCACACCGCAGCTTGCAAAACCTTTTCTCATCCAAGGGCTTCATGAAGATATATGCCAATTGCTCTTCAGTGCTGATGTGAATGATATCAATGTCTTCCTTCAGCACATGGTCTCTGAGAAAGTGATGATGGATCTGAATGTGCTTTGTCTTCGAGTGTTGAACTGGATTATGAGCAATCTTGATGGCGCTTTCATTGTCACAATAGAGGGGCACCATCTTCTTGTTGATGCCATAGTCCTTGAGAGTTTGCTTCATCCAGAGAAGCTGAGCGCAACAAGATCCAGCAGCAATGTATTCAGCTTCAGCTATGGAGAGTGATACACAGTACTGCTTCTTTGAAGACCAACTGACAAGAGATCGTCCAAGAAAATGACATGTGCCTGATGTAGGCTTGCGATCGACCTTGTCACCGGCATAATCAACATCTGAGAATCCAACTAGATCAAACTCTAAGCCTGACAGTGCTAGTTATCGACTAGGGGGGGGGGGTGAATAGGCGATTTTTATGGAAGTCTTCAAAACACGAGGTCTTTGAAGACAATCAATCAAGATGAACCTATATGATATGCAGCGGAAGATAAACTACTCTAGACAAACCATAGTCAAGTAATCATAGTAATGAAAGCACGAGGACTAATAGCAGCTAGGTAGAACAGATGGGAATGGAAGACAGAATGAAGCCAAACAGGTAATTGTCTTCACACAGTGAAGTCAAATAGATCAGGCAAACAAGCAATGACTTCACGAAGACAAACTGAAATGTAAAGAAGGTGGGGGATAGAACCATTAGCTTGGTGAAGATAGGGATTTGGTAGACCAGTTCCAGTTGCTGTGACAACTGTACGTCTGGTCAGCGAGGTTGGAATTGAACTCAGAAGACCACGTCTTCACCTTATTCCCCTTGAGCTAAGGACACCCAGTCCTCGCCCAATCACTCTGGTAAGTCTTCAAGGTAGACTTCCAAACCTTCACAGACTCTGTTCACCGGCGATCCACAATGACTCTTGGATCTCAGAACGTGATGCCTAACCGGCTGGAGGATACACAGTCCTCAAGTGTAACAAGTCTTCAGGTCACGCAGACAGAAAGACTTCAGTGATGCCTAACACTCTTTGACTTTGGGTGTTTTGGGCTTTGTCCTTGCAAGGATCTCTCTCTCAAAGGCTTCAGAGGTGGGTTGCTCTCAAACGACAAAAGCCGTGCACTAACTCTGAGCAGCCACCAATTTATGGTGTAGGGGGTGGGCTATTTATAGCCAGGAGGCAACTCGATCTGATATGTCTGAAATGACCCTGGGTCACTAAGGAACCGACACATTCCAACGGTCGGATTTCAAACACACGCGGCAGCTTGGCTTGGGCTACAAGCAAAGCTGACTCATCCAACTTTGGATAAGATTTGCTCTCATTGTCTTCGCTTGAATACATAGGATTTGGGTTGAGCATCACGTCAGTCTTCTGACATTGTTCACTTGGACCCCACTTAACAGTTCGGTGGTTCCTATGACTCAATAAAGAAGAAAAGGAAACTATGAAAGAAACTATGTCTTTGCACTCCATAGTCTTCAAGTGAATGTCTTCTCACGTCATTATCTTTAACGTGAATGTCTTCATGAACCACCATTGTCTTCAATGTCTTCATACATTTTTAGGGGTCATCTTTGGTAGGAAAACCGATTCACTGAGGGACTACTACCTGTGTTATCCTGCAATTCTCACAAACACATTAGTCCCTCAACCACGTTTGTCGTCAATACTCCAAAACCAACTAGGGGTGGCACTAGATGCACTTACAATCTCCCCCTTTTTGGTGATTGATGACAAACTGGTTGAAGTTTTCAACGGGGATAAAATTATGTGAAAGTTAAAGTACGTGGGCATTGGCTTCATAAGTTGAACGAGGCTCCCCCTGAAGATGTGCATATAGATATTTTGCCTTTGAATGCAAATGCACATGGCAGGTTTTACTTTGTGGAGATCTTCTTCAACTTATGAAGACAATTCATCATGCATACACAAATGTAATGAAGATAATGAAATGCATAATGAGAAATGGGCGTCTGCAGAATGACTTCATGCGGAATTTATCATCGCAGTAAACGGTAGCAGCAAAAGTGGCAGACGACCATCAAGTTTTAAGTGTTACAACTCAAACACCAAAAGTTCAAAAACAAGAGTTGTAAAAGCTTAGCAAAAATTAAGCACCCGACCCATATAGACCCGCTTGAAGACTATCAACTCATATGCTTCTCCCCCTTTTGGTAGGAATGACCAAAAAGGAGTGAAGACATAGAGCGTCTATGCGTTCCCCGGAGGTGTTGGTGAAGATGTTGGGGCAGCAGGGTCGACATTGGAGTTGGGCGGTGCAGAGGGGCCTGATGCAGTGAAGCCATAGCTGGTGAAGTGGCGTCGTCCTCTTCATCAATGACTCACTCAATAACAGTTGGAGCCGAAGATGAATACTCAGAATCTTCAATGGAAGGAGTTGGACACCAACTTGCTGATTGTGGGGGCCTGGAGTCAAACTTGAAGCGTTCAGTGAAGCCATCTGCTTGAAGATCGTCTTCAGAACAGAGCATTGTGAGGCTCTTCCAGGCACGCCGACAGGCTTTATGAGCAACAAAGGATTTCTTGGTAGCAAGATTGCAAATGCAATTAACATCAACTAGGAGACTTTGCATCTGGCGCTTCATCCAGTCATGATGCCTATCCTATTTTTGATGAAGTGACACAAGAAGCTCTCTGTCATTCAGAATTCAAGCACGCTTCTGAGGCCTGTGGGCTACTGTGCTGGCTGTTGCATCAGTGTTGGCACGATGCGGCAGCCTGAGCTGACCGACAAGAGGACCAGCAACAATAGTGGTTGGGTTTGGCACATGAATCCCTTCAAGTGGTTGAGTGAAGCTTTGGAAGGCAGCATTGTCTTCGCGAACAGGCTCCTTTGCAGGCTCAGGATATATGGCTTCATGAGACATATCCACTTCAGGCAGAAAGACAACATGGTTACATGCTGAAGCTTGATAGTTGATGGTGGAGTGAAGCTTAATCAGCCTCATGACCCATGGAGCATAGAATTTGAGGCCAAACAGATCAATGCATGACGCTGCAATCTTGCGGATGAAGGCGTCTTGAGTATTGAATCTGATGCCATTGATGATGTAGAAGACCAATGTCTTCATGGTGCCTTCAATCTTGGATTGAGGAGAATGCCCCTTAATTGGCCATAGAGTATGCCTCAGTATGTGATAGATAGTGCGGGGCAGATACTCAAGGTCATTGACATAGAATTCCTTGGGGTATTCAGCATCAACTGGCAATGGCTTCATCATGCTGAGCATTTGACTCATGTTGGGCTTAGGCTTCTGGAAGATGCTCTGCAATTCTTGTTCATAGCGCTGACAACCTGGTTCATACAGATCACTAGGAGTGGGCAGGGAAGTTAGCTCGATGATGTCTTGAGCTTTGGCTTCGTGATGTACATCACCTAACATCCACTCAAGGATCCATGTCTTCGGATCCCTGTTGTAGCCTGATATATGGAGAGTGGCAAAGAATTGCAGCAGTAGTTCTTCATTCCAATGCTCCTTGTCGACGACAAATGGGAGCAAGCCAACTTCACGGAAGCAGTCAAGAGCTTCCTCAAGGCAGGGGAGTCCAGCAATGGCATCACAGCACATGCGCTTGTGGGGAAAGATCCTGTCCTGGTTGTATAAGATGCAAGAGTAATAGTTTCACTGCTGGTGGCTCCAGAACCTGTCAGAGGAGATCTTTGGCTTCTTGTATGGATTCTTGGCCGAGTCAAAGAATGTGTTGTGCTCTCTGAAGCTGAGCACACTGAAAGAGCCTTGTGTGGTAACGGCACTGGGAAGCCTTGGCAGCCTGGGCTTTGGCTTCTGCGTTTGAGGCCTTTGCTCCACATGATAGACATACTGGGGACCAGGAGTAACTGGAGGAATCATAATGGGCCACTTGATGCTGATGAGCTCACCTTCACGATTGAAGGCCCTTGCCATTGTATGTGGAATAGGTTGAGCAGCAGCAACATCCGAGGAGGATGGCTGAAGATCTTCTGTGGCTTCAAGGGCTTCAGACTAATGGTGTAACACCCCTATGTAATGGTGCTATAGTAATCCATCATGATGATGCTAAGCTACTGTGATTTGCAATGATAACCATGATGGGATAATATCTCATTTCAAATTCCTTCTCTGAATTCTACTCAAATTCAAAGTGAAATTTCAAGTTGCACAAAAGTTGTTGGAAAAATGTTCATCATTTAGCAAATATTCCAAAACAATTTGTTGTTAAGGAAAACAACATCATCATCAAGTCAAAGTGGGCCAAAGCATTTAAAACTGTGCCAAAAGAAGCATTTTAAATGCCTTTCCATTTTTGAAAAATTCAAATTGATCCAAAACCTGCCCAAAATTTTTGTGGCACAACGGAATATTCCACTGTATTTTTGTGACCAAGTTTCACATTTTTACAGAGGCATTTGGTAGCTCAAAATAATGCAAAAGCCTGCTGATAAAACAAAATAGAAAATAAAATAGAAAAAGGCCTAAGCAACTACAGAGGACTGGGCCTAAGTGCATAGTGCACCTGGCCCAGCCCAGCCGGCCTTTTCTCCCTCCTCTCCCTCTCTCTCCTATGCGTGTCACCGCGTGTCTGGTCGCACCGGTGAGCGCCAGCAAAACAGCGACACGCCGACGCCCACCGATGTGAGGGGATAAGGCCGAGGCCTTGTCCATTCCCCCTGGACGCCTCGCCACTCTTTCCCCTCCCTCCATCGCTCTCTCCCTGTCGATCTCGAGCTTGCCCGAGAGCCTCCACCGCGGCATGCCATGACGCACACGGCCACCACTACCTCCTCGCCTCGCCACCGTGCCAGCTCGCTCCGCCTCCGTCTGCTACATCGTCTGCAACCACCGGAGCGAGATGGGAGTCACCACAACGAGGGGATTGGGCTCATCCCCTTCCTGTGGTCGCCGGCGCTTCTCTGGCAAATGGCGATGCCCTGCTGCTCCTAAGCTGTCGCCGGGCCTACTTGCGCCTTCCCGGTGAGCCACCGCTCCTGCCCGTTCTCTTCTCCTCACTCCAACGGGCCCGTAGATGCCGATCCACATGTGCCCGAGCCCGTCGCCCAAGAGCTCATCGTCGGCGAGCCTCCGGTGACCATTCGGTCACGGGCTAGTGCCCAACATGCTCACCGCATCACATAGAACCGCCCTAGCCCCTCCGTTCGAGCTGCTGCACGCCGTAGCTCCGTTTTGCCATTGCCCGCAGCCGCTCCGCCTCACGCCTCATCGCCGGTGCCATTTCTGGCCATTTCCGGCGAGGCCACCGCCACCACTCGACGCGGCACTCCCCCAGCTTTTGAACGCAAGCAACCGCGCTCGAAATGAGCCACCGTACATGATTTCCTGCCGCCTCCCGAACGCGCCGCCACGCGATTTGGTCACCGGCGTTCAGTCGCTGGCCGCCGCCGACGTGGCACACCCGGGGCCACCCCCAGGGTCACTGCCCGTGGGCCCCTAGGTCCCAGTTGACCATGTTGACCATGGTCAACTGTGCTGACTGGGCACACAGTGCCATTGACATGTGGGGCACCCATGATTAATTAGGCTAATTTGAAATTAAATTAAATGGTTAATTAGTGTAGCCACTGACAAGTGGGTCCCGTTAGATAATCAAGTTAGTTTAAGTTAAGGGATAATTTGTTTTATACCCTTAGTTGTGTCCCCCTTGTCAGGATTGCCCCTAGTTTCTGAAAACACGTGGTCTTGCCCGACCCACTTTGGCGTCTTGTGCTTTTCCCCTTTAACCGTTTGACCGTCACTTTGAAAACTTCATAACTAATTCATACTAAATCATAAAAATGCAAATAAGATACCAAAATGTTCGGAAAAACATCACCTGTATGTCAATGTCACTTGCATTCATGATAAAAGTGTTGGTAAGTGCCCATCCGAGTTTTAGCTCTTATCATACCACCATGAACAGTAAAATCTGGAAAAGTTCAAAAAATTCAAGAAAAAGTTGGTGCCATAGAATGGCAAATGTGTTAAGTGCTTGCCAAGTTTCATCAGGGAATGACATTCATGGAAGTCGTGGCAAAAAAACAATCTATTTTCACGTGTTGATTGTTTTTTTTGCCACGACTTCCACGAATGTCATTCCCTGATGAAACTTGGCAAGCACTTAAAACATTTGTCATTCTTTGCTACCAACTTTATTTTTGATTTTTTTGAAATTTTTTTAGATTTTACTATTCATGGTGGTATGATAAGAGCTAAAACTTGGATGGGCACTTACTAACACTTTTTCATTAATGCAAGTGACATTGACATACAGGTGATGTTTTTCCGAACATTTTGGTATCTTATTTGCATTTTTCTGATTTAGTATGAATTAGTTATGAAGTTTTCAAAGTTATGGTCAAACGGTCAAAGGGCAAAAGCACAAGACGCCAAAGTGGGTTGGGCAAGACCACGTGTTTTTAGAAACTAGGGGCAATCCTGACGAGGGGGACACAACTAAGGGTATAAAACCAATTATCCCTTAAGTTAATTAACCACTGTTAATTAGATCAGTCACTGACCAGTGGGGCCCACTGGTCAGGTTTGACCTGGTCAGCCGTCTCGTTGACTGATGATGTCATCATTGTGACATGCTGACATCACAGCTACTATTCTGGATAATGTTGGTTTAAATTAATAAAATAAATTCCAGAAAATGATTACAAATTTAGAAAATCATAGAAATTAAACCGTAGCTCAGATCGAAAAACTTTATACATGAAAGTTGCTCAGAACGACGAGACGAATCCAATCGTGCTATCTGTTTCCGCGTTGGGACCCTCTACGGAGGTGAACCCGTAACTTTTCGACCATATCCAGTAGATGAATAGTGCATACATACCGGTTAATAAATCCAACTTTAATCCTAAAATAACTAATATGGTTTAGACATGTCTTTAGGTAACCGTGCATTGCACGTTAGCATAGCATGCTCTGTGTTGCATATGTTTGCTGTGTATTTATCTATTTCCTCCCCCTCTTCTCTCTCGGTAGACCCCGACACCGACGCAGTTCCCGAGACCGACGCAACTCAGGAGCCCGACGATACCATTGACGACCTTGCCTTTGCCGTCGAGGAACCAGGCAAGCACCCCCCCTTTTGAACATGCCTATATCGCCTATTCTTTCTCTCTCCTGCTTGCATTAGAATTTGCTACTGCTTTGAGTAACCTGCTATTGATACCTTACCTGCTTATCCTAAACTGCTTATTATAGGCTGGATAGAGACCCCAGTGACCCCACTTGTCCTGGTTGCCCCGCTACATTATCGGAAGACTCGACAACCAGGCCCCAGCATCGCACATCACCCCCCTTAGTTGTACGACACTGCAGCGTTACCATCGAGTGCCGAGGGTGATACCTCGCTTAGCACTTCTGATGTTAACTCTTTAGAGTAGCTATTCAGTCGTGGTCATCGAGGGTAATTCCTCCTTCACCACTTCCGATAACGACGCTGTCGTGCAACACCTCAAGTGTGAACCTCGAGGGTGATTCCTCCTAAGTTCACCTTGACGGATACATCGAGTAGGAATCCAACGAGGGTGATACCTCAGATTCCTTGATGTTATGGACACACGGATACTTGGACTTTACAACTATTAATTGGAAAGGCGGGACAACCCTGAGGGGTACCCGCGAGTGATATGGAGACAGGTTGACCTGGAGGGTACCCGAGAGATAAATACGAGGCGTGGCCGGGCATTCTTAGCCCTTGCCGCAAGTCCTCGAGACGGGGCGACGGGGTCACATCGATCGTGAGTCTCTACTCGTTACCGCACAACCCCAATACATTAACGGTTTGGATATTTGATCCGAGTGGGCCTCTGGCCCGATAGCACTAACCATCACGTGGGAACAGTTATGGGCACTCTGCGTCATATGCATCAGCCGAAGCTTAATGGACGTCAGCAACTGAGCGGCGCGCGCCGGGTTGGACCGCGTTGATAGTGTGGGTTGCTAGGTCTGTTCACAGCCGCCCTCGCAACATGCAGGAGTTCCCGGGGCGATGGCCCAAGACCCCTGGGGGCATAGGTTTAGTCCGGCATGCTGACCTCTCTGTTAAGTTTTTGGTTGAGTTGCGGCGTATTGTTTAGCCGAGGCCGGGCATGACCCAGAAAAGTGTGTCCGGCCGGAGTTAATCGAGTGTGGTGGGTAAGTTGGTGCACCCCTGTAGGGAAGAACTAATCTATCCATAGCCGGATCCTCGGTAACGGACGCTCGGAGTTGTATCCCGATCGATACAACTAGAACTGGATAGAAATGGATACTAGGGCTCTGGGATTGCTTTCTCGCAGGGAGTCGAGAAAGGATCTCTGGCCGAGGTTGATACTTAATGCTGGTACTACTTTATACTGTGCTAATCTACACTCTTCTAATGCTGCAGACCGCTGAAGATGCTAGTCTTCGATAGGACTAGGCCTTCTCTCTATTCTGGCATTTCTGCAGCCCAGTCCACATATACAGCCTTTCTTTGATAATGTTGCATATGTAGTGTAGATCCTTGCTTGCTGAGTACTTCGGATGAGTACTCACGGTTGGTTTGCTTCCTCTTTTTCCCCATATCCGTTTGATGCAACTAGATGACAGAGCCCCGGAGTCAGCTGCCCCCGCCGACGACTACTACTACCACCCCGAGGGTGGTTACTACTACGAGCTTGCCGACGACCAGGAGTAGGATCGGAGGGTCCCAGGCAGGAGGCCTGCGCCTTTTAAATCGTAGTGTTTTCTTTTGCCCAGCCTTTTTAAAGGCCTATCTGTCTTTCTTTTATATCTGTAATCAGATATCTGATGCTTCCGCTGAGGCTTGTAAGCGAGCTTATGTATTCGAGCCCTCGAGGCCCCTGGCTTGTAATATAAAGCTTGTATGACTTTATTTATGTTTTAGAGTTGTGTTGTGATTCCTTCAAGTGAGTCCTTAGGCTGGATCATGTGAATTTGCGTGTATGATTAGTGCATGATTAAGCCGGGGGCATCACAGGTTGGTATCAGAGCCGACTGCCTGTAGGAACCCCCTTTCCAACTCCTTGGGCGAAGTTGAGTCTAGTCATCCAAAACTGTTTTACTAACTTGGCTGTGTGGCTTACGGGCCCATGTTGCCGAATGGGTGGTATTAGGATCTTTTATTCCTCGTCTTTACTCTGGGACTCTGATCTCTCTTCCTTTCGGGTTAAGATTTTACTAACTCCAACATTAGGTTCTCGTGATCACATCCACCCGAAGTTCTGAAATTACCCCCCCCTTTTCTCCAAGATTGTGGGCCAGGTTCTGCTTGTAGGATCCCTTTTATCGAGGGCACCCTGTGTTGTCACCTGCAGATTCCTCGCTCCAGCAGTTTTCTCCGACGTTGATGTAGCCTTTGCTATGTCTCATTGTGTACTTCCTTACCGCGCGCCTGCGCGCCGCCTAGCATGTCTAGCTTTTGAATTTGCGTCGTTATGCTGTCCGCATGTACCCGACTCAGTGTATGGATCTGTATGTCTTAATTGACCACTGTTAAGTATCTATTACACTGCTTAATTACTATTGTGTTACATCATGCTTGTCGCTAAACCCTTGCAATTGCTCTTACTAAACTACCCCTGTTGAAACTTAGCAGGATGGTTAGACCAGGTGGTCGTGGTCGTGGTCGTGCCCCTGAACAACCACCACCGCCAGATTATATGGCAGCTATGATGCAACAATTCGAGCTCAACCGTCAGTTCATGACTGAGATTATGGCTCAGTTCCCACATCAGAACAACCAGAACCAGGACCCTGCTACAACAACTCTGTCGGAATTTGTGTGTCTTAACCCCACTCAGTTCCGCAACTCGGATAAGCCACTGGATGCTGATGACTGGATTCGCGATATCACTCACGAGATGGAGTCTGCAAATGTCTCCCCTGCCAACTTTGTCACCTTCGCATCCTTTTTCTTAAGGGGTCTCGCTGCTCAATGGTGGGACACACACAAGCGTACACTGCCTGCTGGAACAGTCATTACTTGGCCTGAATTCCAGGCTGCTTTTCGTGCCTGATATATTCCTCAGGAAATCATGGACCGGATGAAAACCCAGTTCTGCAACCTCACTCAGGGCAACAAGACTGTCGAAGCCTATCAGCGGGAATTCCTTGACCTATCCCGCTATGCTGAAGAAGATATTGCCACGGATGCTCATAGACAAGAGAAGTTCCGTAGAAGACTCCACCCAGATATCGAGCTTGCACTTGCTGCTCAAGACTTCATCGACTTTGCTACCCTTGTGAACAAGGCTATTCTGGTTGAGACTGCTCAGATCAAGCACAAGGAGTCACAGAAGCACTATCGTGATGCTGGCTCATCTTCGGGCTCGTCTTCACAGAAGCGATGTATCTGGATTCCCCACAGCATGTATCGTCCAACCGCACCTGCACCAAGGCCGTACCATGCTGCACCACGTCTGCCTCCTCCACCACCGAGGCAGCCTCTTCGAGCTGCACCACCCCGAGCTCCTGCTCCCAATCCCAATGATGGGCTATGTTACAAGTGTGGCAAACCAGGTCATCTTGCCAGGAACTGCTACCAGAATAAGAATCAACTGGCTCTGCCTGCTAATGCCCGTGGCAACAATCAACCCTGCAACAACAATGCCAGACCTTATGGTCGTGCTCAGGCTTATCATGTCAACATGAGTGAAGACCCAGACCAACCAACTACTGTGATGGGTACACTTCTTGTTAATTCAGTAGCAACTTCTGTTTTATTTGATTCAGGAGCATCGCATTCTTTCATATCAGAAGATTTTGCATTCATGCATGGCATTAAATATGAAAAGATGCACCATCCGTTAGCGGTAAACACTCCCGCGGGCCAGTGCCGAACCTCCATGTTCAGCCCCGATGTCATTATTGATATTGAAGGGTTGGAGTTCCGTGCGTCTCCCATTATCCTGAAGTCTTCTAAAATTGACCTTATTCTGGGTATGGACTGGTTGAAGGCTCATACCACCGCAATCTATTGTGCCACTAAAGTCGTTCAGCTTCTGCACCCCTCGGATGAGAGAATAAATTACCATGCTCATATCACTCAAAATTCTGAGGCCCTAATATACGCTCTAAATGCGTTAAATGCTTCTCCGCTTGAGGGGATCAAAAACATTCCAGTCGTTCGTGACTTCCAGGATGTTTTTCCAGAAGAACTTCCAGGAATACCCCCTGTTAGAGCTGTCAAGTTTGTCATCGACTTGAAACCAGGCACAACTCCTATTGCGAAGCGTCCTTATAAAATGCCTCCACACCACCTTCTCGAGCTTAAGGAAGAAATCGAAAAGTCACTTAAGAAGGGTTTCATCCACCCCAGTTCCTCTGCTCGGGGAGCACCTTCACTCTTCGTTAAGAAGAAGGATGGAACTAACTGATTGGTTCAGGGTTATCGGCCCATTAACCAGGCCACAATCCAGAACAAATACCCGCTTCCCCGTATCAATGACTTGTATGATCAACTTGCTTGATCATCGGTGTTTTCCAAACTCGACTTGAGGTTGGGTTATTACCAGATCCGTGTCCGCGAAGAGGATATTCCCAAGACTGCATTTGTTACTCGCTATGGCTCTTATGAGTACACTGTCATGTCATTTGGCTTAACAAATGCTCCAGCTACGTTCTCCCGTCTGATGAATTACATCTTCATGGATTACCTCGACAAGTTCATCGTGGTATATCTAGATGGTATTCTGGTACATTCCAAGAATAAGGAAGAACATGCTGAACACCTTCGACTTGTACTGGAAAGGCTTCATGAACACCAGTTATATGCCAAATACTCCAAATATGAATTCTGGCTTTCTGAAGTAACCTACCTTGGACATGTGATATCCAAGGATGGAATTGCTGTTAACCTGGAACGAGTTCAGGCTATTCTTGACTGGACTTCTCCAAAGAACGTCAAGCAAGTGAGAAGTTTTCTCGGCCTCGCAAGCTATTGTCGTCAATTTTTCGAGAACTTTTCCAAGATTGCTAAGCCTCTGACTAACCTGCTTCACAAAGGCGTTAAGTTTGAGTGGACAGACAAATGTCAGGAGAGTTTTCAAACTCTCAAGGACAAGCTAACTTCTGCTCCAGTGCTTGCTCCTCCGGATTCTCGCAAGGACTTTGTGATATATTGCGACGCCTCTCGTCAAGGATTAGGCTGTGTCCTAATGCAAGAACGAAGAGTAATTACTTATGCTTCGCGTCAATTGCGTCCACATGAAGAAAATTATCCAGTGCATGATCTTGAACTTGCTACTATGATTTATGCATTGAAGAAGTGGCGACACTACCTTCTTGATAATCGATGTGAGATATATACTGATCACCAAAGTCTAAAGTACTTGTTTACTCAACCGGATCTCAATCTCCGTCAACAGCGATGATTGGAAACAATTATGGACTGTGACTGTGGTATTTCATATACCCCTGGCAAGGCTAATGTCATGGCTGATGCCTTAAGCCGCAAGTCCTATTGTAACAACCTCATGGTTAAGCAAGCTCAACCTTATCTTTATGAAGAACTGCGCAAGCTGAATCTGCGTATTGTTCCATAGGGTTCTCTTAGTAACCTTGTGATATAGCCAGATCTTGAGAAAGCTATTAAGAACGCGCAAGCTAAAGATGCTGAAGTTGATCTGATGAAGAAAGATCTTCATCTGGAAAAGTACAGGGATTTCTCGCTGTCTAAAGATGGAACCTTGTATTTCAGAGACCGCATTGTGGTACCTCGCTTTGAACTAATGACTGACAAGGTCATGAAGGAGGCACATGATACACCGCTGTCTATCCATCCGGGTAGCACCAAGATGTCTCGTGATCTCCGTCAATGGTACTGGTGGTCCAAAATGAAGCAGGATATTGCTCGATACGTTGCTGAATGTGACGTTTGCCGTCGTGTTAAAGCAGAACATCAGAAGCCTGCTGGAATTCTGCAACCGTTACCTATTCCTTTACGGAAATGGGATAAAGTGCAAATGGATTTCATTACTGGCCTTCCCAAGTCATAGAAGGGTCACGATGCTATTCTTGTCGTCGTTGACCAACTCTCTAAGGTTGCACACTTTCTGCCTGTCAAGGAGACTATCACTGCTAGTCAATTAGCAGAGTTGTATATCTCCAGAATTGTTTCACTCCACGGTATTCCGAAAGAGATCAGTTCAGACCGTGGCGGCCTTTTCACCTCTAAGTTCTGGGAAAGTTTCCAAGAAGCTATGGGAACTCATATTACCTGGAGTTCAGCTTATCACCCCCAATCCCAAGGTCTAGTCGAGCGAGTCAATCAAGTGCTTGAAGACATGCTTCAAGCTTGTGTTATATGTTTCGGCAAGAAGTGGGAAGAATCTCTCCCGTATGTCGAGTTCTCTTATAACAACAGCTATCAAGCCAGCTTGAAAATGGCCCCCTTCGAAGTACTCTATGGACGCAAGTGTCGAACCCCTCTGAATTGGTCAGAAACTGGGGAACGACCGCTCGTGGGTCCAAATATTATTCAACACGCCTAAGAGCAAGTCCGAATCGTTCGAGAAAATCTGAAGGTGGCTCAGGACCGTTAGAAGAGCAATTATGATCGCAAGCGATGGGGCTTGACCTATCAACCTGGTGATCAAGCCTATCTTCGTGTCACCCCTATGAAGGGCACTCACTGTTTCGGAATTAAGGGCAAGTTAGCTCCATGCTACATTGGTCCTTTCCGCATTGTTGCGAGACGTGGTTAGGTGGCATATAAATTGGAGTTGCCGCCTCAATTCTCTCATATCCATGACGTCTTCCATGTGTCGCAACTTCGTCGTTGCTTCAAGGAGTCTCCGCACCGAGCAGTGGATCACGAGATGCTCGAATTGCAACATGATCTTTCTTATAAGGAGCATCCGATCCGCATCTTCGATGAATCTGAACGTCGAACCTGTCAGAAGATGACCAAGTTCCTGAAAGCACAGTGGTCAAATCATACAAAAGATGAAGCCACTTGGGAACGCGAGGATCATCTTCGGGAAGAATACCCCGACCTCTTTTCTTCTACCTCCTGAATTCTCGGGACGAGAATTTTTTTAGAGGAGAATTGTAACACCCCTATGTAATGGTGCTACAGTAATCCATCATGATGATGCTAAGCTACTGTGATTTGCAATGATAATCATGATGGGATAATATCTCATTTCAAATTCCTTCTCTAAATTCTACTCAAATTCAAAGTGAAATTTCAAGTTGCACAAAAGTTGTTGGAAAAATGTTCATCATTTAGCAAATATTCCAAAAAAAATTGTTGTTAAGGAAAACAACATCATCATCAAGTCAAAGTGGGCCAAAGCATTTAAAATAGTGCCAAAAGAAGCATTTTAAATGCCTTTCCATTTTTGAAAAATTCAAATGGATTCAAAACCTGCCCAAACTTTTTGTGGCACAACAGAATATTCCACTGTATTTTTGTGACCAAGTTTCACATTTTTACAGAGGCATTTGGTAGCTCAAAATAATGCAAAAGCCTGCTGATAAAACAAAACAGAAAAGAAAATAGAAAAAGGCCTAAGCAACTACAGAGGACTGGGCCTAAGTGCACAGTGCACCTGGCCCAGCCCAGCCGGCCTTTCCTCGCTCCTCTCCCTCTCTCTCCTGTGCATGTCACCGCGCGCCTGGCTGCACTAGCGAGCGCCGGTGAAACAGCGACACGCCGACGCCCACCGATGCGAGGGGATAAGGCCGAGGCCTCGTCCATTCCCCCTGGACACCTCACCGCTCTTCCCCCTCCCTCCATAGCTCTCTCCCTGTCGATCTCGAGCTCGCCCGAGAGCCTCCGCTGCCGCATGCCGTGACGCACGCGGCCACCGCTACCTCCTCGCCTCGCCACCGTGCCAGCTCACTCCGCCTCCGTCCGTTACGTCGTCTGCAACCACTGGAGCGAGACGGGAGTCACCACAGCGAGGGGATCGAGCTCATCCCCTTCCTGCGGTCGCCGGCGCTTCTCTGGCAAATGGTGACGCCCTGCTGCTCCAAAGCTGTTGCCGGGCATACTTGCGCCTTCCCGGTGAGCCACCGCTCCTCTCCGTTCTCTTCTCCTCACTCCAACGGCCCCGTAGACGCCGATCCACATGTGCCCGAGCCCGTCGCCGCGGAGCTCGTCGCCGGCGAGCCTTCGGTGACCATTCGGTCACGGGCTAGTGCCCAACGTGCTCACCGCATCGCGTAGAACCTTCCTAGCCCCTCCGTTCGAGCTGCTGCACGCTGTAGCTCTGTTTCGCCGTTGCCCGTAGCCGCTCCGCCGCATGCCTTGTTGCCGGTGCCGTTTCCCGCGAGGCCACCGCCACCACTCGACGCAACACTCTCCCAGCTTTCGAACGCAAGCAACCGCGCTCAAAACGAGCCATCGTACATGATTTCCGGCCGTCGCCGGCGTTCAGCCGCCGGCTGCCGCTGATGTGGCACACCCGGGGCCACTCCTAGGGTCACTGCCCGTGGGCCCCCAGGCCCCAGTTGACCACGTTGACCGTGGTCAACTGTGCTGACTGGGCACACAGTGCCACTGACATGTGGGGCCCCCACGATTAATTAGGCTAATTTGAAATTAAATTAAATGGTTAATTAGTGTAGCCACTAACAAGTGGGCCCCGTTAGATAATCAAGTTAGTTTAAGTTAATTAACCACTGTTAATTAGATCAGTCACTAACCAGTGGGGCCCACTGGTCAGGTTTGACCTGGTCAGCCGTCCAGTTAACTGATGATGTCATCATTGCGACATGCTGACATCACTTCTACTGTTCTGGATAATGTTGGTTTAAATTAATAAACTAAATTCCAGAAAATGATTAAAACTTTAGAAAATCATAGAAATTAAACCATAGCTCAGATCGAAAAACTTTATACATGAAAGTTGCTCAGAACGATGAGACGAATCCAACCGTGCTATTTGTTTCCGTGTCAGGACCCTCTATGGAGGTGAACCCGCAACTTTTCGACCGTTTCCGGTAGATGAATAGTGCATACATACCGGTTAATAAATCCAACTTTAATCCTAAAATAACTAATATGATTTAGACATGTCTTTAGGTAACCCTGCACTGCACGTTAGCATAGCATGCTCTGTGTTGCATATGTTTGCTGTGTATTTATCTGTTTCCACCCCCTCTTCTCTCTCGGTAGACCCCGACACCGACGCAGTTCCCGAGACCGACGCAGCTCAGGAGCCCGACGACACCATTGACGACCTTGCCTTTGCTGCCGAGCAACCAGGCAAGCACCCCCCTTTTGAACATGCCTATATCGCCTATTCTTTCTCCCTCCTGCTTGCATTAGAATTTGCTACTGCTTTGAGTTATCCTATTCTGATGCATAGCCTGTTTATTGTAACCTGCTATAGATACCTTACTGGCTTATCCTAAACTGCTTAGTATAGGCTGGATAGAGACCCCAGTGACCCCACTTGTCCCGGTTGCCCCGCTACATTATCGGAAGACTCGACGGCCAGGCCCAAGCACCGCACATCACCCCCCTTAGTTGTATGACACTGCAGCGTTACCATCGAGTGCCGAGGGTGATACCTCGCTTAGCACTTCTGATGTTAACTCTGTAGAGTAGCTATTCGGTCGTGGTCATCGAGGGTGATTCCTCCTTCACCACTTTCGATAACGACGCTGTCGTGCAACACCTCAAGTGTGAACCTCGAGGGTGATTCCTCCTAAGTTCACCTTGACGGATACATCGAGTAGGAATCCAACGAGGGTGATACCTCGGATTCCCTGATGTTATGGACACACGGATACTTGGACTTTACAACTGTTAATTGGAAAGGCGGGTCGACCCTGAGGGGTACCCGCGAGTGATATGGAGATGGGTTGACCTGGAGGGTACCTGAGTGTCGGGGGGCGACACCTATGGGATCCCAAGAGACCCCTTTACGATTCGGCGGGGGGAGAGGTATACGCAAAGAGCAGAACCAACGATCGACGCGGGAAGATTTTACCCAGGTTCGGGCCGCTGATCAGCATAAAACCCTACTCCTGCCTTGTGTTCTTATTAGTGTTCTTGAGCCCCGCCTTCAGGAGCGCTCGCTGTGAACAGTACGTTCAAAGAGCAGCTACGCATGTAGAATGGGCCAGAAGTTCTCCTCCCCTGTAGCAGTTGCCTTGGGCCTCCTTTTTTACGCTCAAAGGGGTCACCACAGTGGCAAAATGTACATACATTGAGGTGTAAAGTAGCTACAGGGTAATCATACCTAACCCCTGACGGACTAGGACGAACGCATTTAATGCACCGTGAGGTGTCCGTTTAGGTGTCCTTACTTTCTTGGGGATGGAAAAAGGGGCCATCCCATCAGCACCGCTTAAGCTCTCCTCCATTGGTGCGTCGCCACGCATCCAAAGAGGGACCCAGAATGTCGGGTTTGTCGCTGTGCTAGAGTGGTGGCACAGCAACAAAACCTTGCCGGGAGCCAAGCCCTGCCGGGCGCCAAGCCTTGCCGGGCGCCAAGCCTTGCCGGGCACCAAGCCTTGCCGGGCGCCGAGCCTTGCCGGGCACCGATCCTTGCCGGGCACCGATCCTTGCCGGGCTCCATAGGCCACCCCGGCAAGGTCTTGCCGGGGAAGCTGTCCTTCGGATTCCAGCTGTCCTTATCTGCTGATCCTCAGATCTCTGACTGGATGGTTTCTTTGATGGCTTGAACCAACCTCGAACTGTTCCCCGGCAAGCCTTGCAGCGAGGATGGCTACAACTGCCCGTGCACAAGTACGGGGTACTAGTGGCCCAATACTTAGTACACTGACACCGAGAGATAAATATGAGGCGTGGCCGGGCATTCTTAGCCCTTGCGCAAGTCCTCGAGACGGGGCGACGGGGTCACATCGATCGTGAGTCTCTGCTCGTTACCGCACAACCCCAATACATTAACGGTTTGGATATTTGATCCGAGTGGGCCTCTGGCCCGATAGCACTAACCATCACGTGGGAACAGTTATGGGCACTCTGTGTCGTATGCATCAGCCGAAGCTTAATGGTCGTCAGCGACTGAGCGGCGCGCGCCGGGTTGGACCGTGTTAAGCAACCGCCTTGATAGTGTGGGTTGCTAGGTCTGTTCACGGCCGCCCTCGCAACATACGGGAGTTCCCGGGGCGATGGCCCAAAACCCCTGGGGGCATAGGTTTAGTCCGGCGTGCTAACCTCTTTGTTAAGTTTTTGGTCGGGTTGCGGCGTATCGTTTAGCCGAGGCCGGGCATGACCCAGAAAAGTGTGTCCGGCCGGAGTTAATCGAGCGTAGTGGGTAAGTTGGTGCACCCCTGCAGGGAAGAACTAATCTATGCAAAGCGAATCCTCGGTAACGGATGCTCGGAGTTGTATCCCGATCGATACAACTAACTGGATTGAAATCGATACTAGGGCTCTGGGATTGCTTTCTCGCAGGGAGTCGAGAAAGGATCTCTGGCCGAGGTTGATACTTAATGCTGATACTACTTTATACTGTGCTTCTACACTCTTCTAATGCTGCAAGACCGCTGAAGATGCTAGTCTTTGATAGGACTAGGCCTTCTCTCTATTCTCGCATTTTTGCAGCCCAGTCCACATATACAGCCTTTCTTTGATAATGTTGCATATGTAGTGTAGATCCTTGCTTGCTGAGTACTTCGGATGAGTACTCATGGTTGCTTTGCTTCCTCTTTTTCCCCATATCCGTTTGATGCAACCAGATGACGGAGCCCCGGAGTCAGCTGCCCCCGCCGACGACTACTACTACCACCCCGAGGGTGGTTACTACTACGAGCTTGCCGACGACCAGGAGTAGGATTGGAGGGTCCCAGGCAGGAGGCCTGCGCCTTTTCGATCGTAGTGTTTTCTTTTGCCCCGCCTTTTTAAAGGCCTATCTGTCTTTCTTTTATATCTGTAATCAGATATCTGATGCTTCCGCTGACCCTTGTAAGCGAGCTTATGTATTCGAGCCCTCGAGGCCCCTGGCTTGTAATATAAAGCTTGTATGACTTTATTTATGTTTTAGAATTGTGTTGTGATTCCTTCAAGTGAGTCCTTAGGCTTGATCATGTGCATTTGCATGTATGATTAGTGCACGATTAAGCCAGGGGCGTCACAGATGGGTGGCTTCAAGAAGGGCATTGACTTCAGCCATGACAACGTCATTGGCTTCAGTAGCAGTGGCAGCAACATCATCAGATGCATGGGCTTCAGTGGATTCAACAGCTGGTGGGTCAGGCACAATCACATCTTCATCATCTCTTGTTTCAATAGTAGGGGGAATAACTTCAGACTCTTCTTCTTTGTCATCGGCTGATGCAGCCGGAATATCTTCAACCTCTTTGGCTTCAGACTCTTGAGCAGTGACTGAAGGGATGGCTTCAGGGAACACTTGACGTGCTACTAAGCTTGTGGCTTGTACATCCTCTTCAGGAATACTCGACATGGAGACCGAGGGCCTAGGGCCTCTGCGAAGCCTTCAGAAAGATGGCGATGTCTGTGGTGAGGGAGTGGTCTTCTCCATGTCTTCAGGGGTGTCTTGCGGAGTCGCAATCACGGGTGTGGTGACTTGAGCTGGTGGTGTGCGAGGTATGACTTCATGCAACGGGGAGTTGGGGTGTTGCTCTTCCTAGAACTCATCATGTGCGATTGGCGTCGTGGGACCACCAATGCTTATCTGTTCACTGCTCGATGGAGCAGGCGATGATACTGGCTTGGGCATGATCTCGGGAAACTGAGGAAGGACTTCATCATCATCAACATTGTCTTCATGACCAATGTCTTCAGCTGTGGTGGTGTCAGTAGCTGGAATCTCTTCACACAGATGAGCCTCTATGGTAGCAGGCTCATGAACAACCAGACGGCGCTCACAATTGGAGGATGCAGGAAGGGCAACTGAAAGGGGTTCCACAAGTAATGGTTCTTGAGGTGCAGCATGATCTTTGCGAGAAGACTTTGGAGCCTTTGTCTTTAACTTCTTGGTTGGAGCAACATCAGAAGCATCATGATGTTTTTGCTTCTTGACTTCAGCTTCAGCCTGCTTCATCTTCTTCTGCTCAGAAGCAGCTGAAGTGACCTTTGGCTTCAAGCTAGTCATGCTGGCAGGGAAGACAATGCTGGGTCTTTCCTGTCTTTGAGTTTCAGCCTCAGCTTGGATCGGCTTCTTCTTGCTCTTAGCAGCAAGCTTGGCGTCAATGCCTGGATGCCCAAGTGCTTTCCTCTTCAAGGCTTCATTATGATCCTGAACGTATTTTTTAGCATAGTGCTTGAGGCGCTCTCTTGAGCCTTTGGCTTCATCACGACGCTTAGCAAATTCAGCCTTGAGATCAATCATCATTTGCTCGAAATTCTGCACTTCAGTGACACGGAGTCGGGCCATGTGCTTCTTGAAGAGGGCCTTTTCATGGTTGATCTTGTTCTTCTGCTTAATGACTTTTTGAACAATTGCAAGCTCTTTGGCAATATAGCCATGGAATGTCACGCTGATACCAATCGAAAGCTGTAGATCATCGAGGGTAAGAGGGGTATCTTCAAACCACTCGTCAATAAAGTTGTTGAGAATATCAGCGTCAAACAGAGGCAGGTCATTGAAGATTTCGACCTCCTGTTTGCTCTTGATTAGCATCTCAAGGGCATCATCATCTACATCTTCATCGCAAGATAGATCGACAATGTCTTCATCATTGCGAAAGATATGTGCGGGAGCAAGAGCTTGCCCTGAGATCTTCTTGGGCTTCATGGACTTCTTGGATATGCGAGACAAGTCCTCAGACTGCACACTGGATTCAGGAGGTGCAGATTTCAATGGCTTCACACTTGAAGCTTTTGGTGCAGCAGAAGATTTTGAAGCCTTAGTCTTTTTCTTTGGCTTCAGGGGCTTTGGAACATCAACATGTTCCTCTTCATCAACAACATCTTCAATAGTGGCCCTTTGAGTAGCGATATGTGTGAGAAGCCCATCGAGGCTATTAAAGGGACCAATGAGATTCTGTTCAGCTTCTCGACTGCCATCTGGCCTTGGAGCAGCTGGACCTGGGTTGAAGTCAATCCCAAGTTCCTTCTTGTTTTGTACTGCTGAAGCGTTTGCAAACTGAAGATTGGCTTCAAACAGATCATCCTCATGACACCATCGAAGACTTGATGGGTCGGCATTTTCAGGCATTGGGCCACGGACCATACAAGGATAGAAGCCTTTGGCAATGGCTTCAGCCTTGGTCTTGGGAAGAAGCTTCCTGTATACAATATCAGCCCATGGTGGCCTCACAGCGTTCTTCTTGGCATATTCTGGTGTGACAAAATGATACTGAAACCATTCCTCTGCCTATTGTCTGTGAATCCATTGCACCCTGGACTTGCGCTGAGTATAGGTTTCCTCTGGATCAGACTGGTATTGTTCATAAAGATGTGGAGGCAGATCCAAGGCAGTGTTGTCACGGCGCTGCCTGCCACCCTTCTTTGTAGATTTGCCAGAAGCCATTGGATTCAGACGGAAAGGCTTCACAACAGTGTTTGGCTTTCGGCGACTGGTCAGACAAGAACTAGCTTCAGGCAACTCAATATGATGCTGTAAGAACTCTTCAAATGAATGCAGACTATGAGAACCAAGGGACTCTCCCACAGACATGTACCTGTGACAGCATTAGAGGTGCGAGGGAAGGGGACGAGGTCATATGCATTCTCAGAAGATTTTGAAGATAAATTAGTTTGAAGACAATTGACCTCACAGCGCGAAGACATTCACTTATAGATATAAGTTGGTTCCAGATTTGTACAAATCCAAAAATAAGCACAAATGAGGAATCAAACTAGTTGTGAAGCATTCATAAGTGAAAGATCTTTGCAGAACATGAGATTCAAAGTAGATAAGATCCAGATTTGGAAGTGTAAAAACAACTTTTGTAGGATGTGAAGTTTTCAAAGGATCAAATAAATGATAAAAAGTGAGTTCTTATTTACCGCACGATGAACTGCTACACGAGAAAGATGGAGGCCGAGCAGTCCAATCTCCCGCACCCTAACTTGGCGGCGGAAGACACCTACGGCGGTGGCGGAGGGGAAGATGTCCGCGGCCGGCGTGAAGATGACGTCGGAGAAGTCACGGCAGCGAAGCGCTTTGTCTTCGGTAATGACTGATGCTAGCGGTGGCGCTAGGGTTTGAGCGAGACGGCGAGGGGAGAAGAAAATTATGACCGCAGGGGAGGAGTATTTATAAGAAGGAGGGTCGGCATAGTGTAATTACTCAGGTGCCCCTCGCGGTTCACATCTGAAGGACACGTGGCAAGCATGCAACAGATTGAATGTTGTGCCACGACCCCACGCGCGCCTGATTCGTTGGGTGGTCGTTCGGGCTTCTCTGGTATTCAGGCAAAATGGATAGAGATAATAAAAGCAGTTTTAAACGTGTGTCTCTGTATCTTCAGCTGACAAGGACACAGTGAAGAGAATCGACACATGTCAATAGAATGCATATGAAGAGACAGAGAGAATTTGAGAGATAAGCACAGAAGGGGTTAGGGTCTGATCACATTCACTTAGCGCAGAAAATGGCAACTTGAAGACATAGCTATAAGTGAATGCTGTAGAGGACAGAACATATAAATATAAATATAAATAAATATATATATATATATATAAATCATGAAGACAAGGCAATGTTGAAGACAAACCAACTTTGAAGATAATGCAACTTGACGCCAAACAAAAATCTTCAAGAAATAGGTTGGTGGTGGCGTTACCCACCATATAGGAAGTATTAGACCCAGACACGACGCACAATTATCGTGGCAATCCGAAGTCAAATTCCACATTAATGTATTCACACTCAGAGGGTATGTCTTCATGAATTGAAGATATACGTTACTTCGTGTGTTGCGCACCTAAGTCATCAAAATGCATAAGCGTTAGGATGTGTGTCCATTCACAGGACATTCGAGGATTCTTAGATATTTAGCTCACACCGCAGCTTGCGAAATCTTTTCTCATCCAAGGGCTTCGTGAAGATATCTGCCAATTGCTCTTCAGTGTTGACGTGAATGATATCAATGTCTTCCTTCAACACATGATCTCTGAGAAAATGATGACGGATCTAAATCTGCTTTGTCTTCGAGTGCTGAACTGGATTGTGAGCAATCTTGATGGCGCTTTCATTGTCGCAGTAGAGGGGCACATGCTTCATGTTGATGCCATAGTCCTTGTGGGTTTGCTTCATCCAGAGAAGCTGAGCGCAGCAAGATCCAGCAGCAATGTATTCAGATTCAGCAGTGGAGAGTGATACATAGTTCTGCTTCTTTGAAAACCAACAGACAAGAGAATGTCCAAGAAAGTGACATGTGCCTGATGTGGACTTGCGATCAACCTTGTCACCAGCATAATCAACATCTGAGAATCAAACTAGATCAAACTCTGAGCCCTTTGGATACCATAATCCTAGCGTTGGGGTGTGAGCTAAATATCGAAGTATTCGCTTCACCGCGAGGTGATGCGATTCCTTTGGTGCCGCTTGGAATCGGGCACACATGCAAACGCTAAGCATTATATCTGGCCTAGATGCACATAAGTACAATAAAGAACCAATCATGGAGCGGTATACCTTTTGATCGAACTCTTTACCATTGTCGTCGGAGCCCAATTGACCTTTGGTAGGCATTGGCGTCGTGTACCCTTTGCAGTCTTGCATTCCAAACTTCTTTAGGCAATCTTTGAGGTATTTTTCTTGTGATATGAAGATGCCATTCCTCTGTTGACGGATTTGAAGACCAAGGAAGAATTTCAGCTCTCCCATCATGGACATTTGATATTGCTCTTGCATCATATGCCCAAACTCACCACTGTATCTCTTATCAGTGCAGTCGAAGATAATGTCATCCACATAGATTTGGCATACAAACAATTCACCATCATATGTCTTTGTGAAGAGAGTGGGATCAAGAGAACCAGGTTTGAAGCCTTTGCTCTTCAGGAAGTCTTTGAGTGTGTCATACCAAGTGCGAGGTGCTTGTTTGAGGCCATACAGTGCCTTGTTGAGTCTGTAGACCATATCAGGACGCTTTGGATCTTCAAAACCAGGTGGTTGAGCTACATACACTTCTTATTCAATTTTGCCGTTGAGGAAGGCACTCTTCACATCCATTTGATACAGAAGGAAGTTGATGTGGTTGGCATAGGCTAGCAGTATATGAATGGCTTCAAGCCTAGCCACAGGAGCAAAGGTTTCATCGAAGTCAATTCCTTCCACTTGTGTATAACCTTGGGCAATGAGATGAGCTTTGTTTCTGACAACTTGACCATGTTCATCTTGCTTGTTGCGAAAGATCCGTTTGGTGCCTATAATATTGTGCTTGCGAGGATCAAGACGTTTGACTAGCTCCCAGACATTGTTCAACTCAAATTGTTGAAGCTCTTCTTGCATAGCTTGAATCCATTCGGGTTCCATGAAGGCTTCATCAACTTTCTTGGGTTCAGATATCGAGACAAATGCAAAGTGTCCACAGAAATTTGCTAGCTGCGTTGCTCTTGATTGAGTGAGGGGACCAGGTGCATTGATACTATCGATGATCTTCTCAATCTGAACTTCATTGGCAACCCGAGGATGAACAGGGCGAAGACTTTGCTCTTGCTGATTGCTATCTTCATCTTCAGCATTATCTTCAGGCTTAGCATTGTCTTCACGTGTAGTATGTGCTGGGACAACAATTTCCTCTTCTGCCTGTTCCTCGGTGGGTATGATTTCTCCAATACCCATCATCTTGATAGATTCACTAGGGGAAGCTTCATCTAGCACATTTGGCAGGTGCTCTCTTTGCGAGCCATTAGTCTCATCGAACCGCACATCTACAGTTTCAACCACTTTATAGTGAAAGAGGTTGAAGAATCTGTAGGTGTGCGAATCCTTTCCTTAACCAAGCATAAAACCTTCATGTGCTTTCGGTGAAATTTTTGAAGTGTGATGTGGATCCTTGATCCAGCACCTGGCATCGAAGACTTTAAAATAGCTTATGTTTGGCTTCTTACCAGTGAGTAGTTCATAGGATGTCTTCTTGAGAAATTTGTGAAGATAAACTTTGTTGATGATATGGCATGCAGTATCAATGGCTTCAGGCCAGAACTTTCTTGGAGTCTTGTACTCATCAAGCATCATACGAGCCATCTCAATAAGGGTCCTGTTCTTGCGCTCCATGACACCATTCTGCTGAGGTGTGTATGGAATAGAGAGCTCATGAGTGATGCCCAATGTATCAAGATAAGTGTCAAGGCTAGTGTTCTTGAATTCTATGCCATTGTCACTCCTGATGTGCTTGATCTTGATGCCATAGTTGGTCATGGCACGGTTGGCGAAGCGTCTGAAGACATCCTGCACTTCAGTCTTATAGAGAATTATGTGCACCCAGGTGTATCTTGAATAATCATCAACAATAACGAAGCCATAAAGATGTGCAGTGGTAGTAAGGGTAGAGTAGTGAGTAGGGCCAAATAAGTCCATGTGTAGCAGCTCGAAGGGGCGTGATGTAGTCATGATTGTCTTCGAGGGATGCTTGGCCCTAGTCATCTTCCCTGCTTCACAAGCACCACACAGATGATCCTTCTTGAACTTGACACCCTTGACGCCAATGATATGCTTCTTCTTCATGAGAGTGTGCAAGTTCCTCATGCCCGCATGTCCTAGCCTTCGATGCCAAAGCCAACACTCTGAAGCTTTTGCTAGAAGACATACGGCAAGCTGTGGTCCTGCGGAGAAATCTACCATACACAGATCACCTCTTCGATAGCCTTCGAAAACTAGAGATTTGTCAGATTCCATAAGCACAAGGCAACAATATTTTCCAAATATCATAATCATATTTAGATCACAAAGCATTGAGACAGACATTAAGTTGTATCCAAGGGATTCAACAAGCATCACTTTATCCATGTGTTGATCCTTTGAGATAGCAACTCTACCTAAGCCCAATACCTTGCTTTTACCAGTGTCAGTGAACATGATGTGGCTTTTAGTAGATGGATGTAGGGTTGAATCCATGAGAGGACTTCGATCACCAGTCATGTGGTTAGTGCATCCACTATCCATTATCCACTCAGTGGCTTTCGGAGACGTACCCTAGAGTACATCCCACACAGTCAATCCAGGGAAAACATTTCCGTTCCTATATACATCCCACATAGTTTTATGTATAGCCTCGTGTGTGATAGGTGTAACTATCACACACCCTCTGCCTCGGTTAACCGTTTGCTTTTATTCAACTACATCACACATGATTTGTTGAAGAAAACTATATGGCATTGGGCTATCCATCACAAGCGCTTTTACTTCTAGAACTGTTTGCAAAGTTACATGACCCATTTAGCAGGTTTATTAGTTTACAATTAATAATTACAGTATTACGCAAATTCACATTTCATGTCGAACAGTTGTTTGCCAATTTCATATTAGGTTCATAAATATATTTTAGCATCATAGTACGATAGCTACCTGAAAACAGCACAGTACAACATATAGCTAGTTCACCTTCATAAGAACAATATTAGAACAATATGTTCATTTCCCTAATCGAGATCATCCAGGCTCGTCTTATCCACCTCTGCTTTCAGTTCAGTAAGAACCTGTTTTGCACTGGCCAACTAGGAAAGTGCCTCCTCCTTCGCCAACACCATCTTAGCAAAGTCTAATTTAAAAAATCTGAGCTCATTCTCCATCTTTCTCTTTTTATCCCGCATCTTCAAATATTCTTCAGCGTTGACAACACTTTCTCTAAGCCTACCTCTGTTCTCTTCCTCATACATGCTCCAGAGCTTTGCTAGGCACATCTTCAAAGACTGTGGCCACTCTTAATCAACCCACTCCAGGTAAGAACACTTCCGTTCATCCTATAATATTTAAAACTAGATCAGTAACAATTGTAGGGGAAATGAGTTTCTAGCAACATAGAAAATCACCAAATACATATTTTGAAAAACTGAAGAAACAGGTTAATTATGACATATCTTCTCAAAAAGATCAATGTGCAAATGAATTAATTGCTACTGAGACAAGAACCAAATTCTGAAACATCAGAAGCTATAATTAACTACAACAACGCTACAAGTTCTTAGTCATGTACTATAAATAACAAATTGAACATTTTATGAGGAAGCTAAATATAACTGCAACAGGATAGCGACAATGTTTGGATGACATCAAATTGATACTAACAGGTGTGTACATGCACAAATTTAGCAACATAGAACTAATAGCACTAAGGCCGTCCACTATGTATGCCAAAACCGGTGTAAAGACAACTGTTGCTACATTTCGCACCGGTGCCCTGCACTGGCGAGCCGATGCAGCGGAAAAAAATCAGGGACCCGAACTCTGGAGCACCTAGTTGCTCCGATGCCCAGTTCCTTCGTGCCATAAAGATTTAGTATTTTACTGCTTGGCTGCTCGGATGTGTGGACCAAAGTTGGCTGCACAAACTGCTGAAGCAGTGCCAAACAATTTTCTAATGGCATCGCTGATGAGATGGTAACATTTTTAGATACTAGGTACAAATTGTGACACTGTCTTAGGATGCGTTTGGTTGAAGGTGTGGTATGAATGGGTTGGGACCGTGATAGTGTCTGAATCACATCTAACAAATGATTTGTAACAACGAAAGAGGGGCTAACCTTCTCTGCACATGCCAGAAACTTCCTCCCACTATCCACAGATTCAAACGCAACTAGCTTCACGCATGGAGATTGATGGTGACAACGAGCAGACATATCTTCAGCCACCCCGCTCCATTCGTTGCAACTGATGGTCCTAGGGAGCTACAAGAGGAAGAAATGACTCAAATCGACCGCCGGATTAAAATCCTTCATTCCAAGTCATAGCCTGAGAGAGAGAAGAGAGGCATACCCGGGTGGTGAAGGAGTCATCGTCGTCGGAGGAGGAACCGCTGGAGAGGTCATTGAAGAAGACCATGGCGACCCCGGTGGTAGTATGCGAGACGGCGAGAGCGAGGAAGTGGCTATAGCTTAGGACTGAAGGAAGGAAGGAGGAAATAGGGGAAATGTGACTTGTGGTCGGGGAGAAAAGGGGGTGGGGAAGGGGCGGTAGATATTTTGGCGGTAGGTCAAAAAATTTGAAATGTGGAGGGAAACTTTGAATGATTGTGTGCATCGCAAATGATTCTTCTGCTTTGCGCGCATGGGATGAGATTGATAATTCAAATTTTGGTGGAAATTTCCCCGGGTACTATCCTCATCCACGTCATTGCATAATTTAACATCGCTTGCTAATTTGGGGACACAAAAGAGCGTACAGCACACAGACCACACTTACTGAATCGAGCAATTTTAGTAATTAAACAGAGCCAGTTGACCTAAACATTGCTCTAACAAAAGACCAGCATTAAAAAAAATCCTAAGTACGCATAATTTTAACAAATCCGCTGCCGTGTCGGCCTATGCATCGCTGGTGTGAGATGAGACGTCGATGACTTGTCCTGGCGACATGCCGCCGTTGGTGGACTCCGCGTCCCCCCTGCTGAAGTCGACCGCGTCCTCGTCCTCGTCCTCGGCGCCGCCCTCAAGGTTGTAGTACTCGTAGTAGTGGCTACGCTAGAGCTCACATTGGTACTCCATCGCTGATTCCTCTATGGACAGACTCTTCTCTACCTCGACCTCGGCCACGCGCAACTCCTCCTCCCGGCGCTCCTCGATCTCCGCCGCCTCCGGCATCTCCAGCTCCCGCTCGGCGATCTCATGAGGAAGCAGGTGCTCCATGGCCATGATGCCTTTTTGAACATGGGCTGCATGCTGGATTCCGAGGTGGCCTGGAATATCTTGGTGTGTGCGTCCTCGATCTTGGCGTGGATGGCCTCGACCCGGGCCAGGGTGACATCGGCGGCACGGACGGCAGCTCGAGCGCTCTCGGCGTTTGCAGCCGCCGTCGCAGCAGCAGCTGCAGCCGTCTCGGCTGCTGCAGCTGCCTTGTCGGCTGCCGCAGATCCCCTCTCGGCGGATGCGGCCGCGGTCAATGCGGATGCGGCGGCACTCTCGGCGTAGGCGGCCGCGCTCTCGGCGCAGGCGGCGGCGCTCGGGGAGGACGCGGCCACCGTACGGGCCTTCACAAAGCATTTCCACAGCATCATCTTTGCAAGAAGGGGTTGCGGGAATGGGGATCGGGATTCGTGGATTTGGGGGTTGCTGGCACTGGAGCAGACGAGCCGGTGAAGCTTAAGGAGGAAGACTTAAATAGACCCAGGAATTTTTATTAGCTGTGAAAGACGAATTTTGAGTAAAGTGGCAACGGATGGTGTTTTAAATGTACGAGAAATTTTGTAGTACTAATACAACTGTCATGTCAAATTTTGGAAAATTTCAGGGGTCATTTGACCTTTTAAGACATTTAAGTGATTTTCTAGCCATTTAATGACTGTAATTCAAATTTGAACTACATGTACATGCAACAGCTAACCATAACGATTTGAAAAGTCATATTTTGTGTACTTGTGTGCGAGTTAATTCCATGTGCAATAAATTGGAAGGAATTTTCAAACATATTGGTCTCACGGCTATGACACAATTAAGCATGGAGTGCCTTGCCATTTAAATTCCAAAAAATTAAAAAAAGATCAGAAACACATGAAACCTTGCTTGATGTAATGTCATGCCACCAAGATGATGTGGTAAAAAATTTGGCATGTTTGACAAAAGTTTGGACACACACCCCTCACAAACCGAAGCAACTCACTAGAAGGCTCGTGGTTCCGACAGGGAACAATGCATGTTTGATGACGAACGGGCGATAGCTTCCTCTTACGGGCTTCAAAAATTTTCTACAGTTAACATGCACTAATACAACTATCGTGTCAAAATTTGGAAAATTTCAAGGCTCATTTGACCTTTTTAAGACATTTAAGTGATTTTCTAGCCATTTAATGACCGTAATACAAATTTGGACTACATCTACATGCAACGGCTAACCATAACAGTTTAAACAATCATATTTGTGTACTTGTGTGCGAGTTAATTCCATGTGCAGTAAATTGGAAGGAAATTTCAAACATATTGGTCTCACGCCCTCGACACATGCATGGAGTACCATGGCATTTAAATTCCAAAAAATTAAAAAAAGATCAGAAACACATGAAACCTTGCTTGATGTAATGTCATGCCACCAAGATGATGTGGTAAAAAAATTGGCATGTTTGACGAAAGTTTGGACACACACCCCTCACAAACCAGAGCAACTCACTAGAAGGCTCGTGGTTCCGAGAGGAAACAATGCATGTTTGATGACGAACAGGAGATAGCTTCCTCTTACGGCCTTTAATTTTTTTCTACATTTAACGTGCACTAATAAAATGTCATGTGAAAATTTGGAAAATTTCAGGGGTCATTTGACCTTTTAAAGACATTTAAGTGATTTTCTAGCCATTTAATGACCGTAATTCAAATTTGAACTACATCTACATGCAATAGCTAACCATAACGGTTTGAAAAATCATATTTGTGTACTTGTGTGCGAGTTAATTCCATGTGCAGTAAATTGGAAGGAAATTTCAAACATATTGGTCTCAAGGCATGGACACATGCATGGAGTGCCGTGGCATTTTAATTCCACAAAATTAAAAAATGATCAGAAAAACATGAAACCTTGCTTGATGTAATGTCATTCCACCAAGTTGATGTGTTAAAAAAATTGGCCTATTTGATGAAAGTTTGGACACACACCCCTCACAAACCGGAGCAACTCACTAGAAGGCTCGTGGTTCCGAGAGGGAACAATGCATGTTTGATGACGAAAGGGAGATAGCTTACTCTTACGGCCTTTAAATTTTTTCTACATTTAACGTGCACTAATACAACTATCTTGTGAAAATTTGGAAAATTCTAGGGGTCATTTGACCTTTTAAAGACATTTAAGTGATTTTCTAGCCATTTAATGACCGTAATTCAAATTTGAACTACATCTACATGCAACAGCTAACCATAACAGTTTGAAAAATCATATTTGTGTACTAGTGTGCGAGTTAATTGCATGTGCAGTAAATTAGAAGGAATTTTCATACATATTGGTGCCACGGCATGGACACATGCATGGAGTGCCATGGCATTTTAATTCAAAAAAATTAAAAAATGATCAGAAAAACATGAAACCTTGCTTGATGTAATGTCATTCCACCAAGATGATGTGGTAAAAAAATTGGCCTGTTTGACGAAAGTTTGGACACACACCCCTCACAAACCGGAGCAACTCACTAGAAGGCTCGTGGTTCCGAGAGGGAACAATGCATGTTTGATGACGAACGGGAGATAGCTTCCTCTTACGGCCTTCAAATTTTTTCTACATTTAACATGCACTAATACAACTGTCATGTGAAAAATTGGAAAATTCTAGGGGTCATTTGACCTTTTAAAGACATTTAAGTGATTTTCTAGCCATTTAATGACCGTAATTCAAATTTGAACTACATCTACATGCAACAGCTAACCATAACAGTTTGAAAAATCATATTTGTGTACTAGTGTGCGAGTTAATTCCATGTGCAGTAAATTAGAAGGAATTTTCAAACATATTGGTGTCATGACATGGACACATGCATGGAGTGCCATGGCATTTTAATTCCAAAAAATTAAAAAATGATTAGAAAAACATGAAACCTTGCTTGATGTAATGTCATGCCACCAAGATGATGTGGTAAAAAAAATTGGCTTGTTTGACGAAAGTTTGGACACACACCCCTCACAAACTGGAGCAACTCACTAGAAGGCTCGTGGTTCCGAGAGGGAACAATGCATGTTTGATGACGAACGGGAGATAGCTTCCTCTTATGGCCTTCAAATTTTTTCTACATTTAACATGCACTAATACAACAGTCATGTGAAAATTTGGAAAATTCTAGGCCCCATTTGACCTTTTAAAGACATTTAAGTGATTTTCTAGCCATTTAATGACCGTAATTCAAATTCAAACTACAGTACTCGTAAATTCCGGCAACCGGAGTGTGTACTGTTCCTGTCGATCTAGATTCCGGCCGCCAATAAATACTACCTTGCTCACGTCGTCCTGCCTGCATTCTCATCTACATCCTCTCCTCACTCGCTCTCTCTCTCTTTCAAATATCAGCCATGGCACCGCCGATTTGCCCACGCGCCGATGTGGAGTCGCCGCCCCCCGAGGATGCTCAGTCGAAGAGCAGTGACGAGGAGGAACCCTACGCGCCGCCGGACGAGGTTGCTCCGGACCCCCCCAACTTTGGATTGGTTTTGGGGCTAGTACAATCTTTGTCTGTGGAAGTTGCTGCCACCGGCTGAGAAAGCCAGGCAAGTGGCATTCAAGAAGGAGATGACAGAGGAGGAAGCCAGGTACCAGGCGGCCTGTGAAGCCCGTGATGCCGCCTTGAAAAAGGAGGCGGTGGAGCTTTGGGGGCGGGCGCGTCATCGTGCGGAGGAGGTGTACAAAGACGGGTACTTCGCGAGGAAGGTCAAAGGCGCTAGGCGCCTCATCACTGCGTGGAGGTGGGCCGATAAGCTCCAGCGTGCCACCGACGAGGAGCTCCGGTGGGCGCCCAACAAAATGGCAAGATCGTTCGCGCTCGTCTGCAAGCAAGAGGCAGATCGGTACGTCAAGCGCTGCGAGGCGGAGGAGGCAGAGTACTGCCCCCGCACTGGGAAGACGCCGCGCACCAGGGAGCTGCTGGCGAGGGGCTGCCGGAATACTGCCCCCAGGAGGGATTATTAGTTTTAGTATTGTTCGTTTTCAATTTTATGCATTGTACCTAGTAGTTAAGTATCATCACATATATGTGATGATATTATATATATTCTGTGATGAACTAATGAACAATTAATATATATATATATATATATATATATATATAAATATATATTATGAATTCCATTTTCTATCTATTTTTGTATACTAATTTGTATCTAGTTGTTATCATCCACATATACAGAATGGAAAGCATATACACACACATTGAAATAGAACATATAAGAACGGAAAACAGAGTACACACATTGAAACAGAGCAATAAACAGAGCAATATTATGATTGCTGTGACTACATAGCTATCCACGTCAAAATGACTCAACAAAATAAAACGCGTCCATGAGACCATGACCAGCAGCCCTTGCCTACGGTAGCTCTTGGCTTTGCCTGAACTCGTGCAGATGTTCGTCCAAGCGGTTGACACGCTCGCGGTACATCTGGAGCGTGATCTTGAGCTCAAAGTTGGCTATTTCATCGAAGATCACCAGCTCGAGGATGCGACGCCCATGTTCCTCTACTTCGCCCAGGTGGACACCTGGGCCAAGGAGGCGGTCGAGCCTAGCGACCAGCGTGTTGGCATCGAGCGGGCCATGGACAAAGCGAACGGCGTGACCCACGCGAACAGCGCGGCGGGCGTCCGGTCAAGTACGGCATTGCCGGCCTCTGGTGCAAGTACGGCGCAAAGGGCCTCTGCCCACACCTAGTAAGGAATGGGGGTACTGACGAGATGTGTACCCAGCTACGATGCCCTATCGACAGCAGGCAAGCGCCGATGGATCCGCTCTTACTATGCGGCGCACCGTACCTCTCGCTCTGCGGCACTCCAACGGTCTCGTCGTGCGGTGAGCCACAGCCTATCGGCACGGACGCGCCTAGCTTGCTCTGCGGCGCGCCATCGATCATGTTGTGCGGCAAGCTGCATCCTCTTGGCGCTGACATGCCTATCTTGATCCGCGACACTGAAGCGCCATGCCCTAAGGGTCTGCTCAACCCTGGCGATGACGCGCATCACGGCGTCGTCCATCGCGTTGCCGGGGAGCGCCTCGGCCTCGACGGGCCGTGGCGCCTTTTTGTTTTCCTCATCGACGAGGTTGATGGTAGAGGCGGCGCTTTGGTGGGTTGGCATGCTTGGAAAAGGTGGATGTGCTACAGGCTGCACTTGTTGCCTCCGTGCGTCACGCGCCGCCTAGGTTTATGTGCAATATCACTGGGTGGCGGGAAAACGGTGAGGAAATGGCAGGAAACGGTGGCGTGTTCATAAAACACCATCAATTAATGGAAACTTAGCATAGAAGGAACATCGAGCTAGCACAAGAAGTAGATGATGATGAGATGATCGTTTATCCTAGTTAATTATGCATGTAATAGTTTACTTTGGTGTGTGGAAATGTCATGTGTGTACTAGCCACCTATGTAATTGGATGTTTGCCACGTATTACACACATCTTGTTTATGTGAAACGTTTCTGTTCTCTTGGCTCAACACAAACAGTTTATCGCAATGAACCGTATTTCGTATATCGCAAACACGTTGATCTGGCTGACCGTTTCTTTTGTGTTGCCTAATCACAACCAGTTCATCCGAGTGAACTGTATGCCGTATATGACACACACCTTCATCTGGCTGCCCGTTTCTATTGTTTCGCCTCATCACAAATAGTTCATCTGAGTGAACTGTATGCCGTATATCGCACATGCCTTCATCTGGCTGCCCGTTTCTTTTGTTCTGCCTCATCGCAAATAGTTAATTGAACTGAACCGTATGCCCCACATCGCACATGCAACTAAAATCGGAACCATGTTTGATGGCTCCGCCATCGCAACCGTTTTGCATCTTTTTTGATGGTTTTTTTACATCACCTTTTGCGATTAATGCATCGCACATAGTTTCGTCAAAGGGTCTCTGATCATAGTGTCGCGTTAGCAGCATCCTGCAGTAGTGCACCCACATCTTAAGGGGTGGCTTAGAAGCAATAAGTCTAAGTGCAGCATCTGAGAACTTTGGCTTTGGAGCCCTAGCAAATAGTTTTGCAGGAGGTGAAAAGTACTCAAAAGAATATGCAGAAAAGTTCTTTGATCTGTGAACATAGCGGTTAGATGAAACACGCTCATATTCATGAGTCTGATGATAATTTCCCTGCAAAACATTGGCGTTAGGGTGACCTTGTGAGGTCCTCTGTCTGTATGAAGCCTTTGGGCCATATGAAGCCTTTGGTCTGGGGTTTGTCTTCTTCTCTGGTGGTGTCATGATGACAATCACAGGAAGCTTCTCAAGACAACTTTTAGGTACCCAGAGCTTCTTCAAAGGTGGCCCATTCCTGCAGTTAGTACCAATAAACCTGGCAAACACTTCACCATTCTGATTCTTAAACAACTTATAATTGGAGTCAAAGGACTCACCAATGATAATGGGGTTAGCACAAGTGAAGCCAGATAAGGTGGATGGTTCCACTAAAGGGCCCTTTGCAGCAACCCATGTGGTTTTGGGGTACTGCTTTGGCTTCCAATAAGAACCATCAACATTCATTTTCCTCTCAAAACCAACACCCTTTTTCCTAGGGTTTCGGTTCAGAATCTGTTTCTTGAGGACATCACATAGTGTCTGATGCCCTTTGAGGCTTTTGTACATGCCTGATTCAAGCAATGTCTTCAACCTGGCATTCTCATCAGCAATAGTAGTGGTATCCCCAGACGAGGGGTTAGTTACCACTTCAACAGTTGAAGATATTGCAACTTCAGAAGCAGTAGAACATTCAGCAATAGAGACAACGTCATCACGCTCAAGACATTTTAAACAAGGTGGTACAAAATCTTCCTGAGCGGAACTAATCTGTTGAGTGAGTAGTGAATCGTTCTCTTTTTGAAGATCTTCATGAGACGCTCTCAGTTTCTCTAGATCTTGCTTCCTTTGAAGATAATCATAGGAAAGCTTCTCATGAGTGGCTGAGAGGGTTTCATGACAACTTTCAAGTTCTTCATACTTAACACAAAGACTTTTGATTTCTTTGATTAAGGACTGAGTTCGATTCATTGCCTCGTCCAACAGGTCATCGCTTTTGTCTAACAATTTTTGAATGTGTTCCATAGCAGTTTGTTGTTTAGTTGCAATTTTAGCAAGATTTTTATAGCTGGGCTTGGATTCACATTCAGAGTCATCTTCACTGGAGGTTTTAAAGTAAGCATCGCATGAGTTTACCTTGGCACCTCGTGCCATGAAGCAGTAGGTTGGAGCAGAGTCGTCCTAATCATCGGCTTCAGCGTCGGCGGCGTGACCATTGTCTTCAGTGTTGAAGATGGACTTGGCGATGAATGCCGAAGCTAGAGCCAGGCTTGCCACGCCTGAATCAGACTCCTCCTCAGACTCCACCTCCACCTCCACCTCCTCAGAAGAAGACTCCTCCTCTGAATCCATCTCCTTGCCAATGAATGCATGTGCCTTGCCAGATGAGCTCTTCTTGTAAGAAGAATACTTTGATGAAGACTTTGAAGAAGACTTTGAGGATTTCTTCTTCTTCTTGTCGTCAGAATCATATTCCTTGCTCTTCTTCTTTTTCTTGGCTTCCTTGTCCCGTTGAGGACATTCAGATATGTAGTGACCTGGCTTCTTGCATTTGTGGCATGTTCTCTTCTTGTAGTCACGAGAGGAAGCCTCGTCATTCTTGGAGCTTGATCTTGATGACTTTCCAAAGCGATTCTTTTTGGAGAACTTTTGGAACTTTCTCACAAGCATTGCTAGCTCTTTGCCACTGTCTTCAGGATCATCAGAACTGCAGTCAGATTCTTCTTCAGATGATGAAACAACTTTTGCCTTCAAAGCACGGGATCGACCATAGTTGGGGCCATAGATATCTCTCTTCTCAGATAGCTGGAACTCATGTGTGTTGAGCCTCTCAAGTATGTCAGATGGATCGAGATCTCTGAAGTCAGGGCTTTCTTGAATCATCAGGGACAAAGTGTCAAATGAGCTGTCAAGTGATCTCAGTAGCTTCTTCACAATTTCGTGCTTCGTGATCTCAGTGGCGCCGAGTGCGTGAAGCTCATTTGTGATATCAGTGAGGTGATCGAACATGAGCTGGACATTCTCCTTGTCATTTCTCTTGAAGCAGTTGAAGAGATTGCGACGTACATCAATCCTTGAGTCTCTCTGAGTTGAGACGCCTTCGTTGACCTTGGACAGCCAGTCTCAGACTAGCTTCACAGTTTCCAGAGCACTCACACAGCCATACTGTCCTTTGGTCAGATGACCACAGATGATGTTCTTGGCGGTTGAGTCCAGTTGCGTGAACCTCTTGACATCGGTAGCGGTGACACCTTCATCGACTTTGGGAATGCCAGTCTTGATGACATACCAGAGGTCGATGTCAATGGCTTCAAGATGCATGCGCATCTTATTCTTCCAGTAGGGGTAATCAGTGCCATCAAAGATGGGGCACGCATCAGAGACCTTGATTATCCCTGCAATCGACATAGCCAAAACTCCAGGCGGTTAAACCGAATCACACAGAACAAGGGAGCACCTTGCTCTGATACCAATTGAAAGTGCTAGTTATCGACTAGAGGGGGTGAATAGGCAAATTTTATGAAAGTCTTCAAAACATGAGGTCTTTGAAGACAATCAATCAAGATGAACCTATATGATATGCAGCGGAAGATAAACTACTCTAGACAGACCATAGTCAAGTAATCATAGTAATGAAAGCACGAGGACTAATAGCAGCTAGGTAGAACAGATCGGAATGGAAGACAGAATGAAGCCAAACAGGGAATTGTCTTCACACAGTGAAGTCAAATAGATCAGGCAAACAAGCATTGACTTCACGAAGAAAAACTGAAATGTAAAGAAGGTGGGGGATAGAACCATTAGCTTGGTGAAGATAGGGATTTGGTAGACCAGTTCCAGTTGCTATGATAACTGTACGTCTGGTTAGGGAGGCTGAGATTGAACTCAGAAGACCACGTCTTCACCTTATTCCCCTTGAGCTAAGGACACCCAGTCCTCGCCCAATCACTCTGGTAAGTCTTTAAGGTAGACTTCCAAACCTTCACAGACTCCGTTCACCGGCGATCCACAATGACTCTTGGATCCTCAGAATGTGACGCCTAACTAGCTGGAGGATACACAGTCCTCAAGTGTAACAAGTCTTCAGGTCACGTAGACAGAAAGACTTCAGTGATGCCTAACACTCTTTGGCTTTGGGTGTTTTGGGCTTTGTCCTCGCAAGGATCTCTCTCTCTTAAAGGCTTCGGAGGTGGGTTGCTCTCAAACGACAAAAGCCATGCACTAACTCTGAGCAGCCACCAATTTATGGTGTAGGGGGTGGGCTATTTATAGCCAGGAGGCAAACCGATCTGATATGTCCGAAATGACCCTGGGTCACTAAGGAATCGACACGTGTCCAACGGTCGGATTTCAAACACACGTAGCAGCTAAGCTTGGGCTACAAGCAAAGCTGACTCATCGAACTCTGGATAAGATTTGCTCTCATTGTCTTTGCACGAAGACATAGGATTTGGGTTGAGCATCACGTCAGTCTTCTGACATTGTTCACTTGGACCCCACTTAATAGTTCGGTGGTTCCTATGACTCAATAAAGAAGAAAAGGAAACTACGAAAGAAACTATGTCTTCGCACTCCATAGTCTTCAAGTGAATGTCTTCTCACGTCATTATCTTCAACGTGAATGTCTTCATGAACCACCATTGTATTCATACATTTTTAGGGGTCATCTCTGGTAGGAAAACCGAATCACTGAGGGACTACTACCTGTGTTATCCTGCAATTCTCACAAACACATTAGTCCCTCAACCACGTTTGTCGTCAATACTCCAAAACCAACTAGGGGTGGCACTAGATGCACTTACAAAGCCCTTTGGATACCATAATCCTAGCATTGGGGTGTGAGCCAAATATCGAAGTATTCGCTTCACCGCGAGGTGATGCGACTCCTTTGGTGCCACTTGGAATCGGGCACACATGCAAACACTAAGTATTATATCTGGCCTAGATCCACATAAGTACAATAAAGAACCAATCACGGAGCATTATAGCTTTTGATCGAACTCTTTACCATTGTCGTCGGAGCCCAATTGACCTTCGGTTGGCATTTGCGTCATGTAGCCTTTGAAGTCTTGCATTCCAAACTTCTTCAGGCAATCTTTGTGATATAAATATGCCATTGCTCTGTTGACAGATTTGAAGACCAAGAAAGAATTTCAGCTCCCCCATCATGGACATCTGATATTGCTCTTGCATCATATGACCGAATTCATCACTGTATCTTTGGTCAGTGCAGCCGAAGATAATGTCATCCACATAGATTTGGCATATAAACAGTTCTCCATCATATGTCTTCGTGAAGAGAGTTAGATCTAGAGAACCAGGTTTGAAGCCTTTGCTCTTCAGGAATTCTTTGAATGTGTCATACCAAGCTCGAGGTGCTTGTTTGAGTCCATATAATGCCTTGTTGAGCTTGTAGACCATATCAGGATGCTTTAGATCTTCAAAACCAGGTGGTTGAGCAACGTGGACTTCTTCTTCATGTGAGTGTGCAAGTTCCTCATGCCAGCATGCCCTAGTCTTTGTTGCTAAAGCCAGCATTCTGAAGCTTTTGCAAGAAGACATACGGTAAGCTATGGTCCCGCGGAGAAATCTACCATATACAGATCGCCTCTTCGATAACCTTCGAAGACTAGAGATTTGTCAGAAGCCATTAGCACAAGACATCGATATTTTCCAAATATCACTATCAGGTCAATATCACATAGCATTTAGACGGACATTAAGTTGTATCCCAGGGATTCAACAAGCATCACTTTATCCATGTGTTGATCCTTTGATATACCAACTCTACCTAGACCGACTACCTTGCTTTTCCCAGTGTCAGCAAATGTGATTTGGCTTTTTGAAGATGGTCGAAGGGTAGCGTCCATGAGAAGACTTCGATGACCAGTCATGTGGTTAGTGCAGCCACTGTCCATGATCCATTCAGTGGCTTTCAGAGTTGTACCCTACAGAGCAGTTAGTAGGATAGGCTTCACAAAGAGTATTGTGAAGGAGAAACATTTGACAGCATAAGCTATTATGAAAATTAAGATTCTTTGATGGTAAGATAGGATGTTCATCAAGAAATCCATGGATGAAGTAAATGGTAAGACCATTTGGACATTTTTTCTTGCGCCCAACAAGGCTTTTCTGGTCCCCAACATTGTCTTCAGAAGTCGATGATTTCCGGCTAGAGACCCATCCCTGCAAGAGAAGTTAATTCTTCTTAACCACCCACATCTGAAGGGGTGGCTTAGAAGCAATGAGTCTAAGTGTAGCATCTGAGAATTTTGGCTTTGAAGCCCTAGCAAATAGTTTTGCAGGATGTGAATAGTACTCAGAATAATATGCTGAAAAGTTCTTTGATTTGTGAACATAGCGGTTGAAAGAAACATGCTCATATTCATGAGTCTGATGATAGTTTCCCTGCAAAACATTGATGTTAGGGTGACCTTGGTAGGTCATTTGTCTATATGAAGCCTTTGGGCCATATGAAGTCTTTGGTCTGGGGTTAGTCTTCTTCCCTGGTGGTGTCATGATGACATTCACGGGAAGATTCTCAAGACAACTTCTAGGAACCCAGATCTTCTTCATAGGTGGCTCATTCCTGCAGTTTGTTCCAATAAACCTCGCAAACATTTCACCATTCTGATTCTTGAACAATTTATAGTTTGTGTCGAATGACTCATCAATGATAACATGGTTAGTGCAAGTGAAACCAGATAATGTGGATGGATCCACTGAAGGGCCTTTTGCAGCAACCCATGTGGTTTTGGGGTACTGCTCAGGCTTCCAGTAAGATCCATCAACATTCATTTTTCTCTCGAAACCAACACCCTCTTTCCTAGGGTTTCGGTTCAGGATCTGTTTCTTGAGGACATCACATAGAGTCTGATGGCCTTTGAGGCTTTTGTACATGCCTGTTTCAAGCAAGGTCTTCAACCTGGCATTCTCATCAGCAATAGTAGTGGCATCCTCAGAAGAGGGGTTAGTTACCACATCAATAGTTGAAGATATTGCAACTTCAGAAGCAGTAGACAGTTCAACAATAGCGATAACATTGTCACGCTCAAGGCATTTTAAGCAAGGTGGCACAAAATCTTCCTAAGCGGAACTGATCTATTGAGCAAGTAGTGAATCGTTTTCTTTTTGAAGATCTTCATGAGACGCTCTCAGTTCTCAAGATCTTGCTTCCTTTGAAGATAATCATAGGAAGGCTTCTCATGAGTAGCTGTGAGTGTTTCATGATGATTTTCAAGTCTTCGTACTTAACTCAAAGACTTTTGATATCTTTGATGAAGGGCTGAGTTCGATTCATCTCCTCGTCCAACAGGTCATCGCTTTTGTCTAGTGAATTTCGAATCTTTTCCATGGTTGTTTGTTGTTCAGTTGTAATTTTAGGAAGAGTTTTATAGCTGGGTTTGGATTCACATTTAGATTCATCTTCACTGGAGGTCTGAAAGTAAGCATCGTGTGAGTTTACCTTAGCACCTCTTGCCATGAAGCAGTAGGTGGGAGCAGAGTCATCATCATCATTGGCTTCAGTGTTGGTGTCATGACCATTGTCTTTAGTGTTGAAGATGGACTTGGCGACGAATGCCAAAGCTAGAGCCAGGCATGCCACACCTGAATCAGACTCGTCCTCAGACTCCACCTTCACCTCCTCAGAAGCAGACTCCTCCTCTGACTCCATTTCCTTGCCAATGAACGCACGAGCCTTCCCAGATGAGCTCTTCTTTTAAGATGAAGACTTAGAAGAAGACTTTGAGGAAGACTTTGAGGATTTCTTCTTCTTCTTATCGTCAGAGTCATATTCCTTCTTCTTCTTCTTTTTCTTTGCTTCCTTTTCCCATTGAGGACATTCAGATATGTAGTGGCCTGGCTTCTTGCATTTGTGGCATGTTCTCTTCTTGTAGTCACGAGTGGAAGCCTCATCATTTTTGGAGCTGGATCTTGAAGATTTTCCGAATCGATCCTTCTTGGAGAACTTTTGAAACTTTCTCACAAGCATTGCTAGCTCTTTGCCTATGTCTTCGGGATCATCAGAACTACAGTCAGATTCTTCAGATGAGGATTCAGCCTTTGCCTTCAAAGCACGAGATCGACCATAGTTGGGACCATAGATATCTCTCTTTTTAGATAGCTGGAATTCATGTGTGTTGAGCCTCTCAAGTATGTCAGACAGATCAAGATCTTTGAAGTCAGGGCGTTCTTGGATCATCAAGGCTAGAGTGTCAAATGAGTTGTCAAGTGATCTCAGTAGCTTCTTCACGACTTCATGCTTGGTGATTTCAGTGGCGCCAAGAGCACGAAGCTCATTTATGATATCAGTGAGGCGGTCGAAAGTGAGCTGGACATTCTCATTATCATTCCTCTTGAATCAGTTGAAGAGATTGTGAAGCACATCCATTCTTGAGTCTCTTTTAGTTGAGACGCCTTCGTTGACCTTAGACAGCTAGTCCTAGACTAGCTTCACAGATTCGAGAGCACTCACACGGTCTTACTGCCCTTTGGTTAGATGACCACAGATGATGTTCTTGGCAGTTGAGTCCAATTGTGCGAACCTCTTGACATCAGCAGCGATGACGCCTTCACCGACTTTGCGAATGCCAGTCATGACGACATACCAAAGGTCGTTGTCAACGGCTTCAAGATGCATGTGCATCTTATTCTTCCAGTAGGGGTAATCAGTGCCATCGAAGATGGGGCACGCAGTGGAGACTTTGATTATCCCTGCAGTCGACATAGCTAAAACTCCAGGTGGTTAAACCGAATCACACAGAACAAGGGAGCACCTTGCTCTGATACAATTTAAAAGTGCTAGTTATCGACTAGAGGGGGGTGAATAGGCGATTTTTATGACAGTCTTCAAGACATGAAATGTCTTCAAACACAAGCAAGCAAACAAACACCTACACAGTATGAAGCGGAAGATAAACTACTCTAGACATGCCATATTCAAGGAAATAGTACAAGGACAGCACGAAGACAAATAGCAGCTAGGTAAAATGGATCGAAATAGGAAGACAGTATGAAGCCAAATATGCAATCAGAGAGAATGGCTTCACACAGTGAAGTCAAACAGGGCAAACAAGCAATGACTTCATGCAGCTAAATAGTAAGTAAAGGGTGAAGTGATAGAACCAATTGCTTGACGAAGACAAGGATTTGGTAGACCAGTTCCAGTTGTTGTGACAACTGTACGTCTGATTAGGGAGGCTGAGATTGAACTCAGAAGACCACAGCTTCACCTTATTCCCCTTGAGCTAAAGACACTTAGTCCTCACCCAATCACTCTGGTAAGTCTTCAAGGTAGACTTCCAAACCTTCATAGACTTCGTTCACCGGCGATCAACAATGACTCTTGGATCCTCAGAACGTGACGCCTAACCGACTGGAAGATACATAGTCTTCAAGTGTAATAAGTCTTCAGATCACGCGGACAGAAAGACTTAAGTGATGCCAACACTCTTTGGGATTTGGATGTTTTGGGTTTTGTCCTTGCAAGGATTGTCTCTCAAAGGCTTCGGAGGTGGGTTGCTCTCAAACGACAAAAGAAGTGCACTAACTCTAAGCGGCCACCAATTTATGGTGTAGGGGGTGGGCTATTTGTAGCCAGGAGGCAACCCGACATGATATGTCCGAAATGACCCTGGGTCACTAAGGAACCGACACGTGTCCATCGGTCGGATTTCAAACACATGCGGCAGCTAGACTTGGGCTACAAGTAAAGCTGACTCATCCCACTCTGGATAAGATTTTCTCTCATTGTCTTCACTCGAAGACACAGGATTTGGGTTGAGCATCATGTCAGTTTTCTGACTTTGTTCACTTGGACCCCACTTGACAGTTCGGTGGTTCCTATGACTCCAGAAAGAACTAAATGAAACTACGAAACAAACTTTTTCTTTGCACTCCATTGTCTTCAAGTGAATGTCTTCACTCATCATTATCTTCGACGTGAATGTCTTCACGAACCACCATTGTCTTCAATGTCTTCATACATTTTTAGGGGTCATCTCTGATTGGTAAGCCAAATCAATGAGGGACTTCTACCTGTGTTCTCCTACAATTCTCAGAAACACATTAGTCCCTCAACCACGTTTGTCATCAATACTCCAAAACGAACTAGGGGTGGCTCTAGATGCACTTACGGAAGGGCCCTTCGCAGCAACACATGTGGTTTTGGAGTACTGCTCAAGCTTCTAGTAGGACCCATCAACATTCATTTTCCTCTCGAAACTAACACCTTCTTTCCTAGGGTTTCGGTTCAGTATCTGCTTCTTGAGGACATCACATAGAGTGTGATGCCCTTTGAGGCTTTTGTACATGGTTGTATCAAGCAATGTCTTGAACCTAGAATTCCCATCAGCAATAATAGTGGCATTCTCCGAATGGGGGTTAGCTACCACATCAACAGTTGAAGATATAGCTAACTCAGAAGCATTTGAACATACAGCAGACGAAGTAGCATTATCATGCTCAAGGCAATTTAAGCAAGGTGGCACAAACTCTTTCTGAGCGGTACTGATCTGTTGAGCGGGTAGTGAATCGTTTTCTGTTCAAAGATCATCATGAGACGCTCTTAGTTTTTCTAGATCTTGCTTCCTTTGAAGATAATCATAGGAAAGCTTCTCATGATCAACTGAGAGGGTTTCATGACGACTTTGAAGTTCCTCATACTTAACTCGAAGATTTTTTATGTCTTGGATTAAGGATCGAGTCCGATTCATTTCCTCGTCCAACAGGTCATCGCTTTTGCCTAACAATTTTTGAATCTTTTCCATAGTAGTTTTTTGCTCAGTTGCAATTTTAGCAAGTGTCTTATAGCTGGGTATGGATTCACATTCAGAGTCATCTTCACTAGAGGTCTAAAAGTAGGCATTGCGCGAGTTTACCTTTGTGCCTCTTGCCATCAAGCAGTAGGTAGGAGAAGACTCATCGCCATCATTGGCTTCAGCATCAGCGATGTGACCATTGTCTTCAGTGCTGAAGATGGACTTGGCGACGAATGCCAAGCTAGAGCCAGGCTTGCAATGGCTGAATCAGACTCCTCCTCCGACTCCACTTTCACCTCCTCAGAAGCAGACTCCTCCTCTGAATCCATTTCCTTGCCAATGAATGCATGAGCTTTGCCAGATGAGCTCTTTTTGTGAGATGAAGACTTTGAAGAAGACTTTGAAGATTTCTTCCTCTTCTTTTCGCCAGAGTCATATTCCTTGCTCTTCTTCTTTTTCTTGGCTTCCTTTTTCCACTTAGGACATTCAGATATGTAATGGCCTAGCTTCTTGCATTTGTGGCAGGTTCTCTTCTTGTAGTCACGAGTGGAAGCCTCAACATTCTTCGAGCTGAATTTCAAAGACTTTCCAAAGCTGTTTTTCTTGGAGAACTTTTGGAATTTTCTCACAAGCATTGCAAGCTCTTTGCCAAAGTCTTCAGGGCCACTTGAACTGCAGTCAGAGTCTTCCGATGAAGATACATCCTTTGCCTTCAAAGCACGTGATCACCCATAGTTAGGGCCATAGATATCTCTCTTCTCAGATAGCTGGAATTCATGTGTATTGAGCCTCTCAAGTATATCAGACGGGTCTAGTTGCTTGAAATCTGGACGTTCTTGGATCATCAGTGATAGGGTGTCAGATGAGTTGCAAAGTGATCTCCATAGCTTCTTCACAACTTCATGCTTGGTGATTTTAGTGTCGCCAAGTGCACGAAGCTCATTGATGATATCAGTAAGATGGTCAAAGGTGAGCTAGACATTCTCATTGTCAAGCCTCTTGAAGCGGTTGAAGAGATTGCGAAGAACATTGATTCTTTAGTCTCTTTGAGTTGAGATGCCTTCATTGACCTTGGATAGCCAGTCCCAGACTAGCTTCGCAGACTCCAGAGTACTCACACGGCCATACTGCTCTTTAGTCAGATGACCACAGATAAGGGGAGACAAGATCCTAAGCTTGGGGATGACCAAGGCACCCCAAGGTAATATTCAAGGAGACCCAAGCATCTAAGCTTGGGGATGCCCCAGATGGCACCCCTTCTTTCGTATACAATCCATCGGTATACTACTTGGAGCTATATTTTTATTCAGCACATGATATGAGTTTTGCTTCGAGCGTCTTGTATTATAGTAGTCTTTGCTTTGTTTGCTTTTTAGTTTGCCACAATCATTGTTTGTTTCACACACCTTTTGAGAGGGACACACATTTATTCACGATTTGTTAGAACACTCTATGTGCTGCACTTATATCTTTTGAGCTTGGCAGATGCTCTAGTGCTTCACTTATATCTTTTAGAGCACATCGATGGTTATATTTTAAAGAAATAGTTGCACTCTCATGCTTCACTTATATCTTTTTTAGAGTATAATAAATAGTTTGGCAATATGCACATGTTATGAAATTGGTCCATATATGATAGGTATTCAAGGGGGATATAATAAAAACTTTCATGTAGATCATTGAATATGATAAGTTTGATTCCTTGCAATAGTTTTGCGGTATTGAGATGGTAATATGTGGGGGTACTAGTGAATGATTGTGGTTTAGTAAGAATATTGGTGTATGGTTTGTGATTCCTGAAGCATGCGCGTATAGTCTCCCGTTATGCGATGAAGTTGGAGCATGATTTATTATTGAGTTTCTACCTTATGAGTGGCGGTCGGGGATGAGCGATGGTATTTTCCTACCAATCTATCCCCCTAGGGGCATGCGTAGTAGTACTTTGCTTCGAGGGATAATAAACTTTCATAATAAGTATGTGAGTTCTTTATGACTAATGTGAGTCCATGGATTATACGCACTCTCACCTTTCCGCCATTTGCTAGCCTCTTCAGTACCGTGCATTGCCCTTTCTCACCTCGAGAGTCTGCGCAAACTTCGCCGGTGCATCCAAACCCCGTGATATGATACACTCTATCACACATAAGCATCCTTATATCTTCCTCAAAACAACCACCATACCTGCCCATCATGGCATTTCCATAGCCATTCCGAGATATATTTCCATGCAACTTCCACCATTTCGTTATTATGACATACACCTTCATTATTATATTGCTTCACATGATCATATAGCGGACATAATATTTCTGGCTCAGCCACCATTCATCATTATCATACATGTCACGCTAGCATCATTGCACTTCCTGGTACACTGCCAGAGGCATTCATATAGAGTCATATTGTTCTATTATCGAATTGTAAGTAAATAAAGTGTGATGATCATCATTATTAGAGCATTGTCCTAGTGAGGAAAGTATGATGGAGACTATGATTCCCCCACAAGTCGGGATGAAGAACCAGACGAAAAATTAAAAAAAGAGAAAAAAGAGGCCAAAAGAGCCCAACAAAAAAATGAGAGAAAAAGAGAGAAGGGGCAATCTTACTATCCTTTTCCACACTTGTGCTTCAGAGTAGCACCATGTTTTTATATAGAGAGTCTCCTATGTTGTCACTTTCATATACTAGTGGGATTTTTTCATTATAGAACTTGGCTTGTATATTCCAATGATGGGCTTCCTCAAATGCTCGAGGTCTTCATGAGCAAGCAAGTTGGATGCACACCCACTTAGTTTTCGGTTGTGCTTTCATACACTTATAGCTCTTAGTGCATCCGTTGCATGGCAATCCCTACTCCTCGCATTAACATCAATTGATGGGCATCTCCATAGCCCGTTGATTAGCCGCGTTGATGTGAGACTATCTTCCTTTTTTTGTCTTCCCCTTATTGATCTCTATCACTGCATTCTATTCGACCCATAGTGCTATATCCATGGCTCACGCTCATGTATTGCGTGAGGTTGAAAAAACCGAAGCGTGTTAAAAAGTATGAACGAATTGCTTGGCTTGTCATCGGGGTAGTTCATGATTAATACTTTGTGTTAGGAAGACCAAGCATGACAAGGCTATATGATTTTGTAGGGGTAGCGTTTTTTAGCATTTTTATTTTGAAAGGCATGATTGTTTGTTGGTATGCCTGAGTATTGATGTCTTTATAACAAATTATAGACTATTGCTTTGAATCATTCGGGTCTTAATGTTCATATTGTAAAAAGAGATTACATGATAAACATGTTAGGTAGCATTCCACATAAAAAATTCTGTTTTTATCATTTACCTACTCAAGGACGAGTAGGAATTAAGCTTGGAGATGTTGATACATCTCCAACGTATCCATAATTTTTGATTGTTCCATGCTATTATAGTATAATTCTTGGATGTTCTATATGCATTTATATGCTATTTTATATCATTTTTTGGGACTAACTTATTAACCTAGTGCCCTGTGCCAGTTGCTATTTTTTTTGCATGTTTTTGGCTTTTCAGAAAATCAATATCAAATGAAGTCCAAATGGAGAAAAACCTTTGGATTAATTTTTTTTTGACCAGAAGGGACCCTCGAAGGTTCGGGAGAAGACCAGAAGAGCCACGGGTGAGTGACAAGCTCATAGGGTGCGCCCCGAGGGGGGCTGAGCTTGTGGGCCCCCCATGGCACCTCTTGACCTAATTCCTCCTCTATAAATTCCCAAATATTCCCAACATATGAGAGAGCAACCCAGAATAGTTTTTCTGCCATCGCAAGCTTCTGTTCTTCCATGATCCCATCTGGATGCCTTTTTCGGTACGGTCGGAAGGGCAATCGATCATGGAGGTCTTCTACATCATCCTTGCTGCCTTCCGATGATGCGTGAGTAGTTCACCATAGACCTACGGGTTCATAGCTAGTAGCTAGATGGCTTCTTATCACTCTTTGATCTTCAATAAAATGTTCTCCTTGCTGTTCTTCGAGTTCCATCCGATGTAATCTTCTTTTGCAGTGTGTCAGTTGGGATCCGATGAATTATGGGTTTATGATCTGAATATTCATGAGAAGTAATTGAGTCTTTTCTGAACTTTATTACGCACGATTGTTATAGCTTTGTATTTCTCTCCGATCTATCCGCTTGGTTTGGCCAACTAGATTGATTTATCTTCAGTGGGAGAGGTGCTTTGTAATGGGTTCAATCTTGCGGTGCTCTATATCCCAGTGAAAGAAGGGGACAAGACATGTATTTGTATTGTTGCCATTAAGGGTAAAACGACGTGGTTTATTCATATTGATTGGGTTTACTTTGTCTACATCATGTCATCTTGCTTAAGGCGTTACTCCATTTTTATGAACTTAATACCATAGATGCATGCTGGATAGTGGTTGATACGTCTCCAACGTATCTATAATTTTTGATTGTTCCATGCTATTATATTATCTATTTTGGATGTTTTATATGCATTAATATTCTATTTTATATTATTTTTGGGACTAACCTATTAACCTAGAGCCCAGTGCCAGTTTCTGTTTTTTCCTTGTTTTTGAGCCTCGCAGAAAAGGAATACCAAATGGAGTCCAAACGGAATAAAACACAATGATTTTTCTTGGACCAGAAGACACCCAGGGGACTTGGAGTCCAAGTCAGAAGAGCCACGAGGCGGTGACAAGGGTGGAGGGCGCGCCCTAGGGGGGGCGCCCCCTACCTTGTGGGCCTCTCGGTGACCTCTTGACCTAGGTCTTCCTCCTATATATTCACATATATTCCAGAACCATCAGAGGCATCCACGAAAACACTTTTCCACCGCCGCAACCTTCTGTTCCCGTGAGATCCCATCTTGGGGCCTTTTTCGGCATCCTGCCGGAGGGGGAATCGATCATGGAGGGCTTCTACATCAACTCCATTGCCCTTCCGATGATGCGTGAGTAGTTTACCTCAGACCTACGGGTCCATAGCTAGTAGCTAGATGGCTTCTTCTCTCTCTTTGATTCTCAATACAACGTTCTCCTTGATGTTCTTGGAGATCTATCCGATGTAATCTTCTTTTGCGGTGTGTTTGTCGAGATCCGATGAATTGTGGATTTATGATCAGCTTATCTATGAATATTATTTGAATCTTCTCTGAATTCTTTTATGAATGATTTAATATCTTTGTATTTCTCTTCGAATTATCAGTTTGGTTTGGCCAACTAGATTGGTTTTTCTTGCAATGGGAGTGGTGCTTAACTTTGGGTTCAATCTTGCATGATTTCACCCAGTGACAAAGTAGGGGTAGCGAGACACGTATTGCATTGTTGCCATCGAGGATAAAAAGATGGGGTTTTCATCATATTGCTTGAGTTAATTCTTCTACATCATGTCATCTTACTTAAGGCGTTACTCTATTCTTTATGAACTTAATACTCTAGATGCATGCTGGATAGCGGTCGATGTGTGGAGTAATAGTAGTAGATGCAGGCAGGAGTCGGTCTACTTGACACGGACGTGATGCCTATATGCATAATCATTGCCTTGGAAATCGTCATAACTTTGCGCTTTTCTATCAATTGCTCGACAGTAATTTGTTCACCCACCGTATTATTTGCCTTCATGAGAGAAGCCTCTAGTGAAACCTATGGCCCCCGGGTCTATTTTCCATCATATTACTTTCCAATCTACTATTTTGCAATCTTTTATTTTCAGATCTATATACCAAAAAACCCAAAAATATTTTATCTTTTGTTTATCTATCTCTATCAGATCTCACTTTTGCAATTGACCGTGAAGGGATTGACAACCCCTTTATCGCATTGGGTGCAAGTGTTTGATTGTTTGTGAAGGTGTTGGTGATTTGTGCGTTCTTCTCCTACTGGATTGATACCTTGGTTCTTAACTGAGGGAAATACTTACCTCTACTGTGTTGCATCACCCTTTCCTCTTCAAGGGAAAAACCAACGCAAGCTCAAGAAGTAGCAGTGGTCGGTTGGTGGAGTAATATTAGTATATGCCGGCAGGAGTCGGTCTACTTGTCTCGGACGTGATGCCTATATACATGATAATTGCCTTGGATATCATCATAACTATACGCTTTTTTATCAATTGCCCAATAGTAAGTCGTTCACCCACCGTATACTATGTGTTCGAGAGAGAAGCCTCTAGTGAAAAATATGGCCCCCGGGTCTACCTTAATCATATTATAAAATCCAAAAATACCTTACTGCAATTTTATCTCTTTTATTTTGTTTTGTAATTTATCCATCTACCTATACAAGATTTGATCCTTGCAAAGTAATGAGTTTAAGGGGATTGACAACTCTCTTGCTCGCGTTGGGTGCAAGTATTTGCTTTTGTGTGTGTGCAGGTGCTATTCACGAGGCTTTGTGTGATTCTCCCATTGGTTCGATAAACCTTGGTTCTCACTGAGGGAAATACTTATCTGTATTGTACTGCATCTCCCCTCCTCTTCGAGGAAAATCCCAACACAACTCACAAGTAGCATTTTGTAGAGTGGTCCACCGCTGGATGTACTCTCGAAGAGTTTCATTGTTCTTCTGCACGAAGTGCTACAGTTCTGACAATCCACCCGGTCACTTGTACATGCCTTCGAAGGTCTTCATGAAGACTTGAGCCAGATCGTCCAAACAGTATATGCTGCTGGGTGGGAGCTGGTTGAACTAGGCTCTAGCTAACCCCTCAAGCATCAATGAGAGATGTTTCATGGCCACATTACCATTGCCACCACCGATCTGGACGACCACTCGGTAATTCTCTAACCATGTTTCTGGCTTCGACTCGCCAGTGAACTTGCCAATCCCCTTAGCCAACCTGAAATTGGTTGGAATATCAGCAGCACGGATATACCTACTAAAACACTCGGGCCCTAAAGGTGCGGATCCACTCGGAATGTCCCTGTCCAGGCCATCTCTCTAGGCTCAGCCCCTGTCGACCAAGCTCTGAGCGATAATAGATCTCGCATTGAACTACTAGTCCCTGAGACCCCCGGGGCGGCGTGGGGGACTTGGCCTCCGATCACCCTCGTACGGACTCCTGTCGTCATAGGGCTGGTGCCCATATGTGATGTCCCGTGGAGGGGGCGTCCGAGTATGGCAATAATCCTTGCGCTGCCGGGGCGGAGTGAGCTGGTCATGTCTCCGATCTTCATACTGATCTCTCAGAGGGGGTGACTGTCGGCGTACGACACCTATGGGACCGCGTGGATCCCATTTACGGTTCGGCAGGGGGAGAGGTATGCACAAAGAGCAGATCCAACGATCAACGCGAGGGATTTTTACCCAGGTTCGGGCCGCTGAGAAGCGTAATACCCTACTCCTACTTTGATTTATTGAGAGTGTTCAAGCCCAAGCTCCAGGAGTGCTTGTGATGAACAGTATGTTTGAGCGGCAGCTACACATGCAGAATGGGCCAAAGAGTCCTCCTTTTGTAGCTACGCCTTGGGCCTCCTTTTATATGTCCAAGGGATCACCAACAGTGGAGTACAGTACATACAAGAGGTGTAAAGTTGCTACAATGTTTACATGTTTATCACTGACGACTTAGGACAAACACATTAAATGCTCCGTTTAGGTGTCCGTTTAGGTGTCCCTTACTTTCTTGGGGACGGAAAAAGGGCTTATCCCATCAACACCGCTTAAGCCCATCCGCCACTAGTGCCATGACACACATCTAGGAGGACAAAACCCGAATGACAGGCTAGCCGCTGCGCTGGAGCAGTGGCAGGGTGGCGGAGTCTTGCCGGGTGCGAGTCTTGCTGGGTCTTCGCAAGCCATCCCGGCAAGTATCTTGCCGGGGATCCGGCCTTTGGGCTTCTGTCTTCAGGTCACTGGTTTGAATGCCTTCTTGATAGTCTTGCATTTGCCTATAGATGTCCCCCGGCAGGCCTTGCCGCTGGTATGGCTACAACTGTCTGTGCACAAGTATGGGGTACTAAACGACCCAAGCTTTAGTACACTGACAGGAGCCCCGGGCCAAGGCCATACAAGGGTGGGAGGCGTTATTGGGCTAGGCCCAAACAGTGCACGGGCACGCATGGCGGGAGTTAGCTGTTGCAATTACCTCATTTACCGTGCTTCCCCACGATGCATATTGAATGCACGACGCGGGATATGTGCGCGGTACGACCGCTGTAGCGGCGCGCTCGCGAAAGCGCATTCACATTGATTAGAAAGGAGGCAGCCCCGCGCCTTCCCCATAAAAGGGAATCCGCTGAGGCGCCGTTCGTTTACCTTTCATCCTTTCCAATCTGGAAACCGCCGTCGCCATCTTCCTCGAACTCAAAGCAGAGCCTCTCCCATCCATCCGCCACCTCCACTCTCTCATCGCCCTCGGCCCCTGCTTCAATAGTTACCATGCCGCCCAAGGCGAGCAAGGGCAAAGAGGTGAAAGCCATTGACTCGGATGCCAAGGCGGAAGAGTCTGAGCTGGTGAAGATGCGGAAGGAACACATCGTCTTCGCCCCGACGCTTGACGCGAGCGCCCTAAGGGATCGGTATTTATGCATGTGGGGGAGGGAGACGAAGGCTAACCCTGCTACTCGCGTGAATCCTGCTTCCTCCAAGGGTGGCCCAGATAAATTCCCTTTCTTTTCCGCCTACTTTTATTGCGGGCTCTGCCCTCCGTTTTCTGATTTCTTGATCGACATCATGTACACATACGGCTTCCACCTCTTGGATTTCACGCCGAATGCCGTGACATACATGTCAGTCTTCGCCCATCTCTGCGAAAATTTCGCTGGAGTAGTCCCCAGCACAGCCCTCTTTCGCCACTATTTCATTCCCCGTATCGAAAAAGGAGACGCCCTTTCCGGTTCTATCACCTGGATTCCAAGGGCATGGAATAAAGAGATATATCCAGAGGGGCTCTTCCGTAGCAAGTGGGAAGAATGGCGGGGCGAATGGTGCTGGATTAAGGAGAAGGATCCTCAGCCTTTCTGTTTGCGCCGACGAACGAAACTGGTCCGCGGCAATAACTAGAGTTCCCTCGATCCTCAAGATGAGAAGCTCACAATCGCAATTACCAGGATCCACCGTCTCAGGGCTGCAGGGCTCACAATAGAAATGGTTGGCGCTGATTTCCTTCGCCGCCGCATCGCCCCTCTGCATAACAAAGGGAGACCAGCCTGGGAGTTTTGGAATGCAGCAGATATCATGAGGCTGCGTCCTGGTCTGAATAACAACTTGACAGTCATGCAGCACACAGCTCTCTGCCACAAACTTTTCAGGCCCGACGGGAAATATAAGTTGCCGGCGAGCATAATTCCTTTGTGCAACAACTCCGCTCTGACCTCAATCATCGCCATGATGCCGGTGTGCAATGCTCATGGCCTTGACGGAACTTGGGTCGAGCCATCCGCAGAGCGCACACAGGAGTTCTTTGACAATCTGTCGGAGAGAGCCATCCGGGAAGAGATAAACCTCATCCGCCCCACTGCTGATGAAGAAGTGGCGTATATCGCCAGCAGGGTGGAAGAGGCGAATCTTGCCGCGGAGGCCGGCAGCGTTGGCTTCACGGAGGGGGAAACCTGTGAAGAAGAAGTGATGTCAGAGGAAGACCCTGCCGGGCAGGGTGAAATTGCCGGGGAGCATAGTGGCACAGTTGTCGGGGGCCCCTTCCGTCGAAGACACAGCCGAGGAGCAACCTCGCGAGGAGCCCCCAGCTCCAGAGAAGAAGAAGCGTGTTCTTCGGAAAGCCGCCTCTGGCGTCCCAGCAAATCAACCTTCCTCGAGCGGTGAGGTTTCCGACAAGGGGGCGGCCGGCAAGGCTGTGCGGCGGCAAGAAGCTCAATAGCAACCCGTGCAGCGCATGAGACGCACGACCGCGGCAACAACTGGAGCGGCGGGGGCGTCTCATACGACCGCACCAACGGCCGGAGCAGTAGGATCACATCAACCTACCACTTCTACAGCAGCCAAGCGACTCAGGACCCCTCCTCCGCCCCCTCGCATGGACACTGTAGTGGAGGTCGACTTCGACATCTCCGCTTTTAGCCCGAAAAGAGAAGAGTAAGGGTCATGCCAGATCTTTTAACTTCTGAGTTCCTGGTTTGCTTAACTCATTTGTCTTGCTTTGACCTGTCTCCACAGTGATACAGAAACATTGGGGCAAAGGATGGCGAAGAAAGCCAAGACTTCAACGGGTGATGAGCCTTCGGCAAGCACCATAGGTGCACCAGAGCTCATCGTCATCAGCCCGGAGCTCAGCCCTCAACGCTGTCCCCAACCCAGCCCCCAGCATGAGTCCACTACTCATTTTCTGCCGGCAAGCATTGAGATGTTTATCCTTGCTACTGACATCACCAGGCTTGTAGGAGAAGAACGGCAACAAAGAGAGCCACTGGAGGCCATTCCCGACATGCCGCCCCCGTCAACCGCGCCGCCCAGAGATGAATCTCCGGCAAGGGCTTCCACCAGTGAGCCTATTCGCGTTAAAGAGGAGCCAGTAAGCACAGGCACTGTCAGTCCTACATCGGTAACAAATGTTGTCGGGAAAGGAGAAACCACCTCTCAACATCTCGACACAGGTAAACCGCTTGCCTCCGAGTATTTGTCACTCTGTCTTTATTTTTGTCTTCTTGAACTTCAACCTTGGTCTCATCTTGTTTCCTTCCCCGGTCTGCAGATCTTCCTTTGCTGGAACAAATGGATGTTGATATCGTCATCGAGGAGACCGCCAAGGATGCTGCCGCCGAGGCCGACAAAGTCGCTGCTGACGAATCCGCCAAGGTCGCACAGGAAGAAACCGCCAAAGGGTCTGCTGAGAGGGCCCGCAAGGAGACCAGTGACCATACTGATGGCATTCCTGTCACAGGAGTGCCTGGCGCTGCACCGGTCATGGAGCCCCCCGTTGCCGGCGAGGCGGTTGTCAAAGATCAACCATCAACATCCGATGTCCCCCCATCAAGCAGATACCTTAAGGTTGGTGACAACCTGTTCGTCAGCATACCAGGGACGGCAAGCACTGGGGTACCAACCGAAGGGGAAAGTTTCGATGAAGACGTCATCGCCGCCACCGGACTCAAGATCGTTGACGAGCCACGCGCCAGCAGCAGCGAGTCCAAGGAAGAAGAGCTCCTCCAAACCATGAGCGACCACTTCCAAAAGCTCCAGACGCTTCACCGCACCCAAAAGGAGAAGTTGGACTCCAGGGCAGCAGTTGTTGAAGCAGCAGAGGCGGATTTTCAGAAGCGCGTCGCGGAAATGCAAGTCTGGTATGCTGAGGCTTTCCAGGAGCTAATGGCTGGCCGGGAACAGCTGAACCAAAGTTGGAGCGAATTCCTCTTAAAGCAGTCCGACGCCGAGAAGGCACAGGAAGAGGTCGCGCAGTGGGCCGCTGCAGAGGAAGCTCGCTTAATAGAACGGCGCGTCGGGCTTGATGCTCATGAAGAGGACCTTGCCGCTCACAAGGAGGCGCTTGCCGCCAAGCTCTACAGCAAGGACGAGGAGATTGAAAAGCTCGTTGTACAGTGAACCCATGAGCTGGAGCAGAAACACAAGGAGACACTAGAAGCTCTGGCCATAGATCACGCCGGCAAGTTGAAGGAGGCCATCGATGCCGCCAAAGCTGCAGAGGCCGCCAAGAACGAGCTGGGCGATAAAGTAAAGAGGCTGGAGGCGGATCTCAAGGATCATGGCGAGGAGCTCTCGACGCTCAAAGCCAATAGAGAGAAGACTCTCTACAGCTTGGCGGAGATGCAAACTACCATATCCGACAAGACCAAAAAGCTCACCTCAGCCAATGAATCCATCGCTGATCTGAATTTTAAACTGACCACGCTGGAGAAGTCCCTGGAGGACGGCAAGGCTCACGAGAAGGCTTTGATCAAAGACCTCCGAAATGAGAAGGACCTGCTCAAGAGCGCCGCCGCCACTTATAATGACTTTGAGAAGGGTGTGAAGATCTAGACCGAGCGCCTTGTTGATGTCGTGGAAAGGCTTGGAGCAGAACTGTCCACCATGGGCCTGCTGAACTTCAGCTACTCTTCTAACGACAGGGTGTCTTCGAGCTCCAGGCTGACCATGTTCTTCGAGGGCGTCATTGATGCTCTGAAGCTGCTCCATTCTGAACGAGCAACCCGTCTGGCCAACGAATCCCACAAACTCTGCCGGGCTGTTCTCCTCAAGGTGCTCGTCAAAGTGGTGCACAAGAACCCTGGCATCAACCTCACAAACGTTCTTGATAGCCTGCCGAAGAATGTAGACCTCAAGGCACTTGAAGAGCTTATCGCGCCCATCATCGACAAAGTGAGCCAAGTCAAGAGTGTCGAAGGCCAGCGCAGGGACTAGCTGCTTCGCTTCCTCTTATCGCCACCATTCCATGCAAAAGATAGTTTCATCTTATGTTAGAATTGCGGCAACTATCAATGTAATATAACTTTCTATGTTTTAGATGAATGCACGCTATTTCCCTTGTCTAATTTCTTTCTGTATGGCACATGCCCTACGCTTATTGGACACTTGCCGGTGCGCGCGCCCTTGCGGCGAGCGCTTTGAGGAACGGATCCTTAGCAGCCTGCTGGAGGTGTCGCTACCGGCAAGATACCTTGACGTTTTTAGTGCAGCCACCTAAGCTGTTGAGCGGACTCGAAACAGAGTAAGGGCGCAACCGATCACGACAAGGTTCCTTCGCGTGCATGTTTTCCATACGAAGGCCGAAATCGTTCAAGGAAAATAACCTTTAAGTAAAAAATTCAGTTAAAGTTCTGCCACTTAGCTTTTTGTTGCTGTGCTCCTTTCTGCAAGATGTCAACCTTGAATGTCGCCTATTGGTGTCCATACCATCACTCCCCCCGGCAATCGTGCATGCGAGGGGGACCTTCTATCCTTTGAAAAAAAAGAAAGAAGAGAAAATAGGGATATGGAACCTTGGAGGTTCGTCAACGCTTACCGTAAGCAAGTGTAATACAATATCTCGGATACGCATGCATATAGATTAACATGAAAATCAACAGGAATTGTAAAACACTTAAGCTTATTCAACTATGCACAGGGTCTACGCCTGGCTTTGTACAAAGGATCATATGCCTTGCCGGCAGAACTCGTACAAAAGGTGGTTGCCGGGAGACCCGGTAACCGCGCCTTATGGGTAGAACTTACGAAGATGTTCAATTTTCTAGGAATTGCTCACTGGAATGCCATCCTCGGTCTCCAGGCGAACTACGCCAGGCCTGGTGACTTGTACTACCCGATAAGGGCCTTCCCACTTTGGCGTCAACTTGTTAGAATTCTTGGCCGATTGGATGCACCGAAGAACAAGGTCGCCTTCCTCAAGACTTCGGGCATGAACCTTGCGGCTACGGTAGCGGTGCAAGGCTTGCTGGTAGCGTGCAGCTTGCACAGCAGCCTGAAGACGATCTTCCTCAAGGAGCATAGCGTCATCTTGCCGCAACTGCTCTTGCTCAAGCTGATCATAAGCGAGCACTCGAGGTGACCCGTATATGAGTTCTGTGGGGAGAACTGCTTCTGCTCCGTATACTAGGGAGAAGGGTGTCTGGTCAGTGGCTCGATTTGGTGTCGTTCTGATTGACCAAAGAACCGCCGGCAGCTCTTCAATCCAGCGCCTTCCGCACTTTTTCAGCTTGTTGAAAGTCCTTGTCTTGAGACCTCGCAACACTTCAGCATTCCCCCTTTCCGCTTGGTCGTTGCTTCTCGGATGAGCAACAGAAGCAGAACAGATTTTGCTGCCAAGGTCTTGGACGTATTCCATGAAGGTGTGGCTCATGAACTTTGTGCTGTTGTCGGTGATGATCCTGTTCGGCACACCAAAACGGCAAACTAGTCCTTTGAAGAACTTGATGGCTGATTGTGCTGTCACCTTTCTCACTGCTTCCACTTCCGGCCACTTTGTGAACTTGTCGATTGCGACGTACAAGTACTCAAAGCCCCCGGTAGCACGGGGAAAGGGGCCCAATATGTCGAGCCCCCAGACCGCAAATGGCCAGGAAAGAGGGATCGTCTGAAGAGCTTGAGCTGGCTGATGTGATTTCTTTGAATGGAACTGGCACGCTTCACACTTGGTTACTAGCGCAGTTGCATCCTGGAGAGCAGTGGGCCAAAAGAAACCTTGCTGGAATGCCTTACCGACAAGAGCCCTTGAGCCTATGTGGGAGCCACATATGCCTCCATGTATCTCTGCCAACAGCTCCAATCCATCTTCCCGAGGAATGCACTTCAATTTCATGCCGTTCGGTCTCTTTCTGTACAGGACATTGTCCACGAATTGGTACATACTGGACCGACGGGCTACTTTCTCCACTTCTTCCTGTTCTTCGGGGAGTTCCCCTGTTTGGAGGAACTGGACGATGTGCTGTGCCCATGCTGGAGCCTGAGGCTCGACAGCAAGGACTAAAGGCAAGTCTTCTGTCGAGGGAGCGTTTGTCTCTACAGCAAGGGCTCGAGGGCCTGCCGGAGCCTGTTGCTCCCCGACAAGCTTGGCGTTGTTCCCGGCAACTTCCTTACCGGTGGCTTCTGGGAGCTCTGTGGGAAAGTACTGGCTAGAATCCAACCTCCTTCATTTATCTTGCCCTGCTGATGGTGTTACGGACGGCCGAGTCAATCAGATTACAAAAGTACCTGGTTCCACAGGTAACTTGAGGGCAGCGCGCTTTGACAGGTCATCAGCAATGTTGTTCTCTGTTCGAGGAACATGGTCGGTTTGCAGACCGTCAAAGTGCTCCTCCAATTTCCTCACTTCATCTATGTATGCTTCCATCAACGGGCTCCGATAGTCTTTGTTAACTTGCTTGACAACAAGCTGCGAATCACCTCTGATGATGAGCTTCTTAATTCCAAGGTCCACCGCGATCCTGAGACCAGCAAGCAACCCTTCATATTCTGCAGTGTTGTTTGTTGATCTCTCCCGGGGAAAGTGCATCTGAATTACATATTTGAGGTGCTCTCCGGTGGGTGCGACAAGTCGCACGCCAGCACCGGCGCCTTGCAGCGAGAAAGCCCCATCAAAATACATAATCCATTCTCGATCTGTTTCCTTGCCAGGGAGAGTTGTCCCTTGACTTTCTTCATCTGGTGTTGGGGTCCAATCTACAATGAACTCTGCCAAGGCTCTGCTTTGAATTGTTGAAGTGCTTTCAAATTTGAGATCAAAGTTTGACAGTTCCAATGCCCACTCCACAATCCTGCCGGTCACATCTAGATTTCGTAAAATCCACTGCAACGGGAAGCAAGTGACGACGGTGATTTCGTGTGCTTGGAAATAATGGCGCAGCTTCCTCGAGGCCATAAGGAGGCCGAAGAGCAACTTCTGCATGCCAGAGTATCTTGACCTAGCCCCCTGCAAAAGGGAGCTGACAAAATAAACTGGGCGCTGCACCATCTTCTTCCTCTGTGTTGCTTCATTTGACTTCGCAAATCCTGCCTTGTCGGCACCAGACTCTGCCTGGGAAAATCTCAGCTCGTCGTTTGATGGTCTTGCCACTGCCGCTGTTTCTTCGTCGACTTCTCTCTGCGCTACTAACATAGCACTAACCACTTGATTTGTCGCTGCTAAATATAGCAGCAACGGCTCTTGTGGTTTTGGTGCGACTAGTGTTGGCGGAGAGGAGAGGTACCTCTTCAAATCTTGCAGCGCTGCCTCCGCTTCCGGAGTCCATTTCATTGGACCTGCCTTCTTCAAGATTTTGAAAAAAGGCAGGGCACGCTCAGCAGATTTGGAGATGAACCTGCTCAGAGCCGCGATGCAGACGGCAAGTTGATGCACATCTTTGACGCGTCTTGGTGCTTCAATCTGCTCAATTGCCTTGATCTTGTCGGGATTTGCTTCGATCCCACGCTGAGACACAAAGAACCCGAGAAGCTTGCCGGATGGAACACCAAACACACACTTCTCGGGATTGAGCTTCAGATTGATCTTGCACAGATTTACAAAAGTCTCTTCTAAATCTTGTATGAGCGTTGCTTTGCCCTTGGTTTTAACCGCTATGTCATCCATATAAGCTTCCATATTTCTATGTAGCTGAGGCTCAAAACCAATCTGGACCACTCTCACAAATGTTGAACCAGCACTTTTCAACCCGAAAGGCATACGTATGAAGCAATACGTACCACATGGGGTGATAAACGCGGTTTTCTCTTCATCTTCCTTTGCCATGAAAATTTGAAGGTACCCTGAATAGGCGTCGAGAAACGACAACAAATCGCATCCGGCAGTGGAGTCCACAATCTGGTCGATGCGCGGCAAGGGGAAAGGATCTTTTGGACAGGCTTTATTGATATCTGTATAATCAATACACAGCCTCCATTTTCCATTCGCCTTGCGCACTACAACTGGATTGGCCAACCATGTTGGATGGAGCACTCCTCTGACCAAACCTGCTGCTTCCAGCTTCCTGATTTCTTTGGCAATAAATTCTTGCCGTTCCAAAGCTTGCTTCCTAACTTTCTACTTGACGGGCCATGCATGAGGACAGACAACAAGATGGTGCTCAATTACTTCCCTGGGAACACCGGGGATATCAGATGGTTGCCATGCAAACACATCGATATTCGCCCGCAGGAAAGCAACGAGCACGCTTTCCTATTTGTCATCGAGGGTGGAACTTATGGTGAAAGTTCCTCCCGTACCATCCTCCTTGACGGTCACCTTCTTAGTTTCTCATGGAGTTGCCTTGGATTTCTTGCACTTGCCGGTGGAGCTTTCTGGCACATCCTCAACGGGAGCGCAGCACTCGGAGGAGGTGCGCTTACCGGAGTGCGTGCTAGAGGTCTTGCCGGACTTCTTCTTCCCTCTAGGAGCTTCAGCGGCAGGAGCAAGTGCCTTGGTGGCAGATGCTGCAACTGCCTCCCGGTAGAGTTGGTCAGCGCAGATAAGCACATCCTTCTTGTCGGAGTTGACAGTGATGACGCTCATCGGCCCGGGCATCTTCAATGTATTATAAGCGTAGTGCGAGGCCGCCATGAACTTGGCCAGCGCTGGATGGCCCAGAATCCCGTTATATGGTAACGGAATCTTGGCGACGTCAAAAACGATCTTTTCTGTTCTGTGGTTCAGTTCACTGCCAAATGTCACCGGTAGTGTAATCTTGCCCTTCGGCTGACTCCTTCCTGGATTGATCCCTTGAAACGTGCCCGTTTCCTCGAGATCTTCATCAGGAATTTGCAACCTCTTGATCGCACTAGGCGAGATCAAGTTCAAACCGGCCCCATCGTCAACTAACATTTTTTTCACCTTGAGGTTGCGAATCATTGGTGAAACCAACAATGGCAAACACCCGACCGCAGTTGTGCGATCAGGGTGATCCTCAGCGTAAAAAATGATAGGTGTGTTGGACCATTTCAGAGGCTTCCGGGCATCGACTGACATCTCTGTTGCATTAATCTCGCGCACCCACTGTTTAAGTTGGCGGTGAGAAGAATGCAACGAGGCGCCTCCGTCAACGCACATAGCTTCTATAGCCTTTTGGAACTCGTGCTCGCTGGACTCGTCGTCCTCTTCGCTGTCATTGTCACCCCCCTCTTCCTTGTCGCGGCCTCGAGCGGGCCTCTCCTTCTGTAGCTTGGCCTTGCCATGGCGACCTCCTCGGCCATCGTGTTTCTTGCCAGACCCTTCAGCACCATCCTGGGCCCTCTCCTTATCTTGCCTTTCATACTCAGCCTTCTGCCTCTCGACAAGCTGCTCAACTTGCCGGCAATTCTGGAGATCATGGCCCTTGGTGCGATGGATCTTGTAATATTGCTTGTCGGAGCCCTCCGGCTTGTCGGCAGCCGCCAAGGCCTGACAGGAGGCACACCCGGCAACCTCCTTGCCGGGGCCATCAACCTTGAGCTTCTTGGCGGTGCCGGGGTTGCCAGATTCCTCGACAGCAAGCATGGCCTTGCCCTTGCGCTTCTTATTATGCCGTCGGCCTTTCTTCGTCGGGGCGGCGGCGTCTTCTCCTTCAGAGTCAATTCCTACACCAGCATCCTCGCCGGGGAGTCTCCTTCCCTCTTCAGCCTGAGCACATTTGTCCACCAGAGCATAGAGCTCGACAATATCCCTGACTTTGTTCATCGCCAGCTCTTCCCGCATCTTGCGGTTGCGCATGTTCTGATGGAACGCGCTAATAACAGCGGCAGGATGAACGTCTGGGATATTGTGCTGTATTCGGCTGAATCTCTTTATGTACTTCCTCAAGGGCTCGGCCTCTTTCTGAGGGATGAGATGTAAATCGCTTTCCTGGCCAGGAGCTTGGTGGCCTCCGGTAAAGGCGCCAACAAACTCATGACACAAATCTGCCCAGGAGGAAATGGAATTCTCCGGCAGATGCATCAACCACGACCTGACATTGGGCTTAAGTACCAATGGGAAGTAGTTGGCGAGTATCTTGTCGTTTCGAGCCCCGGAAGCCTGCACCGCGATGGTGTAGATGCTCAGGAACTCCGACGGGTGAGTCTGGCCGTCGTATTTCTCCGTGACCTCCGGTTTGAACGTTCGGGAATTGGGCCATTGGACCCGCCGCAGCTCACGGGTAAACGCTGGGCAACCCACCTCATAAGGTAAGTTGCCAGGGTCCCCCGGCGCAGGCTTGTCCACAGTGGGTCCCGCGCGTCTGTCAGATTGATAGCACGCTTCCCGTCGCCGCTCGATGGTGGTTCGAGCGTCTTCTCTGCTTCGCTCCTGAAGAAGTTGACTTTGATCGCGACGAGTTCGCGGATCTGATAGCACTGTGGAATCATCATCACAGCTGTCAATCCGCCGAGTTAGCGACCGCTGTTGGTATCATGGAGGAGAGTGCATCGTAGTCGTACCACCCCCCAGTCTTTTCGCCATCGGCGCGTGTCGGCTCGATGAACCGCCGCCGCGAAGGCTCTGCCTGCTGCGGCCCATCTCCGTTGACGAAGCCAATGAGGCTCTGAATAGCAGCTCTCCATTCTTCGAGCTTCTCTGGAGCGGGAGGGAAATCCAGGAGCAGTTGCGCTCGCGCTAACGCTTCTGCTAGCGTAGGCGGCGGCGAAAGGTGCGAGGAACGTGAGGTGCTCTGACTCCTAACCGTGTTAGAAGGAGCTCCACCACGGTCCTGCGACCGTGCCGCGCTTCCACCGGCATCTTGGCATGCATGCTGGACCCGCGCATCTCGGGAATGATGCGCAGGGTCTTTCCTTGGGGACGCCTAGAACCACTGACGTCATGGCGCTGTTCATCACGCACGACCTGAGAAGGCCGCAGCGCATGCGTCGGCGTGGGTGTCTTGGAAGGCGCCATCCCGTCCTTGGAGTTCGCTGCGCCACCTGTAGGCAGCACAGCTCCGTCCTTAGACCTAGCGGCGTGCGGGTTGTTGTCGCCACTGCGTACAACGCCGCTCGCCTGGCTTTGATCGCCAGAACATCGTGGAGGCTCAAGACCTCCACCTCCTCCACCTGCGCCCATGCCGTCGCCCGTCCGTGTAGGTACGGGTAGACCGGACGTAGATGGATCAACCGCCGTGAAACCCTTCTTCTTGGGAGCCATGGCAACAGAGATGATGAAGAATCTGACGCGCTGACTACTAGATCAGGTTCGCGCAACCTTACACACCTACCTGGCGCGCCAAAGATGTCGGCGTACGCCACCTATGGGACCGCGTGGATCCCTTTGACGGTTCAGCAGGGAGAGAGGTATGCACAAAGAGCAGATCCAATGATCAACGTGAGGGAGTTTTACCCAGGTTCTGGCTGCTGAGAAGCGTAATACCCTACTCCTACTTTGATTTATTGAGAGTGTTCAAGCCCAAGCTCCAGGAGCGCTTGCGATGAACAGCATGTTCGAGCAGCAGCTACGCATGCAGAATGGGCCAGAGAGTCCTCCTTCTGTAGCTACGCCTTGGGCCTCCTTTTATACGTCCAAGGGTTCACCAACAGTGGCATACAGTACATACAAGAGGTGTAAAGTTGCTACAGTGTTTACACGTTTATCACTGACGACTTAGGACAAACGCATTAAATGCTCCGTTTAGGTGTCCCTTACTTTCTTGGGGACGAAAAAAGGGCCCGTCCCATCAGCACCGCTTAAGCCCATCCACCACTAGTGCCATGACACACATCCAGGAGGACAAAACCCGAATGACAGGCTGGCCGCTGCGCTGGAGCAGTGGCAGGGTGGCGGAGTCTTGCCGGGTCTTCGCAAGCCATTCCGGCAAGTATCTTGCCAGGGATCCGGCCTTTGGGCTTCTGTCTTCTGGTCACTGGTTTTAATGCCTTCTTGATAGTCTTGCATTTGCCTCTAGCTGTCCTCCGGCAAGCCTTGCCGCTGGTATGGCTACAACTGTCCATGCATAAGTATGGGATAATAAAGGACCCAAGCTTTAGTACACCGACAGTGACGGTCAACACCTCCCAGATCCGAGTGGACTATGATCCGACTGGACTGTCTTGGCACGAACTCCGCACTATGGATGCGATCCCAGGACTGCAACACAACTGGGATCTATGACAGAGCCGTCTTCAAGAGGGCCCGGATCTGCCGGATCACTTCTCTAGTCACGGAGCCAGAGGTCTGGATGGAATCAACGATTCTGGTCGCCACAACCAAGTTCTGCAGTGGCATGTTGAGCAATTGGTAATTCCGAGACTGATCACTCAGGAACAACTACCGCCGGTTCCGACTGGAGCTCAGCTGTTGATGGGCGCGGTCGTCCAACTCCTTCAGCAGCCGCTCAAGGCGGTCACGCTCTTCCAGAGTGGCCAAACGCGCTGACTCCATGGCCAGGGCCTCGGAAGTCGTTCCCATGATGCGGTGCATAGAGCCTGCTCGTTTCTCTGCCAAAGTTCCTCCCTCTGCTCCCGAGTGAGAGCTTGGGGAACGTATGGTTTGTGGCCAGCGGAGTGGTCATCTGTCTAGTCGTGGTTTGGGCGCTCGCGCGAAGCGCCCGCGTGGCTGTCACAGGCACCTATGTACCTAGGGGAACCTTGTTGTTCCATGCCGGCCATGGGGACTTCGGCTATGGACTCGATGCGCTTGCACTCGAACACATCCGTGGAGTCCTCATGGACACAAGCGAAAAGGTTGAGGGTGAGCTCATCGGGCTCGAGTGCCGCCACCTGCCCAGCCGCGGCCTGGAGGGCCACAACATGCTTGATCCAGCGCTGGAGCCGTGAGCGCCCGGAGAGCTTGCGACAGCGGCTAGCAGGAGGAAGAGGAGCCACTCGATACAGGACTGATGGCTGACGGAGAAGAACTCCGTATGATGAAGTGCGGAAGTGCACCGCGCCACAGATGAGCAGCGACTCTACGTCCAGCGGGGCTTCCTGGAGCCACGCTGAATCGTCGGCGATGAAACTAAGAGCTCCGAACCGGATCTCACCGCCGAGGATCATGGTGACGACAAAAACTGCACCTGTGCAGGATATTCGCTAGACGCCCTGCCCCATGGTGGGTGCCAACTGTTGAGGCAACAAACCTGGCAATGAGTACTAGGGGTATGAACAAAGGGCAGAGCCTAGCTATGGCACATGAGTATCACTCGGATTTAGCGAGTTCGGGACCCTCTCAAAAAGGTAACAACCGTAAGTCTCGTGCCCGGAGGCTTGTGTTTTCTCTTGGGGTGTATGACTACAATGGGTGTTGAACCCTTGCCATGGAGTCGAGGGGAAGCTTATACAGAGTGCGCCTCGGCCCATTAATGCCACGTTACAAGGAGATGAATGAGCATAACTATGACAATTATTGGTAGTGATAGCTATAACTACACTTGAAGACCAACATTAAGCTACTCGACCGTTGCAGTTCCCATGTCGCCCCTACGCCTCCTCTGTCCGAGTAGTGCTTCAGTGGCCGACTGGAGGGAAGACATTCGAGTGCCGTTGGTATATCCAAGTGGATTTCCAGAGGTGCGCATCCGAATGCGCTTGCGGTCCTTGGACCTCCCATTGATGGCATGAGGCCCTAGGAGGGCCTTAGATGTTAGGCCCATGACCCTACCAGTAGTAGGTGACCCCATCAGTGACTGGGGAAGCTGCTCCGTCACCCATCTCCAACTGGACCGGCTCACCACTCAGGGTTATTTGCCGGACCCAGATCTAGCTTCCACCCGCCCTGGTTTAATATCTCTAGATGGGCGAGCGCATGCGGATAGCTATCCCATTCCACATGGGGAAGAGCGAGTCTGCTTCGTCTCCTTCTTACTAAAGGGCCTTGGATTTCCCATCCATCCATTCCTCTGGAGTCTACTTGAATTCTATGGGATCCAACTCCACCACCTCACGCCCAACTCGATCCTACATGTCGCGGGATTTGTTGCCCTCTACGAAATGTACCTTGGATGTGCGACACACTTCGGGCTATATGGAAGAAGTATTTCTGTTTAATGCACTATTCCCGAGGAGGGCGGAGCAGAGGTATGCTGTATTGCGGGAACCGAATATCCAACGGGTACCCCTAGAGAGAATACCGACACGTGGGCAACTAAGTGGTTCTACATGGGTGATATACCTCTTTACGATCACTACAAAAAAATACATTTCTGCGATGATACGTGTTTGTCATAGTAGGTCACATTTTTTGTCATGCATGTACATCCATGACGATTTTATGACAGAATCAAGATAGTCATACCTGTGCTGTCGTAGAAGTGTTCCATGACAATACCAAATTTATCATCACAGAAGTGTCCACTTCCATGACGATAAATGGCGCGTCATGGAAGTGCTTTTGTCAAGGGTAATCGACACATGGCATCCACCGTAACGGGTCGCCGTTAAGCTATCGGGTTCCGGTTTGGATCCGATAACCCGTTAACCGCCCGGACCAATGGGGATTTTCCACGTGTAAAATTCTGATTCGCCTTAGTATCCATGTGTCAGCTCCGCGTTGGGACAGGTATCATCATGCGAGTGGACGGGACGAGCCTATGGTACGTCGACACGTGGCTCGGCCCAACAGTGGCCCATTTAGGTTAAAAGGCCGGGCCTGTCAAAATAAGTGGGCCAGCCCATTAGCGGCCTACTTGAGTCAGGCCCATTCATAAGCACGGCCCATACAAGTTACACAGAATCGGCCCATCAAGGGCCCATTCTAGATTTGATAATTTCTAGCCCATCGTCAGTTCCAGCCCGTTAACGGCCTGCTACGTCTTTGGGCCCAATTACGGCCTGACCTTCTTTCGGCCTTTTAGCAGTCCATCGTCAGTTCCAGCCCATTAACGGCCCGGTACGTCTTTCGGCCTTTTCTCGGCCATTCTGCAGTTGGGCCAACTTCTAACCCGTTGTGACTTTAGGCCTTTCCTCGGCCCATTCGGTAAATGGGCCAATTCCTAGCCCATTTTGTCTTACGGCCTGTTAATGGCCCGCACAACAGTTGGGCCTTTGACTGTGCAACCTAATTTTGGGTCCATTAGCAGCCCATGTTCCACAGGGCACAATTTCAGCCCGACGCGACTTTCGGCCTGTTAAAAGCCTAGTTTGCAAATTGGGCCTCTTCTGGCCCAAAACACTTTCGGCCTCTTACTGGCCCGTAAAGTAAAAGGGCCGAGACAAAATTGACATTTATTTCGGCCTGCTAGAGGCCCGCGGGCCAGTTCCATTTATACGGCCCTATCGAGCTTTCGGCCTGTTAACGGCCTGCTAAGAGCCTTTGTTAAGGTGGGCCACATCATTTGGGATCCACTAAATATTAATTTGACCAGCCCAATTAAGGCCCGCTTTGACTACACATGTTTGTTCGTTCGGATGGCGTCCAGGTAATGTTTGGGCGTGTTGGCCCCCGTCTCAACGATATAGCATATACAAAGAATTATCCTACTCTATACTATCGCCTCTAAAAAATGTACACTATACAATAAAGAGACTAAGGCATAGAAACGTAGAATAATCCTACACTATACAATAAAGAAATTATAGCAGATTATACCCACTGGGCATTATCACTACAAAAAAAGACACATCCGTGACATTTTTGGCCGAACGAATTTTTTTCCTGTCATGCTTATGACACTTCTATGACGATAATTGTGACAAAAGCACGTGTCATCATAGATGTGGTGGGCTCCTACTTTTATGACAAAAAATGGGCTTTTCGTCCTGGGTGGGCCGGAGACGCAGCTGCATGACATTCTTTGGGCCGTCCATGACGGAAAAAATCATGGTAGAAGCGAGAGCGAGGAGGGAGTTCCCGGTTACGGTGGGTGGTCGGGGCCGAGCGATGCACGAAGGTTTGCACGTTTCTCTCATGTATACGCGTGTGTGCGAGGCGTTGGCTAACTGAACCCGAGCGATTGCACGTTACTGAACCCGAGTGATCGATCCCTTGGCTGTTAACTGAACCCGAGCGATCGATCCCTCGGCTGCTGACTGAACCCGAGCGATTCCTTCACTGCTGCTGCTTACTGAAGCCAATCGAACCCCCGTGCGAGATGTAGCCAGCCAGTGTTGGGTTGCCTCTCGATGAACAGTGACCATTGCTATCGTGCGCGCGGTACGTAGAACGAGTCGAGACGTGGTGAGTCGAGCCGGTTGGTTGGCTGTGGATGAACAATTCCCGGTGGGGGTTGGATGAACAGGACCCCGTGGTAGTAGGCCGTAGGCGCTGAATGAACAGGACCCCGAGGAGGCCGCCGCACCCCAGCCTGTTGGGGGTGGATGAATAGGACCCCGTGGAGGCTCTATGAACAGCAGCCGGTGGAGGCTGGATGAACAGTAGCTCGTGGAGGCTGGAGGAGGTCGACGGTGGATGAACAGTAGCCCGTGGAGGCTGGAGCGAGGCAGTAGACGATGGATGAACAGGACCCTGTTTCGATCGTAGGCGCTCCAACACAAGTCTGTTTCCTCCGTTTTGTGGTACGTCACACCCCTCCCGATCAACAGGACCCCGTTTCGTCCATAGGCACTAGAACACAAGTCCATTTCCTCCGTTTTGCGGCACGCCAGACCCTTCCCGATGAACAGGACCCCTTTTCGACCGTACGCGGTCGAACAGAAGGCCCGTTTCCTCCGTTCTGCGGTATGCCAGACCTTGTTTCGGCTGTTCCGTCCAAGCCGGTTGGCTCCCAATGAACACGACGTATTCCGTTGCCTCCCGATGAACACGACGTTGTTTCCTCCGTTGCGACTCAGCCGGTTGGCTGCCGATGAATAGGACGACGTCGCTGTACGCGTTCAAGACCCTGCCCATATGTATGTACGTAGCCTTATTTACTTTCTTGCAGCGTGGTTGTACGTACATGTACACGAGATAGACGGGACTGCGTGACATGCTACGTCCGCGCCTCTACTACGACACGTGCCACTCCTTACTCGGTCATAGTTCATCGTTGCAGAGATACCGATCGACAAGTATGTACGTACATGTTCGCGACAATGCTACGTACGCTTCGACCGGGTGGGTCCTAGCTGTCAGGGAGGATAAGGACGCACTTCCTTGCATGCGAAGATATAGCTGGTGGGTCCCAGCTATCAGGGGGAAGAATCATTTTTTTGCCTGTAGTATGGATGCACTTCCTTGCGTGCGAAGATGAAGCTGGTGGGTCCTAGCTGTCAGGGGGGAAACGTTTTTTTCGCAAAATACAGAGTCCCTTCCGGTGGGTCCCTACTGTCTTGTGGAGGATTAATTATTTTACTCGTAATAGGAGGCACTTCCTTGCTGCAGCCTGATTCGTCTCCAACGTATCTATAATTTTTGATTGTTCCATGCTGTTATATTATCAATCTTGGATGTTTTACAATCATTTTATAGCAACTTTATATCATTTTTTGGGACTAACCTATTGACATAGTGCCCAGTGCCCAGTGCCAGTTGCTGTTTTTTGCTTGTTTTTTACTTCTCAGAAAATCAATACCAAATGGAGTCCAAACGCAGCGAAACTTTTTGGTGATTTTTTCTAGACCAGAAGACACCTGTTGGGCCAAAGAAGTACCAGAGGGGGGCTCCGAGGGGAGCACAACCCACCAGGGTGCGCTTGGGGGCCCAGGTGCACCCAGGTGGGTTGTGCCCACCTCAGCCACCTCCCGCACCGCCTCTTTGCTCTATAAATACCCTGGACATCCAAAAACCCTAGGGGAGTCGACGAAAAACAATTCTAGCCGCCGCAAGTTCCAGAAACCACATATCCAATCTAGACACCATCACGGAGGGGTTCATCATCCTCATTGGTGCCTCTCCGATGATGCGTGAGTAGTTCATTGTAGATCTACGGGTCCGTAGTTAGTAGCTAGATGGCTTCCTCTCTCTCTTTTGATCCTCAATACAATGGTCTCTTGGAGATCTATTTGATGTAACTCTTTTTGCGGTGTGTTTGTTGGGATCCGATGAACTTTGAGTTTATGATCAGATCAATGTTTTTATCCATGAAAGTTATTTGAGTCTTTTGATCTCTTGTATGCATGATTACTTATAGCCTCGTATTTCTTCTTCGAATCTTTGGTTTAGTTATGCCGACTAGATCAATTTTTCTTGCCATGGGAAGAGGTGCTTTGTGATGGGTTCGATCTTACGGTGCTCAATCCCAGTGACAGAAGGGGAAATGACACGTATGTATCATTGCTATTAAGGATAACAAGATGGGATCTATTCCTACATGAATAGATCTTGTCTACATCATGTCATCTTTCTTTTTGCATTACCCGTTTCTCCATGAACTTAATACACTAGATGCATGCTAGATAGCGGTCGATGTGTGGAGTAATAGTAGTAGATGCAGGCAGGAGTCGGTCTACTAATCTTGGACGTGATGCCTATATAATGATCATTGCCTAGATATCATCATAATTATTTGAAGTTCTATCAATTGCCCAACAATAATTTGTTTACCCACCGTATGCTATTTTTCTCGAGAGAAGCCACTAGTGAAATCTACGGCCCCCGGGTCTATTTCTCCATCATATACTTTCAGATCTATATTGCTATTTGCCTTTTTATTTATTTGCATCTTTTATTTTTAGATCTATTAATCCAAAAACCCAAAAATATCTTGCGGCAATTTATTGTTATTTATTTTATCTCGCGTTCCCGCAAGATCTATTTATCCAATCTACTACAAATTTATCTATCTCTTTACCCGGGAGGGATTGACAACCCCTCTTTTATGTCGGATTGCAAGTATTTGTTCTTTGTGTGCAGGTGCCGTTCACGTAGTGTTGCGTGGTTCTCCTACTGGTTCGATAACCTTGGTCTCATCACTGAGGGAAATACCTACCGTAGCTGTGCTACATCATCCCTTCCTCTTTGAGGAAATACTAACGCAGTTCAAGCCGCATCAAAAGGAATTTCTGGCGCCGTTGCCGGGGAGACATCATCAACATCAACCAGGTTCCTAATCACAAATCTCATCTCCTTGCAATTTACATTATTTGCCATTTGCCTCTCGTTTTCATCTCCCGCACTTCACAAAAATTTGTCGTTTTATTCGCCCTCTTTTTCGTTCGCCGTTTTTTTCGTTAGATCTGTTTTTGAGTGCAATCTTGTTGCATAGTCATGATGACTCAAGAGAACACCAAGTAGTGTGATTTCTCTAACACCAACAACAATGATTTTATTATCACTCCTATTGCTCCTCCCGCCACTACTGCGGAGTCTTGTGATATTAATGCCGCTTTGCTGAATCTTGTTATGAAAGATCAATTTTCCGGTACTCCTAGTGAGGATGCCGCGTCCCATCTTAACACATTCGTGGAGTTATGCGATATGCAAAATAAAAAAGATGTGGACAATGATATTGTGAAGTTGAAATTATTCCCGTTTTCTTTGCGAGATCGTGCAAAAATTTGGTTTTCTTCTTTGCCTCGCAATAGTATCAATTCTTGGGATAAGTGCAAAGATGCTTTTATTACTAAGTATTTTCCTCCCGCAAAAAATATTTCCCTTAGGATGCAAATCATGAATTTTAAGCAACTTGAGCATGAACATGTTGCGCAATCTTGGGAAAGAATGAAATTGATGCTAAGAAATTGTCCTACTCATGGTTTAAATCTTTGGATGATCATACAAATTTTTTATGCGGGATTGAATTTTGTTTCTAGAAATCTTTTAGATTCCGCCGCGGGTGGTACTTTTATGGAGATTACTTTGGGTGAAGCTACTAAATTGCTTGATAATATTATGGAAAATTATTCACAATGGCATACCGAAAGAGCTCCTACTAGTAAAAAGGTTAATTCGGTAGAAGAAATAAATTCTTTGAGTGAAAAAGTTGATGCTCTTATGAAGTTGGTTTCCAATAAAAATGCTCCTATTGATCTTAATGATGTGCCTTTGTCTACTTTGATTGAGCAAAATAGTGATGCCGTAGACGTGAATTTTGTCTCGCGAAACAATTTTAATAACAATGCTTATAGAGGTAATTTTAATCCTAGACCTTTTCTGGGAAATTCCTCTAACAATTATGGTAATTCCTATGGTATTCCTTCTTATAATAATAATAGGAACACCTCTGATCTTGAGAATAATATTAAAGAATTTATCAATGCTCAAAAGAATTTTAATACTATGATAGAAGAAAAGTTGAGTAAAATTGATGATATGTCTAGAAGAATTGATAGAATTTCTCATGATGTAGAAAATCTCAAGATGAAAATTTGTGTGCCTAAGGTTGAGGAATCAATTAAAGCTTTATATGTTTATATGGATGAAAGTAAGAAAAGAACAGCTATGCTTAGAGCAAAAAGATATTTTTTAGAAAAAGCGTTTTCTAGCGATTGCTTTCATAAAAATGATGAAGATCTTAAAGTGATTGGTGTTTCTTCTATTGATTCCTTGTTTAGTAAAATTAAGATTGATGATAAAGGGACTGAAGAAGAGTCAACTTTAGCTAGAAGGCGTCCCGATAGTTTGGAGGGTGAGAATCTTGTTGAGAAAATTGATAAAAGTGGGTTTGGAGAGGTCAAAACTTTAACTAGTGATGTGCCCACTCTTTTGGATTACAAAGACTTTAAATATGATAATTGCTCTTTGATTGATTGCATTTCTTTGTTGCAATCCATGATAAATTCACCCCATGCTTATGAACAAAATAAAGCTTTTACTAAACATATCGTTGATGCTATGATGAAAGCTTTGGAAGAAAAGTTGGAATTAGAGATTTCAATTCCTAGAAAATTACATGATGAATGGGAACCTACTATCAAAGTCAAGATTAAAAATTATGAGTGTTTTGCTTTATGTGACTTGGGTGCTAGTGTTTCTACAATTCCGAAATCCTTATGTGATGTGCTTGGTCTTACCGATATTGAAGAATGTTCTTTAAATTTGCACTTGGCGGATTCTACTATTAAAAAGCCTATGGGAAGAATTAATGATGTTATTATCCTTGCAAATAGGAATTATGTGCCCATAGACTTTATTGTTCTTGATATTGATTGCAATCCGTCTTGCCCAATTATTCTTGGTAGACCGTTTTTACGCACTATAGGTGCCGTGATTGATATGAAAGAAGGGAACATCAAATTACAATTTACTTTGAGAAAGGGTATGGAACACTTCCCTAGAATAAGAATAAAGCCACCATACGAATCAATCATGAGGGCATCTTACGGATCTAGAAATAAGGATGACAACACTTAGATCTTTGCATTATGCCTAGCTAGGGGCATAAAACGATAGCGCTTGTTGGGAGGCAACGCAATGAATAAAATCTATTTTTGTCTTTTTCTTTCTGTTCTTGAGTGTTTGCACAATTATGCTACTGTTATGATTATTTTATTATGTTTTAATTAGTGTTAGTGCCAAGCAAAGCCTTTGGGATCATGTTGGGTGATAGTTGATTTGATCTTGTTGGAAAACAGAAACTTTTGCGTCCAGTAAAATAATTTTTAAAATTCACAGAAGCAGCGAAAAATTCTGAGTTTTTTAAATAATATTTATTTACAAATTTCCTACGTTTTTGTAATTTTTCAGAATTTTTAGAGTTACAGAAGTATGAGAACAATTTGTATCTCTGCAGACTGTTCTATTTTTGACAGATTCTGTTTTCTTTGCATTGTATGCTTATTTTGATGAATCTATGGTCTGTATTGGAGGTTATAAGCCATGGTAAAGTTATAATATAGTAGATATAATGCAATAACAAAATTTGAATGGGTTTTCTACATTATTTAAAGTAAAGATTAGTTTTCTTATACTAACGGATCTCACGAAGGTTTTGTTGAGTTTTGTGTGATTGAAGTTTTCAAGTTTTGGGTGAGATCACGATGGGTGAAGGAATAAGGAATAAGAAGAGCCTAAGCTTGGGGATGCTCATGGCATCCCAAGCTATTATCTAAAATAGAAGCAAGCAAGTAAGGGCATCCCCTCTTTCTTCTAACGACCATCGGTATTTTACTTGGAGCTATATTTTTATTCGTCACATATCATGAGTTTTGCTTGGAGCGTCTTGTATGATTTGAGTCTTTGCTTGTTTTACTTTTTATTCTTAGTAAAGTATCCTTGCTGGACACACCTACTTGAGAGAGGCAAAATTATGCTATGACTTGTTAGAATTGTTCTCTATGCTTCACTTAAATCTTTATGAGCTATGGAAATTGCTCTAGTGCTTCACTTATATCTTTTTGAGCACGGTGTGCTTTAATATTTTTGAAGAAATGCTCTCATGCTTCACTTATATTTATTTGAGAGTAGTAATTTTGAAGAAATTCTCTCATGCTTCACTTATATTATTTTGAGAGAAGAAATTTTTTTATGCTCATGTTCTTCACTTAGATTTGTTTGAGCTATCAAAAGCAACACATTAAACTAGTCCCAAAGTGATAGATATTCAAGAGGGATATAATAAGAACTTTCATGAAGATCACTGGACAAAATAAACTTGATTCCTTGTAATAGTTTTGCGATATGATGATATAATATGTGAGTCATGTTGGTGAGTAATTATGGTTTAGTAAGAATATTGGTGTTAAGGTTTGTGATTCCCTATGCAAGCACGAAAGTCAATAGTTATGCAATGAAATTATATCCTACTTGTGGTGCATTATTCGGTGTTAGTTATGCTTAATGCTCGCTTATGAGATTTTTCGTTTCTTGGTTGGATGCTTCTCAATCTTTTGCTAGCCTTCATTTGCACTAAGTATGATCACTACTTGTGCATCCAAAATCCTTAAACCAGTTTTTCCATATGAGTCCACTATACCTACCTATATGCGGTATTTTCAGTGCCGTTCTCAGCAAATTTGTACGTGCCATCTCTAATTTTCAAAATAAATTTCTCTTTTATGTGCTCGTACCGCTCATGAAATGGTAGGGGTGGCTGATATTTTTCCATGCTAGATGTGTTATTCTCAAGATGAGTGTTTATTCACTTGTCATTGCACGAGAGTACGACAAAGGTATTAGGGATGCCCAGTTCTGAAATGAAAAATGAATTTACTTTATGTTGTCAAATAATAAATTCTTTGGAAAGTGTTGGTAAGGACGGCACCCGTGGATTCGGTTAGCCGTGGAACGTGAAAGTATGGTGGAAAAAGGAATAAACTTTATTTTCTGTTTGGGAACCGCCTATGATATATCTAGCATGGAAAGTATTGGGAACTACTCGATCGTTTTCGTTGACAGGAAAAGCATGCCACACATAATATTTTTATCTCTATCTTTTTCACTTTGAGCTCTGGCACCTCTATAAATCCCTACTGTAACACCCCTGTGTAATAAGCACTGTGTTCTTCTGCTAATCCTGCCATGTCATCTTCATTTGCTATGCTTGATCACTTTTGGTTAAACACTTCAATTCAAATTCCTCTCTGAAAACAATTGAAATTCACAGTGCAAAATGAAGTTGCTCAAAACTTGCTAGAAAAATGTTCATCATTTGACAAAAATTCCATAACAATTATACACAACATCACTCTTGTGCAAAGATGAGCACTAGCAATTATAACAGCACCATTTCAGCATTTTTAAATGCTATCCTATTTATAAAAAACTCAAATGAGTTCCAAAATTGCCCAAACTTTATGTGGCAGTGCAAAATATTCCATTGTATTTAAGTGACCAAGTTTCACATTTGTACAAAATCATTTGGCAGCTCATTTTAATTCAAAACCATCTCTGAAAAAGTATAACAGAAAAACACAACGAGAAAAAGAAAAATGCTATTGTGGACTGGGCCTAAGTGCACAGTGCGGCCCAGCCCACAGCGCACGCCTCGCTCCTTCTCTCTTCCTCGCCATGTCGGCTGCTCCGTGGCCGCCGCGCGCTGCTCCGGCCGCTGGTCGACACGACGACGCCCACCGATGCCGAGAGGATAAGGCCGAGCCTCATCCACTCCCCCTGGACTCCCTCGTCACTTCCCCTCTCCTCTCCATCGCTCGCTCGCTCCCTACCACTCTCTCCAGTACGCTGCCATGGCGCCACCACCGTAGCTCACGCGGCCATAGCCACCGTCTCACCTCACCACCGTGTCCCTCATCTCCGCCGCCGTCGTCCACTTTGTCTCCGTCCACGAACGCGAGCCGGGAGCCGCTGTAGAGGGCGAATCGAGCCGCCCCCTTTGCTTCGGTCGCCGGCGCTTCTCCGACGAATGTCGCCGTTCTGCTGCTACTAGTCGTCGTCGATCCCCTCTTTTCCCTGCTCTTTTCCTCGCTCGTAGCCGTCGTTTTCGTTGAGACCGTACCCGCCGTCGTAGCCGTGCTCGCCGCCATAGCCACTGCTACCGCAGCTCGAGTCTGAGCTCGCTACCGAGCTCCTGGAGCTCCAAGGAGTCCAGCAAGCCCCCGCGCGCATTTCTTCATGCCCCTAGTGACGATCCCAAGCGCGACCGAACTCCGGCGCCGCCCGCGAGCTCGCCGCCGACGAACCCGACCACCCCAGCTCGCTATACTTGCACCGTTCGATGCGGCTCGCTCCGCTCGATCGGACAAGCCCAACCACGCGCCAAATGGTCGCCGGACGGCGATTTCCGACCACCCCCGCCGCGCGCCGCCGCGCAAAATGGTCGCCGGAGTAACTCCGGCGCCGGCGTCCAACGTGGCCCCGCGTGGCCTCCCCTATGAGGCTGACGTGTGGGCCCGATGGGTCCTGTTGACTGGTTTGACCCAGTCAACTGCTGACTGGGCACCCCCTGTGCCACTGACGTGTGGGCCCCACCGCTTAATTAGTCTAATTAAAACAATTTCTAAAATAAACTTAATTAGTTAACCTAATTAGCCACTGACATGTGGGGCCCTGCTACTAATTAACCTCTGATTAGTTTTAAATAAATTCTGTTAGGCCACTGTCTATGACAGGTGGGCCCTACTGGTCAGTTTGACCAGTCAGTGGGTCAGTTGACTGCTTACATCACCCTGACATCATGCTGATGTCATATTCCATTTTCTGGAAATTCCTGTTAATTTAAATAAATCCAGAAAGTACTAGAATCTTTGAAAAATCGTAGAAAATAATCTGTAGCTCGGATGGAAAAACTTTATACATGAAAGTTGCTCAGAAAAATCCCACGAATCCAACCGTGCCATCTGTTTCCGTGTCGGGACCCTCTAAGTAGGTGAACCCGCAACTTTTTGCCCATTTCCAGTAGATGAATAGTGCATATATACCGGTTAATAAGTCCAACTTTAATCCTAAAGTAACTAAAATGATTTAGACATGTCTTTAGGCAACCGTGCACAGCACGTTAGCATGATATGCTCTGTGTTGCATATGTTTGCTGTGTATTTATCTGTTTCCTCCCCCTCTTCTTCTCTCTTGGTAGACCCCGACACCGACCTAGTCCATGAGACCGATGCAGCTCCGGAGATCGACTACGCCCCTGACGACCATACCTTTGCCGTAGAGCTTCCAGGCAAGCACCCCCCTTGAACATGCCAATGTCGCCTATTCTTTCTCTCTTATGCTTGCATTAGAAATTGGTGCTGCTACTGCTTATCCTATTTCTGATGCATAGCCTATTTTTGTAACTGATGTTGATACCTACCTGCTTATCCTAAACTGCTTAGTATAGGCTGGATAGAGACCCACCAGAGACCCCACTTTGTCCCAGTTGCCCCGTTGGATTATCAGATGACTAGATCAACGTGATCGACAACCAGGCCCCGGCACCGCACATCACCCCCTTAGTTGTACGACACTGCAGCATTATTATCGAGTGCCGAGGGTGATACCTCATTTAGCACTTCTGATGTTAACTCTGTAGAGTAGCTATTCGGTCATGCTCATCGATGGTGATTCCTCCTTCACCACTCCCGATAACGACGCCGTCGTGCAACACCTCAAGTGTGAACCTCGAGGGTAATTCCTCCTAAGTTCACCTTGAAGACTACATCAGGTGGAATCCATCGAGGGTGATTCCTTGGGTTCCCCCTTGGTGTTTGGACACACGGTTACTTTGACTTAACACAGAACCATAATGACGTCGGCTCGGCCCTGAGGAGTACCCGCGAGTGTTGTGAAGTCGGGTTGACCTGGAGGGTACCCGAGAGACAATTACGAGGCGCGGCCGGGCATTCTTAGCCCTTGTAGCAAGTCCTCGAGACGAGGCGACAGGGTCACATCGATCGTGAGTCTCTGCTCATTAACGCACGCTCCCAATACACTAACGATTTGGATATTTGATCCGAGTAGGCCTTTGGCCTGATAGCACTAACCATCACGTGGGAACAATTATGGGCACTCTGCGTCGTATGCATCAGCCGAAGCTTATTAGACGTCATGCGACTGAGCGGCGCGCGCCGGGTTGGACCGCGTTAAGCACCCTCCTTTGTAATGGAGGCTACTAGGTCTGCTCACCGGCCGCCTCACAATGTGCAGGAGCGCTCGGGGCGAACGTCCAAGACCCCTGGGTGCATAGGTTTAGTCCGGCATGCTGACCTCTCTATTAAGCTTAGGTCGGGTTGCGGTGTATCGTTAGGCCGAGGCCGGGCATGACCCAGAAAAGTGTGTCCGACCGGAGTTAATCAAGTGTGGTGGGTAAGTTGGTGCACCCCTGCAGGGAAGAACTAATCTATGCATAGCCGGATCCTCGGTAACGGACTCTCGGAGTTGTATCCCGATCGATACAACTAGAACTGGATACTTGAGATGAGATATGGATAGTATGGCTCTGGGATTGCTTTCTCGCAGGGAGTCGAGGAAGGATCTCTAGGCGGGGTTGATAACACTACTACTACTTTATACCATGCTAATCTACACAATTCTAATGCTGCAAGACCGCTGAAGATGCTAGTCTTCGATAGGACTAGGCCTTCCCTCTATTCTGGCATTTCTGTAGCCCAGTCCACATATACAGCCTTTTCCCTTTGATAACAGTGCATATGTAGTGTAGATCCTTGCTTGCTGAGTACTTTGGATGAGTACTCACGGTTGCTTTGCTTCCTCTTTTTCCCCATACCCGAATGATGCATCCAGACGATGGAACCCCAGAGCCAGCCGCCCCCGCCGACGACTACGACTACTACCCCGAGGGTGGTTACTACTTCGAGTTGGCTGACGACCAGGAGTAGGTTCGAAGTGTCCCAGGCAGGTGGCCTGCGCCTTTTCAATCATAGTGTTTTCTTTTGCCTCACCTATTAAAGGCCTATCTGTCTTTCTTTTATATCTGTACTCAGATATCTGATGCTTCCGCTGATATTTGAATGACATTGAGCTTATGTATTCGAGCCCTCGAGGCCCCTGGCTTGTAATATAAAGCTTGTATGACTTTATTTATGTTTTAGAGTTGTGTTGTGATATCTTCAAGTGAGTCCTTAAGCTTGATCATGTGCATTTGCGTGTATGGTTAGTGCACGATTGAGCCGGGGGCGTCACAAGCTGGTATCAGAGCCGACTGCCTATAGGAAGCCCCCTTCCAATTCCTTGGTCAAAGTTGAGTCTAGACATTGAAAAACTAATTTACTAACTTGGCTGTGTGGCTTACGGGCCCACGTCACCAACTGGGTGGTATTAGGATATTTTATTCCTCTTCTATACTCTGGGACCCTGAATTCTCTTCTTTTTGGGCTAAATGAATTTTACTAACGCCGACACTTAGGATCTCGTAATTCTCGTCTACCCAGAGAGCTGGATATCTGTGCTTAATTCCTTACCATTGATGTGATTAGTCTGATAATTATTTTCCTTTCCATTGGTTTTTTAACCTTTCTCTCCGAGTTGTGTTATACTTCTCATTGTCTTCTGACAATCCTGGATTTCCTCTATTTTAGATGGATCGTTTGTTTCCACCACGCCCTGCGACGCAGCTTGTGCTTCGCACTTGGGCTCGTGATGCCCCTGGTTTTCCAGCTGTCCTGATCGCCCTCCTGACCAGACTGGGCTACCGTTGGTACCCCGAGTACATGGTCTACGAGGATTACCATGAGTTCAACCAGGAGCAGTACCATACTAATGTTCGTATCTATGATCAGCGAGATGACTCAGACACTGAGCTGCACCTTTTCACGGTATCGGCATGACGATTGAGATGGCAGTCCATGATGCCGCCTACTCTACTGTTGCACGTCTCCGAGGAGAGCTCAGCATTAGCTTGGATGCCTCTGAGTTTCGATACATTCCATATGCCCCTGCGGGAGATGCTATTGGATACTACACAGCTATGTGTGCCCCGTACGAGCGCCGTCGTTATGACCCGCAGGTCCTGATTCAGTGCACTTAGGCTCTGGATCGCACTGTCTGGGCTCTTGCTGTCGAGTTGTTTGCCACTCGAGCACGCCTCTATGATGCTATGACCTAGTTGCTACCAGCTGTTCGTGCAGGGATACATCCGGAGTACATCATTTACCCGCGCAGGACTCAGATGCCTGTTGGTATTGATTGGCCTGCTGTTGGAGGTCACACACCTGCACGTGGACCTCTTCTTCCAGTTAGAGACCGGATTCTGCATCAGAGTGCACATGGAGAGCAGGATTTTCCTGCAACGGGCATTCATCGTCCGCACTTGCAGTTACCCCGTTTCAGTGGTTTTCTCCGATGTTGATGTAGCCTTTGCTATGTCTCGTTGTGTACTCCCTTACCGCGTGCCTGTGCACCGCCTAGCATGTCTAGCTTTTAAATTTGCGCCATTATGCTGTCCGCATGTACCCGACTCTGTGTATGGATCTATACGTCTTAATTGACTACTGTTAAGTATCTATTACACTGCTTAATTATTGTCGTGTTACATCATGCTTGTCGCTAAACACTCGCAATTGCTTTTACTAAATTACCCCTATTGAAACTTAGCAGGATGGTTAGACCAGGTGGTCGTGGTCGTGGTCGTGCCCCTGAACACCCACCACCGCCAGATTATATGGCAGCTATGATGCAACAATTCAAGCTCAACCGTTAGTTCATGACTGGGATTATGGCTCAGTTTCCGCATCTGAACAACCAGAACCAGAACCCTGCTTCTATAACTCTGTCGGAATTTGTACGTCTTAACCCCACTCAGTTCCGCAACTCTGATAAGCCGCTGGATGCTGACGACTGGATTCGCGACATCACTCATGAGATGGAGTCTGCAAATGTCTCCCCTGCCAACTTTGTCACCTTCGCGTCCTTTTTCTTAAAGGGTCCCGCTGCACAATGGTGGGACACACACAAGCATACACTGCCTGCTGGAACAGCCGTTACTTGGCTTGAGTTCCAGGCTGCTTTTCGTGCCCGATATATTCCTTAGGGAATCATGGACCGGATGAAAACCCAGTTCCGCAACCTAACTCAGGGCAACAAGACTGTCGAAGCCTATCAGCGGGAATTCCTTGACCTGTCTCGCTATGCTGAAGAAGACATCAACACAGATGCTCATAGGTAGGAGAAATTCGGTAATGGACTCCACCCAGACCTCGAGCTTGCACTTGCTGCTCAAGACTTCACCGACTTTGCTACCCTTGTGAACAAGGCTATTCTGGTTGAGACCGCTTAGATCAAGCACAAGTAGTCACAGAAGCGCTATCGTGATGTTGGCTCATCATCAAGCTCAGCACAGAGGCACCGTATCTGGATTCCCCACAGCATGTATCGTCCAACTGCAGCTACACCAAGGCCGTACCATGCTGCACCACATCTGCCTCCTCCACCACCGAGGCAGCCTCTTCGAGCTGCACCACCCCGAGCTCCTGCTCCCAATCCCAATGATGGGCTGTGTTACCAGTGTGGCAAACCAGGTCATCTTGCCAGGAACTGCTACCAGAATCAGAATCAACTGGCTTTGCCTGCTAATGCCCGTAGCAACAATCAGCCTCGCAACAACAACGCCAGACCTTATGGTCGCGGTCAGGCTTCTCATGTCAACATGAGTGAAGACCCAGACCAACCAGCTACTGTGATGGGTACACTTCTTGATAATTCAGTAGCAGCTTCTGTTTTATTTGATTCAGGAGCATCGCATTCTTTCATATTAGAAGATTTTGCATTCATGCATGGCATTAAATATGAAACGTTGCACCATCCGTTAGTGGTAAACACTCCCGCAGGCCAGAGCCGAGCCTCCATGTTTAGCCCCGATGTCATTATTGAGATTGAAGGGTTGGAGTTCCGTGCATCTCCCATTATCCTGAAGTCTTCCAAAATTGACCTTATTCTGGGTATGGACTAGTTGAAGGCTCATACCACCGCAATCTATTGTGCCACTAAAGTCGTTCAGCTTCTGCACCCCTCGGATGAGATAGTAAATTATCATGCTAGTATCACTCAAAATGCCGAGGCTCAAATATACACTTTGAATGCGTTGAATGCTTCTCCGCTTGAGGGGATCAAAATCATTCCAGTCGTCCGTGACTATCAAGATGTCTTTCTGGAAGAACTTCCAGGAGTGCCCCCTGTTAGAGCTGTCGAGTTTGTCATCGACTTGAAACCAGGCACAACTCCTATTGCGAAGCATCCTTATAAGGTGCCTCCACATGAGCTCCTTGAGCTTAAGGAGGAAATCGACAAATCACTCCGCAAAGGCTTTATCCGTCCAAGTTGCTCTGCCTAGGGAGCACCTTCTCTCTTTGTCAAGAAGAAAGATGGTACGAATAGGTTGGTCCAAGATTACCGTCCTATCAACCAGGCAACCATTCAGAATAAATATCCGCTTCCTCGGATCAATGATTTGTATGATCAACTTGCTGGATCATCGGTGTTCTCTAAACTCGACTTGAGGTTTGGTTATCATCAGATCTGTGTTCGGGAAGAGGATATTCTGAAGACTGCCTTTGTTACTCGTTATGGCTCTTATGAGTACACTGTCATGTCATTTGGCTTAACAAATGCTCCAGCTACGTTCTCCCGCCTGATGAATTACATCTTCATGGATTACCTCGACAAGTTCATCGTGGTATATCTGGATGATATTCTGGTATATTCGAAGAATAAGGAAGAACATGCTGAACACCTTCGCCTTGTTCTGGAAAAGCTTCGAGAACACCAGTTGTATGCCAAATACTCCAAATGTGAATTCTGGCTTTCTGAAGTAACCTACCTTGGTCATGTGATTTCCAAGGATGGAATTGCTGTTAACCCGGAGTGGGTTCAGGCTATTCTGGACTGGACTCCTCCAAAGAACGTCAAGCAAGTGAGAAGTTTCTCGGCCTTGCAAGCTATTGCCGTCGATTTATCGAGAACTTTTCCAAGATTGCCAAGACCCTGACTAACCTGCTTCACAAAGGCGTTAAGTTTGAGTGGACAGACAAATCTCAGGAAAGTTTCTAGACTCTCAAGGACAAGCTAACTTCTGCTCCAGTGCTTGCTCCTCCGGATTCTCGCAAAGACTTTGTGATTTATTGCGACGCCTCTCATCAAGGATTAGGCTGTGTCCTAATTGAAGAACAAAGAGTAATTGCGTATGCTTCGCGTCAATTGCGTCCACATGAAGAAAACTATCCAGTGCATGATCTGGAACTTGCTGCTGTGATTTATGCATTGAAGCAGTGGTGACACTACCTTCTTGGTAATCGATGCGAGATATATACTGATCATCAAAGTCTAAAGTATTTGTTTACTCAGCCGGATCTCAATCTCCACCAACAGCGATGGTTGGAAACAATTACGGACTATGACTGTGGTATTTCTTATACCCCTGGCAAGGCTAATGTCATGGCTGATGCCTTGAGCTGCAAGTCCTATTGCAATAACCTCATGGTTAGGCGAGCTCAACCTCATCTTTACGCAGAACTGAGCAAGCTGAATCTGTGTATTGTTCCACAGGGTTCTCTTATTAACCTTCTGATACAGCCAGATCTTGAGAAAGCTGTTAGGAATGCGCAAGCTAAAGATGCTGAAATTGATCTGATGAAGAAAGACCTTCACCTGGAAAAGTACAAGGATTTCTCGCTGTCTGAAGATGGAACCTTGTATTTCAGAGACCGCATTGTGGTACCTCGCTTCGAACTAATGACTGACAAGGTCATGAAGGAGGCACATGATACACCGCTGTCTATCCATCCGGGTAGCACCAAGATGTATCATGATCTCTGTCAAAGGTGCTGGTGGTCCAAAATGAAGCAGGATATTGCTCAATACGTTGCTGAATGTGACGTTTGCCGTCGTGTTAAAGCAGAACATCAGAAGCCTGCTGGAATTCTGCAACCGTTACCTATTCCTTTATGGAAATGGGATAAAGTGCAAATGGATTTCATTACTGGCCTTCCCAAGTCACAGAAGGGTCACGATGCTATTCTTGTCGTCGTCGACCAACTCTCTTAGGTTGCACACTTTCTGCCTGTCAAGGAGACTATCACTGCTAGTCAGTTAGCAGAGTTGTATATCTCCAAAATTGTTTCACTCCACGGCATTCCGAAGGAGATTAGTTCGGACCATGTCGGCCTTTTCACTTCAAAGTTCTGGGAAAGTTTCCAAGAAGCTATGGGAACTCATATTACCTGGAGTTCAGCTTATCACCCCTAATCCCAAGGCAAAGCGAGCGAGTCAATCAAGTGCCTGAAGACATGCTTTGAGCGTGTGTTATATCTTTCGGCAAGAAGTGGGAAAAATCTCTCCCTTACGCCGAGTTCTCGTATAACAACAGCTATCAAGCCAGATTGAAAATGGCCCCCTTCGAAGTGCTGTATGGACGTACGTGTCGAACCCCTCTGAATTGGTCAAAAACTGGGGAACGAGCACTTGTGGGTCCAGACATTATCCAACACGCCGAAGAACAAGTCCGTATCGTTCGAGAAAATCTGAAGGCGGCTCAGGACCGCCAGAAGAGCAACTAAGATCGCAAACGATGGGGTTTGACTTATCAACCTGGTGATCAAGCTTATCTTTGTGTCACTCCTATGAAGGGCACTCACCGCTTCGGAATCAAGGGAAAGTTAGCTCCATGCTACATTGGTCCTTTCCGCAGTGTTGCAAGACGTGGTCTGGTGGCATATAAATTGGAGTTGCCGCCGCAATTCTCTCATATCCACGACGTCTTCCATGTGTCGCAACTTTGTCGTTGCTTCAAGGAATCTCCACACCGAGCAGTAGATCACGAAATGCTCAAATTGCAAGATGATCTTTCATATAAGGAGCATCCGATCCGCATTCTCGATCACGCTGAATGTCGGACCCGTCAGAAGATGACCAAGTTCCTGAAAGTGCAGTGGTCAAATCATACCAAAGATGAAGCCACTTGGGAACGCGAGGATCATCTTCGAACGGAATACCCCGACCTCTTTCCTTCTACCTCCTGAATTCTCGGGATGAGAATTTCTTTTAGAGGAGGAGAATTGTAACACCCCTGTGTAATAAGCACTGTGTTCTTGTGCTAATCCAGCCATGTCATCTTCATTTGCTATGCTTGATCACTTTTGGTTAAACACTTCAATTCAAATTCCTCTCTCAAAACAATTCAAATTCACAGAGCAAAATGAAGTTGCTCAAAACTTGCTAGAAAAATGTTCATCATTTGACAAAAAATCCATAACAATTATACACAACATAACTCTTGTGCAAAGATGAGCACTAGCAATTATAACAGCACCTTTTCAGCATTTTTAAATGCTATCCAATTTATAAAAAACTCAAATGAATTCCAAAATTGCCCAAACTTTATGTGGCAGTGCAAAATATTCCATTGTATTTAAGTGACCAAGTTTCACATTTGTACAAAATCATTTGGCAGCTCATTTTAATTCAAAACCATCTCTGAAAAGGTATAACAGAAAAACACAACGAGAAAAAGAAAAATGCTACTGTGGACTGGGCCTAAGTGCATAGTGCGGCCCAGCCCACAGCGTACGCCTCGCTCCTTCTCTCTTCCTCGCTGTGTCGGCCGCTCCGTGGCCACCGCGCGCTGCTCCGGCCGCTGGTCGACACGACGACGCCCACCGATGCCGAGAGGATAAGGCCGAGCTTCATCCACTCACCCTAGACTCCCTCGTCACTTCCCCTCTCCTCTCCATCGCTCACTCGCTCCCTCCCCCTCTCTCCAGTACGCTGCCATGGCGCCGCCGCCGTAGCTCACGCGTCCACAGCCACCGTCTCGCCTCACCGCCGTGTCCCTCGTCTCCGCCGCCGTCGTCCACTTCGTCTCCGTCCACGAACGCGAGCTTGGTGCCGCTGTAGATGGCGAATCGAGCCGCCCCCTTTGCTTCGGTCATCGGTGCTTCTCCGACGAACGTCGCCATTCTGCTGCTACTAAGCCCTCGCCTAGCCTTTCTTGAGCACCTCGGTGAGCACCCGCGTGGATCCCCTCTTTTCCCTGCTCTTTTCCTTGCTCGTAGCCATCGTTTTCGTCGAGACCATACCCGCCGCCGTAGCCGTGCTCGCCGCCATAGCCACTGCTGCCACAGCTCGAGTCCGAGCTCGCTACCGAGCTCCTGGAGCTCCAAGGAGTCCAGCGAGCCCCCGCGCGCGTTTCCCTGTGCCCCCTAGTGACGATCCCGAGCGCGACCGAACTCCGGCGTCGCCCACGAGCTCGCCGCCGATGAACCCGACCACCCTAGCTCGCTAGACTTGCACCGTTCGATGCGACTCGCTATGCTCGATCGGACAAGCCCAACCGTGCGCCAAATGGTTGCCGGACGGCGATTTTTTACCACCCCCGACGCGCGCCGCCGTGCGAAATGGTCACCGGAGTAACTCCGGTGCCGGCGTCCGACGTGGCGCCGCGTGGCCTCCCCTGTGAGGCTGACGTGTGGGCCCGGTGGGTCCTGTTGACTGGTTTGACCCAGTCAACTACTGACTGGGCACCCACTATGCCACTGACGTGCGGGCCCCACTGCTTAATTAGTCTAATTAAAACAATTTCGGAAATAAACTTAAGTAGTTAACCTAATTAGCCACTGACATGTGGGGCCCTGCTACTAATTAACCTCTGATTAGTTTTAAATGAAATCTGTTAGGCCACTGTCTATGACAGGTGGGCCCCACCGGTCAGTTTGACCAGTCAGCGGGTCAGTTGACTGCTTACATCACCCTAACATCATGCTGACATCATATTCCATTTTCTGGAAATTCCTCTTAATTTAAGTAAATCCAGAAAGTACTAGAATCTTTGAAAAATCATAGAAAATTATCCGTAGCTCGGATGGAAAAACTTTATACATGAAAGTTGCTCAGAAAAATCCCACAAATCCAACCGTGCCATCTGTTTCTGTGTCGAGACCCTCTAAGTAGGTGAACCCACAACTTTTTGCCCATTTCCGGTAGATGAATAGTTCATATATACCGGTTAATAAATCCAACTTTAATCCTAAAATAACTAAAATGATTTAGACATGTCTTTAGGCAACCCTGCACTGCTCGTTAGCATGATATGCTCTGTGTTGCATATGTTTGCTGTGCATTTATCTGTTTCCTCCCCCTCTTCTTCTCTCTTGGTAGACCCCAACACCGACGTAGTCCGTGAGACCGACGCAGCTCCGGAGATCGACTACGCCCCTGACGACCAGACCTTTGCCGCAGAGCTTCCAGGCAAGCACCCCCCCTTGAACATGCCGATATCGCCTATTATTTCTCTCTTATGCTTGCATTAGAAATTGTTGCTGCTACTGCTTATCCTATTTCTGATGCATAGCCTGTTTTTGTAACTGATGTTGATACCTACCTGCTTATCCTAAACTGCTTAGTATACGCTGGATAGAGACCCACCAGAGACCCCACTTTGTCCTAGTTGCCCCGCTGGATTATCAGATGACTCGATCAACGTGATCGACAACCAGGCCCCGGCACCGCACATCACCCCCTTAGTTGTACGATAATGCAGCGTTACTATCGAGTGCCGAGGGTGATACCTCGTTTAGTACTTCTGATGTTAACTCTGTAGAGTAGATATTCAGTCATGCTCATCGAGGGTGATTCCTCCTTCACCACTCCCGATAACGACGCCGTCGTGCAACACCTCAAGTGTGAACCTCGAGGGTAATTCCTCCTAAGTTCACCTTGACGACTACATCAGGTGGAATCCATCGAGGGTGATTCCTTGGGTTTCCCCCTGGTGTTTGGACACACGGTTACTTTGACTTAACACAGAACCATGATGACGTCGGGTCGGCCCTGAGGGGTACCCGCGAGTGTTGTGAAGTCAGGTTGACCTGGAGGGTACCCGAGAGACAATTACGAGGCGTGGCCGGGCATTCTTAGCCCTTGCAGCAAGTCCTCAAGACGGGGTGACAGGGTCACATTGATCGTGAGTCTCTGCTCGTTCACGCACGCTCCCAACACACTAACGATTTGGATATTTGATCCGAGTAGGCCTTTGGCCTGATAGCACTAACCATCATGTGGGAATAGTTATGGGCACTCTGCATCGTATGCATCAGCCGAAGCTTATTAGACATCATGCGACTGAGCGGCGTGCGCCGGGTTGGACCGCGTTAAGCACCCTACTTTGTAATGGAGGCTGCTAGGTCTGCTCACCGGCTGCCTTGCAACGTGCAGGAGCGCCCGGGGCGATGGTCCAAGACCCCTGGGTGCATAGGTTTAGTCCGGCGTGCTGACCTCTCTATTAAGCTTAGGTCGGGTTGCGGCGTATCGTTTGGTCGAGGCCGGGCATGACCCAAAAAAGTGTGTCCGGCCGAAGTTAATTGAGTGTGGTGGGTAAATTGGTGCACCCCTGCAGGGAAGAACTAATCTATGCATAGCCAGATCCTCGTTAACGGACGCTCGGAGTTGTATCCCGATCGATACAACTAGAACTGGATACTTGAGATGAGATAAGGATAGTATGGCTCTGGGATTACTTTCTCGCAGGGAGTCGAGGAAGGATCTCTGGGCGAGGTTGATAACACTACTACTACTTTATACTGTGCTAATCTACACTCTTCTAATGCTACAAGACCGCTGAAGATGCTAGTCTTTGATAGGACTAGGCCTTCCCTCTATTCTGGCATTTCTGCAGCCCAGTCCACATATACAGTGTTTTCCCTTTGATAACAGTGCATATGTAGTGTAGATCCTTGCTTGCTGAGTACTTTGGATGAGTACTCACGGTTGCTTTGCTTCCACTTTTTCCCCATACCCGAATGATGCATCCAGACGACGGAGTCCCGGAGCCAGCCGCCCCCGCCGACGACTATGACTACTACCCCGAGGGTGGTTACTACTTCGAGTTGGCTGACAACCAGGAGTAGGTTCGAAGGGTCCCGGGCAGGTCGCCTGCGCCTTTTCGATCGTAGTGTTTTCTTTTGCCTCGCCTTTTAAAGGCCTATCTGTCTTTCTTTTATATCTGTACTCAGATATCTGATGCTTCCGCTGATATTTGTATGACATCGAGCTTATGTATTCGTGCCCTCGAGGCCCCTGGCTTGTAATATAAAGCTTGTATGACTTTATTTGTGTTTTAGAGTTGTGTTGTGATATCTTCAAGTGAGTCCTTAAGCCTGATCGTGTGCATTTGCGTGTATGGTTAGTGCACGATTGAGCCGGGGGTGTCACACCTACTTCCCTCTGCGAAGGACCTTTCAATTTACTTTATGCGATCTTTATTTTGAGTCTCCATCTTCTCTTATAAAGCACCAACTAAGGGGCAATATGATCGCAATTGAGCATTGGGTGTAGCTAACATGCGAGTGTGTTTCATGAATGGATCAATGATTGAGCATAATGGGCTAGGGATAACTTGCTTTAGTGTTGATATTTTGAAAGACATGGTTGCTTGTTGATATGCTTGAGTATTGAAATCTTCATGTCAAAACTAGGCTATTTCTTTGAATCATATAAAAGTCCAAATGTCCATGCTACAAAGAAAAGATTATGTGATGAATATGTTAGGCAGCATTCCACATCAAAAATTCTGTTTTTATCATTTACCTACTCGAGGAAGAGCAGGAATTAAGCTTGGGGATGCTGATACGTCTGCAACGTATCTATAATTTTTTATTGTTCCATGCTGTTATATTATCAATCTTGGATGTTTTACAATCATTTTATAGCAACTTTATATCATTTTTTGGGACTAACCTATTGACATAGTGCCCAGTGCCAGTTGCTGTTTTTTGCTTGTTTTTTACTTCACAGAAAATCAATACCAAATGGAGTCCAAACGTAGCGAAATTTTTTGGTGATTTTTCTGGACCAGAAGACACCTGTTGGGCCAAAGAAGTACCAGAGGGGGCTCCGAGGGGAGCATAACCCACTAGGGCGCTCCTGGGGGCCCAGGCGCACCCAGGTGGGTTGTGCCCACCTCGGCCGCCTCCCGCACCGCCTCTTTACTCTATAAATACCCTGGACATCCAAAAACCCTAGGGGAGTCGACGAAAAACAATTCCAGCCGCCGCAAGTTCCAGAAACCATAGATCCAATCTAGACACCATCACGAAGGGGTTCATCATCCTCATTGGTGCCTCTTCGATGATGCGTGAGTAGTTCATTGTAGACCTACGGGTCCGTAGTTAGTAGCTAGATGGCTTCCTCTCTCTCTCTTTTGATCCTCAATACGATGGTCTCTTGGAGATCTATTTGATGTAACTCTTTTTGTGGTGTGTTTGTTGGGATCCGATGAACTTTGAGTTTATGATCAGATCTATGTTTTTATCCATGAAAGTTATTTGAGTCTTTTGATCTCTTATATGCATGATTACTTATAGTCTCGTATTTCTTCTTCGAATCTTTGGTTTAGTTAGGCCGACTAGATTGATTTTTCTTGCCATGGGAAGACGTGCTTTGTGATGGGTTCGATCTTACGGTGCTCAATCCCAGTGACAAAAGGGAAAAAAACACGTATGTATCATGGCTATTAAGGATAACAAGATGGGGTCTATTCCTACATGAATAGATCTTGTCTACATCATGTCATCGTTCTTATTGCATTACTCCATTTCTCCATGAACTTAATACACTAGATGCATGCTAGATAGCAGTCGATGTGTGGAGTAATAGTAGTAGATGCAGGCAGGAGTCGGTCTACTAATCTTGGACATGATGCCTATATAATGATCATTGCCTGGATATTGTCATAATTATTTGAAGTTCTATCAATTGCCCAACAGTAATTTGTTTACCCACCGTATGCTATTTTTCTCGAGAGAAGCCACTAGTGAAATCTACGGCCCCCGGGTCTATTTCTCCATCATATACTTTCAGATCTATATTGCTATTTGCCTTTTTATTTATTTGCATCTTTTATTTTCAGATCTATTAATCCAAAAACCCAAAAATATCTTGCTGCAATTTATTGTTATTTATTTTATCTCGCGTTCCCGCGAGATCTATTTATCCAATCTACTATAAATTTATCTATCTCTTTACCCGGGAGGGATTGACAACCCCTCTTTTACGTCGGGTTGCAAGTATTTGTTCTTTGTGTGCAGGTGCCGTTCACGTAGTGTTGCGTGGTTCTCCTACTGGTTCGATAACCTTGGTCTCATCACTAAGGGAAATACCTACCATAGCTGTGCTGCATCATCCCTTCCTCTTTGGGAAAATACCGACGTAGTTCAAGCTGCGTCACAGCAGTGGACCCAACTGTCAGCCTCTCCACGTACAGTCCTCTTCCGATGAAAGTCGTTCCTTGACCATATTGACCACACCGCGTCGAGAGCACCAAGGCAGTGGACGACGGTGAGGCCTAGGAAGGGGACGACGTGGATCCAGGGAAGACGCGGCAGTGGATGCCCACGCGGAGAGGAGTACGATGGTTGACTGGTTCGGCTGCGGTGTGAGGCTACCATCATCGTAGAATAATAGGGGTTGTGGGTGAGTAGAGGGATGGCCTGGCCAGAGGTTGGAGTAGGAGGGGGCGGTGAGGCCTACGCAGCAGCACAGCCGGCCACGGGAGGCAGGAGCAGGCGGCATGGCCCACGATGGTTTGGGCGGCTGGAGCAAGAAGACCAGAGGTTGAAGAAGCACGACAGCCGTTGGATGGACATCGTATGGTCACCGCAGCTAAAATCGTTTATATTGACTATGTTGACAAAGCCCTGCGTCCGCGTCAACTTAGTAGGCCCACAAGTCAGCCTTCAAATATGGTGGGTCCCACCTAGCAGCTTGGGTATTCATTTTTTTTTTGCATAATAAGGAGGCACTTCCCTGCGTTCGAAGATATAGCTGGTGGGTTCGAGCTGTCAGCGGGGGGAATGTTTTTTTCGCAAAATACAGAGGCCCTTTCGGTGGGTCCCCGCTGTTAGGTGGAGGAATAATTATTTTGCGCGTAATAAGGAGGCATTTCCTTGCTGCGGCCGTGGACCCAGCTGTCAGCCTCTCCATGTACAGTCCTCTTCCGATGGAAGTCGTTCCTTGACCACGTTGACCATGTTGCGTCGAGAGCACCATGGCGTGGACGGTGGCGAGTCCTAGGAATGGAATGACCAGGAGCCGGGGAAGACTCAGCAGTTGTTTCCCACACGGAAGGGAGTACGAGGGTTTACTGCTTCAGCTATAGTGTGAAGCTGCCGTCGCTGGAGAATAGAGGTATGGGTGAGTAGAGGGATGGCTAGGCCAGCGATGGGAGTACAGGGGGCGGTGAGGCCTGCGCGGCAGCACAGCCGGCCGCGGGAGGAGGGAGCAGGCAGTCCCGTCGGGGCTTGTTTGAGCGGCTGGAGCAAGAAGAGCAGAGATTGAAGAAGCACGACGGTCGTTGGATGGACATCCAACAGTCACTGCTCTTGTGTGTTGACTAAGTTGACACGGCGTTGCGTGTGCGTCAACCTTTTTTTAGGAAAGCGTACGCGTCAACCCTATAGTAGGCGCACAAGTCATCCTCAAATGTGTGGAAAACAACATATAGCCCATCTGCCATTATTTCTAAAAATTAACAGCCCATTTTGCTAATTCTTAATGATTTTTTGGAGCCCATATTCTTTTTGTTAGCATTACAGCCCATATTGTGGCCACGGTTAAAAAATTATACGAAATTTTGCATATTTCGGTGCGGTCCCAACTGTTTTTAATCCCGAAATTTTGAGTCACATTCAAACTAATTTGGGAAATAAATTTATATCAATATAAAATCCAAATAATTGTCCATGCATAAAAATCAATGGAATTTAAAATCTTGAAATGAAAAAAAAAGAAATTTGAAACGAATTGCCGGTTTGATGTGTTTTAAAAATGTACAGCCCATTTCTCATTACTGATAGCCCATTTTCTGGGCAAGCCGAATGAAACTCTCCTCGTCTTGAAAGATTTGCAGCCCAGCAGGGCTGACAAAGCAAGTAGGCCTTGGTTGGGTATTCTGCAAAAGAACAAAAAAACTGGGCTAGCCATTTTCAGAAAGAAAAAAACTACTGGGCTGGTCTTGTGGTAAACATAAAATAAAATGCTGGCTAGACAGGCCAGAGTGCCCCGCACAGCCCAGTTGACACGCTGCTTCTGTCTCAAAAACAAAAAGAACTGGGCGAGCTGCTGGGTCCCTGGTGTCAGCCGCTCATTATGCAATTCTCTCGTTTATTGACTACGTTGACAATGGCATGGGACCCAGATGTCAGAAATCCATTAGGAGGAACCATTTTTTGGCTTGAAATAAGGAGGCACTTGCTTGCGTATTGCCATGACCCTGGTGGGTCCCTGCTGTCATCCTCTCCACGTACAATCATCTCCTGATTGTGTACGCGTCAACCTAGTAGGCCCACAAGTCAGCCTCTAAACCCGTGGCGGACAAATACAACCCATATAAAAAAATAACAGCCCATTCCATATGTTCAAACAGAAAGTTCAACATTCAGAGCAAAGTAACAGGTCTGATCCAGATACAGAGTACTGAATTTCAACGTTGACAACCATCATAGCCAGGTTAACTATCTACTCCCACTAATACTCTAGTAGTGTACAAGTACTAACTTACTCTTAGCTAACTAGACGATGTCGGCAACCATGTGTGGTACACGCTAAACGCCGGCACCGATGTCCTCCTCCTCGCCTCAGACTTGCCAGAGGTGCGATAGGCCGCGTTGCTCGCACGCGTGGGCCCTTTCCATGCCGGCGTGGTCCACCGAAGCTTCGGCATCTAAGCGGGAAACCCACTTGACGAGCTGGTAGTAAAATTCGGCATCGCGAACGCGTGCGTGCCTGACAGCCTCCAGGGCTATTTGTCGGGTGCCGACCTCCACGTAGTCGGCCCAGTTGCGGGCGCTCTGCTCGCGACTCAGAGCATCGGTGCGCTGCTGCTCCATGCCCCGCTGGCATCGCAAATCGGCAATACGCTGCTCCTCCGCCAGGCAGTCGCGCTCCAACAAGTCCTCATACTCTGCATTGCCATCTAAAGACCGATAGAATGCCTCCTCCCTCCGTCTGCCTTCCGGTGAAAAACCGAACACTAGTCCGGTGGTGACCGCCTCCGGCATCGCCTTTTGTGGACGGGCGGGGGCATGACGGACGTGGCGAGAGTGAGGGCAAGTGGCGAGCGACGTCGGGCCCGTGGGGGCTTATGAGGATAGGGCGAGTTGGGTGATGGTGCCACCGGAGAACGCCAGGAATCAGTAATTATAGGCGGAAGGTAGGTGAACCAGCGTGTCGCGGGAAACACAACGGTCATCGCGGTCATCGGAATTCAATGCATAAGCAGGCATGGCTTAGTGTGCCAGCTTGCCGTGGAAAACTAGAAAAACTAAAATTATGACTGTGCTGTCCCGTCCTGTCCCGTCAGTGGTGCATCCCATCTGTGCTGGGTCGCACGTCGACATAACGGTCAAACGAGTGCGCTCGATTCATCCAGATGAGGTACGTGCGTGATCTACTGGTTAATCTCGTAGGATCGAGTCGGTCGGATAGTGTATGTGTAGGATCGCAGTAGCTGATGAACGTTCGCTGGGAGTTAAGGCATTTGCGAATGTTTTTGCTGGCAGTTTCTTCAGATTCGCATGGCATTTTCTTCAGAACAGCATGTCAGTTTCTTCAGAGGTAGGCATTTTTATTCAAAAAACTGCCACCTTCGGATCTTGCGTCGCAACTAAAATTGCCAGGAGCGTATTAGTAGGCTAGCTAGTGATCAATCAGTAACTTGTAAACACTGAGCGAACAGAAATAAGGAACTGCTAGTAACTTGTAAAGACTGAGCACACAGAAATAAGGATCATGCTGTGCACAGTAGTGAGAGCCGATCCGTTCAAAATGTTCACACAAGACTCACAGGCCTAGCATTGTAATATGTTCACATTAGTAGCCCAAATTCACAACCAACTAGTATGATTCCCATACATAAGATCAACATGTTAATGCATCTCAATGAGTCACAGATCATATACAAATATGTAGCTCCAAAAGCAAAGATCTAGAAAAAACATATGTTCTTGCTACTAACATGGATGCTTCTCTGGGCCAACATTCAGTACAGAGTGAAAGACAAATTTGTTTGTGAAGTCTACAATTCCTCTTGCAAATGTAAGTGGTTTCACCAGCAGCTCGAACCATGAGAATGAACCACACATGATGGAGGAACATCCACTGCAATATGATTTGGTCTTCTCTCGATCACACGGCGAGACTATTTTCAGAATACAAACTTTAACTTAGGCAAAATGAGTCCCATTGTATAATCAAACCAAAGCAATGAAGCACCTAGTGTTGGCTAATAAATAGTACAGTACTACTTTTGTGCAGTCCATGAAGTGGCTATCCAATCTTTCTGTGTATATTTTCAAATGGCACTACATGCAGTGACTATACTATTCTCTTGTGCAGTTCCACCAAAATTGACGTCACTTTGTTTGTTTGCCAAATAGCAACGGGAAGACATCTGTCTGCACAAATATCAAGCAGCTAGTAAACATATACCGCACCTTGTATTTTCGGTTTAAACACGTCTCTTCTAGTCGTTTCCCCTTACCATCTGTCATGTTTTGCACTGGACAATTTGATACTGTCATGTTTTGCCCTGGACAATTTCGTACTGAATTGATTTGCTGGTACAGAGTAGAAATATAGCGCCTATTCTTCATCAGACCAAGGATATCCATGTTCGCAGTCATGGAAGAGGTGAAATCGATACAACCAAAATTGAGCATCCTATCATTGAATCATGTCCTGCACCTCCAATGTAGGTCCACCCTGCCAATAAATTCACATGCAAACCACTAATATTACTATCTAATGACAGTACAAAAAGAGTAGCAAGATAGTAGCAAACCATGTACCTTCGTAACGAACAGCTCATAGTTCCACCAATTGGATATACTGGTTTGGAAGAAAACATGCTCATAATGTAGAACCATTTGGACTTTTTTTGCAGTTCCACTAAAATCGAGCATCCCTGTTTGCACATATATTGAAAGTTTGATTACTATAAAAGTGGCACTAGTTGAAGCATAGACTCACAAATATAAGCATTCCAATTTCTTAATGGGAAAAGGTAGCAAGACTGTTTCTAACCACCTTTTTGAAGGAATAAATATGGCAATGGCAGTTGATGTCAGGAAGGCAAACATAGTATTTTCTGAAAGATTGAGCCATTCCTGACCTTTCCTCTTCTTTTAAGCATATTTTGTGCAGTTCAACTAAAAAAACGCCATCACCACCTTGACAATTCACTGACACTATACAAAAAGCAATGACTTGCCATTACATCATGATGTCAGGTATGTGATCGACAGGCATTAGAGACAAACATGCAGACCTCCTCTGATAACATAATGAACATTAATTTTAACAAAGGTGTGATTAGCTTTACCGGCATAATTTGAGTGAACCATACACCCTTTGTTCCTTAATATAAGACATTTTCGCAGTTCAATTTAAAGTACCAAAATGTCTAGTATTTAGAAAAACAGGTAGTAGTTTTCTTGAGCACATATCTGGGAAAGCTTGCCACACCTTATATATGTCCATACGCTAATGCAACACCATTCGAATAGTACAAATATACACTAATCCAGTGGCTAGTGCAACAGTAGGGTAGTTTTTTTATTACGGGGTACAATACAATGGTTTTACTGAACAGATTTCCATAAGCTAGCACTGGAAGATTTCTATAAGCATTAACTATACAAAATGTAAAGGTAATAAGTTTCAGCATTGGTATACTAGCTGTGCAACAACATTAAACCAAATACAAAAGTCTGAAGGTAACTAGCATTATTAACTAATGACAGTATAAAAAAATTGCAAACCATGTACCTTCAAGGTAAATATCATTTAGAACTCGAGGGGACTTGAAAAATTGCTATCCCAATCTTGATAATCGATCAAACATAAAAACGTGATCAACCAAATCAAGAAAACTGCCGGAGGAGGAGGTGCCCACTCTTGACCTTTCCTCTTCTCTTCATAATTTTTTGTGCAGTTTAACCAAAATAAAATGACATCAGCGCCTTGGCATTTTAGTGATAGTGTACAAAAAAATTGACTTATCTCATGAAAGTGAGGTATGTAATCTATAAGCATTAACAGTGCAAAAATCTGAAGGTAGTAACAAGTTTCATCGTTGGTATACTGGCTGTGCAACAGCTTTAGAATGCCTTAGCTGAAAAATCTTTAATACATCCACAATCAACAGCTAACCCTGCAATAATCCAGTGACATTAAATGGCATTACTTAAATTTATCGGTGGCATTAGACTAAGTGCGGCATTAGTTAAATGCGGCATCACTTTAGCAGTAGCATTGCTTGACTTTACTGCTGGCGTTATACTAACAGCAAAAAAGTGGCAATAAGAGCATGGGAGGCCCATTCGGACAGTGGGCACACCAGTACAATGTACCTCCATGGACGCATAGAGTGGTGAGGGAGGGATGGTTGCCTAGAGCAACAAATATCCCGGCAGCATATGTGGATTACGTCCCATTTTTGTTCTCTTTAGCCACCTTTTTCCTATGTGAGGACAACAAACCAATCGACCTGGTCATTCCCTATTGTGTTGTCATGCCTTTCTACCTTTTTCAACCAAGAGACACGAGACACGTTCCTTAGCTACTGATTTCCCCCTTTTCAACCTAGATGCGGGTTCGATGCCTAATCTCTTCGACATTACTTTCTCCCTTCCTTTCCTTATTCAACCTAGACATGGATTAGTCTGCATGAAGTAGGGTTTACTTTAATAGTGCAAATTAAGGTTTTCGTCTGTGTGACCAGCAGACCAGAGGATAGCAAATTGGGGAGATGGTGGAGTGGAAAAAGATCCACATGCAGCGACGTGGCAGATGGGGCAATAGAACAAGGGTATGGTTCGAAAAGAGGTAGCATACCTGAGGGTCGGCAGGAAGTGGCTTCGCTCGTGGTCGTCGTCCTCCGCACACACTACGGCAGCGAGGTTGGGGACGGAGGCCATCCTGCGCGGGCGCTAGGTCTGAGAGGACGGCCTTGTCGTCAGTGCGTGACCTCGCTCGCCGACGACGAGTGCGTCAACGCTACACGTCCTTTTCTTCCCCGGCAGATCTGTGACCACCAGTGAGGAGGGAGAGAGAGGGGCACCGCCGTCCTTTTTAGATAGTGTGAGAAGCAAGTGGGCAGCCCTTAGCAAGCAAGCACTGAAGCTCGAGCCTATATATCTTTTTTTGATACTAGTACTAGAGGTGGAGTAGTGGTAGAGTAGTTTATATTTTCTCTGCATACAGTACCAGTTAGTCGTGCTTCAAAACTGAACGACACGCTATTAAAAAAATAAAGTCGAGAAATAATGCGGCACCTCGGGCCAACGCGGCCAGATCGCATTTTGCACGAGAAATGACACACCTTGTTTCATTGACATGTGGTCCCGTTCCAACATGTTAGTGAGATGACGGCGAGTCCTTTTGTACAATTTCCGAATGGACGTCTATGTAGGCCGGGGCGCCTCTTCCTGTAGCGTGGCAACCGTCCACCGCCTCTTCGCCTTTCCCTCTCGATTTGGAATTGTTGTCGCACGCTCTTCCTCCCTCCATTTGCCTTCACCCTTCCTTCTGCCATTGTTCGATCGTCTTCTCCATGGAGGGAACAGGCCGGAAACGACCCCGTTATTCTTGCCCCAATCTGAAAGATGACATGGTGGAGGAACTCATTGATCGGTGCGAGGTCATCACCTCGGCTAGCATGGCAGGTTCGTTCAAGACCATTCTCGACTCAACAAATAACATCATTACAAAGAACCCAAGGGTACATGAGCGGTTTGATCTCCCCTATCTTCTTTGCCATGACCCTGCTCGCTGGCGCGGGGATGACAGAAGCCTCGCCTTGTGCAAGTTGATGCCGCTTGCTAATGATACGTGTGATGTTAAGATGCCATCGCTTAATGGTAAGGCCTGGGCAGGCGCAAATGGAGATTGGGTTGTTTATATTGGGTACAACTGCGAGTGGGAACTTGTGAATGTGTACACTCATCACCGGGTTCCACTTCCAAAAATCTCAGAGTGCCCTGAGGTTGAGCACACAGATGATCTATGTAGGTTCAAATACGATCATGGTGACTGTCGTCTATAGAAGATAGCAATTTGTCGAGTTCCCAACCGCTCTTGGGATTACACGAACTATCATGTTGTTGCTATCTTCGACAAGCTTGTTGCCGTCCTTACTTCCACGCCTTGATGGATATTGCTCAATAATCAATTTTTGTACACGGATGAGTACTGTGATGCAATTCAATACGAGAGTCTTGTGTTTGCTGCCACCACTCGTGGCACTGTTTTTGCATGGAATCCTTATTGTTTCGGTACGTTTGTCTTCCACCGTAATTAGAATTGTTTCATCCACGTGCATGCGAGTTAGTATCCCCGTACTAATTAACCTTCTTCTGTTTCCAAGGTCCTGTGAACATTCCACCACCTATACTTGAAAAATTTTATAACCAAGGGGGAGATGACGATGGTGATGATCACGAGCATGAGGACGAGCAAGACCTACTGTGGCACCCCGGTTTAGAGAACCGGATTACCAATGTTTCTAGCCCAGAGATCATGTCTTCTGGAAACATTCAACAACTTGATACAGAACATAACTGAACTTTATTGATTAACTCGAAGTACAAGCTCATATTTTACATCGATAGCAAGGCCAAGAGCACCCTTGGTGCCACGACAGTATCAACATTATTTATGCAACATAGCAGGGCCTTGATACTACTTGGTACTTCTACGGCGTAGCGGAACATAGCGGTACTCCTTCCACAGGGACACTGCTGTGGACACAACCTAGTAGCATGAGTCATTGGGACCTCCGTCCTCGGCTTCTCCTGCATCTGGCATGATACACCAGGTGAGTACTTTGAATGTACTCGCAAGCTCACAACAACCAAATAATGCAGCAAACAATAGCATGGCAAGTAGCATGTTGGATTATACTTAAATAGTTCACTTACGGTCTCCGGTTATTCACTTACTCACTTTCGGGTTGTCCCACAACCCTTGGAATACTCATAAGTACTTCCATCCTCAAGACGAGTTCTTCCATCATTACTATCACTGTTACGGTTGACCACCTTGTGAGGTCTGGACGGGCTGTCCAATACCGTGGGCGTGGCTATTCGAATAGATTTAACACTCTGCAGAGCTTGCGCACTTTACCCACACCATGGTGCACTGATCTAGTGATCCCATTCGGGTGGACCGGCGTTGCTCCAATGAAACTTGCCTGACCCGTGACTCTCCCATCGTATCACCGGCAATCATTCTCCCCCGGAGTCAAGCCCTGGGTGGCCCCTGTGTCACCTGCCACCGTCGTGGCCCAACTAAACTGTCCCAAACGGGGACGCCGGCACAAAACTCAACTGGGCTCACAGGATTATCGTCGTCTACCTGATCAGGGCAGCACACACGCATAACCCTCCCTCGATGGCGATACCGGTGAAAGAGCACGGAGCCAGACCAAGTCAAGACCGTCCCATACCGGCAAGTGTGGTTGCATGAAAAAGCCCGGACAGGTGACTCAAGATCAACCGTCTACCATCACTTAGCAAGTATAGCCACAAATAACTCAAGTTGTTATCCACCAAGTATTTAACTTAATTTGCCATGAATTGTTATATAGCAAATGAACGAAAATAATTGATTCAAACATGCAATGCTATTGATATGCTCATGAAATGGAAGTCATGGCTTGCCTTGCTCTGTTGGGTTGCCTGAAAACTCCTGATCTTCGAAGTTACCAAAATTTCCCTCTGAAAAGGATTTAAAATAGCACTTTAAAATATCACATAATACTGTTTTAATCACCAAAAATTCTGTGAGTGTGAGAAAAATACCAAACTTTACCAAGAATTAGAGGGGCTCAAAACAAGTCTAATGCAAAAAGAATCAGGTGATTTGGACTTGTAAATAAAAAGTTGTGGCCAGTCAAAGTTTCTGGTCAAAACAGGGATTAAAATTAAAAACAGAAAATCTCCAGCGGCCACGTCGAAAGCGTAAAGTGGAAGTACGCTTCCACTTACCGCTTCGGCGCGCGCGGCTGAGCCTCTGATGAGCGGGTCCCGCAGCTGGGTTTAAACAGAAGGGAGAGAGGGAAACAGAGGGAGGCGGGGCTCCGGTGGTCGTCGCCGGTGATGCGGGCGGTGGCGAGGTCGGGCGACCGTGGGAATCTAGCGAGCGTACAACGGCAAACGTGTACGTACCTGCAGGATCCCGAGAGGTGGCCGGACGGCGTCGCCCCCTTCTTCTCCGGCGGTAGTGGTGCTCGGGGTCGTCGGAGACGGCAGTTCCGGTAGCGATTTGCACGGGCAAGTTGTCGGGAGTGGTCAGGAGGATGAGCTGAGCTCAGTAGTGGAGTCAGAAAAGGTCGGGGAGGAGTGGAGAGGTGGGTCGGCTGAGCTCTAGTGGCGGCGGATCTCCGGCGAGGCTCGAGGCCAGAGGGCCTCTCGGCCGTGGCTCGCTGCTTAGGGAGGCAATTGGGGAATGGTGGAGTGGGTTGAGGAGCTTGTAGAGGCCGACCATGGCTTTATATAGGCAGGGGCAAGTGCGGGCGAGCTCTCCCGAAGCGGCGAGACTCGGGCCACATCGCCGGTGCAAGGACGTTGCGTTGGCTGGCCACTTGCGGGGCGAGGTGATGGAGGAGGGTAGAGGCAGTAATGGTGGTCGGTGGCAGCTAGCGGGGAAGACGACAAGCACAGGGTTGCGGCGCCGCCACGGGCGACATAGTGCCCGAGTGCATGGCGGCCGTCGTGGAGGTTTCCGGCGAGAGGAAGCTACGGGAGAGGGTTAGGTGGATGGCATCGACGATGTCGGCACTCCAGGACACCGCCTGGCAACGCGAGGGCTCGAAAATGGCCTTGACAGACACCGGCGGGATACAGAGCACGCGAACTGGCATGCCAGTGCCGTGCTCACCATGATGCCCGGCACGTGGAGGCCACTCCAGGCCAAAGCAGCGTGTCTGGAGCCTTCTCCTTTGTTCATTTAGTCCACCTCCACCCTTGGTTTGGCTAGATACAAGCTGACTTGAAGGGTAGCATCAACTGAAGTTTCTGACAGAGATATTGAGAGGGATCTGGAGAAACGATGAGTGATGCTTGGAGCCAAAGGAGATGTCTAGGGTGAACTAGGATAGAAGGACTACAAACTGACCAAATTTGAAAGCATTTGGAAAAGTTTTGAATAGAGTTCATGTGCAACCTATCATACTGCTCCAGAAACTCAATCTACTTGGTTCACTCATATAGTTGATCTGATGGAGCTGAATTTTGGTGTGTGGGATTCATTTAGTGATTAGGAGATGCCATAAAAATTTCAGCTCAAAAGGAAACCTCTAGATGGTACTTCCTTCACAGAGATTCAAAATGAGCAGAAACTTGGCAGAATTTTGCTACTAAAAAGTTGTATTGGCCAAGATGATATTTTTGGGTATTGTGGCTAGATAGGTTCTCTAGTACCTCAGAGAATTTATTTGGGGAGTTTCTGAGTTAGGAAAATAAGGGTTGCTTCACAAATGAACAATTCTGACCAGAAAGAAAATAATTATTCTGGCCATTCTTTAATATTGGGCAATGGAATATTTTTGAATATTATGAGGTTATATGATGATGAGAAGATGTGACAAAAATTTGGAACTCTTCTGACCATCAAGACTATAGGTTGCTTCACAACCCATAGTGATGACATAGTCTCCCAAGGAATAAAATGAATTATTTGGAAAAGATCCAATATTGCAATTTGATCCAGGAGGGATGTGACAAAGTTTTGGCAGGTTGGTGATGGTTTTGGGTCAAGAGGTTCAAGGGTTTATAAGCCCAAAGTCACTTGAAAGAATTCAAAAACCATCCAAATTCAAATAAAGCCAAAATATTTTGTAAAGAAAAAGTTGTCAAAACTAGGGTGTCACACCTACATACTTAGTGGCGCCTGGCAACTTATTCCGATGGATCACCTCTTCTTGTATGTATACAGGGCACTGCTGATGTTACTAAGGAAGCAGGTGTTGTCTCCCATGGTCACACTCTCTGGACCTATTCCAACATCCGTTGCAGGGTATTCGGGATGGATACTAGTGTGCTAGCGCCAGCACCTTCTGCCTGGTTCCGTATTGATAGTCTTGGAGAAAACTCGCTCTTCCTTGGACAAAACTATCCAATGATGGTGAAAGGCGATCCAGCTGCTGTTGGCACAATGTTACTACTGTTTATGAGAAGCAGTTGTATCTATACCTCGGACATTGCTATAGTTCCCTACCCTAGCTATCACGATATGCGTCATGATATAGGCTACTTCAGCCTGGATGATGAGTCCTGCGTTGGTCTCGATATTGACAATAGCTTCCCCTTCCCAGAGGCTTACTTATGGTTCAAAGCAAGCATTCCCAACTCCGAGGATTGGTTGAACTGAAGTTCATTTCATTGCTTGTTATTTGTTGTGTGATAAAAACTTTAGTATTTACTAGAATGTTTTGTTGGAAATAATCTATAATCCAACATGTATCCTTGTTGTCGTTGTGTGTTGATGACTTGTTGTATGTAATGAATGGTACATTTGCATATGCATGTCATAAACTCAATTTATGAATGGTTTTCGAGTCACTTCTTGGAGTGTGAGTACCGTAGTAGTATAGCCAGCATCCGGTTATATGAAGTTGCCACATCACATAGAGCCAACCTAATAGTGGAGTATGCTAGAGCAATAGTTAGTCCTAGTAGTAGTATACCATCAACTAGAGCTAGGTGTCGCACGGAGGCCGAGAAGTATGGTGATAGCGTGACTGGGCGAGGTGGGCTTGTAGTACGTAGTATGATGTAGGCACAGGGCTTGCCGTGTTTCCTACTCCTCCGGTCTAAATGTGGAGAAGATTTGGTCGAGTTCTTCCTCCTTTTGCCGACACGTGGGACATCCAGCATCCAGGTCGTGTCATGCAAGAAAATGGAGTGCTAGTTGAAGCCACGTGATGTGCATCTTGGGTTAAACTGTAAATAGAATCTTACTCTTGAGTAACTCCAAAAGCGGCCACCGAAGATCTTTATTGGATTTGATTTTCATCACCAGCACGTCGAGGTGAAAGATGTGCAGGTTCAGTGGGTCGTTTTGCATTTTCACTGACATGTGGGACCGCATGTGAGCAAACAGACGATGGGCACACTCCGCACGTCTACTGGCTGGTTGAGAAGAGAGAGAGAGAGGAGGGCTGAGCACGGACTCCAGGAATTTTCACGACAATGTGAGTAGTACTAGTGGTGTACCATACTCCTGGAGAGATAATGTGTTCACTCTACATAACCAGCACCTCGATATAGTGGGGTGGCATGGGCCATAACTAGCATTCACATCTAGCAGTACGACACACGCCACCCACACGAGTCCCATCTCACACCAATTTTCTTGGAGTCCGTGCTACAACTATCTCTTCTCCCTCCTATTTTCTCTAACTCAGCAATCGCGCGGTGGGCGGGGTGGGGGTTTGCCGATAGTCGGTTTGCTCAACTGTGGTCCCACTTGTAAGTCAAAATGCAACACAACACACATTCCCCCTTGAGAGGCGTGCCAGACCAACCGTGTGGGGGTGTGACGTGAACATGGCAGGCTTTTCCTTTTGAACTTGTAACTTGTAAAATTTGGTTCTGCTCCATGGCGTGACCGATAGATAGAAATAATGATTTTTCCCTAGTGTAATGAGAAGTTTGGTTCTGGCGCGGTTCATGCATGGAGTACGTACAAAAATTATGAAGTTGATGCGAAAGGTAAGATAATTACTAGTACAATATGGAGGCTAATGAACCCATGGATCTGCCGAAGATGAAGGTACTCGAGCATAGTACAGCTGCGGAGCAGGTGCTCCATAGACTTCTTCGAGATGCCAATGTCGAAGAGGTCGAGCTGCTTGAGTTGAGGGAGAAGAAGGGTAGGCGCGACATTAATCTAGGGAAAATAGCAGGAGCTAAAGCTGGCGCATCACAGCGTTGGCGTGAGGCAGAGCGCGGACGGCGGCAGAGAGCGACATCGTCCAGCTTCAAACCTGAGCTCCTCGAGCTGATCTAGGGCGGGGGATAAGAACCACTCATCGAACATGGCTTGGACCTTGCAGTTGGTACTGAACATGCGGATGTCAAGGCGTCTGGCTGGCCCAGGGTGCGATGAAAGGATCTTGGAGACTGCGGCCATGCGTTTGCAATCCCCGTCGCAGAGGCAGCTGTCGATGGTGAGGTTGAGGGGGACGCGGAGCCAGAGGGGGCGCCACCGTCGGGAGAGCAGGGTGGTCCGCACAGCAGATTTGGTGGGGAGGAGGCCGATGATGATGAGCAGCATGTCGTTAGGGTGGCTACTGATGAAGTCCAGGCTCGCCGGATGCGGTTTTGGCTTGAGCCGCCTTCGCTTGTTGGCTACCTCGCCGTCCATCTCAGCCGGCGGTGACACCGGTGTACACGTGTGCTTGGTGTGTATTGTGTGTTGGGTGTGCGCGAGTGTGTCCTTGTGTGCATGCCGCCGCGCAGTTCTGAAGTGTGTGCGAGTGTGTCCTTCACGCGGAAGAAGTGTGCCCTCAATTTACTAGCGTGCGGGGTGCTACCGCGAGTGGTTTCAACTTTGTTTACTTCACCAATAATCCTACATCTACGTAAAAGCTACTTAAACCTACGTAATCTTCCTAACTACTTTTCTTCTTCCCCCTGATTTTCAAGAGGGGTGGGCCCTTCCATCCCCACCGAACCAATCCTTTGTTTCCACGTCCTCTTTTACATAAAAACCATACGTTAGTTTACGTGGGTGTAGCATTACTGTTACTTCACCGCGTGTCAGATGGGCCTCTAGTTTACTTATTTTCACCCACTGCCACATGGGCCAGCACACGAAGATAGATAACACAAGCTGACAAGGCAGCATGTGGACTGGTTGACCGGTCAACTAAACAATATACGGAGCTATACGCTGACATAGTGACCGTATAATCCCTCGGTATAGAGAGATCGAGTGAGAGGGGAGGCCCGTGAGAGATAGTAGAGAGAGAAAGAGCTACTCCATCCGTTCGATAATTTAGTGCCTATATTTTTGTTAAAGTCAAACTTTTGAAACTTTGATCAAGTTTATAAAGAAATTACTTATATCTACAATACCAAAGATAAATGATAGTATGAAGTAAGTACATGTTGTGATGAATCTAATGATCGTGCCAGATGTAAATGTTTTTCTCCACATATACCTGGTCAAACTTTTCTGAGGTTTGACTTTTCAAAATATCCATATGTTTATGGACGTGAGAGAGTACCTAACTAGAGAGAGAGAGTGTGTGAAATATAAAGAGTGAGTGGAAAAAGTGTGTGTGCGTGTGTGAAAGAGACATGGACAACACACGATAAATAGAGAAAAAGCGTGTGTGTCTTATGCAAACATATCACACATGCATCTTCGACAGTAGAAGCGAGGTGAGGAGATAGTGTGTGGTTGTTTGCAACTGAGAGAGAAAGACCCCTAGCACATGGCCAAGAGAGGTCTGACAAACAAGGGAGAGAGGTCGAGAGAGACGTATGGAGAAAATGCAGACATGGGGAGGAGAGAGTGTATGTTTGTGATAGAGAGATCCCCTGGAGATCGTGATGGGACTACATGGGTGGGAGATCGAGGGACAAGGTGTGTGCGAGATAGAAGATATCCCGAGAGATATCAAGATAGACGTATGGATGGAAGGAGACAATACGTGTGTTCCTTATGGCTAGTGAGAGATAGTCATACTTAGGGTGGGAGTGCGTGTGCCTATGATGGAGTGAGGGATTATGGTACTTAGGGGGGTGCATGTCACATAGAGAGAGAACAAGGGCGGATAGTGTTAGATGGGTCTATGTAGCGCGAGCGAGATATGTGTATGTGTGAACCAGGGAGATATAAAGTTTGAGAGAGATAGAGGAGCCCTGATATGGCTGAGTGGTGCGTCAGATAGCTGAGAGGGGGAAAGAGATACTCCATCCGTTCGATAATGCAGTGCATATAAATTTTTTTAGAAGTCAAACTTTGGAAACTTTCCCCAGGTTTACGCAAATATTATTTATATCTACAATACCAAAGATACATCATACGAAACTACATCTCATGATGAATCTAATGATATATGTTTGTCGTTCTAGATGTAAATGTTTTTCTCCACATACATGGTCAAACTTTGTGATGTTTGACTTTTTAATAAATCTATATGCTAAGGACCGAAGAGAGTGCCTAAGTCGAGAGAGATCAAGTGCGTGTGAAGGAGAATGAGTGAGTGTGCAAAAAGAGTGTGTGTGTGAAAGAGAGGGACAACAAACGATAAAATAGAGAGAGAGAGTGTGTGTTCATTTCTTATGCAAACATATCACGCATGCATCTCCGAGATAGAAAAGCGAGGTGAGGAGATACACGAAGATAGCTAGTGCGTGATTATTTGCAACGGAGAGAGACACCCCTATAGCACATGTCCAATAGAGGTCTGGCCAACAAGGGACAAAGGTCGAGAGGGATGCATGGAGAAGATGGACGCATGGGGAGGGAGAGAGGGCGTGTTTGTGATAGAGAGATCCCCTCGAGATCGTGAGGGGACTATATGGGTGGGAGATTGAGGGACGAGGTGTGTGTGCAATAGAAAGATGCCCTGAGAGAAATCGAGATAGACCAAGTGAGGGAAAGAGACAATGCACATGTTTGTGATGGAGACTAAGTATTAGTCATATACATAGGGGGGACTGTGTGTGCCTACAATTGAGTGAGAGACAATCATACTTAGCTAGGCGTGAGATTGTGTGTGTGCGTGTGAGATGGAGAGAGAACGAGGGAGAGAGAGAGTTTTAGATGGGTCTATAGAGTGCGAGTGAGATATGCATGTGTATGTGTGACCCAGGGAGATGGAGAGTTTGAGAGAGAGAGGGAAGAGCTCCGAGACGACAGAGTGGTGCGTGAGAGAGTTACGGGCAACGAGCTAGGGAATTTGTGTGCGCACGATGAGTGCACCCAAGATATTTAGCTTGGACTAGAGAATCATACATAGTGTGCCAGAGAGACCTATACATGGAGTGTGCATGCGAACTAGAAAGATCCCCTCCCCCCACACACAGAGAGAGGGAGATAGAGAGAGAGGGAGAAGGACCGACAAGGTTTGTGTTTGGATGCGTGTGATAGAATTGAAGATTGTCGGCGAGAGAGAGAACATGAGTCCGGGAGAGGGGGAGGTCGCGTTTATGCATCAAAGACTGATATAAACCATGTTTCGATATAAAATTGCATTCAAATATTTGAATTGGAGAACATGTTGTCTGCAATCCACACATGAACGGAGATATGCGTATCAAACAAGTTCATTAATTTGACTTTCAACATGTTCATGGAGTACTATAATACAGTACAACATGCTACTCAATTGAGGTGTTCAATTTTGGATTTTGTTCACTATTTTGACCTGGTGAACGAGCTATTTCATTGAATCAAGATATTTCATTTTGGGTTTGGTTCCCGTTTTTGAGTGGGTCAACTATTTGTCATATAGTAAATCGTTAACAACGAGCATGTAAAAACACATTAGTCCCGAGCATCATCTCACCATCTAAAAAAGAAGTGGCAAGCTAATATTTCGAAATTTGATTCGAATTGACTTGGTAAGGTAGACGTGGATGCTCGTTCTCCAAAAATTTGAACGAATCGCTAAACACCCTCTGCTCGGTGGAATTCGCCCGAGCAAATAAATGGGACACACGAAATTACCGGCCTTTGTGGGACATGCATCAATTGGCCCGTTGTACATCAAGGGTAGGTTCGTAACTTCATCCAAGCGCGCCTTCTCCTTGGCCGAAATGACAGGTGACGAATAATTCATAAACCATGGGCGGCAAAACACCCTCTCCTCGCCCGAAATCGCTCGCGTCGACTATTTCATAACACGCCCGAAATCGCTCGCGCCCACTATTTCAAAGCACGCCCTCCTCGCCCGAAATCGCTCGTGCCCACTATTTCAAAACACACCCTCCTCGCCTGAAATCGCTCGCGCCCACTATTTGGGAAATGCAAAGTTACTCTACTATCCCCGACCCTCAGTACACAGACCCAAGCCCAGAAGCCTAAAGGTAGGGGTAGAACTGTACCCCCCCCCCCACACACACACACATTTCGGACAAATGCGTCAGTAAGACATGCTTCCCCCTCCCAATTCCCCATTCATACATCATGGGCGCCAAATCACCTTCTCCTTGGAAGCTCCCTTCTCCCCAGCCGCTCCTCCATGGCGCCCCCACCGCACCAAATTCACCGCCGCCTTCCTCCCCAATGCTGGAGACGCTGTCCGTTTGCCGTCGTGCACTGGGCCGTGTGCCTCTTACTCTGTGCTACCGGAGCTGCCTCGACGACGGCCGCGTGAACCGTACCGGAGCCGATTCACCCCCGCCATTGTGCACAGCGCCGGAGCGGCTCCAACTTCAGATGTGTCCAGGGCCCCGGCGCTGCTTCCCCATAGCCGTCGACCTTCGCGACATCTCTGCTTTCCTGCCGCCGGTAGCCACCACAATCGCACTGGCCTCACTGACTCGGCAGCTGGAGCTGCCTGCTTCACCAGGACGCAAGATAGGTCGTACACTCATCTTAAATCACTTTATTTAGGCGTCAGTTGTCTGAACTTTTATTCTGGGCCAATCGCTTCCCAATGGGAAGCAGCACCCCTCGAGGCGGCGAAGCTCCTAGGCTGCCGGTTGGCTGGTGTCTAACGTAAGGGTGCGGGGGCGCAAGTTCACCGTGGAAGCAGCGCTTAGGTGGCTATCTTAGAGTTGCGTGGGTCGAAGGTACTGCCGCCGCCGGATCTGGATGACGGCGAGTCTTTGTGGATTAGCCGGGGGTGGCGCAACCATGGCAGTGCGGTGGCGCGGGGAGCGGGGTTTTGGTTGGAGCTCTCGCGGCCAGGGACGGTGGAGGCAGGCTGCTCTGCCAGTGATCGCTGGCTCTTCTGGGAAGATTCTGAATAGTGTCAGCCGGGAGGCACAAGACAACCATCAAGCCATCCGGCGTAGATCGGACAATACCAAAATAATATAAAATCGTGTGACTCCAATTTAGTTTTCAGTCAACAGACGTGTGACCACTGTCGTACCTTACTGTTGATCTCTTAGGGTATTTCTTCATATTAGAGATATGTGTCGTTCTTAACATTTTGCGTTTTCTGCATCTTCAGCCACACCGTCTTCCTTCTCACAACAGCTACTCCAACAAGGGAAGCATACACCAGAAGGGAGCTATAGTCCCCACTCAACAGTTCCCTGCATCGAATGTGCGTGCCCGACATGGACAGCCACAACAACTGCAGGGCCATCGACAAGTCAACACATGATGCTCACTCCTATGGATGGCGGCCAGATAGGTTGTACCCTCATCTTACTTGTGTGCAACATTTATGGCTTTGTTATTCATCTAAGCATGGAAAATAGATTATCACATTTCACTATATATTCATGCTGATCTCTTAGGAGTCTTGTTTAGGAATTAACGTTGTTCCATAGTTCAGATAAGAGACTTGTTCTTTAGGTAACGATGTTCCATAGTTATCATCCATCAGCCAATGTTATCCCACAGGCTGGTGATTATACCACTTCTAGTATTACCTATGTTGTTCTTTAATACTTTTGTGTGCCATCATCTTTCATCTGTGTTCTCACTTTAGTTTTTGAGACCTGTTGCTGCTAGTTAAGCCCAGTCCTACTATTTATGTCGTTTCCTACAGGCACTCATTACATAAATCTAACTACTAGTTGTCTTCCATGCATGTCAGATATAATTGCACACACTGATATATCCACAAGAACCTCACGGAGCAATGTAATGGCCAACAAACTTGACGTCAATGATACCCAATATGATGGAACATGTAAAGGCTGTTCTTCAGAAGACTTGCAGAAAGATGCCGAATCCTATTCACCCCACAAGGTACTTGCTCTAACTTGGCCCGTGATATGGGTACAACATGCATATAATATCCTGGAGTGCATCTACTCTGTTGCAATGCCATGTGCTTAGCCTGCTGATCATGCATGTAAATATGTCATGCCTTCCTGTTTTTCAGTACCTATTCCATTCATGATAACATGTTTTCAAATTCAAGTACTGTCATTCTACTCTGTCGCAATGCCATCTGCTTAGTTTGGACATCATGCTTCTGAATATCTTATGCATTGTTATTCATCAGTATGTACTTCATCTGTCTACCATACCATGTTTTTTTACATTGAAGTGCTGTTCTAGTGGTCTGTTGCAATGCCATCTTAGTTTCCCAATCATACACGCATATGTTGCCTTAGTGTTTTTCTGTATGTATTCCGCTATCATACAGTTTTACATTCAACTAGTGTTTTTTTTACTCTGTTGTCATGTGGTATCCCTAGCTCTTACATCATACTCCCTCCGTCTGGATTACATGTCGCAGAAATGGATAAAAATGGATGTATCTAGAACTGAAATACGCCTAGACACATCCATTTATTTCCGGATGGAGGGAATACATGTCAATATGTCATGCCTTTCTATTATTGAGTACCTATTCCATCTCTCTGTCGTAGCATGTTTTATAACTAAAGCACCATTCCTCTATATAAGGCATGCAAGGGGAAGATGGCTATGTTAGAATCTGAAGGGTTACAAACAAGGTCTTTGCAAAATATCGAAACGCCAGGAGATAGTAAACCAACTCCAGTGTTCATAGATACTTCTCCAGCATAGAGAAACCCAACTCCTACTAATAATAAGCAGATTCAAGTGGCCAAAGAACTAGTCCACTCTAGTCCAGCAAAAATATGTCAACTCCATTCTAAAAAGCATGTGCGTATCCTCACATCATGAAATTTTATAGCATTCAGATCATATTTTCTACATGTTTCTTACCCATCTCTCTTTTAGAAAATAAGCTTAAAGGATAGAAGACTTTCTAAACTGGGATCGTGTTTGAGGAAAGTATCTTGCGGGAATTCTCTGTGCTCCAATGCTGATGTAAGTACCTGTTGTATATCACTAAATTTTTACATCAGCATGTATTTTGTTAATCGGCGTGAATCCAACCTCTATCTGATCTAAATTTACTTGTAGAAAAATGTATAATTAAAGGCGACAATGTTGATTTTTGTAAGGAAAACTGCCTGATAGTTTTGCATACTGAGCTGCATGAGTGTACTATCTCATATCATGCACATTACTAAATTGTAGTGTTGTTCTAGTTGCCCAATCATTCATTGTGTTAATGTTGCTTTCCTATTACATTACCTGGCTGATGATAGCTGTGTCATATTGTGTTAATTTGGTGTAGGCTGGTGTGGTCTGGTTGCCCAAACGTTCATTGTGTCAATGTTGCTTTCCTATTATCTGACCTGGCTAATGATAGCAATGCTAGTGTGTTAATTTGGTGCAGGCTGCTGAAGATAAGAAGACAAACTCTGAAAACAGCAAGACAACCCCATTGTTTCTTTCCAATAAATCTAGGCCAGGTAATATGGCAATAACTCTTGATATATCTGTTCAGTTCCCCTCCTAATTTATGTTATGATACAGTGGTCGAGACACTCTCCACTATCAATAATACAAGCCTGCCAAAATCGCCATCTGAATCTGTTAAGTTTCCTCTGTCTTGAATCCAATGGAAAAAATGTATGTTTGTGAACAAAATACTGGCTGAAGCAATCATGGAAATCGTGGAGGAATCAGAGGTGCACATTCTTGCGCAACAACAACTGATCAATGTTTTGAGAGACAGTGTAGCAAAGAAGGAAGAACTTGCTCACATGCTTATGGGCGTCATCCGCGCTGAGGTTGCAGATTGTGAGATTGTAGATCGTTAAGTTCTGCTCATTTATTTGCACTGGCATGAATCTTTGATTGCCCGGTGGATGTAATTTCCTGTAATATATGCTGGATGTGCAACATTTTTCCTTGTATGCCGTACGTTTGCTTAGTGCGCCTCACATTCCAGCTAACTGGTCGCTAGGAAGGCAAAAAAGCTGTGAAATTATTAGTTAGCACGAACAGTCATGGGCCCTATATGAAGGAAGCGGCCCACTGCCCTTAATGGGCTTCCCTAATGGGCTCGCACGAGCCAAAATTCTCATAGGCCTTTGTTTGATTGGTTTTTGTCATGTCCATAATTTCTCGTCGTAATGGGCTCAAATTATAGCTGGGCCGGAATCGACGTTATCTAATTGGGCCTACTGACATGTTCAAACTTTAGAGGGACCATTAAGTTAATGGGCCATAACCAGGCCGAAAGCACTATTGGGTCGCTATAATTGAAACGAGCCAACAGTTAATGCTCGGCCCTGTTACCTCCCGGGTCGTTAACAGGCTGACATCAAAGCGGGCAATAAGTGGGCCCACTCGACCTCACGGGCCATTAACAGGCCGATACTAAGGTAGGGCTATATATGGCCCAACTGTATTTTGGGCCTTTAGCAGGCCGAAAGAGACAGCGGGCTCGTACTGGACCATCAAGAGCATGGGCCGCTAAGAGGCCGAAAGTCAGGTTGGACTTTATATGGCTCAAGTGTGTTGTGGGCCTTTAGTTGGACGAAAGAGAAACCGGGCTGGTATTGGTCATGAAGAGCATGGGCCGTTAAGAGGCCAAAACTCAGGTCCGACTGCAAATGTCCCAACTAATTTATGGGCCGTTAACGGGCTGAAAGACACACCGGGCTGGAAATTGGGCCAACACTTAAATGGGTCGCTAAAAGGCCGAAAGATGTACATCCTGAAAATTGGCCCATCCCTTGAATGGGCCGTTAACAGGCCAAAACCACATGGGGCCGATATTGAGCCCAAATATATAGCGGGCTGTTAACGGGCTCGAACTGACGATGGGCTGCAATGGTGTCAAATAGTTAACGGGCCGTTGACGGGCTGAATTGGCACATCTCATATGGGTTGTGGGCTTAAATAGACCAGACACAAGTAGGCCCTATATGGGCCGGCCTGCTAATTTTGACTGGGCCGGCCTCTTTCACCTAAATGGGCCACTGTTGGGCCTTGCCACGTGCCAACGTATCATAGGCGCCTCCCGTACAATGAGTGGATGAATCTGTCCCAACGCTGAGCCGACACATGGATCCTCCGGCGAATGAGAATTTTACACGTGGAAAATCCCCATTGGTCGGGGCTGTTAACGGGTTATCGGATCCAAACCGGAACCTGATAGCTTAACGACAACCCGTTACGGTGGATGCCATGTGTCGGTTACCCTTGACGAAAGCACTTCCATGATGCGGCATTTATCGTCACGGAAGTGGACACTTCCGTGATGATAATTTTGGTAATGTCATGGAACACTTCTACGACAGCACAGGCATGACTATCTTGATTCTGTCATAAAATCGTCATGGATGTACATGCATGACAGAAAACATGACCTACTGTGACAAACACCTATCATCAAGGAAGTGTATTTTTTTGTAGTGTATAGTTCGGCACCAGTGATAATAAAGCGTACACAAACATCAAATTACATACACTGGGCAAATAAAGCTCATACATCATGGGCACGCATCAACAAAACTTACCATTTGAACTATAATCTCTTCAGAAAATAGGATTGGCCGGATTCAGATAGCACAAATTTCAGTCTGCAAAATCTCCAACTCCTTCATGGTTACCTCAGTGTCTCGTTTCATTTTTTTACTCCTGCATCTAATACCTGCAACTCTTGTCTCAACTTGTTGATTGCATGTTGAGAATCATGTACACGTTGTCTTGCCACCTCTAGTTGATGCTCGAGAACATCAGCACATTCCAATTCCAGTCCATAATCATTTGGTAACGGCCATGCCGCACTGCTCGCAGATCTTTGTGTTGATGTCACTTCATCCTGAAATGTTTCTGTAAGTACACATGACTAGGGAAAAAATATAGTTACAAAAGTGAAACGAGCAAGACAGACTATTTTGTACATGGCAAAACAGGACTAACAATAATGTTACACATCATGAAGCATAAGCAGGTGATATTTTAGAAATTATAAAAATGGTAATCTGTGCAGCCCGCATACAGAAATCTCTCTTAGCTCACCAGAGGAGCATGATGTTGGGGCCAAATCCAAAACACAGACAGGTTACAAATTTAGACCACACGCAGCTACTGAACATTATATATATAAAGCAAGCAGTTGGCCATTCTGTAGCTCAATTGAAGTCTTAGGGAGCATAATGAACATCAGAGGGATTCATACAAACCTACTATAGCAAGCAAAACTATGCAATCATTAGCCTAGTATAAACTAGATTGTGAGCCTCATGCAGTAATAGTTGGTTAATAGACTTCAAAGCTTCAGGCACACTTTGCCAGAGTAATTAAATGGTAAGGCCTTTAATTATGTCAACTAATAGTTATACAAGTACCCAACATCAGGCATCATTGTTTGGGCATCTCATTAACCGAGCACAAATAAAGCAATTGAAAAGAGCAATTTAACTATGCCTGAAACAAACAAGCAATTAAACTATTGAGTTGGCAGCATGCATACATGCACGCCTCAATAACATCCATGGCCTAGCTACATTTACTATATAAAGGAACAAGTAATGTAATATTGTTTGTCCCCTATGAAGTATCTCGACTAGTATGTAATCAATATCCTAGTAATGATAGGGAGGCTATTGATGTGACTATGCGTTTGGTTATGACATTTATGACATCGACAACTCTACCATGGCAGGAAGCAGTTTCACACTATTCACTACTATAAGATGTTTTAGATATTTAAAAGTAGACTACATCTGTAATGAGTGAACAGACACATTAAAATGTGTTTACATACATCTGATTTACGAAAAAGTTAGAACATCATATAGTAGTGAGCGCAGGGGGTTTAAATCAATGGCCCAATGACTGGGTTACAGGTGAAGAACCCTACGCAAGCACAATGTCAGACAAATAGGATGTCTTGGTAATTGTAATACAGTGACTTACCATAACCGGTTGAACAGGCTCAGCGCTACTCCTCCTTCTCTTGCAAGGCTCCTTCCTAACATCTTGTACTTGGAAATCCTCAATCTTATCTTCATTGCACCCTCTCTGCAAGGTGACACAAACTAGTTACTGGTCTCCTTGGAAGATATATATGCATACTTTCCAGTCTGTGAACAACACAAAAGGATGAGTTTATAACAAAACAACACCACATAATGAAACATGCCACATCTCTTGCACACAATGAAAGGACCATTTACTATGTGTGCACTGTGTAAAAACTAGGCATACCTTCTAACTGGATCTCCAGGTACTCTTGGAGAGCCTACTTTAGTGTGCAGCCAAACCTTTATGTCACCTATGAGTTATACAAGCCCCCACTACAGCAGCCCTTAGTGTTTCAATCGTTGACAAGCTTTGTTAGGTCAAGAACAGCAAGTAATCAAAGCAAACAATCCTAGTATGGCTGGCTGATACAAACAAGCAATTGAACAGATGTGTGAACAAATCTTACATATCAAGAAAAGAAGGATAAAAGGAGGCTTAAAGACCATCACTTGACTGACCAGATTTAAGGGGCATTTAAACATCATGTGCAACCTATGAACTAACATAAACATTGCATATTTCAGATTCTATAATGAAATGCACATGTATTAGGTTATGCCATGTATGATGCCTAAATGTACACTATAGCAGGCAGGAGTGATTCATCATTGCACGCACAATTGAATTGCAGGTTAAGGGCCAGTTCTATTCTGCCTTTTCAGAGCTTATTGTCAAAATAAGCCATAAAAGATGTAAAGAAGTCATCTTTGAGTTATGGGCCTGGGCTTAACTTATTTTGCTTTGGAGGGGGTGCTTCGGGTAGAAGCTCACTAAAATTGAAGGGAAGGGGAATAGTGAAATGACTCTATTGTCTGCCTATATTACACTCAAAATGCCACTGCTCACGCCCGCGTCACACCTAACCCTCAAGTAAAAACAAACATGCAAGCATTCATTGCCCTGCCCGCTTGCATCTCCTCTCCCCTTTCCGTCTACCTCGATCCCCTACCTGCAGCGCTAGGATTCCTCCAGCGAGCCGTCGCCACTGGTCCCATCTGGCCTGGTCCTCGATGATGCTCTGTCCAGCTAGGCTACATGGCCGGCGGGTAGGGCCAAATCTCCCCGGCTGCTCCTCCCTCTGGCGCCGCCCCTCATTCTCATGGTCTCCAGCAGCTGCTCCGTTGTGGTCCGTCCAACGCACTACTCCGGCGATCGCCACACAACTACGGCTGATGCCCCACTCTGGCAGAGGGCACCTCGTTCCCCCTCCCCTCCTCCCAGGCCATTGCCTTGAGGTGCTGTTGAAGGATGAGCTCATCCAACAAGGTGAGGATCTCCTTTGTTTTTTTGCCAAATTTTCATTCTGATCCGCTATACGATGAATTTCTATGAGCTGCTGCTACTGCTATATGATGCATTGCTATGAGCTGCTCCTGCTGCTGCTATATGATGAATTGCTATGAGTTGTTGCTGCTATATGATGAATTGCTATGAGCTGCTGCTGCTACTGCTGCTATGTGATGAGTTGTTATAAGCTGCTGCTGCTATATGATGAATTGCTATGAGCTGCTCTTGCTGCTGCTATATGGTGAATTGCTATGAGCTGCTGCTGGTATATGATGAATTGCTAGCTGCTGCTGCTGCTACTGCTGTATGATGAGTTGCTATGAGCTGCTGCTGCTATATGATGCCTTCAGGTGGTGCTGCTATATGATAATAACCAGCCACTTGGACCATCGAATTTTGATAAATAATGGTTCTTCATTTAAATTTAGGTCATGCGTTCTTCATTTAAATTAGGCAATGGGATCTCTATGGAAGACATTGACCAAAGTAGATTGTGCCAAGTAGATGGTATCTTTGTATTTGCATTTTGAACAAATATTGAGGGTCCATTTTCCTATCATATTAATTACTGCACTGGGTTCAATTTGTGATGTTTGCAAGTCAAATTAATTTTCATATGGGCAGCAAAATGACAAAATATAATGCAATCTAGACTTTTCACTGATCATACCACAGATAAGCTGAAAAGGCAGGCAATGAAAAGAACTGGTTGGCTTATTATCTGGAGCTTATATTCAAAGGTGCTTATTTTCTTAGGATAACTCGAAATAACTGTCCCTAAGAAACTTGGCCAATAGAACAGACATACAAATAACATGTCACGATGATTGCAATGGAGGCACAGTTCTTTTGCCAGATTCTCCCAGAATCTTTGAGCCCCATTTGTTTTACAATCCTATCTAGTTAGGGTCTAATTAGTTAGGATTGTAAAACAAATGGGGGTCAAAGATTCTAGGAGAAGCTAGAGAGGGGCAGATTCTGGGAGAATCCTGCAAAAGAACTGGGCCGGAGTGACCTACCATAGCACACTGTATAGGCTCACCGCTACCTCTCCTTTTTTTCGATGTTCCATGAAATTGCCACATACATCTTGTACTTTTTCATTGCGTAACCCTATCTGCAAGTTGACATGGCTAATTTCAGATATCTCTACATGATAATACATTGCATATCCCTTGCGCATATTTAAACCACCAATTAACGATTGTGTGCGTAGCATAAACTAGCCATGACTCTGTGTACTGGACTAGCAGGCACTCTAAGGGAGCCTAATGTAGTGCACTGGAATTCCTACATGCCACCTACAATCTTGTGTAATGTACTACCTCTGTTCCTAAATATATGTCTTTGTAGAGATTCCAGTATGGACCACATACAGATGTATATAGATGCATTTTCGAGTGTAGATTCACTCATTTTGCTCTGTATGTAGTCTAGGAATCTCTAGAAAGACTTATATTTAGGAACGGAGGGAGTATCATGTATGACATCTACATCTCTAATTTAGCAGCCAGTAGTGGAAATCATTGTCTGCACAAAGGGATTACCGGTTGAAAATCCTAGCAAAGCACGCTGGCAGGCACACAACAATACAAGAGAGAGAGAGACGCACTTACAAGATCATAGCAATGCCTCAGTCCAGGATCTTGGTTGGCCAAGCTGTTAGATCCAGAAGAAACATCATCCTTGTAGTTTTTGCCAGCTGCATAACATGTAACAGCGACCTGTTAGTATATTTGAAGTACATCGGGCAGGTGATGCTGGACGGGTTTAAAGGTGACAAGTACCTAGGCCGTGGCGGGTGCTTGGCATCTTGCCAGACGGTGGGAATCAGGTTAGAAACATCAAGGGTGATGACACTGCGCTAGCTGTCCGGGTCCGGTAAGGAGATCTAGAACTGTCGAGTAGGGTGTTTGTGGAGCGGCTCCGGTAGGGTGGACTATGGTGTGGGCGAAGTGGATCTAAGACCTTGGACGAGGGCGTCGGTGAAGCTGCTCCGGTGGTTGGGTTCAGGATGGTGTCGACGATGCGGATCTGCAGCCGTGGACGGGGCGTCATAAGCTGCTCCGGTAGGTTGGACGAGGGTATGACAAAGCGGATCTGAGGCCGTGGACTTGTGCGTTGGCAAATCGGCCCCGGTAGGGTTGAGAATGGTATAGGCGAAGCTACTCCGGTAGGGTTGAGGATGGTGTCGATGAAGCGGCTTCGGTAGGGTTGAGGAAGGTGTTGGCGAAGAGGATCAGAGGCCGTCGACGGGGGCATCGGTGGGGCGGCTCCGGGGGTGTGGACGAAGCGTCTCCGATGGGGAGTATGAAGGAGACGCTGCAGATGCGCTGCGGTTGACGAAAGTATCGGCAAAGCAGATCTGGCGCCATGGACAAGGCCGGCACTGAATGGGCTATGGTACAGTGGTGGATGAGCAGTCTACTTGTTTCTAGGGGAGGTGGGAGGGGTAGATGCGGCCGCAGAAGCAGATCCGGCGAGGTGGACGCCGCTGGCAGTGAATGGGCTCTGGTACGCCGGTGGATGAGCAGTCTAGGGTTTCAAGAGGGGAGGGGTAGAAAGGCCGATGAAGTACGGACGACGTGATGTAAGATGCTTTGGTGCTGTGGAGTAGTCGTTTTTGCGGGAGGGGGAGAGGAAATGGGGGTGCCATGTGGTGGGGGGAACCGGAAGTTACCAAAGCAGCCCTGACCTATTATGTAAATGAGGCCCATATTGTAACTATTGTTCTCTGTGCACCAAGGACAAAAGCGGAATTTCGCATGCTAAAGACTAGGTGGCGGAAATTTTAGAAGGAGGCGGGAGATTTTTCCGTCCGCGGGATCGTTCGTATCTAGTTTCAACTAATTTTGGACAGTGCTAGCGGGAAGGTCATGCGAGACTATGTACACGGGGCACATGTCAGCAGTTAATAACTGGTATGAAGTCCACCCCAGAAAAAAAGACAATAACTCGAGATGATGCACCGATAACTTGGACGTTCACACGGGTGCGCCAATCGTACAGGTGTAGAGGCGCGTTCACAAAAAAGGGATCAAACGCGCAACCTATGTATTTCTCGTGTAAATATATAATTTAGTGCCATTGGTTATTTACTTTAAACATAATGCATTGACGTGTTATTGTAGCGGCGCACAAAAAGAAATGGATATTGTAGTCCCACAAAAGAAATGGATATTGTAGTCCGCTACTTAAAAGTGTTACCTCATATGATTACATGGCCTCCATTTCATAAATTGCGTACCCGTTGGATTCATATATGAATATTACATATATTACTTCATAATAGAACCTTAAATCATCCAAGACTAATGAATTTGAATGCAAAACTAACAATGGTGCATGTGCATGATAGCTACAGTGGTTGTTTGAAGAAACATCACTGTAACTTTGGCATGCACAATTGAGAAGGATTATTTGGAAAAAAATGCGATATGTGAGTGTCCAGTCTTTATAGAATTGAATCGACATTGTATCTTTGGCCACGATATGAAGTAGATATTGATTTATGTTCAAGTGATGCACGTCCACGATCGCTAGATAGTGATACGTGAATGAATTGTGCAATCTCTCTCACACGCATACATATCTCATTTCTTCGTGGGCATCGGAATCACACGCACGCGCACTTCATGTATTTCTCTCCCCCCGTCACGGTTAGAATTCGTCTTTCACTACAGGAATTAGGCACTTTGCCAACTGCCATGGCGGACGGCAAAGGCATGCATTGCGGACGGCAAAGGCCTTTGCCGTCAGCCAGCAGACGGCAACAGGTCCGGCTGAATAAGCTACGACAAAGGGTTCTTTGCCGTCTACTGCCGGACGGCAAAGATGAAATGGTCTTTGCCATCCGCCAGCAGACAGCAAAGGGCCTAGATGGCACATGTGGCAGGTTAGGTCCGTTAGGGGGTTAACGGCGTGCTTTGCCATCTGCTGGCAGACGGCAAAGATGCAAAGGTCTTTGCCGTCTGCCAGCAGACGGCAAAGCTGCCAAATAGGCCAGCCCAGTGCACCCCAGGTTGCACAGGTAGCTGCCATGTGGCAGCTTTGCTGTCTGCTGGCAAACAACAAAGCTCTTTGCCGTCAGCCTGCAGACGGCAAAGAGCCTGTACAGCCCCTGTTTTTTCTGTTTTTTCTTAAATTCATTCAATTTCACAGATATATATATACACACATTTGAGAATACTTTCAACAAGCATAACGACACATATACATACCAAATCATATCCCTGCCATATGGATATGATCATCCAACACATATACATACCAAATCAAAAGTCCATATGCAACATATATAGCTGGCCAACATATCCAACAACAAGCATACAATGGTTTCATCCATACATACATATATAGGTAGCAAGTTTCACATTGTTCATCCTACAAAATCAAAACAAAAAGGAAGCACAAGGAGAAGAGTAGACTCCATCAACGCAAGCTTCCTCATCGAAAGCAAATCTGCAAATTGGGAAAGAAGAAAGTTAGAAGAAGAAGAAGACGAAGAAGAAGAAGAAGAAGAAGAAGAAGAAGAAGAAGACTAGAAGAAGAAGACTAGAAGAAGAAGACTAGCTAGAAGAAGAAGAAGAAGAAGAAGAAGAAGAAGAAGAATTTTTCTTCTCTTTCTTTTTCTCCTCTCCTCTTCTTTATCTTCTTCTTCTTTTAACTAAGGTAGGTAAAAATGCCATTTTTATCTAACTTAGGTAATTATGCCATTTATGAGGAAAATAAGCTAAGTATGCATTTGTTAAGCAAAACACTAGAGAAAACTTACCCTCATCACAACAAATGCGATGAAGATAGCAACTAAGGTAAGAATTGATCCAACAGCATAATGATACCAAGCCTCATTATTAATGGCATATTTTCTAATCTTCTTAAGCTTCAGGCGCATTGCATCCATCTTCAAGCACATTGCATTCATCTTCATCTTGTGATCATCGACGACATCGGCAACATACAACTCCAATGTCATCTTCTCTTCTTCAATTCTTTTAATTTTTTCTTTCAAATACTCATTTTCTTTTTCAACTAAATTTAACTTCTCGACAAGAGGGTCGGTTTCAAATTCCGGTTCACATACCTCTAGATTAAAATATCTCTATGTCAACTTGATCGCCATAATTGTCATAAATGTGAAATGCAACAAATAGTTATAAAAGAGAATTTACCACATCTGAATCATAAAGTGGGCGAGGGCCGATGGGGACGGACGTCAAGACCATGGCACTATGTATAAGAAACAATCATACAAAGTAAGAAAATTATAAAAGTAACTATATAAATCATACAATCATACAAGTAACTATATAAATCAAGTACAACATAAAAAATTGAATACCTAATAATAATCTGGATCGTCGGGTTCAATAAATGCTCCGGGATCAATAAATGCATCATCATCATCACTATCAGTAATGACGTGCTCATCGTCATCATTAATAAATGCATCATCATGTGGAAGGCCACCTTTACGTAATCGGTCAAGCATTGACAGGTCATCCGCAGCAGTAACCTCTTCTAGTTCAGGCTTCTCTTGTTCCGGCTCAGGGGTGAAGTCGGGTTCACTGTCGCTGTCTACTTCAATGTTCTGGGGTGAAGTAGAGCGGTTCTTGAAACATTTTTTGGAAAGACGTGTTTCTTGGAAGAATTCTCCTTCATATGTGTCTGGGTTAATGTAAGGTTCATAATCCTCTTGATTGTGGGGAGGTGGTCTAACACGTGGCAGCACTTCATAAACGACATCCCAACCATTGAGATTTGGATCACTTTGACAGGCCCACGGTAGATAGAAAACTTGGGTTGCCTGTTGAGCCATAATATAGACATCGGGAACATCCAAATGGGTGCTTTGTTTGATTTCCACTAGCCCTAAGTGTTCATGAGTCCTTCTAGTCTCCTTCGGATGGAACCAATAACATTTGAAGACTACGGCGTTTGGTGGGTTTGCACCATAGAATTGAAGTTCATAAATTGCTTCAACTCTTCCATAATACTCGGCATCTCCTTCGCCGATAGCAGAGACACAACAATTTGTAGAATTTCGGTCGGCCATAGATAGCTCTTTCCCATAGGTACGAAAGCGATACCCGTTGATGTCGTATTTGTCAAATGAACGGACCTTAAAGTCAAAACCATTAGCGACTTGTCTCAAATCGGCGTCCATAAACTCTGAATTAGCCTACAAGTTTAATACGAAAGGGATTGTTGCATTAGCCACAAATTAGACGAAGAAATGAAATGGTCTAATGGAAATTACCGTTTGTTTGAACCAAGAGATGAAACCGGGATAGCCGCCTCCATGCTTTGCCAGAAGCTCATACTCTTTGACGGAATCCTTTTGGATCACCGGTCCATACGAGAATTTGGCGACGTATCGACTGTATCAAATTTATCCGGGAACAAGAGCAGTTCAAAGGAATTAGAAGTTGCGAAACAATGTACCGAGAACTTACTCGATGTACGGCCGCACTTCTGTTAGGTTGGTGAAGATATACAATGAAATGATCTGCCATTCTTCGAAATCCAATGTTAAGGAATTAGAAGCACCGACTGGTGCGAGATCCGCTTTGAATAGGCTGAGTTTTTGACAACTCTACCTTTGATGAAGTTCTTCTTGTCTTTCCTGAACTTATGGCGAGGATCCAGGAACTGTCTATGCATGTCGAAGCAAGAAAACTTGCGACCAGCCTGAAGCCAACGAAACTCAAGAGCTCCCTTGCATGTGGTTCACGAGAACCTTCCATGCACACACCAGCCAACGAATAGCCCATACGCTGGCAAGTCATGCGTCGAGTACATGTACCAGACAAGCATTATGAAGTTCCGTTTGATAAAGGCGTCTTATGTCTTGAACCCACTATCCCAGGCTTCTTGCAATTCGTCCTTCAGCGGCTGCATGTACACATTCATATTCTTCCTCGGATAGTTGGGCCCTGGAATTATCAACGTCAGGAAAATGTTCTTTCTTTGCATAATCTGTCCGGGGGAGGGGAGATTGAGTGGAAAGACAAATACGGGCCAACAACTGTATTGGGCTGCCGTCAGACCAAACACACTGAACCCATTCGTGCTGATGCCGACTCGAGGATGTCTCAGATCTGCCGCTTTGTCATCATGTAATGCATCGAAGCGCTTCCATGCTTCACCGTCTGATGTGTGCACCATCATCAACTTCCCATCTGCATCTAGTTGGGTTTTTTTGCCCGTTTTGTGCCATGTCATCTGTCTGGCCATCTCTTCGACCATGAAAAGACGTTGAAGTCTTGGTACGATTGGCATATATCTAAGAACATTAACGGGGATTTTGGTATGCGTCTTCTCACCCATACCGTTGTCTACCACAACATAGCTGGATGACTTGCAAATGGGACAATAGTTCAAGTCCGCATACTGAAGCCTAAATAAGGCACATCCTTTCTCACAGGCATGTATCTTCTCATAGGGCATCTTAAGACCATGGAGGATTTTGTCTGACTGGTACAGGTTTGCAGGTAGTACATGGCCTTTGGGTAGAAAACGTCCAAATACTGTCATCATTGTGTCGTAGCATTCTCTGCCCAAGTTGAATTGAGCCTTCAGAGCCATTATTTGTGAGATGGCATCCAGCTGACAAAGCTCAGTGTGTTCGTGGAGAGGACGTTTTGAATACTCCAACATTTCATTGAAGGCCTTTGGAGATTCCTCCATCTCATCGTCCGAGTCCTGAGCATCATCAAAGTCTTGCACCATGTCTTGCATCCCGGCACCATGCTCGTCGGTGCGACGACGAAGCACCTCAGCTCTGGCACGTTGGGCAGACTCACCATGAAATGTCCACACCGTATAATCTGGCGTAAAACCCCTCTTCTACAGGTGTTTGCCCATTTCATCCTCTGTCCTCTTGTGCCAATTGTTGCACCCGGCACAGGGGCACCATGTTGTCCTCTGGCCATTTGCAAATGCGGCTCTCAGAAACCCCTTGGTTTTTCTTAACCATTCAATGGTCATGTCTCTCTGACTAGTGTGACCGGTGTACATCCACGCACGATCACTCATCTTGTCTAGCTACTGGACACATAAGAAATATATATATAAATCAGCATGTATATATTCATCAGTTAATGGAGTTTCTCACTTTTATTACATCCATGCAACCTAGACTCTAATAGGTAAAGATAGGTCCTAATCCCACCCGAGTATCTGTAGATTGGGTTCGTTTTCCCATGCTCTGCTCCAGATCCGACGCAAAATTTCGGCAGCACCTCCCCGCTGTTCTCCTGATACACGTCTCGGCAAATAAGCAGAGAGGATGTGTACACGGAGAACAACAGGGAGGCACTGACGAAATTCTGCATCAGATCAGGAGCAGAGCATATGGGAAAACGAACCCAATCTACACATACTTGGGCTGTCCATGGGTAACATTGGACAATTCGAAAGAATCATGGTTATAAATATGCAAATGCATGCATATTTATAGATGTAACCCTTTCGAACGGAAGACGCATAGTGGTCACGCATACTGATGATTGAAGACACCTATAGCTAGCAAGTTTCATCGGCACGAAGACCGGAACAGAGCAAATGAAGGGGGAGGAGGAGATGTCATTTGTGCTCACCCAAGAACGCAGGGGCGGAGCTCGTCGAACACTAGACACTCGCAGCGACGAAAAAACTGCACATTTAAATCGAAAGATGATTAACATAGCTATTTTGTTTTTTCTGTCAACCTAACTAAATATTTACAACATGATGAGCGGGTTAGGGGGTTCCTCGGCGTTGATGGAACCCTAAATAGCAAGTATCATCAGTGCGAGATAGATGTGGCGCTCGGCATTGAACACTAGATCCACATCCCACAAGTGATGTCGGCGCCCGGCGTCCCGTGCGCAGCAATAGTTCTGGGGGCCGATGACAGTCGAACACCTTGGCGAATTTGTCTGGCAGCCTATGCGATGAGGATTAAAGCCAAGTTTTGAAACTTCAAACAACCAAACCGACTTGAGTCAGTTTGGGAGTTTCAAGTTTCAACACTTGGCTTTTAATCGTCATCGCAGAGGCTGCAAGACAAATTCGCAAAGGTGTTCGACCGCCATCGACCCCGGGAACTGTTGCTGCGGGACGCCGGACGCTGGCGTCACTTGTGGGATGTGGATGTAGTGTTCGACACCGACGGCCACATGTATCTCACACCGACGATACTTGCTATTTAGGGTTCCATCGACGTCGAGGAACCCCCTAACCCGCTCGTCCCCGGGCGCCCCCTTTTCCTACTTCTTTTTTTCATCTTCTACTTCTACTTCTTTTTTTTCTTCTTCTTCTTCCTCTTCTTCTTCTTCTTCCACTTATTGTTCTTTTTTTTATCTTCTTCCTCTTCTTCTTTTTCTTCCTCTTCTTCTTTTACTTCTTTTTTCATCTTTCTTGTTTATTCTTAAAAAATAGAAAAATAAACCTAAATAAACTAAATTAACCTAAACTAAACTAAACTAACCTAACCTAAACTAAACTAACCTAAACTAAACAAACATAAACTAAATCTAAAAAAATAGAAAAAAAAACTCACCACGAGGAGGGGCGGGGCGGCGCGGCCGGGCGGGGCGGCCGGCGAAGGGGGTGGCGCGGGGTGGCGGCGGCTCGGGCATGGGGGCGGGGCGGGGCGGCCGGCGACGGGGGTGGCACGGGGCGGCCGGGCGGGGCAGCCGACGACGGGTGTGGCGCGGGGCGGCGACGGCTCGGGACGAGGGCGGGGCGGCCGGCGACGGGGGTGGCACGGGGCGGCCGGGCGGGGCGGCCGGCGACTGGTTGGCGGGCGGTCGGCTGCGCTCGGGCACTTGTGCGTTGGCTTTTCTTGCCGCACGGTTTTTCGCGTGGTCGGCCTTTACAGTGATGTTGACGGTTGCTTGTGGCTTTGCTGTTCGGGTGCGCCGCGACGGTGGGTGGTGTTCGGGGCGTCGTCGCTCATGCACCGGGGCGGGGCGGCCGCGGACGGGGGTGGTGGCGTGGGTGAGGGCGGCGTCGCGGGTGAGGGGCGGCGATGGCTCGGGCAGGGGAGAGAGAGCGGACAGAGAGAGGGGTGGGGCGCGCGCTGGCTATTTTTTAGTTAGGTCACAACTCTTTGTCGTCTGCTAGCAGACGGCAAAGAGCCTAGCTAACGGACGTTAGGTTGGCCACTTTCTTTGCCGTCCGCTAGCAGACGGCAAAGAAAGTGGCCGTTAGGTGGTTCTCGCTAGTGGGCCACCCTTCCTCTTTGCCGTCTTCTAGCGGACGACAAAGCTTCTATGTCGTCCGCTAGCTGATGGCAAAGAGCTGGCTGATGGCAAACATGATCTTTGCCGTCAGCTCTCTCTTTGCCGTCAGCTTTCCTTTAGCTGATGGCAAAGAGCTGGCTGATGGCAAAGATCCTGATTCCAGTAGTGTTTCTACCCCGTCCTACAAGTCTGTCACACAGAAACACACACGCTCTCTCTGTCTAACACACCCACCCCTTTATTTCCGCCCACCCACCGCCACTAATGTCTCAAAGTATAACTATGTCTCGCACACATACGCCTAAGGATAACTCGAGTCCCGGAACCATATGAATACATACAATGGGATTCCAGCAGAGCATCTTTTGTTTTGAGATTTCACTCTCTCTCCCTCTCTCTCTCACACACACACACACACACACACGCGCGTAGACATTGTTTCTCTCTTAATTTTTTCCCGACACTTGCATGCACACCGCTTGTTTATCTCCGTGATGCTTTAAGTATGCCTCGCATACATGCTATCTACCTATCCCTTAATATAGATATGTATTACACAAACTCCTTCTCCCTATATCTAAGTGTCACTGCCCCCCCACACCCACACCCACACACTTCCCGACACCGAAGGAGTAGGGTGACACCTCGATCTTGATACTAATCTATCTACTGGCTTCTCTCTCAGACACACACACACACACACACACACTACCCGACACCGAAGAAGTAGGGTGGCACCTCGATCTTGATAGTAATCTATCTACTGGCTTCTCTCTCAAACACACACACACACACACTCGCTAGTTGTGCCTCTGTGCCTACCGCGCGCACACTCTCTATACGTCTTTCTCTCCCTCCCCCCTCCCCACCCCCCCAACAATGACAGCAGAAGGGTGACAACTCGATCTTGATCTTAAGCTATCAATTGGCTTCTCTCTCAAACACACACACACACACACGCTAGTTGTGTCTCTGTGCCTCGCTCACACACACTCGATACGTCTTTCTCTCCGTAGCCCCCTTGATATGTAGACTTCTCGCTCGCACACAACTGTAGTGACGATCACGCTGAACCCAGTGTGCCTTGTTTTTACCGGCCTCATGTGATAGTATTCACCCTGTTTTCTGTTAACTAACAAGGCAACCTTTTCTTTATTACTACTAGTGAATTTGAGATCATTCGGGGCAGACATAAAATATATCACTTCGACCTAATTATCATAGTAACTATTTAAAAATAAACTAGCAAGATGCCCGTGCGTTGCACAGAACATCAAGATGCATTTGTATGAGTAGTTTATCTTGTGAGAGAAAAGGATGAACGAGGGAAGGCCTTATTTGCAAATGTGGAGAGTGGTGTGGGTATGTTTTTAGAAAATTGCCATAGTTTCCTTCCTATCCGTCAGATATAAATCGGATGGCCTATATTGCAGGATGGCAGGCACGACATCATCACCAACTCTGTTTTCTACTATAAGAGTAGACATAGAGATATATCTCCAGCATCATCCATAACGAACATCTGCTGGACGGTTAGCGACGGATGCTCGCAACGCGATGACCTGAGTTCGAATTCTGTCCTAAACTTTATATTTTTATTTTTTTTAATATATACTTCTTTCGCTACTGTACTGACAGAGGAACCCACAGAGTACTTAGAATACAAGATTAAGGATGGATTTGTTTCTTTTTAACTTTCTGTACGAATCTGTAGCCACACTGCAAGTCATGTACACTGTACATGCAATTAACTTTTTATAGAGGGAGAATCATACATGCAATTAACTCAAATGGATTGGATGTGACTCTATTATTTCTAGCATAAGAGCATCTCCAACGGCAACCGGCAAATTTCCTCCCGCTTCCTTTCGCGGAGGACGACATCCAACGCCAACGGAATACATTTTCACAACTCTAACCAACCAGAGGAAATTCGTGCAAACACGGACTGATTTCATATAAGCATGAAGGATTTCGTATAAAAAAGTCGGATCTTCATATAAACATGACTGATTTCATTACATTTACGTGAACTAAGCGGTGCTAATCCGACTCTCGTGGTATAATTAATACCTAATCTAAATGGCCGCCCGCGGATCCCTTTGTCTTCCTCATGTCCGGCAGACACTTGCAGGGTCGACGAAGGTCCTCGCAAGAGATGAAGCAGCCAAGAAACCACCTGTATACGTAGTCGTCGCCTCGGCGGTGGCCTTCATGGGACCCAACCGGTGGCGGCCTCCCGTGTTCTACTTCTCCTCGATGATGGCGGCGGACACGGAGAAGCTGGCCACCGACTCGTCGCTCTCCACGCACTCGGCTTCTGTCTCTCCCTGCATGGCGCTGCCGCAGGCACGGGAGGCGCGCCCATAGACACGGGAGGCGCGGTCCACCGCAGACATGGGAGGCGCGGCCGAAGACACTGGTGGCGCGGTACGACGCGGCAGCGACGACGCCCGTGCCGCCGTGCTCGCCGCCATGCCTGCGTGGAGAAACTCGCCACTCCTCATCAAGCTGAACTGGAGCGGCGAGTTGCTGAACCACGCGCCGGCTTGGGGCGGCAACTGGCTCCGTCGGGCCAGGCAAGGTAGGTGAAGCACCGAGCGGCCTCGCTCGTAACCGGAGGGCTCGGCGGGCCACCCAGCCGGGTAGTATGCCGGAGAACGGCTCCTCGGAAGCCATCGGAAGAGTGGAGAAAATGGTGAAGGAGGAGATGGGGGAGCGGCGGAGGGGTGTGATTCTTGCCCGCTGTATGGCCTCGTTTAAATAGAGGGCGGACGGTAGGAGCTTTGTCGGTGTCTGGCCTCGTTTAAACTGAGGGCGGACAGGAGGAGCTCGGCCGGCGTTGCGTTTAATTCCGGCTCGCTCTTGAACAGACGTGTGGCCGGAGTAGGTTTCTTGGTTTGCATGCGGGTTTAACAGAGGTGTTTGATGGAGGCGAGGAGGCGTGTTTAGCCGGGCGTGCAGCGGGCGGCGTAGTACTATTCAATTTGACAGCTACTAGTAAACCAGGACAGTTCCCGATACGGCTTTAATGCATACGAGGGAGAGGGTAGCGGTTCCCAAAATGTTGAATGGCCAATGATGCATCCTCCTTCAATTAGCATCCTGAATGCATGAGGGAAGTAATGGGAGGAGGACGGGGAAAAGAGGCAGCACGATGTGAATGCTACGCAGTTTGCACTCATATAAAGGCGCCCCTCCATTCCAATGCATCTACCACATCGTACGCACCTAAGCACCTACACTAAGCGCAAAAGTGCTCACTCCAGACCCATGGCGGCGATGCGTGTGAGCGGCCAGCGGCTGTGCCAGATGGTCCATGATGCCGGCCTGCGGCATGGCACCGAGGGTCGTCTCCAGACGGTGTTGGCGACCGGCTGGTTCATGGCCATCGTCGACGCCAGCTACGACTCTCAGTTGGACAAGATGATCATTGCCACCATCAACAAGTTCACCGTCGTCAAGAAGCTCGCGGATGACAGCGCCATACTCCTCCAGCCCACGCGCCCGGGCTCCTCATTGCCTGCTACCCTAATCGGCCTCCATGGCGAGAACCTCTTTCAAGCACTGGTGGCCCTGCGACTGCCCGCTGACGCAACAAAGAATGTCCACCTGGAGGTTGCGCTCGCCGCGAGGTTCCTCGCCTTGCAAGAATTCGTCGACCAACACATCCACGTGTACGAGGAAGTCATGTACATAGGTATCTACAAGGCCGGTAAGGAAGCTACGACGTTGGCTTTTGTCAACCAGCTGGAAGCCTTGGACGCCTTTGTTGAGAAGCACCTTGACCTCGCCACAAAAGCCGCCGCTCCTAAGCCGCCGGTCGGTGGCCCGGCGCATTGAGTCGAGGAGGAGGAGGTCGTACGTTGATGGATGCATCTTTCTTCTTGCCTCCTGTAACCACCACTGCGATCGCATCATCGTGGCCTTAATTCTTTTTGTGCTATTGCATTCTCGTTCTAGTCAATACAGACATGTGCGATCCCTTTGCTCACATTTGGAGGCAATTATATGCATCACTGTAACTACCGTCAATTTATAAGTTGTGCTTACCTTTTCCATCAACTTCGTAATTTACGTTCGATGCTTGACCCGACCTATGAACTACTCCTAAATTCAAAAACTGAGACCGAACCTATAAATTCAAAACTACTCGTGCAGCACGCCTGTCACGTTCGCAAGTTCAAAACAAGAAACTGGAACACGTACATGAAGCATGTCCCTTCCCCGTCGCATACCACACTGTCGTTCGCCCCCCCCCCCCCTGGTCAACGTGCATTGGCTAGGCTTTATATAACTACAACATGTGGGACCGCATGTGACCAAACTAATGATGCGCCAACCTAGCTACTACCCTGCTTATCTGGCGGGAAAAGCCCCGCCCTAGCGTTTCCAATCGTTATTTCTATCTTTTTTTAGGGAACAATCGTTATTTCTATCTATCGATCGTGCCAAGGAGCAGAACCAAATGTTACAATTTATACATGTTTCTCTACTCCCATAAAAGACTCAGTTGGTGATGGTGGTGTGTCTGCCATCCGTCATTTCTGACCATTAGATCTGCATCTAAAGGTTGTGAGGTAAGTTGTGGCATTTTTGCAACAATAGCCCACTTCTCTGCTCCAATGTGCAGAAAACCCCTTATTATCTTGAATGCAACCACATCCCTCCCTCACCTCATCAAAACAGCCTGAGAAATATATTTTGAGTGAAAAGTAATATATTTTTAGTGGTATATATGTATATCAAAACAAGAGTGTTTTCTTTCAAGTTTGTGAATAAGTATAATTCTACTTTGGATCTGTTGCAATTCATGGGCACATTGCTAGTAAAAGGAAAAGGCCTGCCGCATTCGCGTCGCACCCCCACACGCCCGGGAATCGGGAGTACTCCATAGCCCGTCCGGCACGCCACATACCTAGGGAAGGCGTGTTGCCTAGCATTTTCACTTTGATGTGGGACCGCAATTGAGAAAACCGACTATCGGCAAACCGCACCTCGCCCGCCGCTTTGGAAAACAGAAACAAGGAGGGGAAGATCTAGCCGTAGCACGGAAGCCAAGAAATTTGGTGTCAGATGGGACTCGTTGATAGAGTAGGAGCACTCCGTACTACACCTACTACGAAGTTTGTACTACTACTACTACCACTATTCAACTAGGTACGTGCACGGCACTGCATCGTAGGAACAAAAAATGGGAAGATCTTGTTTTGGGTGATTTATCTTTATTTCAGTCAACATAGTATGAATAATATGATGTGGGGGCACCCATGAAGCCACGTGGCACGTGTGAAGGTCTTGTTTAGAGCTTCTTGTGTGGATCGATCACACTATCATGCTGGTCCTTCGAGATGAACGTGTATGGGTACTTATAGTAGATCCGAATCGCAGCCACCTGGACCATTGGATCAACATCAATCAATGGTTTATATCGTGTACGTGCAAATACACGCATTGACTCCACATATTGGGTTTCTCTAAAGTCAAACTTTGTATACTTTCAACAATTTGTAGGAAAAAGTATTAACATATACACCACCAAATATATATCATTTGATTCATCATTGCTTTTATTTCCACATCGTGTAAGTTTGTTAGTGTAAATGTTCATATTGTTTTCACCAAATTCGGTCAAGCTTTATAAAATTTGGATGCAGTCAAAGCTATATATGTGCGGAGTAAATTACAAACGGAGGGAGTGGAATAGATATAGATATAACTATACAAATAAAAAATATAGTAATATAGTCTATAGATATAAATAAGGCTACTACCGTTTTTCTATGTTAGAACTCGCGTTGTTGTGTACACATTGTTTTGCTTTTGCTATAATTTGCATTTGCGGGGTGTGTGTAGGACTACCACCTTTTGTTCAGTACCAGCAACCCCACCATTATCCTTAATTACTTCATATTGGCAATTACGATTGCATTATCTTAGTTCTAGCCGATTCTTCAGTTGCTTGGAGGAACTCCATCTTGTTATTCAGGTTGATTTTGTGCATACGACAAGATCATCGTCCATCAAAGATTTGTTTAGTAACGAGTGTCGATTTGTATCACCGGGTACGATATAGCTGGATCGTCAACGTCAAAATCCACCAAGTCGATACTTATCCCCACTCTCATTGAAAGATTGGGTCGCCATCATAAGACTACCACCTAGACAATTCCTTCCCTATAACATACACATGAGCACCCATCTCATTATTCAGGTCCATGCCTCCCTCTCTCTCTCTGGAAACACACACACCTCTCCACATGATGCGTGTCTCTTGGTCTCTCTTCCATCCCATGACAAAAAGGCACACCGCCATTATCTTCTTCTTGCTACCCCCGTCTATGTAGTTAGGTCTTCTTGCAACAAACAAGCATTCATCTGTCTCTCTACTATCTCTTTCTACCACACATAACCTTCCACCCCTAGCTAGATGTGCTGTCGAGGTCTATCCAGCTCTCTCACATGCAAACAGACACTGTCTGTGTGTCCCTTCATCACACACACAATATCGCTCTCCCATATCCGCAACCTCGTAACCTTGTCGATCCCGATGTTACACGCACCTCTCTCTATCTATCTAACACACACACACACACCCTCTCTCTCCCTTTCGAACACTCCTCTCTCTACGACACACAAAGTCTTTCGAACACGCATATGCCCCTCTCTTGTTAGGTATCGCTGCCCCTGCCCCCTCTTTGTCACACAAATATTCTCTCTATATATATCTCTCTCGCAATAATACATGCATAGTCTAAATTGAAGCCAAGTACAAAAATGAGCTCCAATTACAAAAATCAAATCCACTCCCAAACAGAATAAGAAAATAGGGTGAAATCATGCACACAAATGTTTGTTGCATGCATGAATGTCAATGATATGGATGTACTACTCGTACATCACACAGACCCATTTCACACAAATTATATTAAACCCTTCTCAAAATATGGTGCGCATGTGATGTTTGTTGTACTACTCCTGCCAGCCTTCCTCCGACCTGTTCCAACATATTGTGCTACTTACGATTCTATTTTTCTCCTCAGACCATGTGAAACCATGAAAGGGTCACCCCCCGCCCCCACTGGTACTGTAGCTCGAAGCTCCCATACGGACACAACACCCACCAGAGCACGCAGCCGTTGCCGAAGTGGACGGCGCCGCGGCCTGGGAAGAGGACGGAGTCTCCGACATCGCCGAGGTGGAGCACGCCCTCTACGGCCACGAGTAGTGCACGCTGACTGTCCACGCGGAGGACAGTGTGATCTAGCAGCTCGCCCTCATCGACCATGAGGGGTAGCTGTGCTCTAGCAGCATGCCCTAGTCGGTCACAAGGAGGTGCATCGCATGCTCGCCGCTCACAATGTGGACGAGTGGGTTCTCCAGCAGCATTCCCGCGAGCATCGCATCGTCGAGAGCACGGCGGCGAATATCGCAATGTTGCCACTCTCGACGTGGATGAGCCCGTGCTCCGGCAGTACGCCCGCGAACATCGCATCCTCGCCGCTCATAATGTGGACAAGCGCGTTCTCCAGCAGCATGCCCGCGAGCATCGCATCATTGCCGCCCGCGAACATCGCATCGTCGCTGCTCTCGACGTGGACGAGCGTGTGCTCCGGCAGCACACCCATGAACATTGCATCCTCGCCGCTCAGGCGCACAAGCGTGTGCTCCAACAGCACGGCCGCGAGCATGGCATCCTCGCGGCTCACGAGGTGGTTGAGCGGGTGCTCCAGACAGTACTCCAGGAGTCAGGATGCGAGCACCGCGCCCCCGGCTACGAGGAGTACTGCATGGTGCCCATCATGGTTTAGCAGAATCCCATGACTCTGCCGCTCCCTGGAGGAGCGCGAGCTCCAGTGGGCGCTCGAGGAGTCCCGTGCCGATATGCAGGTGGCGGCGGACATGCAAGATTATCCTTCGAGCTCTCCTCCTCTTACAAAGACACCTCCGGCGCCCCCATTGTACGTCCTCTTCCTCGGCTCCGGCGGACATTTGGATTTTAGTTTTATGGAACATTAACATTTGGACTAATGCAAAAAACAACCTATGAATAACAGGCATAAATAGATGATGTGGCGGCATTGCATGCTGGAGTATATTGCAATTTATGGATTGCATGCATGACTAGCTTATGTGGCTTGGTTGCATGGCTAGGAAAGGCTAGAGAAAAATAAATAGATAATGTGTTTAGAGTGCACTCCACTAAATGGGAGCATGTAAATATGTTTAGAGTGCACTCTACTTTTTTTTCCAGATGCTTAGGTGCATCGGATGTTGTGCCACGCTACAAAATGTTAGAAAAAAATCTGATCCAATGTTTTAAAAATCTATTATTATCTTGAAACCAGCCACGCCCACCCCTCACCTCATCAAACCAGCCCGAGGAATATGTCTTCAGTGAAGCATAATTTACTTTTACTGATATATGTATATCAAAACTAGAGTGTTTATATTTCAAGTTTGTGAACAAGTATTATTCTACTACTTTGGATCCATTGCAACGCATGGGCCGACACATTGGTAGTAGTAAGAAACAAATTCCGGTTTTGGCACGAGTTCGTACTGCGGGAGCACCACAAGGCCTGGCGCAGGAGTTACATTTCCCTCTCGGGGCCCATGGGACTGAGCTTCAGTGGCTATTGCACCTGCCTTTGAGTCAATGATATGTGGACCATAAATGCGGCTGGCCCGCATGTCATTCTCATAAAAGCAGAGGGGTGGTGGGACCGAGAGGGGTGAGGCGCAGGTCGGCGGACGTGTGGTGTCATGGGTTCGAGCGGCGTCGTGGGAATCGAGTGGGACGAGGCTTGCCTACTCCCCTCCCATGCTCCGATCCGTACTCCCGCACCACTAATTCTCATCCAACGGTTATACTGTAATAGATTTCCTCGTGTGGGTCATCTATAGCCTCAAAAAAAGGTAAACAAAGGCCGTATTTCCAGGAAATAATTTCCTGCATGAATCTGTACACGCATGCAAGACCCTTTCCTTTCCTACTCGTCCTCCAAGCGTGGCAACAGGTGCCTGCCTAACCCATGTAGCACGCTGCACCGCCAGCGAGTAGCACCTCCTCCACGCCAACGTCGGCGTCTGGGCCATGCACATGCAGCTGCTCCTGTAGTATTTTACCTGCATGTTTGACTGCAGTACCACACAGATCTTGGACGAGACCATGGAGCTTGTGGCCAAGAAAAGTCTCTGCCCGGCCGACGCATGTCGAGGTGCTTGTCTGTTGTGATGTGTTGCATGACGTTTACTAGCTCGTGCTCCGGATGAGCTCGGGCGGGAGCCAGTGATCTACCCGGGGCACATAACTCGACTTGGGCTCGAGATTCCGACTGCTTGCACTGTCCCAAGGATGTACCACTCAGCGGCGAGGCTGGAATGCTGGATATGTATAGGCGTGTGCTCGTGGGTGGGAGCAACTTGCTCAACGGATACCGGTTTGCGAACGTGATGTACTCGACGTAGTTGAGCCAGCGAGCCTGGAGCCGTTCCTGCTGTTGTACGTTGACGCGCGGCTCAACGGCGTGCGGCCACGGGCCAGCGTAGGTCAGCTACGGGGAAGGGCATCTGTGTGGTTCAAGATGCCTAGCTGGCCGTTGTCGCGGCGGCGTTCGTGACTCACTCGTTCGAGATGAACCGACCGCTGGTGGCCTGGCCATGGCGAGGGTGCCACAGCTGGACGTTGGGGTGTTACGAGGCATAGATGGCCAGACCGGCGGGTACTACCTGTATTACTGAAGTAGAAGGCAAAGACAGGCCTTTATTTTATTTATTATATTTGTGGCTGAGGAGTGATGCCCGGGACGATATGTGTCACAGCCGCTGGATGAAAATTGGATGGTGCGGTAGTACGGATCGGAGCTAGGAGCGGAGCATGCAAGCCGCATCCAATCGCGTGTGGCTGTGGTAGAAACTTGATGGTTGCCGCAGTTCAGCTGGCCCACATGTCATGCACACAAAGGCAGAGGAGCGATGGGGACGAGAGGGGTGAGGCGCACGTCATGGGACGTGGTGCCGTGGGTTGGAGCGGTGTCGTGGGAATCGCGTGTGGTAGTGGGAGAAACGTGATGGTCGCCGTGGTTCAACTTCCATGGACAAGCTGTCATGTCTACTAACACATGCATTGTGGTAGACATGACACATGCATTGCATACCACTCACTGCAAGGAGTAGTAGTAGAGAAAACTAGGCGGATAAATAGTTCATTATAGTCAAGCGGATCTATATCAATGTACACAGAGTACACTTGTTCCAAAGACATGCACACCAGCAAAATAGTTCATCTATATCAATGTACACAGAAAGGAAATATATTTTTTACAAGAGAGGAAATAGTTCATCCATCTATAATGCCCTGCTGCTGGTGCAGCTTCTTCTTCTTCTTCTTCTTCTTCTTCTTCTTCTTCTTCTCATTTTCTATGGGAGACGGCTTCGCAACAAGCTCTTTCGACCTTGCAGCTATCTCGAAACTCACACGGGCATCGAGGGCAGCATATTTTATCTGCTCGTAGGTCAAGGGATAGTTCTCCCATCCAGACGACCTTAATCCTAGCGTCTCGTCACCCTTCTCAAGATTTGTTCCGAGCACAGAATTTGCTACATCGAACAGGGATGGTGTTTTTTTATCACAATCGTCTACAGGAATTCTGGTTTGTAGGTCAGCGATGTTTTTCAAGTCAAGGTTGTACGGCGCCAGCTTCTCTTTGTCCCCTTCGAAGGCTGCCCCACAGAAGTATATGTCCTCCCGAGACATGAAATCGTGGAGCTCACCTGGTATGGAGGGCGCGTGTATGATCTGATACACCAAAACTTCATCTTCGAAGCACAGCTGAAGGACGACGGCGCATTGGATCTTCCCAGTGGCACGCTCTGTGTACTCTGCGTCGAGACCGATGACCTTCATCTCCACCTTTTGGAGGGAGTTGGAAACATTGTTGATCCACTCCCGAACAACCCTTGGATGGTCGGTGACGGTGGCAACTATGCTCAATGAGCCTTCGACGAGGACATGTTTGACGCTAAAAACCTGCATAGGGACCTCTTTCGCCATTTGGAACCGCTGGACCGGAGGGCTATGGTTTGGAGAATTAGGATTAAGATGGCTAGTCTAACTGAAGAAGATGATTATTTAAAGGGGCTTCGGAATTACTCAAGGAGGATGTGAATCCAGTCCAGTGGGGTTTGAATGCAAATGAAGGAGAGGTGAAGAAGCCGAGGAAAATCGGTTCCTGATGGAGAAGTAAATGGGAGAAGTGGCATGCAGGCAGTTGATTAGACGGCTAGGTAGACCAACCTGCAAAACGAAAAGGCTATGCGGGTAGCGTACTGAGGAGTGGTCCGTGTCCATGTACGTGCCCATCCTTCTATCGCTACATTTGCCACTGGTTAGTTGAGGTCACTCTTTCGAATCATCGTGGCAAAACATTTTATGATTACTTTTTATTTCTGCACCCCTCCTGACAGGTGGGATCTACGCAAAACCCACTTGGGTGGACGAACAATACAAACATATCCATCTCTTTGCACACAAAAATATGTCGTAGCTGGTTCGGATTGATATTGGCGCGTGCCTGTGAGACACAACCTTTTCTGGTTAGGGAATATATGCGGTTATCCTAAAAAAAGAAAAAGCTCTTCTTCGCACTTTCGCATGCACGAGAATTTGGTTCTGCTCGCAATATGGATGCTACTTGGAGGATGAAGTGAACCCAGAGGCATGCTAGCATGGGAGACCTATTTTCGCTATACAGTACTACTTAGTATGTTACTACTAGTAGTAGTACAACTGTGGTACACTTGATGGTCAAAATACTATTATTCATCCGGTCCTCACAGTGAAATGACAAGACCCTGCGCCCGAGGTGACACTAGTCCAGGCGGCGTGTTCGGGTTACCAAAGTCAGCCTCACCTTGTGCACTGTGCAGTCACTGTCACCGCCGTTGTATAGCATGCCTCGCCTCGTCTCCCTCTCCCCTAGCACCACTCCATCTCCATCTCCGTCTCGCCAGAGATCCTGAGGTCACTCTTCATCATCCCACTGTGCCCCCACGTACCCTTGCCTTGCTTGCCTCCCCCAGTACCACTATTCCCTCGCTGGCCGCTCTAGCACCGAGAGCCTTATCCCCCGTAAATCAAGCCCCCAAAAACCCCACCTTCCAAACTCCACCATGGCCGAACACGAACCGCGCAGCATCCATATGAGCCGCGATTGGAGCAATCTCCCCAGTGACATCCTCGACCTCTCTTGTTCGTGTATGGATATGTTGACCGCTGTGCGGCTAGCTGCATGCTCGAGGGACATGCACGCGGCCATCATCGAAGCGAGGCCTCAGCTTTTCAAGACACCCTGCTTTCTGCTATCTGGTCTAGCGAGATTTGCTCACCATGATACAGAGGCATACATGACGCCCCTCAACTTCAATACGACCTCCATTAGCCGAAACTTCTTTGCATGTATGTAGTGGGTCGCCGTACATCATTTCCCTCGACTTTGATCCGATCACCATTGCCCGAAACTTCTTGACTGGTATGTACTGGGTCGGCATGAACTCCCACTAGATGGCTGCCATCAGAGAAGACGGGAAAAAGTTGGTGCTCGTGAACTTCCAGACCTCCCATGAGACTATCCTTACTCCGTTGGAGTATGTAGGGTTTTACCGTCGCGGTCCAAGTCATCTAGATTACCATGTCAGTTGGAAGGACCTTGTTTTGCAGAATATTGTAATCTACCAAGTGCCCACACGATATGCGGATTACGTAGACTTCAAGCTAATTGCCTTGTTCGACCGTGGACTCGCCTATCTTTCCGTCGATGCCTTCTTTAGCTGGAGACGACTCACCTCGTAGTGGATCGTCAAAGCTGATACAAACACTCCTGTGATGCTATTGAACACAATGGCATCATCTACGTGATCGACAAAGCAAATGGCACCACGTATTGCTGGGACGGCGCGTGTAAGTTGTTTTCGTCTGATTTTAATGATAACGCCATGACACTATTTTAACTTTTTGTGATGATTGGCATAGCCCTGTTTGAGTAGAATTTGAGTAGAACTATGGCAATGTATTAGAGACGCCGTAAATTAGCTATATTTGGAATGAGTTAATTCATGCGGTTGTGACCATGTCGTTACAGCCAATTTGTACCCTTGAATAATGAAACGGTTAGGAAGATATGGATATTCTCCTTACTTTATAGTAATCTATATACTACTAAATATGAGTGTGTATCAATAGCCATGTTAGTTTCCTCATTTTCATGATGTAGAAACATGCATCACACTATTGGTTTCATCTAACCATACATTAGGGAAGTAAATGTGCATATGGGGAACTCTATATTTGGAACTAGTGAAATCCAGTAATGCTTACCATGTGTACATACCTCTATTCGTCCTTCAGCAATCAATGGCTAGAATAATATCCTCACAAATTTTTTGCCCACAGAACATGAGTATATAACAATGCATGGTCTGTTGGTTTCCTTGAAGAATTTGTTTGTGAGGACAGAACATGATTACATAACATGCATGACATGGTAGTTTCCTGTGAAGAATCGATTGCGAGATAACATGAGTATAACCATGCATGGCACTTCTATATTTTCGAACCCAGTATACATTTCCCTATATTTTCCTCTCATTTCCAATAGGGACAGATCAATGCTGTTTCTTGCATTATCCACTCTGAACAATGCTGATCTTGCATTAACAATGCATGTCCTTTTTGATATGATGCAGTGTCCCTACAGTTACTACCCTTTGTAATCACACCACCGTTGCCAAAAACAGGGAAGCACAACTGAATCCTCGCTCGATCAGACGATGGCAAAAGACTGATGATCATTCACACACATGAGCCGGAAAAGTTATATTGCAAAAACCCCACTGTGTACAAGCACCGTGAAATATGTGAGTATCCGGATAGTGGCTGTTACGACTATGAGCAGGATACCAGCTTGTTGGGTCCTTCAGTATTTTTGAGTTGGAGGCAGGTAAACAGCCTTGGTTCACACTCTCTGTTTCTCGGACTCAATTATCTGATTAACCAGGAGATCACCGTTGGCAAGGACCTTGATGGCAGAGAGGCCCTGTTTGCTAGGGAAAACTGTGTCTACACGGCAAGCCCTAGGACTTCGGGAGCAGACTCCCCTGATTGTCAATGATACAGCCTGTAGCCAAAAGAAGGCGAGATTGACAAAGGCATCTGGATTAACTTTGATCCTTGGATGTCTCAAGTCCGGCATGCAGTGATGTTGTTCAAGCCTTCAGGTTGATAGGTAATTTGGCTGTTGCGTCGAAAGGGTGGAGTACTTGTGTCTCCGAAACACTGGTGGCTGAAGCGGGGCTGCAAATTATGATGGTGTTGGATCATCCCTCTTCGAATGACTTGTTGTCTTTGCTGCTTGTTCTAGATGGGTAGTTCTCTCTTTTGTTATGCATATTGATTCCTTGTCATTTGGTCATCCTTGTCTATGTCACTCTTACTATGTAATAGTTGCCTCTATTTAGAATGTCATTCTCGTCTAGATCACGAGAGTCTGAGCGCTGCAGATGGGTGCATTTTGGTGGTGTAGCAAGACTTCTTATGAACTATCATGTCTTGCTGTTTATGTCAGTAGTAGTCTCTAGTCAGTATTTGAATGTTGTATATACCATTGTTTCGAACTGTTTATTGTCTCGAACTGCTGGTGGGCTAAATGAGGGCATCACCATTCTCCAGTGTTCAGAGTATATCTCCTTTTTTCAAGTTATATTTGAGCTCAGTGTCTTTTCGATGATGTACACTTGTTTGGGCCAGTGAGGTGTCGTTGAATATGGGCCGAGTAGTAATGCAATTCCAAACAGGTCAAATATGATTCTCAGGCTGGGCTCTCAAAAAAAAGGACTCTTAGGCCGACATGTGGGCGCCACCGGTGTTTTCGTGCGCTTGCGCGCCGAGAGCATATTGGCGCATGTTCGAAATTCATGCTACCTTTTCATCCCCAATCTCCCGCCCCCCCCCACCTCTGGAATCTCGATTCCTACTCCAGTTTCCCCAAATCCCCCTCCCGTACTCCCTATACTCAAGTGCACTATCATGTCGTCGGTCAACGTGGATCTCCGAGCCGGAGATCCTGAGGTCCGTCCTGCCTTTGGGCGTTGCGTGCTGTCACTCAACAGTGGCATGGCGACGCTTGATGACCAGTTTGCCGGCAAAGTGCTGATGGTAACCATCAACGGCGACCGGCCTCCCGTCTCGCCGGACGACCTTGTCAAAGCTCTTGGCATTGCGCACTGCATCCAAATAAGTGACTTGCTCGTCGAAGACTGTCCGCCACCGACTGATTTCTTCATTAGGTTCTGGATAACTTTCGATTGTAGTCGTGTGTTTGAATCTTCCCGGCGTTTGTTTTGCGATGGCGCGCTAGTGAGCTTTGATCGGTGGCACCCAAGATGGGGCTCGGTGCCCTCTGAGCTTGAGTTTTTAACAAAGCTTACCTTCCATGGCATGCCTCGATGTGCTTGGAATAGCGAGTCCATGAATGAGCTTATCAACGACCTTGGAGGTGAGCTCGTAAGTATGTTTGTTCCTCCAAATAGCTGGGCTCTGATGGTTATGGCATGGATGAAGAAGCCGTACACCATACGGAAGGTGATTGGTGTTGAGATACCGGTGCAGGAACCAGGGTTGTACTATTCATCGCCACCAAGGCCGCCGCGGACCACGTTAGGGATGTACCTGTATCGAGTGTTCGTGCATGTCGAAGAAGTGGTCAATCCATCAATCAAAGTCCTGCCGCTGCCGCTGGTGCCAGGGTCCGTCGACGACGTCCATTACAGGAGTCAACGTGAGACTTTCCCCGTGTTGCTCAGAACGATGGATGGCACATGGCCTACTCCATCGTGCGGCGGAGGCCACTGCTTCTTTGGGAGAAGAGGCGGGGTTGGCTGCCTGGATGTGCTCTAATTTGAGGTAATAACTGAATCTTCTCAGATACTAGTTAAATCCGAGCTATCGGTGTGAAGCACTGATGTGCCAGTACATTTGATTGTGACCTGTTCTATTTTTGTACCTGAACTTTTTTTAGAAAGGGGTGTACGCCAACTTAATGTGCTAGCAGAACATATTGTGTTGTCTGTCTGTTTTCTTTGCACAACATTCAATATATTTCTCCGTCATTGATAAAGATGATGAACCGTTATGTACGAGTTCGTTGGTTTCAACATAGCCCTACCCGTAGCGATCCACTGCTTCCATCCTAATTGTGCCGCCCGCGTGAAATTTTTTATGCAAGTTCGGTGTGCTATGATGTTCTATATGATTGTGTCAACTATATAAGTTTTTACTGAGCATCAGCAATGCATATGGCTGAAAGATGTATTTATGAGCAACGACTGATGGGTCTCTCTCTCTCTCACACACACACACACATGCACACACACACACACACACAAGTGGGACCCGTTGAATTATTTCTTCGCTCGTGACAGCTTTTAATTAGGTTCCACTGTACTCTAACTTTTTTCTTAAGTTATTAATTGAGCTCAGTGACTTCAAAAAGTTGTACAGAAGCCTTGTTTGGGCCTTTTCACGCGTTGTTGAATGTGGGCTGAGTAGCAATGTAAAATTGTACTGTACTACACAGGCCTTTTTTGTTGAACATCAGCAATGCAACTGGGCCGATAGTTGTACACATGATCCTAAAATAAGTGTAGCCTAGCCTATGTTTCTTTTAATAAAATGCACAACCCAGTTCATTTTTTATATAATAAGATTACCAAGCCCAACTTAATTTTTTAATAATATTTGTATCTCAATATTATCTTTTATAATAAATGCTCAGTCCAGACCATCATTGTTTTTTCACCCATCCCAAAAAATGGGTCCATTTCTACTAAAATCAAATGGCTTGTAAATTATCAGAAATGATAAATGCGCTGCATGTACACAATATTATTTTTCAGCCAGCTCAGTAAATAGGTGTATTGGAATAAATAATCAAATGCGCTGTAAATTATTATAAATAGTAAATCGGCTATTATTATTTTTACCCAGCACAGGAAATAGATTATTTTTTGAGTCAAAGCCCAGGAAATAGATGTATTGGCAAACAAAATGAAATGGGTTGTAAAACCTAAATAAATGGGTTGCATTCCGCCACAGCTTTCGAAGCTGACTTTGGTGGCCCACTAGACGAAGCCTTCGCAAGGTGTTGTCCATTTAGTGAACAAAATGATTTAATGGTCTAAAACAAAAAGTCAACAAATTATTCTAACATATGTAGTTGTTGGATTGACATCCAACGGCGATCCTGCTTCTTCAATCTCTGATCTAGTTGTTGTTGCTCCAGCCGCCAAAACCATCGCCGGCTTGGGCGCCTGCATCTGCCTCCTGTGGCCGGTTGTGCTGCCACGCAGACCTCGCCGCCCCACTCTACTCCAAACGGTGGCCAGGTCATACATGTACTCACCCACACCTTTTGTTATTCTCTGGCGAAGGCAGCCTCATCCGGTAGCCGAACCAGTCCCTCGTACTCCCCTCCGCCAGGGACTCCAGTGCCCCTTGTTCCACGACTCCAGATCGTTCCCATCTTAGGCATCGCCGTCGTCCACCGCCTTGGTGCTCTCGACGCGGCATGGTCAACATGGTCAAGGAACGACTTCCATCAGAAGAGGACTGTACGTGGAGAGGCTGACAGCTGGGTCCACGGACGCAGCAAGGAAGTGCCTCCTTATTACGCGCATAATAATGATTCCTCCACCTGACAGTGGGACCTACCGGAAGGGCCTCGAAAAAAATGTCCCCCCTGATAGCTGGGACCCACCAGCTACATATTCGCATGCAAGGAAGTGCGTCCATATTACGGGAAAAAATGATTCTTCCCCCTGACAGCTGGGACCCACCAGCTATATCTTCGCACGCAAGGAAGTGCCTCCTTATCCTCCCTGACAGCTGGGACCCACCGGGTCGAACCGTAGGTAGGGTTGTCTGTCTGGTCGCGAACGTGTATGTACATACTGGTCGATCGGTCTCTCTGCAGCGATGAACCGTGGCCGAGTAAGGAGATGCATGTGTCCTAGTAGAGGCGCGGACGTAGCATGTCACGCAGTCCTGTCTATATATATCGTGTACACGTACGTACAACCACACTGCAAGAAATTAAATACGGCTACATACGTACATAAGGGTGGGGTCTCGAACGCATACTCGCGCATACGTACAGCCAGGCCTCGTGTACATGGAGAGGCAATGGACGGCAGCGATGTCGTCCTGTTTGTCGGCAGCTAACCGGATGGGTCGGAACGGAGGAAACAATGTCGTGTTCATCGGGAGCGAAGCCACTGGGTCAGAACGTGTCCTGTTCATCGGGAGCCAAGCCACTGGGTCGGAACGCATCCTGTTCATTGGGAGCCAAGCCACTGGGTCGGAACGGATCCTGTTCATCGGCAGCCAACCGGCTTGGACGGAACAGCCGGAACGGGGTCTGGCGTATCGCAAAACGGAGGAAAACGGCCTTCTGTTCAACCGCGTACGGTTGAAACGGGGTCCTGTTCATCTGGAAGGGTCTGGCGTACCACAGAACAGAGAAAACGGCCTTCTGTTCGAGTGCCTACGGTCGAAACGGGATGTTGTTGATCGAGAGGGGTGTGGCGTACCGCAAAACGAAGGAAACGGACTTGTGTTGGAACGCCTATGGTCGAAACGGGGTCCTGTTCATCGGGAGGGGTGTGGCATACGGCAAAATGGGCTCCAAGGGCTACTGTTCATCCACCGTCTACTGCCTCGCTCCAGCCTCCATGGGGCTACTGTTCATCCATCGTAGACTTCCTCCAGCCTCCACCTGCTACTATTCATCCACCGTTGACTTCCTCTAGCCTCCACCAGCTACTGTTCACCATGGGGGTCCTGTTCATCCAGCCTCCACCGGCTACTGTTCAACCAGCCCTCCACACGGGGTCCTGTTCAACCAGCCCTCCACGGGGTCCTGTTCAACCAGCCCTCCATGGGGTCCTGTTCATCTAGCCTCCACCGGCTACTGTTCAACCAGCCCTCCACACGGGGTCCTGTTCAATCAACCCTCCACGGGGGCCTGTTCATCCACCCCCAACCGGCTCGGGTGTGTGGCGGCTTCCTCTCGATCGGGGTCCTGTTCATCCAGCGGGAACAGACTCTACCACCACGGGGTCCTGTTCATCCAACCCCCATCAGGAACTGTTCATCCAACCCCAACAACACTCACTGTTCATCAAGAGGCAGCAGGTTCGATCGACTTCAGTTAGCAGTAGTAGCGAAGGAATCGCTCGATTGGGTTCAGTTAGCAGCCAGGGATCGATCGATCGCTCGGGTTCAGTAACGCGTAGCCAGTGCAATCGCTCGGGTTCAGTAAGCGAACGCCTCACTCGGCTTCAGTTAGAGCCCAATGCCTCGCACACACGCGTGTACATGTACGAGAGAAACGCGCAATCCCTCCATGTATCGCTCGGCCCCGACCACCCACCGTAACCGGGAACTCCCCGAAATTTTCCTCGCCCTCGCTTCTACCACGATGTTTTCTGTCATGGACGGCGCAAAGAATGTCATGCAGGTGCGTCCCCGGCCCGCCCACGACGAAAAGCCCATTTTCTGTCATGATTTTTTGTCATAGAAGTAGGAGCCCACCACATCTATGATGATACGTGCTTTTGTCACAATTATCGTCATAGAAGTGTCATAAGCATGACAGAAAAAAAAATCGTTCGGCCCAAAATGTCACGGATGTGTCTTTTTTTTGTAGTGGATCCCGCCCGTTCTAGGCTTCCGATCTTCTGCCCCACGCCCCAAAGAAGCGCTTCAACTGGCGGCCGAAGAGTTCCTTGCAAAAGGATGATCCTGATGTGGTTTGTTGCCACCGAAGTGAGGTGCTTGACAGACAATGGGCTCACCATCATCAACGTGATGGCGATGGCCATTGACCGAAGAGTTCAACCCCTTCAACAACACATGCAACCATTATGGATGTACATTGGGACGGACAACACCACCCGATCTATTTGGGGTGGTTTTGTGACGCCCCCGGTTCAATCGTACACTAATCATAGACGCAAATGTGTACGATCAAGATGAGGGACTCACGGGAAGATATCACAACACAAATCTAGACACAGATTAAAGTCATACAAGCTTTATATTACAAGCCAGGGTCTCGAGGGCTCAAATACATAAGCTCGAATACAAACGAGTCAGCGGAAGCAATAATATCTGAGTACGAACATAAGTTAAACAAGTTTCCCTTAAGAAGGCTAGCACAAACATCAACGATCGAAAAGGCAAGGCCTCCTGTCTGGGAGCCTCCTAACTACTCCTGGATGTCGGCGGTCTCCACGTAGTAGTAGGCACCCTCGGGGTAGTAGTAGTTGGCGGAGGTGGCGCCTGGCTCCTGGGATCCATCATCTGATCGCAACATTCGAATATAGAGGAACAGAGGTAGCAAAGCAACCGTGAGTACTCATCCAAAGTACTCGCAAGACTTACATCAGAACTATACTAAGTATGCATCAATTTCAAAGGAATGGGGCTATATCTTTGGACTAAGCTGCGGAATGCCAGAATAGTGGGGAAAGCCTAGCATATCGAAGAATAGCATCTTCAAGCATCTTGAAGCATTTAGAAGAGTACATAGTAGCATATTATTGTTAGCAAACATGTTGTAGCATTAACGCCCAGAGATCCTTTTTGGACTCCCTGGGAGAAAGCAATCCCGGAGCCATCATATCCAATTACCATCTCCAGTATCCAGTTCGAGTTGTATAGATCGGGATAAAACTCCAAGTCGTCCTGTTACCGTGGACATGGCTATTCGAATAGATAAACTTCCATGTAGGGGTGCACCACATCACCCAACATGCTCGATCACTCTGGCCGGACACACTTTCCTGGGTCATGCCCGACCTCAAAAGATCAACACATCGTAGCCCTACCTAGGCTCAACAGAGAGGCTAGCATGCGCTCTACATCCTAAGTGTGCAGAGGTCTTGGGCCCATCACCCGTTGCACTCCTGCATGTTGCGAGGGCGGTTGGGATCAGTCCCGGCGACCTCCTTATACAAGGCAGGTGCTTATGCGGACCACCCGGGCATGCTTCGCTCAGTCGCTGATGTCTGGAGAGCTTCGGCTGATACATACGACGATGAGTGCCCATAACTGTTCCCGCGTGGCGGTTAGTGCGTATAGGTCAAAGACCAACTCAGATCAAATACCCAATCTTGTTAGTGTCTTGGGAGCACGCGGTAAAGAGCAGAGACTCACGATCATGTGACCGCGTTGCCCCGTCTCGTGGACTTATTGCAAGGGCCCCGAATGCCTGGCCGTGCCACGTAGAAATCTCGTGGGTACCCTCCAGGTCAACCCGACTTCACATCAACTCGCGGGTACCCTCTAGGTCAACCCACTCGCAAGAGACTGTCGGGAACTCAGGTCCACCTCTACTGGGGTGGTACCGCCTGTCCTTCCAGTCCTGCAGTAACCGTAACTCTCGCGGGTACCCCTCGGGGCCGACCCGTCTTTAACATGGTTCTGGGGGTAAAGTCAAAGTAACCATGTGTCCAAAACATCAAGGGGGAATCCGAGGAATCACCCTCGATGGATTCCACTTGATGTAATCATTAAAGTGAACTTGGAGGAATCACCCTCGAGGGTTCACTCTTGATGTGTGGCATGACAGAGTCATTATCGGGAGTGGTGAAGGAGGAATCACCCTCCGTAGACCATGACCGATTAACTGCACTACAAAGATCTCATAAGAAGTTCTATACGAGGTATCACCCTCAGCACTCGATAGTAACCCTGCAGTGTCGTACAACTATGGGGGTGATGTGATGTGTCGGGCTTTGGATGTCGATCACTGTCGTGGTAGAACACGATCACCTATGGGGACATCAGCCCCTTGTGGTTCGGCAAGGGGGAAGATCATGTTGCACAAAGTGTAGAGGCCATGGAAACAACGTGGCGGTGGTGACGCTGGTCATTTTTACCTAGGTTCGGGCAGCCGTGAGGCGTGAAACCCTACTCCTGCTTTGGTGGATTAGATGGAGGAACACAATGAACACGCAGCGCCCAAGCTCGGCAAGGTGACCTCGGGGAGAGCAGCTACGTGCGTACAAGTGTGCAAGGGTCTGAATCCTTTGCTAGTTAGCCTTGGACCTCCATTTATAGCTTAAGGGGTGACCACAGTGGCAAAGTAGTCTTTATCTGGTGATTAGATAGCTAACAGTGCTATCATACCTAACTCTGGCAGTTAGGACAAAGTGCATTAAATGCACTGCTAGGTGTCATGCCGAGGGCGAAACCCGGAAGCCTGCTGTGCCGCTTAACCATCTTTTGCTTATCTGCTTGACATGCCTCTAGACGGGTGTCACATGAGGATAATCTGTCTTCCATGAGCAGCCACATGCTCGGTGGTAGCCACTTAATCGCTTGGAGGCTCGACACCGCATTGATAGATGATTTACGTGGTGGTGCGATGGAGCGGTGGTGCCTTGGCGGGAATTCTCGCCCCTGGCGGACCCGGCAAGCTTGCCGGGGAGATCTTGGACTTGTCCCTGGGGTGGCTTCGACCCCGCCAGGCTCTCCTTCCCGGCAAGGGAAGCCTCCCCAAGGTGATGCCTTGTTGTCTTGCTTGTCTTGGTCTCCTTGATCCGCTCCTTGATCTCACGAAGAGCGGTTTCTCTGGCTCGGTCTTGTTTTGGGTGCTGGTGTCGCCATGTGATGCCAACACGCATGTGTATTAGTCCGGGCAACAAACGTAAGTGTTTGTTGTACGGTCAAGAGCCCCCGGGCCTGGCCCATACATGCCGCCTGGCATCGTTGGGGTAGGTCCCAACAAATACACAGGCGTACACTTTGGCCAAACCGCAATGGGGCTCATGCCTTTCTGGATATCTTCATTGCTTCTTCATTAACCTATGATTGAATCCGTTTCTGATTTTCCCATGAGTCATGCGGAACAGCGTGGGGTTACCCATGTAATGACTCATGGGTTTCCCACGTTCACGGGGAGGTAACTGCCATTTTACTCACCCACTACGCCTACTGTTTCTGCCATGTACACTGCATGCATTGCGCGTGGTTGGTGGCGGACGCGTAGGGCACGGGAATGAGCACCATGACAGAAAGCTAGGTGCCGTGGATAGGCACAGGAGGGCAGTCGTTGATTCTGGATGCCGTTAGTGACACAGAGGGGCAGGATTGGCAGAGCGGGGCGGTTGCCTTCTGGGTGAGGAGCCAGCCCCTGGCCACGTTCCCCTATAAAAAGGGAGGCATGGACGAGGTGCTTACTCACACACATCTCCTCCTTCCTCCCTATGGTATCTTTATTCCACTATGGTGAGGGGAAGAGGACGTGGTCGCTCACCAGCGACGGCGACGAGGGTCTCTTCTCGGCAGCGCCTCCCTCCTTTTGATGGGGAAGCAGGGGCAGAGTCCAGCACACAAGGTGGCGCTGCAGACGTGGGCGCGGTCGTCGTGGCGCTCGGGGCCGAGGAGGTCGTGGCGGTGCCCTGATCGCCCCTCCTCCAGCTGCCCTGGCCCCAAATGAAGGCCACGTTGGGGACCAGCCACTGGAGTTCATCGTCAAGCTGCGCGGGCCTCCGCGCAGCCGCCTTCGTCTTCCTACTCCTTTCGCAAGAGTGATGGAGGTAGAGCAACCGCCAGGATTGAGGCTGCACATGAGGGGCTGCTGTACCGGCGGCATGCGGGCGAACGTAGAGTTCCCTAAGCCTCATGTCATGCTTCTCCAGCGTGGTTGGAAAACCTTCGCTCGTGCCCATAGCTTGGCAGCTGGGCACGTTCTCCATTTTAAGTTAATGGAGGCCAACCTGCTCTCCATCAAGGTCTTTGGGCGTTCAGGTGCTCGCTTAGGGTGCTGCGCGAAGAGCTCGACTGACGACGAAAGCTCCTCCTCGAGCGACAGCGACGGAGAGGACAGTGATGGTGATGACGACGGCACCGAGCGGGAGGACGATGGCTCAGATTCCAGCTGAGTGTCAGCCGCACCATCACCGTCACCATCAGCAAGGCGCCGGCAGCACCATCATCTGCACCTGGGTCTTCTTCTCCCGGCAGAGCGATTTGCCAGGGTGTTGGGTGTGGATGTCTCCGACTCCTCCAGCTAGACCCCAGCAGGCTTCCCTGTGGACTCCGGCTTCATCTTCTCTGCCGAGGACTCTCCCATCGCGCCCCGCTGGTCCTGGCAGTGGTGACCAGGGCATCGCCTAGCCGCTCTCTCCGTCCATCGTCTTCGCCCCCGCCCCTCTCGATCTTGTCAGACTGCGTCCCGCGGGCCCTGACGAGGTCAGGCTGGGCTTCTGCCCAGGCACTCCTTTTGCCCTCTTCGCCTCCCACTATAACTCCTAGGAGGAGAGGGACAAGAAAGTCATTATGGGCCACTTATCTTTTTGCAGTCTAAAACATGTAGGCACTTACCAAACTTTATCTTAAATTATGTAATATTTTCAGCTATATTATATTTGTACTATGTAAGGCTTGTACTTGCCTATCCACATATTAATGAAAAAAGACATGCTTGCCGGGCACTTGTGCATGTATCATACTCATGCATAGGAGCGACTCCTTTATACTTTCAAGTAAACAAGGTTTTCTGGCAAGATATCTTGCCGGACCCTTCCATTGCTGCTACAAGGCTTGGCCCAGCGAGCCTTGGAGCGCGGAAGAGAACCGGCCCCTTTCCAAACCCTTTTCACAAATTCCACTACAACCAACTTGACTGAAGTAACCCTCAAATCAAAAGATGGGAGCACAAATGTTCGAGGGTGACAAGGTTTTTCTACGCACAAGTTTTCCTCACAGAGGTACACTATGGATGTCTTAAAGGGAACTTATCTGCTTTGGGTTGGCAGGGGCCGATATGCAAACTTGTTCTCTCTTCTCCGCCTTGTGAATTCATCCATGGCAGGGGCCCTGTGGTTAGCACAGGGGAAAAAACAGTAGCATATGACCCTCTCTAAATGACCATGGCAGAATCATGCTAAATAAACATGCATGCAAGTTTTTAGGCGCCAGTGTTTCATTTTATTATTTTTGCACAGGGTCTGCGCCTGGCTTTATATGAAGGGTTACATGCACATCGGCAAGGCTTGTACAAAAGGTGGTTGCCGGGGCTGAGCCCGGCAGCCGCGCCTTACGGGTAGAACTTGCGAAGATGCTCAATATTCCATGAGTTTTGCACCTTAATGCCATCTTCGGTCTCCAAACGGACTGCACCAGGTCTGGTGACTCGCACTACCCGATAAGGGCCTTCCCACTTCGGCGTCAACTTGTTGGACCCCTTGGCGGATTGAACATGCCTAAGGACAAGGCCGCCTTCCTCAAGGCTCCGGGCATGAATCCTGCGGCTATGGTAGCGGCGCAAGGCTTGTTGGTAGCGTGCAACACGCACAGCAGCCCGGAGACGATCTTCCTCGAGGAGCACGGCATTGTCATGCCGGAGCATTCTGGCTCTACTTCATCATAGCCAAGTACTTGAGGTGACCTGTATATGAGTTCCATGGGGAGCACTACTTCTGCCCCATAGACTAGGGAGAAGGGAGTCTGGCCGGTGGCTCGATTCGGTGTCGTACGGAGGGACCAAAGAACCACCGGCAGCTCGTCGATCCAGCATCTGCCGCACTTCTGCAGCTTTTCAAAATTCCTCGTCTTGAGACCACGCAGCACTTCAGCGTTCATCCTCTCAACTTGTCCATTGCTCCGGGGATGAGCAACAGAGGCAAAGGAGACCTTGCTTCCGAGGGTTTGGATATATTGCATGAAGGCACGGCTTGTGAATTGGGTGCCATTATCAGTGATCACTCTGGCGGGTACTCCAAAACGGTACACCAATCCCTTCAAGAACTTGATAGCTGACTGTGCGGTTACCTTCCTCACTAGCTCCACTTCCGGCCACTTTGTAAACTTGTCGATTGCAATGTATAAGAATTCAAAGCCCCCGGTAGCACGGGGGAAGGGGCCCAAGATGTCGAGCCCCCAGCCCGAAAATGCCCAGGATAAAGGAATTGTCTGGAGAGCTTAAGTTGGCTGATGGATGTTCTTGGAGTGGAACTGGCAGGCTTCACATTTGGTGACTAGTTCGGTTGATCCTGGAGGGCCGTGGGCCAGTAGCTGCACACACCCTTGTGTATCTCTGCCAGCAGTTCCTACCCCTCTTCCCGGCAAATGCATTTCAATTTCACACCATTGGGCCTTCTTCTGTATAGAGTGTCATCGACAAACTGATACATACTGGACCATCGGGCTACTCTATTAGCTTCTTCTTGCTCTTCGGGAAGTTCTCCTGTTTGAAGGTAGTGGACTACGTGATGTGCCCAAGTTGGAGCCTGGGGCTCAACAACAAGGACCAATGGCACCTCCTCATTCATGGGAGCGCTCACCTCGACCTCAAGAACCCATGGTTCTGCGGGAGGGTGCTGTTCACCAACCAAAACAGAGTTGTTCCCAGCAGCCTCTCTACCGGTGGCTTCGGGAAGCTCTGCCAGGAGATACTTGCCAGAGTCCAACTTCCTCCTTTTTCTGGCCATCGTTGAAGTGGACACTGATGGTTGAGTTAGGTGGAGGACAAAAGTTCCTGGTTCCACAGGGAGCTTTTGGGTTGCGCACTTTGATAAATGATCAGCAATGCTGTTTTTCGCGCGTGGCACATGCTCTGTTTGTAATCCATCAAAGTGCTCCGCCAACTTCCTCACTTCCTCTACATATGCCTCCATCAACAGGCTTTGGTAATCCTTGTTGACTTGCCTCACCACAAGCTGCGAGTCTCCACGGATGATCAACTTCTTGATTCCCAACTCCATCGTGATTCTGAGTCCGGCAAGGAGCCCCTCATATTCAGCAGTGTTGTTGGTGGCCTTCTCCCGGGGAAAGTGCATTTGAAACACATATTTGAGGTGCTCTCCAGTGGGTGCAACAAGAAGCACACCGGCTCCGGCGCCCTGTAATGAGAAAGCACCATCAAAATACATGATCCATTCCCGAGGCGCTTCTTTGCCGGGGATAACTTTCTCTGGTATTTCTTCATCTGGAGTGGGTGTCCATTCGGCAATGAACTCTGCCAATGCTCTGCTCTGAATGGTCGAAGTACTTTCGTACTTCAAACCAAAGCTTGACAGCTCTAATGCCCATTCATCTATCCTGCCGGTAGCTTCAGGGTTCCTCAGTATGCGTTGAAGTGGGAAACGGGTGACAACCGTGATCTCATGGGCTTGGAAGTAGTGGCACAGTTTCCTCGAGGCCATGATGAGGCCGAAGATTAGCTTTTGCACTCCAGAGTACCTTGACCTAGCCCCTGTAATAGGGAGCTGACAAAGTACACTGGTCGTTGCACCAGTTTCTTCTTTGTCGCGGTCTTGGGATCGCCTTCGTTAACTTGCTCTACTTCCTTTTGATTCGCGTTCAATCCTGCCGTGACTGGCTCAGTTTCGCCTCTGGAGGGGACATTTGTGGCAGCTGCTTCCTCATCTACTTCCCGCTGCGCCACCAGCACTGCAGTAACCACTTGGTTCATCACCGCCAAGTACAACAGCAACGGCTCTTGTGGTTTAGGAGCGACTAAGGTGGGAGCGGAGGAAAGATAGGTCTTTAGGTCCTGCAGCGCTGCTTCTGCCTCTGGGGTCCACTTCATTGGACCTGCCTTCTTCAAAATTTTGAAAAAGGGCAAGGCACGCTCGGCAGACTTGGAAATGAGCCTGCTAAGCGCGGCAACGCATCCAGTTAAGTGCCTCACATCCTTGATAGTCTTGGGTGCTTGTATCTGCTCGATCGCTCTGATCTTGCCGGGGTTGGCCTCTATCCCTCGGTGAGACACAAAGAAACCAAGTAGTTGTCGGAGGGAACACCAAACACACACTTCTCAGGGTTTAACTTCAAATTGATCTTGCACAAGTTCACAAAGGTCTCTTCCAAATCTTGAATGAGTGTTGATTTGTCTTTGGTCTTGACTACTATATCATCGATATAAGCTTCTACATTTCTGTGCAGTTGTGGTTCGAAACCAATCTGTACTGCCCTTGCAAAAGTGGACCCAGCGCTCTTTAGCCCGAAAGGCACGCGTACAAAGCAGTACGTGCCACATGGAGTTATGAACGCGGTCTTCTTTTTATCTTCTTTGGACATGAATATCTGATGGTATCCGAAGTATGCATCCAAAAAGGAAAGTAGATCACACCCGGAAGTGGAATCTACAACTTAATCGATGCGCAACAGGGGAAAAGGATCCTTCGGGCATGCCTTGTTCAAGTCCGTGAAGTCAATGCAGAGCCTCCATTTCCCATCTGCCTTGCGCACTACCACTGGGTTTGCTAACCATGTTGGATGCTGCACTCCCCTGATCAAACCAGCTGCTTCAAGTTTCTTGATTTCCTCGGCAATGAACTGCTGCCGGTCTAAAGCTTGCTTCCTAACCTTTTGCTTGACGGGCCGGGCGTGAGGGCAGACAGCAAGGTGGTGCTCAATTACCTCCTTGGGAACACTGGGTATGTCAGATGGTTGCCAAGCAAACACATCAATATTCGCCCGCAGGAAGGCAACGAGCGCGCTTTCCTATTTGTCATCAAGGGTGGCGCTGATGGCAAATGTACCACTAGTGCCATCCTACCTTGTTGGGACCTTTTTCACAGCAGGTGGAGTAGCCTTGGGCTTCTTGCTAGTGGAACTCTCCAGCATGTCCTCAACAGGTGCAGCGCACTCTGAAGAGGCGCGCTTCCCGGAGTCTTTGCTGGCGTCACTGCTAGCTTTCTTTCCCTTCTTCACCTCCTTGGCAGGAGCCATGGCTTCAGCAGGTTCAGCTGCTAACGCATCTCGATACATCTGATCCACACATATAATTGCATCTTTCTTAACTGATGGAATGGAAATGATGCCCAACGGTCCTGGCATCTTTAAGGTGTTGTAAGCATAGTGGGATGCTGCCATGAATTTTGCCAGAGCCGGACGACCAAGGATCCCGTTGTACGGCAAGGGAAGCTCAACAACGTCAAAGACAACCCTCTCAGTTCGGTAGATCAGCTCCCCACCAAACGTCATCGGCAGCGTAATCTTTCCCTTAGGACGGCTCCTACCGGGATTGATTCCTTGGAACGTACCAATAACCTTGAGTTCCTCATCAGGGATCTGCAGCTTGCTAACCACTTTGGGGGAGATCAGATTCAACCCAGCCCCGCCGTCAACTAACATCTTTGTAACTTTGAGGTTGCAGATCATTGGGGAGACCAACAATGGCAAACACCCTACCGTGGTAGTGCGGGCGGGGTGATCATCTTCATCAAAGATGAAAGGCGTGCGGAACCATTTGAGCGGTTTCCGGGAGTCTACAACTGGCTCCACGGCATTGACCTCTCGCGCCCACTGCTTGAGCTGGCAGTGAAAGGAGTGCAAGGATGCACCTCCGTCAATACACATGGTTTCAGTTGCTTTCTAGAATTCTTGCTCGCTGGTTTCTTCCTCATCTCCTTCATCACTTTCACTGCCTTCTTCTTTCTTCTCACGGCCTCTAGCAGGTTTCTCCTTTTGCTGTGGGGCCTTGCCGCGGCGGCCCTCTCTACTACCACGACCTTTCCCACCAGCGCCCTCTTGGTCCTTCTGTCTGTCCCTTTTCTCGTACTCTGCCTTCTGCTTCTTGACAAGCTGCTTGACTTGGTGGCATTCTTGGAGATCGTGACCCTTGGTGCGGTGGATCTTGCAGTATGGCCCATCGGACTTCCCAGCCTTCTCTGCCGCCCCAGCTTCCCAACAATCAGCACACGCGGCAGCTTCCTTGCCGGGGGCTTCGGTTTTGGCCTTCTTGCCAGTGCTGAGGTTGCCAATTCTCTCAACAGCCAATACTGACTTATCCTTGTGCTTCTTATTGCGTCTCCGGCTCCTGCTCTTCGGGTTGGCGGCCTTGTCATCATCTTCTGAATCGACCTCGATGCCATCCTCTTCTCCGGGGAGTCGCCTTCCCTCTTTAGCCCGAGCACATTTATCTGCCAATGTGTACAACTCATTGATAGTCTTGGGCAGCCAGATGTTCATCTTGGACCGTATCCTTCTGTTGCGCACATTTGAATGAAACGCGGCAATCACAACTGCTGGATGTATCTCTGGAATGTTGCGGTGCACTCGACTGAATCTTTGCATGTACTTCCGCAAACTTTCCCGTTCCTTCTGTGGAAGGACTTGCAGGTCGCTGGGCCGTCCTGGCTCTTGGTGGCCACCCGTGAAGGCGCCAACGAATTTGTTGCACAAGTCAGCCCATGATGAAATGGAATTCTCCAGTAGGTGCATCAGCCATGACCTCATGTTTGGCTTGAGTGCCAAAGGAAAGTAGTTGGCGAACACCTTTTCATCCCTGCCCTCGGCAGCTTGAACGACAATAGTATAAATGCTCAAGAACTCTGCCGGGTTCAACTTTCCATCGTACTTTTCTGGTAATTCAGGCTTGAAGAAGCGGGCAGACGGCTAGCGGACTTGCCATAGCTCATGAGTGAAGGCAGGGCAACCAACCTCGTAAGGCAAGTACCCGCCATCACTGGGCGCGGGTTCGTCAACGTCTGGATCATTTTGATTGTCAGATTGACGGCGAGTCTCCCGGCGTCGCTCTATGGTGACGCGCGCATCTTCCTTCCGCTGATCCTCCAGGACCTGTCACTGGTCCCGATGGGCTCGCGGATCAGAAGAGGCCATCAATGCTTCGTCAGGCTCACGGACATGTTGTTCTTGCTGCGGTCGCCTCTGGGCCTGCTGTCGTGGAGGAGATTGCACCGTTGCTGCGGCCTCCTCTACGTGGCCGTCAGCCCGAACTGCCGTTGCTGTTCGCGGGTGCGCGATGGCTCTGCCTACTGCGATTTTCCAGGTTCAGCGAAGCCGATCGAACTCTGGATGGTGGCTCTCCATTCATCCATTTGATCAGCCGCCGGCGGGAACCTCAGTAGAAGTTGGGCCCGCGCCATGGCTTCCGTAGCCGTGCTCGACATAGATGACAGGGCGGACCACAACGTCGCTCGACTCCTGGTAGGACCAGCAGGGGCGGTGCCGCGTTCACGCAGTCGCGAACCAGCCGCCAAGGTAGTTTGGAGATGAGTGGGCTGCGCCCGGGGATCGGCAACCCCGTTTGGTGCTCCGCCTTGTTCGCCCCGCTCTGGGCGAGGCGCGTGCCCAGCAGCCGCGCCCGTGGTAGGCACGGCTAGAGGGTCACAACTCGCACCAAAGCGGGTGTCGTTGTGGCGGCTGCCCCCGCTAGTGCGGCTGGGTGGTGGGGATTGAACATTCCCTCCACCCGCACCTTGCGGGTCGTGGCCGTCGAGATGTTCTGGATGTCGCCCTCCCCCGGTGTCTCCTGCTCGAGCTTCGACCGCAGGGGAAATAACGACTGCGCCGCCTGCACTGGTCGTGTCACCTACGGCACCCGCCTCACCTAACGTTGCTGCAGCGCCTACGGCGTCAGCGACTGTGTGCGAGGGGGCCTTCAAAGAGGAAGGGTGAGCTATCGCACCGGGCTTCTTCTTTGGGCGCCATGAATGAAGATGATGATGATGATGGACGCGCTGCTCACAACCTCAGGTTCACGCAAGCGCCTTCCCCTACCTAGCACGCCAAAGATGTCGTGGTAGAACACGATCACCTATGGGGCCATCAGCCCCTTGTGGTTCGGCAAGGGGGAAGATCACGTTGCACAAAGAGCAGAGGCCATGGAAATAATGCGGCGGTGGTGAAGCTGGTGGTTTTTACCCAGGTTCGGGCCGCCGTGAGGCGTAAAACCCTACTCCTACTTTGGTGGATTGGATGGAGGAACATGATGAACACGCAGTGCCCAAGCCTGGCAAGGTGACCTCGAGGAGAGCAGCTACGCGCGTGCAAGTGTGCAATAGTCTGAATCCTTTGCTAGTTAGCCTTGTACCTCCTTTTATAGCTTAAGGGGTGACCACAGTGGCAAAGTAGCCTTTATCTGGTGATTAGATAGCTAACATTACTATCATACCTAACTCTGGAAGTTAGGACAAAGTGCATTAAATGCACTACTAGGTGTCATGTTGAGGGCGAAACCCGGCAAGCCTGCCGTGCTGCTTAACCATCTTCTGGTTATCTGCTTGACACACCTCTAGATGGGTGTCACATGAGGATAATCTACCTTCCATGAGCTGCCACGTGCTCGGTGGTAGGCACTTAATCGCTTGGAGGCTCGACACCGCATTGATAGATGATTTGCGTGGTGGTGCGGTGGAGCGGTGGTGCCTTGGCGGGAATTCTCGCCCCTGACGGACCCGGCAAGCTTGCCGGGGAGATCTTGGACTTGTCCCTGTGGTGGCTTCGACCATGCCAGGCTCTCCTGCCCGGCAAGGGAAGCCTCCCCAAGGTGATGCCTTGTTGTCTTGCTTGTCTTGGTCTCCTTGATCTGCTCCTTGATCTCACGAAGAGCGGTTTCTCTGGCTCGGTCTTGTTTTGGGTGCTGGTGTCACCATGTGATGCCAACATGCATGTGTATTAGTCCAGGCAACAAACATAAGTGTTTGTTGTACCGACAATCACATTGATCGAGTCATCGGTCGTCAAGCGGGGGCAACTGGGACAAGGTGAGGGGCCACTAATGGATCACTAACCAACCTATACTAAGCAGTTTAGGACAAGCTGGTAAGGTACAAAAGGCAGGTTATAAAAGTAGGCTATGCATCAGAATAGGAGCAAACAATTACACTAGCAAAATCTAATGCAAGCATGAGAGAGAATGGAATGGGTGACATAGGAATGATCAAGGGGGTTTTGCTTGCCTAGAAGCTCTACTGCAAGTGGTTGGACGTAAGGGCGTAGTCGTACTCGGTAGCAGCGTCAGTCTCGGTGTCTACCAGAGAGAAGAGGGGCAAGAAAAAATAAATATAAAGCAAACAGACGCATCTCGATGCATGACATGACAATATGCAGTGCTAGGGGTGTTCTAACGCGGTACTACACGTTGCAGACGAAGACGGATAACATCCGGGAATGTTTTCCCGGTGTTTTGCATTTTCCGAACAGATGAAAGAGAGGGGGCCGTTCCATGTTCATCATGCTAGAGGCATGTGACTGATGAACGAATTGCATATTCGGATTCGTTGGATTTTTCTAAGCAATTTTCATATATAAATTATTTTCATCTGACTTACGGTTTATTTTATAATAATTTTCAAAGTTTTAAAATCATTTTCTGAATTTTTGAAATTTATTTAGTTTCAAAAATAAATAGTGAAATACATTTTTATACCCACTGTGGGCTAGCCACACTGGATGACTGGTGGGGCCAGTCAGCTGCCCAGTTAATAATTCACTGGTCCATGTTTGACTAGTCAGCGGTCCAGTGGGACCCCGCATGTCATATACTGTTTTTTAACAGGTTTTATTTATCTGTGTAATTTAGCAGTGGTCCCACATGTAATTGACTAGGCATTTCTAACTAATTACTAGTTAAATTAAAAGTGGGGGGTTAAGGTAAAGTGGGGGGATTAGCCCCCGCTAATCACCAGTGGGCCCCACTGGCAAGGGCACCGGCGGCGGTGCCTAGCGCAGGGGCCAAGTGGGCGCACGCCCAGCAGGGGACGGCGAGGCCACGGCCATGGCCGGTGGTGGCCGCGGGATGGGTGGCCAAGGCAGGTACGGCCAGGGGAGTGGGAGGCGGAGGCGGGCTCAGCGAAAGTGGCGGGGGCGTGCGCGGGGGGAAGAGCACAGGCGGGCGGCGAGTGCGGCAGTGAGCACATGTGCGCGGGCACGGCCAGCCGCGGCGGGGGCACACGTGGGCGGTGTGGTGCGGGCCAGGGGCGCAGGTGGCGTGGGGTGTGGCGCGGTTGGCAGCAGGAGGCAACAGCGGGTGGCAAGCGGCAGTGGCGATAGCAAGAGAAGCACACAGCGGGAGTCGGCGGAGGCGGGCGCAGCAGTAGGGCGAGCAGCGGGACAGCAGACAGCGGCAGCGGTGCACGGGGGTGGTGCCCAGGGCGGCAAGGAGTGGCCGCGGGCGCGCTGCGAGGAGCAGGGGTGCGCGGGACACGGGCGCGGTTGCGGTGGCCACGGCCACCGGCCGGAACTTGGGCGGTGCAATAGAGCAACGAACAGAGGGGGAACGAGGGGAAATGGGGGTGGCGTTCACATGGGAAGGAGGAGGATGCATTCGGCGGGGCAGAGGAGTGCTGGTGAGGTAGATCGGGCGTGGGGCAGCGGCGACCGTAGGTGAGGTTGACGCGTCGATCCCGGCAATGCAGTGCGGCTCTAGTCGGATGGATCCCCGCAGATGATGTTGCAGATGACGACAGTCCTCTTCGGCCCGGTCTCATAGCTCAGGGAGGGAGGTGGCCACGGAACAAGGTCGTCCATGGTGACGGAGCTTCGGTCGGTGGGCGTGGAAGAAGGAAACGACACGAGGGAGGGGAGGGGAAGCTAGGGTTTGCGAGAGGGCTCTAGGGCGTCCTTCTTAACCACCTAGGGGGGCCGTGGGATGGCCGGCACGTCAGCACCAGTGGCCATGGTGGCCAGATGGCTGCCACGATCCCCCTCACGTGAACAGGAGGAAGGGGATGACGCCACTGGTGGGCTGGGCCTCCCCTGAGTACTTGAGGCCCAGGTGCTCATTGTGTTTTTTCTTCTTTGCCTTCTATTTTTATTTTGTAAATGGCACTGTTTGTATCTATTTAAGCTATCAAAAGATTTTGCAAAATATGGAACTTGGCCATATAATATGCCCTGCAATATTTGGCACTGCCACAAAAAGTTGGAGAGTTAAATGAATTCATTTGAGTTTTACTTAAATACAATTTGATTAAAAAGGTTGTTTTGGGCACTGTTTTAAATAGGTTAGGGGAAATTTAATAAATCAAATAATGCTAGTTTATTTATGACAATTAGTTAGTGAATTTTTGCAACCCAGCGAACATTTTTTTTACCGTTTAAAGAAATAAAAAAAATTGACTTTATTTTATATCTGAATTTGAATTCGGTTTGGATCAAGGTGAGGTTTAGAAAATTAATTGCGGTGACATGGCACCATTAGTGTGTGGTTATTGTAGATGAGATACCGAGGTGTTACAAATCTCCTCCACTACAAGAAATCTCATCCTGAGATTTAAGAGGTTGAGTTAAGGGGAAGGAATTGGTTACGAAATTCTAACGGGTCTTCACGGTCTTGGTTGCTCTTCCCGAAGTAGTCGATCCTCTTCGTTGATGTCTTTAGTTCTCTGCTTCTGGGCATCGTGACGAAGTTGTCATTCTTCCTCCAGGATCTTCATCGTACTTACGGAAAGGACAAGGGGGAAAAACTCGGGAAGGACAGAGCTCGACACATGTTAGGTACCTGGGGGTTATCTCAGTGAACGAGGCATAGAGGCATCTCTCGAGTTGAAATCCAAGAAAGACATCGAGAGCAAATTAAGAAGGTGCAATAAGAAGTTTCAAGCAGATAGGTAATCATTCATTGCCTGGAACAGAGTGAGAAAGGGATCCAGAGCAACGGGAATAATATTGCATCGGATACCAAAATAGATTTGTAGGAAGGTGGCTCGTGAATTACCTACGAAGCCAAGCGTGAGGAATAACTTTGGAAACAGGGGTGTACAGGAGAGTCAGGTTTCGGTCCTATGGAACTATGGGTTATGGGCCCACCATGTGGGTTAAAAGTAGGAAGGGCGCTGACCTCTTGCACGGTCATGATAGCAAGGCATGTCAGCGGATAGCCTATCAGTTATGTTGGCAACAACGTTGGTACCAAGGGCGAGGGACGAAGAGAATCATTTTCCTGCTCGTTAAGACGAGGCGGACCAATAGGCAAAGTTCTCGTCCATCGGTGGCTACCGGAATGTCATCAACAATAGTAATAGGGTCTTTCTGACAAAGTTGTACAACCGTGGTGTTGACATAAATAGGGAATTATCACTACTTTGATCATACAAATCACAAGAAATGTTAATCAAAACAATGGAAGGAAAAAAATGTGATTAGTACATTAATCAGACCAATGGAAAGGAAAATGTGTTTAAACACAAGTATTAGAAGTATATCCTTCACAATAACAAGCAGAGCAGGATATAGATGACAGGAGATCAAGTAGATTACTACTTCAGTAAAGGGGCGAGGAAACTCATGATGCTACCCATACAATGGTGTTTGGATAATTGATCAAGAAACATATAGCTTGACACTCCCAATGTTCCTGTAGATGTTTAGTGTACCTCAATCATGCTTCGGGGTAGCATTGACATGGTCATCAGGTAAAGGTCGGAGTTTGGAAATACAAAGATCCATCGGAAACAACTTATAAAATAAGTCATACAATTTCAGCAAGGAAAAGATGAAGATGTGGTCGACGGGCTCAGCAACAATTCATCGAGATTTCCATAAACGTGGATGTCCAGAATTAAGTGAACAAGGTGATAGCATTGGACACACCCAAAGTATATAATGAAGTATGTTCGAGGAGAACATCCACAATTAAAGATTGAATGAAAGTGCACCTGGAAATATGGCCCAAGTAGCACGATCAATGCTAGAATGGTGATTCAATAACCAAAAGACTTAGAATGAAACCATCGACCATTCGCTTCAAAGCAATAGGGTTACTAGAAGTTTTGAATTCACACATCATAGTTCAATTGTCAGTATCCGGTTAGAAACAACACGGGGACCAAGAAATGAACGGAGATGGTGAGAAGGATCACTTGTATCAAGCATTCTTAAGAGGTGGTAAAATTCTCACAACATTCTTGACATAAAAGATGGTAATACTCCAAGGTAAAGAAGAACATATGCTGGATAACAAGGAACTCAAAGTTCAATCAAAACATGAACACATTTGTGTTGAGGGAAGGCAAGGATGTTATGAATGGCAACACAAATTACCAAGGGACAAGGATGGTGCTTCTCGTCATGAATACTATGCACAAATTGGAAGAAGTCAAATTGTTGATGATGATTACGACACATATTGTCGATAGGTTTCATGAGATGTAATCGATCAGCGATGACATCAAGCCAAGGAATGGCGAAGCAGAAGGTTATTGGAACCACAGATATGACACAAACTCGAAAACAAGCTTGCTATTCAAGGTGAAATGATTTGACCAGGAAGATCGACGTAAGATTAGATCATCATCAAAATTTGTGCTCCGGGAAGAAGGACGAGGTAGCACAGTTAAAATTAGCACGATAATGATGTAGCCGATCAGGCTAGGAAAGACGTGATGGAGTGTTAAACTTCCCAAAAACAAAGTACTAGGAGTACCGAATCACAGTGTTGATTCAATTCACTATTCGGTGTTCTCGGTTGACGACAACCCAGAACCTAGGAAAAATTGGAATCGGTGAGAAATAATACTTGGTGAAGACTCATAGTAAGAAACATGGTTCTATGATATTATCAAGATACCAGAGGGTAATACTCAGAGGTAGAGCAGAATAGGGGTTGGACAGGTGAAATGATCTGCAAAAGAAAAGTACTTTAACTTGTTCGAGAAATGGGATCAAAGAAGAACAATGTGGTCGGAACCACGATTGCAAAAGACCAAATCCCAGATATAAGATGAACTTATTAATAAGGGGATAATTAATTTTAAGAGAAGCTTCCAAGATAAGATCTACATCGTATCCACGGGCATGAACACAAAGTTCAAGGTCGACTCCCATTTCTTGAATGCATAACCCTTCATTCACTTCTCTCTTTCGATGGAGTTGTAGTGTTGAAATTTTATCTGGCAAAACACCAGAAAGTATGACTCGTGAAAACTCTCGGGTTCACACGGATTAGGGAAGGCATAAGTTCAACCTATAGGGGCATCTTAGGAACATATACCACAAACTTCAAGAATAAATAACACAAGCTTGGAAGCGAGCACGGTTGATAAAAACAGGGGATACAATTTACCAAAGGCAATATGTATCAGGGGAAGAACTCAAGGTTTTGAAAATATGCAGGAATGGTCAGATAATAATCCACCAAGGGATTTGGCAGACCGCAAAGAATCCGATGTGCGTATCGGCACTCGATCAGAGGAAGAAAAGAATGCCAAGGAATTATAGAACATCTGAATAATTTGATGCTTAAGTAACAAAGGAATTATGATTTCAAAATCGGGGGATCAAAAGCAGATGCTCTGATCAAAAGATAAGTAAGTTGAATAGACATAGATCAACAATCAATCAAGGTTTGATTTGCTGAGAACCAGCACATGTCCGGAATGATGTCTGAGCTGGAAGGATAATTTCTAGGGACCAATTAATGATTGCGTGCATTCACACACATGTTGAATCAATAGGATCAGAATGTTAATCACGAAGGATTTTAATGAATATTGCTAGACATATGGAATTAACCATAATGCACGCATGCAAGAATTTCAAGAGCAATAGGCTGCTGAGGATTTTCGGAAGATCGAAGGGCATTTCGAAGAATTTTATGAAACACATAACAACCGGCGATGAACGGATCCCTGGTAAGTGTGAGGAATTATTCGTAGGTTATTCATGCGGTAAGGAACTGCAAGGCTATGGCACAATGGATTTTCGGAATATCGGAGAGTATTTTAGGGTATCTTGTAATAACAAGAGCAACTGGGGGTGAATGTATGAACAACAAGTGTAAGTAATTATCTATAAGGATATATCGGTGGTAGGGAATTTGCAACGGCAGTGGGCACATGGGTCTCGAGAAAACATCAAAGAGTATCTTCAGATCTTCTGGTAAATCAAGCCATCGTCTGGAATGAGGGGCTCTCCAGGAGGAAGCAATTACGAGAACCTAAAGTTAGAGTTAGCAAAATCTTTAACCTGAATAGAAGAGAGATCAGAATCTCAGAGTAAAGATGCGGAATAAAAGATCCTAATACCACCCATTTGTGATGTGGGCCCGTAAGCCACACAACAATGTTAGTAAAAGCTTTCCAAAGACTAGACTCAACTTCAGCCAAGGAGTTGGAAAGGGGGCTACCTATGGGCAGTCGGCTCTAATACCAACTTGTGACGCCCCCGATTCAATCGTACACTAATCATACATGCAAATGTGTACGATCAAGATCAGGGACTCACGGGAAGATATCACAACACAACTCTAGACACAAATTAAAGTCATACGAGCTTTATATTACAAGCCAGGGGCCTCGAGGGCTCGAATACATAAGCTCGAATAAAACGAGTCAGCGGAAGCAATAATATCTGAGTACAGACATAAGTTAAACAAGTTTGCCTTAAGAAGGCTAGCACAAACATTAATGATCAAAAAGGCAAGGCCTCCTGCCTGGGAGCCTCCTAACTACTCCTAGTAGTAGGCACCCTCAGGGTAGTAGTAGTCATCGGCGGTGGCGTCTGGCTCATGGGATCTGTAATCTGATCGCAACATTCGGATATAGGGGAAAAGAGGTAGCAAAGCAACCGTGAGTACTCATCCAAAGTACTCGCAAGACTTACATCAGAACTATACTAAGTATGCATCAGTTTCAAAGGAATGGAGCTATATCTTTGGACTAAACTTTGGAATGCCAGAATAGAGGGGAAAGCCTAGCCTATCAAAGACTAGCATCTTGCAGCATTTAGAAGAGTACATAGTAGCATATTATTGTTAACAAACATGTTGTAGCATTAACACTTAGAGATCCTTTCTCAACTCCCTGCTAGAAAGCAATCCCGGAGCCATCATATCCAATTACCATGTCTAGTATCCAGTTCTAGTTGTATAGATCGGGATACAACTCCAAGTCATCTTGTTACCGTGGACACGGCTATTCGAATAGATAAAATTCCCTGCAAGGGTGCACCACATTACCCAACACGCTCGATCACTCTGGCCGGACACACTTCTCTGGGTCATGCCCGGCATTGTAAGATCAACACATCGTAGCCCTACCTAGGCTCAAGAGAGAGGCCATCACACTGGTCTACATCCTAAGCGCGCAGGGGTCTTGGGCCCATCGCCCGTTGCACACCTGCACATTGCGAGGGCGGCCGGGATCAGTCCTGGCGACATCCTTATACAAGGCAGGTGCTTACGCGGACCACCCAGGCGCACGCTGCTCAGTCGCTGACGTCTGGAGAGCTTCAGCTGATACATACGACGCCGAGTGCCCATAACTGTTCCCGCGTGGCGGTTGGTGCGTCTAGGTCAAAGACCAACTCAGATCAAATACCCAATCTCATTAGTGTTTTGGGAGCGTGCGGTAATGAGCAGAGAATCACGATCATGTGACCCTGTCGCCCCATCTCGTGGACTTACGGCAAGGGCCCGGAATGCCCGGCCGTGCCACGTAGAATTCTCGCGGGTACCCTCCAGGTCAACCCAACTTCACATCAACTCGCGGGTACCCTCCAGGTCAACCCGACTTCACATCAACTCGCGGTTACCCTCCAGGTCAACCCACTCTCAAGAGACTGTCGGGAACTCAGGTCCACCTCTACCAGGGTGGTACCGCCTGTCCCTCCAGTCCTGCAGTAATAGTAACTCTGATGCGTACCCCTCGGGGCCGACCCGTCTTTAACATGGTTCTGGGGTTAAAGTCAAAGTAACGGTGTGTCCAAAACATCAAGGGGGAATCTGAGCAATCACCCTCGATGGAATCCACTTGAGGTAATCGTCAAAGGGAACTTTGAGGAATCACCCGATAAAGCAAACAGATGCATCTCGATGCATGATATGATAATATGCAGTGCTATGGGTGTTCTAAAGCGGTACTACACATTGCAGACGATGAGGAAAAACATCCGGGAATGTTTTCCCGGTGTTTGGCATTTTCCGAACAGATGAAAGAGAGAGGACGCTTACATGTTTATCATGCTAGAGGCATGTGACAGATGAACGGATTGCATATTCGGATTCGTTGGATTTTTCTGAACAATTTTCATATATAAATTATTTTCATCTAACTTACATTTTATTTTATAATAATTTTCGAAGTTTTAAAATCATTTTCTTAATTTCTAGAATTAATTTAATTTCAAAAATAAACAGTGAAATACATTTTATACCCACTGTGGGCTAGCCATAGTTGATAACATGTGGGGCTACTCAACTGCCCAGTTAGTAGTTGACTGGTCCATGTTTGACTAGTCAATGGTCCAGTGGGACCCCACATGTCATATACTATTATTTTAACATGTTTTATTTATCTATTTAATTTAGCAGTGGTCCCACATGTAATTGACAAGGCATTTTTAACTAATTGCTAGTTAAATTAAAACCGGGTGGAAGCAGGAGGCAGCGGCGGCGGCGACGACAGCAAGAGCAGCACGCAGCAGCAGTCGACGGAGTCGGGCGCAGCAGTAGGGCAAGCAGCGGGGCAGCGGCTGAAGTAGCAGACAACGGCAATGGTGCACGGGGGTGGCGCCCAGGGCGGCAAGGAGTGGCTGCGGGCGCGCTTCATGGAGCAGGGGTGCGCGGGACACGGGCGCGGTGGCCGCGGCCACCGATGGGAACTTGGGCGGTGCAATAGAGCGACGAACAGAGGGGGGACCGCGGGGAATGGGGGTGGTTCTCACAGAGGAAGGCAGAGGACGTGCCCGACGGGGCAGAGGAGCGCTGGTGAGGTAGATCGGGCGCGGGGCAGCGGCGACCGTAGGCAAGGTTGACGCGTCGATCCCAGCGATGCAGTGTGGCTCTAGTCGGATGGATCCCCGCAGATAATGTTGCAATGGCGGTCCTCTTCGGCACGGTCTCATAGCTCGGAGAGGGAGGTGTCCACGGCAACAAGGTCGTCAATGGCGGCGGAGCTTTGGTCGGTGCGCGTGGAAGAAGGAAACAGCACGAGGGAGGGGGAGGGAAAGCTTGGGTTTGCGTGGGGGGTCTAGGGCATCCGTCTTAGCCACCTAGAGGGGCTGTGGGATGGCCGGCACGTTGGCACTAGTGGCCATGGTGGCCAGATGGCTGCCATGATCCCCCTCCCGTGAACAAGAGGAAGGGGATGGCACCACTGGTGGGCTGGGCCTCCCCTGAGTACTTGAGGCCCAGGTGCTCATTGCTTTTCTTCTTCTTTGCTTTCTGTTTTTTGTTTTGTAAATGGCACTGTTTGTATTTATTTAAGCTATCAAAATATTTTGCAAAAAATGGAACTTGGCCATATAATATGCCCTGCAATATTTGGCACTGCCACAAAAAGTTAGAGAGTTAAATGAATTCATTTGAATTTTACTTAAATACAATTTGATTAAAAATGTTGTTTTGGGAACTGTTTTAAATAGGTTAGGGGCAATTTAATGAATCAAATAATGCTGGTTTATTTATGAAAATTATTTAGTGATTTTTTGCAACCCAGCAAATATTTTTGTTTTACCATTTGAAGAAATAAATTTTTTTACTTTATTTTAAATCTGAATTTGAATTCGGTTTGAATCAAAGTGAGGTTTAGAAATTAATTGCGATGACATGGCACCATTAGTGGGTGGTTATTGTAGATGAACTACCGGGGTGTTACAGGTTTCAAGGATCAGGCAGCCATGGCTGCCACTCTAGCCGGAATATTCAAGGGGGAGAGGGAGGATTTCGCCAAACGGAAGTTTATGGACGGCTTCTCGTACTATCGACCTGTCGAAGCTGTGAGTCTTCCTTAAACTATCTTGTCTATCCAAGCAGTGCTTTTATATTTCTGAATAGATGTTCAACATATCCCAGAGATGGAAACGCTGGATCGAGATAGTAAGCTGCCCAGCACCCGAGCCAGGGGTGTATTCTCGCAACGATGACCCTGGCTTCCATGAGAATGCCGAGCTATCCATCATTTTTTAGGACGAGCTATTTTTGTTGGAAATATGCCCTAGAGGCAATAATAAATTGTTTATTATCATATTTCCTTGTTCATGATAAATGTTTATTATTCATGCTAGAATTGTATTGACTGGAAACTTCGTGTCCCTAGTAAGCCTCTACTAGACTAGCTCGTTGATCAAAGATGGTTAAGGTTTCCTAACCATAGACATGAGTTGTCATTTGATAATGGGATCACATCATTAGGAGAATGATGTGATGGACAAACCAACCGTAAGCTTAGCATCAGATCGTATCACTAAGTTTATTTGCTACAACTTTCTTCATGTCAAGTATCTGTTCCTTAGACCATGAGATCATGCCACTCCCGGATACTGGAGGAATACTTTGTGTGCTATCAAATGTCACTTTGTAACTGGGTGATCATAAAGATACTCTACAGGTTTCCCTGAGAGTATTTGTTGGGTTGCATGGATCAAGACTGGGATTTGTCACTCCGTGTGAACGAGAGATATCTCAGAGCAGACTATGCAGACTGGGTCCATAATCTGAGGATTATCCTCACTACTTCGTAGAAGGCTTATGTACTTGATACAACGCTAGGTGAGCCACCCGCTCCCACAAACCTAGACGCTATGAACGTCTGGCAGACAAGAAATTATGACTACATGCACTGGTACAGCGAGCTGGTATACAAACCGTTTTTAACCCCTTTCCGCGATGGCATTTTAAACTGTCGCCTTGCTAGTGTGTGCGATGGGGGGGGGGGGTCCTTCCCACACGACCTAGAAACCATCGAGAATATGTAGTAGGAATGCATACGTTTTCCAGAACAAAGCGTATGCGATGCCCGCATCTATCCCAAATGCGATTTGTCACACAACTGTTTGTGATATATCGAATATCCCAAACGCTCCATCCTTGCTACTCGTGTGTCCTGGCATTACCATTATACATGCTATTATGTGGTCCAACGTTTACGATACGCACCCCATCACAAACAGTTCATGGTTGCAAAGCGTGTATGATAAGGAGACTATCACACACATTCACTTCTCTTGAACCGTATGCGATCTGTAAATAAGAAGATTAGCGAATCATCATACGAGTGTCGGATAGGATTACGAAACTTTGGACCACCATACTAGTGTCATATAGGATAACTATCACACACGCTATTATGTGGTGCAACGTTTATGATGCCTATGACATCCGAAATAGTTCATGATTGTAAATCGTGTACGATAAGAAGACTATCACAAACATTTAGTTTGCTCACACCATTTGTGATATTGTCTGACATCACACACGCTTCTCAAACGGCAACTATGTGCATGGTCGCATACGTTTCCTCTCTGCAAATCGTGTCGGATTATGATGTATATCACGCACGTTTGTGCTTTACAGACCGTGTTCGCCATAACGACCTGCAGAGCATATTTTGACCCTAATTTAATCATTGTTATTTAAAATTGTACCGAATTTAAATTTGAAAGTTGGCTATAACTTTATTCATATCGATCAGGTTCAACAACCAATGCATTATTCGATTCGCAGGTACATATGTTCAAGAATTACATAAGCACCAAATAAAGAATGATGAACCAGGGTTGGATACTTGTACTATTAAACACGGTAAAGAAAGATGCAAAATACATTCTGGTTGCTGAACAAGGTGAAGCAGAATGCCCGTATTGTGCTCTCCTCCATGCAGAAGGGACGCACGACTCTAGTCCAACCCCTTGTGATGGCCGACCGCCCATACTTCACTCTCTTCATGACTCATGAGGATATCTAGATAGTCATTTTGTTCTGGTAGAAATACTTTACTTTTGCATGCCCACCAATCATGTAGAGAGGTAATCTTGAGTAAACTGCTTCGGGAACCACTCCAAAGGAAAATGATTAAGACATTGTCATCTAACACAACTCATTATGGGCAGTAAAAAGAAGGCTGCAGAGTTCTTACTTACCATGCTGGTTCACTGTTGTCTTGGATAAAGTGTAAAAAATAGTTTAATTGCCATCTTTTGACCCATTTTACTAACAATCTTTATCAGTTTCCTCACTTGATGTTGGTTCATCAATATCTCATTGCCCCATACGTAGAAAGGGTCGAAGCACGGATCTTTACCAATGACATATGTACCTAAAAGCACCAAGTTAACATTAGAAGCTAAACAGCAATTGCACAATGTTGTAGTACAACACTCCCTCCGTCCCATTATATAAGATCTTATAAAATCCAATATACTCACATATTGGATGAATTAACATCTTATATTATGGGGCGGAGGGAGCTTATTACATTTTTACAAATATCAGCCGATTAACTGCAGTTAACTGCTACTGTGTTGTTGTTGTTCTTGCTGCTCTTCTATGTATATCTAGACATCATCAGAACATCAAGGTAACACTCTTGGTTTGAGACTAAAGTTTGCCAATGGTTGCCACACCTAAGGTTAGGAAAGTTTGACCAACTAAGGTGTGTGTTCGGTTCAAGCCACATCTTAGGCAAGCCGCACTATGGTCCCACATCACATACACTCAAAAAGTGTGGCAAGATTCTCTTAGGCGTGCCAACTTGTGGCTCTCATTTCGAAGAACTAATACGGGGTTGTTTGGTGTTAGTCCTAGCAATGCCACACTTTGCCATACAATGTTGCCAAACTTGCCTAAGGTTAGTTCTTTAAAATGAGAGCCACAAGTTGGCAAGCCTAAGAGAATCTTGCCACACTTTTTGTGTGTATGTCATGTGGGGCCCTAGTGTGGCTTGCCTAAGGTGTGGCTTGAACCAAGCACTCATCTAAGTTGATCAAACTTGCCTAACCTTGGTGTGGCAACCTTTGGCAATTTTAGTCACAAACCAAACAACCCCAAACTTTGGCATGTTTGGAAACATTGTATGGCAAAGTGTGGCACTCCTAGGCCTAGAACTAAACAGCCCTTCCTTGTTGCTATGTGTCCAAGGATTGCACATTTAGTCATTTAGTACAATGCATGTTGCTATGTAGCCTCAGATATGCTAGATATGACCCTAGTTAACCTACCGATAAATGGGTTACAAATATATATATATATATATATATTCAGTTAAATGTCCAATTCAACGATTAAGCCCTTATCAGCCCCCGACATATATGGTAGCATCTATCGATATCCTGAACAGTGAGTATATATAAGCCATGGGATGAAACTAACCTCGATGGTAAGCAGCAGTTGTTCCCAATATTGTCCTGTGTAAGTACATCTCAAGGCATGTTAAGCACAACAGGCTAAACATCAACCAAATATATCCATGGTAGACAACAGAATCTCCAAATGATAGCTTCAGGGCAAAGGTTTAAGCACGCTAGTTAAGCAAAACAAGAAGTGGAAAGGTGCGTTAACTGCAACATGCCTAACATTTAAAAACAAGCAAACTAATGTCATTCAAACTAGTATTGTGCAGGTCTAAGTACACTAATTATTGTTAAATCAAATGGAAAGGCATTTTAAATCCAACATGCTTAACAGCAACCAAATATAGTCATTCATAGAGGTATTGTTGAAACTGGTATTGATGAAATTGAACTGCACAGTTCATACTTGCACATATAGAACATCACATTGTGAATAACTGAAATAAACAAGGCATACTACGAACAACCAAAGATAGCAATTGAAACTGGACATATGCTAACTACAAACAACCAAAAACCGTTGAAATAAACAAGGCATAATGCAAACAACCAAATATAGCAATAAATACTGGACATATTCTCACTACGAAAGGGGTTCAAGAAACAAATCACGGGATTTCCCCGGTGAAGAGGCACGGCAAAACAAATCATGGGTTTCCTCACTTGTCATAGATGGGCTCCTTGTCATGGTCGCCATCGATGAGGTTGGACTTGGCAGCTGAGGATCCCAAGCCAGCGTCATAGAACGTGTCCTTCTGAAATGATAAAAGGGGCTCCATGGCGATGAAGGATGGCATATTGTTCATAACGAGCCATAGGAGATCAGCAGCAAGGCCATCAATGAGGTCAATGGCTGTCGAACCCGAGGGGTTTGGGTGGGCAACTTAACCTGTGACATAGCCCGCGTCAGGCCATTGCCGTTTATGACCTCGATGTCATAGTCGGCATCTATGACATACCAGAATACTCTAGCCCGTCGATTGAAAGGTTGCGGCCAGTCATCGTCGTCAGCTTCCTCGGAGGCCACCTCGCGGACGTTGGGCGAAGAGGCCGCGGTAAAACTCTTTTGGGCAATTCGCTCCTCGAGCTCCCAGGGAAGCATAGTCGGCCTTAGGATGCGATGCTCTAGAGTGGGGGAGGGGGATGGGGATTTGTGGTAAAGGGGGTATTTCATAGGCGTCATCTAAGAAACTCAGGGCAGCAAGGGTATGTTGATAGGTGGGTAACCTGCACGGGCAGACCGGCAGAGGTTGACGATGGAGTCGGCACGGCGGCGGCGGTGGTGGCGGAGACCTAGCTAGGGTTCGAGCGAGGGAGGGGTGATGTGTGTGTGTGTGTGTGTGTGTGTGTGTGTGTGTGTGTGTGTGTGTGTGTGTGTGAGCAGAGGATTTGGGTGAGTGTGAACAGAGGATTTGGGGTGTGTGTGTGGAGGAGCGCCAAGGTGGTGTTTGAGGAAATGCCGCGGCTACTGAAAATTTTACTAGGCGGGAGTAAAATGTCGAGGCTACTAAAAATTTGGATCAAGGGATTGAAGCAGATCGGGGCGGGAGTAACAAACATCACACACGATTAAAACATAATAATCATGTGCTATCAAACAAAAATACCCTCCAGCCAAGCTTATATTTTTTAGATTGCGAGGGATGCAAGCGGGAATAAAATGCCGGGGCTACTGAAAATTTGGATCAAGGGATTGAAGCAGAGCGGGAGTAATAGACACCGCACATGGTCCACACATACTAATCGTGTGCTATCAAAAAGAAAACCCCTCCAGGCAGGTATATATTTTTGAGATTACGAGGGAGTAGATATTTTCGAGAGCGGGAGGGAAGCCTCGTGGACTCGTGATGCCCAACCTACTGTGCTGATGTGGGTGACAGGGGCACGGGCGCGGCACACGGGTAGTCCGAGGGAACCATGTCTGTTGCGTACCCAATCACAGGCGGTTGCTGCATCCGACTCGTATGCTATTTATAAATTTGGCAAAAATAATGCGGGAAAGGGTAGAACATGAACGCACTTGCATGTGGACCAAATATATGTATGAAATGGGTCATTTGATGTTCAAATACCTAATGCACAACTTTGATGTGGCACCTGTCTCACAAAGCGCAAGTTATTATTGCTAGTCCACCGCCACCCCCCCCCCCCACACACACACACACTTCGTGTTGGCGGGAGGGGAATCCTAGCAATGAATGGATGCCCCCAAATAGCTAGGTCTGACATCTCACCCGACCGTAACACAAAATTGAAAGGAGTCCATCATGGTCAAACCCCCCTTTTGCTTCCGGTCAAATGTGGACCGTGTGCGGTCTCACAAATGTGTGCTTGTGGCGCGAGATGGGTGAGACCACATACGAACCACACCTACGGTGGCCCAACATATATGTGTGTGTGTGTGTGTGTGTGTGTGTGTGTGTGTGTGTGTGTGTGTGTGTGTGTGTGTGTAAACAGTGTGGTATGATATTTAAATACCCAATTCACAAATTTGATGTGGCACATGTGCCTCGCACATTAACCGGACATCCCCGACCCCACGGAGGTTCAGGAAGTGCGAAGTAGTGCCCCCCAACATGCACACACTTTGAGTCGGTGGGAGGGGGCCTCTTACCAAGACGTATTGTAACACTAACTAAGAAGAATCGCCACCTTGGTCGTATAACCTCTCTCGTTGTTGGGTCAAAGTGATGGACATCAATGCGGCCCCACAAATGGGCTAGCTTGTCGCGGATAACTACGCGAGGGAGAGCCTGAAGACAACCACTTCGTGCATGTGGCCCAAACATATGTATGGAAGTGTTATGTGGTGTTCGAATACATACCCAATGCACAACTTTGATGTGGCACCGTGCTTTTGGAACCGGAAAGTCCCCACATGGAGCGAGGGTTCATGATGCATATATATATACATATATATATATATATATACTTAGGTTTGGAATCTCACCATAGCGACTTACGACTATACGGTAACACGAACCAAAAGAAGAAGAATCCACCCTGGTAACATCTCTCGCTGTCGGTCAAAGTGATGGACGTCCATGCGGGCCCACGGATATATAGGCTGTCGATGATAACCAAGCAAGGGAGAGTGTCCAAAGACACCCATTGCATGCATGTGCCTGATAAACCACAAGTATAGGGGATCAATTGTAGCCTCTTTCGGTAAGTAAGAGTGTCGAACCCAATGAGGAGCTAAAGGTAGAACAAATATCGCCTCAAGTTCTATCAACCACCGATACAACTCTACGCACGCTTAACGTTCGCTTTACCTAGAACAAGTATGAAACTAGAATTACTTTGTAGGTGTAAAGTGATAGGTTTGCAAGATAATAAAGAGCACGTAAATAAAAACTAGGGGCTGTTTAGATACATAAACAATTAAGTTAGTATAGCGAGTGTGGAAAAGTGGTGGTAGGAGTTGCGGAATTGTCACTCGCAATATTAGTCTCTTCTTGGACAGTGGAGACTTTCTTAATAAATGCATCAATATCGGAATTATATTCATAATTCTCATAGCAATATTTAAGTATAGCATAATTTTCAGGTCTATAAACAGCATCATCAAGATTTTCACACTTTTCAAACAAAGATTCAATTTCATAAGCACCCTTAAAAGCAACAAATTCTTCTATTTGTTCCACATCATAGTAATCATATATACCATTAGCATAAGCAGCCAAGGTTTTATTATCATTAAATTTACATGAAAAGGGAAGGTGTGGAGCCTTCATCCTAGAGCAACAACTATAATCATATCTCAAGCATAAATTCCGAGCATACCAATGCAACATATGAATTTGATCCCATAACAGTATCCCTTTTTGAGTCAAGCGATAATCCCCAAAGTATTCACGTTGATCCAACGTTTCTCCCATTATCAAGTTGAATGGGGTTTTGTCAGGATTATCAAAGTAGTGCATAATATTTTCCACATAACGAGTATCGAGGGTTTAAGGAGGTTCCCCATCTCCATGTGTAGCAAGTACACCTAATTTTTTTGGTATTTCGTGTTCCATATCCATAACTAAAGATCAAGAACAACTAAGAACAGCAAATAAAATCTACTTAGTGATAAAGCAAACAATCACACATGAGAATATTCACCCCACGCTATTGCTCCCCGGCAATGGCGCCAGAAAAAGGTCTTGATAACCCACAAGTATAGGGGATCAATTGTAGCATCTTTCGATAAGTAAGAGTGTCAAACCCAATGAGGAGCTAAAGGTAGAACAAATATTTCCTCAAGTTCTATCGACCACCAATACAACTCTACGCACGCTTAACATTCGCTTTACCTAGAACAAGTATGAAACTAGAAGTACTTTGTAGGTGTAAAGTGATAGGTTTGCAAGATAATAAAGAGCACGTAAATAAAAACTAGGGGCTGTTTAGATAAATAAACAATTAAGTTAGTATAGCGAGTGTGGAAAAGTGGTGGTAGGAGTTGCGGAATTGTCCCTAAGCAATTGACTACGTTACTAGACTGATAACAAGTTTTATGTGGGAGAGGCCACTGCTAGCATGTCATCCCTTACTTGGAATTCTATGCACTTATGATTGGAACTATTAGCAAGCATCCGCAACTACTAACGTTCATTAAGGTAAAACGCAACCATAGCATTAAGATATATTGGTGCCCCTTCAATCCCGTATGCATCAATTTCTATGCTAGGCTGAAGCTGCTATCACCCTTGCCCTCCAATACATAGTCCTATCAATATACAACTAACCCCATGGTGTGATCCACGCGCGCGCTCATATGATGGGCACCAAAGGACAGCAACATAACCACAAGCAAATTAAACCAATCATACCAATTCACCAATTACGCGATAGGACAACAAAAATCTACTCAGACATCATAGGATGGTAACACATCATTGGATAATAATATGAAGCATAAAGCACCATGTTCAAGTAGAGGGTACAGCGGGTTGCGGGAGAGTAGACCATTGAATATAGATGGGGAAAGGTGATGGAGGTGTTGGTGAAGATGACGGAGTTGTTGGAGTAGATCGCCGTCACACGATGATTGCCCAGACGGCGTTCCGGCGCCACCGGGAGAGAGGGGGAGAGAACCCCCATCCTTCTTCTTCTTCCTTGATCTCCCCCCTAGATGGGAGGAGGGTTTCCCCTCTGGTCCTTGGCCTTCATGGCGGAGGAGGGGCAGGAGCCCCTCCGAGATTGGATCTCTCTATCTGTTTTCTCCTGTTTCTGCGTTCCCAGATTCTGGCCTTTCACCGTTTCTTAAATTCCCGGAGATCCGTAACTCCGATTGGGCTGAAATTTTAACACGATTTTTATCCGGATATTAGCTTTCTTGCGGACGAATAAGGGCACCAACCGCCTTACGGGGTGGCCACGAGGGTCCAGGGTGCGCCCCTATGTTTTGTGGGCCCCTCGGGCATCGTCTCGCGTTGATTCTTTTTCCCAAAAATCACATATATTCCAAAAAAAAATCTCCGTAAGTTTTTATCGTGTTTGGACTCTGTTTGATATGGATATTCTGCAAAACAAAAAACATGCAACAAACAGGAATTGGCACTGGGCACTAGATCAATATGTTAGTCCAAGAAATAATATAAAAAGTTGCCAAAAGTATATGAAAGTTGTAGAATATTGGCATGAAACAATAAAAAATTATAGATACGACGGAGACGTATCAGCATCCCCAAGCTTAATTCCTGCTCGTCCTCAAGTAGGTAAATGATAAAAAAGATAATTTTTGATGTGGAATGCTACCTAGCATAATCTTGATCATATAATCTAATCATGGCATGAATATTAAGACACGAGTGATTCAAAGCAATAGTCTATCATTTGACATAAAGACAATAATACTTCAAGCATACTAATAAAGCAATCATGTCTTCTTAAAATAACATGGTCAAAGAAAGTTATCCCTACAAAATCATATAGTCTGGCTATTCTCCATCTTCACCACACAAAGTATTTCATCATGCACAACCCCGATGACAAGCCAAGCAATTGTTTCATACTTTTAATGTTCTCAAGCTTTTTCAATTTTCACATAATACATGAGCGTGAGCCATGGATATAGCACTATAAGTGGAATGGAAGGTGGTTGTGAGGAGAAGACAAAAAAGGAGAAAGTCTCACATCAACTAGGCAAATTAATGGGCTATGGAGATGCCCATCAATCGATATCGATGCAAGTGAGTAGGGATTGCCATGCAACGGATGCACTAGAGCTATAAGTGTATCAAAGCTCAAACTGAAAACTAAGTGGGTGTGCATCCAACTTGCTTGCTCATGAAGACCTCGAGCATTTGAGGAAGCCCATCATCGGAATATACAAGCCAAGTTCTATAATGAAAATTCCCACTAGTATATGAAAGTGATAACTCAAGAGACTCTCTATATGAAGAACATGGTGCTACTCTGAAGCAGAAGTGTGGTAAAAGGATAGTAACATTGCCCCTTCTCTCTCTTTTTTTTGTTGGGCTCTTTTTTTTGGCCTCTTGTTTTATTTTTATTTTTCGTCCGGAGTCTCATGCCGACTTGTGGGGGAATCACAGTCTCCATCATCCTTTCCTCACTGGGGCAATGCTCTAATAATGATGATCATCACACTTTTATTTACTTACAACTCGATATTATAACTTGATACAACTAATACATGATGACTCTATATGAATGCCTCTGGCAGTGTACCAGGATGTGCAATGATCTAGCATAGCAAAGATATAAAAAAACGGACAAGCCATGGAAGTATCATGCTAGCTATCTTACGATCATGCAAATCAATATGACAATGAATGCTCAAGTCATGTATATGATGATGATGGAAGTTGCATGGCAATATATCTCGGAATGGCTATGGAAATGCCATGATAGGTAGGTATGGTGGCTGTTTTGAGGAAGGTATATGGTCTGTTTATTGCATCGGCGAAAGTTGCGCGGTACTAGAGAGGCTAGCAATGGTGGAAGGGTGAGAGTGCGTATAATCCATCGACTCAACATTAGTCATATAGAACTCATATACTTATTGCAAAAATCTATTAGCTATCGAAACAAAGTACTACATGCATGCTCCTAGGGGGATAGATTGGTAGGAAAAGACCATCGCTCATCCCCGACCGCCACTCATAAGGAAGACAATCAAAAAATAAATCATGCTCCGACTTCATCACATAACGGTTGACCATATGTGCATGCTTCGGGAATCAAAAACCTTAACACAAGTATTTCTAAAATCCACAATTACTCACTATCATGACTCTAATATCACCATCTTTATATCGCAAAACTATTGCAAGGAATCAAACATATCATATTCAGTGATCTACAAGTTTTATGTAGGATTTAATGACTAACCATGTGAATGACCAATTCCTGTCAACTCTCTAAATAGATATAAGTAAAGCATGAGAGTTTAATTCTTTCTACAAAAGATATGCCCACGCTCTAACAAATATAAGTGAAGCTAAATAGCATTCTACAAATGGCGGTTTTCTATGCATAGCGAAACAGGCAATCCAAACTTCAAATGATATAAGTGAAGCACATGAAGCATTCTATAAAGCCATACTCAAAAGATATAAGTGAAGTGCATAGAGCATTCTATAAATCAACCAAGGACTATCTCATACCAGCATGGTGCATTTATTAAAATAAAAATAAAAGGCACACGACACTCCAAGAATTTACGCATATCATGTGAACAAAAACAAAAACCGAGACATACAGATAATTGTCGAATAAAGATGGGATGCCTTCCGGGGCATCCCCAAGCTTAGACACTTGAGTCTCCTTGAATATTTATTTGGGGTGCCTTGGGCATTCCCAAGCTTGATCTCTTGCCTCTCCTCGTTCTTCTCATATCAATACCTCCTCGATCTTCGAACACTTCATCCACACAAAACTTAACCGAACTTTTTATTAGAGGGATTAGTACATAAAACATCAAATCCCATCATGTCCTGCCGTAACATTATTGTATAATTATATTCAATCATTACCCACTGTATGATATCACAATTCTATGGCCCCAAGTCAAAGGAGGCTCAACAAGATTTCAAACATAAGCAAATAACGAAACTATAACAGCAATCTGTAAAAACAGGACAGTCTGTAAAGATGCAGATGGTACATATACTTATGTAATTCAAAAACTTCTAAAAAATTAGGAAAAAATAAAAAATTTGTATATAAATACTGTGCGAAAAGTTTCATAAGCTTTTGACGTTCCAGTAAAAAATGTAAAATCACGCACTACAGCCAAAGTTTCTGTTTTTGCACCGCACATACCAACAAGCAATCTAATCATCCTAAAGGCAAATCTTGGCACATTATTTTTATAATACAATGGATTTGTACAAGGGGATAATTATTTTTGTTGAAAATTTTCTGTAATCAAGGTTCACAAAGTTTCCATGGGTATGAACAAAGTTCAAGGCTAGCTCCCACTTTAACAATGCTCGTCTTTCTCACTTTCGCTTTTCTTTTTGGAAAAGTTTTTAGGTTCCCCTCTATATTTTTTTGTTTTTAAACTTTATAAAAGCACTCAACAGAAATAAATGACTCTCTAAAACTTCCGGGTTGTGTCCCTGGCAGCGCTTTCTTTAAAGCCATTAAGCTCGGCATAAATTGCTCAAGTAATGGATCCACCCGGATCCCAAGGTATATCAAAGCCAATTTTAATTAACAATGATTTGTAATTTAGTAGTGAGCACAAAGTAACATATATCATGCAACAACGAAGTCTAACTCTCTTCCTATGCATCGGCATGTCATAAAAGAACAATTCATGCACACATAGTAAAGGCCGATACATAGCATAAACAGCTTCTTGCAATTTTATTGTATTGGAAACATAGAGAAGAGGAGATGTAGTTCCTCTTTCATAATAATTGCAAGTAGGAGCAGCAAGCACATGCATATTATATTTATCAAAATCATCATGTGCAATAGTAGAACGCAACCCATCAATATAATCCTTAATAAGCGCAAACTTCTCTGATATAGTGTAGTTGGGAGAATTCAAAAAGATAATAGGACTATCATGCGTGGGTGCAATAGCAAAAATTTCATTCTTAACATAAGGAACTATAGCAAGTTCATCTCCATAAGCATAATTCATATCGGCGTCATGGCCACAAGCACAGCAAGCATCAAGTTCATCAAAAAGTGATATTTCTAACGAATCAAAGGGATCATAGCAATCATCCTTCGGTAAGCACGAAGGGAAATTAAACAATGTATGAGTTGAAGAGTTACTCTGATTAGAAGGTGGGCATGGGTAGCTAATCCGCTCTTCCTCCTTTTGTTCTTCGCTCTCCTTGTCATCTTTTTCATCTAATGAGCTCACAGTGTCATCAATTCCTTCTTCCATAGATTCCTGCAAAATATTAGTCTCTTCTTGGACAGTGGAGACTTTCTTAATAAATGCATCAATATCGGAATTATATTCATAATTCTCATAGCAATATTTAAGTATAGCATAATTTTCAGGTCTATAAACAGCATCATCAAGATTTTCACACTTTTCAAACAAAGATTCAATTTCATAAGCACCCTTAAAAGCAACAAATTCTTCTATTCGTTCCACATCATAGTAATCATATATACCATTAGCATAAGCAGCCAAGGTTTTATTATCATTAAATTTACATGAAAAGGGAAGGTGTGGAGCCTTCATCCTAGAGCAACAACTATAATCATATCTCAAGCATAAATTCCGAGCATACCAATGCAACATATGAATTTGATCCCATAATAGTTTCCCTTTTTGAGTCAAGCGATAATCCCTAAAGTATTCACATTGATCCAACGTTTCTCCCATTATCAAGTTGAATGGGGTTTTGTCAGGATTATCAAAGTAGTGCATAATATTTTCCACATAACGAGTATCGAGGGTTTCAGGAGGTTCCCCATCTCCACGAGTAGCAAGTACACCTAATTTTTTTGGTATTTCGTGTTCCATATCCATAACTAAAGATCAAGAACAACTAAGAACAGCCAATAAAATCTACTTAGTGATAAAGCAAACAATCACACACGAGAATATTCACCCCACGCTATTGCTCCCCGGCAACGGTGCCAGAAAAAGGTCTTGATAACCCACAAGTATAGGGGATCAATTGTAGCCTCTTTCGATAAGTAAGAGTGTCGAACCCAATGAGGAGCTAAAGGTAGAACAAATATTTCCTCAAGTTCTATCGACCACCGATACAACTCTACGCACGCTTAACATTCGCTTTACCTAGAACAAGTATGAAACTAGAAGTACTTTGTAGGTGTAAAGTGATAGGTTTGCAAGATAATAAAGCGCACGCAAATAAAAACTAGGGGCTGTTTAGATAAATAAACAATTAAGTTAGTATAGTGAGTGTGGAAAAGTTGTGGTAGGAGTTGCGGAATTGTCCCTAAGCAATTGACTACGTTACTAGACCGATAGCAAGTTTTATGTGGGAGAGGCCACTGCTAGCATGTCATCCCTTACTTGGAATTCTATGCACTTATGATTGGAACTATTAGCAAGCATCCGCAACTACTAACGTTCATTAAGGTAAAACCCAACCATAGCATTAAGATATATTGGTCCCCCTTCAATCCCGTATGCATCAATTTCTATGCTAGGCTGAAGCTGCTATCACCCTTGCCCTCCAATACATAGTCCTATCAACATACAACTAACCCTATGGTGTGATCCACGTGCACGCTCATATGATGGGTACCAAAAGGATAGCAACATTATCACAAGCAAATTAAACCAATCATAGCAATTCACCAATTACCCGATAGGACAACAAAAATCTACTCAGACATCATAGGATGGCAACACATCATTGGATAATAATATGAAGCATAAAGCACCATGTTCAAGTAGAGGGTACATCGGGTTGCGGGAGAGTGGACCGCTGAATATAGATGGGGAAAGGTGATGGAGGTGTTGGTGAAGATGACGGAGTTGTAGGAGTAGATCGCCGTCACACAATGATTGCCCCGGCGGCGTTCCGGCACCACCGGGAGAGAGGGGGAGAGAGCCCCCCTCCTTCTTCTTCTTCCTTGACCTCCCCCTAGATGGGAGGAGGGTTTCCCCTCTGGTCCTTGTCCTTCATGGTGGCGGAGGGGCGGGAGCCCCTCGGAGATTGGATCTCTCTATCTGTTTCCTTCTCTTTCCGCGTTCCCAGATTCTGGCCTTTCACCGTTTCTTAAATTCCCGGGGATCCGTAACTCCGATTGGGCTGAAATTTTAACAGGATTTTTATCCGGATATTAGCTTTCTTGCGGCTGAAGAAGGGCACCAATCGCTTTACGGGGTGGCCACAAGGGTCCAGGGCGCACCCTACCCCCTGGGGCGCGCCCCTATGGCTTGTGGGCCCCTCGGGCATCGTATTGCGTTGATTCTTTTTCCCAAAAATCACATATATTCCAAAAAAATCTCCATAAGTTTTTATCGCATTTGGACTTTGTTTGGTATGGATATTCTGTGAAACAAAAAACATGCAACAAACAGGAACTGGCACTGGGCACTAGATCAATATGTTAGTCCCAAAAATAATATAAAAAGTTGCCAAAAGTATATGAAAGTTGTAGAATATTGGCATGAAACAATCAAAAATTATAGATACGACGGAGACGTATCAGTGCCCCAAACATATGTATGGACGTGCGTGATGCATGCATATGTTTGAATACCCAAAGCAAAACATTGATGTGGTGCATGCGTTGAAAATCGCATAGTCCCCACACAGAGCGAGGTTCATGATGCGTCACGTGCTCACCCCCTCCCACTTCATTCCGGTGGGAGGGGTTCATGCGTACACATGCACTCAAAGTATATTATGTGGTCTCACAGCATGACCTGTACCATATAAGACGAACCAAAATTTAATCCCCTCCCAATTACATGTCAATTTAACCTCTATCGCTGTCGGTCAAAGTGATGGACCAAGCGGGCACATAGATGGTCGAAGCATCTCGCCGATAACCGCGTGAGTGAGAGTGCCAGAGGAAAACCGCCATCACTTGCATGTGGGCCAAACATATGTATGGAGATGTGTGGTTGTGATGTTTGAATACCTAATATGCACAACTTTGATGTGGCACCTGCCTCGGAAACCTTAAAGTCCCCACACGGAGCGAGGTTCATGACGCGTAGTATATCCTAGTCCCCCTCCCCTCTTCGACGCGTAATATATACTCCTACTGTAACACAACCCGAAAATAATCCTCCTTATTCATCAAATTTACCTCTCTCATTGGGTCAAATTAGATGGACGACGACCTCGCGGGCCCATGGAGGGAAGCATCGCAGGCGAGTGAGTGACAACCACCATCTGCATGTGGCCCAAAGAGGTGTTGGTGATGTTTGAATACACAATATGCACAACTTCGATGTGGCACCTGCCTCGGAAACCGAAAAGTCTCCACACGGAGCTAGGTTTCGTGATGCGTGTGTAGTATGTGCTAGCCCCCTCCCCTCTCTTCGACGAGTACTATATACTCCCACCGTAACACAAACCAAAAAGAAACCTACTTGTTGGTCAAATTGACCTCTCTCGTTGCGTCAAAGTGATGGAGGATGACCTTGCGGGCCCACGAATGGAAGCGTCGCAGGCGATTGACTGTCCTATATGACATGTAGTATATGTTGCCCCACCCTCTTTGATGCATACTATATATATACTCCTACCGTACGTAACACAAACCAAAAAATGACCATGCTTGTTGGTCAAATTAACCTCTCTCATTGTAGGTCATAGTAATGGACGATGACCTCGCAGGCCCATAAAGAGCATCACATATGAGTGAGTGTCCTAGGAACATGGCGTGCATGTGGCCCAAAGATGCATGTCAAAAAAATTCCGCAACAAACATGTGACCAAAGGAGTGTAGTGTTAAAAATTGAAAAAAAATCAGAGATCATTCGGCCGTTTTTATACATTGATTGATTTCCTAGGGATTTAATGTGCAAAAATCAAATTTGAGCTACATGAGACTTGTGATAGTGCACCAAAATGGATTGGAAAATCATATGTGTATGTGTCCGTGGGTGCATTTTTAGTCCCCATGCAAGATATTTCAAACATCGAGAATCTTGATTTAAAATCCAGTAAATCCAAAACTAAGTTGAAATTCATGAAACTTATCATCGTGACATATGGACACCAATAGTCTGTGATATTTTTTGTCAAATTTTAGACAAGTGTTGATATAATCTTCTTACAGACAGGAAATTAGCAACCAATATCGCAAATGGATTATTTATTCGAATCATGTGCGTTAGACCAACAATGTACGTGTCGTACTTCATTTAAGAAATAAAGCGGTGGAATTAATCATCAAAAAGGAAAATCAATATAATAGGTGCCGCCACGCGTCCCTTGTGCCGTACGAGCATGCGTGAGTTGACGAGACGCATGCGAGCAATCCGCCGCACAGGCAGATCGGGAGGCGTGCGAGTGTTCGCTGTGTAGTGTCACCGGGGGGCCTGCTAGTAGGTGTGTATATGACGGTAGGCATGCCAGCAGTCCACTGCGCAGGCTCACCGAGAGCCGAGCCAGCCCTTTGACCGCCACCCACCTCGGTCGCACTGCTCCGTATTAATGGCGCGCCCGAGCCACTGGTCATAATAGGCGGCCACACCCCCCGTCCACATGAGGATGCTGCCGAAGCGCACCATCGGAGCGACTGGCTATGCTGGGGCTGGTGAAGCACCCGTGCAATGCATGATGCTGGGCACAGAGGTTGTGGTCGCCGCCGCCGAGGTCTCGTGCGGGCAGCAGCACGACCTTGACTTCGTCGCCAACGCCGTGCCTCCCCAGCCGGAGCCGGAGGTCCACAGCTACTCCGGCAACGACTCTGACTCTGACGGAAAACTAGTTAGTCCCTCCCTTATTTTTTTGGAATAGAAATCCTATCGTTATATTCTCCCAGTCCATGAAATCAGAGTAAGATTCGTTAGATCCGTGTAGTGTATTGATTGTTTGAATGGTATCCGTCTATGGTTAGTGATTAATTGTTTGTTCTGTACAAATGATTTTTTTGCTAATAATCTGACTAGGGTTAGTGTTCGTGGTAATAATTCGTAGCCAAATCTTGAGAATTGATTTAGATTGTCGTACATATATTTGTGCCATTTTTTCTTCCAGATCTTTAGAATTGATTTTGAATGTCCTACATATATGTTTGTGCCAATTTTTTTCTTAGAGATCTTGAGATGATTTTCTATGTCCTAATGTTTTGCCAATCCCCCCCAGATTGGTATGTACACTGGTGAGGCTCCGGCCAGCGGCGCCGCCACTTGTAGATCTTGCACCCGGCAGCGTGGGCAGAAGCGGCCACGACCCCCCTGGATCTGAGGAGCCTGTAGAATCTCGGGCGGACCGCATCAACAATCTCCTGGATGCCATCCTCGGGGAGATGATCACCCTTCTCTCCACCAGGGATGGCTGGCGCACACAGGTCCTTGCATCTCAGTGGCGCACCCTGTGGCACGTCATGCCTCTTAATCTCGACTGCCGCCAACTATCTATCATTCATGATTTTTGAACTCCACGGAGCCATCATCTCCTCCCCCAGGGCTCCGTTCAATGCCTCTGGATCCCAACATGCTGCCTGCTGCACATACCCTGCATGGTGGACACCTGGCTGACATCCTATCAATTCAAAAACTCCAGCAGCTTGACTTCTACCATTACTACGAAAATAGCTTCCGACCAAGCGTTGTAGTTGTGCCCTCACCACCGATGTCCATCTCATGGTTTTCCTCCTCTCTCCATGCCGCCACCTTGGCTTGGTGCCATCTAGCAGACAATCTAGTACAAATGCTTCGACTCCCACTGCTAACAAAACCCGCGCTTGTGGTGGTTGATCTAGCGGAGGCCTCACTGCATAGCATGATCCACTCCTGCTGCCCTGCCCTGGAGCGCTTGCTGCTTGTTTTTTGACAACAAATCTATATCCGTTGTCTCCAAATAAAGTCGCGTCACCTTGTAAGCATTGGAATTTGTTTTAAAGGACAGGAGCTCATCATCAAAGATGCCCCTTCACTCCAAAGGTTGCTCCTTAATTATCGTTATGCACCTTCGCACATAACTGTGGTCTCTGCGCCTTAACTGAAGACCTTTGGTGTAATTCTTGATCCATTTGAAGGTTACAAGATGGTTGTTGCACTACTACAGGATGCTGCTAACGCGACACAAAATCAGAGACCCTTCGATGAAACTGTGTGAGATGCATTAATCGCAAACGGTGATGTAAAGAACCGTTAAAAAAGGTGCAAAACATTTGCGATGGCGGATACATCAAACACGGTTCAGATTTTAGTTGCGTGTGCGATGCTAGGCATACGGTTGAGTTCAATGAACTGTTTGTGATGAGGCAGAACAATAGAAATGGGCAGCCAGATGAACGCGTGTGAGATATACGGCATACAGTTCACTCGGATGAACTGTTTGTGATTAGGCAACACAAAAGAAATGGTCAGCCATATCAAGGTGTGTGCGATATACGGCATACGGTTCACTCGGATGAACTGTTTGCTTTGAGCCAAGAGAACAGAAACAGTTCAATTTAACAAGATGTGTGTGATACGCGGCAAACAGGCCTGTAATCAGAAATGTGTGCGAAGACCGATAATAATACAGACGATTGCTGCTAAAAAGCCGTGTGTGTTGTGGGCAAACGCTTGGTGGTATACAATTGTTAGCGATTGATGAAATCATCACCGACAGGTTCCCTAGTATGGTCCGTGTGCGATGCCATGTCACACAGAACAACAGCATATGTACTTATAACTTATAAGGACTTGATTCCATAAACAGATTGAACATCCAATTAAATAGGTGGCTAGTACACACATGACCTTTGCACACACCAAAGTATGTTCCAAAATGCCTAGAAAACTCAAATAATGTATAAAAAGGCAAAACGAACCATGAATAATCTCATATTTTTAGGATGACGCTCCTATAGTTGCATGTTGCCTCTGTAAAATAAATCAAGGCGGGAAGAGATAGTGTATGTCGTTTCGCACACATAGGTGACAAGTTCCCTCTCGGAACCATGAGCCTTTTTGAGAGAAACTCCGGTTTGTAAGAAGTTTGTACCAAAACTTGTCCCAAATTGGACTAATTTTTTACCACAGCATGTTGGTGCCATGTCATAACACCATGCCAAGTTTCATGATTTTGAGGCGAGTTTTGGATTTACAGTAATTTTAAAACCAGGTTTCTCAATGTTTACTGTCGAGTCGGCACCGCCCTGGATAGGCTTTTTCCTCGTGGGTCCCAAATGGCAAATCCAAATCTATCACTACCATGCAACTTTTCTTATTAAGAATTACAGCCCATTTGGTTTGCTAGCTGAAAATAAGTTTGTGGGTGCTGGTGGGCGCTAAGAACTTGCAGTTCTGTAATGAACAAAGATCTCAAGGATCCCGCGAGAGTGATGTTCTTTCCCTATGTTGTGAATGCTTATAATATTTATGTCTTAATTAAAGAAATGGCAAGCCATTGGCCCAGTATGAAAGAAAATATGGGTCAAAGCCGAGTTGAAAAGGGCAACAATATCTAACTCCAGCTTACAAACAGTACAAAAGCACGAGGATTAATTGCTCATCAGGTTTAGACAAAATCTAGATTGAACAGGACAATGACATCTAACTCAACCAAAGTTTTCAGCAGTCACAATCAAATGGATCGGTCTGATCCATAAAATCAAGATCCCGGGCCAGAAATTCTACTGGTCCATGATGACAAGCTGTTGTAAATAGAAGCCGAGCATGATCAGAAGCCCTTAGGTCCACCTGAAACTTATTTTTATGCTGTTCAACACTTGCAGCCGTAAGAAATTTCTTGTCAAAAAACTTAATCCTCATGGACAATAGTGCCCTCCATTCAACATGAAGAATGTGACAAAGCTAGTGTTTGCATTGTTGGATGCATATCCTTCCAGCGTTACTGTCTTCAAACGAATGTCATGAGATCTGAGAAAATCCTGGTTCTTCTTGAACCATCGATTGGTTATACCTTTTTCTCTATGTGTTAGTGCCTAAATAGAGATGAAGAGTGAAAACAGTTAATGTCTAAAAAAGATTATGTTGAAAGAGTGATAGCTGAACGATTAATTATAGTACATTGTATATGGGCTTTCAATGTGCGTGAAATCATCACCTTTAAATACAAATTCTCCAGACATGGAAAGCATTGCAGCAGGCCAATAATCGTGTTTAGATCAAAACACCACATACTGATATGTAAGATCTTGACAGAATCCACCACCACTGATAGGATGGACAAGCTCTTCATTGAGCATAGAACATAATATTAGTACCAGAAGTGTACTCCAAGATGATACTTAACTTATGTGCACAAATGAAAAAAGCATATTACAAAAGTTTACATGAATAATATACAGTACCTCAATAGGTGTGGAGCCAAACACCATCTTGAACCATCTAAAAGGATCACGAATTGCACCCAAGGTCTCCAATTTAGGCGCAGAGACTACAGTTATTTGCGAAGGTACTATAGTAGAATCAAGGAGCAACCTTTGAAGTGAAGGGGCATCTTTGATGATGAGATCATGTCCAAAAAAACAAATTCACATGCTTACAAGGTGGGGCGACATTATTTTGAGACAACGGATACGAATTTCTATTCCAAAAACAAGCAGCAAGCGCTCCAGGGTAGGGCAGCTGGAGTGGATGATGCTGTGTAGTGCGGCCTTCGACAGATCAACCACCACAAGGGCAAGTTTTTTTAGCTGTGGGAGTCGAAGCATTTGTACCAGATTGTCTGCTAGATGGCACCGAGCGAAGGTGGCGATGTGGAGAGAGGAGGAAAACCACGAGATGGACATCGGTGGTGAGGGCACAGATACATCGGTTCGTGGTATGTTACATACATAGTCATGGTAGAACTCAAGCTGCTGGAGTTTATCGAATTGATGGGATGTCAGCCAGGCAGCCACCATGCAGGGTATGTCCAACAGGTAGCATGCCGGGATGTAGATGTGTTGAACGGAGCCCTGGTGGGAGGAGATGATGGCTCTGGGGAGTTCAAAATCATCATCGACAGATAGCTGATGACAGTCGAGATAAAGAGGCACGATGCACCACTGAGTGCGCCACCGAGATGCGAGGACTTGTGTGCGGCAGCCATCCTTGGTGGGGAGAAGGGAAAAGATCTCCCCAAGGATGCTATCCGGGAGATCGCTGATGCGGTCCGCCAGAGATTCTACTGGTTCCTCAGGTCCAGGGGGCGTGGCCGCTTCTGCCCGCGTAGCCGGGTCCAAGATCTACATCCGGCGGTGGCGCTGTCTGGAGCCTCATCTGTGTACATACCAATCTGAAAGAAAAAAATGGCAGAAACATACATGTAGCACATTCAAAATCAATTCTCAAGATCTGGAAGAAAAAAGGCACAAACATATATGTAGGACATTCAAAATCAATTCTAAAGATCTGGCCACGAATTATTAGCACGCACACTAACCCTAGTCAGATTATTAGCAAAAATCATTTGTACAGAACAAACAATTAATCACTAACTTTATACGGATAACATTCAAACAATCAATACACTACTTGCATCAAACGGATCTTAATTACTCTGATTTCATGGACTGAGAGAACATAAGCATAGGATTTGTATTCCAAAAAAGTTAGAGAGGGGGGGGGGAGTAACCAGAGAAAACACATGATATGTTTGACGCACAAATGGGTATATAGATGACTAACCGGTTTTCCGTTGGAGTCGCAGTCATTGCCGGAGTTGTTGTTGACCTCCGGCTCCGGCAGGGGGGCACGACGGCGTCGACGAAGTCAAGGTCGTGCTGCTGCCCGCGCGAGACCTCATCAGCGGCGACGGCAACCTCTATGCCCAGCTTCACACTTTCGCTGGTGCTTCACCAGCCCCACCGTCGCCACTCCCTTCGATGGTGCGCTTCGGCAGCATCCTCATACACTCCAGAGTCCAGACGTTGGTGACCACTATGGACCAGGGGTGCAGCCGCCTATTATGGCTGGTGGCTCGGGCGCGCAATTAATACAGACCAGTGGGAGCGAGGCGGGCGGCGGTCAAAGGCTGTCTCGCCTCTCGGTGAGCCTGCGCGGCGTACTTCTGCCATTCCTACCATCATTTCACACAGCTACTCGCACGCCTCCCGACGACACTGCGCAGCGAAAACGCCTCCCGTCAATACACACACCTGCACGCACGCCTCCCGGTCTGCCTGCGTCGCAGACTGCTCGCATGCGTCCCGTCAACTCACGCCTGCTCACACGGCACACGGGGCGCGTGGCAGCACGTATATTTTTTGGTTTATTGATGATTCATTCTGCCGCTTTACTGCTTAACCAAAGCATGGCATGGTCTAACACACATGGTCTGAATAAATAATCCGTATGAGATATTGGTTGCCAGTTATTAACAATCTCCCGTTTGTAAGAATATTATATCAAAACGTGTCTCAAATTTGATGAAAAAAATACAATATCATAGTCTACTGGTGTCCATATATGACACCACGATAAGTTTCATGAATTTCAACTAAGTTTTGGATTTACTGAATTTTAAAAATATATATTCTCAATGTTTTGAAATCTCTTGCATGGGGAAACATGCACCCAGGGACACATATGATTTTGCAATCCATTTTGGTGCACATGTAGCTCAAATTTGATTTTTGCACATTAAATCCCTAGGAAATCAATCAATGTATAAAAACGGTCGAATGATGTCTATTTTTTTTAAATTTTAACACGACACTCCTTTGGTCACATATTCACTGCAGAAAAAGTTTGACATACCTCAGAGTGGCTGTGATGGTGCGGGATGTGTGTGTCTGTGTGTGTGGGGGGTGGGGGGAGGGGTCCGGCAGTACACAATGAGTCATGAACCTCCGTGTGGGATTATTGATCATTTTGTGAGTCATATATGCCACATCAAAGTCGTGAATTGGTTATTTAAAGCATTACACAACCCTTTCATACATACATGTTTAGGCGTACACACCCTCCCACCGGGTTGAAGTGAGGGGGCTACGCATCGTTGTGTAGTGCATTTCCGGTTTGCGAAGCATGTGCCACATCAAAGTTGTGCATTGGGTATTCAAACATCACATAACACACGGGCACATGCACATGGTGGTTTTGTCCTATGACACTCACTCGCGTGTGACTCTCTCTATGGGCCCACATGGTCGTCATCGATCAGTTGAATGTAAAATGAGAGCGAGGTTAATTTGACCAACAAGGATGGTTCTTTTTTGGTTTGTGTTACGTATATACACGGTAGGAGTATGTACATGTCAAAGAGGGGGCAACATGAATACTCTATATATATGCGTGTCATAACCTCGCTCCATGTGGGGACTTTAAGGTTCCCGAGGTAGGTGCCACATCAAAGTTGTACATTATTTTGGTATTCAAACATCATGTAATACCATGCAGGCGGTGGTTGCCCTATAGGAACTCACTCGCGTGTGGCGCTTCCATCCGTGGGCATGCGAGGTTGTCCTCGATCACTTTGACCCAACGAGAGAGAGAGGTTAATTTGACCATCAAGGAATGATTCTTCTTTGGTTTGTGCTATACAGTAGAAGTACATATGTACCACGTGTCGAATGGGGGCGTACATATAGCACATACCATGCATCATGAACCTCGCGCTCTCTGTGGGGACTTTTTGGTTTCCTATATATGTGGTGCCACATCAAAGTTGTGCATTGCGTATTCAAACATCACACAAACACCTCTTTGGGCCACATGCAGACGATGGTACGTAGTCCTATATAGGATGATCACTCGCGTGTGACGTATGCTTCGCTTCTGTGCTGGGCCCGTGAGTTCGTCGTCCATCACTTTGACCCAACAAGAGAGAGGTACGTTTGACGAACAAGGAGGAATAATTCTTTTAGGGCTGTGTTACTAGGTGTGTAGTACATGTTGAAGGGGGGGTGACCAGCATATATATACTAGGTATCACATGAACCTCACTCTGTGTGGGGACTTTGCAGTTTCTGAGGCAAATGCCACATCAAAGTTGTGCATTAGTTATTCAAAACATCACAACCACACACCTCTCCATATATATGTTCTGGCACACATGCAAGCGCGATGGTTGTTGTTCTATATATGGCACTCACTCACGCGGTTATCGGCGATGCTTCCATCTGTCGGCCCGCTTGGTCCATCACTTTCACCGGCAGCGAGAGAGGTTAACTAATTTGACTTAGGAGGGGATTAATTTTTTTTTTGTCTCATGATATAGATCATGATGTGAGATTACATATATATAATAGCGCATGTGTACACATGAATCCATCCCGCTGGATCGAAGGGGGGGGGGGCGAGCACACGACACGTCATGAACGACCTCTTGCTCTGTGTGGGGACCTATGCGATTTTCAATGCATGCACCACATCAATGTTGTGCATTGGGTCGGGTATTCAACACATATGCATGCATCACACACCTCCATAAATATGTTCGGGACACACGCATGCAATGGTTGTCTTTGGACACACTCTCACTCGCTTGGTTATGGGCGGCAAGCCTATATATATTCGTGGCCCCGCGTGGACGTCCATCATTTCAACCAACGATGAGAAAGGTTACCCGGGTGGATTCTTCTTCTTTGCTTCGAGTTACCGTATAGTAGGTCGATCATTCCAAGCCTAATTAAGTTTGAGCGCATGCTACGCGTCGTGAACCCTCGCTCACTGTGGGGATTTTACGGTTTCAAAGCATGGTGCCACACCAAATTTGCGCATTGGGTATTCAAACACCACACACACCACTTCCATATACATACTTATCCCACATGCACAGAGTGGGTTTGCTTTATACAGTACTCCCTTGCGAGGTTATCGGCGACAAGCTAGCCCATTTTGCGGGGCCGTGTGGACGTCCATCACTTTGACCAACAATGAGCGGGAGAGGTTGTACGACCAAGTTGGATTCTGCTTGGTCCGTGTTACAGTACGTCTTGGTGAGATGCCCTCCCCCCGACGTGTGTGTGTGGGGCGGGGGGCTACTTCGCACTACCTGCAACCTCCGTGGGGTCGGGGAAGTCCGGTTAATTTGCGAGGCACATGTGCCACATCAAAGTTGTGAATGGTAGTTAAATATCACACCACACCCTTTTCATACATATAGTAGGGCCACCCGCATGTGGTACGTATGTGGTCTCACCCATCTCACGCCACAAGCACACATTTGTGGGTCGGCACACGGTCCACCTTTGTCGCGAAGCGAAAGGGGAACTTTGACCATATATATATATATATATGATGGACTCCTATAGGTTTTGTGTTACGGTAGGCTGAGATTTCGGACCTAGCTATTTGGGGGCATGCATTCGTAGCTAGGATTCCCTTACCGCCGACACGAAGTGGGGTTCGTAGGGGTGGCTGACTAGCCATACTGTGCTTTTGTGCGACAGGTGCCAAATCAAAGTTGTGCATTGGGTATTTGAACATCAAACCACCCTTTTCATACATATATTTGGTCCACATGCAAGTGTGTTCGTGTTCTGACCCTTTCCCGCGTTATTCTTTTTGCCAAATTTATAAATAGCACACGAGTTGGATGTAGAAACCGTCTGTGGTTGGGTATGCAACAGACACGGTTCGGTCAGACTACCCGTGTGCCACGCCCGTGCCCTGCAGTCACTCACATCAGCACAGTAGATTGGGCTCCATGAGGCTTGCCTCCCGATCTCGAAAATATCTACTGCCTCATAATCTTGAAAATATCTACCACCTGGAAGGTTTTAATGTTTGATAGCACACGATTAGTATGTGCGGATCGTGTGCGATGTCTATTACCCCCGCTCTGCTTCAATCCCTTGATTCAAATTTTCAGTAGCCCCGGCATTTTACTCCTGCCTCTGCATCTCTCGCAATCTCAAAAATATCTGCTCGCCCTTGATTCAAATTTTCAGTAGCCCCGCCTTGTTACTCCCGCCTTTGCATCCCTCGCAATCTCAAAAAAATCTGCTCGCCCTTGATTCAAATTTTCAGTTGCCCCGGCATTTTACTCCCGCCTCTACATCCTTCGCAATCTCAAAAATATCTGCTCGCCCTTGATCCAAATTTTCAGTAGCCCGGCATTTTACTCCCTCCTAGTAAATTTTTTAGTTGCCGCGGTATTTCCTCAAACACCACCTTGCCCCCCTCCACACACACCACACACTCCCCAAAACCTCCGCTCACACAAACACACACCACCCATCCCTCGCTCAAAACCACAAGTAGGTCGCCGCCACCGCCGCCACCTCCTCCATCCTCAGCCTCTGCCTGTGTGCCGGGGAGCTCGAGGAGCCAATGACCAAATAGAGGTTTATCACGGCCTCTTCGCCCGACGCCGGCGAGGTGGCCGCCGAGGTGTCCCCATCGTCCTCCGCGGGCTCTTTATCGATCCGCCATCACCGGTCGCCTGATCCGCCCGCCGCCGTGCCCCTACACCAATTCGAGGACTTCCCCGTCCTCCCTCGGGCCCGGCCGCCGACGAGGTCCTACCTCGGGGTCCAGCAGCGGCGGTGGGGGACGTGGGTCACCGAGATTACGGATTGGGAGACCCACACCCACCGGTGGCTCTTCCACACCGCCGAGCTCGCGGCCATGGAGTATGACCGCTGGCAGGTCCGCTACCACGGCGCGGCGGCTAGGCTCAATTTCCCATTCGGCACACGTCTGGTCGACCTTGTTCCGCCGGAGCCAGGGGTGGTGAGCTCGGCTATGGCGCAGGAGGACAGCGAGGTGTGGGAGCGCCTTGAGGCCGAGGCCGCTAACAAGGCCTACATGCAAGAGCTCCACCGGCAGCACCCGGAGCTCGTAAAGGCGGAGCGGGTGATCTTTGCCGGCGCGGAGGGTAGCGAGGTTATCATGCTCTCCTCCGATGACGCGAAGGCGGCGAGGACGGCGGCGCGAAGGGCATCGAGGTGGGCGGCGAGGACGAGGAGATCGACGTCGACGAGTGGAGGAGTGTCTTCCCCAACGACCCCGACGACGGCACCGGCCCGGACCCGGCTCGCGGCACACCGTACCTAACGAGGAAGGATTGGCTCGACCTCCACTTCGACCGAAAGTAGTTTAACTTAGTTTAAATTTATGTTTTATGTTCGGTTATGCAAAACTATCTATGTTTATGTTTGAATGCATGCAACTTTCGGTTGAATCTGCTTTGAACTTGATCAAATTGAAGTTTACAACGTTAAGTTTAAGGGATCGACTAGAAACGGCCAAAAAATTGCTGGAGTATATATATATCCACTAAGGGTTTTAGTCCGTTAACTTTTAAAGGATCGGCTAGAGATGGCCTTATGCCTTGTTTATTTCAGTTCTTCACAATGTGATGCTCTATATGTGCAACTATTTGCTGTGCAGTTCAATTTCATCAATAATAGTTTCAACAATACTACTATGAATTATGATATTTGGTTGTTGTTAAGGATGTTGCAGTTACCATGCCTTTTCGTTTTTAAAAAATAACTAGTGTACTTTAGACCTGCACAATACTAGTTTGAATGACTATTTGCTTGTTTTTAAATGTTATGCTGATGCAGTTAACACACCTTCCACTTCTTGTTTTGCTTAACTAGCGTGCTTAAACATGCACACTGAAGCTATCATTTGTAGATTATGTTGTCTACCATGGATATATTTGGTTGATGTTTAGCCTGTTGTGCTTAACATGCCTTTATATGTACTCATACAGGACAATATTGAGAACAATATTGTTTTCCATCGAGGTTAGTTTCATCGCATTGCTTATATGTACTCACTGTTCAGGATATTGGTAGCTGGTACCATATAGCCTGGGGGATGATAAGGGATTAATCGTCGAATCGGACATTTCACTGAATATATTTGTAACCCATTTATCAGTAGGTTAACTAGGGCCATATTTAATATATCTGAGCCTACATAGCAACATGCATTGTACTGAATGACTAAATATGCAATCCCAGGCTACATAGCAACAAGGAAGAGTGTTACCTTAATGTTCTGATGATGTCTAGATATACATGTAATAAAATCTTATATAATGGGATGGAGGGAGTGTTGTACTACATCATTTTGCAATTGTTGTTTAGCTTCTAATATTAACTTGGTGCTTTTAGGTACATATGTCATTGCCAAAGATCCACACTTCGACCCTTTCTGCGTATGGGGCAATGAGATATTCATGAACCAACATCAAGTGAGGAAACTGATAAAGATTGTTATTAAAATGGGTCAAAAGATGTCAATCGAACTATTTGTTTACACTTTATGCAAGACAATAGTGAACCGTAGGATGGTAAGTAAGAACTATGTAGCCTTCTTTTTACTGCCCGTAATGAGTTGTGTTAGATGACAATGTATGAATCTTTTTTCCTTCGCAGTGGATCCTGAAGCAGTTTACTCAAGATTACCTCTCAAACTACATGATTGGCGGCCGGCCATCACAAGGGGTTGGACTAGAGTCGTGCGTGCCTTCTGCATCCAGGAGAGCACAATAGGGCCATTCCGCTTCACCTTGTTCAACAACCAGAATGTCTATTGCCTCTTTCTTTACCATCTGTAATAGTACAAGTATAGAACCCTGGTTCATCATTCTTTATTTGGTGCTTATGTAATTCTTGAACATATGTACCTGTGAATTGAATAATGCATTGGTTGTTTGAACCTGATGTATATGAATAAAGCTATAGCCTACTTTCAAGTTCAAATTAGGTACAATTTTAAATAGCAGCAATTAAATTAGGGTGAAATTACGGTCTGCAGGTCATTACGATGCACATGGTCTATAAAGCACAGCGTGTGCGATATACATCATAATCTGACACAGTTCACGAAGAGGAAATGTGTGTAACAATGCACACAGTTGCCGTTTGCAAAGCGTGTGTGATGTCAGACACTATCAGAAACGGTGCGTGAAAACTAAATGTGTGTGATTGTCGACCTATCGTACACGGTTTACAATCATGAACTGTTTGTGATGTGCCAGGCATCGTAAACATAGAGCCAGTTTGGTACGTGCCTGGAAAACTCCCGTGCCTGGAATGTGCCTGGTTTTACATAAAACTACAGAACTCCGACTGCGATGCAATGCGAGCACAAACGAGTAGCAAGGATGAAGCGTTTGGGATATTCGAGATATCAGAAACAGTTTTATAGGGACAACTGTATGCATCAAGGCTCCCTATCCCCAACGGTTTCTGGGTCATGTGCGAAGGACCCCCCCCCCTATCGCAGTCACTCACTTGGCGACGGTTCCAAACACCGTCGCGGAAAGGGTTTAAAAACCGTTTGTATCTCGCTGTACCAGTGTTGGCTCCACACTTATTCAGGTACTGTATATTATCATCAACACTTTTTGTAATCATAAGCTACATTTTTCATTTATGCTCATAAGTCTTATATCAGCAACACTTTTGTAATCATAAGCTGCATTTTTCATTTATGCGCATAAGTTTTATATCATCTTGGAGTACATTTTTGGTACTAATATTATGTTCTATGCTCAATGAAGAGTTTTTCCATGGATACCCTATCAATGGTGCTGGATTCTGTCAAGACCTTACATATCAGTATGTGGTGTTTTGATCTGAACATGATTATTGGCTTGCTGCGATGCTTTCCATGTCTGGAGAATTTGTATATAGAGGTGATGATTTCAAGCACATTGAAAGCCCATATGTAATTTACTAGAATTAATCGTTCAGCTGTCGCTCTTTCGACATACTCTTTTTTAGACATTAACTATTTTCAGTCTTCATGTCTATTTAGGCAAAAGCACATGGACAAAAAGCTATAACCAATTGGTGGCATAAGAAGCACCTGGATTTTCTCAGTTCTCATGACATTCGTTTGAGGACAATAACGCTGGAAGGATATGCATTCAACCATGCAAACAATATCTTTGTCACATTCTTCCTGTTAAATGCGAGGGTACTATAGTCCGTGAGGATTATGTTTTTTAACAAAAACTTTCTCATGGATGGACACATTGAACAGCATAAAAAGAAGTTTTAGGTGGACAAAAGGGCTTCTGAACGTGCTCGGCTTCTATTTACAACAACTTGTCTTCATGTAGGAGTAGATTTTCTGGCCCAGGATCTTGGTTTTATGGATCAGACCGATTCATTTGATTGTGATTGCCAGAAACTTTGGTTGAGTTAGATGTTATTGTCTTGTTCAATCTGGATTTTGTTTAAACCCGATGAATAATTAATCCTCATGCTTTTGTACCTTTTGTAAGCTGGAGTTAGATATTGTTGCCCTTTTCAACTCGGCTTTGACCCATATTTTCTTTCATACAAACCGGAGCTTCTCTCAAGAAGCCTCATGTTTCTGAGAGGGAACTTGATCACCTCTATGTGCGAAATAACATACCTTAGGCATTGCGTAACAAATAACTTCCCACCTTGATTTATTTTACAGAGGCAACATGCAACTATAGGAGTGTCGTGCTAAAAATATGAAATTATTCAGGGTTCGTTTTGCTATTTTATACAATGATTTTCCTAGGCATTGCGTACAAAATAGCTGCCACGTTATTACCGCAAACGGTCGTATTATTCCAATCATGGGCGTTCATCTAGGCATTTACTACCACGGGTAACTGATTGATTAGACGGGACGACTGCGAGCAGTCTGCCACACACGCTCACCATACGGGGAAGCGAGCCGTGAGCACTGCCAATTTATTGCTGGTTTTAGTTTTGAATGCCTCGGGAAGGTACGTAGAACTGTCCTCCGTTCTCATCTACAAGCACTGCTGCCGAGGATTGCTCCCTATTGCAAGATGGAGGATGAGCCGGCCAACAAGCGATGGCGTCGAGCTAAAATGGCAAGAGCCTCCGGCGAGCGTGGACTTCATCAGCACCCTCCCCGACGAGATGTTGGTTACCATCATATCCCTCCAACCCATCAAATCTGGCGTGCGAACCACTATCCTCTCCCGACGGTGGCACCCCCTCTGGCACTCCACCCCTGGACCTCATCGACGACGTCCAGCTCTGCAGCGGGGAGCGCAAACGCTTGGACGCATTGTCCCACATCCTCGCCACGTACCCTGGGCTGGTCAGACACCTTGCTATCTTCAAGTTCAGTTCCAACTGCAAGGTTGAACCTAGGTTTCACTACTGGTTCCTATCCCTAGCCCTAGATCGGCTCGAGGAGCTCAGCTTTCTTGCTGGACATCCACACTCACTACCGCCGTTCGCACTCGGCCTCGTGCCCACGCTGCATGACGCTACATTCAGGCATTGCCCTTTCCTCCTAATTGATGCCATGCACGCTCTTCCTCTCCCTAAACTGAAGCACCTCGAGCTCATGAGCGTCCACATCTCCAAGGAGGATTTGGAGCGCCTGCTCGGCGGCTGTACAACGCTTGAGTACCTTCGTCTTTAGGGGATGGATGGGTATAGTAGCCTCGACATCACCTCGACGAATGTCCGTACGATTTATGTGCATTGGTAGCACCGCCCAAGGCTGTCAGTTGAGGTGTTTCACGATATGGTCATTGAGAATGTGCCTTTCCTCAAAAGATTGTATGTACTTGATAAATTAGGTCCAACAAGAATCAGGGTCATTCACGCACCGAAATTGACAGTGTTGGGCTATTCCTGTGCTGAATTATCCGAACTTGTTACCGGATCATTAATCGTTCAGGTACAACAGTCTTCTTCTTCTCCTTCTTATATATTATTGGACAACACATTTTATCTAATTTTTGTTGATCTACGTTCGCATGTCATCCAGAACATTATTCCCAGAAGCTTGATCCGGTCTCTGCCCACAGTGAAGATCTTGGCACTAAAATCTGCCGGCCCCGATCTGGATGAAGTTGTTAGATTCCTTAGATGCTTTCCTTGCATGGAGAAGCTATAGATCGAGGTGATGCTCCTTTCCTGCTAATTGTTAATCACAACAGAACTCAATTTGTTGTTACTTTTACGCATGTTTGTAATGACAAATGTAGAATGATTTCTAAAGGAAATTTGGAGGATTTCAATACATATTTTTGAGATGTTAATCATGAAAGATTGAAGGTGGCATGTCACTCTTTTCGTGTATTTTAGAAATCCTACAAATCAAAGAGGCCCAAAGTGTTCAAATCTATAGCTAGGAACTAATAAGTTGTCTTCATTTGCATATACTAGCAAGCCCGAACGTGGAAAATGTTGGACAATATAACAATCCCATTGAATGCCTTGATCTCCATCTCACAGAAATTACCTTTACCAAGTACCAAGGCACCAAAATAGAAATTGAATTTGCCAGGTTCTTTGCTGACAAAGCAAGGTTGCTCAAGGTAATGAGGTTTGCCCTATATTTGCTGCGCATAAGTGAATGGTTCGCTAAAGAGCGCAGGCATCTACAGATGAATGGAAAAGGCTTCGCAGAACCTGAATTTCAGCTTGTAACTTCATATGACAGATTATTCGGAAGTCACTATATCAAGCCTCTATATGACTTCTCGGTGGTTGATCCTTTCGCAGAAACAATGCATGAAAAAGATTCTGAAGAAGATACATTTTATTTGTTAGAATAGTTTGAACCTTGTAATCTTTGAATTTGGGCCTTGTAATGCTGGAATTTGAACCTTGCAATATTTATGGTATTTGTTATATAATGTAATTGGATGTTTAATTTGGTTATGCAATCATGTCCTGTTATAAGTATATATGTTGTTCTTCTGTAGATAGAGCATATCACATTGCAGACGGGCTAAACTAGGGACCCATCGGTAATGATTTCATTAATCGCTGACAATTGTATACTAGCAAGCGTTTGCCCACAACAAACATGGCTTATTTCATCACAAACAGCTCGTATGGAGTAACTGTATGCCACATATCATAGACACAACTCTAATCTGAATCGTGCTTGATATCTCCGCCATCGCACGCACAGTTCGTCTTATTTGCCACGCATCACCGTGCCGGTCTCTGCTCGCGTCCCTTGGCACACTCTGCTCGTTGTTAGGCGCCACAACGCGCTCTGCTAACGTCCCTCCGCGCGCTCGGCTTGTGGATGGCTTTTCCCTGCGTGTTCAACTGCTATATGCATATGGTTGCTTGCTGTTGAGGCAGCCGTGGAGCGCTCTGCTCGCGTCCCTCTGCGCGCTCTGCTCTCGCGTCCATCTGTGCATGCTCTGCCAGCGGTTGGGTCCGGCGCACGATCATGTTGGGGGCCCCATATACATGTGGTTGTGCCGCGCGCGTTGCCACAATGCAGTTACGTGCGGCACGATGGAGTTACGCGCTGCAAAAACTGCCATCCGGGCGTGCCGATATTCTAGGTCGTCCGGCTTCCCCATTAATTTCCGCGGCCATTATAATCTTAGTCTCTTCAACCTTTCGATCGGGCCCCATAACACAACAATTACACCCACGACGACACATACAGAGAGGATATCTAGCCGTTCTCCAATGGAGTTCAGTGTGCATAAAGTGGAGACCCACAAGAGGGTGACGGATCTCTCGGTGGTGTACACCATCGACCCGGCCGTGGTGGAGGACTACATCAACACCGTGGAGCAGGTGCTTGCTCGAGACAAGTACAAAGTGGTGACATCAACCTCCAATACACCGGCGGTCATCTCGGGAAAGATGAGAAGGTTGCCGTCGCCCAGTTCTGCGTGCGCCATCATGCCCTCATCTACCACTACTGCATGGCCACATAGCCTTGCGACCGTTTCACCAGGTTTGTCAACAGCACTGACTACAAGTTCGCTATGGTGGAAACCACCGACGATGTGAAAGCGCTCAAGGTTACGTTCTTGGCCTGCAAGAACCTTGTCAAAATCCGTGGCCACTACAAGGTCTGGGGCAGCATGAAGAAGGATTCCCTGGTTGAACTCGCATCGGCCATCATCAACCCTACTACGAAAAGATGAAGCAGGATGCCAAGAGAACACATCCCGTATCCTAGCACGAGGCCTGCATGCGGCAACTGGATGAACCTCACCTCAGGTTCACGGCCAAGAACATGTACACATGCTACGAGATGCAGAGGCGGATCATTGACATGAGGGGGTGCCTCCTTCCCGTAATCGACGAGGCCAGATCGAGCCACCAACAGAGCAGTGGCGGCAAGCGTCACAAGAAGTAGTAGATGATGATCAGATGATCATTTATCCTAGTTAATTATGCATGTAATAGTTTACTTTGGTCTGTGCAAATGTCATGTGTGTATCAGCCACCTATGTAATTGGATGTTTAATTTTGTTATGCAATCATGTCCTTATAAGTATATATGTTGTTGTTCTGTCTGCAATCACATCGCACACGGACCATACTAGGGAAACCGTTGGTGATGAATTCATCAATCACAGACATTTGTATACCAGGAAGTGTTTGCCCACAACACACATGTCTTATTAGTAGCAATTGTTTGTGTTATTATCGGTCTTCGCACACATTTCTGATTACGGACCAGTTTGCCGTGTATCACACACATCTTGTTTACATGAAACATTTTTGTTCTCTTGGCTCAACGCAAAGAGTTCATCCGAGTGAACTGTATGCCCTCTATCACACACACCTTGATCTGGCTGACCGTTTCTATTGTGTTGCCTAATCACAAACAATTCATCCGAGTGAACTGTATGCTGTATATCTCACACACCTTCATCTGGCTGCCCATTTCAGTTGTTGTGACTCATCACAAATAGTTCATTGGAGTGAACCGTATGCCACGCATCGCACACGCAATTATAATATGAATCGTCGTTGATGTCTCCGCCATCGCAAATGTTTCGTGTCATTTTTGATGTTTTTTTTACATCATCGTTTGCGATTAATGCATCGCACACAGTTTCGTCGAAGGGTCTCTGATTGTAGTGTCGCGTTTGGACCATCCTACAGTAGCTACGATAGTTTAGTGCGCCATGCTTTACGGCTTTGAACCGGGGCTCTAAAGACATTTTGAGCACCACAAAGCATATGAGATATTCCAGGAGTTGAAATTTGTATTTCAGGCTCATGCCCGGGTTGAGAGGTATGACACCTCTGACAAGTTCTTTAGCTGCAAGATGGAGAAGAACAACTATGTTAGTGAGCACGTACTCAAGATGTCTGGGTACTACAATTGTTTGAACCAGTTGGGAGTTAATCTTCCAGATGAAGTAGCAGTTGACAGAGTTCTCCAGTCACTATCACCAAGCTACAAGAGCTTCGTGATGAACTATAATATGCAAGGGGTGGAGAAGATGATCCCTGAGCTTTTTGCGATGCTTAAGGCCGCAGAAGTAGAAATCAAGAAGGAGTATCAAGTGTTGATGGTCAAAAAGACCACTAGTTTCAAGAAAGGAAAGGGAAAGGAGGGAAACTTCAAGAAGAATGGCAAGCTAGTTGCCGCTCTGGTGAAGAAACCCAAGGCTAGACCCAAACCTGAGACTAAGTGCTTCTATTGCAAGGGGAATGGCCATTGGAAACAGAACTGCCCCAAGTACTTAGCAGATAATAAGGCTTGCAATGTCAACAAAGGTATATTTCATATACATGTTATTGATGTGTACCTTACTGGTGCTCATAGTAGCGCTTGGTATTTGATACTGGTTCGGTTGCTAATATTTGTAACTCGAAACAGGAGCTGCGGAATAAAAGGAGACTAGCTAAGGACGAGGTGACGATGCGCGTTGGAAATGGCTCCAAGGTTGATGTGATATAATTGCATAAAACAATCAAAAATTGTAGATAGGTTGGAAACGTATCACCCCATTGCATACTTTAGCGAGAAACTTTTCGGAGCGCAACTTAATTATCCCATTTATTACAAAGAGTTTTATGCTTTGGTGAGAGTTTTGCATGTTTGGGAACATTATCTTCGCCCACGTGAATTTGTCCTACATACGGATCATCAAACGCTTAAGTACCTTAAAGGTCAAACCAAGTTGAATAAATGGCATGCTAAATGGAGTGAATTCATTGAATCTTTTCCTTATGTCATTAAGTACATTAAGGGCAAAGAGAATGTAGTGGTGGATGCTCTTTCCTGCAAGTGCATGTTAGTTACTGAACTTGAATTGAATGTTGCACTAAGCACATTAAATACTTGTATGAGCATGATACTTCTTTTGCGATTCCTTATGGAAAATGCCAATCTAACACTTATTGAGAGAGATATGATCTCAAGGATGGCTATCTTATACAGGCTAACAAACTTTGTATCCCTGAGTCTTCTCTTTGTTTGTTGCTTTTGCAAGAAGCTCATTCTGGAGGACTTATGGGACACCTCGGCCGTGACAAGTGCTTTGCCATGCTATCCGACAACTACTATTGGCCAAAGATGTTTTGTGACATCGCATGCTACACCAACCGGTGCATCACATGCTGCAAAGCTAAGTCACAAGCTCAATCTCATGGCCTACATATGCCAGTTCCTATTTCGTACCGGCCATGGGAAGATATTAGTATGGACTTTGTGCTTGGTTTGTCTAGAACTCAAAACATCAAAGATTCGGTGTTTGTCATTGTTGACCGTTTCTCTAAGATGGCACATTTTATTCCTTGCAACAAGATAGACGATGCTTCACATGTTGCAAATCTCTTTTGTAGGGAAATCTTGCGATTGCATGGAGTTCCCAAGATGATTGTGTCGGACCACGACGTCAAGTTACTAAGCTACTTTTGGAAGACACTATGTGCCAAGCTCAGAAGCTACTCTAGTCTTCGGCCTACCACCCACAAGCCGACAGCCAAATGGAGGTCACCAACCGGATGCTCTCTACCCTCCTTCACATGTTGATCAAGAAGAACATCAAGGAGTGGGAAGAATGCTTGACAATAGACAAGTACGCCTACAATCAAGCACGACACTCTACAACCGACAAGTCCTCCTTCAAGGTTGTCCATGGATTCAACCCATTGTCACCATTGGACATCCTCTCGCTACCACTCCAAGAGCGAACAAACTTGGATGCAAGCGCAAGAGCAACTCACCTCAAGAAGATGCATGAAGATACAAGTCACACATCAAGCGCCAAGTACAACGCCTCACCACCAAGATCAACACCAACAAGCACCCCATGGTGTTCAACACTTCAACCCCGGCGATCTTGTGTGGTTACACCTACGCAAAGACCGCTTCCCCAACGAGCACAAGTCCAAGCTCCTACCTCGCGCCGATGGATCATTCAAGGTGCTAGCACGCTACAATGACAATGCTACAAGATCGCAATTCCACTCGACAAGTACAACATGAGCGACATCTTCAATGTCAAGGACCTATCTCCCTTCCATGGGGATGAAGTTATTGATCCGAGAGTGGATCTTTCCCATGGGGGGAGATGATGTGTATCATCCCACGGTCATCCTCATGGATCCACCATCATCTCCCAAAGCACCAAGTGGACCGATGACAAGATCACGTGGAAGAGCTATCAAGACCGAGGTGATATCTCTCCTTAGTGAGCTTCCATATGAACCACACGAGACATGGCTACTACCTCAAACGGAGATGCTGTGTGTGCTTAGGTACCCAGCAAGCGACCTCGGAGACACTCAGGATGAATACCAAGCCACAATTCATGCGGATGAAGGCACGCGACAAGAGGAAGTGTCAAAGGTGCTACAGCGGCCGGACATCCTGCCTCGAGCCCAGACATCTGGCGCGTGAAGATGCGGGCAACAACAGCAAGGCAGGAGTCACAGAAGCTCTAGCGGCCGGACATCCAGCCATGCCCCGGACGTCCGGCACCCGAGCAAGTCATCCGGCATCACCCTGGAAATCCGACTAAGGACATCAGCACCGCGACCAGCCTCCAGGTCGGACATCCGGCATCTCCTGAAGGCCTGGACCTCTGGCACCTGCGCGTGCACAGCTGGGCTAAAGGCCCATGTATCCCCTCTCCTCCTCTCTTATCTCGTGAAAGACTATATATAGCCCACTCCTCCATCTAGCTAGGGTTAGCAAAGGTTTAGCTCATTTGAGATTGAGTTTTTCTCATCCACTGCTACCTGTCCCCTGGAGATCAACCTCCATGTGAGAAGATCCCTCTAGTGGATTCAAGACCCCTCTTAGGGAAGATCCTTGATACGTCTCTAATGTATCTATAATTTATGAAGTATTCATGCCATGTTTACAACAATTTTATATGTTTTTGCTGCACTTTTATATGATTTTTATGGACTAACCTATTAACTTAGTGCCTAGTGCCAGTTCCTATTTTTTTGCCTATTTCTATATTTCGCAGAAAACCATACCAAACAAAGTCCAAACTCAATAAAAATTTATGGTGATTCTTTTTCAAACATGAGAGACCCACGAAACTTTGGGGAAGGACCAAAAGACCCATGAGGACGCCACAAGCTTGCATGGCGCGCCTTGGGGGTAGGGAGTGCCGTCTGAGCTTGTGGGCCCCTTGTAAGTCTGATTGGCATGATTCCAACGCTAAAAATTCTTATAAATTGAGAAACCCCCAGTAAAAAACCTAGAACTTTTACGCCGCCGCCACAAGCCTCTGTTCCAAAGAGATCTCATCCGAAGCCCTTCTTTGGCGCCCTGCAGAAGGGGGAAACCATCACCGAAGGCCATCTTCATCATTCCAGTGGTGTCCATGGTGAGGAGGGAGTAGTTCACCCTCGGGGCTAAGGGTATGTACTAGTAGCTATGTGTTTGATCTCTCTCTCTCTCTCGTGATCTTGATAGGGCATGATCTTGATGTACCATGAGCTTTGTTAATATAGTGGAATCATATGGTGTTCTCTCCTCTCTATTTTTCTTGTGATGAATTGAGTCTTGCTCTTTGAGGTTTCATTGTCATCAGACTGAATATTTTGGATTTGAGATCACTTGATGTATATCTTGCAAGTGGATACCCATGGTGACAATGGGGTATTCTATTGAATCACTTGATATGTGTTTTGGTAATCAACTTGCAGATTCTATGGTGACATTGGGGTAATCTAGGCATAGAGGTTGATACACATTTTCATCCTACTTTCTCCGATAGAAACTTAGGAGTGATTCTTTGTAGCACCTTGAGGGATTGTTATATGATTCAATTATGTTAGCAGTGTTGACAGTTTGTACTAGTGAAAGTATGAAGGTTAGGCCTTGTTTCTAAGCATCGATATCTCATTTTGCTCGTTGTTTGCTAATTGTTACCTTGCTCTTTTTAATTGTGCATAGACATTGTGAAGATATGCCAATTAGGTATGATAGATTTTGTAAGAAGCATAAACATGACAAAACTAAATGGTATCTTAAGTGATAGATGATTTTGCTAAAAAATATGTTCTCTTCATCCTATTACTTATGAACTTTGCAATGAAGGTTGTTATCTTAATTTCCAATGCATGCGTTTTCATGATCGAATCATGGCCAAATATTGTAATAACTTGATCTTCCTTGAACTTTATAATGAACTTTGTCTATTTTTGGGGTGTGAAGAATTGTCACATAAAAATAGTTGGTTTGAAGCATTCATATTCATAGACCATACTGAACTAACAGAAATCTATATGTTGTGTGTGGTAAATTGCAACGAGAATGCTTATATAGTGAATTATAGAAAGACGGGAAAAACCAATAGAATATAAAAGTAATACTAATGGAAGGGTAAAGATTTTCCAATACCCTCCTATTGTTTCTCCTGATGAATTAGGTGACGAGGAGGAGCTTCCTATCCAACCAATCTTTTCAATAAGAAGCTCAGAAAAAATAATTAAACCCACACATAATGTGGTGAATAAGAAGAAGAACAAAAGAAGGAAAAGCACAGGTAAAAAGGTATCTCTCCCTAATAACATTGCTCCTATTATTGTTGAGAATGAATCAAAACGTATTGTGGAAGATGATACACTTGAGAATGATATTGTCTTTTGGTCTTATGGCACAATGTTCGAAGGAACTATTGAAGATGATTTTGTTATGCCTATTACTTGTTGTGGTAATTATGATTGGGAAGATAATGGTACTTCTTATAATCTTGAAAATCTTTTTGCCACCAACTTGTAAAATTATGATGATAATAATTGTTTTACTACTGGTGCTATTAATACTATTAATGATAAGAGTGATTATGCTAATCATATGCAAAACCACGAGCTTGGGGATGCCATTTTTGATGAGAATGACATGTTTGAGGATGTATTTGCTGCAAATAATGCTTATCCTAAGCTTGGTGATACAATTCTAAATGAAGATGATCTTTTTAGTCACCCTATTTTTAATGATCAAATTTATTATGATGATAGCATGCCTCCTATTTATGATGATTGCAATAATAATGAAAGTGGGTTTGGAAGAGTGCCAACTCTAGGTAATAATTATACCACTATTTTGGAGGGTGTTCAATCTTATTATAATGATAAAAGTGGATTTCAAGAGGTCATGACTTTATTTAATGTTGAATCCACTACTTCGGAAGAGGTTTCAATTGATTATGATGAGAACAAAGTTGCTACTTATGATGATTATTGTGATGATACTTATGTTATAAGAAGTAGTGATAATTATCCTCATAAAACTTGTCATAATTATGAATACCCTTTTACTAAACATTACTCTTTTAATGTGGAATCAATTTATAGTGTTCAAGTTCTATATGATACTCCCACTATTCTGAATGATAAGAATTTGCTTGCATGGAGAGTAATAAATTTTCTATTTTTGTGTATCATGAAAAGAATGCTTAATGTGATAGTTATATTGTTGAATTTGTTCATTATGCTACTGAACCTCATTATGAGAGAGGAACATATCTTGTAGGTATCTCAATAATATCAAGTTTCTTCTCTATGTGTTGAAAATTCCGAAGTTATGATTGTTTTGCCTTCCTATGCTAGTTGATTCTTGCTCCAATAAATTGTTTGCTTACAAAATCCCTACTCATAGGAAGTGGGTTAGGCTTAAATGTGCTTGCCATATGATTCATGATGCTCTCTTATATGTTTCAATTCCTATTCTTATGTGAGCATCATTAAAATCATCATATAAGAATATAAATTGCAGAAATTATATTGGTCAATATAAATTGCAGAAATTATAGAGTACAGTAGGAATTATGCGAGAACAATTATGAATCTTGTCTTGGTAGTACGAAAGTGAATGATTTATTCTTTATCATACTAACCTATATCACGAGTTCTATTAACTTTTATGTGATTGAATGTCTGTACTAAAACTGGCAGAGCTTGGGGTAGGGGGTCCTGATCTGAGGATCTGGGATCTATGGGTAATAGGGTGTGAAGGATATAGTATTTACCCATGTTCGGGCCCTCTTGAAGAGGTAATACCCTACGTCTTGCTTGATTATATTGATGATGATGTATCGACTACAGGCTTGATCTACCTTGAGATTGTAAGTAGTGTTCTAACCCTAAGGCTAGATTCTTGTACTTGTGATCCTCCTCCTATGGGCTAGACCTCCCAGTTCATATAGACACTGGGGGTACCTAGGGTTACACATGGTTGGTTGCCAATCTATGGTTACATGCACCACCGAGCCGATGTAGGTCTTGGAGTACACAACAAATCTTTGGTAGAGTCCATCTTGATAACGCCAAAGTATGAGGCATCCGAATTCCTTCCTTAGAGAAAGGGTGGGCCATAAGCTCGACCCATGGACTATGGGCCGACTATGTCGGTACCCCCTAGTCCAGGACACCATCAGTAGCCCCCGAACTAGTCTTCAATGCCGATGAAAACTTCGGATACATGACTTCGGCTCTAGAGTCTTTGGCTTGAAAGGCGAGTTCCTCCTTCTCCCGTGGCTGGCTGTCAACAAGCCCTAACCAGGCTCATTTCGACAGGGAATAATCTTTTGACCATGTGTTAGCCAATCCTCTTAACATCTGAAGATGCGAGGTAACTTAGCCTCGAAGGCCCTCCACCTAGTTGTGAACAGTGCCCATAGCCTGAAAACTTTTTCCGAAGCGTTACTCCTTATACCAAAGTGGGTCAGTAACTTCCGCTCAAATCATGGCCCAAGGCAGGTTTTCATTGGCATGTCTTATCAAAACAAAGAAAAAGGCCGAGAAGCCTAACTATCTACAAGACCGTCCCAAGGGTACAAGATCGTAGCTGGGATACAAGCTTCTCGTCGAAGTCCACGTAGAACTACTAGTGAGACTGAAGTCTCCTCTGCAAAAATGTGAATTGAGCAAACATGAGTACAATGGTATTCATCAAGACTTACATCGGAACTAACTACATATGCACCAGTATCAAGATGGGTGTTGTGGGGTTTAGCTGCAGCAAGCCAGCTTTGACTCTGTGGCTATTATGAACTACGACTACTAGTTATTCCTTTGAGGTGAGAAAGCACGCACGAGTCCACTAATCACCACAACAATACACCACTATGGATTCTCTCTCGTCTCCCTAGGAGAAGGCCATCCATAGCACTCACACTTATCTTGCCCTTTTAGAGTATCTACTTTGAGTTGTCTATGACCATATAAGTCTCCAAGTAGTCCATATACGCGGACGTGGCTAATCAAATAGATCATTACCCATGACTCAAAGGAACCAATGTCCTCATCCCATCAGCAATGTTCCGTCTTGAAACACGTATCTGCGTCCAGTCCGGACACTGTGCCATGCCGGGTGCCACCCGGGCACATGCGCCATGCGCCACCTGCCCACACACCTGACCCGCAAATGTCCATGTAACCGCAAGGTAGGCTCTAATAGACATGAGAATCAATTCCTGCGAGCCGTATCACAAGACAAACCACCGTGTTCTTCAACATGGCCTCTCATCACCAACTTGACCAAAACGGGTCAAGACACTCAAGTCTCATCATTAGGACATGATCATTCCAATCCATCACCCAGATGGATTAGACCTGACATAACTCTAAGCATAGCAAGCGATCATGGAAGAGTAGTCACAACATAGCTCAAGCAACTCCTAAGCATGCTAGGATGGTTTAGCTATTTGGTGACAATGATAGGTCATGCAAAGGAATGGGTTCAACTACCGAGAACAAGTAACGGTTGAATCATTGTTGTCCTAATGCAATAAAAGAGAGTAGGAGCAAGAGAGTGGGATTGTATCAAAGTGATCAAGGGGGGTTTGCTTGCCCGAAAGATCAACATGGTAGCACTGCTCCTCAGATAGATACTTGGTGCCACTCGCAGGAGCAGAACCTATCGAGAAGGCAGTACCGGAGAGATAATCAATACACAAAAAATGCAACCATATGATGCATGAGCATGACATGGCAAAGATGCTATGTATTGTGCTAATGCAACTAGCAACAAGTTAAATGAAGCTCATTTGAATCAAGGATTCAAATGCAACTCCAAACTTAAGCATTTAAAATGCCCTTTATGTGTTTTCACTTTTACAGTAGGTATAAGTTGGTTTGTCATGCATGAAAATAGTACAGATGGATAGATTGAATTTTTCTGATAAATTTTCATATAAAAATTATTTCAATCTGAGGTTCGGTTGAATTTCTATGAAATTTTGAAGTTTTGCTAATTTTTTGGAATTTCCAAATATTTCTAAAATAGAAATACTCCAGAAATGGTTTCTTGCGTCAGCACTGCATCATGCTTGCATCAACAAGTCAACAATGCTGACCAGAGTCAAATTTGATGTGTGGGGTCTACATGTCAGTGACACAATGGCTAAATAGGATTTAAATTAGACTAATCTAAGGGTTAGCTGGGGCTGGGCCCACAAGTCAGTGGTACAGGTAGTTTAATTAGGCATTAATTAATCTGCTGATCGGTGGGGCCCACCGGTCAGTGGCTCAGGCCGGCGAGGTCGGCGCCAATGACCTTTGGTCGCGGCGATGTCCATGCTACGGCCCATAGGAGCGGGGCTGAGGCCACCGGGGCATGGCTCATGCTCGCCCGCATCCATGGGAGCAGGTGGAAGGCCATGGGAACACTGGAGCTCGCCGAAAATGAGCTCGCGGCGGCGGCCAAAGCACGGTGAAGATGTTTTCGACGCTACGACACACGACAGGAGATGCGGGCGGTGGCGTTGGTCTTCTGGGGGCCTGTTGAGCATGCATAAACTCCCGGACGCAAGCTACGACTACTGTCGCCATGGCGGCGTCATGGCCGGCGGCGGCAAGCTTCGGGCACGGCGGCTACCGTAGCTAGGGAACGCAAACTATGGCAGAAAAGAGTAGACGGCTCGGCGAAAACAAGGCGCTCGAAGGACGGCTCGGCTTGCTCAGGGAGGTGCTGCAGACGACGGGGCAGCGACGGTGATCTCAGGCGGCCGAGGTTGAAGACGAGGGTGAAGGCAACTTCACTTGGCGCCCGGTGATGCGTGGCTGATGGAGACAACACAGGATGACAGCGCAGAGCTCGTGGGTATGGCAGAGGGGCGAGGGGGTGGCTGTGGTCGCGGCAGTGCACGACGGCGCTCTCGGACGCGTTCGGGTCAGCGCGGGAGAGAGTGCAGAGGAGGGGGAGGCGACCGAGGGGAGTGAAATAGAGAGGTAGGGAGGTGTGCGGCGTCTCTAGGGTTCGAAAGGAAAGCAGGAAGGAAGGAGGTGGCATGGGCGTGTGTGCACGCGCGGCGGGCACGCGCCTCACCTACTGGCGCAAGGTGGAAGACGACGCGGTGGCTACAGTGGTGGGCTGGGCTGAACAATGGTAGCCAGGTAATTTGGCCCAGGTAGGTACTTTTCCTTTTACTGTTTTTCTTTTCTGTAATTGATTTAGATTTAGCTTAGGCACTAAACCATTTTTATATGTTTCTGAAAATAATTATGTGGTTAGATTAAAGTATCTAGAACCACATAGAAAGTTCAAGAATTATTGGACATATATTTAATATATAACAAATATAAACCCAATGCAAATAATTATTGGATTAAGTCAAATTCCCAAAAATATTCCTGAGCTTGCAAAAATATTGGTTTGAATTTTACCTCTTGCCAATATTTTCAAAGAAAAATAGGAGCATTTTCTTGGACTTATTTGAAGCAATTTTTATCTTGATCATTTCCAAAATTATTTCTGACGCTTTTAGCTATCCCCTTTTCAAATTCAGTTGAAATTTAAACATGATGCAAACATGATTAGCTAGCCTAGAGCATTACCAGACTAGGGATGTGACAACTCGCCCCCACTCGAAAGAATCTCGTCCCGAGATTCAGGAGGCGTCGGAAAAAGGGTGAGGTACTCCAGTTGAAGGCGATCCTCTGGTTCCCAAGTAGCTTCTCTCTCAGAATGATGAGACCACTGAACCTTGTGAAACCTGATGTTCTGATGTTAAGTGACACGCTCTGTCTGATTAAGAATACGAACAGGGTACTCTTGATATGTGAGGTTATCTTGGAGATCAAGCGTTTCGTGGTCCACTCCGCGAATGGCATCCGAGAAGCAATGACTGAGTTGAGAGACGTGGAAGACATCATGGACTCATGGAAGATGTGGTGGTAGTTCCAATTGGTAGGCAACCTCTCCTCGTTTAGCAAGAATAAGAAAAGGACCAATGCAACGAGGAGGCAACTTGCCCTTGATACCGAATCAATGGGTACCCTTTAGATGGGTAACCCGAAGCTAAGCCTTGGCACCAACTTCATAAGCCACTTCCCTTTGAGACGGTCATACTAGCTCTTTTGACGAGACTGGGATATCTTCAAATTCTCATGAATAATACGAACTTGCTCTTCTGCCTCCTGGATCATATCTGGTCCAAAGAACTATCTTTCACCGGTTTTTGACCAGTACAAAAGTGTTTGACATATTCATCCATATAGAATCTCAAAGGGTGCTTTCTTAAGACTGGGTTGGTAGCTATTGTTATAAGCAAACTCGGCGAAAGGAAGGCACTCCACCTGACAACTCGACTGAGGGTGGAAAGCGGCATTGAAGGAAAGATGGGTTCCCATGGCAGTCTGGAAACTCTCCCAAAATCGAGAGGTGAAAAGACTTCCACGGTCAGAATTGATCTCTAGTGAAACACCATGAAGTGACACTATTAGAGAAGCATTGTTCCCTTTCTTGGTCCTGGGAAATCCGGTGATGAAGTCCATACCAACTTTGTCCCGTTTCCACTCAGGAATAGCTAAGGGCTGAAGGGTGCCAGCAGGCATCTGAGCTCTACCTTAACGCGATGACAAACGTCATAGTTAGCAATGAACTTAGTGATTTGTCTCTTCATCCTAGTCCACCAGAACCTCTGGCGTATGTCCTGATACATCTTAGTACTACCGGGAAGAATCGTGAGAGGAGATTCATGAGCCTCCTTAAGGATCAACTGCCGAAGATGTTGCTTCTTAGGAACCACCAGACAGTTCTCAAAGAAAACAACACCTCGATCATCTATGGAGAAACTACCATCAACTCCCTGCTTAATGTTTCTCTTGATCTGGGTAATTCCCGTATCATGCTTCTGGGCTTCTATGATCTGATCCTCAAGAGTAGGTTTCGCCACCAAAGTAGAAAGGAATCCTCGAGGAGCAATGTGAAAGTTAAGCTTATAGAATTCCTCATGGAGAAGTGGTTGACCTTGTAATAACATGAGATTGTTACAATTGGACTTACGACTTAGTGCATTAGCCATGACATTGGCTTTGCCTAGGGTGTAAGAAATTCCTAAGTCATAATCCGTAATCAACTCTAACCAACGTCTTTGCTTGAGATTCAAATCCATTTGGGTAAAGATATACTTGAGACTCTGGTGATTGGTATAAATCTCACAACGGTTATCAAGAAGGTAATGTCGCCAAGTTTTAAGTGCATAGACTATGGCTGCAAGCTCTAGATCATGTGTAGGATAATTATCCTCATGTGGATGCAACTGTCGAGATGCATAGGCAATCACATGGCGATCCTACATAAGAATGCAACCTAGTCCCTGTCGTGAGGCGTCACAATAGATGACAAAGTCCATGGAGAAGTTCGGTGGCACAAGTATGGGAGCAAAAGTCAGGTGTATTTTCAGTTCCTAAAAACTGTGCTCACACTGTGGGGACCACTCAAACTTTTTATCTTTCTTGATGAATTCAATAAGAGGCTTCGCAACATTGGAGAAGTTCTCGATGAAGCGGTGACATAAGCTCGCTAGACCAAGAAAACTCCTAACTTGCTTAACCGATTCAGGTGGAGTCCAATCAAGGACGGCCTGAACTCTCTCGAGATTGACAGCAATGCCCTTACCAGAGATCATGTGGCCCAGATAGGTCACTTCTGGCAACCAAAATTCACACTTGGAGAACTTGGCATAAAGGTGGTGTTCTCTGAGTTTCTCCAACACTAATCTGAGATGCTCGGCATGTTCTTCTTCCTTCTTTGAATAAATAAGAATGTCATCGAGGTAAACCACGGTGAACTTATCTAAGTACAACATGAAGATCGAGTTCATAAAGCGAGAGAATGTGGATGGAGCATTTTTTAGACCAAGGACATAACTGTGTACTCGTACTAGCCATAACGAGTGAGAAAAGCCATCTTGGGTATGTCCCCGTTTCTGATCTTGATTTGGTGGTAGCCTAACCTCAAATCCATCTTAGAGAAGACCGGGGATCCAGTGAGCTGATATACAGGTCGTTGATCCTTGGGAGCGGATACTTGTTCTTTATCGTGACCAAATTAACGGGACGATAATATACAACCATCTGATCCGTACCATCCTTCTTCTTGACAAAGAGGACGGGACAAGCCCAAGGAGAAGAACTAGGACGGATGAAACCCTTTTGCAAGGACTCATCAAGCTGCTTCTTAAGCTCAGCTAGATCTAAGGGTGCCATCTTGTAAGGTCTCCTAGAAATTGGGGCGGTTCCTGGGATAAGATCTATGACAAACTCTACATCTCTGTTAGGTGGAATGCGTGGCAGTTCCTCTGGAAAGACATCCAAAAAGTCACAGACTACTAGGATATCTTCAAGGTCTGGGAGAGGGCTAGCATTAAGGGAATAGAGTTGACGCTTTGCAACTCTAGTTGACACAGTGACTATCTTGCCAGATGGGTGTGTAAGCTGAACAGACCTAGTGTAACAATCAATCTTGGCATGATGAGCTACGTTCCAGTCCATACCCAAGATGATGTTAATATCTGTAGACTTGAGGGCTATAAGTGATGCAAGGAATGCAAGCCTGTCAACAAGGATTTCATTGCCATAGCTTATCCTAGAAGTTTTCCACCTAGACCCTAGAGTTTGAATTTCTAGTGGAGTTGGCATATCACAAAATGACATGTTGAGCAAGCGGGCATAGCTTTCGGAAATGAAGGAGTGAGATGCCCCAGTATCGAACAGAACCGTTATTGGATGGCAATTGACAAGGAGCGTACCAAGAACAACATCAGGATCATCTTGAGCTTCATCAGTTGAGACGTGATGCACACGTCCACGTTCATTGGGAGCTGGTTTGGCACAGAACAGCTTGGCTGATGGCTTGCCATAGCCAACAGACTTCCCAGACTGGGGTGGAGCAACACTGGTCTGAGTGCAATTACGAGCAATGTGGCCTGGCTCTCCACACTTGTAACAAATCATGGAAGTAGGATATGGACCCACATTGGCAAGCAGTCCACCAATAGGCCTGGGTGGAGCATACTGCTGAACTGGGCGAGGCGCCACATAGGATGGCCTCGGTGCATATCCGGGTGGAAGAGCGGTGTTCGAAACCCAAATCTGGCGCTTTTGAGAGCTAGAGCTAGAGGAAGAACCCAAATCACGAGTGTGCTTACGAGACTCCTCGTAAGTGTGCTAAGTTGTCTCTACATTAATGGCCTTGGTCACAAGAGCCTGGAAATTATCGCAATGGTGTAAGTGAAGATCACGACGTAACTTAGGGTTGAGACCCTGGCGGAACCTAGCCTGCTTGGCGTCCGTGGACACCTCCTCTGTGGCATAGCGGGCAAGGTTCCCAAACTCTCTACTGTAAGCATCAACATCCATCTTGCCCTGGGTGAAATTACAGAACTCTTCCCTCTTGCGGTCAATGAGAGCCTGAGGAATGTGATGCTCGCGAAAGGCCTTAGTGAAATCTCTCCAGGTAGGAATCTGGCCAACTAGAAGCATAGCCTCATAGTTCTCCCACCACAGACTAGCAGGACCCTCCAGGTGATATGTAGCATACACTACTATAGGATGGTCCAAACGCGACACTACAATCAGAGACCCTTCGACGAAACTGTGTGCGATGCATTAATTGCAAACAGTGATGTAATAAAACCATCAAAAAATGTGCAAAATGTTTGTGATGGCGGAGACAACAAACACGTTTTAGATTATAGTTGCGTGTGCGATGCGTGGCATACAGTTCACTCGAATGAACTGTTTGCGATGAGCTTAACAATAAAAACGGGCAGCCAGATGAAGGTGTATGTGATATACAACATACAGTTCACCCAGATGAATTGTTTGTGATTAGGCAACACAACAGAAACAGTCGGGTAGATCAAGGTGTGTGTGCGATTGACGGCATACAGGTCACTCGGATGAACTATTTGCGTTGAGCCAAGAGAAAAAAAATGGTTCAACTTAACAAGATGTGTGTGATACGCGACAAACAGGTCCGTAATCAGAAATGTGTGCGAAGACCGATAATAACACAGACAATTGCTGCTAATAAGCCATGTGTGTTGTTGGCAAATGCTTCTTGGTATACAATTGTCAGCGATTGATGAATTCATCACCGATGATTTCCCTAGTAGTGTCCGTGTGCGATGTGATTGCATACATAACAACATATATAATTATAAGGACATGATTGCATAAACAAATTAAACATCCAATTATATAGGTGGCTAGTACACACATGACATTTGCACACACCAAAGTAAACTATTACAAGCATAATTAACTAGGATAAACGAGCATCTGATCATCATCTACTTCTTCTTGTGACGCTTGCTACCAGTGCTCTGCTGGTGGCTCGATCCAGACTTTTCATTTACGAGAAGGAGGCACTCCCTCATGTCAATGATCCGCTTGTGCATCTTGTAGCATGTGTACATGTTCTTGGCGGCGAACTTGAGGTGAGCTTCATCCAGTTTCCCCATCCAGGCTTTGTGCCAGGATACGGGATGTATTCTATTGGCATCCTGCTTCATCTTTTCGTAGTAGGGGTCGATGATGGCCGATGCGAGTTCAACCAAGGAGTCCTTCTTCGTGCTGCCTCAGACCTTGTAGTGGCCACGGATTTCGACAAGGTTCTTGCAGGCCAAGCCCGTAACCCTGAGCACTTTTACATCGTCAGTGGTTTCCACCGTAGCGAACTTGTAGTCGATGCTGTTGACAAACCTGGAAAAACGATCGCAAGGCTCTATAGCCATGCAGTAGTGGTAGATGTGGACATGATGGCGCACGCACAACTGGGCGGCGGCAACCTTCTGATCTCTCCTGAGATGACCGCCAGTGTACTGGAGGTCGATGCCGACCACTTTGTACTTGTCTCGAGCAAGCAACCGCTCCACGGTGTTGATGTAGTCGTCCACCACGGTCGGGTCGATGTTGTACATCACCGAGAGATCCGTCTCCCTCGTGTGGGTCTCCACTTTATGCACGCTAAACTCCATTGGGGCACCGCTAGATATCCTCTCTGTATGTGTCCTCGTGGGTGTGCTTGTTGTGTTGTGGGACGTGATCGAAAGATTGAAGAGACCAAGGTTATAATGACTGCGGGAATTAATGGGGAAGCCAGACGGCCTGGAATGTTGGCACGCCCAGATGACAATTTTAATTTGCTGCACATAAATGCATTGTGGCGATGCGCGCGGCGCAACCGCATGCATATGGGGCCCCCAATATGATCATGCGCCAGCCCCAACCGCTGGCAGAGCGTGCTTGGAGGGACGCGAGCAGAGCGCTCCATGGCTGCCTCAACGGCATGCAACCATATATATGCATATAGCAATTGAACACGCAGGGAAAAGCCATCCACAAGCCGAGCACGTGGAGGTACGCGAGCAGAGCGCACCGAGGGACACGAGCAGAGGCACGGTGAGGTGAACGCGGGCAACGGACAATGGTGCAATGGCTAATTGTGTGGGAAGACCGATAATAAGAAAGACAATTCGTGCTGATAAGCTGTGTGTGTTATTGGCAAACGACACTTGCTGGTAAATTATTGTCTGCCATTCTTGAAATCATCATTGACCTGTTCCTTAGTTTAATCATTTGCCACAATTTGCTCAGTATGCACAACATCTACACTCTCTATGTTGTTCGCACACGAACACATCACTCTGTACCTCCAACACCGAGGATGATGCACCGCAGCTCACGTCGAAGGAGACCTGTCCGGAAGCGCGGTACGCAAGCAAGCCGGCGGGTGCTTTTCAGAACCCGAAACCCCACACGCCCGGGAGGGACCCCGTCTGGACGCGTGGCGGCTATGGGCTGCCCTAGGTCGACCTGATCACCCCTAGGGCCTCGAGGTTCGCCGCCCTGCAACAAGAAGAACAGACGAAGAACGAGGAAGAAGAAGAACTAGTGTTAAGGAGAAAAGATAAAAGATAAAAAGCGGTAGATAGATTTGTTCGATTGTGTGTTGTTCAATCGGCCGTCACCCCTTAGGTATATAAGAGGCGGATGGGCTTCCCGTACAAGAAAATGACTCCAAATCACGTCCGAATCTTTCCAAAATTAACCGAACTCGGATTTACGTAAGTCCGGAACATCAGTTCGGTTTTTAGATCTCACAGGCCAGAAATGACCTCGGATGAAGATTAGGCCAAAAGCAAATTTGACCGTTTCGACGAGACGAACAACTTTTGTGTTGAATGTTTTTGGATTCGAAGCCATCTTGAGGGCCGAATCTCTCACGCAAAAAGCCTGATTGGTGGTGCTACGCATCAGACACGTGTCTTGTGGGGCGCGCCATATTTTGCCTTCTAGCAGAGCTGCATTCAGATGTCTCTAACTTTTGCATACAAACTCGAATTGGGACAATTTTTATATCAAAATCAACTGTTTCAACGAGGCGCACAACTTTTGTGTTGAAACGTTTTCGATCAGAGGCCATCTTAATTGAGTCTCATGCCATTCTTTAATCTGGCGTCAATATGTGCATCTCTGAACTTGTCATAACTATTGCATAAGAGCTTTGTTTTAGACCATGTTCATATCCATCTCGATCTTCTTAAATAGAGCCATTTGGAGGTGACCTCCAAACATAAGTTTGAATTAGTCTTGATATAACTTCATGCTACTCTCTATGATTGTGCCACTTTTGAGCGTCAACACATGCCCCCCTGTTTTTCGGTAAAGCTAGCGTGCCGAAAAATAACTTCTTCCATGCTGGTTCTAAGGACAATGTCAACACTCCATCGGCCATTTTGCATGTGCTTAGGGCAATAAGTATATATCGACCATTACTTGTTTGAATCCTTGAGGCAAACTTGCGTGAAAACTTCTCAACTTCTATAACAATCCGGTGATAAAGTTCCATAGATATGTATCTCAAAGCCATCCTCCGAACCATATTGTTCACCCTTTTGCTAGGATTTTGCAGATATCCTTGCTTCGCTTGCATAAGAGTTTCATTAGTGGCCGAAGCGGTGGGCTTCAGTTCGGCCTTACCTATTTCGATGAGACTAAGCATTGGCTATTGATAGATATGCAATACACCATGATCAACATGGTAGCCAAATGCTCGCGGTGCCAATTATTTCCAATTGTCATGTCTAGATATATGAACAATTTGAAAGCCATCCAATTGTCATGTCTAAACATGCCTCAAGATAAACTATAAGTGATTGGTTGAGACATTCATGACTTTTGATATCTGTTGCACTATTCATAACGAATCACCGAAAGCCTCAATTTGTGTAGCACCTATGGCAACCAAAAGATCCAAACCGAATAACATTTGGCTTTGATTATTGTGCAATAAATATTTTAAGAGGCCTACGAGGCTTCACAGAATAACACTATATGAAGATATATAAATAACACCAACACCGTGGCCATTGTTATGAATTCAACTCTCAAAACATAATCTCCATAGTACTTGTCTCGCTCTCCAATCGAACTAAGGACGATGTTAGAATTCCACACCGGCCATGATTAGATAGTTTCTTAGGGCGATAGTTAAGTATCGGCCATTAACATAAGGTCCATGTAAACCTCATCCACCAAAGCACGTATAGCCGAAAATAAACAAGTGAAATAACAAATCAAGTATTTCGGCCCTCTGGATCAGCAACAATCTTGTAGCTAATCAAATGTATAGTGATTTGGTAATACCCTTTCATGACATAAAAAATTATATTGCATCCATGGATCAAAATAAGCCCATGGAGGGTAACCAATCATACCTGGGGATGAATTCCATGGCAAAGGCATCAATGGCATGTTTGACGAATATGGATGATGTGCTAACCGAAGATTTTCATGGGATGATCCACACCTTCGGCTTAATTGTTTTTCGCTTCCATCCTTCCCTTTCTTCACTTGGTGCAATAGAAGGACAGGCATCATTTTTATTTTGACTGTTCCTCTTGGGAACCCATGCCATGTTCTTGTTTCTTAGCTCTTGTGCACTAAGCTTTTGTAGCTCCTTCTTTTGCCAATATGATAAGCCGAGTGAGCACCTCGACTATGATTTTGTTTCAACCAATGGCAACGCTTTTTGGGCCTTGTGCACCCTCAACTTCTTTTCTTCAGATTTGGCACTCTGATTTTTATCAATTGATTGCTTCACTTCTTTGCCTTTTGTAGCCAATGTCAGCACTTTAATTGGCTCTTTGTTATTTGAGATCAAATCTAAAGTAGCACACTTACAAACATCTCTTTTCACACGGTAAACTTGCTTGACCACCTCTTTCTTCTTCCTTGAGCTCTGGACCGATTCCTTATGATTGAAACGATCTTTGACGCGTGATTTTTCAAATGTTGATCTTCTTGGAGCTGCATAGTATTGGTGAGATGGTCTAAAATAAGATGAAGAATGTGCCCTTGTATCATACCTGTCCCATGATGGATATGGATTTACATGAGCATAAGGAGGTATCCACGACATTGGCATTGACGGCCCAAATTAAGGATATGAATATGCTACATTGAGATTCTCACTTTGCCAATACAGATCCTTGGATTTGCGCCTAGGGGGTGATCTTGATGCTTCTGAACTACTTGATCGATAAGAACTTGTCTCTTCACTCTTCTTTTGATATTTATCTAATAATTCAGCGAAGGTGATTTTCGATCTCTTACCCTTGCGCTTATTTCGGACTGTCTTCTTTTTGTTTGCTTTCATTGATCATAGGATTTGCTTGCTGCCCCCCAGTCCTTGGCGTCTTCACTGTAACTTCGATAGAACTCATGCCTTCAAGAATATTTTCATTGTGATCTTGAACAACTTCTTTACTTGAAAGCTTGATCTCATCGCCTATAGTTTTTACCTTCTCTTTAAATGGATCGGCTTGAAGCAGCCGATGCAAAAAAAAATTGCCAACAGGACCAATCGGAATAGACTGGTCATCCCTTGGTGTTTCAACAAATTTCAATCGTCATTTTTCAATGGCTGATTTAACTATTTGACAAAACATATTGCAATCCTCGAAATTATGTTTGAACGAATGATGCAACCTACAATACATTCGTCCTTGGATTGATGGCTTGACGTGGTGATCAAGAATTCTAATGTAATTATTTTTCAGCAATAGCTCAAATATTTGATCAGACATGCTTGAATTGAAGGTAAACCTTTTATTTTCTAGCCGATCTTGTTGTGAGAACGGCTTTGGAACTAAGCACATGAATGGTTCAGATTTGGCATCTTTCCATTCGGCTATAAATTTTCTTTCACATTCTTTTCTCGAAGACATTGGGTAAGATATTATACTAGCATCAGTTTTCTCAAAAGAATTTAACCTTGGCTTTAAATTTCTGAAACGAAAATAGTTAGAACACACATGTCTCCATTGAGACCAAGTGCAAGCCATGTATGAAACAAGCAAAGCTACCCAGTTAGATATGAAATTTTGATAAAGCAATGGGGAAAACTTTGGCTGCAATAATAAGTCACTATCGGTCTTTATAAATGGCACAATTGGTTGACTGGTATGTTCTATAACAATTTTATTGCTAACAAGTAAATTACCCTTTTTCATTGGTCTTTCAAAATTACTTATGAGAATTTTCCTTATAGAAGCATCAACAATAATGTTGCGATCAAATCGGAAGATAGTTAAATCACTTGCTAGACATACCTCTTCGAATATGTTGGGAGAGCATGATGGTTGCGTTACTTGAACGATATCTTGTTCGTCTTTCGAATAGCTCCCCAACACCTTGTCATCCTCTTTTTCTAGAATAGATTCAGCATACGTAATATTTGATTCGGTCTTTTCAATAACCGAATTAACTTTGTTATCCAAATCACCACTCGTTCTTTCTTTGATTCGCAAGGTTGCTTGTTCTTGTCTAAATTCAGCAAACATTGCAGCTAGGCTATCTTTAAATTTTTTTCGCCCAATTTCAGCCCAATCTTCATCGGATTGCCCCCCAATACTTTTAGATATTTCGGCAATGGTGTGTTGCCAAAATTCTGTACTTGTGCAGGGCCAACATGATATACTACGTTACTAGGTAAAGACACATGCGCTCTGGTAGAATTTTCACTTATTCGGCCATGAGCATGAAGGTGCGGAGCCGAATTATGAACATCTACAATTGCGTATGGTGCCAAAAAATTAGTAGCATGAGGTGTAGCATATGATGTTTGAGAGTGATTGGCCGAATAACTAGTAGTAGCATGGCCAATTCCCCTATCCACCGCCATGTTTGGATTAACATGTTGCAAATTAGTTGCCGATGAATAAAAAGATGAAACATTATGTTGCATGCCATTGAAAGTTCCTACATGGGGTGTTTCAACTTGATTAACCAAACTCATCATGTTGTTCATTGGCATATGAATTTGTGGGGTTGCCGATGCATGGGAGTTGGAATACATATGTTGCATGTTGCTCAAATTATATGAGGTAGAAGCATGGAGATTTTGTTGCATCAGCTCTTGCACATAATTAGATACATGATTGATAAAGCTAGGGCTAGCCGATACATTATGCTCATTAGACGATCTACCAACAACATATGCTTTATTTGCATCTACATAAGTGAATTGGGTATTCATATTACCTTCGTAGATTGCAAACCCTAGATGACGATCTCTTCGTAGCAAGAACGAACCGGAGACCGTTCAAAGCTTCATCCGAAGCGGAGTCACCAAAAAGTGTGTTCGCACACGAACACGTCACCGTGTACCTCCAATGCCGAGGGTGATACACCACAGCTCACGTCGAAGGAGACACGTCCGGAAGCGCGGTACGCAAGCAATGCGGCGGGCGCTTTTGAGGACCCGAAACCCCACACGCACAGAGGGACCCCGTCGGGGTGCGCGGCGGCTATGGGCTGCCCTAGGTCGACCTGATCGCCCCTAGGGCCTCGAGGTTCACTGCCCTGCAATGAAGAATAATGAACGAAGAATGAGGAAGAACAAAAACAAGGGAGAGAGATAAAAGTAAAGGTAAAAGTGGTAGATAATTTGTTCGATTGTGTGTTGTTCAATCGGCCGTCACCCCTTAGGTATATAAGAGGCGGATGGACTTCCCGTACAAGAAAAGGACTCCAAATCACGTCTAAATCTTTCCAAAATTAACCGAACTTGGATTTACGTAAGTCCGGAACATCAGTTCGGTTTTTAGATCCCACAGGCCACAAACGACCTCGGATGAAGATTAGCCCAAAAGCAAATTTGATTGTTTCTACGAGATGAACAACTTTCGTGTTGAATGTTTTTCGATTCGAAGCAATCTTAAGGGTCGAATTTCTCACGCAAAAAAGCCGATTGGTGGCGCTACCCATCACACACGTGTCTGGTGGGGCGCGCCATATTTTGCCTCCTAGCAGAGCTGCATTCGGATGTCTCTAACTTTTGCATACGAACTCGGATTGGGACGATTTTTATATCAAAATCGACTGTTTCGATGAGACACACAACTTTCATGATGAAACAGTTTCCATCAGAGGCAATCTTAATTGAGTTTCATGCCATTCTTTAATCTGATGTCAATATGAGCATCTCTGAACTTGGCATAACTATTGCATAAGAGCTCCGTTTTAGACCATGTTCATATCCATCTCGATCTTCTTAAAGAGAGCCATCCGTAGGTGACCTCCAATCAGAAGTTTGAATTAGTCTTGATATAACTTAAAGCTACTCTCTATGATTGTGCCACTTTTGAGCGTCAACATGTGTACAGAGCAATATTCTTTACTATGAATAGTGTGCTCTGTTGGGCACACAAGTATATGGATCATAGCCTTGGGCGAGCAATGTGCCCGCACACGTCGTGCTGGCTCGCCGTTCCTTCTATACTAAGTTTCCATTAACTGATGGCGTTTTATGAACACGTTGCTGTTTCCTGCCATTTCCTCATCAGTTTCCCGTCGCCACCCAGCAATATTGCGCATAAACCTAGGTGGCGCGTGACACACCAAGGCAAAAAGCACAGCCTATAGTAGATCCACCTTTTCCAAGCATGCCAACCCACCGAAGCGCTGCCTCTGCCATCAACCTCCTCAACGAGGAAAACAAGAAGGCGCCACGGCCCGTCGAGGCCGAGGTGCTCCCCGGCAACGCGATGGACGACGCTGTGCTGCGTGTCATCGCTAGGGTTGAGCAGACCCTTGGCGCACGGCACTTCAGCACCGTGGATCAAGATAGGCATGTCAGCACCGAGAGGCTGCAGCTCGCTGCACAACATGATCGATGGTGCGCCGAAGAGCAAGCTAGGCGCGTCCACACCGATAGGTCGTGGCTCGCCGCACAACGAGACCGTTGGAGCTCCGTAGAGCGAGAGGCGCGGCGCGCCGCACAGCAAGAACGGATCCATTGGCGCATGCCTGCTATCGACAGGGCGTCGCAGCTGGGTACACGGCCCATCAGTACCCCCAGTCCTCACCAGGAGTGGGCAGAGGCCGTCTGCGCCGTACTTGCACCAAAGGATGGCCGCGCCGTACTTGCACCGGACACCTGCCATGCCGTTCGCATGGGTCGCGCCATTCGCCTTGTCCGCGGCCCGCTCGATGCCAACACGCTAGTCGCTAGGCTCGACCACCCCCTTGGCCAAGGTGTCCACCTAGGCGCAGTAGAGGAACATGGCCGTCGCATTCTCAAGCTGGTGATCTCTAATGAAATAGCCAACTTTGATGCGGAGCATCCGATTAACATCACCATGTCAAGAGTCCTATTGCCAAGAGGCATGCCCAACTTCTACTTAAAGCATACTAAGGTGAACTACATCCTTAATGCGTGTCTTCTTAGTTCCCTCGAGGATGGTATACTACTTGACCTTCCTACCATGTGCCCATATAGGTTTGAGCCTAATGATGAACGTGCCATGGAGGAGGTCATCCACAAGCGAGCGCCTACACCATCCATGAGAGAATCCTGGAAACGGAGAAGGAACCGTCAAGGAGAAGGCGAGGTTCCACCTACACCGATGGGTGTCCACGAGAAGGCGACATGTTGCGAGCCTCTGGATACCCCGTGCGCACGGGCCCTTGGACCTCGTGCACACGGGACCTCATGCCCACGGTATAAGCCCATGCGCATGGGCTAAGTCACCAGCTCTCTGGATACCCCGTGCGCACGGGCTCCACTTACCCCGTGCCCACAGGGCTGCCTGTGTGCAGTTGCGGGCTTTGCCCATGTAATTTCTTTTACTCCCCTGCTTACCCCATCATCCCCTAGCACTATATATACTCCTCCTCCATTTAGAGTTAGCTAAGAATAGATCTAGACATTAGAGCTTAGCTTATGTACCTCCCCTTGTGGGATTCCTCCTCTTGAGAGAGAGAGAGACACTCCATTGGAGTTCAAGGCCTCCTTTGGAGAAGATCCCTAGGGATTCAAGACCTCCTTGTGGGAAGGATCTATCTAGATCATCAAGCCCTCATCTCCTTCATAGGATTTGGGATGAACTCTATCATGTATCATGTTTCCCTTTGATTATTCATGTACCTTGTGGATCTTGTGTGTTTGTTGGTCTAGTGGATGTGTGATTGGACTTGTTCTTGAGTGTTCTCTTGTGATTTCCCTTTGTGTTTTCTGTGTTCTTCGTGTTCTTTGGGGAATCCCCCTCCAATTCATGAAAGATTTCCATCTAGGGTTCCACCCTACAACATTATGGTATCATGAGCCAAGGTTTCTCATGAAATTGGAGCCCCCCTCCTTGTTTTCTAGCCTAATTTTGATTGCTCTTGCCCAATTTCGCAAATTCCCCACAAAAAAAGCCATACCAAATTTTTTGTGATTTGATGTTTCTTGTGAGTTTTTGTTGATTTCAATCCATGGATCTGGTGTATAGCAAGTAGATCCACCTCCAATTGTGTCCCGATAGCCTAATTTTTCTTTATCCCTCTCAAATCTGACTTTGAAATCGCAAAATTTCCGCCCACCCCAAACCCCGTGCGCACGGGCCCCCGAAACATCCCTGGAGACCCCGTGTCCATGGCCTTGTACCATGAAAATTGGACCCCGTGTCCACGGCCCTTTGACCCCGTGTGCACGACCCTCCCAGAAATAGCCGCGCAAGCTTTACGTTTTCGGCCATAACTCCCACTCCCGAACTCCGGTTTGGGTGTTCTTTGGCTCATTGAAAAGCTAGCGATGTGCCCGAGCTTCTCATCTTGGTTTTACCACCATTTGACTCCAAATTTTTTTGTGCATTTTCACATCTTTGCATAGGCCCTCTGTCGTGGGAATCCACGGCCACCTATGGGGCCATGAGCCCCTTTTGGTTCGGCGGGGGGATGGGCACGTTGCACAAAGAGTGAAGAAGTGTCGCGCAGCACGGCAGAGATCACACGGGTAGTCTTTACCCAGGTTCGAGCCGCCGTGAGGCGTAAAACCCTACTCCTGCTTTGGTGGATTGATGGTGGATAGTGATGGTGAATGTAGCACACTCGCTGGCAAGGTTGCTCTGGGGGCGAGAGTGGCTACGCGCGTATGGATATGCGAGGGTCCAACCCTTTCTACGGTCGCAATGGGCCTCCTTTTATAGATTAAGGGGTCACCACAGTGGCAAATAAGTCTTTGCGTACTGATTAGATAGCTAACAGTGCTATCATATCTAACTCTGCAGGCTGACAGAGCGCATTAAATGCACCGCTCAGTGTCACATCACAGCTCGCCCGGTAGGCCCTGCCGGGCTACTTTGCCAGCTTCGTGCCTGCTCGCTTGACACGTCTTAGGACGGGTGTCATATGGAGGTGTTTGCTGTAGGAAGTGGCTACCATGTGGCAGAAAGCAGCCACTTAGTCACCTTGGAGCTTGACACCACTTCAATTACTGACTTGCGTCGCTTGTGAGGTGGAGCGGTGGAGTGGCATGCCTCCGCCAGCCCCAGCAGGCCTGCCGGGATGATCTGGGAGCTCACTTCCGGGGCAAAACCCAACCCTGCCAGGCTCGCCTGCCCGGCAAGGTAGGTCCTTCCCTTAGCGATGCCTCGTTCCTCTGGCTCACCTTGACCTTCTCGACTTGCACTTGGATCCTTCAAAGGAGTTGATCCTCCTTGTTTGGTCTGATCTTGGTCTTGTAATCTTGTCTCTGGCATGTGCACAGTCCGTGCAATGGACCCAGGGTCTGTTACACCGATAGGAGCCCCCGAGCCTAGCACGGACGCGCCGCTGGGCGTCGTCGGGGTAGGCCCTAACCAGTGCACAGGCAGAAATGTAAGGGTGGCTCCGCCCTTTGAGTTCTTCTTCGCTTCTTCATTAACTTGAGCTCGAGTCAGTTTCCGGTTTTCCCGCGCGCCGTGCAATGCCAATTGTGGTGGGGCCATTTGTGTAATGGCCCGTGAATGACTTTAACGCACGGGCGGATAACTGCCAATTCACTCTTCCCACCGCACCCTTATCCTTAGCCATGTATGCTGCATGCATTGAGTGGGGTAGGTAATGGAGGCGCGTGATGCGGGAGAGCATCAAGGAAGGGGCCCGATCTTCTTGGATTGGTGGAGGAGGACGGCGGGTACTCGCCGGGGAATCAGCCCCCACCCCCAGCTCGCCTATAAAAGGAGGAGCGGGGGAGGAGCGGAGGCACTCATCCACATTCCTCTCCTCTTCCGCCTTTTGCTTCTTTTGGGTATGCTGAAAGGGAGAGCCTGGGGCCTGGCCCTGGGCCCTAGCTTGGAGTTGCCGTTGATGTCAAATGCTCATGCTGATGCTTGGGGAGTGAGTCTGGTCTGGTGCCGCGCGTCGCCGGGGGTCGCCGCCCTGTTGGCGAGGTGTCCGGGGCTCCTGATGCTTGCCTGGTATGCAGTATATGGGGTCCTTGGTAATCCCAGCACTGCTCCTTACGGCGGACCTCGAATTCTTGCTAAGGACGGCGGCGTCTTCCTGCCCGCGAAGGTGGGGAGCGACGCGGCTCGAGTGTCCTAGTCGTCGCAGTCGCCTGCTGTCTCTTCGGGGGAGGTGCCGGGCTGGGGGCCCGGCATCTTCCTGGAGCGACGGTGATGGAGAGGAATGGAGGGAAGGCGGGGGAGGCGGGAGGTAGGGCGTCAGGTCGGAGTACGATGGCACCGACGCCTTCGCCTCGTATTGGTGACCTGCTACCTTGTCTTTCCGCTCTTCTCCTCCCTCCCCGGCACCATCATCACTAGCCTCTTCGGGTGATAGCCGGGGAGGGATGTTCCCTTGGTGCCTTCCCCCTCCTCTAGCAGTCTTCCAGCTCGGCGTCGGTGGTTGATCCCTCCGGTGCTCGAGCTGGGGCTTCTTGCTGGTCCTGGAGATGCTGACCAGGGCACCGCCGTGCTGCTCTTTGTGCCCTTCCTTCGCAGCCTCGCCACTCCTAATCTTGTCAGGCTGCGCCCGGCAGGCCACGACGGGATCGGGGGTGGGCTCCTGCTTGGGTGCTCTTTCAGCCGTCTTCTCTTCCCACCGCAATACCTGGTGGAGGGAAAACGAAAAGAGGATATCATGGGGCACTTATCTTTTTTTAGTCTTAAATCTGTAGGCACTTGCCAAACATTAGTTCAAATAATGTAATCTCTTGTATCCATGTTTATGTTCCGTGAGATTTGTACTTGTTGATCAGCATATTAATGAAAAAGATAAGCTTTGCCGGGCACTTGTGCATGTACGATATCCATGTAGAGGTGAAACGCCTCCATACTTTCATGTAAACAAGTAGATCCTGGTAAACTACCTTGCCGGCACCCCATAGGACTGCTGCCGTGAGGCTGAGCCTGTCAGGCACAGAACCTATTGGGAGAGACCAGCCCCCCGCCAACCCCTTTCAGCCAAAGGCCACTACGACCATCCTGACCGAAGCAGCGTTCATGTCAGGAGATGGGAGCACCTTTGTTTCCGAGGCGGCGAGGTTTTCATATGCACAAGTCCTACTCACGGAACATGTATGGATAAAAGATGGAACTTATCTGTTTGGCTTGCCGGAGACTGCAATGCTAGCTTATCTTCGCATCTTCTTCCCAGGACTATGTCCACGGTAGGAGCCTGCAGTTTATGCAAATGAAGATGATGCCAGATGCAATCTATCTACATGATCATGCAACCTATCTACATGAATCATGTAATGCTTATGATATGCTTATGCATGCATGCAACTTATCGGGGCCCCCAACGCTTCATTTATTTCTCTGTTGCTCAGGGTCTGCGCCTGTCTTTGTACAAGGGGCTACATGCAGCTGAGGCAAGGCCTGTACAAAAGGGTGGATGTCGGGCAGGGCCCGACAGTCGCGCCTTACGGGTAGAACTTGTGGAGATGCTCAATATTCCATGAGTTTTGCTATTGAATGCCATCTCCGGTCTCCAGACGGACTGCGCCAGGTCTGGTGACTCGTACTACCCGGTAAGGGCCTTCCCACTTCGGCGACAACTTGTTTGTACCCTCGGCGGACTGAATGCGCCTAAGGACAAGGTCGCCTTCCTCAAAACATTGGGCATGAACCCTGCGGCTATGATAGAGATGCAGGGCTTGCTGATAGCGTGCAGCACGCGTAGCAGCCCGGAGACGGTTCTCCTCGGGAAGCACGTCGTCGTCACGCATGTGTTGTTCCTGCGCTACTTCATCGTAGGCAAGCACTCCAGCTGACCCGTAAATGAGTTCCGTGGGGATAACTGCTTCTGCCCCATAGACTAGGGAGAAGGGAGTCTGCCCGGTAGCTCAGTTTTGGTGTCGTTCTGAGGGACCAAAGAACCACCGGCAGCTCATTGATCCATTACCTGCCATGCTTCCGCAGCTTATCAAACGTTCTTGTCTTGAGTCCTCGCAGCACTTCAGTGTTCGCCCTCTCAGCTTGTCCATTGTTTCTGGGATGTGCGATAGATGCAAATGAGATCTTGCTTCCGAGGGCATGAACATATTGCATGAAGGCACGGCTCGTGAACTGGGTCCCGTTGTCGGTGATGATTCGGGCAGGGACCCCGAAGCGGCACACCAATCCTTTCAAGAACTTGATAGTTGTCTGAGCAGTAACCTTTCTCACGGCATCTACTTTCGGCCACTTTGTAAACTTGTCAATTGCAACGAACAAGAATTCAAAGCCCCCAGCAGCTCGGGGGAAAGGGCCAAGGATATCGAGCCCTCGGACCAAAAATGGCCATGACAAAGGGATTGTCTGGAGTGCTTGGGCAGGCAGATGGATATTTTTGGAATGGAACTGACAGGCTTCACACTTGGCGACGAGCTCAACCCCATCTTGGAGGGCTGTCGGCCAATAGAATCCTTGCCAGAATGCTTTCCCAACCAAAGCCCTTGATCCAATGTGGGAGCCGCACATGCCTTTGTGTATCTCTGCCAGCAGTTCCTTTCCTCCTTCCCGGCAAATGCACTTTAATTTCACACCGTTGGGCCTTCTTCTGTATAGTGTGTCATCGACAAACTGATACATACTGGCCCTCCGGGCTACTCTTTCAGCTTCTTCTTGCTCTTCGGGAAGTTCTCCGGTTTGGAGGAAATGGACCATGTGCCTTGCCCAAGTTAGAGCCTGAGGCTCGGCAATGAGGACTAGCGGCACCTCCTCATTCGTGGGGGCGCATCCCTCGTCCGTGGGGACCGGTGGCCCGGCAGGAGGGTGCAGCCCGACAATCGAAGGGGAGTTGTTTCCGGCAGGGTCCCTGCCAGGAGCCCCGAAAGGCTCTACCGGGAGAGGCTTACCAGAGTCCAATTTCCTCCTCTTTCGGGCCATTGTTGTCGGGGATACGGAGGGCTGAGTAAGATGGAGAACAAAAGTTCCTGGTTCCACAGGAAGCTTCTGCGCAACACACTTCGACAGGTGATCAACAATGTTGTTTTCTGCACGGGGTACGTGCTCTGTTTGCAACCCATCAAAGCACTCCTCCAATCTTCTCACTTCCTCGACGTATGCCTCCATCAATGGGCTTTGGTAATCCTTGTTGACTTGTCTCACCACCAGTTATGAATCTCCTCAAATGATTAGCTTCTTGATTCCCAATTCCGTAGCAATCTTGAGCCCGGCAAGAAGCCCTTCATATTCTGCTGTATTGTTGGTCGCCTCCTCCCGGGGAAACTGCATCTGGACAACGTACCTCAGGTGCTCTCCAGTGGGAGGCACGAGAAGCACGCCAGCCCCTGCACCTTGTAGGGAGAAGGCACCATCGAAATACATGATCCATTCTTGGGGCGCTTCCTTGCCGGGGATAACTGTTTCCTGTACTTCTTCATCAGGGGTTGGAGTCCATTCTGCAATAAACTCTGCGAACGCCCTACTCTGGATCGTTGATGTGCTTTCAAACTTCAGGCCAAAGCTGGATAACTCCAATGCCCACTCCACTATCCTGCCGGTGGCCTCTAGGTTTTGAAGTATCCTTTGCAACGGGAAGCGGGTGACAACCGTGATCTCATGGGCTTGGAAGTAGTGGCACAGTTTCCTTGAGGCCATGACAAGGCAAAAGATCAACTTTTGCATGCCAGAATACCTGGATCTAGCCCCCTGCAACAGGGAGCTGATGAAGTATACTGGGTGCTGCACCACCTTCTTCCTTGTCGTGTCCTTGGGGTTGCTTCCACTACCGTGCTCTTCTTTGTCCTGATCCATATCTGGCCTTGCCGGGCCGCTCTCTTCCTCTTCCCCGAGCGGGACACTTGCTGAGGTGCCTGCTTCTTCCACTTCCCACTGCGCTACTAGGGCCGCACTAACCACTTGATTAGTTGCTACCAGATATAGCAGTAACGGCTCTTGTGGTTTGGGTGCAACCAAAGTAGGCACAGAAGACAAGTAGGCCTTCAAATCCTGCAGTGCTGCATCTGCTTCTGGGGTCCACTTCATGGGTCCCGCCTTCTTCAAAATCTTCAAGAATGGCAAGGCGCGATCGGCAGACTTGGAGATGAATCTGCTAAGCGCGGCAACGCATCCTGTCAAATGCCTCACATCCTTAACTATCTTGGGTGCCTGTATCTGCTCAATAGCCTTGATCTTATCGGGGTTGGCCTCTATCCCATGGTGGGACACAAAGAAACCAAGTAGCTTGCCGGAGGGAACGCCAAACACGCACTTCTCCGAATTCAGTTTCAAGTTGATCTTGCGCAGATTAGCAAATGTCTCTCTTAAATCCTGGATGAGGGTTGATCTGTCCTTGGTCTTGACCACAATATCATCCATATAGGCTTCAATGTTCCTGTGCAACTGTGGTTCAAAGCCAATCTGGACTGCTCTTGCAAAAGTGGACCCGGCACTCTTCAACCCGAAAGGCATGCGCACAAAGCAGTACGTGCCGCATGGGGTGATGAATGAGGTCTTTTCTTCGTCTTCCTTGGACATAAAAATCTGATGGTATCCGGAGTATGCATCCAGGAAAGAGAGCAACTCACATCCTGAAGTAGAATCCACGATCTGGTCGATGCGCGGCAAGGGAAATGGGTCCTTTGGGCATGCCTTGTTCAGATTCGTGAAATCTATGCAAAGCCTCCATTTTCCATTAGCCTTGCGCACAACCACTGGGTTTGCTAACCATGTTGGATGCAGTACTCCTCTGACCAAACCAGCTGCTTCAAGTTTCTTGATTTCCTCGGCAATAAACCGCTGCCGCTCCAAGGCCTGCTTCCGAACCTTCTGCTTGACGGGCCGGGCATGTGTGCAGACAGCAAGGTGGTGCTCGATTACCTCCCTGGGAACACCGGGGATATCAGATGGTTGCCAGGCAAACACATCGATATTCGCCCGTAGGAAGGCAACGAGCGTGCTTTCCTATTTGTCATCAAGGGTGGCGCTGATAGTGAAAGTACCATCAGCGCCAGCCAGCCCTGTCGCGGCCTTTTTCACTTGGGGTGGAGCAGCCTTGGATCTCTTGCTGTTGGAACTCTCTGGCATGTCATCAACGGGCGTGGCACATTCCACAGGGGTATGCTTCCCGGATTCCTTGCCAGTGCCCCTGCTACGCTTTTCCTTGGCGGGAACTGTGGCTTCCGCCGTGTCCCGTTACATCTTATCTACGCAAATAATTGTGTCTTTCTTGTCTGACGGGACGAAAATGATGCCCATCGGCCCTGGCATCTTCAAGGTGTTGTAGGCATAGTGGGATGCTGCCATGAATTTGGCCAGGTCCGGGCGCCCAAGGATCCCGTTGTACGGCAGGGGGAGGTCAACTACATCGAACACAACTTTCTCAGTCCTATAGTTCAACTCTCCTCCAAATGTCACTGGCAACGTAACCTTTCCCTTAGGACGGCTCCTGCCGGGATTGACTCCTTGAAACATGCCTGTGGCCTTAGGTTCTTCCTCTGCTATCTAGAGTTTGCTGATAACCTTTGGGGAAATCAGATTCAACCCGGCCCCGCCATCAACTAGCATCTTTGTGACCTTGAGGTTGCGAATTGTTGGTGAGACCAACAACAACAAGCACCCTACCGCAGTTATGCGGTCGGGGTGGTCATCTTCATAAAAAATGATGGGCGTGCATGACCACTTGAGCGGCTTCCGAGAATCTACCGCTGGCTCCACGGCATTGACTTCACGCGCCCACTGTTTAAGTTGGCGGTGAGAGGAGTGCAAAGATGCACCCCCGTCAATGCACATGGCATCAGTGGTTTTCTGGAACTCCTACTCGGTGGTTTCCTCTTCATTCCCTCCATCACTGTCATTACTGCAATCCTCCTTCTCTCAGCCTTTGGCGGGTTTTCCTTGGTTCCGAGGAGCCTTGCCGGGGCGATTTGCTTCACCAAACCGGCCATTCCCGCCAGCGCCATTCTGACCTTTTTCCTTATCGCGCTTTTCATACTCAGCCTTCTGTCTCTTGACGAGCTGCTCAACCTAATGACACTCCTGGAGATCATGGCCCTTGGTCCGATGAATCTTACATTACGGCCCATCACTTTTCCCAGCTTTCTCAGCAGCCGCCGCCTCCCGGCAGTCAGCGCATGCGGTAGCCTCCTTGCCGGGGGCTTCAGCCTTGGCCTTCTTGCTGGTACTAGGTGTGCCTGACCCCTCAACAGTCATCACTGTCTTATCCTTGCGCTTCTTGTTGTGCTTCTTCTTACTGATGGTTTCGTCATCATCTTCTGAGTCGTTGTCGACGCAATCTTCCTCTCTAGGAAGTTTCCTCCCCTCTTCCACCCGAGCACATTTGTCCACTAAAGTGTAGAGCTCCTTCATAGTCTTGGGAAACCGAACATTCATCTTGGAACGTATCCTGTGGTTGCGCATGTTGGATTGGAAGGCAGCTATCACGGCAGCTGGGTGGATATCTGGGATATTTCTATGGACTCGACTGAATCTTTGCAAGTACTTATGTAGAGTTTCTCCTTCTTTCTGCTGGAGAAGCTGCAGGTCGCTGGGCCGCCCTGGTTCTTGATGGCCGCCCGTGAAGGCGCCAATGAACTCGTGGCACAGGTCAGCCCAGGTCGAAATGGAGTTCTCCGGTAGGTGCATCAGCCAAGACCTCACATTTGACTTAAGGGCCAAAGGGAAGTAGTTGGTGAACACCTTCTCATCTCTTCCCCTGGCAGCTTAAACAGCGATGGTGTAGATGCTCAAGAACTCTACCGGGTTTAGTCTCCCATCATACTTCTCGGGTATCTCTGGCTTGAACGTGCGAGTGGACGGCCAATGGACTTGCCGCAACTCACGGGTGAAGGCAGGGCACCCAACCTCGAAAGGCAGGTACCCGCTATCTCCGAGCGCGGGCTCGTCGATGTCGGGGCCACCGCACCCATTGGACCGGCGGGAGTCGTCATAGCACCGCTCGTCGATGATGCACACGCCTTCCCGTTGCCTGCCCCCCGGGGCACGCTGTCGGCCTTGACGCGCTCGAGGGTCCGACGAGGCCCTCGAGACGTCATCGGGTGCTTGGTTTTGCAGCTCCCGGGCATCTTGCCCTGGTGGGAATTGCACCGTGAGGGTGGCCCCTCCCGCACGACCAGGCGCACAAGCCGCCGTTGCTGCCTGGGAAGGCCGTGGCGGTCCGGCCCGTTGTGATCCTTCCGCCTCGGCAAAACCTGGATGGTGGCTCGCCACTCATCCATCTGGTCTGCCGGCGGTGGAAATCTCAACAGCAGTTGGGCTCGCGCCATGGCTTCTGAGGCAGTGCTTGGCATAGGTGATGACGATGTAGATCGTAGTGTCGCTCGGTTCCTGACGTTACCGGGGGCGACTGCGCCGCGCCCTTGCTGCTGTGACCCAGCCGTTTGGACGGCATGGTGACGTGGCGAAGGCGCCTAAGGGCCAGTGGCTCCGTTGGGCACAGTAGCTGGGTCAGCCCGCCCCGGGGGTGGCGCGTGCCCTGCGGTCGCGCCCGCAGCGGGGGCGGCCGGAGGATTGCGGTTCGCCCCAGAGCGAGCATCGTCACTGCGGCTGTGCCCGTTGGCGAGGAGAAGGGGTTCAGGCGGAATGATCCCTCCATCCGTACCTCGTGGATCATGGCCATCGGGATGTTGCTGATGCTGTCCTTCCCCGGTTCCTCCCATTCCTGCTTCGGCCGTGGGGGATGTGGTGACGCCGCTGCCTGCGCCGACCACGTCCCCCGCAGCATCCACACCCTCGTGAGCCCCCGCGTTCCCCGCGACATCGGCGGTCACGGGCGGCGGAGCCTTCGAGGTGGACGGGTGATTTGCAGCTCCGGGCTTCCTCTTGGGCGCCATAGTCGAGGACGCCGTCGACGACGAAAATGTCGATGAAGATGACGTGCAGCGTACACTCTCGGTTTCGCGCAAGTGACTCCCCTACCTGGCGCGCCAAAGATGTCATGGGAAACCATGGCCACCTATGGGGCCATGAGCCCCTTTTGGTTCGGCGGGGGGATGGGCACGTTGCACAAAGAGCGGAGAAGCGTCGCGCAGCACGGCAGAGATGACACGGGCAGTCTTTACCTAGGTTCGGGCCGCCGTGAGGCGTAAAACCCTACTCCTGCTTTGGTGGATTGATGGTGGATAGTGATGGTGAACGTAGCACACTCGCCTGCAAGGTTGCTCTGGGGGCGAGAGTGGCTACGCGCGTATGGATATGCGAGGGTCCAACCCTTTCTATGGTCGCCATGGGCCTCCTTTTATAGATTAAGGGGTCACCACAGTGGCAAATCAGTCTTTGCGTACTGATTAGGTAGCTAACAGTGCTATCATATCTAACTCTGCAGGCTGACAGAGCACATTAAATGTGCCGCTCAGTGTCACATCATAGCTCGCCTGGAAGGCCCTGGTGGGCTGTTTTGCCAGCTTTGAGCCTGCTCGCTTGACACGTCTCAGGACGGGTGTCATATGGAGGTGTTTGCTGTAGGAACTGGCTGCCATGTGGCAGAAAGCAGCCACTTAGTCACCTTGGAGCTTCACACCGCTTCGATTACTGACTTGTGTCGCTTGTGAGGTGGAGCGGTGGAGTGGCTTGCCTCCGCCAGCCCCAGCAGGCCTGCCGGGACGATCTGGAAGCTCGCTTCTGGGGAAAACCCAACCCTGCCGGGCTCGCCTGCCTGGCAAGGTAGGTCCTTCCCTTAGCGATGCCTCGTTCCTCTGGCTCACCTTGACCTTCTCGACTTGCACTTGGATCCTTCAAAGGAGTTGATCCTCCTTGTTTGGTCTGATCTTGGTCTTGTAATCTTGTTTCTGGCCTATGCACAGTCCGTGCAATGGACCCAGGGTCTGTTGCACCGACACCCTCCACCATAAGTTCCGCACCACCGCATAAAACTTCCGCAAACTAACCTATTTTGGTTCCTTTGGTATTTGTGGTTGTTTGAGTTGTGATTTGAGTCTCCTAAGGTGTTTCAACTACTTAGGGATGGTTACATCTTCATCAATCACCGGCGACTTGTATCGTTCCATCGACTACATCCACCACGACATTCCGAATCGACGACGACCATTCATCCTTTGAGACCATCTTCAACCGGAAGCAAGGCCGGTTACCCCCGACTTCGTGAAAGGTTAAGTGTGACGAAGGTATCCATTCTATCATAAACTTTTCCTTCCTTGCCATTACATCTTGATAGCCCCACCATCTTTGCGAATACCATCATACCTATTGAGACTAGCTATCCGAGTATTGCCGGGCTTCACGAAAACTTGTGCACCATAGTGATACGATATCATATTGTTGCATCATTAGATATATCATATAGTGCAATTTCTTGCTCCCGTGAATATCTTGTGATACTTATCTCGTGTTTGTAGTTGAGGCTCCATAAGCATAGTGGAAAGGAAGAGAAGAGCAAAAAAAGCTTTTAAGCAAGAAAAGAAAGATCATAAGCTTATAAGCAAAAGAGAGTTGAGCATGAAAAGAGATACTTGTGCATGAGGATACATGGAATAGGACACATTTTGCTTGCATGCATATAGGTTGGTGCCAAGTGGTGAATCGTGCCCAAGTGTGCAATCAAGCTAGTGCTCTCCTAGTGTTTGTGCAACACGAGCTTAGTCTTCGTTAGGCAATTTTGTATTGCTCATCCCTATAGTTGCACAAGCCCCATTATCCCACCGTGTGTGTTTCTTTATTGCCCTCCATTATATTTGTGATCACTTGCTTTGCATTTTGAGTCCTTTGGATTTATTTCAACATTTACAATATCTTGGACTTCAATTTGCATGAATTTGTGCCACTTGTCCTAACCAAGCCACTCGACAAGCTTTACTTTGTAGGCGTGAGTGAACAAGTCCGGTACCAATTCCACTATTCTTTCATTTCACATTGAGTGACACGAGATACATCCCCAACTTTGGGAAAAGGTAGCTTGGTATAGTTTATCTCATTTCCTACTCACCTTTGCTCGAGGCTTGTGATGGATAGGCAAAGAACATCATCTCCGGTCTACAACCACAATGACGAGTTCGATGCTATGAAGAACTTCATCAACGCCAAGATGGACAAGCACATGGAGGAGCTCAAGGTCCTCATCAACAACCGCAAGCGGTCTTCATCATCTTCGAGAAGATGCTCAAGTGCAAAGACTCCCGAGCTACCATCTTCGGCAAGTACACACAAGCATCGACATCGACAAGACCATGAAGAGCACACTTCTGGACGAGAGTTGGCTTCTATGCCACCCCCGTGCACACGGCCTCCTGCACCCCCATGCGCACGGGCCATATAGAACAGCACCTCCAACCCCAAGGCTGCAGCTTCTTCAACAACATTGGCATCTTTGCCAAGTGACTTCAAGGCATCTTCGCCTTTGGATGTATGGCATCTTCGCCTACTCCACGAGCTCAAGTCCACTACTTCCACGAGCTACTTCGACTTTGCCAACACAGATGAGATTCCATTCTTTGGGACTAATGACCCCGAAGAGTACCTCAAGTGGGAGTGCAAGATGGACGACTACCTCAAGCTACACCAAGTCCCCTCCGAAGATCAAGTGAAGTGCGCCACAAGTACCTTCCATGACTACACATTGATTTTGTGGCTTCACACACCTTCGACGAGCTTCAACATGAATTGGTCCAAGACGAAGAAAGTGATGCGGCGAGAATTTATGCCTTTCACCTACACGGAACATCTTCAACGCCAAGTGGAGAACACCATATAAGGATCCAAGTCCCTCGACGAGTACTTCAAGAACATGAAGAAAGCCTTGCGACGAGCCGGCGTGGACGATCCCATTTGGATGAAGTTCTACTTCATGATGGGATTGAACAACGACATCGTCAAGACTATCTTCCTCAACACCTACGAGTCCCTCGATGACCTCTACATTGGTGCTCTCAAGGCGGAACAAGAACTCAAGAAGGCCAAATCTACTCGACCCTGAGCTCACTTCACGATGACCACACTCCAAGACGGCGAGCATGAGGCTAGTTCCACCGAGATGTCCAAGCCCGACGAGCTCCAAGACGATGCTTCCATCTTTGGAGGCGAGAGTGATGACGTGCCATCTTTGGCCTCCATCCACGGCGAGAGTGATGATGTGCCATCTTCGGCCTTCATCCACGACGACGACTACGAGGTGGTTGAGCATGGGATTTTCCCTTCGACCACGGTGACGTATGATGACTTGAGTGGCTTCTGCCACCATATTGAGAGTGAGAGTATTTTCACCACTAGCCCCATATATGATGAGCTGCCCCAATTCCCATGTGAGGAGAGCCACCACCACCACCACTTGAGTGATTTGAGTGACTCCACCATATGTGACATTGAGCGCACCTACCTTGAGGGAGTGAGTGAGCCACCGCCACATAGAGAGAGTGAGGTAGTTGATAGGGCATGTGAGGCCATTTTGATTTCTAACAACTTAACCTCTACCTCTATTGTGTCTTCTCATTTGGTGCTAGGATCCCATATATGATGACACGCCGACCCTCGATGACTTCGTCCTTCCTTTGGACAAGATGATGACCATGGTGGACTATGATGCACCCCCACATGGTTCCATCACGATGATGATGACGACGCGTTGGTCCTTACCACCTCACCTACACCACATGAGTGGAATGACAAAGGTAACATAGGTGATGGTGATGCTCTTGTCCCACTAGTGGTCATTCTTAATATTGATTGCTTGCATGATGTTGATCCTCCTATTACCATGCTTCATGCTAGTATGATTTCCCCATGCGATGATTTACCCATTTATGATGAGTTTGATGATTTCCATGTGGAGTCTATTAATTGTCATGCCATGTCACATAGGATTTCTTGTGACAATTCTTTAGGTCACATCATGTTTGACAATCTGCTTGACTTGTCATATGCTATGAATGAGATCAACCATATGTTATATTTGCAATCTCATCGTAGTGACTATGCATATGTCATTAAAATGAACCCAATTTGCACATATGGCATAGATGACAAGCCCATGGTTATTGCCATTTCACTACTGCAGGATGCTGCTAACGCGACACTGCGATCAGAGACCCTTTGATGAAACTGTGTGCGATGCATTAATCGCAAACGATGATGTAAAAAAACTGTCAAAAAAGATGCAAAATGTTTGCAATGAAGGATACATCAAACACGGTTCAGATTTTAGTTGCGTGTGCAATGCGGGGCATACGGTTCAGTTCAATTAACTGTTTGTGATGAGGCAGAACAAAAGAAACAGGCAGCCAGATGAAGGCGTGTGTGATATACGGCATATAGTTCACTCAGATGAACTGTTTGTGATGAGGCAGAACAACAAAAACGGGCAGCCAGATGAAGGTGTGTGTGATATACGGCATACAATTCACTCGGATAAACTATTTGTGATTAGGCAACACAAAAGAAATGGTCAGGCAGATCAAGGTGTGTGCGATATATGGCATACGGTTCATTGCGATAAACTGTTTGTGTTGAGCCAAGAGAACAGAAACGTTTCACATAAACAAGATGTGTGTAATACGTGGCAAACATCCAATTACATAGGTGGGGAGTACACACATGACATTTCAACACACCAAAGTAAACTATTACATGCATAATTAACTAGGATAAACGATCATCTCATCATCATCTACTTCTTGTGCTAGCTCGATGTTCCTTCTAAGCTAAGTTTCCATTAATTGATGGCGTTTTATGAACACGCCACCGTTTCCCACCATTTCCTCACCGGTTTCCCGCCACCCAGCGATATTGCGCAAAAACCTAAGTGGCGCGCGATGCACGGAGGCAACAAGCGCAGCCTGTAGCACATCCACCTTTTCCAAGCATGCCAACCCACCAAAGCGCTGCCTCTGCCATCAACCTCGTCGACGAGGAAAATGAGAAGGCGCCACGGCCCGTTGAGGCCGAGGCGCTCCCCGGCAACATGATGGACGACGCCGTGATGCGCGTCATTGCCAGGGTTGAGCAGACCCTTGGCGCATGGCACTTCAGCGCCGCGAATCAAGATAGGCATGTCAGCGCCGAGAGGCTGCAGCTCACCGCACAACATGATCGATGGCGCGCCATAGAGTAAGCTAGGTGTGTCCGCGCCGATAGGCTGCGGCTCGCCGCACGGCGAGACCGTTGGAGCATGTAACACCCTTGATTTTGCCCATTTTCTTTTTCTTTTGATTTTGGTTTGGATTTGCTTTTCTGTGGCTTAGTGGTCTTGAAACCTGGAGAGATCACCCTCAATTCCTCTCCCAAGTGGCTTGTCAATCTCAAAACCATCTCAAGACTATATCATTTCCATCTTGGACCAGTCCCAATATTCTTTTCTCGGGAATATTCCTTTTTTCTATTAAAGGAATAACCCTGTTTGCCTGGGTTGTGAAACAACCCACATCTATGTCATTCCAAAAAATCCCAAATAATTCTCATAAATTATTTGGGAGATATCTTCTTCAGATATGTCAAATACTTCCTTGCTATGTTCCAGAATAATCCACAAATAATTATTTTCCTATTCTGCCCTAAATGGCACTTTGTGAAGGAAAAGCTATTTATCTCTGCTTGTTTGACCCCAAACTTTTTGGACACTCTTTACTATCCATATCATTGCCACATGCCAAATTTCCACCTCATTTGCTTAGTAAATATTCCTGAGAAATTTTTCAATGTTTCTATTCAAATAGAGGCCTTGTGAAGGAAGTGCAAGCTAGGCATATCCAAATGAGTTGAAATTTTGCAAGCATTTTAATATGATCAAATCATAGCTCTCCACTAAATTTTAGCATCATTCAATCAGCTATGTGATCACAGCATCAAATCTTTGTTTCTGGTAATTATTATGGGTTGTGAAGAAACTATAATTTTTATTGCTCCATAATTCATGAATAATTTCCAGAACATGCTTGTACCCACATTTCACTTCTCCACCAAATTTGGGCTCATTTCATTCATCCAATATTTCTCTAGAATTTCTCTTAGTTTCTGTCCAGAGAGGACCACTGTAAAGGAAGTACCATTTTGGTGTGTCCAAATGGTATGAAATTTTTACATTGTGTTTGTGTATCCAAATAACTCCTATCCACCAAATTTCATCTCAATCCAAGCATCTATTAGAGTGCCACTACATGATTCATTTTCTGGACCAGTTTGAGCAGTTGTGAAGCAGCTATGACAAATCTTTGTCCAAATCCTTCCAAACTTCAGAGGACTGTAGTCCTTCTTAATCTAAACCCCCAGACATCACAATTGGCTCTTATCGCCTCCCTGTTGATCAAAGTCCCATGCAACAGTTTGCTACAGCCAATTTCAGAGGATCATTCATATCTAACCACAGTGTGTTTCTTCGATCCATCACCTCCCAGGGACTGTCCCTTGGAAGGACAACACTCTGGACATGATTTTACCGGCCAGGGAGCTTTGTATGCCATGGTTCACGTGGTGACCACCGCCCTGGCATGCCATGGACGCGAGCTGGATGTCGTTTGCTCGGGCCCCTCCTCTACTCGTCGTTTTCGCGCGCCTCCTCATGTCCAACAGCCCCCCTCGCCGTCCTCTTCTCCCTGGACCCCTCTCCCACTCTCCTCTCTGGTCCTCCACGTCCACTCGCCGGAGCTCTAGCTCCTCTCCTCTCCTCAATCCGCCGCCATGGCCGTCGGCCTTCTCTTCTTAAATTCGTGGTGCCCGAGCCCTCCCTCGCCGTTCTACCACCACCATTGCCTTCCCCACTCTCCGGTGATCACCTTCCACCCCTCGCCCCTCGCCGGAGTACCCCGTGGCCACGTGCCCCTAGTCCGGCCACCGCCTCCCCGCTTCTCTGTTGCTGCGAGAGCTCCATCGCCCCAGCCCTCCCCGGTGCTGCTGCTACGTCAGGTGGACGCGGTCCACTGCCCTGAGGCCGCCGGTGCTATCCCCTTGGCCGGAACCACCGGAGGCCAGCGCCGGCCGCGGCCTCCCGTGCCCTCCTCTGCTTCCCGTCGCGCGCTGGAGACAGGGGAGGAGGAGGGAGATAAGGTGGGCCAGCCCGTTAGGAGCCCACCGGGTTTTTCTTTAAAAAGAGGCAACAGTGGTGCGGGCCGGCCCAGGAGCAACAGCAGCCGCGGTGGAAAGATTCAGCCCGAGGCAGCCCAGTTGTACAGTTGCATTTATTCTTTTCCAGGAAAAAAAACAGCCAGGGACCCAGAAGTAAATACTTTTCATACAGACAGGTCATTGGCAGTCCAACCATCACATCTTTTTATCCACAACTCCGATTGAGGTGATTCCAAAGCCCACTTCTTCGTCTCTTCGAGCCCGTCATGTTGGTATCATTTTCATAATGTTTTGACACTATGAAAATGACCATTATGCCCTTGCCCTTAAGTAGCCCCCTCTGAGAGAGAACTGTTTCCGGCAATTGTTCCGTGGACTCTCCGCACTTTTTCCCGGTGGTTTCTTCATCCCCAGGCAAGCCACGATAGCCACTTGCATGATGGATTTGCAGTAGATATGGTTTCCTACTTGAATAGTTATTTAATGTGTACATGTTATTTTGTCTGCAACTACTATATATGCTCATGTTCTATGCTCATGTTCTGTCCATGTGCATCTTGCTAGTTATCAGGTACTCGTTGGTAGCATTATGCTCATGGTTAACACTGGCAGTATTTCATGCTAAGATGATGACATGTCTGCATGTTTCTTTATCAGTTGTTATGGTTCATCCTGTTATCATGGCTCAGCACATCATCATTCAAATTTAACCGGATGTTAATCGAACTTGAACACCTGTTGGCTGAGTCATAGTGCGCCACCGAATCGAACTCACCAGTGCAACCGCACTTGCTGGGATGGGGCAGCCCTAACTCGGTCTATTGTCATGCCTCTCGCCGGTGCCTCCAACCAGGGAAGGTTATGAGCGCGTGCTACCCTGGCCCGGTAGGCGGCTATAACCTTGTGAACCCAGTTTTGGTATTAAGCTCAGGTCCCCGTTTGGGACAGTTTTGTTTGGCCACGATGGTGGCAGGTGTCGGAAGGACACAGGGGTCACCCATGACATAGCCTAAAGGGGAGTGTGTCGGAGTGGCCGGGAGAGTGCCATGCAATAGATTGGGTTTTGTCGGAACATCGTTGGTCCACCCGAATGGGAGCACGAGGCCATGAGTTCTGTGGTGTGGGTACAGTGTACTAACCTCTGCATAGTGTATAATCTATCGATAGCCGCGTCCTCGGTCATGGGCACAGTTCATAGTAGGACACACTATGGGTCAACAGTATAATAACCTTGCTTATAACAACCCGGTTCAATGAGAAAGAAGTTGGTTGATCTTTATGTGATCGTGAGAGGATCACCGTGGTATCGAGGATACCGATGTTGGTTGATCGTGATCACGAGAGGATCACCGTGGTATCGTGGATACCGGATTTGGGTGATAGTGCTATGTGGTGATCTCGGGTAAAGATCAAGCTTCTTGTGATCATGTTATCACTACGGTATTGTAATACCAAGTTTGGTTGGTCCCGAGGTTATCATGTGGCACGCTCGATGGTAAGTTCCTACATGTGGTGGTTACGAGGTAACCCCGACGGAGTAAGTTGCATCATGATAGTTGTAACATGTTGCATGTAGTGACATCCTGTTCATATGCCATGCCATGCTTATACAGTTTTAACATCGTCATGTTTACACCTGTTTAACCGGTAATGCCATGCTATTGCTTGTCTTGATTGCTTTGGTTGCTGTGAGCTTGCGAGTACATTCAAAGTACTCACCTGGCGTGTCATGCCAGTTTGCAGGTCTTGCCATGATTGCTTGCTTGTCAAGGATCCCGAGTTTGCGAGCAAGGATACGCGTTCCAGCCAGAGTCCCTGTGGAGTGGAGTTCACCACCGCCGTCGTTGTTCCGCTGCCAAGGATACTCTGTTTGTTCCGCTGTTAGCATAGAGCTACCCTAGGCAGGCATAGTATCGCCGTGCCGATGTAATCCATGTACCCTTGTAACCTTATCCATAGTAATAAAGAGCTGATTTGTTCTATGCCAACAGTGCCATATTCCAGAAGACTTGTCTCTGGGCTGGAATACGGGGCATTCTGATTTCCTCTGGGCCGGGGTGCCACAAGCATTGGTATCAGAGCAGGTCTGGCTGTAGGATGCCCTAGACCGCGCGAACATTAGTAACCTGTAGTATAGAGTCTAGTCGGTTTGCTGCACTTGTTTATTGCATTTGTTTGTGCATAGCATGCATATAGAATATTTATTTTGTCACTAACGGTTGATCTGGTGAGTGTAGGTGGCATCGGCTTCTATTCACCGCCTGCACCCTCCAATTTGCATATTTGCCCCTTGGTGCCAAGGTGTCATCTTCTTCCCAGCGGAGTGATGCCAAGGTGCTTGGTGTTGTCGATTCCTTGTCGGATTGATGCACTGGTACCACACCAATTATCCTATTTAGCCACCCCTATTGTTTCGGTGATAGACATGTTTCTATCCTGGATCTTGCCATCGTCCCACTAGCCACGTTGGCAACCCTTACTGATCTTAGTTATCAGAAAAGGGCAATGCCCGCAAGCCTTTCTTTTCATCGTTATCCCATCCTGCCATCCACTCTTTGGACGAGTACGGTTTCTTTCGTACGCTTGATGATGATGTGGTCGTGACCTTCGTGTACCGATCCACGATCACCAAGTCCATCCCTGCCTCTGTGTCCGTCCAGCTGCAACCAGTGTAAGCCCCTGTTCGGTGTAGCTTTGTTTACACCAACTATTTCCACACGTGGATTCACTTTCGTGCACACCGCCACAGCATGTTAGACCGTAATACCGGAGTTCTTGCGAGATTTGCGTGCTTAAGTAGGCATGCATATTATTGCTGTGAATAGTGTAAATTATGATATTGCTTGTGTGTGATCTTGTTGCTTTGTGTGCTTTTAGCCATTTCTTTTGCTTCTTTCTTTGGGCCCTTGGTGTTACCTTATTTTCCCTTATGGAAGTTGCTCATTGACACTGGACTCAAAGATTAAGTGAAGAGGCAAGCATTTGGAAGCTCAGCTCAACAATATGGGATTTGGCGCCGACTGCCTGGCATGGGGAATATCTGGTCTGATTATAATGATATCCTGGATTGATTATTGGCATCAGGTATATATCAATGTGCAATCTTCACAACAGTAATAATCAAATCAGCAAGAAGGCAAAGATGTGTGTGTCGGTGTACTAAGTATTGGGCCAATAGTACCCCGTACTTGTGCACGGGCAGTTGTAGCCATACTCGCGGCAAGGCTTGTCGGGGAACAGTTCGAGGTTGGCTCAGGCCACCAAAGAAATCCTCAAGTCAAAGATCTGAGGATCAGCACATAAGAAGAGCTGGAATCCGCAGGCCAGCTTCCCCAGCAAGATCTTGCCGGGGTGGCCTGCGAAGCCCGGCAAGATTCGAAGCCCGACAAGGTTCGGCGTCCGGCAAGGTTCAGCACCTGGCAAGATTTTGTTGCTGTACCACCGCTTTCGCACAGCAACAAACCCGACATTCTGGGTCCTTCTTTGGATGCGTGGCGACACGCCAGTGGAGGAGAGCTTAAGCGGTGTTGATGGGATGGCCCCTTTTTCCATCCCCAAGAAAGTGAGGACACCTAAACGGACACCTCACGGTGCATTAAATGCATTCATCCTAATCCGTCAGGGGTTAGGTATGATGACCCTGTAGCTACTTTACACCTCAATGTATGTACATTTTGCCATTGTGGTGACCCCTTTGTGATATAAAAGGAGGCCCAAGGCAACTGCTACAGGGGAGGAGGATCTTTTGGCCCATTCTGCATGCGTAGCCGCTCTTTGAACGTACTGTTCACCGCGAGCGCTCCTGGAGCCTGGGCTCAAGAACACCGATAATACAACAAGGCATGACTAGGGTTTTACGCTGATCAGCGGCCCGAACCTAGGTAAAAATCGCCCCGCGTTGGTCGTTGGTTCTGCTCTTTGCGCATACCTCTCCCCCTGCCGAATCGTAAAGGGATTCTTCGAGGGTCCCATAGGTGTCGCACGCCGACAGTGTGCATGATCAGCAGTACACTTCGAGTCAAAGGTATGGTTCACATATAAGGTTGGAGTCTGCTATGGGTACAATTTGAACCAGCTATATCCCGGAAGCAAGCCAACATATGGTAGGAACTCAGTGCCCAACAAGAAGAATAGTCAAACAACTTTCTGCATACAAAAGGTAACCGACAGCAGAAACATTAAGGGATATATATATATATATCTGCATTCAGTTTGCATATGGCGAAAAGAAAGCGTCAGATGTAAGCAACCTTCACTAGTAAGGCATCACATCCTCACTAGGACAAGCTACTCCACCGACAGTTGGCAGCATATATCCCCAGAGTCAGATCCGCAATCGTTGGTCAGAAGGCAAAATCAGTCAGGACACAAGCCTGCCTCAAGAACCAAGCGCTCAGCTACACATACTCAATAGATATGGTGCGAATCCCTGCGCAAGTTTATCCAGAGATTCAGCCAGGTGCAGTACAATATTCCGGACGTTCACCCTGCCGCTGTTGTTAGCGCGTTTCATCAGAACGTGCATAACCGCAAAATGCGGGAAGAGTTGGCAATGAACAAAGTCAGGAGTATCGCCGAGCTTTACGCCTTGGCCGACAAATGCGCTCGAGCTGAAGAGGGGAGGAAACTCCCTGGCGAGGCTGTTGGCGCGGGGTGCGAATCGGAAGATGAAAACGCTGCGACCCCGTCAAGGAAAGGCCGGCGGCGGAACAAGAAACGCAGAGGCAAGGCCGTGCTTGCTATCAAGGAATCCGGCAACCCCGGCGCCGCCAAGAAGGCCAAGGTTGATGACCCCGGCAAGGAACTTGCCGGGTGCCCTTCCTGTCAGGCCTTGGCGGCAGCCGACAAGTCGGAAAGCTCCGGCAAGTAGTATTGCAAGATCCATCGCACCAAGGGCCACGATCTCCAAAACTACCGGCAAGTTGAACAGCTTGCCGAGAAACAGTGGGCTGAGTATGAAAGGCGGGATAAGGAGAAGGGCCATGACGGTGCTGACGGATCCGGCAAGAAGCACGGTGGCCGAGGGGGTCGCCGCGGCAAGGCCAAGCAACAGAGGGAGAGGCCCGCTCGAGGCCGGGACAAGGAAGAAGATGATGACGAAGAAGACGATGAGTCCAGTGAGCAAGAATTCCAGAAAGCTACAGAGGCTATGTGTATCGATGGGGGCACCTCACTACATTCTTCCCACCGTCGACTCAAACAGTGGGTGCGAGAAGTCAATGCAACAGAGCTGTCACCAGATGCATGTAAGCCCCTGAAGTGGTTCAACACGCCTATCATTTTCGACGCCGAGGATCACCCTGATCGCACGACCGCGGTCGGGTGCTTGCCATTGTTGGTCTCACCAACAATCCGCAACCTCAGGGTGATGAAAATGCTAGTTGACGGTGGAGCCAGGCTGAACCTAATCTCACCAGATGTGCTCAAGAGGCTTCAAATTCCTAATGAAGATCTCGAAGAAACGGGCACATATCAAGGGGTCAATCCAGGAAGAACCCAGCCAAAGGGCAAGATTACGCTACCGGTGACATTTGGTAGCGAGCTCAACTACAGGACCGAGAAGGTAGTGTTTGATGTCGCCAAGATCCCTATGTCATACAATGGGATCCTTGGTCGGCCAGCGCTGGCTAAGTTCATGGCGGCATCACACTACGCGTATAATGTTTTGAAGATGCCCGGGCCGTTGAGTGTCATTACTATCCATTCCGATAAGAAGGATGCGCTCATATGTGCCGACCAACTCTACCGGGAAGCAGTTGCAGCACCTGCCATCAAGGCATCTACTCCTGCCGCTCGAACTCCCGGGGGGAAGAAGAAGATCGGCGAGAATCTTGGCGCGAACTCCGGTAAGCGTGCCTCCTCGGAGTGCTGTGCTTCCGTCGAGGATGCACCAGAGAGTTCCACCGGCAAGAACAAGAAATCCAAGGCTGCTCCACCAGAGACCAAGAAGGTGCCCGTCAAGGAGGACGGAACAGGAGGAACTTTCACCATAAGTTCCACCGTAGATGACAAATAGGAAAGCGCGCTCGTTGCCTACCTGCGGGCGAATGTCGACGTGTTTGCATGGCAACCGTCTGACATCCCCGGTGTTCCCAGGGAGGTAATTGAGCACCACCTTGCTCTCTGTCCTCACGCGCGGCCCGCCAAGCAGAGGGTCAAGAAGCAAGCCTTGAAGCGGCAAGAATTCATTGCCGAGGAAATCAGAAAGCTGGAGGTGGTAGGATTGGTCAGAGGAGTGCTTCATCCAACCTGGTTGGCCAATCCGGTTGTAGTGCGCAAAGCGAATGGGAAATGAAGGCTCTGTATCGATTATACAGATATCAATAAAGCCTGTCCAAAAGATCCCTTTCCCTTTCCGCGCATCAACCAGATTGTGGATTCCACCGCTGGTTGTGATCTCCTGTCCTTCCTTGATGCCTACTCAGGGTATCATTAGATCTTTATGGCGAAAGAAGATGAAGAAAAGACCGCATTTATCACCCCATGTGGTACGTATTGTTTTATACGAATGCCTTTTAGGTTGAAAAGTGCTGGTTCTACATTTGCGAGAGCGATCCAAATGGGTTTTGAGCCTCAACTCCATAGAAATATGGAGGCATACATGGATGACATAGTGGTCAAAACCAAGGACAAAGCGACGCTCATACAAGATTTAGAAGAAACATTTGCAAATCTGCGCAAGATCAACTTAAAGCTCAATCCTGAGAAGTGCGTGTTCGGTGTTCCTTCCGGCAAGCTCCTCGGATTCTTTGTATCTTGTCGGGGAATCGAAGCGAACCCCGACAAGATCAAAGCTATTGAGCAGATTGAAGCGCCAAGACGCGTCAAGGATGTGCGTTGTCTTGCCGGCTGTGTTGCTGCTCTAAGCAGGTTTATTTCCAAATCTGCTGAGCGTGCCCTACCCTTTTTCAAAATTTTGAAAAAGGCAGGTCCAATGAAATGGACTCCGGAGGTGGAGGCTGCGCTGCAAGATTTGAAGAAATACCTTTCTTCTCTGCTGACGCTAGTCGCGCCTAAACCACAAGAGCCATTGCTGCTGTATCTGGCAGCGACAAATCAAGTGGTTAGTGCTGCGTTAGTGGCGCAGAGAGAAGCTGATGAGGAAGCAACACCAGCGGAAGACCGTCAGGTGATGCGACAGGATCTTCCTCGGCAAGGGTTGATTCCGGCAAGACAAGATCTGTGCAGTCAGAAGAACCAGTGCAGAAGAAAAAGGTGGTGTAGCGCCCAGTTTATTTTGTTAGCTCTCTTTTGCAAGGAGCTAGGTCAAGATATTCTGGCGTGCAGAAGTTGCTCTTCGGCCTCCTCATGACCTCAAGGAAGTTGTGCCATTATTTTCAAGCACATGAAATCACCGTCGTCACTCGCTTCCCGTTGCAACGGATTTTGCGGAATCCAGAAGCAACCGGTAGGATCGTGGAGTGGGCGTTGGAGTTGTCGAGCTTTGGTCTCAAGTTTGAAAGCACTTCAACAATTCAGAGCAGGGCCTTGGCGGAGTTCGTTACAGAATGGACCCCAACGCTAGACGAAGAGGTTCAAGAAACAATTCTCCCCGGCAAGGAAATTGACCAGCAATGGGTTATGTACTTTGACGGGGCTTTTTCACTGCAAGGCGCCGGTGCTGGCATGCTGCTTGTTGCACCCACCGGAGAGCACCTCAAGTACATAGTCCAAATGCATTTTCCCCGGGAGAGTTCGACGAACAACACTGCGGAGTACGAGGGCTTGCTTGCTGGTCTCAGTATCATGGCAGACCTTGGTATCAAGAAGCTCATCATCAGAGGCGATTCACAGCTTGCCGTCAGGCAAGTTAATAAGAGTTATCAGAGTCCATTGATGCAAGCCTACATCGATGAAGTGAGAAAAATGGAAGAGCACTTTGACGGTCTGCAAATGGAGCACATCCCTCGTGCCGAGAACAGTATTGCTAACGACCTGTCAAAGCGTGCTGCCCTCAAGTTGCCTGTGGAACCAGGAACTTTTGTGCTCCATTTGACTCAACCATCCGTGGCGCCATCAATGCGGCAAGAAAAGAGAAGAAAATTAAATTCTGGTCAGTACTTCCCGGCAGAGCTCCCGGAAGCCGCCGGCAAGGAAGTTGCCGGGATCAACGACATGCCTGCCGGGGAACAATAGGCTCCAGCAGGGGCTCAGGCCCTTGCCGTCGAGACAAACGTTCCCCCGGCAGAGGAGATGCCTTTAGTCCTAGCTGTCGAGCCGCAGGCTCCAGCATGGGCACATCACATTGTCCATTTCCTTCAAACAGGGGAACTCCCGGAGGAACAGGAAGAAGCGGAGAGAGTAGCCCATCGGTCTGTTATGTACAAATTCATCGATGACGTCCTGTACAGAAAGAGACCAAACAGTGTGAAATTGAAGTGCATTCCTCGGGAGGATGGACTAGAGCTATTGGCAGAAATACATGGAGGCATATGTGGATCTCACATAGGATCAAGAGCACTTGTCGGGAAAGCATTCCGGCAAGGTTTCTTTTGGCCCACCGCTCTCCAGGATGCAACTGCACTAGTAACTAAGTGTGAAGCGTGCCAGTTTCATTCGAAGAAATCACATCAACCAGCTCAAGCTCTTCAGACAATCCCTCTCTCCTGGCCATTTTCGGTCTGGGGGCTCGACATACTGGGCCCTTTGCCCCGTGCTACCGGGGGCTTTGAGTACTTGTACGTTGCTATCGACAAGTTCACAAAGTGGCCGGAGGTGGAAGCAATGAGGAAGGTGACAGCACAATCAGCCGTCAAGTTCTTTAAAGGGATAGTTTTCCGTTTCGGTGTGCCCAATAGGATCATCACCGACAACGGCACGCAATTCACAAGTCGCACCTTCATGCAGTACGTCCAAGACCTTGGCGGCAAAATTTGTTTTGCCTCTGTTGCTCACCCGAGAAGCAACGGCCAAGCGGAGAGGGCCAATGCTGAAGTGCTGCGCGGTCTCAGGACTAGAACCTTTGACAGGCTGAAAAAGTGCGGAAGATGCTGGATTGATGAGTTGCCGGCGGTTCTTTGGTGAATCAGAATGACACCAAATCGAGCCACCGGCCAGACACCCTTCGCTCTGGTCTACGGAGTGGAAGCAGTTCTCACCACGGAACTCACGTACGGATCACCTCGAGTGCTCGCTTATGATGAGCTTGAGCAAGAGCAACTGCGGCAAGATGACGATGTGCTCCTTGAGGAGAATCGTCTTCAGGCTGTTGTGCGAGCTACACGCTACCAGCAAGCTTTGCGCCACTACCATAGCCGTAAAGTTCATGCCCGAAGCCTTGAGGAAGGCGACCTTGTTCTTCGACGGATTCAGTCCGCCAAGAATTCAAACAAGTTGACGCCGAAGTGGGAAGGCCCTTATCGGGTAGTACGAGTCACCAGGCCCGGCGCTGTCCGCCTGGAGACCGAAGATGGCGTTCTAGTGAGCAATTCCTGGAATATCGAACATCTTCGCAAGTTCTACCCATAAGACGCGGTTGCCGGGGGCCCCCGGCAACCACCCTTTTGTACAAGTCTTGCCGGCAAGGCATATAATCCTTTGTACAAAGCCAGGTGCAGATCCTGAGCACAGATGAATAAATTTAAGTGTTGTGCATTTCCTTATTGATTTCCATGTTCATATATATATGCATGTGTGTCTAAGATGTTGTATGACACCTACTCCCGTTAAGTTCTAACAAACCGCCAAGGTTTCATATCTTTATTTTCTCTTCTTTCTTTTTCTTAAAAGACAGAAGGATTCCTCGCGTGCACATTTGCCGGGGGGGAAGGGAGATATGAGTACTAGTTGGCGACGTTCAGAATCGACGCTTGCCGGAGGAAGGACAGCGACAGAAAGCTAAGTTCTAAAACTTAGAACAAGTTTCTTTTATTACAAAGTTATTTCCTTGGACGATTTCGACTTTTGTATGGAAAATCTGCATGCGAAGGAACCCTTGCTGTAATCGGTCGCGCCCTTATTTTGTTTCGAGTTCACTCAACAATTTAAGTGGCTGCACTGAGAACGCCAAGGAGTCTTGCTGGCCGCTGCGCCTCCAGCAGGCTGCTGAAGTCCCGCACCCAGCGCTCGCGGCAGGTTGCACGCCGGCAAGTTTTTTAGTAAGTGTAGGGTGAACTCCATACATAAAGGAATCAGACAAGGTAGATAGCATGCATGTATCCAAACATAAGCAAGTTATATTACATTAATAAGTTGCCGCAGTTCTAACTTAAGACTTAATTGTCTTTGGCATGGAATGATGAAGGCAAGAAGAGGTGGAGCAGTTAATCTCTGTGCTGGCCTTCGATCCTTTTGATTGAATCCACCTTCTCAAGGATAGGCGCGACAAGCTCTTCAAGTGCCTCGAGATTTGCGTCCTTTGGCAGGTGGCCAAGCACGTTGGAGAGGTCGATGCCAGGATTATTATGCACCACCTTGATAAGTACCTTGCGGAGGACAGCCCGGCAAAGCCGGCGGGACTCATTGGCCAATTGGGTCGCCCGGTTAGACTGAAGCAACTTCAGGGTATCGATGATGCTTTCGAAGAACATCGTTAACCTGGCACTCAAAGATATCCTTTCCTCGGAAGAATACCTGAAGTTTGACAGGCCCATGGTTGACAGTTCTGCCGTAAGCTTCTCCGCAGCGTCGATGAGACGTCCAGTCCAGATCTTCACCCCCTTTTCGTAATCAACTTGGGCGGCGGCAGCGCTCTTGAGCAGGTTCCTCTCTCCCTAGAGATCTTTGAGCAGGGCCTTCTCGCGGGCCCTACCGGCCTCGAGAGACTTCTGCAACGTGGTCAGCTTCAATTACAGAACGGCAATAGCATCATTTGCTGAGGAGAGCTGCTTGGTCTTGTTGGACATGGCAACTTGCATCTCCGCCAGGGTGTGGAGGGTTTTTTCCCTATCACCTTTGAGCGTCGAGAGCTCCTTGCCGTGTTCTTTGAGATCCACTTCCAGCTTCTTTACTTTGTCGCTCAGCTCATTCTTGGCGGCCTCTATAGCCTCAGCAGCATCGACGGCCTCCTTGAGCTTGCCGGCGTGATCTGCAGTTAGAGCTTCGAGCGCCTCTTTGTGTTTCTGCTCCAGCTCCTGGGTCCGCCACGCGACAAGCTTCTCGATATCTTCATCTTTGCTGTGAAGCTTGGCGGCGAGCGCCTACTCACGTGCGGTGAGATCTTCCTCGTGAGCATCAAGCGCAACGCGACGCCCCGTGAGTGGAGCATCTTCAGCAGCAATTCTTTGCATAGCTTCCTCTTGCGCCTTCTCCATGTCAGATTGTTTCAGGAGGATTTCTGTCCACTGTTGGCTCACTTGTTCCCGGCTGGCAGTCAACTCCTGAAGGGCCTCGGTGTACCAGACTTGCATTTGTTCGACGCGCCCCTGAAAATCTGCTTCGGTAGCCTCGACAACTGCCATTCTGGAATCCGCTTTCTCTTTCCGGGCGCGGTGAATAGCCTGGAGCTTGCGGAAATTTTCGCCCATGGCCTGAAGGAGCTGATCCTCTTCAGATTTACTGCTACTAGCGCTTGGATCATCAACAACCTCGAGCCCGGCAGCAGCGATGATTTCTTCATCAAAGACTTCCCCTTCGGTCGGTGCCCCAATGCTTGCCGTCCCCGGCAAGTTGACAAACAGGTTCTCGCCAACTTTGAGATATTTGCTGGATGAGGGGACTTCAGATGTTGACGGTTGATCCTCAACAACCACCTCATCAGTAGTAGGGGGCTCCGTGGCCGGCGTAGCGCCTGGCGCTCCTGCGGCAGGAATGCCATCAGTACAGTCACCAGCCTCCTTGCCGCCCTCTTCAGTAGACTCTTTGGCGGGTTCCTCCTGTGCAGTCTTGGCGGCCTCCTCGGCAAAAGCACCGCTGGCTTCTACGGTGGCATCCGTGGCGGCCTCGCTGGCAGCGATCTTGTCGTCTTCGGTGGCAACATCCCAGGCGGTCTCCTCGATGACAGCATTGATGTCCATGTCTTCCATCTCAGGGAATTCTAAAGGACAAGGGGGAGAAACAGAATGAGATCAAGATCGAAGTTCAAGAAGACAAAAGAAAGAGAGATAAAGGAAAGAATAGCAAACACGCTGAGGCAATTGGTTACCAGCATCGGGCTGTTGAGAGGTGGCCTCGCCCGTCCCGGCAACCTCGGTTGCCGGGGGTAAGATGCCAGCATCCATGGTTGTTGGCTCCTCCTCAACCAAGACAAGCTCGTCGGTGTGATCATTTGCCGGGGACGTGCTTGTGGGCGATGTGGTTGACAGAGGTGGCGCGACGAGGGTATCTCCTGATAACTCCCTTTGTTGTCGTCCTTCTCCTTCAAGCCCAAAGATATCGGCGGCAAGGATAGGAACCACAGCATTCCCCAACCGAAAAGAATAATGAACTTACACTGGGGGCTGCGCTGGGGGCTGCGTCAAGGACTAAGATCCGGGCTGATGGTAGTAGTTACCGGCGCGCTCACGAAGCCTGCCGGAGGCTCGTCGCCTATAGAAGTCTTTGTCCTCTTTGCCATCCTCTCCATCAAGGTTTCTGCATCACTGCAGAGACAATACAAGCAAGTCAATAAGATTGATTCAGGATTGGGAGATGAAGGCTGTGGCAAGGTACTCACTCTTCCTCTTCTCGCTCCGGACTGAAGCCGGAGATGTCGAAATCGACCTCCGTTGCAGTGTCTGTGTGGGGAGGCGGAGGAGGGGTCCTGGATCGCTTGGCTGTAGCGGGCGCCGGGGATTGGCGTGTTTCCGTCACCTCAGCTTCTGGTGCGGTAGTGCGAGACACCCCTGCCACCTCAGCAGTTGCCGCTGATGTGGGTCTCGCACGCCGCGCAGGTTGCTGTCGGACCCCTTGCCGCGGCGCAGTCTTGCCGGTCGCTTTCTTGCCGGGAGCCTCACTGCTCGAGGGAGGTTGGTTTGCCGGGATGCCAGATGCGGCCGTTCGAAGAACACGCTTTGTCTTCTTCGGGGCTGGGAGCTCTTCTTTTGGTTCTTCTTCAGCCGTGTCTTCATCGGACGAGCTCTCAGCGGCTGCGCTGCTCTGTTCCCCAGCAGCTTTGCCCTTCCCTGCAGGTTTTCCTTCCACCACTACCTCTGCGTCGCTGGTTTCCCATTCTGTGAAGCCAATGCTGCCAGCCTCCGCGGCAAGATTTGCCTCCTCCGCCCTAGTGGCGATGTATGCCACCTCTTCGTCGGTGGTGGCTCGGATGAAGTCTGCTTCTTCCCGAACGGCCCTCTCCGTCAAGTTATCAAAGAACTTTTGTCCCTCTTCCTCGGATGGCTCAACCCATGTCGCATCGAGACTATGGGCATTGAACAGTGGCATGGTAGCGATAATTGACCCCAGGGCAGAGTTGTTGCACAGAGGGACAATCCTTGCCGGCAACCGATGCTTGTTGTCGCGCTGAAACAACTTTTGACGGAGAGCGCCAAGTTGCATAGCGGTCAAATTGTTGTTCAACCCGGGGCGCAGTCTCATGATGTCTGCTGCATTTTGGTATTCCCAAGCTGGTCTTCCTTTATTCTGCAAGGGGGCAATACGGCGGCGGAGAAAATCGAAGCCAATCATCTCCATTGTCAGCCCGGCAGCTTTCAGGCGAAGAATCCTGGTGGTGGCGATTGTGAGTTTTTCATCTTCAGCAGCAAGATTGCTCCAGCCACTGCCGCGGACCGCTTTCTGCTGTCGAGGCAGACAGAACGGATGGGGATCTGTTTCCTTGATCCAGGACCACTCAGCCCGCCATTCGTCCCACTTCTCGCGGTAAACCCCTTCTGGGTATATTTCCTTATTCCAAGCCCTTGGAATCCAGGCGATAGAACTAGAGAGGGCCTCCCCTTTTTGGATACGAGGGAAAAAGTAGTGGCGGAAAAGGGTAGTATTGGGAACCACTCCGGCAAAGTTTTCACAAAGGTGAGCAAAGATGGACATGCACAATACCGCATTCGGCGTGAAATCGAGAAGATGGAAGCCATATGTGTACATAATGTCGTTGAAGAAGTCAGAAAATGGAGGACAGAGCCCGCAATAGAAGTATGCGGCGAAAAAGGGATATCTGTTTGACCCACTCTTGGAGCAAGAACCTGGAATCACGCGAGTGGCGGGGTGAGCCTGCGTCTCCCTCGCCCACATGCACTGGTACCGCCTCTTCAAAGCTTCCGCATCAAGCAACGGGGCGAAGACGACATATTTCTTCCGCATCTTCACCAGCTCGCTCTCCGGGACATCAACTTTCGTCTCCTTGCCCTTGCCTTTGCTAGTCTTGGGCGGCATGGCGACTGCAAGGGCGGAAGCCGCGGATGAAGCGGGCGTGGAGGTGACGAGCGGATGAGGGAAAGCTTTGCTCTGTGCTCGAGAGGAGGAAAGCAATGGCGACGGCCAGATTGAGAAGAAGAGGGGGGTAAATAGGCCTGTGCCTCTGCGGTTTCTCCTTTTTATGGGGAAGGAGCGGGGCCGCCTCTTTTTCTCCCCAATGTGAATGCGCCTCTGCAGGCGCTTTGCAGTTGCAGCTTTTTGATGCACGCTTCCCACGTCGCGCATTCAACGCGCGTAGTGGGGGGCACAGTAAACGGGATATTTACGAACAGTTAATCCCCTGCCACGTGTGCCCGTGCACTGTTTGGGCCTAGCCCAACAACGCCTCGCACTCGTGTGTGGCCTAGGCCCGGGGGCTCCTGTCGGTGTACTAAGTATTGGGCCATTAGTACCCCGTACTTGTGCACGGGCAGTTGTAGCCATACTCGCGGCAAGGCTTGTCGGGGAACAGTTCGAGGTTGACTCAGGCCACCAAAGAAATCCTCAAGTCAAAGATCTGAGGATCAGTAGATAAGAAGAGCTGGAATCCGCAGGCCAGCTTCCCCGGCAAGATCTTGCCGGGGTGGCCTGCGAAGCCCGGCAATATTCGAAGCCCGGCAAGGTTCGGCTCCCGGCAAGGTTCAGCACCCGGCAAGATTTTGTTGCTGTACCACCGCTCTGGCACAGCAACAAACCCGACATTCTGGGTCCTTCTTTGGATGCGTCGCGACGTGCCAGTGGAGGAGAGCTTAAGCGGTGCTGATGGGATGGCCCCTTTTTCCATCCCCAAGAAAGTGAGGACACCTAAACGGACACCTCACGGTGCATTAAATGCGTTCGTCCTAATCCGTCAGGGGTTAGGTATGATGACACTGTAGCTACTTTACACCTCAATGTATGTACATTTTGCCACTATGGTGACCCCTTTGTGATTTAAAAGGAGGCCCAAGGCAACTGCTACAGGGGAGGAGGATCTTCTGGCCCATTCTGCATGCGTAGCCGCTCTTTGAACATACTATTCACCGCGAGCGCTCCTGGAGAACGCTAGTTATACACTTCAGTGTGATGACCAACAACCTATGGAGCAAGCCGACTGTCGGTGTACTAAGTGTTGGGATTTTAGTACCCCATACTTGTGCACGGGCAGTTGTAGCCAAACTCGCGGCAAGGCTTGCCGGGGGAATAATTGGAGATTCGTGCAAGATTGTCAAGGGGACGCTCAGATCAAGAATCAAAGGATCAGGAGTTAATAAGAGCTGAAGGCCGAAGCCCAAGGCCCCGGCAAGATATTGCCGGGGTGATTCGCGAAACCCGGCAAGACTTGGGCCCGGCGAGATTTGCGTCCCGGCAAGATTCTACCACTGTTCCACCGCTTCAGCACAGCCATCAGCCTGGCATCCTGGGCCCATTCCTGGATGCGTGGCAGGGTACCAGTGGAGGAGAGCTTAAGCGGTGCTGATGGGACATCCCCTTTTTCCATCCCCAAGAAATGAGGACACCTAAACGGACACCTCACGGTGCATTAAATGCATTTGTCCTAAACCGTCAGTGGTTAGGTATGATTACCCTGTAGCTACTTTACACCTCAATGTATGTACATTTTGCCACTGTGGAGACCCCTTTGAGCGTATAAAAGGAGGCCCAAGGCAACTGCTACAGGGAGGAGAACACTCTCGGCCCATTCTGCATGTGTAGCTACTGCTTGAACATACTATTCATCACAAGCGCTCCTGTAACTGGGACGAACACCTAAACAATAAACTAGGACAGGAGTAGGGTTTTACGCTGATTAGCGGCCCGAACTAGGGTAAAAATTCCCCCGCGTCGATCGTTGGTTCTGCTCTTTGTGCACCCCTCTCCCCTCTGCCGAACCGTAGAAGGGATCTCCGCGGTCCCATAGGTGTCGTACGCCGACATCTATGGCGCGCCAGGTAGGGGAAAGAGGTTGCGCGAACCTGATCCAGTGATCAACGCATCAGTTTCTTCATCGTCTTCATCACCATGCCACCCAAGAGGAAGAGTGCTGCGGTGGCACTACCATCTACGTCCGTTTTACCCGTGCCTTCACGTACGGGAGACGGTGTGGATGTGGAAGGTAGAGGTTTAGAGCCTCTGTGGCGTTCTGGTGATCCAAGCCAGGCGAGCGGCATCGCCCGCAGCGGTAACGGCCACCCGCACGCCGTTGGATCCAGAGATGGAGCTGTGCTGCTTACGGGCGGCGCAACAAACTCCAGAGATCGGAGGACGCCTCCTAGGACTCCCGCGCCGGCGCAAGCGTTGCAGCCTTCACAGGTTGCGCGCGATGAGCAGCGCCATGGTGCTGGTGGTTCGGGGCGCCCCCATGAAAGAACGTCTGCGCATCGGTCCCAAGGTGCGCAGGCCCAGCATGCACAGCAAACTGCCGGTGGAAGTGGCGCACGGTCGCGAGATCGTGATGGTGCTCCTTCTAACGCTGTTAGAAGTCAGAGCACCTCACATACTTCACACCTGTTGCCGCCACCTACGTCGGCGGAGGCCTTGGCACATGCGCAGCTACTCCTCGACTTTCCTCCTGCTCCGAAGAAGATGGAGGAGTGGCGGTCTACCATCCAGAGTCTCATCAGTTTCGTCAACAAGGATGGGCTGCAGCAGGCAGGGCCCTCGCGGCGGCGGTCCGGTATGAGCCGATGGAGAGAAGACTGGAGGCGGTGCGACCACGGTGCACTCTCCTCCACGACAGCAGCGGCGGTCGACAACCCAGCAGACTGACGCCCGTGATGATGATTCCACGGCATCGTCCGATCCGCGGATGCGCCGTGATCAGCGTCAAGTTCTTCGGGAATGAAGCAAGGAGGACGCTCGAACTACCATCAAGCGGCGACGGGAAGTGCGCCACCAATCTGATAAATGCGCAGGACCTGCTGTCGACGAACCTGCGCCAGGGCACGCAGGCGACTTACCTTACGAGGTAGGTAGTCCAGCATTTACCCGTGAGCTGCGGTGAGTCCAGTGGCCCAATTCCCGAACCTTAAAGCCAGAAGTCCTAGAGAAATATGATGGCAAGACCCATCTGTCGGAGTTCCTGAGCGTCTACACCATCGCGATGCAGGCTGCCGGGGGCCGAGACGACAAGATACTTGCCAACTACTTCCCGTTGGTGCTTAAGCCCAACGTTAGGTCGTGGTTGATGCATCTGCGAGAGAATTCTATCTCTTCTTGGTCAGATCTGTGCCATCAGTTTGTTGGCGCCTTTGTTGGAGGCCATGAAACCCTTGGCTAGGAAAGTGATTTGCATCTCATCCCTCAGAAGGAGGGCGAGCCTCTGCGCAAGTATATCCAAAGATTCAGCCGTGTGCAGTACAGCATCCCTGATGTTCATCCCGCCGCTGTTATCGGTGCGTTCTGTCAGAACGTGCGTAACCGCAAGATGCGGGAAGAAATGGCGATGAACAAGATCAGGGATATCGCCGAGCTTTATGCTCTGGCTGATAAATGTGCTCGAGCTGAAGAAGGAAGGAGACTCCCCGGCGAGGATGTTGGCGCAGGGGGTGACTCCGAAGGCGAGGATGCTACCGCTCCGACAAGGGCCGGCGGCGAAACAGGAAATGTAAAGGCAAGGCCGTGCTTGCTGTCGAAGAATCCGGCGACCATGGCCCCGCCAAGAAGGCCAAAGTTGGCAATCCCGGCAAGGAAGTTGCCGGGTGCACCTCCTACCAAGCCTTGGTGGCCGCCGACAAGCCGGAAGGCTCCGGCAAGCAGAACTGTAAGATCCATCGCACCAAGGGCCATGATCTCCAGAACTGCCGGCAAGTTGAATAGCTTGTCAAGAGGCAGAGAGCAGAATACGAGAGGCGAGACAAGGAGAAGGCCCAACACGGTGCTGAGGGGTCCAGCAAGAAACGTGGTGGCCGAGGAGGTCGCCACGGCAAGGCTAAGCAACAGAAGGAGAGGCCCGCCAGAGGCCATGACAAGGAAGAGGGTGATGATGACGATGAGGAAGATGATGAGTCCAGCGAGCATGAATTTCAGAAAGCCACAGAGGCCATGTGTATTGACGGAGGCACTTCGTTGCATTCGTCCCACCGTCGACTCAAACAGTGGGTGCGTGAAGTTAATGCAACGGAGCCATCGTTCGATGCACGTAAACCTCTGAAGTGGTCCAACACGCCTATCATTTTTTACGCCGAGGATCACCCTGATCGTACAACTGCAGTCGGGTGTTTGCCATTGTTGGTTTCACCGACAATCCGCAACCTCAAGGTGACAAAAATGCTAGTTGACGGTGGGGCCGGGCTGAACTTGATCTCACCAGACGTGCTCAAGAAGCTGCAAATTCCTGATGAAGATCTCGAGGAAACGGGCACGTTCCAGGGGATCAACCCAGGAAGGACGCAGCCGAAAGGCAAGATAACGCTACCGGTAACATTTGGTAGCGAGCTCAATTATAGGACGGAGAAGATAGTGTTTGATGTCGCCAAGATCCCCATGTCATACAATGGGATCCTTGGCCGCCCAGCGTTGGCCAAGTTCATGGCGGCATCACACTACGCATATAATGTGCTGAAGATGCCAAGGACGTTGAGTGTCATCACTGTCCACTCTAACAAAAAGGATGCTCTCATCTGTGCCGACCAACTCTACCGGGAAGCAGTTGCAGCACTTGCCGTTAAGGCATCTGCTCCTACCGATGGAACTCCCGGGGGGAAGAAGAAGACCGACAAGAACCTTGGCGCAAACTCCGGCAAGCGCACCTCCTCGAAGTGTTGCGCTCCCGTTGAGGATGTACCAGATAGTTCCACCGGCAAGAACAAGAAGTCCAAAGTTGCTCCACCAGAGACAAAGAAGGTGCCCGCCAAGGAGGATGGAACGGGAGGAACTTTCACCATAAGTTCCACCCTTGATGACAAATAGGAAAGCGCGCTCATTGCCTTCCTGCGGGCAAATGTCGATGTGTTTGCATGGCAACCATCTGACATGCCCGGTGTTCCCAGGGAGGTGATTGAGCACCACCTTGCTGTCTGTCCCCACGCGCGTCCCGTCAAGCGAAGGGTGAGAAAGCAGGCTTTGGAGCGGCAAGAATTTATTGCTGAAGAAATCAGGAAGCTAGAAGCGGCAGGGTTAGTCAGAGGGGTGCTTCACCCAACGTGGCTAGCCAATCCGGTTCTAGTGCGCAAGGCGAACGGAAAATGGAGGCTATGTATTGATTATACAGATATCAATAAAGCCTGTCCAAAAGATCCTTTCCCCTTGCCGCGCATCGACCAGATTGTGGACTCCACCGCTGGTTGTGACCTACTGTCATTCCTTGATGCTTACTCAGTGTATCATCAGATTTTCATGGCAAAAGAAGATGAAGAAAAGACCGCATTTATCACCCCATGTGGTACGTATTGTTTTATACGGATGCCTTTCGGGTTGAAAAGTGCTGGTTCTACATTTGCGAGAGCGATCCAAATTGGTTTTGAGCCTCAACTGCATCGAAACATGGAAGCATACATGGATGACATAGTGGTCAAGACCAAGGACAAAGCAACGCTCATACAAGATTTAGAAGAGACATTTGCAAATTTGCGCAAGATCAATTTAAAGCTCAATCCCGAGAAGTGCGTGTTTGGCATTCCTTCCGACAAGCTTCTCGGGTTCTTTGTGTCTCAGCGAGGGATCGAAGTGAACCCCGACAAGATCAAAGCTATTGAGCAGATTAAGGCGCCATGATGCGTCAAGGATGTACGTCGTCTTGCCGGCTGTGTTGCTGCCCTAAGCAGGTTTATCTCCAAATCTGCTGAGCGCGCCCTACCCTTTTTCAAAAGTTTGAAAAAGGCAGGTCCAATGAAATGGACTCCGGAAGCGGAGGCTGCGCTGCAAGATTTGAAGAGATACCTCTCCTCTCCGCCAACGCTGGTCGCGCCTAGACCACAAGAGCCGTTACTGCTGTACTTGGCAGCGACAAATCAAGTGGTTAGTGCTGCGCTAGTGGCGCAGAGAGAAGCTGATGGGGAGGCGACACCAGCGGCAGGACCGCCAAGCGACACGCCAGGATCACCCCCGGCAAGGGCTGATCCCGGCAAGACAGGATCTGCGCAGACAGAAGAACCAGTGCAAAAGAAAAAGATGGTGCAGCGCCCAGTTTATTTTGTTAGCTCCCTTTTGCAAGGAGCTAGATCAAGATACTCTGGTATGCAGAAGCTGCTTTTCGGCCTTCTTATGGCCTCAAGGAAGCTGCACCATTATTTTCAAGCGCATGAGATTATCGTCGTCACTCGCTTCCCGTTGCAGCGGATTTTGCGAAATCCAGAGGCAACCGGCAGGATCGTGGAGTGGGCGTTGGAGTTGTCAAGCTTTGATCTCAAGTTTGAGAGTACTTCAACAACTCAGAGCAGAACTTTGGTAGAGTTCATTATGGAGTGGACCCCAACGCCAGACGAAGAGATTCAAGAAATGACTCTCCCCGGCAAGGAAACTGATCAAGAATGGGTTATGTACTTTGACGGGTTTTTTTCGCTGCAAGGTGCCGGTGCTGGCGTGCTGCTTGTCGCACCCACCGGAGAGCACCTCAAGTATGTGATCCAGATGCATTTTCCCTGGGAAAGTTCAACAAACAACACTGCGGAATACGAGGGACTGCTTGCCGGTCTTAGGATCGCGGCAGACCTTGGTATCAAGAAGCTCATCATCAGAGGCGATTCGTAACTTGTTGTCAGGCAAGTTAACAAGAATTATCAGAGTCCATTGATGCAAGCCTATGTGGATGAAGTGAGGAAAATGGAAGAGCACTTTGATGGTCTGCAAATGAAGCACATTCCCCGTGCCGAAAACAATATTGCCAATGACCTATCAAAGCGCGCTGCCCTTAAGTTGCCTGTGGAACCAGGAACTTTTGTGCTCCATTTGACTCAACCATCTGTGGCACCATCGATGCGACAAGAAAAGAAAAGAAAGTTGAACTCTGGACAGTACTTTCCTGCAGAGCTCCCTGGAGCCACCAGCAAGGAACTTGCCGGGATCAGCGGCAAGCCTGCCGGGGAACAACAGGCTCCAGCGAAGGCTCAAGCCTTTGCCGTTGAGACAAATGTTCCCCCGGCGGAGGAGATGCCTTTAGTCCTAGCTGTCGAGCCCCAAGCTCCAGCATGGGCACAGCACATTGTCCATTTTCTTCAGACAGGAGAACTCCCTGAGGAGCAGGAAGAAACGGAAAAATTAGCCCGTCAGTCTAGTATGTACCAGTTCGTCGATGTCGTTCTATACAGAATGAGGCCAAACGGTGTGAAATTGAAGTGTATTCCTCGGGAGGATGGACTAGAGCTGTTGGCAGAGATACATGGAGGCATATGTGGTTCCCACATAGGATCAAGAGCACTTGTCGGAAAGGCATTCTGGCAAGGTTTCTTTTGGCCCACTGCCCTCCAGGATGCGACTGCACTAGTAACCAAGTGTGAAGCGTGCCAGTTTCATTCAAAGAAATCGCATCAGCCAGCTCAGGCTCTTCAGACAATTCCTCTTTCCTGGCCATTTTTGGTCTGGGGGCTCGACATGCTGGGCCCCTTTCCCCGTGCTGCTGGGGGCTTTGAGTACTTGTATGTTGCCATCGACAAGTTCACAAAGTGGCCGGAGGTGGAAGCAGTGAGGAAGGTGACAGCACAATTAGCCATCAAGTTTTTTAAGGGAATAGTTTGCCGTTTTGGTGTACCCAACAGGATCATCACCGATAACGGTACACAATTCACAAGCCGCACCTTCATGCAGTACGTCCAAGACCTTGGCAGCAAGATTTGTTTTGCCTCTTTTGCTCATCTGAGAAGCAACGACCAAGTGGAGAGGGCTAATGCTGAAGTGCTGCGTGGTCTTAGGACCAGAACTTTTGAAAAGCTGAAAAAGTGCGGAAAGCGCTGGATTGATGAGTTGCCGGTTGTTCTTTGGTCAATCATTACGACACCAAATCGAGCTACTGGCCAGACGCCCTTCGCTCTGGTCTACGGAGCGGAAGCAGTTCTCCCCACGGAACTCATATATGGGTCACCTCGAGTGCTCGCTTATGATGAGCTCGAGCAAGAACAACTGCGCCAAGATTACGTTGTGCTCCTTGAGGAGGATCGTCTTCAGGCTGCTGTGCGAGCTGCTCGCTACCAGCAAGCTTTGCGATGCTATCATAGCCGCAAAGTTCATGCCCGAAGCCTTGAGGAAGGCGACCTTGTTCTTCGACGGATTCAATCCCCCAAGAATTCAAACAAGTTGAAGCCGAAGTGGGAAGGCCCTTGTCGGGTAGTGCGGGTCACCAGGCCCGGCGCTGTCCGCCTGGAGACCGAGGATGGCATTCCAGTGAGCAACTCTTGGAATATCGAACATCTTCGCAAGTTCTACCCTTAGGGCGCGGTTGCCGGGGGCCCCCGGCAACCACCTTTTGTACGAGTCTTGCCGTCAAGGCATGTGATCCTTTGTACAAAGCCAGGCACAGACCCTGAGCGCAGTTGAATAAGCTTAAGTGTTGTATATTTTCTTGTTGACTTTCATCTTTATATATATATGCATGCTTGTCTGAGATGTTGTATGACACTTGATCCCGGTGAGCATTAACGAACCGCCAAGGTTCCATATTTTTTATTTTCTCTTCTTTCTTTTTCTCAAGAGATAGAAGGGCTCCTCGCGCACACGTTTGCCGGGGGGAGAAGGAAGATATGGATACCAGTGGGCGACGTTCAGAATTGACACCTTGCCGGAGGGGAACAAGAAATACAGCAACAGAGAGCTAAGTTGCTAAATTTGAGCAAGCTTTTCGATTTTTATTACAAGGTTATTTTCCTTGGATGATTTCGACCTTTGTATGGAAAACCTGCACGTGAGGGAACCCTTGTCGTAATTGGCTGCACCTCTATTCTATTTCGAGTCTGCTCAACAGTTTAGATGGCTACACTAAGAACGCCAAGGTGCCTTGCCGGCCGCTGCACCTCTAGCAGGCTGCTGAAGTCCCGCACCCAGCACTCATGGCAGGTTGCGCGCCGGCAAAGTTTTCAGTAAGCGTAGGGTGAACTCCATACATAAAGGAATCAGACAAGGGAAATAGCATGCATGTACCCAAACATAAGCGAGTTATATTACATTGATAAGTTGCCACAGTTCTAACTTAAGACTTAATTGTCTTTGGCATGGAATGGTGACGGCAAGAAGAGGTGGAGCAGTTAATCTCTGCGCTGGCCTTCGACCCTTTTGATTGAGTCTACCTTTTCAAGGATAGGCGCGATAAGTTCCTCAAGTGCCTTGAGATCTGCATCCTTCGGCAAGCGTTCAAGCACGTTGGTGAGGTCGATGCCGGGGTTCTTATGCACCACCTTGATGAGTACCTTGCTGAGGACGGCCCGGCAAAGCTTGCGGGGTTCATTGGCCAGTTGGGTCGCTCGGTTGGCTTGGAGCAGCTTCAGAGCTTCAATGACGCTTTCAAAGAATATGGTCAGCCTGGCGCTACGGGATACCCTTTCTTCAGTGGAATACTTGAAGTTTGGTAGGCCCATGGTTGACAGTTGTGCCGTGAGCTTCTCCGCGGCGTCGACGAGGCGTTCAGTCCAGATTTCCACCCCCTTTTCGTAGTCAACTTGGGCAGCGGAAGCGCTTTTGAGCAGGTTCTTCTTGTCTTGGAGATCCTTGCTCAGGGCCTTCTCACGAGCTCTGCCGTCCTCAAGTGACTTCTCCAGCGTGGACTATTTCAGCCTTAGATCGGCAATAGCATCATTAGCTGAAGAGAGCTGTTTGGTCTTGTCGGACATGGCAACTTGCATCTCCGCCAAGGTGTGGAGGGTTTTTTCCCTATCACCTTTGAGTGTCGAGAGCTCCTTGCCGTGCTCTTCAAGGTTCATTTCCAGCCTCTTCACTTTGTTGTTCAGCTCATTCTTGGCGGCCTCTGCAGCCTTGGCAGCATCGACGGCCTCCTTGAGCTTGCCGGCGTGATCTATAGTTAGAGCTTCGAGCGCCTCCTTGTGCTTCTGCTCTAGCTCCTGGGTCCGCCACGGGACAAGCTTTTCGATTTCTTCATCCTTGCTGCGAAGCTCGGCGGCAAGCGCCCGCTCACGTGCGACAAGCTCTTCCTCATGAGCATCAAGCGCAATGCGGTGCTCCGTCAGGAGGGCGTCTTCAGCAGCAATTCTTTGTGTAGCTTCCTCTTGCGCCTTTTCCATATCAGATTGCTTCAAGAGGAGCTCCGTCCACCTTTGGCTCACTTGTTCCCGATGGGCAGTCAGCTCTTGATAGGCCTCGTCATACCAGATTTGCGTTTGCTCAATGCGCTTTTGGAAATCCGTTTCAGCTGCTTCGACAACTTCAGCTCTGGAATCCACCTTCTCTTTTTGGGCACGGTGGAGCGCTTGGAGCTTGCGGAAGTTATCGCCCATGGCTTGAAGGAGCTGGTCTTCTTTAGATTTGCTGCTGCTAGCCCTTGGTTCATTGACGATCTCGAGCCCGGCGGCAGTGATGATCTCTTCATCAAAAGTTCCCCCTTCAGTCAACGCTCCAATGCTTGCTGTCCCCGGCAAGTTGATGAACAAGTTGTCACAAACCTTGAGATATTTGCTCATTGGAGGGGCTTTGGATGTCGATGCCTGATCCTTGGCAACCGCCTCACCGGTAGCTAGGGGCTCTCTGGCCGGCGCAGCGCTTGGCGCTCCTGTGGCAGGAATGCCGTCAGTGCGGTCACTAGCCTCCTTGCCGGTCCACTCAGCAGATTCCTTGGCGGCCTCCTCTTGTGCAGCTTTGGCGGCCTCGCTAGCAGCGATCTCATCGGCTTCGGCGGCAGCATCTCTGGCGGTTCCCTCTATGACAGCGTCGACGTCCATGTGTTCCATCATAGGGAATTCTGAAGGACGAAAGGGGGGAACAAAATAAGACCAAGGATGAAGTTCAAGAAGACAAAAGAAAGAGAGATAAAGGAAAAGATAGCAAGCGCTCTGAGGCAAACAGTTACCTGCGTCGAGTTGTTGAGAGGTGGCTTCGCCCCTCCCGGCAACCTTAGTTGCCGAGGAAAGGTTGCCGGTGCCCATGCTTGCCGGCTCCTCCTCAACCAAGATAAGCTCGTCGGCAGAGGCTCTTGCCGGAGATGCGCTTGCGGGCGGCGTAGTTGACGGAGGCGGCACAACGGGGGTGTCTTCCAACGACCCTCCCTGATGCTGTTCTTCTCCTGCAAGCCCAAAGATATCAGCGGCAAGAATGGGTACCTCAGCATCTGCCAGCAAAAATCAAGTAATAGACTTACTTTGGGGGCTGTGCTGGGGGCTGCGACGAGGGCTGAGCTCTGGGCTAATAGTAATAGTTTCTGGAACGCTTGTGGAGCCTACCGGGGGCTCGTCGCCCGTGGAAGTCTTTGCCCTCTTCGGCACCCTTTCCGCCAAGGTTTCTGTGTCACTGCAGAGACAAGACAAAGTGAAGTAATAAGATCAACTGAACTCAGAGTTTGGAAAATAAAGGCTGTCACAGAGTACTTACTCTTCCTCTTCTTGCCCCGAGCTGAAGCCGGAGATGTCGAAATCGACCTCCGTTGCCGTGTCCGTATGAGAAGGCGGAGGAGGAGTCCTGGGTCGCTTGGCTGTGGCATGTGCAGGGGGTTGACATGGCTCTGCTGCCTCAGTTTCTGGCACGGTCATGTGGGACGACCCCGCCGCCCCAGTGTCTGCCGCGGGTATGTGTCTCGCACACCGCACGGGTTGCTATCTAACTCCTTGCCGCGGTGCAGCCTTGCCGGCCGCCTTCTTGCCGGGAGCTTCGCCACTCGAAGAAGGTTGGTTTGCCGGGACACCAGAGGTGGCCTTACGAAGAACGCGCTTGGTCTTCTTTGGAGCTGGGGGCTCCTCCTGCGGCTCTTCTTCAGTTGTGTCTCCGTCGGACGAGCTCTCAGCGGCTGCGCCGCTCTGTTCCCCGGCAACCTTGCTCTCCCCGGCAAGATTTTCTTCCACCACGACTTCTGCGTCGCTGGTTTCCCATTCTGTGAAACCGACATCGCCGGCCTCCGCGGCAAGAGCTGCCTCCTCTGCCCTAGTGGCAATGTATGCCACCTCTTCATCAGTGGTGGCCCGGACGAGGTCTGTTTCTTCCCGGACGGCTCTCTTTGTCAAGTTATCAAAGAACTTTTGTGCCTCTTCCTCAGATGGCTCGACCCAAGTCGCATCGAGGCCATGGGCATTAAATACTGGCATTATAGCAATAATTGACCCCAAGGAGGAGTTGTTGCACAAAGGGATGATTCTTGCCGGCAACCGGTGCTTGTTGTCGCGCTGGAATAGCCTTTGGCGGAGAGCGCCAAGCTGCATAGCAGTCAGATTGTTGTTTAGCCCGGGGCGCAGCCTCATGATGTCTGCAGTGTTCTGGTATTCCCAAGTTGGTCTTCCCCTTTTCCGTAGAGGGGCGATGCGGCGGCGATGGAAATCAAAGCCGATCATCTCCATCGTAAGCCCGGCAGCTTTCAGACGGAGAATTCTGGTGGTGGCGATCGTGAGCTTCTCGTCTTCAGCAGCGAAATCGCTCCAATCGTCACCACGGACCACCTTCTGCCGTCGGGGCGAACAGAACGGATGGGGATCTGCTTCCTTGATCCAGCACCACTCGCCTCGCCACTCGTCCCACTTCTCGCGGTAAACCCCTTCTGGGTATATCTCTTTGTTCTAGGCCCTTGGAATCCAGGCGATAGAACCGGAGAGGGCTTCCCCTTTTTGGATTCGGGGATAGAAGTAGCGGCGGAAAAGAGCAGTGTTGGGGATTACTCCGACAAAGTTTTCGCAAAAATGAGCAAAGATGGACATGCACATTATGGCATTCGGAGTGAAATCGAGAAGACGGAAGCCATATGTGTACATAATATCATTGAAGAAATCAGAAAATGGAGGACAGAGCCCGCAATAGAAGTAAGCGGCAAAGAAGGGATATCTATCTGGTGCGCTTTTGGAACAGGAACCTGGAATCACATGAGTCGCGGGGTGAGCTTTCGTCTCCCTTGCCCACATGCACTGGTACCGGTTCTTCAGGGCTTTCGCGTCGAGCGTCAGGGCGAAGACAACGTACTTCTTCCGCATCTTCACCAACTCGCTCTCCGGGACATCGGCCTTCGTTTCCTTGCCTTTGCCCTTGCTGGTCTTGGGCGGCATGGCGACTGCGCGGACGAAGGCCGAGGATGGAGCGGGTGTGGAGGTGATGAGCGGATGAGGAGAAACTTTGCTCTGAGCTCGAAAAGAGGAAGGCAATGGCGAATTTCAGATTGAGAAGAAGAAAAGGGGGTAAATAGGCCGCGCCTCTGCAGTTTCCTTTTTATGGGGAAGGAGCGAGGCCGCCTCTTTTACTGCCCAATGTGAATACGCCTCTACAAGCGCGCTGCGGCCGCGGCCGTTTAGCGCACGCGCCCCACGTCACGCATTCAATGCGCGTAGTGGGGGCGCGTAGTAAGTAAAATCATTATGAACAGTTAATCCCCTGCCACACGTGCCCGTGCACTGTTTGGGCCTAGCCTAACAACGCCTCGCACTCGTGTATGGCCTAGGCCCGGGGGCTCCTGTCGGTGTACTAAGTGTTGGGATTTTAGTACCCCATACTTGTGCACGGGCAGTTGTAGCCAAACTCGCGGCAAGGCTTGCCGGGGGAATAATTGGAGATTCGTGCAAGATTGTCAAGGGGACGCTCAGATCAAGAATCAAAGGATCAGGAGTTAATAAGAGCTGAAGGCCGAAGCCCAAGGCCTCGGCAATATCTTGCCGGGGTGATTCGCGAAACCCGGCAAGACTTGGGCCCGGCAAGATTTGCGTCCCGACAAGATTCTACCACTGTTCCACCACTTCAACACAGCAATCAGCCTGGCATCTTGGGCCCATTCCTGGATGCGTGGCAGGGTACCAGTGGAGGAGAGCTTAAGCGGTGCTGACGGGACATCCCCTTTTTCCATCCCCAAGAAATGAGGACACCTAAACGGACACCTCACGGTGCATTAAATGCATTTGTCCTAAACCGTTAGTGGTTAGGTATGATTACCCTGTAGCTACTTTACACCTCAATGTATGTACATTTTGCCACTGTGGAGACCCCTTTGAGCATATAAAAGGAGGCCCAAGGCAACTGCTACAGGGAGGAGAACACTCTCGGCCCATTCTGCATGTGTAGCTGCTGCTTGAATGTACTGTTCATCACAAGCGCTCCTGTAACTGGGACAAACACCCAAATAATAAACTAGGGCAGGAGTTGGGTTTTACACTGATTAGCGGCCCGAACCTGGGTAAAAATTCCCCCGCGTCGATCGTTGGTTCTGCTCTTTGTGCACGCCTCTCCCCTCTGCCGAACCGTAGAAGGGATCTCCGCAGTCCCATAGGTGTCGTACGCCGACACTGACCATCGGGTATATGCCTTAAAGTATTGCTCCATGTTATGCCTGTATGTTCAAATTATTATGCTGATACCCGTATGCATAGTAGCGAGCTGTATGGGACGCAGATGAACCCTTGCCCATCTTTCTTTAGTAACGGCACCACGCCTGTGTTATGAGCTGTTTCCGGCCGTCCGGGGTGGATGCCGATTTTATATTTCTCTTGTCAGCAACTGGCCCATGTTCTGAGCTGCTTTTCAGCTGTCGCGGGCAGCTGTTGAATTTCTTTCCGTAGCAATGACCCTATGCTCTGAGCTATTTTCCGGCCGTCTTAGGGAGTTGCTACGTTCTTCTTATCGACACCGTCTCATGCTTTGAGCTGCTTTTCAGCCGTCTTGAGTCGGGGTTGAGTTACTTCAGTAATGTCCCAGATCTGACTTGTAAAGACTGTTCTGGTGGCTACTGGTTTATTTGCAGGTTTCATCCAAGGGTTCAGACGATCGTTACCCTACAACTACAACTTGTAAAGTAATATGCCTGCCGGAATAGTGTACCTGGCAGTACCCATGGTCATCCAAAGAATCAAGAAACACATAAGGCCAAGCTCTGTCAGCTAAGGATACAGGCAAAGAAAACCATAATGAAGTAGCAAGAATGGCCATACAGGTATGATAGTGGTTGCATGGTACCGATACCCTGGACAGTCTGAATCGGTACCAACCACAATGGATGCACACCCACGGGGTATGTCCCATTTGCAATGACCTCCTATCAAGGTACCCCACTCAGCCAACTATGTATGCTCAGAATTGTCAGAAGAAGACATCCAAGTCCGTCAGATCAGCCAAAAGATCAATTCGGCAGTTGGATTCCAGCAATCGTGGCAAAACATTACATTGCCTACTATTTAATTAAAGGTGCCGACAGACGGAACGATCAGGAGGTTGACAACTATCTTGAAACATGTGTCCTCGCATATGGGAATCAGTTAAAGGATAGCCTGCCATGAACAAGGTGACAGTCAAATCTTTGGTATGAAAGTGACACTGAGATAGTGAAGACACCCAAGATGACTCAACGATCCGTGCAAAAAGTCAAGTTCCACCAGAAGAAAGGTATGATGCATAGCACTATTTGAACTTGGAGGACACACAACCATTTGAAGCCACCCAATGCATTGAGTAAAAGATTTCGAGTCCACCGAGAGAATCTGTTCACAACTCAATGGGCGGTCGTTCGTATTGGATTTCATCACAACACGTCCATCAAGAACTACTCTCGGACTTGCGAGAAGGACGGGTATTTCAGTTAGGACAATTCATCGCACCCAGACAGGTCGGCAGACATAAAAGGATCAAAGTCAGAGTAATATATGAGGTAAGATCTGTCAGAATGAGGATCCAGTGAAACAAACCACCCTGAAGCCAGGCAGTGAGTCAGATAATATACAGTGGGGACATAATACAAAGGCAAAAGGGAACCCGAGTTGGAAATGGTTTCCTTAAGTGGGAATATTTGTGTTTGACCCCTGAGCAACCAAATCTCGAGGACGATATTTCTTTAAGGGGGGTAGGTTTGTAACACCCTGGATTTTGCCCATTTTCTTTTTCTTTTGATTTTGGTTTGGATTTGCTTTTCTGTGGCTTAGTGGTCTTGAAACCTGGAGAGATCACCCTTGATTCCTCTCCCAAGTGGCTTGTCAATCTCAAAACCATCTCAAGACCATATCATTTCCATCTTGGACCAATCTTAATATTCTTTTCTCAGGAATATTCCTTTTTTCTATTAAAGGAATAACCCTGTTTGCCTGGGTTGTGAAACAACCCACATCTATGTCATTCCAAAAATTCCCAAATAATTCTCATAAATCCTTTGGGACATATCTTCTTCAGATATGTCAAGTACTTCCTTGCCATGTTCCAGAATAATCAACAAATAATTATTTTCCTATTCTGCCCTAAATGGCACTTTGTGAAGGAAGTGCTATTTATCTCTGCTTGTTTGACCCCAAACTTTTTGGACACTCTTTACTATCCATATCATTGCCACATGCCAAATTTCAACTTCATTTTCCTAGTGAATATTCTTGAGCAATTTTTCAAAGTTTCTGTTCAAACAGAGGCCTTGTGAAGGAAGTGCAAGCTAGGCATATCCAAATGAGTTGAAATTATGCAAGCATCTTAATATCATCAAATCATAGCTCTCCACTAAATTTTATAATCATTCAATTATCTATGTGATCATAGCATCAAAATTTTGTTTCCGGTAATTGTTATGGGTTGTGAAGCAACTATAATTTTTATTGCTCCATAATTCATGAATAATTTCCAGAACATGCTTCTACCCATATTTCACTTCTCCACCAAATTTGGTTCATTTCATTCATCCAATATTTCTCTAGAATTTCTCTTAGTTTCTGTCCAGAGAGGACCACTGTAAAGGAAGTACCATTTTGGTGTGTCCAAATGGTATGAAATTTTTACAGTGTGTTTGTGTATCCAAATAACTACTATCCACCAAATTTCATCTCAATCCAAGCATCTATTAGAGTGCCACTACATGATTCATTTTCTGGACCAGTTTGGGCAGTTGTGAAGCAACTATGACAAATCTTTGTCCAAATCCTTCCAAACATCACAGGACTGTAGTCCTTCTTAATCTAAACCCCCCAGACATCACAATTGGCTCTTATCACCTCCCTGTTGATCACAGTCCCATGCAACAGTTTGCTACAGCCAATTTCAGAGGATCATTCACATCTAACCACATTGCATTTCTTCGATCCATCACCTCCCAGGGACTGTCCCTTGGAAGGACAACACTCTGGACATGATTTTACTGGCCAGGGAGCTCTGTATGCCATGGTTCACCTGGTGACCACCGCCCTGGCACGCCATGGACGTGAGTTGGACGTCGTTTGCTTGGGCCCCTCCTCTGCTCATTGTTTCCGCGCGCCTCGTCATGTCCAACAGCTTCCCCTCGCCGTCCTCTTCTCCCTGGACCCGTCTCCCACTCTCCTCTCTGGTCCTCCCCGTCCACTCGCCGGAGCTCTAGCTCCTCTCCTCTCCTCAATTCGCTACCATGGCCGCCGGCCTTCTCTTCTTAAATTTGCGGTGCCCGAGCCCTCCCCCGCCGTTCTACCACCACCATTGCCTTCCCCACTCTCCGGCGATCATCTTCCACCCCTCGCCCCTCGCCGGAGTACCCCGTGGCCACGTGCCCCTAGTCCGGCCATCGCCTCCCTGCTTCTCTGTTGCTGCGAGAACTCCATCACCCCAGCCCTCCCCGGTGCTGCTGCTGCATCAGGTGGACGCGGTCCACTGCCCCGAGGCCGCCGGTGCTATCCCCTTGGCCGGAGGTGGCCAGAACCACCGGAGGCCAGCGCTAGTCGCGGCCTCCCCTGCCCTCCTCTGCTTCCCGTCGCGCGCTGGAGACAGGGGAGGAGGAGGGAGATAAGGTGGGTCAGCCTGTTAGGAGCCCATCGGGTTTAAAAAAAAAGAGGCAACAGTGGTGCGGGCCGGCCCAGGAGCAACAGCAGCCGCGGCGGTAAGATTCAGCCCGAGGCAGCCCAGCTGCCAGGGACCCAGAAGTAAATACTTTTCTTACAGATAGGTCCTTGGCAGTCCAACCATCACATCTTTTTATCCACAACTCCGATTGAGGTGATTCCAAAGCCCACTTCTTCGTCTCTTCGAGCCCGTCATGTTGGTATCATTTTCATAATGTTTTGACACTGTGAAAATGACCATTATGCCCTTGCCCTTAAGTAGCCCCCTCTGAGAGAGAACTGTTTTCGGCAATTGTTCCGCGGACTCTTCGCACTTCTTCCCGGTGGTTTCTTCATCCCCAGGCAAGCCATGACAGCCACTTGCATGATGGATTTGCAGTAGCTATGGTTTCCTACTTGAATAGTTATTTAATGTGTACATGTTATTCTGTCTGCAACTACTATATATGCTCATGTTCTATGCTCATGTTCTGTCCATGTGCATCTTGCTAGTTATCAGGTACTTGTTGGTAGCATTATGCTCATGGTTAACACTGGCAGTATTTCATGCTAAGATGATGACATGTCTGCATGTTTCTTTATCAGTTGTTATGGTTCATCCTGTTATCATGGCTCAGCACATCATCATTAAAATTTAACTGGATGTTAATCGAACTTGAACACCTGTTGGCTGAGTCATAGTGCGCCACCGAATCGAACTCACCAGTGCAACCACACTTGCTGGGATGGGGCATCCCTAACTCGATCTATTGTCATGCCTCTCACCGGTGCCTCCAACCAGGGAAGGTTATGAGCGCGTGCTACCCTGGCCCGGTAGGCGGCTATAACCTTGTGAACCCAGTTTTGATATTAAGCTCAGGTCCCCGTTTGGGACAGTTTTGTTTGGCCACGATGGTGGTAGGTGTCGAAAGGACACAGGGGTCACCCATGACATAGCCCAAAGGGGAGTGTGTCGAAGTGGCCGGGAGAGTGCCATGCAATAGATTGGGTTTTGTTGGAACATCGTTGGTCCACCCGAATGGGAGCACGAGGCCATGAGTTCCGTGGTGTGGGTACAGTGTACTAACCTCTGCATAGTGTATAATCTATCGATAGCCGCGTCCTCGGTCATGGGCATAGTTCGTAGTAGGACACACTATGGATCAACAGTATAATAACCTTGCTTATAACAACCCGGTTCGATGAGAAAGAAGTTGGTTGATCTTTATGTGATCGCGAGAGGATCACCGTGGTATCGAGGATACCGATGTTGGTTGATCGTGATCACGAGAGGATCACCGTGGTATCGTGGATACCGGATTTGGGTGATAGTGCTATGTGGTGATCTCGGGTAAAGATCAAGCTCCTTGTGATCATGTTATCACTACGGTATTATAATACCAAGTTTGGTTGGTCCCGAGGTTATCATGTGGCACGCTCGATGGTAAGTTCCTACATGTGGTGGTTACAAGGTAACCCCGACAGAGTAAGTTGCATCATGATAGTTGTAACATGTTGCATGTAGTGACATCCTGTTCATATGCCATGCCATGCTTATACAGTTTTAACATCGTCATGTTTACACCTGTTTAACTGGTAATGCCATGCTATTGATTGTCTTGATTGCTTTGGTTGCTATGAGCTTGCGAGTACATTCAAAGTACTCACCTGGTGTGTCATGCCAGTTTGCAGGTCATGCCATGATTTCTTGCTCGTCAAGGATCCCGAGTTTGCAAGCTAGGATACGCGTTCCAGCCAGAGTCCCTGCGGAGTGGAGTTCACCACCACCGTCATTGTTTCGCTGCCGAGGATACTCTGTTTGTTCTGCTGTTAGCATAGAGCTACCCTGGGCAGGCGTAGTATCGCCGTGCCGATGTAATCCATGTACCCTTGTAACCTTATCCATAGTAATAAAGAGCTGATTTGTTCTATGCCAATAGTGTCGTATTCTAGAAGACTTGTCGCTGGGCTGGAATACGGGGCGATCCGGTTTCCTCTAAGCTGGGGTGCCATAGGGCGCTGCAGAGCGAGAGGCGCGGCGCGCCGCATAGCAAGAGCGGATCCATCGGCGCTTGCCTGCTGTCGACAGGGCATCGCAGCTGGGTACACGTCCCATCAGTACCCCCATTCCTCGCCAAGAGTCAGCAGAGGCCCTCTGCGTCGTACTTGCACCGAAGGCCGTCCGCGCCGTACTTGAACCAGACGCCCACCGCGCCATTCACATGGGTCGCGCCGTTCGCCTTGTCCACGGCCCGCTCGATGCCAACGCGCTGGTTGCTAGGCTCGACCGCCTCCTGGGCCCAGGTGTCCACCTAGGCGCAGTAGAGGAACATGGCTGTCGCATCCTCGAGCTGGTGATCTCCGATGAAATAGCCAACTTGGAGCTTGAGATCGTGCTCCAGATGTACTGCGAGCGTGTCGACCACTTGGACGAACGCCTGCACAAGTTCTGGTAGAGCCAAGAGCTACCGTAGGCAAGGGTTGCTGGTCATGGTCTCATGGACGTGTTTTATTTTGTTGAGTCGTTTCGATGTGGATGGCTATGTATTCACAGCAATCATAATATTCTATTTATTGCTCTGTTTCAATGTGTGTACCCTGTTTTCCATTCTTATATGTTCTGTTTCAATGTGTGTATATATGCTTTGCATTCTGTATATGTGGATGATAATAGCTAGATACAAATTGGTATACAAAAACAGATAGAAAATGGAATTCATAATATATATATTAATTGTTCATTAGTTCATCACAGAATATATATAATATCATCACATATACGTGATGATACTTAACTACTAGGTGCAATGCATAAAATTGAAAACGAACAATACTAAAACTAATAATCCCTCCTGGGGGCAGTATTCCAGCAGCCCCTCGCCAGCAGCTCCCTGGTGCATGGCGTCTTCCCAGTGCGGAGGCAGTACTCCGCCTCCTTCGCCTCGCAGCGCTTGACGTACCGATCTGCCTCTTGCTGGCGGACGAGCGCGAATGATCTTGCCATTTCATTGGGCGCCCACCGGAGCTCCTCGTCGGTGGCACGCTGGAGCTTATCGGCCCACCTCCACGCAGTGATGATGCGCCTAGCGCCTTTGACATTCCTCGCGAAGTACCCATCTTCGTACACCTCCTCCGCACGACGATGTGCCCGCCCCCAAAGCTCCACTGCCTCCTTTTTCCAAGCGGCATCACGGGCTTCACAGGCCGCCTGGTACCTGGCTTCCTCCTCCGCCATCTCCTTCTTGAACGCCACTTGCCTGGCTTTCTCAGCCGGGGGCAGGGACTTCCACAGACAAAGATTGTACTGGCCCCAAAACCAATCCAAAGTTGGGGGGTCTGGCGCAACCTCGTCCAGCGGCGCATAGGGGTCCTCCTCATCGCTGCTCTTTGACTGAGCGTCCTCGGGGGGCAGCGAATCCTCGTCGGTGCATGGGCAGATCAGCGGCGCCATGGCAGAGATTTGAGAGAGAGAGAGAGAGGGCGAGCGAGGGGAGGATGTAGATGAGAATGCAGGTGGGACGACATGAGCAAGGTAGTATTTATTGGCGGCCGGAATCTAGATTGATGGGAACAGTACACACGCCGGTCGCCGGAATTTACGAGTACTGTAGTTTGAATTACACACGATTCCCGCAGCAAAATCCGTGTGTGAACTTAATGGCTGACAGTTTCCAATACAGAACCGTGTCTGATTAATAACACGTGCCACTCACCTTCCAAACCTCGAGGCGCGAAAATAGAGTGTCAATCGTGTGGGGGCCGGTTGTCTTGCTAGATCTTTACATTTTCTTTTTTGAACACCAGATATTTACATCGTCTGATGATTTTTTAACTCACACACAAGTACACAAAAATATGATTTTTCAAACCGTTATGGTTAGCTGTTGCATGTAGATTTAGTTCAAATTTGAATTACGGTCATTAAATGGCTAGAAAATCACTTAAATATCTTTAAAAGGTCAAATGACCCCTAGAATTTTCAAAATTTTCACATGACAGTTGTATTAGTGCACGTTAAATGTATAAAAACTTTGAAGGCCATAAGAGAAAGTTATCTCATGTTCGTCATCAAACATACATTGTTCCCTCTCGGAAACACGAGCCTTCTTGTGAGTTGCTATGGTTTGTGAGGGGTGTGTGTCCAAACTTTTGTCAAACAGGCCAATTTTTTTACCACATCATCTTGGTGGCATGACATTACATCAAGCAAGGTTTCATGTTTTACTGATCATTTTTTAATTTTTTGGAATTAAAATGCCATGGCACTCCATGCATGTGTCCATGCCGTGACACCAATATGTTTGAAAATTCCTTCTAATTTACTGCACATGGAATTAACTTGCACACAAGTACACAAATATGATTTTTCAAACCGTTATGGTTAGCTGTTGCATGTAGATGTAGTTCAAATTTGAATTAGAGTCATTAAATGGTTAGCAAATCACTTAAATGTCTTTAAAAGGTCAAATGACCCCTAGAATTTTCCAAATTTTCACATGACAGTTGTATTAGTGCACGTTAAATGTTGAAAAAATTTGAAGGCCGTAAGAGGAAGCTATCTCCCGTTCATCATCAAACATGCATTGTTCCCTCTCGGAACCACGAGCCTTCTAGTGAGTTGCTTCGGTTTGTGAGGGGTGTGTGTCCAAACTTTCGTCAAACATGCCAATTTTTTTACCACATCATTTTGATGGCATGACATTACATCAAGCAAGGTTTCATGTTTTTCTGATCATTTTTTAATTTTTTGGAATTAAAATGCCATGGCACAACATGCATGTGTCCATGCCGTGACACCAATATGTTTGAAAATTCCTTCTAATTTACTGCACATGGAATTAACTCGCACTACACAAATATGATTTTCCAAACTGTTATGGTTAGCTATTGCATGTAGATGTAGTTCAAATTTGAATTACGGTCATTAAATGGCTAGAAAATCACCTAAATGTCTTTAAAAGGTCAAATGACCCCTGAAATTTTCCAAATTTTGACATGACAGTTGTATTAGTGCATGTTAAATGTAGAAACAAAATTTGAAGGCCGTAAGAGGAAGCTATCTCCCGTTCGTCATCAAACATGCATTGTTCCCTCTCGGAACCATGAGCCTTCTAGTGAGTTGCTCCGGTTTGTGAGGGGTGTGTGTCCAAACTTTCGTCAAACATGCAATTTTTTTATCACATCATCTTGGTGGCATGACATTACATCAAGTAAGGTTTCATGTGTTTCTGATCTTTTTTTTTATTTTTTGGAATTTAAATGCCATGGCACTCCATGCATGTGTCCAGGGCGTGAGACCAATATGTTTGAAATTTCCTTCCAATTTACTGATCAAGGAATTAACTCGCACACAAGTACACAAATATGTAGATGTAGTTCAAATTTGAATTACGGTCATTAAATGGCTAGAAAATCACTTAAATGTCTTTAAAAGGTCAAATGACCCCTGAAATTTTCCAAATTTTCACATGACAGTTGTATTAGTGCATGTTAAATGTAGAAAAAAATTTGAAGGCCGTAAGAGGAAGCTATCTCCCGTTCGTCATCAAACATGCATTGTTCCCTCTCGGAACCACGAGCCTTCTAGTGAGTTGATCCGGTTTGTGAGGGGTGTGTGTCCAAACTTTCGTCAAACATGCTAATTTTTTTACCACGTCATCTTGGTGGCATGACATTACATCAAGCAAGGTTTCATGTGTTTCTGATCTTTTTTTTAATTTTTTAGAATTTAAATGCCATGGCTAGAAAATCACTTAAATGTCTTTAAAATGTCAAATGACCCCTAAAATTTTCCAAATTTTGACACGACAGTTGTATTAGTGCACGTTAACTGTAGAATTTTTTTGAAGCCCGTAAGAGGAAGCTATCATCCGTTCGTCATCAAACATGCATTGTTCCCTCTCGGAACCATGTGCCTTATAGTGAGTTGCTTCGATTTGTGAGGGGTGTATGTCCAATCTTTCGTCAAACATGCCAATTTTTTTACCACATCATCTTGGTGGCATGACATTACATCAAGCAATGTTTCATGTGTTTCTGATCTTTTTTAATTTTTTGGAATTTAAATGTCGTGCCACTCCATGCTTAATTGTGTCATAGCCGTGAGACCAATATGTTTGAAAATTCCTTCCAATTTACTGCACATGGAATTAACTCGCACACAAGTACACAAATATGATTTTTCAAACCGTTATGGTTTGTTGTTCCATGTAGATGTAGTTCAAATTTGAATTATAGTCATTAAATGGCTAGAAAACCACTTAAATGTCTTTAAAAGGTCAAATGACCCCTGAAATTTTCCAAATTTTCACATGACAGTTGTATTAGTGCACGTTAAATGTAGAAAAAAAAATTGAAGGCCGTAAGAGGAAGCTATCTCCCGTTCGTCATCAAACATGCATTGTTCCCTCTCGGAACCACGAGCCTTCTACTGAGTTGCTCCGGTTTGTGAGGGGTGTGTGTCCAAACTTTCGTCAAACATGCCAATTTTTTTACCACATCATCTTGGTGGCATGACATTACATCAAGCAAGGTTTCATGTGTTTCTGATCTTGTTTTTAATTTTTTGGAATTTAAATGCCATGGCACTCCATGCATGTGTCCTGGGCGTGAGACCAATATGTTTGAAATTTCCTTCCAATTTACTGCACATGGAATTAACTCGCACACAAGTACACAAATATGATTTTTCAAACCGTTATGGTTAGCCGTTGCATGTAGATGAAGTCCAAATTTGGATTACGGTCATTAAATGGCTAGAAAATCACTTAAATGTCTTAAAAAGGTCAAATGACCCCTGAATTTTTCTAAATTTTAACATGACAGTTGTATTAGTGCACGTTAACTGTAGAAAAATTTTGAAGCCCATAAGAGGAAGCTATCACCCGTTCATCATCAAACATGCATTGTTCCCTCTCGGAACCACGAGCCTTCTAGTGAGTTGCTTCGGTTTGTGAGGGGTGTGTGTCCAACCTTTCGTCAAACATGCCAAATTTTTTACCACATCATCTTGGTGGCATGACATTACATCAAGCAAGGTTTCATGTGTTTCTAATCTTTTTTTAATTTTTTGGAATTTAAATGCCATGGCACTCCATGCTTAATTGTGTCATAGTCGTGAGACCAATATGATTGAAAATTCCTTCCAATTTACTGCACATGGAATTAACTCGCACACATGTACACAAAATATGACTTTTCAAATCATTATGGTTAGCTGTTGCATGTACATGTAGTTCAAATTTGAATTACGGTCATTAAATTGCTAGAAAATCACTTAAATGTCTTAAAAGGTCAAATGACTCCTGAAATTTTCCAAAATTTGACATGACAGTTGTATTAGTACTAAAAAATTTCTCGTACATTTAAAACACCATCCGTTGCCACTTTACTCCAAATTGGTCTTTCACAACTAATAAAAAATATTAACAACATCACACACAGTTTTTTGTAGGAACCGTTTGCGATGAAAATTCCTGGGTCTGTTTAAGTCTTCCTCCTTAAGCTTCGCCGGCTCATCTGCTCCAGTGCAGGCAACCCCTGAATCCACGAATCCTGATCCCCATTCCCGCAAACCCTTCTTGCAAAGATGACACCGTGGAAACTCTTCATGAAGGCCCGTACGGTGGCCGCGTCCTCCCCGAACACCGCCGCCTGCGCCGAGAGCACGGCCGCCTACGCCGAGAGTGCTGCCGCATCCGCATTGAGCACGGCCGCATCCACCAAGAGGGCGTGTGCGGTAGCCGACACGGGAGCTGCAGTAGCCGAGACGGCTGCAGCTGCTGCTGCGACAGCGGCTGCAAACGCCGAGAGCGCTCGAGCTGCCGTCCGTGCCACCGATGTCGCCCTGACCCGGGTCAAGGCCATCCACGCCAAGATCGAGGACGCACACGCCAAGATATTCCAGGCCACCTCAGAATCCAGCATGCAACCCACGTCCGAAAAGGCGACGGTGGCCATGAAGCACCTGCTTCCTCATGAGATGGCCGAGCGGGAGCTGGATATGTAGGATGCGGCGGAGATCGAGGAGCACCGGGAGGAGGAGTTGTGCGTGGCCGAGGTCGAGGTGGAGAAGAGTCTTTCCGTCGAGTAATCGGCGGTGGAGTACCAATGCGAGCTCTGGCGCAGCCACTACTACGAGTACTACAACCTTGAGGACGGCGCCGAGGACGAGGACGAGGACGCGGTCGACTTCAGCAGGGGGGACGCGGAGTCCACCAAATGCGGCATGTCGCCAGGACAAGTCATCGACGTCTCATCTCACACCGACGATGCATAGGCCGGCCCGGAGGCGGATTTGTTAAAATTATACGTACTTAGGCTTTGTTTTTAATGCTGGTCTTTTGTTAGAGCAATGTTTAGGTCAACTGGCTCTATTTAATTACTAAAATTGCTCGATTCAGTAAGTGTGGTATGTGTGTTGTACGCTCTTTTGTGTGCCCAAATTAGCAAGCGATGTTAAATTATGCAATGACGTGGATGAGGACAGTACCCAGGGAAATTTCCACCAAAATTTGAATTATCAAACTCATCCCATGCGCGTAAAGCAGAAGAATCGTTTGCGATGCACACAATCATTCAAAGTGAATGGTGTCCGGTGGCACCGCACGCAAAGTTTCCCTCCACATTTCGAAATTTTAGGCCTACCGCCGAAATATCTACCCCCGCCCCCCTTCCCCACCCCCTTTTCTCCCCAACCACAAGTCACATTTCCCCTATTTCCTCCTTCCTTCCTTCCTTCCTAAGCTATAGCCGCTTCCGAGCTTGCTTCCTCGCTCTTGTCATCTCGCATCCTACCGCCGGGGTCGCCATGTTCTTCTTCAATGACCTCTCCAGCGGTTCCTCCTCCTCTGACGACTCCTTCACCACCCGGGTATGCCTCTCTTCTCTCTCTCGGGCTATGACTTGGAATGAAGGATTTTAACCCGGCGGTCGATTTGAGTCATTTCTTTCTCTTGTAGCTCCCTAGGACCATCAGTTGCAAGGAGTGGAGCGGGGTGGCTGAAGATCTGTCTACTTGTTGTCACCATCAATCTCCATGCGTGAAGCTAGTTGCGTTTGAATCTGTGGACAGTGGGAGGAAGTTTCTGGCTTGTGCAGAGAAGGTTAGCCCCTCTTTCGTTGTTACAAATCATTTGTTAGATGTGATTCAGACACTGTCACTGTCCCAACCCATTCATACCACACCTTCAACCAAACGCATCCTAAGACAGTGTCACAGTTTGTACCTAGTATCTAAAAATATTGCCATCTCATCAGCGGTGCCATTAGAAAATTATTTGGCACCGCTTCAGCAGTTTGTGCAGCCAACTTTGGTCCACACATCCGACCAGCCAAGCAGTAAAATACTAAATCTTTATGGCACGAAGGAACTGGGCATCGGAGCAACTAGGTGCTCCATAGTCTGGGTCCCTGATTTTTTTCCGCTGCATCGGCTCGCCAGTGCAGGGCACCGGTGCGAAATGTAGCAACAGTTGTCTTTACACCGGTTTTGGCAAACATAGTGGACGGCCTTAGTGCTATTAGTTCTATGTTACTAAATTTGTGCATGTACACACCTGTTAATTTCAATTTGCTGTCATCCAAACACTGTCGCTATGCTGTTGCAGTTATATTTAGCTTCCTCATAAAATGTTCAATTTGTTATTTATAGTACATGAGTAAGAACTTGTAGCATTGTTGTAGTTAATTATAGCTTCTGATGTTTCAGAATTTGGTTGTTGTCTCAGTAGCAATTAATTCATTTGCACATTGATCTTTTTGAGAAGATATGTCATAATTAACCTGTTTCTTTAGTTTTTCAAAATAAGTATTGATGATTTTCTATGTTGCTATAAACCCATTTCCCCTGCAATTGTTACTGATCTAGTTTTAAATATTATAGGATGAACGGAAGTGTTCTTACTTGGAGTGGGTTGATCAAGAGTGGCCAAAGTCTTTGAAGATGTGCCTAGCAAAGCTCTGGAGGATGTATGAGGAAGAGAACAGAGGTAGGCTTAGAGAAAGTGTTGTCAAGGCTGAAGAATATTTGAAGATGCGGGATAAAAAGAGGAAGGTGGAGAATGAGCTCAGATTTTTTAAATCAGACTTTGCGAAGATGGTGTTGGCGAAGGAGGAGGCACTTTCCCAGTTGGCCAGTGCAAAACAGGTTCTTACTGAACTGAAAGCAGAGGTGGATAAGACGAGCCTGGATGATCTCGATTAGGGAAATGAATATATTGTTCTAATATTGTTCTTATGAAGCTGAACTAGCTATATGATGTACTGTGCAGTTTTCAGGTAGCTATCGTACTGTGATGTTAAAACATATTTATGTGCCTAATATGAAATTGGCAAACAGCTGTTCGATATGAAATGTGAATTTGCGTAATACTGGAATTATTAATTGTAAACTAAAAAACCTGCTAAATGGGTCATGGAACTTTGCAAACGGTTCTAGCAGTAAAAGCACTTGTGATGGATAGCCCAATGCCATACAGTTTTCTTCATCAAATTGTGTGTGATGTAGTTGAATAAAAGCAAACGGTTAACCGAGGCAGAACATGTGTGATAGTTACACCTATCACACACGAGGCTATACATAAAACTGTGTGGGATGTATTTACGAACGGAAACGTTTTCCCTGGATTGACTGTGTGGGATGTACATACGAACGGAAACGTTTTCCCTGGATTGACTGTGTGGGATGTACATATGAACGGAAACGTATTCCTTGGATTGACTATGTGGAATGTACATAACAAACGGAAACATTTTTTTCGGACTGACTGTGTGGGATGTACTTACGACCGGAACCGATTGGGCCTGTATAACCGTATTTGATCGCTCGCCCGTCGCACACGACCTCATTTTGCGGAGCGTGTGTGACCAGAGGTCCTATCCCCGACGGTTTCTGGGTCATGTGGGAAGGACCCCCCCTATCGCCCACACTCACTTGGCGACAGTTTACAACGCCTTCGCGGAAAGAGGTTAAAAACCGTTTGTATAGCACCTCGCTGTACCAGTGTTTGTTTTTCCTGCAATGATATTAATATTCTCCCTTTGCATAATTTATCTCATATACCATGCCATGACCACCTAGGTTTGGATATGCATTGTTTTGGATGTTGTTCTTATTCTGCATATGATGTTTCCACTATTGCTCCTGAGGAGACCCCCATAGTTTCCTCATACATTTTAGGAGATTTTGATCACTCCAATCCATTCCATGATCCCCATACTTGTGTGCACAATATGCTCCCCATGAATAAACATGCTATTGATGTGCCATATACTTGCATTCCCAATTTGAGTCCCCATCATCTTATACATAACAACTATTCTTTCATGATGGATGACATGTTCTTATACCATACTACAAATTTCTTTGAGCAATGCTTATCTTGTGCTAACTTACACGTGCACAGACACATCATGATGGGTGATGTGTACATTTACCACGCACACACTTTCTTTGGTTTGTGCCTATTTTGTGTAGGTACCCATGAATACTCATCAACTTCACTATCCGATGAGTTGGCGAAACGAGCTCTAGAGAGCAATGATGATTTGGGATCCCGTGGATTGTCCTTACCACCGCTCCCTTCGCGCAAAGACTTCACGCATTTCTTCTATATGGCCCTCACATGGTTATGGGTTATATACCACTTCTCACTTTATGCCCATATTGCCATGTTCACTATGCTTGATATGATCATTCATATGCCTTTGTCATGCATTTGTGACCCATGCTTTGCATTACACATGTTCCTTGATATTCATACTTGTTTGTGTATTTGCAAGTTTGGTGGAGATATTGCTTGTTATTGCCATTTTTGCTTTATGCCCCATGCCTATGATGATACTTTGATCTCGCTTTGTGTTCATGCTTGCCATATGTCATGTGCATTGCCTATGCATATTATTTGTTCACATGACATGATTGCCATGATATCCTCTAGTGTGTTGCATCTTCGCTCCACTAGTTTGCACGACATGCTTGATATGCTTGCTTATGTTGCATCACCCATGGTTCATACTTGCTCATTTCATGCAGTTGATGGCATCCATTTCCATGCCTTGCACATGATTGCTATTACATCTTGTCATATGTCTCCATATGTTGCCTCTCTCATGCTAGATGATTTGCCTTGTATTGAGTGCAACAATGCTTTTAGTCTTGCTAATGGGATTGCCCTCATAGCTCTCTTGCATAAGTTTGGAGCTTGTACCATTTTCATGTGAAGCATGCTTGTCTTCCTTCTTTGCACCATATGCCTAGTGACATGAACATTGCCATTGTTGCATCATATTTCTCATGCACTTTTGCTTCTAATGGTTATGTTCAAGAGAAGAGAACCATCATGATGGATGATGTGTTTATCTACCATGCACACACATTGTTTGCTTTCTTTTGTGCATGTGTAGGATACTTGGACTTCGTGTCGACTTCCACTTCATGTGAGTTGACCATTCCAGCTCTTGAGAGCGAGCCTCGCACATTCGACCACGACTTGCTTCTACACCATTTTTGCTTCTGCTTCGGTATTGTGAAGGACGCACAAGGACATGCTTTCGAGGTGATATCCTTCTCTTTTGAGAACACCCAAACGTTGAGCATGCATATTGTGGATCATACTTCATGTGTTGCTTGCACCATGAGACTTATTGGTCATCTTGAACCACTTGATTGCTCACATGTTAGAGATAGTGCTTTCATTCATGATTTCCACATTGCTATGCCTCATGACATATATGCCTTGTGTGTTGCATCCAACTTGTTGCCTACTTGCTCTTATCACATGTTTGGTTGCACCAATGTCATCACTTCACATATGCCATGTCCCTTTGCTTGTCACATGCTTGACTTGATTGTCTCACACATGACGAACAAATGCTCTTTCTATTGTGTTTGAGTGCCACTCGATTTTCACTACACCATATGCCCGTCATGCTTGGATTGTCTTTGCACTTGCCCCATGTGTTTAGACATCTCATTATATTTGGTGTTGTGAATGATTCCTATGCATACCATAGACCATTTGTTGAGCGCTTTATGCATGCTTGCTATGAACTTGAGGTCGATGCTTATTCTCTTGTCACACATATTTGCATCACTACCTCACATTTACATGCTTGTTTCCATGATGACCTTGATCGTGCTCAATTTATATGCTTCAATGCCATGCCAAAGTTCTTTGTCACACCATATGCTATGCTTGATGACGACACTTGTTGGGTGAATCACCTCTTGAATGCTTGGTTTTGCACTAACGCTAACCACATTTGTTTTCTAAGTGTTTGTTCTTCTTGCTTCTTTTGAAGGAATTACAAGACGGTGCGACATTGGAGAGTGCCCATTTCGAGCTACAAGATGATGAATGCTTGGTGATTGTCCACTTCTACACAGCGACATCATCTCTTTCCCATGGTGATTTGGTTTTCGATCCTAGGTCGGATCTTTCCCAAGGGGGAGGGGATGATACGGAGCTATCACCATGTCAAGAGTCCCATTGCTAAGAGGCACGCCAAACTTCTACTTAAAGCATACTAAGGTGAACTACATCCTTAATGCGTGTCTTCTTAGTTCCCTCAAGGATGGTATACTACTTGACCTTCCTACCATCTGCCCATATAGGTTTGAGCCCAATGATGAACGTGCCATGGAGGGGTCTTCCACAAGCGAGCGCCTACACCGTCCATGAGAGAATCCTGGAAGCGGAGAAGGAACCTTCGAGGTTCCACCTGCACCGACGGGTGTCCACGAGAAGGCAACATGCTGCGAGCCTCCGGATACCTCGTGCGCACGGTCCCTTGGACCCCGTGCACATGGGACCCCATGCCCACGGTACAAGCCCATGCGCATGGGCTAAGTCGCCAGCTCTCTGGATACCCCGTGCGCACGGGCTCCACTTACCCCGTGCACACGGGGCTGCCTATGTGCAGCTGCGGGCTTTGCCCATGTAATTCCTTTTACGCCCCTGCTTACCCCTTCGTCCCCTAGGACTATATATACTCCTCCTCCTCCTCCTCCATTTAGAGTTAGCTAAGAATAGATCTAGACATTAGAGCTTAGCTCATGTACCTCCTCTTGTGGGATTCCTCCTCTTGAGAGAGAAAGAGAGACACTCCATTGGAGTTCAAGGCCTCCTTTGGAGAAGATCCCTAGGGATTCAAGACCTCCTTGTGGGAAGGATCTAGATCATCAAGCCCTCATCTCCTTCATAGGATTTGGGATGAAATCTATCATGTATCTTGTTTCCCTTTGATTGTTCATGTACCTTGTGGATCTTGTGTGTTTGTTGGTCTAGTGGATGTGTGATTGGACTTGTTCTTAAGTGTTCCTCTTGTGATTTCCCTTCGTGTTCTTCGGGGAATCCCCCTCCAATTCATGAAAGATCTCCATCTAGGGTTCCACCCTACAACAAACTTGGAGCTTGAGATCGCGCTCCAGAAGTACCGCGAGCATGTCGACCGCTTGCACTACTGCAGTATGCTGCTAACGCGACACTACGATCAGAGACCCTTTGAAGAAACTGTGTGCGATGCATTAATCACAAACGGTGATGTAAAATAACCATAAAAAAGATGCAAAATGTTTACGATGAAGGATACATCAAACACGATTCAGGTTTTAGTTGCGTGTGCGATGAGGGGCATACGGTTCAGTTCAATGAACTATTTACGATGAGGTAGAACAAAAGAAACGGGCAGCCAAATGAAGGCGTGTGCGATATACGGCATATAGTTCACTTGGATAAACTGTTTGTGATGAGGCGGAACAACAGAAACGGGCAGCCAGATGAAGATGTGTGCTATATACGGCATACAGTTCAATCGGATGAACTGTTTGCCTTGAGCCAAGAGAACAGAAACAGTTCAACTTAACAAGATGTGTGTGATACGCGGCAAACAGGTCTATAATCAGAAACATGTGGGAAGACCGATAACAACACAGACGATTCCTGTTAACAAGCCGTGTGTGTTGTGAGCAAACGATTGCTGGTATACAATTGTCAGTGATTGATGAAATCATCACCGACGGGTTCCATTGTTTAGTCCGTGTGCGATGTGATTTGCTCCGTCTACAGTGCTTCAACATATATACTTAAAAAGACAGCATTGCAAAACCAAATTAAGCATACAATTACACAAGTGACTACACACATAACATTTCCACACACCAAAGTAAGCAATTACATGCATACTAAACTAGGAGAAACGAGGATCTAATCATCTACTTATTGTTGCGACGATGCTTGCCATTGCTCTACTTCCAGCTGGATCCCTGGCCGTTTTGGGGAAGGAGGCACTTCCTCATGTCAACGATCCACCTGTACATGTCGTAGCTCATGTATGCCTCCTTGGTCGCGTACACAACATGAGCTTTGTCAAGTTTCTCCATCCATGCTGAGTGCCAGGCACGCTTGTCCTTGTTGCAGGAATCATTCATGTCTTTGTAGTAGGGGTCGATGATGGCCTCGTCGAGGTGAACCAATGACTCCTTCTCATGCTCCTTGCTGCCCCAGATCTTGTATTGGCCCTGGATGTCGACAAGATTTTGGCCAACGATGCCCGAATTCTTGAGCACCTTTACATCGTTGGTGATTTCCACCATAGTGAACATGTAGTGGGGGTTGTTGACTAACTTGGCAAAACGCTCGCAAGGCCTTGTGGCTAGGTAGTAGTGGTAGACGAGGACGTGGTTGCGCACGCACATCTGGGCAACGGCGACCTTGGGACGAGACCCGGCACAAGCGCGGGTGTACTCAAGGTTGAATCCGACCACCTTGTACTTCTCCTCGGCAAGCAACAGCTCCATGATGTGGATGGAGTGCTCCACCCAGACCGGTTGTTGGTGTACACCACCGAGAGCTCCGTGAACCGTCTGTGGGTGTCCACCACGGCATGCATGGTGAACTGCTGCTCATTGTCGGCAGCCGCTCGGAGCGCCATTGGAGCCACGCAGGATACCCTCTAAGAATTTGTCGTGGTGTGTGTGCTTCTTGCAATGGTGGGGCGCGATCGAAAGGTTGAAGAGACACAAGGGTTAAATGGTCGCTGTAATAAATGGGTGCCGGTCGGCCAGTAATCGTCACGTCTTGTCACCACGTTCATAGCGGAGGATTTCAGTGCACGCTTGACAACACCACACCGCACACGTTTTGTTTGACCATGCGTGGGCTCGAAGAGGCGCCAAATGTATCATCAGTGAGCTTGTTCCCGCGCTACCGCGCAGTTTACCGCACAAGCTTCCCACCCAGCTAGTTTGGCCACGCGTCGGCTAGAAGAGGGGCAAATCATGGGCGTTTATTGGCAAAAAGCTTTGTAAAAATGAAGTGTGTGGAATGACTTCGGTCATAAGTTTACCCGTGGGTGATGAGGTCAAAGTTACACAGAAGGGTGATGATGGACACTCGAGTGCAATAATTAATTTAGCGATCTACAGGGCACATGGTTGAAGAAACCAACTGTGTGCAATAATGTCGAAGATCACAGTCGAGTTAGCTATACAGATCGTGTGCTATGAGATCGACAAGGTAAACAGTTTTGAGAATGGTTAATAAAATCTAAGTCCATTGCATATTAAGGTCAAAATAGTGCTACCAATATACGAGTCTCATACGATGCCATTTCAACGATTGTACCACAAAAGATCGAAATATTACAAGGTTCAAATTCCAGAGTTATATGGCTCAAATTCGAAGATTACAAGGTTCAAACTTATATTAGAAACGAAATTCAGCTCATCAGCTGCAAACGCTCGCGCTGATCCGCTGAACATGGATATCAGAGAGGTTCAAACTAATATTACCACTTCTAAGTCTGGTTTTGAAACCTCATAATTTTTGCAAAGGGGTCAACCACTGAGAAGTCATGTATGGGGTTGACATGATGACTTCCGATTACTCTGTCATCTGAAGTTCCAAAATGAAATTCAGCATTTTTGGAGCCTATTCCATTCTGCAGCAGCCGCCGGCACTGATCAACAAACCATTCATTTTTGCAAAATAAAAGTAGGGCAAACCTCATTACCTTCAACACCCTTGCTCTTACAACAAACAACCTGGCGAATATAATCTCTGGTAAGGTCCCTCGGTAGGAGTTCAAAGTAATTTCTGAGAGATGCAGATCTAGGCATTCGACGTGATTGTTATATTGTATCACATTATCCACCACCGGGCCTAATCTTATCTGCAAAAGAAGAAAATGTGTTAGTGCCTACATGCAATTTTGAACACTACTACAGGCCTATTTGGTTTGCAGGATTTGTAAAATGCACTAACATGCCATCTTCGATCCGACATGATTAACATGGGCATTTGATTACAATCTAGAAAATTGTAGCCTTCTTCACAAGAGGATGGAGTGGATGAAAAGTTCCCTAAGAAAACTAGTACAGATGAATCCAAAGGAGAAATGCTTATGGATTGTAACCATATGGATCAAGCAACCAATATGGTGGGGGAACATGTATGTACTGAAATCCTCCAAAAAATTCTTCAGAAATTGTAGTACATTGTCATTGTAAACTTGGAAAATGGTGTCACAAATTGAACTCCCTTATGGTTAACATTTAACAGGTAAGGAACATCACCTCGGTATATAGCTTCTCCAAGCACGGAAAGCATCTCAGGAAACTGACAACTTGCTCCAGGTTGGGGCCAATAGATTCTAGTGCCAAGACCTTCACTATGCGCAGTTTCGGGGTCAAGCTTGTCGGAATCATTTTCTGGATGACACACGAACATACTGTTGGGGAACGTAGTAATAATTCAAAAAAATTCCTACGTGTCACCAAGATCAATCTAGGAGATGCTAGCAACAAGAGAGAGGGAGTGCGTCTTCATACCCTTGAAGATCGCTAAGCAGAAGCATTACAAGAACGCGATTGATGGAGTCGTACTCGCGGCGATTCAAATCGCGAAAGATCCATCCAAGCGCCGAACGGACGGCGCCTCCCCGTTCAACACACGTACAGCCCGGGGACGTCTCCTCCTTCTTGATCCAGCAAGGGGAGAGGAGAAGTTGAGGGAGAACTCCGGCAGCACGACGGCGTAGTGGTGGTGGAGCTCGTGGTTCTCCGGCAGGGCTTCGCCAAGCTCTACGGAGGAGGAAGATGAGTTGGAGGAGGGAGAGGGCTGCGCCAGGGTAAGGGTGCGGCTGCCCTCCCACCCCTTCACTATATATAGGGGGAATGGGAGAGGGGGAGGCGCCCTAGGGTTTCCCCTATGGGGCAGCGGCCAAGGCAGATTGGATCTCCCTAGGGAAACCCTAGGGAGACTTGCCCCCCAAGCCAAGCAGGTGGAGGCTTGCCTCCCAAGTCAGGTGGAGGTGCCCCACCTCCCAAAGCAATCTGGGAAAGGGTGTGGGGGCACACAGCCCCTTAGTGGGCTGGTTTGCCCCCTCCCCTTGGCCCATGAGGCCCTGCAACACTTGCCGGGGCCCCCAAAACACCTTTCGGTCATGCTGGCCATAGCCTGGTACCCCCGGAACACTTCCGGACTCCAATACTCGTCCAATATATCTATCTTCGCCTCCGGACCATTCCGGAGTTCCTCGTCATGTCCGAGATCTCATCCGGGACTCCGAACAACCTTCGGTAACCACATACTATTCCCATAACAACTCTAGCGTCATCGAACCTTAAGTGTGTAGACCCTACGGGTTCGGGAACCATGCAGACATGACCGTGAAACCTCTCCGGCCAATAACCAACAGCGGGATCTGGATACCCATGTTGGCTCCCACATGTTCCACGATGTCGGGGATTCAATCAATCCCGTATACAATTCCCTTTGTCCATCGGTATGTTACTTGCCCGAGATTCGATCGTCGGTATCCCTATACCTTGTTCAATCTCGTTATCGGCAAGTCTCTTTACTCATTCCATAACACATGATCCCATGGCTAACTCCTTAGTCACATTGAGCTCATTATGATGATGCATTACCGAGTGGGCCCAGAGATACCTCTCCGTCATACGGAGTGACAAATCCCAGTCTCGATTCATGCCAACCCAACAGACACTTTTGGAGATACCTGTAGTGCACCTTTATAGTCACCCAGTTACGTTGTGACGTTTGATACACCCAAAGCATTCCTACGGTATCTGGGAGTTGCACAATCTCATGGTCTAAGGAAATGATACTTGACATTAGAAAAGCTCTAGCAAACGAACTACACGATCTTGGGCTATGCTTAGGATTGGGTCTTGTCCATCACATCATTCTCCTAATGATGTGATCCTGTTATCAACGACATTCAATGTCCATGGTCAGGAAACCACAACCATCTATTGATCAACGAGCTAGTCAACTAGAGGCTCACTAGGGACATGTTGTGATCTATGTATTCACACATGTATTAAGGTTTCCGTTTAATACAATTATAGCATGAACAATAGACAATTATCATGAACAAGGAAATATAATAATAACCATTTTATTATTGCCTCTAGGGCATATTTCCAACAGTCTCCCACTTGCACTAGAGTCAATAATCTAGTTACATTGTGATGAATCGAACACCCATAGGGTTCTGGTGCTGATCATGTTTTGCTCGTGGAAGAGGTTTAGTCAACGGATCTGCGACATTCAGATCTGTATGTACTTTACAAATATCTATGTCTCCATCTTGAATATATTCACGAATGGAGTTGAAGCGGTGCTTGATGTGCTTGGTCTTCCTGTGAAACCTGGGTTCCTTGGCAATGGCAATAGCTCCAGTGTTGTCACAGAAGAGAGTCATCGGGCCCGACGCATTGGGAACCACTCCTAGGTCAGTGATAAACTCCTTCATCCAGACTCCTTCCTGCGCTGCTTCCGAAGGAGCTATGTACTCCGCTTCACATGTAGATCCCGCCACGACGCTTTGCTTGCAACTGCACCAGCTGACTGCCCCACCATTCAAAATATACACGTATCCGGTTTGTGACTTGGAGTCATCCAGATCTGTGTCAAAGCTAGCATCGACGTAACCCTTTACGACGAGCTCTTCGGCACCTCCATAAACAAGAAACATATCCTTAGTCCTTTTCAGCTATTTCAGGATATTCTTGACCGCTGTCCAGTGTTCCATACCGGGATCACTTTGGTACCTCCCTACCAAACTTATGGCAAGGTTCACATCAGGTCTGGTACACAGCATGGCATACATAATAGAGCCTACGGCCGAGGCATAGGGGATCACACTCATCTTTTCTCTTTCTACTACCGAGGTCGGGCGTTGAGCTATGCTCAATCTCACACCTTGCAATACAGGCAAGAACCCCTTCTTAGACTGATCCATATTGAACTTCTTCAATATCTTGTCAAGGTATGTGCTTTATGAAAGACCAATGAGGCGTCTCGATCTATCTCTATAGATCTTGATGCCTAATATGTAAGCAGCTTCTCCAAGGTCCTTCAATGAAAAACACTTATTCAAGTAGGCCTTTATGCTTTCCAAAAGTTCTATATCATTTCCCATCAATAGTACGTCATCCACATATAATATGAGAAATGCTACAGAGCTCCCACTCACTTTCTTGTAAATACAGGCTTCTCCATAAGTCTGTATAAACCCAAACGCTTTGATCATTTCATTAAAGCGAATGTTCCAACTCTGAGATGCTTGCACCAGCCCATAGATGGAGCGCTGGAGCTTGCATACTTTGTCAGCATTCTTAGGATCGACAAAACCTTCCGGCTGCATCATATACAATTCTTCCTTAAGAAAACCATTAAGGAATGCCGTTTTGACGTCCATTTGCCAGATCTCATAATCATAGAATGTGGCAATTGCTAACATGATTCGGACGGACTTCAACTTCGCTACGGGTGAGAAGGTCTCATCGTAGTCAACTCCTTGAACTTGTCGGTAACCCTTAGCGACAAGCCTAGCCTTATAGACAGTCACATTATCATCCGCGTCAGTCTTCTTCTTAAAGATCCACTTATTTTCTATGGCTCGCCGATCATCGGGCAAGTCCACCAAAGTCCATACTTTGTTCTCATACATGGATCCTATCTCGGATTTCATGGCTTCAAGCCATTTGTTGGAATCCGGGCCCGCCATCGCTTCTTCATAGTTCGAAGGTTCACCGTTGTCTAACAACATGATTTCCAGGACAGGGTTGCCGTACCACTCTGGTGCGGAACGTGTCCTCGTGGACCTACGAAGTTCAGTAGCAACTTGATCCGAAGTTTCATGATCATCATCATTAACTTCCTCTCTAGTCAGTGCAGGCACCACAGAAACATCTTCCTGAGCTGCGCTACTCTCCAGTTCAAGAGGGGGTACCTCATCAAGTTCTACTTTCCTCCCACTTACTTCTTTTGAGAGAAACTCTTTCTCCAGAAGAGATCCATTCTTGGCAACAAAGATCTTGCCTTCGGATCTGAGGTAGAAGGTATACCCAATAGTTTCCTTAGGGTATCCTATGAAGACACATTTTTCCGATTTGGGTTCGAGCTTTTCAGGTTGAAGTTTCTTGAGATAAGCATCGCATCCCCAAACTTTCAGAAACGACAGCTTAGGTTTCTTTCCAAACCATAATTCATATGGTGTCGTCTCAACGGATTTAGACGGTGCCCTATTTAAAGTGAATGCGGCTGTCTCTAAAGCATAACCCCAAAATGATAGTGGTAGATTGGTAAGAGACATCATAGATCGCACCATATCCAATAGAGTGCGATTACGACGTTCAGACACACCATTTCGCTGAGGTGTTCCAGGCGGCGTGAGTTGTGAAACAATTCCACATTTCCTTAAGTGCATGCCAAACTCGTGACTCAAATATTCTCCTCCACGATCTGATCATAAGAACTTTATTTTCCTGTCACGTTGATTCTCTACCTCACTCTGAAATTCCTTGAACCTTTCAAAGGTCTCAGACTTGTGTTTCATTAAGTAGACATACCCATATCTACTTAAGTCATCAGTGAGGGTGAGAACATAACGATAGCCACCACGAGCCTCAACGCTCATTGGACCGCATACATCAGTATGTATTATTTCCAACAAGTTGGCGCTCCATTGTTCCAGAGAATAGAGTCTTGGTCATTTTACCCATGAGGCATGGTTCGCACGTGTCAAATGATTCATAATCAAGAGACTCCAAAAGTCCATCTGCATGGAGTTTCTTCATGCATTTGACACCAATGTGACCAAGGCGGCAGTGCCACAAGTATGTGGGTCTATCATTATCAACCTTACATCTTTTGGCATTCACACTATGAATATGTGTAACATCACGTTCGAGATTCAATAAAAATAAACCATTGACCAGCGGGGCATGACCATAAAACATATCTCTCATATAAATAGAACAACCATTATTCTCGGATTTAAATGAGTAGCCATCTCGCATCAAATGAGATCCAGATACAATGTTCATGCTCAAAGCTGGCACTAAATAACAATTATTGAGGTTCAAAACTAATCCCGAAGGTAAATGTAGAGGTAGCGTGCCGATAGCGATCACATCGACCTTGGAACCATTCCCGACGTGCATCGTCACCTCGTCCTTCGCCAGTCTTCGCTTATTCCGCAGCTCCTGTTTTGAGTTACAAATGTGAGCAACCGCACCGGTATCAAATACCCAGGAGCTGCTACGAGTGCTGGTAAGGTACACATCAATAACATGTATATCATATATACCTTTGGCGTTGCCGGCCTTCTTATCCGCTAAGTACTTGGGGCAGTTCCGCTTCCAGTGATCATTTCCCTTGCAATAAAAGCACTCAGTCTCAGGCTTGGGTCCATTCTTTGGCTTCTTCCCGGCAACTGACTTACTGGGCGCGGCAACTCCCTTGTCGTCCTTCTTGAAGTTCTTCTTACCCTTGCCTTTCTTGAAACTAGTGGTCTTATTCACCATCAACACTTGATGTTCCTTTTTGATCTCCACCTCTGCTGATTTCAGCATCGAATATAACTCAGGAATGGACTTCTCCATCCCTTGCATATTGTAGTTCATCACAAAGCTCTTGTAGCTAGTTGAAGTGACTGGAGGATTCTGTCAATGACCGAGTCATCTGGAAGATTAACTCCCAGCTGAGACAAGCGGTTGTGCAACCGAGACATTTTGAGTATATGCTCGCTGACAGGATTGTTTTCCTCCATCTTACAACTGTAGAACTTGTCAGAGACTTCATATCTCTCGACCCAGGCATGAGCTTGGAAAACCATTTTCAGCTCTTGGAACATCTCACATGCTCCGTGTTGCTCAAAACACTTTTGGAGCCCCGATTCTAAGTTGTAAAGCATGCCACACTGAACCAGGGAGTAATCATCACTACGCGACTGCCAGGCGTTCATAACATCTTGAGTTGCTGGGAAAATGGGTGCGTCACCTAGGGTGCTTCAAGGACATATGCTTTCTTGGCAGCTATGAGGATGATCCTCAAGTTACGGACCCAGTCCGTATAGTTGCTTCCATCGTCTTTCAGCTTGGTTTTCTCTAGGAATGCATTGAAGTTGAGGGCAACATTAGCGTGGGCCATTGGATCTACAGGATAGAATGTAAAGACAATTTTAGACTAAATTCATGATAATTAAGTTCATCTAATCAAATTATTTAATGAACTCCCACTCAGATAGACATCCCTCTAGTCATCTAAGTGATACATGATCCGAATCGACTAGGCCGTGTCCGATCATCACGTGAGATGGACTAGTCATCAACGGTGAACATCTCCATGTTGATCGCATCTTCCATACGACTCATGTTCGACCTTTCGGTCTCTCGTGTTCTGAGGCCATGTCTGTACATGCTTGGCTCGTCAAGTCAACCTAAGTGTTTCGCATGTGTAAATCTGGCTTACACCCGTTGTATGCGAATGTTAGAATCTATCACACCCGATCATCACCTGGTGCTTCGAAACAACGAACCTTCGCAACGGTGCATAGTTAGGGGGAACACATTTCTTGAAATTTTAGTGAGGGATCATCTTATTTATGCTACCATCGTTCTAAGCAAATAAGATGTAAACATGATAAACAACACATGCAAATCATAAAGTGACATGATATGGCCAATATCATCTTGCGCTTTTGATCTCCATCTTCGAGGCGTGGCATGATCACCATCGTCACCGGCATGACACCATGATCTCCATCATCGGGTCTTCATGAAGTTGTCTCGCCAACTATTACTTCTACTACTATGGCTAACGGTTAGCAATAAAGTAAAGTAATTACATGGCACTTTTATTGACACGTAGGTTATACAATAAATTAAGACAACTCCTATGGCTCCTGCCGGTTGTCATACTCATCGACATGCAAGTCGTGATTCCTATTACAAGAACATGATCAATCTCATACATCACATATATAATTCATCACATCCTTTTGGCCATATCACATCACATAGCATACCCTGCAAAAACAAGTTAGACGTCCTCTAATTGTTGTTGCATGTTTTACGTGGCTGCTATGGGTTTCTAGCCAGAACGTTTCTTACCTACGCAAAAGCCACAATGGTGATATGCCAATTGCTATTTACCCTTCATAAGGACCCTCTTCATCGAATCCGATCCGACTAAAGTGGGAGAGACAGACACCCACTAGGCACCTTATGCAACAAGTGCATGTCAGTCGGTGGAACCTGTCTCACGTAAGCGTACGTGTAAGGTCGGTCCGGGCCACTTCATCCCACAATGCCGCCGAATCAAGATAGGACTAGTAACGGTAAGCAAATTGAACAAATCATCGCCCACAACTACTTGTGTTCTACTCGTGCATAGAATCTACGCATAGACCTAGCTCTGATACCACTGTTGGGGAATGTAGTAATAATTTAAAAAATTTCCTACATGTCACCAAGATCAATCTAGGAGATGCTAGCAACAAGAGAGAGGGAGTGCATCTTCATACCCTTGAAGATCGCTAAGCGGAAGCATTACAAGAACGCGGTTGATGGAGTCGTACTCGCGGCGATTCAAATCATGGAAGATCCGATCCAAGCGCCGAACGGACGGCGCCTCCGCGTTCAACACACGTACAGCCCGGGGACGTCTCCTCCTTCTTGATCCAGCAAGGGGACAGGAGAAGTTGACAGAGAACTCCGGCAGCACGACGGCGTAGTGGTGGTGGAGCTCGTGGTTCTCCGGCAGGGCTTCGCCAAGCTCTACGGAGGAGGAGGATGAGTTGGAGGAGGGAGAGGGCTGTGCCAGGGTAAGGGTGCGGCTGCCCTCCCACCCCCTCACTATATATAGGGGGAAGGGGAGAGGGGGAGGCGCCCTAGGGGGCGGCGGCCAAGGCAGATTGGATCTCCCTAGGGAAACCCTAGGGAGACTTGCCCCCCAAGCCATGCAGGTGGAGGCTTGCCTTCCAAGTCAGGTGGAGGTGCCCCACCTCCCAAAGCGACGTGGGAAAGGGTGTGGGGGCGCACAGCCCCTTAGTGGGCTGGTTTGCTCCCTCCCCTTGGCCCATGAGGCCCTGCAATACTTGCCGGGGCCCCCGAAACACCTTTCGGTCATGCTGGCCATAGCCTGGTACCCCCGGAACACTTCCGGACTCCAATACCCTTTGTCTAATATATCGATCTTAGCCTCCAGACCATTCTGGAGTTCCTCGTCACGTCCGGGATCTCATCTGGGACTCCGAACAACCTTCGGTAACCACATACTATTCCCATAACAACTCTAGCGTCACCGAACCTTAAGTGTGTAGACCCTATGGGTTCGGGAACCATGCAGACATGACCGTGAAACCTCTATGGCCAATAACCAATAGCGGGATCTGGATACCCATGTTGGCTCCCACATGTTCCAGGATGATCTCATCGGATGAACCACGATGTCGGGGATTCAATCAATCTCGTATACAATTCCCTTTGTCCATCGGTATGTTACTTGCCCGAGATTCGATCGTCGGTATCCCTATACCTTGTTCAATCTCGTTATCGGCAAGTCTTTTTACTCGTTCTGTAACGCATGATCCCGTGGCTAACTCCTTAGTCACATTGAGCTCATTATGATGATGCATTACCGAGTGGGCCCAGAGATACCTCTCCGTCATACGGAGTGAGAAATCCCAGTCTCGATTCATGCCAACCCAACAGACACTTTCGGAGACACCTGTAGTGCACCTTTATAGTCACCCAGTTACGTTGTGACGTTTGATACACCCAAAGCATTCCTACGGTATTCGGGAGTTGCACAATCTCATGGTCTAAGGAAATGATACTTGACATCAGAAAAGCTCTAGCAAACGAACTACATGATCTTGTGCTATGCTTAGGATTGGGTCTTGTCCATCACATCATTCTCCTAATGATGTGATCCCGTTATCAACGACATTCAATGTCCATGGTCAGGAAACCACAACCATCTATTGATCAACGAGCTAGTCAACTAGAGGCTCACTAGGGACATGTTGTGATCTATATATTCACACATGTATTACGGTTTCCGTTTAATACAATTATAGCATGAACAATAGACAATTATCATGAACAAGGAAATATAATAATAACCATTTTATTATTGCCTCTAGGGCATATTTCCAACACATACATCTTCAAAATTAGAAATAACGTTAATTTCTAGGAGAGGTAGAAGGCGTCTATTGTACCTGAACGGGTGTGGATCCAATAACAAGTTCGGAGTATTTGTCAGATGAGTAGCCCACCACTGTCAATTTCAGTGCAGAAATGACATTGATTCTTGTTGGACCTTCATGATCAACTACAAGTAATCTCTCAAGTGAAGGTGTGTCCTCAATGACCATACCGTGGTACACATCTTGTGATTTCTTCTTGCCGCACCAGCAAGACACATAAATAGTCCGGAGAGTCATGGAGGTGATGTGGAAGCTACTTAACCCATTGATCGCCTGAAGACAAAGGTACTCGAGGGCAGTACAGCCACGGAGCAGGCACTCCATGTCACCGTTTGGGAGGCAGACGGCGACGAGCTCGAGGAGCTTCAGTTGTGGTAGAATAAGAGCGGGCGCGTCATTAAGGGGGGAGGGGAAATGGCAGTTCATGAACTTGGCGACACGCAGCGTGGGCGCGAGGCGAAGCGCAGACATTGCCAACGAGTGCATATGCCCATCATCAAAAGTGAGCTCCTCGAGCTGATCTAGGGCGGGGATTGGAACGATTCGTCAAGCTTGGCTCAGTCCTTGCCATTGGAATGGAACTTGCCCATTCTAAGGCCTATGGTTGGGCTAGGGTGACTGCCGAGGATCTTGGAGAACACATCCAAGCTTTTGCAATAGCCATGGCAGAGCTCGTGGGTGTCGATGAGGTCGAGAGGGGTGGAGTTCCACAGGGGTCCACCGCCGGGAAAGGACGGTTGTCCGCACCCCATATTTGATTGGGAGGAGGCAGATGATGACTATCAACATATCATCGGGGAGGCTGCTGATGAAGTCTAGGCCTGCTGGAGTAGCTTGCGGTTCTTGCTCGCCCCGCCTCCGCTTGTTGGCAGCCCCATTCTCCACCTCCGGAGTCTCCTTGTCAGCGGTGCTTTCTGATAGAAGTGGGAGTACAGGGAATATTTAGTTAAAATAGGGCAATAGAAAAGTGTATTGGTAACTAGAAGTTAGTAGGTAGGAATATAGTAAGAAAATGGAATAACAATTGGTTGCTTAAATACTACACAATTCATTTGATATTGCTGGGTAAGTCAACATGCAGATACTTGAAAAGAAAACTTACTTCGAACAAAGTCTGGACGGATGATATCGTCGGGCAAGTTATTATAGATCTCATGACCAGGCTCTTTTATGTGCAGTGCAATTTTAGTGCCAGTTTTCAGTACATAAAACTTAGAAATTTCTTTTCAAAGGCCAGTGCCAAAATAGGAGTCACCACGTTCATCAAGTCTTACAGTAGCAATGATTGTAAATCCATGGTTTGTGTTCAATATGACATCCCTGCAGTCTTGATTTATGTAAAGGGAAAGATTGTGCACTACAGATTCTGTTGCATAGCAAGGGACCCGCTGCAGAAAATGGTAGGATTGTTAAAGAAAATATGGTAACATGCAAATATGGGCCCAAATTGAAAGAACTGTATAGCAGTTGAAATCGAAGGACAAAAATCTATAATTAAACAGATAGGTTAAACATGATGTCATGGAAATATGAGAGTAATCGAAAGAACAATACATCATTAATTTGCCTAATATAGAAAGAAGAGGAGGGAAAAAAATCCCCTTTGATGTATATGGTGCATGTGGCACCTTTTATCCAAATGTAGCAATATTTAGTATATGTTCAGGAAAGTAGGCCATGCCAACCGATTTAGGGTGAGATTGAACATACCGCGCACATCCTCAATTCATCTGGTACGGTGAGATGGAACTCCATGGATGTCTGGCAGAGGCTGCAAAGTCCTGATGTGTCCGCGCACTGTACACTCTATGAATGAAAGAAAACCCTCAAATCAGCTTGAATAAAAATGAATTCACGGCGATTTCGGCCGGGTGATTAACGAAGGCAGATGAACTGGGATAAGAGATGAGATAATATCTCATTAAATTAGTTACCTTGTTGTCCATGAGAAAAAAAACCTCAGTACGGCGGATTCCCCAACCGGGCGGAGCTAGGTCGACCGCGAGCAGCATCGAGAAAGTCGATGGCGATAGGCGGCGGCAAGCGGAAGTGGCGAAATGCGGTGGGTTTCCCGGCAGCCTGGCGGCGGCGGCAGACATCAAGCTAAGTGGTTGCCGCCGCGATAGGCGGTGCCATGCATAGACGCGGAGGAGCTTGTGCAGGTGTGAATGGGGACCGGAGGGGGTGTCGGGCGGGGTGAGGGTTTTTGTGACGTGGGGATGGTGAGGGTTTTCTTTTTTCTTTTTTGAATTGGGTGGTGAGGGTTTTCTGTCCCACAAAGAGTTTCGGAGGCAACGGTTTACTAGAGCCAACCGTGTGTGATTGACCTAACAGGCAAAATGAAAGTCATTGCACACGGTTCCAATTTTGGGAACCGTGTGTGATTGACGTACTACCTCCGTCCTGGTTTATTGGTCCCCTTTGTAATTTGTACCTAATTTTGACCAAATATTTAACTAACAAATGTTTATACATGTCACCAAAAATTATATCATTGAACACTATGTTCAAATACGCATCCAACGATATAATTTTTGCTGACCTGCACTAACATTTTGTCACTCAAATCTTTGGTCAAAATTTAACACAAATTACAAAGGGGACCAATAAACCAGGACGGAGGTAGATTCCATCAACCAAACTGATTGCATCCATATCCCACATTTAGACATAAGTAAACATAGATTAAACATACTCGGACATAGATAATAAGTGTACACAAGCATAGTTCAACCATAAGTACATAGTTCAACCATCATTAAGACACTACATAGCCATACATAGTTCGATCCCACATCTCATCTCATCTGCCGGCATGATCCTGAAGCTTCTCTAGGTACTCGGCGTACGCACCGTGCGCCACCCTGCGAGAATACTTCTGCTTGAAGGAGCCAACGGCCCGTCCTCTTGCATGCGCCAGAACACTTTCATACGCGTCATGAAGCTTGTGGTTGCAAAATGGGCATCGATAGCCGCCATCCCAGGTCCTAATACGCCTGTTATGCATTCCCGCATAAAGCTGCCTTAGGATTTGCCTCTTGTACCTCCTCTGGCCATCTTCATCCTCGCTGTCCACATCATCAGACAACACCTATACAAATAGTAAAAAAAGTGGCGTCAAATTAATGTTTACAAACTAATCTCTAGCGAACATTTGGCATCAAATCAATGTTTACATCCCGTGAAGTAGGATTAGGAATTTAAGGCTATTTTTTTACACATATCCAGAGATTATGGTTCGATTTTTAAGCACAGTCGTCTATGTACAGACCAATCTTGAAGAAAATAATTGCACAAACATATATGTAGGTCATTCAAAATCAATTGTCAATTCTTAGCTAGGAATTATTAGCACGAACACTAACCCTAGTCGGATTACTAGCAGAAATCATTTGCACAGATGAAACAACTAATCACTTATCACTTGTACCATTCAAACAATCAATACACTACACAGATCTAACGAAACTTACTCAAATTTCATGGATTGGGAGAACATAACCATAGGATTTCTATTCAAAAAAGGGGGAGGCAGGAGTAACCAGAGAAACCTAGGATCTATTTGACACATTAATGTGTATATATGACTAACCAGTTGTTCGTCGTCACCGGAGTGGTCGTCGGAGTCGTCGCCGGGGTCGTCGCCTGAGTCATCACCGGAGTTGGTGTGGATCTCCACCTCCGGCTGTGGAAGCTCGACGTCGTCGACGACGTCAGGGTGCAGCGATACCTCACCGACGGTGACGGCAACCTTTGTCTCCATCTCCACGCCGTGCTCCGGTGCTTCAGCAGCCCCGGCGTTGCCACTCCCTCCGATGGGGCGCTTCGGCGGCATCCTCATACACTAATGGCTTGGAGGACTGAGAGTGGCGTCGAGGATGCAAGCGGATAGAGAGGATTGTGTGTGTGGCGATGATGGGGGGTGCGGCCGCTCGGGCGTGCCATTAATATGGAGTAGTGGGAGAGAGGCGGGCGGCGGTCAAACCGCTGGCTCGCCTGCCGGTGAGCCTGCGCACCGGACTGCTGGCATGCCTACCGTCGTTTCACACAGCTACTCGCACACCTCCCGATGGCTGTGCAGCGAGCACGCCTCCCATCAATTCACACACCTGCACGAACGCCTCCCGGTCTGCCTGCACAGCGGACTACTCGCATGCGTCTCGTCAACTCACGCCTGCTCGCACGGCACACGGGTCGCGTGGCGGCACGTATATTGTTTTTCTATTTGGATGATTAATGCTACCGCTGTATTGCTTAACCGAAGCAGGGCACGTATCCATTGTTGGTCTAACGCTCATGGTTCGAATAAATAATCCATTTGGGATATTGGTTCCCAATTATTAATAATCTCCCGTTTGTAAGAAGATAAAGATTACATCAAAACAGGTCTCAAATTTGACAAAGAAAAAGTACAATGCCACTTTGTATTGGTGTCCATATGACAACACAATAAGTTTCATGAATTTCAAATAAGTTTTGGATGTACTAGAATTTAAAAATCAAGATTCTCAATGTTTCAAAATTTCTTGCACGGGGAGTAAACATGCACCCAGTGAGACACATGTGTTTTTGCAATCCATTTAGGTGCACTGTCACGTGTGCATGTAGCTCAAATTTGATTTTTGCACATTATACCCCTAGAAAATCAATCAATGTACTAAAACGTCTTAATGATCTCTGTTTTTTTTCAAAATTAAAACGTCCCTCCTTTGGTAACATATGTTCACCGCAGGATAATTTAACATGCATCATAGTTGCGGTGGATTTGCGGTGTGTGTGTGTGTGTGTGTGTGCGTCTGGGGGGTGGCAGGTGGCTGTCAGTACACTATGAGTCGTGAGCCACCGTGTGGGTTGGCCGTTTTGTGAGGCAGGTGCCACATCAGAGTCATGAATTCGTTATTTAAAACATTACACAACCCTTTCATACATACATGTTTTGGCCATATGCAGTCGATGGTTGTCCTACACGACACTCGATACTCGCGTGTGACGCTTTCTGTGGGCCCGCGAGGTCGTCGTCCATCACTTTGACGAATAGCCGGCAGAGAGGTTAATTTGACCAGCAAGGTAGAATCTTTTTTGTTTGTGTGAGTATATAGTACGCGTCGGAGAGGTGGGAGGGGACTAGCATATATACTATATGTACGCGTCCGTGAACAAGTACACCTCACTCAGTGTCAGGACTTTATGGTTTCCGAGGCACGTGCGACATCAAAGTTGTGAAATTGGCTATTCAAACATCACACAACACCTCTTTGGCCCACATGCATGCAGGCGATGGTTATCCTAGGACACTCACGTGTGACGCTTCCATCTGTGGGCCCACGAGGCCATCGTCGATGCATGCATCACTTTGACCTACATCGGGAGAGGTTAATTAATTTCACCATCAAGGAGGATTCTTTTTGGGTTGCATTACGGTAGGAGCATATAGTATGCGTCGAAGAGGGGGAAGGGGACCATCATATGTAGTAAGCTTCATGCATGAACCTCGCTCTGTCTGGGGACTTTACGGTTTTCGAGGCATATGTGCCACATCAAAGTTGTGCATTTCGGGTATTCAACATATGTTTGGCCCACATGCAAAGCGATGGTGGTTGTCCTCTTGCACCCACTTAAGCGGTTATCAGCGATATCGATGCTCTCCATCTGTGGGCCCACTTGGTCCATCACTACTTCGCCTGACAACGAGAGAGGTTAATTTGACTTAGGAGGGGATTATTTTTTTGTTTGTAATACGGTATATATATAGGTCATGCTCTGGGATGACATGATACAGTTTGAGCACACACATGCATGTGTACGCATGAATACCTCCCATTGAGTCAAAGTGGCTAGTACCATGACACGTCATGAACCGATCTCGCTCTGTGTGGGGACTGTACGATTTTCGACGCAAGCGCCACATCAATGTTGTCAAATGGTATTCAAACATGCACGCACGCATCACCTCCGTACATATGCATGTAGTGGTTGTCTTCGAACGGTACACTCCCTCGCGTGGTTATGTGCGACAAGCCTATATATTCATGGGCCCGCGTGGACATCCATGATCACCTTGACCGACAACAAGATAGGTTACCATGGCGGATTCTTCCTTTGGTTCGTGTTATCGTAGTATAGGTCATGGTGAGATTCAGACCTAATTAAGTTTGAGCGCATACTATATGCACGCATGCATGCATGAATCCCCGTCATCGGCTTGAAGTGTGGTGTGACATACATATGCATCGTCAACTAACCGTCACTCAGTGCGGGGATTTCTGGTTCGAAAGCACGGTGCCACATCAAAGTTGTTACATTGTGTATTCAAACACACCTCTCCATACATATGGTTGGGCCACACGCAGGCAGTAGTTGTCTTCGGGGACTAGCTACTTGTGTGATTATTGGCGAGCTAGCCCATCTCTGGGGTCTCATGGACGGCCATCACTTTGACCAACAACGAGAGAGAGGTTGTACGACCAAGGTGGATTATTCTTGGTCCATTTTATGATCCATCTTGGCGAGATGCCTCTCTGGCCCACAGACTGAAAGTGGGTGTGTGTGTGGGGGGGGGGGGGACTGCTACTTTGCACTTTGCCAGGTGAACCTCCATGGGAGGGGGGGGGGCATGCATTCATAGCTTAGGATTCCCTTCCTGCCGACACGAGGGGGGCAAGCAATACCGTGCGCTTTGTGAGATAGGTGCCAGATCGAAGTTGCATTTGGTATTTGAACATCAAACCACCCTTTTCATACATATATTTGGTCCACATGCAAGTGTATTCATGTTCTGACCCTCTCCTGCGTCATTTTTTGCCAAATTTATGAACATTAGACAAGTCAGATGACGCAACAGACACGATTCACTCACACTAACCATGTGCCACGTCGGTGCCCCTATCACGCACATCCGCTCAGTACATTGGGCTCCATGAGGCTTCCTCTCTCAAAAATATCTACCCGCCTACAGCTTTTTTCTGTTTGATAACACATGGTTATTATGTTTCGACCGTGTGTGATGTTTCTTGTTCCCGCTCCCGCCTGCATCCCTCGAAAATATCTACCCACCTCGAGTGTTTTTCTGTTTCATAACACACGGTTGTTATTTCCGGACCATGTGCAATGCACCATCATCCAAAATTTCAATAGCCCCGGCATTTCACTCCCGCGTAGTAAAATTTTTAGTAGCCGCGTCATTTCCTCAAACACCCCCCCTCCACACATACACACACACACACACCAAAACCTCCTCGGGCGCGCGCACGCGCACACACACACACCCCCTCCCTCGCTCCAAACCATAGCAAGGTCGCCGCCGCCGCCGCAAGGCCTCCATTGTCAACATCTGCCGGTTTGCCTGTGCAGCTTACCCACCGATCTCCATACCCAGGCCGCCCTGAGTTTCTTAGATGACGCCTGCCAAATGCCCCCTTTCCCACAGACCCCCATCCCCATCCCCATCCCCCACTCCAGAGCGTCGCAGCCTAAGCCTGGCTACACTTCCCGTGGAGCTCGAGGAGCGACTGGCCCAAAAGAGGTGTATCGTGGTCTCTTCGCCTGACGTCGCCGAGGAAGCTGACGACCATTACTGGCCGCAGGCACTCAATCAGCGAGCTAGAGTATGCGGGTATGTCACGGACGCCGGCTACGACATCGAGGTCGTCGACAGCGACGGCCTGAGGTGGGCTATGTCAAAGGTTAAGTGGCCCACCCCAACCCCTCGGGTTCAACCGCCGTCGATCTCATCCATGGCCCCGCCACTGATCTCCTCTGGCTCACTGTCAAGAATTTGCCATCCTACATCGCCATCAAGCCACTTTTGTCATTTCTGTAGGACACGTTCTGCAACGCTGGCTTGAGATCCACAACTTCCAAGTCAGACCTCAGCAACGGTGACCATGAGGAGGGCACCCTCTCCGGCTCTTCCAAGGGAAAAGAGCCCATCTGCTCTTCCAAGGGGAAAGAGCCTGTCTGCGACATCAGGGAGGGCATCCTACAGCCGTGCTCTTCCAAGGGGAAGGATCCCATCTGCGACAACATGGAGCGCATCCAGGGTCCGTGCTCTTCCCACAGGAACGAGCCCATCTGTGACAAGTGAGGAAACCCATGATTTGTTTTGTCGTGCCTCCTCACAGGGGGGGAACCCATGATTTGTTTTCTCGAGTCCCTTTTGTAGTGTAGTGAGAATATGTCCAGTTTTAATTGCTATATTTGGTTGTTTGCAGTATGCCTTGTTTATTTTAGTTGTTCACAATGTGATGCTCTATATGTGCAATTATTTACTGTGCAGTAAATTTCATCAATCCAGTTTTAAACATACCGATAGGAATGCATATATTTGCTTGTTGTTAAGCCTGTTATAGCTAGCATATGCCTCTTTTATAGTTTTAAACTGGTCTCAAATTTGACAAAAAAAAGTATAATGCTACTTTGTATTGGTGTCCATATGACAACACGATAAGTTTCACGAATTTCAAATAAGTTTTGGATGTACTAGAATTTAAAAATCAAGATTCTCAATGTTTGAAATTCCTTGCACGGGGAGTAAACATGCACCCAGTGAGACACATGTGTTTTTGCAATCCATTTAGGTGCACTGTCACGTGTGCATGTAGCTCAAATTTGATTTTTGCACATTATACCCGTAGAAAATCAATCAATGTACTAAAACATCTTAATGATATATATTCATGGGCCCGCGTGGACATCCATGATCACCTTAACCGACAACAAGATAGGTTACCATGGCGGATTCTTCCTTTGGTTCGTGTTATCGTAGTATTGGTCATGGTGAGATTCAGGCCTAATTAATTTTGAGCGCATACTATGCACGCATGCATGCATGAATCCCCGTTATCGGCTTGAAGTGTGGTGTGACATACATATGCATCGTCAACTAACCCTCACTCAGTGTGGGGATTTGTGGTTCGAAATCATGGTGCCACATCAAAGTTGTTCCATTGTGTATTCAAACACACCTCTCCATACATATGTTTGGGCCACACGCAGGCAGTGGTTGTCTTCAGGGACTAGCTACTTGCGTGATTACTGGCAAGCTAGCCCATCTCCGGGGTCGCATGGACGGCCATCACTTTGACCAACAACAAGAGAGAGGTTGTACGACCAAGGTGGATTATTCTTGGTCCATTTTATGATCCATCTTGGTGAGATGCCTCACTGGCCCGCCGACTGAAAGTGGGTGTGTGTGTGGGGGGGCTGCTACTTCGTACTTTGCTAGGTGAACCTCCGTGGGGGGGCATGCATTCATAGCTTTGGATTCCCTTCATGCCGACACGAGGTGGGGGGGCCAAGCAATACCGTGCGCTTTGCGAGATAGGTACCACATCGAAGTTGCATTTGGTATTTGAATATCAAAACCACCCTTTTCATACATATATTTGGTCCACATGCAAGTGTGTTCGTGTTCTGACCCTCTCCCGCGTCATTTTTTGCCAAATTTATGAACATTAGACAAGTCGGATGACGCAACAGACACGGATCACTCACACTAACCGTGTGCCACGCCGGTGCCCCTATCACGCACATCCGCACAGTACATTGGGCTCCATGAGGCTTCCCCTCTCAAAAATATCTACCCGCCTGCAGCTTTTTTCTGTTTGATAACACACGGTTATTATGTTTCGACCGTGTGTGATGTTTCTTGTTCCCGCTCCCTCCTGCAACCCTCGAAAATATCTGCCCGCCTCGAGGGTTTTTCTGTTTCATAACACATGGTTGTTATCTCCGGACCGTGTGCGATGCACCATCATCCAAATTTTCAATAGCCCTGGCATTTCACTCCCGCGTTTGACTCCCGCGTAGTAAAATTTTCAGTAGCCACGTCATTTCCTCGAACACACCCCCCGCCCCCCTCCACACACACACACACCAAAACCTCCTTGGGCACGCGCGCGCGCACACAAACCCCCCTCCCTCGCTTGAAACCCTAGCAAGGTCGCCGCCGCCGCCGCAAGGCCTCCATTGTCAACATCTGCCGGTTTGCTTATGCAGCTTACCCACCGATCTCCATACCCAGGCCGCCCTGAGTTTCTTAGATGACACCTGCCAAACGCTCCCTTTCCCACAGATCCCCATCCCCATCCCCCACTCCAGCGTGTCGCAGCCTAAGCCCGGCTACGCTTCCCGTGGAGCTCGAGGAGCGACTCGCCCAAAAGAGGTGTATCGCGGTCTCTTTGCCCGACGTCGCCGAGGAAGCTGACAACCATTACTGGCCGCAGGCACTCAATCAGCGAGCTAGAGTATGCGGGTATGTCGCGGACGCTAGCTACGACATCGAGGTCATCGACAGCGACGACCTAAGGCGGGCTATGTCACAGGTTAAGTGGCCCACCCCCAACCCCTCGGGTTCAACCGCCATCGATCTCATCTACGGCCCCGCTGCTGATCTCCTCTGGCTCGCTTTTAAGAATTTGCTATCCTACATCGCCATCGAGCCCCTTTTGTCATTTCTGAAGGACATGTTCTGCGACACTGGCTTGGGATCCACACCTTCCAAGTCAGACCTCATCGATGGTGACCACAAGGAGGGCACCCTCTGCGGCTCTTCCAAGGGGAAAGAGCCCGTCTGCGACATCAGGGAGGGCACCCTATAGCCGTGCTCTTCCAAGGGGAAGGAGCCCATCTGCGACAACATGGAGCGCATCCAGGGTCCGTGCTCTTCCCACAGGAACGAGCCCATCTGTGACAAGTGAGGAAACCCATCGGGTCCCTTTTGTAGTGTAGTGAGAATATGTCCAGTTTTTATTGCAATATTTGGTTGTTTGCAGTATGCCTTGTTTATTTCAGTTGTTCACAATGTGATGCTCTATATGTGTAATTATTTACTATGCAGTACATTTCATCAATCCAGTTTTAAACATACCGATAGGAATGCATATATTTGCTTGTTGTTAAGCCTGTTATAGCTAGCATATGCCTCTTTTAAAGTTTTTTGATTGTTCGGTTGTTTGTAGTTAGCATATGTCCAGTTTCAAATGCTATCTTTGTTGGTTCGTAGTATGCCTTGTTTATTCTAGTTATTCACAACGTGATGTTCTATATGTGCAAGTATGAACTGAGCAGTTCAATTTCATCAATACCAGTTTCAACAATACCACTATGAATGACTACATTTGGTTGCTGCATCTTGTAGTTAACACGCCTTTCAATTTTTATTTAACAATAACCAATGTACTTAGACCGGCACAATACCAGTTTGAATGACTATGTTTGCTTGTTGTTAAATGTTAGGCCTGTTGCAGTTAACACACATTTCCACTTGTTTTGCTTTACTAGCGTGCTTAAAGCTGCACACTGAAGCTATCTTTTGGAGATTATTTTGTCTGCCATGGATATATTTGGTTGATGTTTAGCTTGTTGTGCTTAACATGCCTCTTGATGTACCTACACAGGACAATTTTGGGAACGACTGATGTTTTCCATCAAGGTTAGTTTCATCCCATGACTTATATATACTCATTGTTCAGGATATCAGTAGCTGGTACCATATAGGCCGGGGGCTGATAAGGGACTAATCGGTGAATCGGACTTTTAACTGAATATATCTGTAACCCATTTATCATTAGGTTAACTAGGGCCATAGGTAATATACCTGAGGCTACATAGCAACATGCACCATACTTAATGTCTAAATATGCAATCCTAGGCTATATAGCAACATGCACCGTACTTAATGTCTAAGTATGCAATCCTAGGCTACATAGCAACATGGAAGAATGTTACCTTAATGTTCTGAGGATGTCTAGATATACGTAGAAGAGCAGTAGCAACAACAACAACAACACAGCCCTGTTTGGAAACTCAACTTAGCTAGAGGTTAGAGTTAGTTTCTAGCTCATGACTAACCTTGAACTAACTCCATCCAAAGAGGTGTTTGGATGACAGGGTTAGATTGACAATAAATGCACTAGGAGAACTAGCTCCAATTAGCACCTCTTGGGTTGGATAGTTTTTTGGGTGGGTTAGATGCAACTAGCTCAAACTAGCCGTCATGTTTGGATATACTTTAGGGCTATTTGAGTCCGAACTAGCTCAAACTAACTCTAACCCATGGATACAACAGCAGTTAATCAGCCGATAATTTGTAAGAATGCAATAAACTCCTTCCGGCCCATAATATAAGATGTTAATTGATCTAATATGTGAGTATATTGGATGTTATAAGATATTATAAAAGAGTGATGTACTACATCATTGTGTAATTGCTGTTTAGCTTCTAATATTAACTTGGTGCTTTTAGGTACATATGTCATTGGTAAAGATCCGCGCTTAGACCCTTTCTGCGTATGGGGCAATGAGATATCAATGAACCAACATCAAGTGAGGAAGCTGATAAAGATTGTTAGTAAAATGGGTCAAAAGATGGCAATTAAACTATTTGTTTACACTTTATCCAAGACAACAGCGAACTGCAGGATGGTAAGTAAGAACTCTGCTGCCTTCTTTTTACTGCCCATAATGAGTTGTGTTAGATGACAATGTGTGAATATTTTTTCCTTTGCAGTGGTTCCCAAAGCAGTTTACTCAAGATTACCTCTCAAACTACATGATTGGTGGGCATGCAAAGGTTAAAGTATTTCTACCAGAACACGATGATTATCTAGATGTTTTCATGAAGACCGTGAAGGATGGGCAGTCGGCCATCACAAGGGGTTGGACTAGAGTCGTGCATGCATTCTGCATGGAGGAGGGCACAATATGGGCATTCTGCTTCACCTTGTTCAGCAACCAGAATGTATTTCGCCTCTTTCTTTACCATCTTTAATAGTGCAAGTATACAACTATGGTTCATCATTCTTTATTTGGTACTTATGTAATTCTTGAACATATGTACCTATGAATCGAATAATGCATTGGTTGTTTGAACCTGATGGATATGAATAAAGCTATAACATACATTCAAATTCAAATCCGGTACAATTTGAAATAGCAGCAATTAAATTACGCTCTGCAGGTCGTTACGGCACACACGGTTGGTAAAACACAAATGTTTGCGATATACACCATAATCTGACATGGTTCACACAGAGGAAACGTGTGCAAGCATGCACACAGTTGCCGTTTGCAAAGCGTGTGCGATTTCAAACAATATCACAAACGGTGCGGGCAAACTAAACTTTTGTGATAGTTGCCTTATCGTACATGATTCGCAACCATGAACTAGTTCTGATGTGGTATGCATCATAAACATTGCACCACAGAATAGCGTGTGCGATAGTTGTCGTGTACGACGATGTTACGACTGTCCGACGTTTTGTAATCCTGTCCGACACTCATACAACGATTAGCTAATCTTCTTAATTAGTTATCGCATACAGTTTGGGAAAAGCGAATGTGTGTCATTTTCTGCTTATCATACACATTCTATAATAGTGAACCGTTTGTGATGGGCCGCGCATCGTAAACGTAGCACCACAGAATACCGATTGCGATGGCAATGCGAGCACAAATGAGTAGCGAGTACTGTATATGCATCAAGGCTCCCTATCCCCGATGGTTTCTGGGTCGTGTGGGAAGGACTCCCCTATCGCCCACACTCACTAGGCGACGGTTCCAAATGCCGTCGCGGAAAGGGGTTGAAAACCGTTTGTATAGCACCTCGTTGTACTAGTGTTGGACGAATGCCTGCATGAGTTCAGGCAGAGGCAAGAGCTACCGTAAGCAAGGGCTGCTGGTCATGGACTGTTTTATTTTATTGAGTCGTTTCGACATGGATCGGTATGTATTCACAACAATCATAATATTGCTCTGTTTATTGCTTTGTTTCATTGTGTGTATTCTGTTTTTCGATCTTATATATTGTTCTGTTTCAATGTGTATATATATGCTTTACATTCAGTATATGTGGATGATAAGAGCTAGATACAAATTAGTATACGAAAACAGATAGAAAAATGGAATTCATAATATATATTAATTGTTCATTAGTTCATCATAGAATATATATAATATCATCACGTATACGTACTTAACAACTATTTACAGTGCATAAAAATGAAAATGAACAATACTAAAACTAATAATCCCACCTTACGGTGGCAGTATTCCGGCAGCCCCTCGCCAGCAACTCCATGGTATGCGGTGTCTTCCCAACGCGGAGGCAGTACTCCACCTCGCAGCGCTTGACGTACTGGTCTACCTCTTGCTGGCGGACATGCGTGAACGATATTGCCATTTCATTGGGCACCCACTAGAGCTCCTCGTCGGTGGCATACTGGAGCTTATCGACCCACCTCCACGCAGCGATGAGGCGCCTAGCACCTTTGGCCTTCCTGGCAAAGTACCCGTCTTCGTACACCTCCTCCGCACGTCGACGCGCCCGCCCCCAAAGCTCCACTGCCTCCTTTTTCCAGGCGGCCTCACGGGCTTCATAGGCCGCCTGGTACATGGCTTCCTCCTCTGCCATCTCCTTCTTCAACGCCACTTACCTGACTTTCTCAGCCGGCGGCAGTGACTTTCACAGACAAAGATTGTACTGGCCCCAAAACCACTCCAAAGTTGGGGGGTCCGGCGCAACCTCGTCTGGCGCCGCATGGGGGTCCTCCTCGTCGCTGCTCTTAGACTGAACGTCCTTGGGGGGCGGCGCCTCCTCGTCGGCGCGTGGGCAGATCGGCGGCGCCATGGCAGCGATTTGTGAGAGAGAGGGGGCGAGCGGGGAGAGGATATAGATGAGAATGCAGGCGGGATGACATGAGCAAGGTAGTATTTATTGGTGGCCGGAATCTAGATCGACGGGAATAGTACACACGCCGGTCATCAAAATTTACGAGTACTTTAGTTTGAATTGCACATGATTCCCGCAGCAAAAGTCGTGTGTGAATTTAATCGCTGACGGTTTCCAATAGAGAACCGCGTCTGATTAATTACTCGTGCCACTCACCTTCCAAACCTCGAGGCGCAAAATAGAGAGGCAATCGTGTGGGGGCCGGTTGTCTTGCCAGATATTTACATTTTCTTTCCACATATAAGGAATGAATGCTTATTTTGTGTTAGCATGATATTATTGTATAATGTAATGTAATATGTAAATGAATTTTCCAACCCATGATGGTTTGCTATTGCATGTACAAGTGGTTCAATTTTGAATTACGGCCATTAAATGGCTAGAAAATAACTTAAATGTCTGAAAAAGGTCAAATGACCCCTGAGAATTTCCAAATTTTAACATGACAGTTGTATTAGTGCATGTTAACGGTAGAAAAGGTTTGAAGGCCATTAGAGGAAGCCACCGCCGATTCGTCATCAAACATGCATTGTTTCCCTCTCGGAATCACGAGTCTTCTAGTGAGATGCTCCAGTTTGTGAGGGGTGTGCGTCCAATCTTTCGTCAAACAGGCTAATTTTTTTAACACAACATCTTGGTGACATGCCATTACGTCAAGCAAGGTTTCATGTATTTCTGATCATTTTTGAATTTTTTGGAATTTAAATGCCATGGCACTCGATGCTTGTGTCGAAGCCGTGACACCAATATGTTTGAAAATTCCTTCCAATTTACTGCACATGGAATTAACTCGCACACAAGTACACAAATATGATTTTTTAAACAGTTATGGTTAGCTGTTACATGTCCATGTGGTTGAATGTTGAATTACGGTCATTAAATGGCTAGAAAATCACTTAAATGTCTTTAAAAGGTCAAATGACCCCTGAAATTTTCCAAATTTTGACATGACAGTTGTCTTAGTGCACGTTAACGGTAGAGAAAGGTTTGAAGGCCATAAGAGGAAGCTACCACTGGTTCATTATTAAACATGCATTGTTCCCTCTCGGAACCACGAGTCTTCTAGTGAGATGCTCCAGTTTATGAGGGGTGTGTGTCCAAACTTTCGTCAAACAGGCTAAATTTTTTACCACAACATCTTGGTGGCATGTCATTACGTCAAGCAAGATTCATGTATTTCTAATCATTTTTGAATTTTTTGGAATTTAAATGCCATGGCACTCGTGCTTGTTTCCAAGCCGTGACACCAATATGTTTGAAAATTCCTTCCAATTTACTGCACATGGAATTAACTCGCACACAAGTACACACATATGATTTTCCAAACCTTTATGGTTAGCTGTTGCATCTACATGTAGTTCAAATTTGAATTACGGTCATCAAATGGCTAGAAAATCACTTAAATGTCTTTAAAAGGTCAAATGACCCCTGAAATTTTCCCATTTTTGACATGACAGTTGTATTAGTGCACGTTAGCAGTAGAAAAAGTTTGAAGGCCATAAGAGGAAACTACCACCAGTTTGTCATCAAACATGCATTGTTCCCTCTCGGAACCACGAGTCTTGTAGTGAGATGCTCCAGTTTGTGAGGGGGGTGTGTCGATTCGTCAAGCATGCCAATTTTTTACCACAACATCTTGGTGGCATGCCATTACATCAAGCAAGGTTTCATGTATTCCTGACCATTTTTGTATTTTTTGGAATTTAAATGCCATGGCACTTGATGCTTGTGTCCAAGCCGTGCCACCAATATGTTTGAAAATTCCTTCCAATTTACAGGACATGGAATTAACTCGCACACAAGTACACACATATGATTTTCCACCCCATGATGGTTTGCTGTTGCATGTACATGCAGTTCAAATTTGAATTACGGCCATTAAATGGCTAAAAACTCACTTAATGTCTTTAAAAGGTCAAATGAACCCTTATAATTTCCAAATTTTAACATGATAGTTGTATTAGTGCATTTAAACGGTACAAAATTTTCTCGTACATTTAAAACACCATCAGTTGCCACTGTACTCCAAATTCGTCTGTCACAGCTAATACAAAAAAATCAACAACATCACACATAGTTCGTTATAGGAACCATTTGGGATGAAAATTGGCGGGTCTATTTATGTCTTCCTCCATAAGCTTCGATGGCTTTGTCTGCTCTAGTGCCGGTCACCCCCGAATCCGCGAATCCCCGATCCCCATTCCCCAACCCCTTCTTGCAAAGAATGACACCGTCGAGACATTTTGTGAGGGCCCGTACGGTGGCCGCGTCCTCCCCGAACGCCACCGCCTGTGCCGAGAGCGCGGCCGCATCCGCCGACAGTGTGTCTACAACAGCGACAGGGCAGCTGCAGCAGCCGAGATGGCTGCAGTAGCTGCTGTGACGGCGGCTGCAAATGCCGAGAGCGCTCGAGCAGCCATCCGTGTCGCCAATGCCACCCTGGCCTGGGTCGAGGCCATCCATGCCAAGATGGAGGACGCCCACGCCAAGATATTCTCGGCCTCCTCGGAATCCAGCATCCAACCCACGTCCAAAAATGCGGCAGAGGCCATGGAGCACCTGCTTCCTCATGCGATCGCCGAGCGGGAGCTGGAGATGTAGGAGGCGACGGAGATCGAGGAGCACCGGGAGGAGGAGTTGCGTGTGGCTGAGGAGTACGTAGAGAAGAGCCTGTCCGTCGAGGAATCGGCGGTGGAGTACCAACGCGAGCTCTGGTGCAGCCACTACTACGAGTACTCCAACCTTGAGGGCGGCACCAAGGACGAGGATGACGACGATGATGCGGTCGACTTCAGCCTGGGGGGCGCTGAGTCCACCAACGGCGGCATGTCGTTGGGACAAGTCATCGACGTCTCATCTTACACCGGCGAGGCATATCGCGGTGCTTCAGCGGCTTTGTTAAAATTATGCGTACTAAGCCTTTGTTTATAACACTGGTCTTTTGGTAGAGCGATGTTTAGGTCAACTGGCTCTGTTTAATTACTAAAATTGCTCGATTCAGTAAATGTGGTATGTGTGTTGTAGGCTCTTTTCTGTACCCAAATTAGCAAGCGATGTTAAATTATGTAACGACGTGGATGAGCACAGTACCCAGAGAAATTTCCACCAAAATTTAAATGATCAAACTCCGCATGCACGTAAAGCAGAAGAATCATTTGCAATGCACACATTTGTTCAAAGTGAATGGTGTCCGGTGGCACCGCGCGCAAAGTTTCCCTCCACCTTTCGAAATTTTTGGCCTACCGCCGAAATATCTAACTCTTCCCCCCCTCCCCACCCCCTTTTCTCCCGGACCACAAGTCACATTTCCCTTGTTTCCCCTTCCTTCCTTCCCAAGCTATAGCCGCTTCCTCGCTCTCGCCGTATCGCATCCAACCGCCGCGGTCGCCATGGTCTTCTTAAATGACCTCTCCAACGGTTCCTGCTATGACAATGACTCTTTCACCAGCCGGGTATGCCACTCTCCTCTCTCTCGGGTTATGATTTGGAATAAAGGATTTTAACCCGGCAGCCAATTTGAGTCATTTCTTCCTCTTGTAGCTCCCTAGCACTACTGCAGGATGCTGCTAACGCGACACTATGATCAAAGACCCTTTGACCAAACTATGTGCGATGCATTAATCACAAATGGTGATGTAAAATAACCGTAAAAAAAGATGCAAAACATTTGTGATGAAGGATACATCAAACACGGTTCAGATTTTAGTTGCGTGTGCGATGAGGGGCATATGGTTCAGTTCAATGAACTGTTTGCGATGAGGCAAAACAAAAGAAACGGGCAGCCAGATGAAGGCGTGTGCGATATACGGCATACAGTTCACTCAGATAAAACTGTTTGTGATGAGGCGGAACAACAAAAACGGGCAGCCATATGAAGGTGTGTGCGATATACGGCATACAGTTCACTCGGATGAACTGTTTGCGTTGAGCCAGGAGAATAGAAACGGTTCAACTTAACAAGATGTGTGTGATACACAACAAACAGGTCTATAATCAAAAATGTGTGGGAAGACGGATAACAACTGAGACGATTCCTGTTAACAAGCCGTGTGTGTTGTGAGCAAACGATTTCTGGTATACAATTGTCAGTGATTGATGAAATCATTACCGACGGGTTCCATTGTATAGTCCGTGTGCGATGTGATATACTTAAAAAGACAGCATTGCAAAACCAAATTAAGCATACAATTACACAAGTGACTACACACATAACATTTCCACACACCAAAGTAAGCAATTACATGCATACTAAACTAGGAGAAACGAGTATCTAATCATCTACTTATTGTTGCGACGACGCTTGCCATTGCTCTGCTTCCGGCTAGATCCCCGGCCGTTTTGGGGAAGGAGGCACTTCCTCATGTCAACGATCCGCCTGTACATCTCGTAGCTCATGTACGCCTCCTTGGCCGCATACACGGCGTGAGCTTTGTCGAGTTTCTCCATCTAGGCCGAGTGCCAGGCATGCTTGTCCTTGTTGGAGTAATCCTTCATGTCTCTGTAGTAGGGGTCGATGATGGCCTCGGCGAGGTGAACCTGCGAGTCCTTCTCATGCTCGTTGCTGTCCCAGATCTTATATTGGCCCTAGATGTCGACAAGATTCTGGAAGGCGATGCCCGAATTCTTGAGCACCTTTACATCATTGGTGATGTCCACCGTAGCGAACATGTAGTGGGGGCTATTGACAAACCTGCCGAAATGCTCGCAAGGCCATGTGGCCAGGCAGTAGTGGTAGACGAGGACGTGGTTGCGCACGCACATCTGGGCGATGGCGACCTTGGGATGAGACCCGGCACGAGCGCGGGTGTACTCGAGGTCGAACCCGACCACCTTGTACTTCTCCTCGGCAAGCAACAGCTCCATGATGTGGATGGAATGCTCCACCCAGACCGGGTTGTTGGTGTACACCACCGAGAGCTCCGTGAACCTTCTATGGGTGTCTACCACGACATGCATGGTGAACTGTTGCTCGTCGTCGGCAGCCGCTCGGAGTGCCATTGGAGCCGCGCAGGATACCCTCTAAGAATTTGTCATGGTGGGTGTGCTTCTTGCAATGGTGGGGCAAGATCGAAAGTTTGAAGAGACACAAGGGTTGAATGGCCGCTGTAATAAATGGGGGTCGGCCGGCCTGTAGTCGTCACGTCTTGTCACCGCGTTCATAGCGGAGGATTCCAGTGCACGCTTGACAACACCGCACCGCACGCATTTCGTTTGACCACGCGTGGGCTCGAAGTGGCGCCAAATGTATCATCGATGAGCCTATTCTCGTGTACCGTGCAGTTTACCGCGCAAGCATCCCGCCCGGCTAGTTTGGCCACGCGTCGGCTAGAAGAGGGACAAATCGTGGGCGTTTATTGGCAAAAAGCTTTGTAAAAACTAAGTGTGTGGAATGACTTCGGTCATAAGTTTACCCGTGGGTGCTGAGGTCAAAGTTACACAGAAGGGTGATGATGGACACTCGAGTGTGATAATTAATTCTACGCTCTACAAGGCACACGGTTGAAGAAACCAACTGTGTGCAATAATGTCGAAGATCGTAGTCGAGTCAGCTATACAGATCGTGTGCTATGAGATCGACAAGGTAAACAGATTTGAGAATGGTTAATAAAATCTAAGTCCATTGCATATTAAGGTCAAAATAGTGCTACCAATATACGAGTCTCATACGATGCCATTTCAACGAGTGTACCAACAAAGCTCGAAATATTACAAGGTTCAAATTCCAGAGTTATATGGCTCAAATTCGAAGATTACAAGGTTCAAACTGATATTAGAAATGAAATTCAGCTCATCTGCTACAAACGCTCGCGCTGATCCACTGAACATGGATATCAGAGAGGTTCAAACTAATATTACCACTTGTAAGTCTTGTTTCGAAACCTCATAATTTTTGCTAGGGGGTCAGCCACTGAGAAGTCATGTATGGGGATGACACGATGACTTCTGATTACTCTGTCATTTGAAGTTCCAAAATGAAATTCAGCATTTTTGGAGCCTATTCCATTCTGCCACAGCCGCCGTCGCTGATCAACAAACCATTTGTTTTTGTGAAATAAATGTAGGGCAAACCTCATTACCTTCAGCACCCTTGCTCTAACAACAAAGAACCTGGTGAATATAATCTCCGGTAAGGTCCCTCGATAGGAGATCAAAGTAATTTCTGAGAGATGCAGATCTAGGCATTCGATGTGATTGTTATATTGTATCACATTATCCACCACCGGGCCTAATCTTATCTGCAAAAGAAGAAAACGTGTTAGTGCCTACATGTAGTTTTGAACACTACTACAGGCCTATTTGGTTTGCAGGATTTGTAAAATGCATTAACATGCCATCTTCGATCCGACATGATTAACATGGGCATTTGATTACAATCTAGAAAAATGTAGCCTTCTTCACAAGAGGTTGGAGTGGATGAAAAGTTCCCTAAGAAAACTAGAAGTACAGATGAATCCAAAGGAGAAATGCTTATTGATTGTAACCATATGGATAAAGCAACCAATATGGCGGGGGGAAAACATGTATGTACTGAAATCCTCCAAAAAAATCCTTCAGAAATCATAGTACATTGTCATTGTAAACTTGGAAAAAGGTGTCACAAATTGAATTCCCTTATGGTTAACATTTAACAGGAAAGGAACATCACCTCGATATATAGCTTCTCCAGGCACAGAAAGCATCTCAGGAAAATGACAACTTGGTCCAGGTTGGGGCCGATAGATTCTAGTGCCAAGACCTTCACTGTGCGCAGTGTCGGGGTCAATCTTGTTGGAATCATTTTCTGGATGACAGATGAACATACATCTTCAAAATTAGAAATAATGTTAATTTCTGGAAGGAGAGGTAGAAGGCGGCTGTTGTACCTGAATGTGTGTGGATCCAATAACAAGTTCGGAGTATTTGTCAGACGAGTAGCCCACCTGTCAATTTTGGCGCAGAAATGACACTGATTCTTGTTGGACCTTCTTGATCAACTACAAGTAATCTCTCAAGTGAAGGTGTGTCCTCAATGACCATACCATGGTACACATCTTGTGATGTCTTCTTGCCGCACCAGCAGCACACATAAATAGTCTGCAGAGTCATGGAGGTGATGTGGAAGCTACTCAACCCATTGATCGCCTGAAGACGAAGGTACTCGAGTGCAGTACAGCCACGAAGCAGGCGCTCCTTATCACCGTTTGGGAGGCAGACTAGCTCGAGGTGCTTCAGTCGTGGTAGAATAAGAGCCGGCGCGTCATTAAGGGGGGGATGGCAGTTCCTGAACTTGGTGACACGCAGCGTGGGCGCGAGGCGGAGCGCAGATGTTGGCTGCGAGCGCATATGCCCATCATCAAAAGTGCGCTCCTCGGGCTGATCTAGGGCGGGGGATCAGAACCAGTCGTCAAGCTCGGCTCGGTCCTTGCTGTTGGAACGGAACTTGCCCATGCTAAGGCCTCTGGTTGGGCCAGGGTGACTGCCGAGGATCTTGGAGAACGCATCCAAGCTTTCGCGATAGCCATGGCAGAGCTCGTGGGTGTCGATGAAGTCGAGAGGGGTGGAGTTCCATAGGGGGTGCCACCGCTGATAAAGGACGGTTGTCTGCGCCCCATATTTGATTGGGAGGAGGGAGATGATGATTGTCAACATATCATCGGGGACGCTGCTGATGAAGTCTAGGCCTGCTGGAGTCGCTTTCGGTTCTTGCTTGACCCACCTCCGCTTGTTGGCAGCCCCGTTTTCCACCTCCGGAGTCTCCATGTCAGCGGCGCTTTATGATAGAAGTGGGAGTACAGGGAATATTTAGTTAAAATAGGGCAATAGAAAAGTGTATTGGTAACTAGAAGTTAGTAGGTAGGAATAGAGTAAGAAAATGGAATAACAATTGGTTGCTTAAATACTACACAATTCATTTGATATTGCTGGGTAAGTCTGGACGGATGATATCATCGGGGAAGTTAGCATATATCTCATGACGAGGCTCTTATATGTGCAGTGCAATTTTAGTGCCAGCTTTCAGTACATAAAACTTAGAAATTTCTTTCCAAAGGCTAGTGCCAAAATAGGAGTCACCACGTTCATCAAGTCTTACAGTAGCAACGATTGTAAATCCATGGTTTGTGTTCAGTATGACATCCCTACAGTCTTGATTTATGTAAAGGGGAAGATTGTGTACTACAGATTCTGTTGCATAGCAAGGGACGCGCTGCAGAAAATGGTAGGATTGGTAAAGAAAATATGGTAACATGCAAATATGGGCCCAAATTGAAAGAACTGTACAGCAGTTAAAATCGAAGGACAAAAATCTATAATTAAACAGATAGGGTAAACATGATGTCATGGAAATGTGAGAGTAATCGAAAGAACAATACATCATTAATTTACCTAATATAGAAAGAAGAGGAAAAAATCCCCTTTGACGTATATGGTGCATGTGGCACCTTTTATCCAAATGTAGAAATATTTAGTATATATTCAAGAAAGTAGGCCATGCCAACCGATTTAGGGTGAGATTGAACATACCGCGCGCATCCTCGAGTCATCTTGTACGGTGAGATGGAACTCCATGGATGTCTGGCGGAGGCCGCAAAGTCCTGATGTGTCTGCGCACTGTACACTCTATGAATGAAAGAAAACCCTCAAATCAGCTCGAATAAAAATGAATTCACGACGATTTCGGCCGGGTGATTAAAGGAGGCAGATGAACTGGGATAAGAGATGAGATAATATCTCATTAAATTAGTTACCTTGTTGTCCGTGAGAAAAAACCCTCAGTACGGCGGATTCCCTAACCGGGCGGAGCTAGGTCGACCGCGAGCAGCGTCGAGAAAGTCGATGGCGATAGGCGGCGTCAAGCAGAAGTGGCGAAATGCTGTGGGGTTTGCCGGCAGCCTGGCGGCGGCAGGCGTCGAGCTAAGTGGTTTCCGCCATGATAGGCGGTGCCATGCATAGACGTGGAGGAGCTTGTGTAGGTGTGAATGGGTACCAGAGGGGGTGGCAGGCGGGGTGAGGGTTTTTGTGACGTGGGGATGTGAGGGTTTTCTTTTTTTCTTTTCTGAACTTGGTGGTGAGGGTTTTCTATCCCACAAAGAGTTTTGGAGGCAACGGTTTGTTAGAGCCAACCGTGTGTGATTGACGTAACAGGCAAAATGAAAGTCATTGCACACGGTTCCAATTTTGGGAACCGTGTGTGATTGACGTACTACCTCCGTCCTGGTTTATTGGTTCCCTTTGTAATTTGTACCAAATTTTGACCAAATATTTAACTAACAAATGTTTATGCATGTCACCAAAAATTATATCATTGAACACTATGTTCAAATACGCATCCAACGATATAATTTTTGCTGACCTGCACTAACATTTTGTAAGTTATGTCTTTGGTCAAAATTTAACACAAATTACAAAGGGGACCGATAAACCAGGACGGAGGTAGATTCCATCCACCGAACTGATTGCGTCCATATCCCACATTTAGACATAAGTAAACATAGATTAAACATACTCAGACATAGATAATAAGCGTACACAAGCATAGTTCAACCATAAGTACATAGTTCAACCATCATTAAGCATACTCAAGCATACATAGTTCGATCCCACATCTCATCTCATCTACCGGCACGATCCTGAAGCTTCTCCAGGTACTCGGCATACGCGGCGTGCGCCACCCTACAAGAATACTTTTGCTTGAAGGAGCCAACGGCTCGTCCTCTTGCATGTGCCAGAACACTTTCATACGCGTCATGAAGCTTTTGGTTGCAAAATGGGCATCGATAGCCACCGTCCTAGGTCCTAATACGCCTGTTATGCATTCCCGCATAAAGCTCCCTCAGGATTTGCCTCTTGTACCTCCTCTGGCCATCTTCATCCTCGTTGTCCACATCGTCAGCCAGCACCTATACAAATAGTAAAAAAATGTGGCGTCAAATTAATGTTTACAAACTAATCTCTAGCGAACATTTGGCAGTTGCCAAAATTTGGCATCAAATCAATGTTTACATGCCGTGAAGTAGGATTAGAAATTTATGGCTATTTTTTATACATATCCAGAGATTATGGTTTGATTTTTAAGCACAGTCGTCTATGTACAGACCAATCTTGAAGAAAATAATGGCACAAACATATATGTAGGTCATTCAAAATCAATTGTCAAGTCCTGGATAGGAATTATTAGCACGAACACTAAACCTAGTCGGATTACTAGCAGAAATCATTTGCACAGATGAAACAACTAATCACTTATCACTTGTACCATTCAAACAATCAATACACTACACGGATCTAACGAAACTTACTCAGATTTCATGGATTGGGAGAACATAACCATAGGATTTGTATTCCAAAAAGGGGGAGGCAGGAGTAACCAGAGAAACCCTAGGATCTATTTGACACATAAATGGGTATAGATGACTAACCAGTTGTCCGTTGTCGTCGGAATCGTCGCCGGAGTGGTCGTCGGAGTCGTCGCCAGGGTCGTCGCCCAAGTCTACACCGGAGTCGGTGTGGACCTCCACCTCCGGCTATGGAAGCTCGACACCGTCGACGACGTCAGGGTGCAGCGATACCTCGCCGGCGGTGACGGCAACCTCTATCTCCATCTCCACACCGTGCTCCGGTGCTTCAGCAGCCCCGGCGTCGCCATTCCCTCCGATGGGGCGCTTCGGCGGCATCCTCATACACTGATGGCTTTGAGGACTGAGAGTGGTGTCGAGGATGCAAGCGGAGAGAGAGGATTGTGTGTGTGGCGAGGATGGGGGGTGCGGCCGCTCGGGCGCGCCATAAATATGGAGTAGTGAGAGAGAGGCGGGCGGCGGTCAAACCGCTGGCTCGCCTCCTGGTGAGCCTGCGCACCGGGCTGCTGGCATGCCTACCGTCGTTTCACACAGCTACTCGCACGCCTCCAGATGACACTGAGCAGCGAGCACGCCTCCCGTCAATTCACACACCTGCACGCACGCCTCCCGGTCTGCCTACGCGGCGGACTGCTCGCATGCGTCCCGTCAACTCACGCCTGCTCGCACGTCACACGGGTCGCGTGGCGGCACATATATTGTTTTTCTATTTGGATGATTAATGATGCCGCTGTATTGCTTAACCGAAGCAGGGCACGTATCCATTGTTGGTCTAACGCTCACGGTTCGAATAAATAATCCGTTTGGGATATTGGTTCCCAATTATTAATAATCTCCCGTTTGTAAGAAGATAAAGATTACATCAAAACTGGTCTCAAATTTGACAAAAAAAAGTACAATGCCACTTTGTATTGGTGTCCATATGACAACACAATAAGTTTCATGAATTTCAAATAAGTTTTGGATGTACTAGAATTTAAAAATCAAGATTCTCAATGTTTCAAAATTTCTTGCACGGGGAGTAAACATGCACCCAGTGAGACACATGTGTTTTTGCAATCCATTTAGGTGCACTGTCACGTGTGCATGTAGCTCAAATTTGATTTTTGCACATTATACCCCTAGAAAATCAATCAATGTACTAAAACGTCTTAATGATCTCTGTTTTTTTTCAAAATTAAAACGTCCCTCCTTTGGTAACATATGTTCACCGCAGGATAATTTAACATTCATCATAGTGCGGTGGATTTGCGGTATGTGTGTGTGTGTGTGCGTCTGGGGGGTGGCAGGTGGCTGTCAGTACACTACGAGTCGTGAGCCACCGTGTGGGTTGGCCGTTTTGTGAGGCAGGTGCCACATCAGAGTCATGAATTCGTTATTTAAAACATTACACAACCCTTTCATACATACATGTTTTGGCCATATGCAGTCGATGGTTGTCCTACACGACACTCGATACTCGCATGTGACGCTTTCTGTGGGCCCGTGAGGTCGTCGTCCATCACTTTGACGAATAGCCGGCAGAGAGGTTAATTTGACCAGCAAGGTCGAATCTTTTTTGTTTGTGTGAGTATATAGTATGTGTCGGAGAGGTGGGAGGGGACTAGCATATATACTATACGTACGTGTCCGTGAACAAGTACACCTCACTCAGTGTCAGGACTTTTTGGTTTCCGAGGCACGTGCCACATCAAAGTTGTGAAATTGGCTGTTCAAACATCACACAACACCTCTTTGGGCCACATGCATGCAGGCGATGGTTATCCTAGGACACTCACTTGTGACGCTTCCACCTATGGGCCCACGAGGCCATCGTCGATGCATGCATCACTTTGACCTACATCGGGAGAGGTTAATTAATTTCACCATCAAGGAGGATTCTTTTTGGGTTGCATTACGGTAGGAGCATATAGTATGCGTCGAAGAGGGGGAAGGGGACCATCATATGTAGTACGCTTCATGCATGAACCTCGCTCTGTGTGGGGACTTTACGGTTTTCGAGGCATATGTGCCACATCAAAGTTGTGCATTTCGGGTATTCAACATATGTTTGGCCCACATGCAAAGCGATGGTGGTTGTCCTCTCGCAACCACTTAAGCGGTTATCAGCGATATTGATGCTCTCCATCTGTGGGCCCGCTTGGTCCATCACTACTTTGCCTGACAATGAGAGAGGTTAATTTGACTTAGGAGGGGATTATTTTTTCGTTTGTAATACGATATATATATATAGGTCATGCTCTGGGATGACATGATACAGTTTGAGCACACACATGCATGTGTACGCATGAATCCCTCCCATCGAGTCGAAGTGGCTAGTACCACGACACATCATGAACCGATCTCGCTCTGTGTGGGGACTGTACGATTTTCGAAGCAAGCGCCACATCAATGTTGTCAAATGGTATTCAAACATGCATGCACACATCACCTCCATACATATGCATGTAGTGGTTGTCTTCGAACGGTACACTCCCTCGCGTGGTTATCTGCGACAAGCCTATATATTCATGGGCCCGCGTGGACATCCATGATCACCTTGACCGACAACAAGATAGGTTACCATGGCGGATTCTTCCTTTGGTTCGTGTTATCGTAGTATAGGTCATGGTGAGATTCAGACCTAATTAAGTTTGAGCGCATACTATATGCACGCATGCATGCATGAATCCCCGTCATCGGCTTGAAGTGTGGTGTGACATACATATGCATCGTCAACTAACCGTCACTCAGTGTGGGGATTTCTGGTTCGAAATCACGGTGCCACATCAAAGTTGTTACATTGTGTATTCAAACACACCTCTCCATACATATGGTTGGGCCACACGCAGGCAGTGGTTGTCTTCGGGGACTAGCTACTTGCGTGATTATTGGTGAGCTAGCCCATCTCTGGGGTCGCATGGACGGCCATCACTTTGACCAACAACAAGAGAGAGGTTGTACGACCAAGGTGGATTATTCTTGGTCCATTTTATGATCCATCTTGGCGAGATGCCTCTCTGGCCCGCAGACTGAAAGTGGGTGTGTGTGTAGGGGGGGGGGGGGGGCAGCTACTCTGCACTTTGCCAGGTGAACCTCCGTGGGAGGGGGGCATGCATTCATAGCTTAGGATTCCCTTCCTGCCGACACGAGGGGGGCAAGCAATACCGTGCGTTTTGCGAGATAGGTGCCACATCAAAGTTGCATTTAGTATTTGAACATCAAACCACCCTTTTCATACATATATTTGGTCAACATGCAAGTGTGTTCGTGTTCTGACCCTCTCCCGCGTCATTTTTTGCAAAATTTATGAACATTAGACAAGTCAGATGACGCAACAAACATGGTTCACTCACACTAACCATGTGCCACGCCGGTGCCCCTGTCACGCACATCCGCTCAGTACATTGGGCTCCATGAGGCTTCCTCTCTCAAAAATATCTACCCGCCTACAACTTTTTTCTGTTTGATAACACACAGTTATTATGTTTCGACCGTGTGTGATGTTTCTTGTTCCCGCTCCCGCCTGCATCCCTCGAAAATATCTGCCCGCCTTGAGGGTTTTTCTGTATCATAACACACGGTAGTTATTTCCGGACCATGTGCAATGCACCATCATCCAAATTTTCAATAGCCCCGGCATTCACTCCCGCGTAGTAAAATTTTCAGTAGCCGCGTCATTTCCTCAAACACCCCCCCTCCACACATACACACACACACACACCAAAACCTCCTCGGGCGCGCGCGCGCACACACACACACACACCCTCCCTCGCTCGAAACCATAGCAAGGTCGCCGCCGCCGCCACAAGGCCTCCATTGTCAACATCTGCCGGTTTGCCCTTGCAGCTTACCCATCGATCTCCATACCCAGGCCGCCCTGAGTTTCTTAGATGACGCCTGCCAAATGCCCCCTTTCCCACAGACCCCCATCCCCATCCCCATCACCCACTCCAGAGCATCGCAGCCTAAGCCCGGCTACACTTCCCATGCAGCTCGAGCAGCGACTGGCCCAAAAGAGGTGTATCGCGGTCTCTTCGCCTGACGTCACCGAGGAAGCTGACGACCATTACTGGCCGCAGGCACTCAATCAGCGAGCTAGATTATGCGGGTATGTCGCGGACGCCGGCTACGACATCGAGGTCGTCGACAGCAATGGCCTGAGGTGGGCTATGTCAAAGGTTAAGTGGCCCACCCCAACCCCTCGGGTTCAACCACCGTCAATCTCATCCATGGCCCCGCCGCTGATCTCCTCTGGCTCACTGTCAAGAATTTGCCATCCTACATCGCCATCGAGCCACTTTTGTCATTTCTGTAGGACACGTTCTGTGACGCTGGCTTGGGATCCACAACTTCCAAGTCAGACCTCAGCAACGGTGACCACGAGGAGGGCACCCTCTCCGGCTCTTCCAAGGGAAAAGAGCCCATCTGCTCTTCCAAGGGGAAAGAGCCTGTCTGCGACATCAGGGAGGGCATCCTACAGCCGTGCTCTTCCAAGGGGAAGGAGCCCATCTGCGACAACATGGAGCGCATCCAGGGTCCGTGCTCTTCCCACAGGAACGAGCCCATTTGTGACAAGTGAGGAAACCCATGATTTGTTTTGCCGTGCCACCTCACAGGGGGGAACCCATGATTTGTTTTCTCGAGTCCCTTTTGTAGTGTAGTGAGAATATGTCCAGTTTTAATTGCTATATTTGGTTGTTTGCAGTATGCCTTGTTTATTTTAGTTGTTCACAATGTGATGCTCTATATGTGCAATTATTTACTGTGTAGTACATTTCATCAATCCAGTTTTAAACATACCGATAGGAATGCATATATTTGCTTGTTGTTAAGCCTATTATAGCTAGCATATGCCTCTTTTACAGTTTTAAACTGGTCTCAAATTTGACAAAAAAAGTACAATGCTACTTTGTATTGGTGTCCATATGACAACACGATAAGTTTCACGAATTTCAAATAAGTTTTGGATGTACTAGAATTTAAAAATCAAGATTCTCAATGTTTGAAATTTCTTGCACGGGGAGTAAACATGCACCCAGTGAGACACATGTGTTTTTGCAATCCATTTAGGTGCACTGTCACGTGTGCATGTAGCTCAAATTTGATTTTTGCACATTATACCCCTAGAAAATCAATCAATGTACTAAAACGTCTTAATGATATATATTCATGGGCCCGCGTGGGCATCCATGATCACCTTGACCGACAACAAGATAGGTTACCATGGCGGATTCTTCCTTTGGTTCGTGTTATCGTAGTATTGGTCATGGTGAGATTCAGGCCTAATTAAGTTTGAGCGCATACTATGCACGCATGCATGCATGAATCCCCGTTATCGGCTTGAAGTGTGGTGTGACATACATATGCATCGTCAACTAACCCTCACTCAGTGTGGGGATTTCTGGTTCGAAATCATGGTGCCACATCAAAGTTGTTCCATTGTGTATTCAAACACACCTCTCCATACATATGTTTGGGCCACACGCAGGCAGTGGTTGTCTTCAGGGACTAGCTACTTGCATGATTACTGGCGAGCTAGCCCATCTCCGGGGTCGCATGGACGGCCATCACTTTGACCAACAACAAGAGAGAGGTTGTACGACCAAGGTGGATTATTCTTGGTCCATTTTATGATCCATCTTGGTGAGATGCCTCTCTGGCCCGCCGACTGAAAGTGGGTGTGTGTGTGGGGGGGCTGCTACTTCGTACTTTGCTAGGTGAACCTCCGTGGGGGGGGCATGCATTCATAGCTTAGGATTCCCTTCATGCCGACACGAGGTGGGGGGGCCAAGCAATACGGTGCGCTTTGCGAGATAGGTGCCACATCGAAGTTGCATTTGGTATTTGAACATCAAACCACCCTTTTCATACATATATTTCGTCCACATGTAAGTGTGTTCGTGTTCTGACCCTCTCCCGCATCATTTTTTGCCAAATTTATGAACATTAGACAAGTCGGATGACGCAACAGACACGGTTCACTCACACTAACCGTGTGCCACGCCGGTGCCCCTATCACGCACATCCGCACAGTACATTGGGCTCCACGAGGCTTCCCCTCTCAAAAATATCTACCCGCCTGCAGCTTTTTCTGTTTGATAACACATGGTTATTATGTTTCGACCGTGTGTGATGTTTCTTGTTCCTGCTCCCGCCTGCAACCCTCGAAAATATCTGCCCGCCTCGAGGGTTTTTCTGTTTCATAACACACGGTTGTTATCTCCGGACCGTGTGCGATGCACCATCATCCAAATTTTCAATAGCCCTGGCATTTCACTCCCACGTTTGACTCCCGCGTAGTAAAATTTTCAGTAGCCATGTCATTTCCTCAAACACACCCCCCCCCCCCCTCCACACACAAACACACATCACACACCAAAACTCCGTTGGCACACCGCCGCGGCGGACACACACCCCCCTCCCTCGCTCGAAACCCTAGCAAGGTCACCGCCGCCGCCGCAAGGCCTCCATTGTCAACATCTGCCGGTTTGCCCGTGCAGCTTACCCACCGATCTCCATACACAGGCCACCCTGAGTTTCTTAGATGACACCTGCTAAACGCTCCCTTTCCCATAGATCCCCATCCCCCACTCCAGAGTCTTGCAGCCTAAGCCCGGCTACGCTTCCCGTGGAGCTCGAGGAGCGACTGTCCCAAAAGAGGTGTATCGCGGTCTCTTCGCCCGACGTCGCCGAGGAAGCTGACGACCATTACTGGCCGCAGGCACTCAATCAGCGAGCTAGAGTACGCGGGTATGTCGCGAACGCTAGCTACGACATCGAGGTCGTCGACAGCGACGGCCTGAGGCGTGCTATGTCACAGGTTAAGTGGCCCACCCCAAACCCTCGGGTTCAACCGCCATCGATCTCATCTACGGCCCCGCCGCTGATCTCCTCTGGCTCGCTGTCAAAAATTTGCTATCCTACATCGCCATCGAGCCCCTTTTGTCATTTCTGAAGGACATGTTCTGCGACATTGGCTTGGGTTCCACAGCTTCCAAGTCTGACCTCATCGACGACGACCACGAGGAGGGCACCCTTTGCGGCTCTTCCAAGGGGAAAGAGCCCATCTGCTCTTCCAAGGGGAAAGAGTCCGTCTGTGACATCAGGGAGGGCACCCTACAGCCATGCTCTTCCAAGGGGAAGGAGCCCATCTGCGACAACATGGAGCGCATCCAGGGTCTGTGCTCTTCCCACGGGAATGAGCCCATTTGTGACAAGTGAGGAAACCCATCGAGTCCCTTTTGTAGTGTAGTGAGAATATGTCCAGTTTTTATTGCTATATTTGGCTGTTTGCAGTATGCCTTGTTTATTTTAGTTGTTCACAATGTGATGCTCTATATATGCAATTATTTACTGTGCAGTACATTTCATCAATCCAGTTTTAAACATACCGATAGGAATGCATATATTTGCTTGCTGTTAAGCATGTTATAGCTAGCATATGCCTCTTTTAAAGTTTTTTGATTGTTCGGTTGTTTGTAGTTAGCATATGTCCAGTTTCAAATGCTATCTTTGTTGGTTCGTAGTATGCCTTGTTTATTCCAGTTATTCACAACGTGATGTTCTATATGTGCAAGTATGAACTGAGCAGTTCAATTTCATCAATACCAGTTTCAACAATACCACTATGAATGACTACATTTGGTTGCTGCATCTTGTAGTTAACATGCCTTTTGATTTTTATTTAACAATAACCAGTGTACTTAGACCGGCACAATACCAGTTTGAATGACTATGTTTGCTTGTTGTTAAATGTTAGGCCTGTTGCAGTTAACACACCTTTCCACTTGTTTTGCTTTACTAGCGTGCTTAAACCTGCACACTGAAGCTATCTTTTGGAGATTATTTTGTCTGCCATGGATATATTTGGTTGATGTTTAGCTTGTTGTGCTTAACATGCCTCTCGATGCACTTACACAGGACAATTTTGGGAACGACTGCTGTTTTCCATCAAGGTTAGTTTCATCCCATGACTTATATATATTCACTGTTCAGGATATCGGTAGCTGGTACCATATAGGTCGGGGGCTGATAAGGGACTAATCGGTGAATTGGACTTTTAACTGAATATATCTGTAACCCATTTATCATTAGGTTAACTAGGGCCATATGTAATATATCTGAGGCTACATAGCAACATGCACCGTACTTAATGTCTAAATATGCAATCCTAGGCTACATAGCAACAAGGAAGAATGTTACCTTAATGTTCTGATGATGTCTAGATATACATAGAAGAGCAGCAGCAACAACAACAACAACAACACAGCCCTGTTTGGATACTCACTTAGCTAGAGGTTGGAGTTAGTTTCTTGCTCATGACTAACCCTGAACTAACTCCATCCAAAGAGGTGTTTGGATGACAGGGTTAGATTGACAATAAATGCACTACGAGAACTAGCTCCAATTAGCACCTCTTGGGTTGGATAGTTTTTTGGGTGGGTTAGATGCAACTAGCTCAAACTAGCCGTCATGTTTGGATATACTTTAGGGCTATTTGAGCCTGAACTAGCTCAAACTAACTCTAACCCATGGATGCAGCAGCAGTTAATCAGCCTATAATTTGTAGGAATGCAATAAACTCCTTCCGGCCCATAATATAAGATGTTTATTCATCTAATATGTGCGTATATTGGATGTTATAAGATATTATAAAAGAGTGATGTACTACATCATTGTGCAATTGCTGTTTAGCTTCTAATATTAACTTGGTGCTTTTAGGTACATATGTCATTGGTAAAGATCCGCGCTTCGACCCTTTCTGCATATGGGGCAATGAGATATCAATGAACTTGCATCAAGTGAGGAAGCTGATAAAGATTGTTAGTAAAATGGGTCAAAAGATGGCAATTAAACTATTTGTTTACACTTTATCCAAGACAACAGCGAACTGCAAGATGGTAAGTAAGAATTCTGCTGCCTTCTTTTTACTGCCCATAATGAGTTGTGTTAGATGACAATGTCTGAATATTTTTCCTTTGCAGTGATTCCCAAAGCAGTTTACTCAAGATTACCTCTCAAACTACATGATTGGTGGGCATGCAAAGGTTAAAGTATTTCTACCAGAACACGATGATTATCTAGATGTTTTCATGAAGACCGTGAAGGATGGGCAGTCGGCCATCACAAGGGGTTGGACTAGAGTCGTGCGTGCCTTCTGCATGGAGGAGGGCACAATATGGGCATTCTGCTTCACCTTGTTCAGCAACCAGAATGTATTTCGCCTCTTTCTTTACCGTCTTTAATAGTGCAAGTATACAATTGTGGTTCATCATTCTTTATTTGGTTCTTATGTAATTCTTGATTATATGTACCTATGAATCGAATAATGCATTGGTTGTTTGAACCTGATGGATATGAATAAAGCTATAACATACATTCAAATTCAAATCCGGTATAATTTGAAATAGCAGCAATTAAATTACGCTCTGCAGGTCGTTACGGGACACACGGTTGGTAAAACACAAACGTTTGCGATATACACCATAATCTCACATGGTTCACACAGAGGAAACGTGTGCAAGCATGCACACAGTTGCCATTTGCAAAGCGTGTGCGATGTCAGACAATACCACAAACGGTGCAGGCACACTAAACGTTTGTGATAGTTGCCTTATCGTACATGATTGGCAACCATGAACTAGTTCTGATGTGGTATGCATCATAAATGTTGCACCACAGAATAGCGTGTGCGATAGTTGTCGTGTACGACGATGTTATGATGGTCCGACGTTTTATAATCCTGTCCGACACTCATACGATGATTAGCTAATCTTCTTAATTGGTTATCGCATACGGTTTGGGAAAAGCGCATGTGTGTGATTGTCTGCTTATCATACACATTCTATAATAGCGAACCGTTTGTGATGGGCCGCGCATCGTAAACGTTGCACCACAGAATACTGACTGCGATGGCAATGCGAGCACAAACGAGTAGCGAGTACTGTATATGCATCAAGGCTCCCTATCCCCGATGGTTTCTGGGTCGTGTGGGAAGGACCCCCCTATCGCCCACACTCACTAGGCGACGGTTCCAAATGCCGTCGCGGAAAGGGGTTGAAAACCGTTTGTATAGCACCTCGTTGTACTAGTGTTGGACGAATGCCTACATGAGTTCAGGCAGAGGCAAGAGCTACCGTAGGCAAGGGCTGCTAGTCATGGACTGTTTTATTTTATTGAGTCGTTTTGACATGGATCGGTATGTATTCACAACAATCATAATATTGCTCTGTTTATTGCTTTGTTTCATTGTGTGTATTCTGTTTTTTGATCTTATATATTGTTCTGTTTCAATGTGTATATATATGCTTTACATTCAGTATATGTGGATGATAAGAGCTAGATACAAATTAGTATAAGAAAACAGATAGAAAAATGGAATTCATAATATATATTAATTGTTCATTAGTTCATCATAGAATATATATAATATCATCACGTATACGTACTTAACTACTATTTACAGTGCATAAAAATGAAAACGAACAATACTAAAACTAATAATCCATCCTTACGGTGGCAGTATTCTGGCAGCCCCTCGCCAGCAACTCCATGGTATGCGGTGTCTTCCCAACGCGGAGGCAGTACTCCGCCTCGCAGCGGTTGACGTACTGGTCTACCTCTTGCTGGCGGACATGCGTGAACGATATTGCCATTTCATTGGGCACCCACTAGAGCTCCTCGTCGGTGGCATGCTGGAGCTTATCGACCCACCTCCACGCAGCGATGAGGCGCCTAGCGCCTTTGGCCTTCCTGGCAAAGTACCCGTCTTCGTACACCTCCTCTGCACGTCGACGTGCCCGCCCCCAAAGCTCCACCGCCTCCTTTTTCCAGGCGGCCTCACGGGCTTCATAGGCCGCCTGGTACATGGCTTCCTCCTCTGCCATCTCCTTCTTCAACGCCACTTGCCTGACTTTCTCAGCCGGCGGCAGTGACTTTCACAGACAAAGATTGTACTAGCCCCAAAACTACTCCAAAGTTGGGGGGTCCGGCGCAACCTCGTCTGGCACCGCGTGGGGGTCCTCCTCGTCGCTGCTCTTAGACTGAACGTCCTTGGGGGGCGGCGCCTCCTCGTCGGCGCGTGGGCAGATCGGCGGCGCGATGGCAGCGATTTGTGAGAGAGAGGGGGCGAGCGAGGAGAGGATATAGATGAGAATGCAGGCGGGATGACATGAGCAAGGTTGTATTTATTGGCGGCCGGAATCTAGATCGACAGGAATAGTACACACGTCGGTCGCCGAAATTTACGAGTACTGTAGTTTGAACTGCACATGATTCCCGCATAAAAAGCCGTGTGTGAATTTAATCGCTGACGGTTTCCAATAGAGAACCGCGTCTGATTAATTACTCGTGCCACTCACCTTCCAAACCTCAAGGCGCGAAATAGAGAGGCAATCGTGTGGGGGCCGGTTGTCTTGCCAGATATTTACATTTTCTTGCCACATATAAGGCATGAATGCTTATTTTGTGTTAGCATGATATTATTGTATAATGTAATGTAATATGTAAATGAATTTTCCAACCCATGATGGTTTGCTGTTGCATGTACAAGTGGTTCAATTTTGAATTACGGCCATTAAATGGCTAGAAAAAAACTTAAATGTCTTAAAAAGGTCAAATGACCCCTGAGAATTTCCAAATTTTAACATGACAGTTGTATTAGTGCATGTTAACAGTAGAAAAGGTTTGAAGGCCATTAGAGGAAGCCATCGCCGATTCGTCATCAAACATGCATTGTTTCCCTCTCGGAATCACGAGTCTTCTAGTGAGATGCTCCAGTTTGTGAGGGGTGTGCGTCCAATCTTTCGTCAAACAGGCCAATTTTTTTAACACAACATCTTGGTGACATGCCATTACGTCAAGCAAGGTTTCATGTATTTCTGATCATTTTTGAATTTTTTGGAATTTAAATGCCATGGTACTCGATGCTTGTGTCGAAGCCGTGACACCAATATGTTTGAAAATTCCTTCCAATTTACTGCACATGGAATTAACTCGCACACAAGTACACAAATATGATTTTTCAAACCGTTATGGTTAGCTATTGCATGTACATGTGGTTCAAATTTGAATTACTGTCATTAAATGGCTAGAAAATCACTTAAATATCTTTGGAAGGTCAAATGACCCCTGAAATTTTCCAAATTTTGACATGACAGTTGTATTAGTGCATGTTAGCTGTATAAAAATTTGAAGGCCTTAAGAGGAAGCTACCATCGGTTCGTCATCAAACCTGCATTGTTCCCTCTCTAGTGAGATGCTCTAGTTTGTGAGGGGCGTGTGTCCAAATTTAGTCAAACAGGCCAATTTTTTTAATACGACATCTTGGTGCAATGCCATTACGTTAAGCAAGGTCTCATGTATTTCTGATCATTTTTTAATTTTTTGGAATTTAAATGCCATGGCACTCGATGCTTGCGTCCAAGCCGTGACAACCATATGTTTGAAAATTCCTTCCAATTTACTGCACATGGAATTAACTCACACACAAGTACACAAATATGATTTTTCCAACCGTTAGGGTTAGCTGTTGCATGTAAATGTGGTTCAATGTTGAATTACGGTCATTAAATGGCTAGAAAATCACTTAAATGTCTTTGAAAGGTCAAATGACCCCTGAAATTTTCCAAATTTTGACATGACAGTTGTATTAGTGCACGTTAACGGTAGAAAAAGTTTGAAGGCCTTAAGAGGAAGCTACCGCCGGTTCGTCATCAAACATGCATTGTTCCCTCTTGGAACCACGAGTCTTCTAGTGAGATGTTCTAGTTTGTGAGGGGCGTGTGTCCAAACTTTCTTCAAATAGGCCAATTTTTTTACAACGGCATCTTGGTGCCATGCCATTACGTCAAGCAAGGTTTCATGTATTTCTGATCATTTTTAATTTTTTTGGAATTTAAATGCCATGGCACTCGATGCTTGTGTCCAAGCCGTGACAACAATATGTTTGAAAATTCCTTCCAATTTACTGCACATGGAATTAACTCGCACACAAGTACACAAATATGATTTTTTTTAAACAGTTATGGTTAGCTGTTGCATGTCCATGTGGTTGAATGTTGAATTACGGTCATTAAATGGCTAGAAAATCACTTAAATGTCTTTAAAAGGTCAAATGACCCCTGAAATTTTCCAAATTTTGACATGATAGTTGTCTTAGTGCACGTTAACGGTAGAAAGGTTTGAAGGCCATAAGAGGAAGCTACCACCGGTTCGTCATCAAACATGCATTGTTCCCTCTCGGAACCACGAGTCTTCTAGTGAGATGCTCCAGTTTGTGAGGGGTGTGTGTCCAAACTTTCGTCAAACAGGCTAAATTTTTTACCACAACATCTTGGTGGCATGTCATTACGTCAAGCAAGATTCATGTATTTCTGATCATTTTTGAATTTTTTGGAATTTAATGCCATGGCACTCGATGCTTGTGTCCAAGCCGTGACACCAATATGTTTGAAAATTCCTTCCAATTTACTGCACATGGAATTAACTCGCACACAAGTACACACATATGATTTTCCAAACCTTTATGTTTAGCTGTTGCATCTACATGTAGTTCAAATTTGAATTACGGTCATTAAATGGCTAGAAAATCACTTAAATGTCTTTAAAAGGTCAAATGACCCCTGAAATTTTCCCATTTTTGACGTGACAGTTGTGTTAGTGCACGTTAACAGTAGAAAAAGTTTGAAGGCCATAAGAGGAAAATACCACCGGTTTGTCATCAAACATGCATTGTTCCCTCTCGGAACCACGAGTCTTGTAGTGAGATGCTCCAGTTTGTGAGGGGTGTGTGTCGATTCGTCAAGCATGCCAATTTTTTACCACAGCATCTTGGTGGCATGCCATTACATCAAGCAAGGTTTCATGTATTTTTGACCATTTTTGTATTTTTTGGAATTTAAATGCCATGGCACTTGATGCTTGTGTCCAAGCCGTGCCACCAATATGTTTGAAAATTCCTTCCAATTTACAGCACATGGAATTAACTCGCACACAAGTACACACATATGATTTTCCACCCCATGATGGTTTGCTGTTGCATGTACATGCAGTTCAAATTTGAATTACGGCCATTAAATGGCTAAAAACTCACTTAATGTCTTTAAAAGGTCAAATGAACCCTTATAATTTCCAAATTTTAACATGATAGTTGTATTAGTGCATTTTAACGGTACAAAATTTTCTCGTACATTTAAAACACCATCTGTTGCCACTATACTCCAAATTCGTCTATCACAGCTAATACAAAAAAAATCAACAACATCACACATAGTTTGTTATAGGAACCGTTTGGGATGAAAATTGGCGGTGCTTCAGCGGCTTTGTTAAAATTATGCGTACTTAGCCTTTGTTTTTAACACTGGTCTTTTGGTAGAGCAATGTTTAGGTCAACTGGCTCTGTTTAATTACTAAAATTGCTCGATTCAGTAAATGTGGTATGTGTGTTGTAGGCTCTTTTCTGTACCCAAATTAGCAAGCGATGTTAAATTATGCAACGACGTGGATGAGCACAGTACCCAGGGAAATTTCCACCAAAATTTGAATGATCAAACTCCGCATGCACGTAAAGCAAAATAATCGTTTGCAATGCACACATTTGTTCAAAGTGAATGGTGTCCGGCGGCACCGCGCGCAAAGTTTCCCTCCACCTTTCGAAATTTTTGGCCTACCGCCGAAATATCTAACTCTTCCCCCCCCTCCCCACCCCCTTTTCTCCTAGACCACAAGTCACATTTCCCTTGTTTCCCCTTCCTTCCTTCCCAAGCTATAGCCGCTTCCTCGCTCTCGCCGTATCGCATCCAACCGCCGCGGTCGCCATGGTCTTTTTAAATGACCTCTCCAACGGTTCCTCCTATGACGACGACTCTTTCACCAGCCGGGTATGCCTCTCTCCTCTCTCTCGGGTTATGATTTGGAATAAAGGATTTTAACCCGGTGGCCAATTTGAGTCATTTCTTCCTCTTGTAGCTCCCTAGCACTACTGCAGGATGCTGCTAACGCGACACTACGATCAAAGACCCTTTGACAAAACTATGTGCGATGCATTAATCACAAATGGTGATGTAAAATAACCATAAAAAAAGATGCAAAATGTTTGCGATGAAGGATACATCAAACACGGTTCAGATTTTAGTTGCGTGTGCGATGAGGGGCATACGGTTCAGTTCAATGAACTATTTGCGATGAGGCAGAACAAAAGAAACAGGCAGCCAGATGAAGGTGTGTGTGATATACGGCATACAGTTCACTCAGATAAACTGTTTGTGATGAGGCGGAAAAACAAAAACGGGCAGCCATATGAAGGTGTGTGCGATATACGGCATACAGTTCACTCGGATGAACTGTTTGCGTTGAGCCAAGAGAACAGAAACAGTTCAACTTAACAAGATGTGTGTGATATGCAGCAAACAGGTCTATAATAAAAAATGTGTGGGAAGACGGATAACAACACGGACGATTCCTGTTAACAAGCCGTGTGTGTTGTGAGCAAACGATTTCTGGTATACAATTGTCAGTGATTGATGAAATCATCACCGACGGGTTCCATTGTATAGTCCGTGTGCGATGTGATGTACTTAAAAAGACAGCATTGCAAAACCAAATTAAGCATACAATTACACAAGTGACTACAAACATAACATTTCCACACACCAAAGTAAGCAATTACATGCATACTAAACTAGGAGAAACGAGGATCTAATCATCTACTTATTGTTGCGACGACGCTTGCCATTGCTCTGCTTCCGGCTAGATCCCTGGCCATTTTGGGGAAGGAGGCACTTCCTCATGTCAACGATCCGCCTGTACATCTCGTAGCTCGTGTATGCCTCCTTGGCCGCGTACACGACGTGAGCTTTGTCGAGTTTCTCCATCTAGGTCGAGTGCCAGGCATGCTTGTCCTTGTTGCAGGAATCCTTCATGTCTCTGTAGTAGGGGTCGATGATGGCCTCGGCGAGGTGAACCAGCGAGTCCTTCTCATGCTCGTTGCTGCCCCAGATCTTATATTGGCCCTAGATGTCGACAAGATTCTGGAAGGCGATGCCCGAATTCTTGAGCACCTTTACATCATTGGTGATGTCCACCGTAGCAAACATGTAGTGGGGGCTATTGACAAACCTGCTGAAATGCTCGCAAGGCCTTGTGGCCAGGCAGTAGTGGTAGACGAGGACGTGGTTGCACACGCACATCTGGGCGATGGCGACCTTGGGATGAGACCCGGCACGAGCGCGGGTGTACTCGAGGTCGCCCCCGACCACCTTGTACTTCTCCTCGGCAAGCAACAGCTCCATGATGTGGATGGAATGCTCCACCCAGACCGGGTTGTTGGTGTACACCACCGAGAGCTCCGTGAACCTTCTATGGGTGTCTACCACGGCATGCATGGTGAATTGCTGCTCGTCGTCGGCAGCCGCTCGGAGTGCCATTGGAGCCGCGCAGGATACCCTCTAAGAATTTGTCGTGGTGGGTGTGCTTCTTGCAATGGTGGGGCAAGATCAAAAGGTTGAAGAGACACAAGGGTTGAATGGCCGCTGTAATAAATGTGGGTCGGCCGGCCTGTAGTCGTCACGTCTTGTCACCGCGTTCATAGCGGAGGATTCCAGTGCACGCTTGACAACACCGCACCGCACGCGTTTCGTTTGACCATGCGTGGGCTCGAAGTGGCGCCAAATGTATCATCGATGAGCTTATTCTTGTGTACCATGCAGTTTACCGCGCAAGCATCCCGCCCGGCTAGTTTGGCCACGCATCGGCTAGAAGAGGGACAAATCGTGGGCGTTTATTGGCAAAAAGCTTTGTAAAAACTAAGTGTGTGGAATGACTTCGGTCATAAGTTTACCCGTGGGTGCTGCGGTCAAAGTTACACAGAAGGGTGATGATGGACACTCGAGTGTGATAATTAATTCTACGCTCTACAAGGCACACGGTTGAAGAAACCAACTGTGTGCAATAATGTCAAAGATCGCAGTCGAGTTAGCTATACAGATCATGTGCTATGAGATCGACAAGGTAAACAGATTTGAGAATGGTTAATAAAATCTAAGTCCATTGCATATTAAGGTCAAAATAGTGCTACCAATATACGAGTCTCATACAATGCCATTTCAACGAGTGTACCAACAAAGCTTGAAATATTACAAGGTTCAAATTCCAGAGTTATATGGCTCAAATTCGAAGATTACAAGGTTCAAACTGATATTAGAAATGAAATTTAGCTCATCTGTTGCAAACGCTCGCGCTGATCCACTGAACAAGGATATCAGAGAGGTTCAAACTAATATTACCACTTGTAAGTCTTGTTTCGAAACCTCATAATTTTTGCAAGGGGGTCAGCCACTGAGAAGTCATATATGGGGTTGACACGATGACTTCTGATTACTCTGTCATTTGAAGTTCCAAAATGAAATTCAGCATTTTTGGAGCCTATTCCATTCTGCCGCAGCCGCCGTCGCTGATCAACAAACCATTCATTTTTGTGAAATAAATGTAGGGCAAACCTCATTACCTTCAGCACCCTTGCTCTAACAACAAAGAACCTGGCGAATATAATCTCCGGTAAGGTCCCTCGGTAGGAGATCAAAGTAATTTCTGAGAGATGCAGATCTAGGCATTCGATGTGATTGTTATATTGTATCACATTATCCACCACCGGGCCTAATCTTATCTGCAAAAGAAGAAAACGTGTTAGTGCCTACATGTAGTTTTGAACACTACTACAGGCCTATTTGGTTTGCAGGATTTGTAAAATGCATTAACATGCCATCTTCAATCCGACATGATTAACATGGGCATTTGATTACAATCTAGAAAAATGTAGCCTTCTTCACAAGAGGTTGGAGTGGATGAAAAGTTCCCTAAGAAAACTAGAAGTACAGATGAATCCAAAGGAGAAATGCTTATCGATTGTAACCATATGGATAAAGCAACCAATATGGCAGGGGGAAAACATGTATGTACTGAGATCCTCCAAAAAAATCCTTCAGAAATCATAGTACATTGTCATTGTAAACTTGGAAAAAGGTGTCACAAATTGAATTCCCTTATGGTTAACATTTAACAGGAAAGGAGCATCACCTCGATATATAGCTTCTCCAGGCACAGAAAGCATCTCAGGAAAATGACAACTTGCTCTAGGTTGGGGCCGATAGATTCTAGTGCCATGACCTTCACTGTGCGCAGTGTCGGGGTCAATCTTGTTGGAATCATTTTCTGGATGATAGATGAACATACATCTTCAAAATTAGAAATAATGTTAATTTCTGGAAGGAGAGGTAGAAGGCGGCTGTTGTACCTGAATGGGTGTGGATCCAATAACAAGTTCGGAGTATTTGTCAGACGAGTAGCCCACCACTGTCAATTTTGGCGCAGAAATGACATTGATTCTTGTTGGACCTTCTTGATCAACTACAAGTAATCTCTCAAGTGAAGGTGTGTCCTCAATGACCATACCGTGGTACACATCTTGTGATGTCTTCTTGCCGCACCAGCAACACACATAAATAGTCTGGAGAGTCATGGAGGTGATGTGGAAGCTACTCAACCCATTGATCGCCTGAAGACGAAGGTACTCGAGTGCAGTACAGCCACGGAGCAGGCGCTCCTTATCACCGTTTGGGAGGCAGCAGGCGCTCCTTATCATTGTTTGCAGTATGCCTTGTTTATTTTAGTTGTTCACAATGTGATGCTCTATATGTGCAAATATTTACTGTGAAGTACATTTCATCAATCCAGTTTTAAACATACCGATAGGAATGCATATATTTGCTTGTTGTTAAGCCTGTTATAGCTAGCATATGCCTCTTTTACAATTTTTTGATTGTTCGGTTGTTTGTAGTTAGCATATGTCCAGTTTCAAATGCTATCTTTGGTTGTTCATAGTATGCCTTGTTTATTCTAGTTATTCACAACGTGATGTTATATATTTGCAAGTATGAACTATGCAGTTCAATTTCATCAATACCAGTTTCAACAATACCACTATGAATGACTACATTTGGTTGCTGCATCTTGTAGTTAACATGCCTTTCCATTTTTATTTAACAATAACCAGTGTACTTAGACCGGCACAATACCAGTTTGAATGACTATGTTTGCTTGTTGTTACATGTTAGGCCTGTTGCAGTTAACACACCTTTCCACTTGTTTTGCTTTACTAGCGTGCTTAAACCTGCACACTGAAGCTATCTTTTGGAGATTATTTTGTCTGCCATGGATGTATTTGGTTGATGTTTAGCTTGTTGTGTTTAACATGCCTCTTGATGTACTTACACAGGAAAATTTTGGGAAAGACTGCTGTTTTCCATCGAGGTTAGTTTCATCCCATGGCTTATATATACTCACTGTTCAGGATATCGGTAGCTGGTACCATATAGGCCGGGGGCTGATAAGGGACTAATCGGTGAATTGGACTTTTAACTGAATATATCTGTAACCCATTTATCATTAGGTTAACTAGGGCCATATGTAATATATCTGAGGCTACATAGCAACATGCACTATACTTAATGTCTAAATATGCAATCCTAGGCTACATAGCAACAAGGAAGAGTGTTACCTTAATGTTCTGATGATGTCTAGATATACGTTGAAGAGCAGCAGCAGCATCAACAACAACACAGCCCTGTTTGGATACTCAACTTAGCTAGAGGTTAGAGTTAGTTTCTAGCTCATGACTAACCCTGAACTAACTCCATCCAAAGAGGTGTTTGGATGACAGGGTTATATTGACAATAAATGCACTGGGAGAACTAGCTCCAATTAGCACCTCTTGGGTGGGATAGTTTTTTTGGGTGGGTTAGATGCAACTAGCTCAAACTAGCCCTCATGTTTGGATATACTTTAGGGCTATTTGAGCTCGAACTAGATCAAACTAACTCTAACCCATGGATACAGCAACAGTTAATCAGCCGATAATTTGTAAAAATGCAATAAACTCCTTCCGGCCCATAATATAAGATGTTAATTCTTCTAATATGTGAGTATATTGGATGTTATAATATATTATAAAAGAGTGTTGTACTACATCATTGTGCAATTGCTGTTTAGCTTCTAATATTAACTTGGTGCTTTTAGGTACATATGTCATTGGTAAAGATCCGCGCTTAGACCCTTTCTGCGTATGGGGCAATGAGATATCAATGAACCAACATCAAGTGAGGAAGCTGATAAAGATTGTTAGTAAAATGGGTCAAAAGATGGCAATTAAACTATTTGTTTACAATTTATCCAAGACAACAGCGAACTACAGGATGGTAAGTAAGAACTCTGCAACCTTCTTTTTACTGCCCATAATGAGTTGTGTTAGATGACAATGTCTAAATCTTTTTCCTTTGCAGTGGTTCCCAAAGCAGTTTACTCAAGATTACCTCTCAAACTACATGATTGGTGGGCATGCAGAGGTTAAAGTATTTCTACCAGAACACGATGATTATCTAGATGTTTTCATGAAGACCGTGAAGGATGGGCGGTCGGCCATCACAAGGGGTTGGATTAGAGTCGTGCGTGCCTTCTGCATGGAGGAGGGCACAATATGGGCATTCCGCTTCACCTTGTTCAGCAACCAGAATATATTTTGCCTCTTTCTTTACCGTCTTTAATAGTACAAGTATACAACTATGGTTCATCATTCTTTATTTGGTTCTTATGTAATTCTTGAACATATGTACCTATGAATTGAATAATACATTGGTTGTTTGAACCTGATGGATATGAATAAAGTTATAGCATACATTCAAATTCAAATCTGGTACAATTTGAAATAGCTGCAATTAAAGTACGGTGAAATTATGCTCTCTAGGTTGTTATGGCACACACGGTTGGTAAAACACAAACGTTTGCGATATACACCATAATCCGACAAGGTTCACAGAGAGGAAACGTGTGCAAGCATGCACACAGTTGCCGTTTGCAAAGCATGTGCGATGTCAGACAATATCACAAATGGTGCAGGCAAACTAAACGTTTGTGATAGTTGCCTTATCGTACACGATTCACAATCATGAACTGTTTATGATGTGGTATGCATCGTAAACGTTGCACCACAGAATAGCGTGTGTGATAGTTGTCATGTACGACGATGTTACGACGGTCCGACGTTTCATAATCCTGTCTGACACTCGTATGATGATTAGCTAATCTTCTTAATTAGTTATCGCATACGGTTTGGGAAAAGCGAATGTTTGTGATTGTCTACTTATCATACACGTTCTATAATCGTGAACCGTTTGTGATGAGCCACGCATCGTAAACGTAGCACCACAGAATACCGACTGCGATTTCAATGCGAGCTCAAACGAGTTGCAAGGATGCAGTGTCAGGGTGGCTCCCTATACGCGACGGTTTCTGGGTCATGTGGGAAGGACCCCCCTATCGCAGTCACTCACTTGGCGACGGTTCCAAATGCCGTCGCAGAAAGGGGTTAAAAACCGTTCGTATAGCACCTCGATGTACCAGTGTAGGACCATCACTTGCAACGAATGGAGCGGGGTGGCTGAAGATCTGCCTGCTCGTTGTCACCATCAATCTCCATGCGTGAACTTAGTTGTGTTTGAATCTGTGGACAATGGGAGGAAGTTTCTGGGATGTGCAGAGAAGGTTAACCCCACTTTTGTTGTTACAAATCATTTGTTAGATGTGATTTAGACACTGTCACTATGCTATGTTATTCTGGATGTGATTAAGAAAGTGTCACAGTTTCTATATAGTATCTAAAAATGTTGCCATCTCATCAGCGGTGCCCTGAGAAAATTATTTGGCACCACTCCAGCAGTCTATGCAGCCAACTTTGCTCCACACATCCAAGCAGCCAAGCAGTAAAACACTAAAACTTTATGGCACGAAGGAACTAGGCATCGAAGCAACTAGGTGCTACGGAGTCCGGTTCCATGAATTTCTCCTCTGACATCGGCTCGGTAGTGCAGGGCACCGGTGCCAAATGTAGCAACAGTTGTTTTGACACCAGTTTTGGCATACATAGTGGACAGCCTTAGTGCTATTAGTTCTATGTTACTAAATTTGTGCATGTACACACCTGTTAGTATTAATTTGATGTCATCCAAACACTGTGGCTATGTTGTTGCAATTACATTTAGCTTCCTCATAAAATGTTCAATTTGTTATTTATAGTACATGACTAAGAACTTGTAGTGTTGTTGCAATTAATTATAGCTTGTGATGTTTCTGAATTTGGTTGTTGTCTCAGTAGTAATTAATTCATTTGCACATTGATCTTTTTGAGAAGATATGTCATAATTAACGTGTTTCTTCAGTTTTTCAAAATATGTATGTGGTGATTTTCTATGTTGCTAGAAACCCATTTCCCTACAATTCTTATCGATTTAGTTTTAAACATTATAGGATGAACAGAAGTGTTCTTACCTGGAGTGGGTTGATCAAGAGTGGCCACAGTCTTTGAAGATGTGCCTAGCAAAGCTCTAGAGCATGGATGAAGAAGAGAATAGAGATAGGCTTAGAGACACTGGTACATCGAGCTGCTATACAAATGGGTTTTAACCCCTTTCCGCGATGAAGTTTTAAACCGCCGCCTAGTGAGTGTGGGCGATAGGGGGGTCCTTCCCACACGACCCAGAAACCGTCGGGGATAGGGAGTAGCAATGCATACATTTTGCATAACTAAGCGTATGCGTTGCCGGCATGTATCCCAAACGCTAGTCTTCAGACAACTGTTTGTGATATCTCACATATCCCAAATGCTCCATCCTTGCTACTCATTTGTGCTTGCATCACCATCACAGTCGGTCTTCCGTGGTAATAGATTTATGATGCGCGCCCCATCACAAATAGTTCACTATTATAGAACGTGTATGATAAGCAGACTATCACACACATTTACTTTTCCTCGACTATATGCGATTCGATGTAAGAGTGTGATACGTCTCCAACGTATCTACAATTTTTTTTACCATAAATAGTAGGAGAACCTCCTACTGTGAATTTAATTAATAAAATAAGTGAGTAAATTTACATAGTACAATTACATTCCATCCTCCCTTTGGGAGAAAGGACAAATGAGTTTATCTAATGAAGGGAGGAAAGCAGTAAGGGAATGTAGTCTTTATGTTTGTCCTTGACCCTATAAGTAAGGAGTGAGAAATCAGTTTTGAATCTATGTAGCCAGGACAACTGAGAGGGAATGATCCCTCTGAAGTGTTTGTTGTTGCGTTCCTTCCAAATACTCCAAGCTGCCAATAAGAATACTTCCATAAAAAGTGGTTGGTCCCAAGCTGCTTTGGCGATGGATATATTGTTGAGTCTTGACCCCCCCTGTGGCGACCCGAGACCCAAAGTAGACCAACATTGTGTATTGAAGTTGCATTCAAAGAACAGATGCTCCAGTGTCTCTTCTATGCGTTGCCCACATAGGATGCAATCATCGTTATCTCCAATATTGTAGTGTCGTCGTTTGAGCATATTCCTTGTGTTAAGACGATCTGAAAGGAGGAGCCAACCAAAAACTTTGATCTACATTGTTGATTTAGATTTCCAGATCCACTTAAAGGCTTGATGAGCGTGTATGTCTCAAAAATAGAAGGTGTAGTATTTTTGAGTGAGAAATTCCTTATATCCCCAAATCTATGTCCATACATCCTTGTGTGAGAGTTCATTGGAGAGAGTAACTTCCATGGTTTCAAGTTGTATCTATCTGACTTCAGCATGGGCTTGTGGGGAGAGTGGTAGGTGAAACGCTTCTCGGAGAGACGTGCTAGCCAAGAAATCTCTAACCGAGATGTCTTCATTGTTTGTGTATGAGAACGCTCATGGGTAAGTCTCGGGTAAAATGTTTCCTCTCCAGTCATCCATCCAGAACAGAACATTAGTACCATTTGCCACTTGTACTGTTGTGATTCCATGATATATTGGCACGAGCTTTGTCATGTCCCTCCACCAAAAGGATCCACATTGATCTGTTGCATGTGGGATTTGCTCGCTGTAGTATGTGGTTTTGTTAAGTTGCACCCAAGGCACATCCCTGTCATTGTAGAATTTGTGTAGATATTTGAGCAGCAATGCATCTCCTTGAATCCTAAGATCGACAATTCCTAGACCTCCACTCTCTTTTGGTCTACACACCATATCCCAGGAAGCTAAGGAGTTACATTTGTCTCCCTGCTCCATTTTTTGGGTCCATAGGCACCTTTTCTGTATCTTGTCTAAAAGTTCAATGATTTTGGCCGGCAGACGCAAAGTGCAAAGGGCAAAGATGACCAGGGAGGTGATCAATGAGTTAAGTAAAGATAGCTTGCCGCCATAGGATATTATATTGAGTGTGGCAGAGAGTCTTCGTTCCACCATGCAAACTAGAGGCATGAGTTCTTGGACGGTAGGTCGGGTAGTGCCCAAAGGTAATCCAAGATATGTGAAGGGCATTTTTTCGGTCGCACAGCCAAATATGTTGGCCAACTGAGCACATCTATCTTCATCGCAGTTGAAGGGAATAAGAGTCGATTTGTGGAAGTTAATTTTCAGCCCAATGGAGGTGGCATAGTCTGTCAAAATGTTCTTGATGACCGTTGCTTGTAATGGACATGCAGGAAGAATTAGGATGGTGTCGTCTGCGTATTGGATGACTGGGTATTCCTTTTGATTTGGGGAGGGGAATGGTAGTTGAATTTGATTCAGTGCAAATGCATCATTAATGGCTGCTTGGAGAAGGCCCGCCGCAAGAACAAAGATGAGTGGGGACAGTGGATCGCCTTGTCTCACCCCGCATTTACAATGGAATTGGTGACCTGGGGTACCATTAAGAAGGACAGAAGATTTTCTAGAGGAGAAAATGCATCTTATCCAATTTAGCCATTTTTCATTAAAGCCCATGTTTTTCTGTGAATTTTCAAAATTGTTTTACTGGACGCAAAAGTTTCTGTTTTCCAACAAGATCAAATCAACTATCACCCAACATAATCCTGAAGGCTTTACTTGGCACAAAAACTAATTAAAACACAAAAAACACAATTATAACACTAGCATAATTGTGCAAGCACTCAAGAACAGAAAGTAAAAAGCAAGAATAAATTTTATTCATTGGGTTGCCTCCCAACAAGCGCTATCATTTTACGCCCCTAGCTAGGCATAAGATTTCACTAATGCTCACATGAATGATATGAATTGAAACACAAAGAGATCATCATAAAACATGTGACAAAACTCATTTAAGTCTAACATACTTCCTATGCATAGGAATTTTATAAGCAAACAAATTATCAAGACAAGCAAATTCTAGCATATGCAAAGAAGAAGAAAGAAACAATAGCAATCTCATCATAACGAGAGGAAATTTAGTATCATGAAAATTTCTACAACCATATTTTCCTCTCTCATAATAATTACATGTAGGATCATAATCAAATTCAACAATATAGCTATCACATAAAATATTCTCTTCATGATCCACATGCATGCAAAGTTGACACTCTTCCAAAATAGTGGGATTATCATCAAATAAAGTCATGACCTCTCCAAGCCCACTTTTATCAAAAATTTCATAAGATTGAACACTCTCCAAATATGTGGGATTATTTTTACCTAAAGTTGACACAATTCCAAACCCACTTTCAATATTATTGCAAACATTATTATCAATAGCATATTCATCATGAGGCTCAAATAAATTTTCAAGATCACAAGAAGAATCACCCCAATCATGATCATTGCAATAAGTAGTGGCCATATCAAAATTAGCATCCCCAAGCTTGGGGTTTTGCATATTATTAGCACAATTGACATTAATAGAATTTATAATAACATCATTGCAATCATGCTTTTCATTCAAGGAGCTATCATGAATCACTTCATAAATCTCTTTATCACAATTTTTAGATTCAAGAATCTCAAGCAAAACTTCATAAACATAATCAAGTGCACTCAACTCACTAGAAATTGGTTCAACATAATTAGATCTTTTAAAAAGATTAGCAAGTGGATGAGGATCCATATCAATAGATTTTTAGCAAGCGAAGATGCAAGCAAATAGAAGGCACATGGCAACACAAGCAAACATGAGATCTGACGAGAAAAAGGCGAATAAAACGGCAAATTTTTGTGAAGTGGGGGAGAGGAAAATGAGAGGCAAATGGCAAATAATGTAAATTGCGAGGAGATGAGATTTGTGATTAGGAACCTAGTATATGTTGAAGATCCTTCCCAGCAACGGCGCCAGAAATTCCTTTTGATGCGGCTTGAAGCTACATCGGTATTTCCCCAAAGAGGAAGGGATGATGCAGCACAGCGGCGGTAGGTATTTCCCTCAGTGATGAAACCAAGGTTATCGAACCAGTAGGAGAACCAAGCAACACTACGTAAACAGCACCTGCACACAAATAACAAATACTCGCAACCCGACGTGTAAAAGGGGTTGTCAATCCCTTTCGGGCAACGACGCCAAAAATTGGCAAACGGACGTGAGAGAGTAGTAAGTATTGATATATCAACCGCCAAATAAAATAAAGTGCAGCAAGGTATTTTTCTATTTTTGGTTTAATAGATCTGAAAATAAAAGTTGCAAATAAAGAAAAGAGCGAATATCAAAATAGATCTTGAAAGCAAATATATTGGAAAAGAGACCCGGGGGCCGTAGGTTTCACTAGTGGCTTCTCTCGAGAAAAATAGCAAACGGTGGGTGAACAAATTACTGTTGGGCAATTGATAAAACTTCAAATAATCATGACGATATCCAGGCAATGATCATTATATAGGCATCACGTCCAAGATTAGTAGACCGACTCCTGCCTGCATCTACTACTATTACTCCACACATCGACCGCTATCCAGCATGCATCTAGTATATTAAGTTCATGGAGAAACGGAGTAATGCAATAAGAACGATGACATGATGTAGACAATATCTATTTATGTAGAAATAGACCCCATTGTTTTATCCTTAGTAGCAACGATACATACGTGTCGGTTCCCCTTCTGTCACTAGGATCAAGCACCGTAAGATCGAACCCTCTACAAAGCACTTCTTCCCATTGCAAGATAAATAGATCAAGTTGGCCAAACAAAACCCAAATATTGGAGAAGAAATACGAGGCTATAAGCAATCATGCATATAAGAGATCAAAGAAAACTCAAATAACTTTCATGGATAAAAAGATAGATCTGATCATAAACTCAAAGTTCATCGGATCCCAGCAAACACACCGCAAAAAGAGTTACATCATATGGATCTCCAAGAGACCATTGTATTGAGAATCAAACGAGAGAGAGAAAGCCATCTAGCTACTAACTACGGACCCGTAGGTCTACAAAGAACTACTCACGCATCATCGGAGAGGCACCAATGGAAGTGGTGAACCCCTCCATGATGGTGTCTAGATTGGATCTGGTGGTTCTGGACTCTGCGGCGGCTGGAATTGATTTTCATCGACTCTCCCAGGGTTTCTGGAATATTGAGGTATTTATAGAGCAAAGAGGCGGTTTGGGGGGCACCCGAGGTGGGCACAACCCACTAGGGCGCGCCTGGGCCTCCAGGCGTGCCCCGGTGGGTTGTGCTCCCCTCGGAGCACCCCCCAAGCGCTTCTCCGGCCCACTGGATGTCTTTTTGTCCCAAAAAAATCCACAAAAAGTTTCGCTGCGCTTGGACTCCATTTGGTATTGATTTCCTGCGATGTAAAAAACATGCAAAAAACAGCAACTGGCACTTGGCACTATGTCAATAGGTTAGTACCAAAAAATGATATAAATTGACTATAAAACGATTGTAAAACATCCAAGAATGATAATATAACAGCATGGAACAATAAAAAATTATAGATACATTGGAGACGTATCATCCCACCAAAATTACTCTTCCGCCACCGCAAGCTTCTGTTCTCGTGAGATCCCATCTTGGGGCCTTTTCCGGCACTCTACCGGAGGGGGATTCGATCACGGAGGGCCTCTACACCAACCTTGCTTCCCTTCCGATGATGTGTGAGTAGTTTACCATAGACCTACGGTTCCATAGCTAGTAGCTAGATGGCCTCTTCTCTCTCTTTGATCTTCAATACAATGTTCTCCTCGATGTTCTTGGAGTTCTACCCGATGTAATCTTCTTTTGTGGTGTGTTTGTTGAGATCCGATGAATTGTGGGTTTATGATTAAATTATCTATGAATATTATTTGAGTCTTCTCTGAACTCTTTTATGCATGATTAAGATAGCTTTGTATTTCTCTCTGATCTATTGATTTGGTTTGGCCAACTACATTGATTTTTTTGCAATGGGAGAGGTGCTTTGTAGTGGGTTCAATCTTGCAGTGCTTATTCCCAGTGACAGAAAGGGACATGACACGTATTTGTATTGTTGCCATTAAGGATAAAAAGATGGGGTTTGTTCATATTGATTGGATCTATCCCTCTATATCATGTCATCTTGCTTAAGGCGTTACTCCGTTCTTATTAACTTAATACACTAGATGCATGCTGGATGGCGGTCGATGTGTGGAGTAATAGTAGTAGATGCAGGCAGGAGTCGGTCTACTTGTCACGAACGTGATGCCTATATTCATGATCATTGCCTTGGATATCATCATAATTATGTTGTTTTCTATCCATTGCTCAACAGTAATTTGTTTACCCACCGTATATGTTCTTTCAAGAGAGAAGCCTCTAGTGAAACCTATGGTCCCCAGGTCTATTTTCCATCATATTATTTTCAGATCTATAAAACCAAATATACAAAAATAACTTGCTGCAATTTATTTATCTTTATATTATTTAGCACTTTAATTTATCTTTTATATCAATCTCTTTTAGATCTCACTCTTGCTAGTGACCGTGAAGGGATTGACAACCCCTTTTTCGAGTTGTGTGCAAGTATTTGTTAGTTTGTGCAGGTGCATCTATTGGGGACTTTTGTGTTCCGCCTACTGGATTGATACCTTGGTTCTTAACCGAGGGAAATACTTATCTCTACTTTGCTACATCACCCTTTCCTCTTCAAGGGAAAAATCAACCCAAGCTCAAGAAGTACCAGAGTGCATACAGTTATCCCTATAAAACTGTATGCGAAGCTTGAATATATCCCACACGATTCATCCGTCATACCCGCGTCGGATGAGGGCCTATCGCACGAGTTCTTCTGTGAGCAAATGTTTATGATGCGCACGACATCATAAATAGTACATAATTTCAAGTGTGTGTGATAAGGTGACTTTCGCAAACATTTAATAAGAAGGAACTTTGTGTGCTGCTGTTGTTAATCTCACATGTTTTTTCTTGGCTGATCGTGTGTGCAATAGAGATTGATCGCACATGTAGTGGATCCGAGAAACGTGTCTGATCTCCATGTTTATCGCAGATGTTTTGCTTTCGCAAACCGTGTGCAGTGTAATCCCTAATTTAATCCCTGCATTTAAAAATCACAGATTTTGAATTTGAAAGTAGGCAATCACTTATTTCATATCAAACCATGTTTATTACAAATATAGGTTCAAGCACGAATGCATAATTCTATGCACATGTACATATACTGAAGAACTACAGAAGCACCAAGTAAAGAATGATGAACCACAGTTGTACTAAAGTCTGTAAAGAGAGAGGCGAAAGACATTCTAGTTGCTGGAGAAGGTGAAGCTGAATGCCCATATTGTGCCCTCCTCCATGCGTAATGCGCGCAGGACTCTAGGCCAACCCCTTGTGATGGCTGCCCGCCCATCCTTCACTGCCTTCCTTAGGACTTCTTGATGCTCATTGTAGTCTCGATGAAATACTTTAACCTTCATTGCGTGTCCACCAATCATGTACTTTGCGAGGTAATCTTGAGTAAACTGCTTTGGGAACCACTGCAAACAAAAAGATTCAGACATTGTTGTCTAACAACTCATTATGGGCAGTAAAAAGAGAAGGCTACAAAGTTTGTAGTTACCATCCTACAGCTCACTGTTTTGTTGGATAGAGAGTAAACAAATAATTTGATTGCCACCGTTCGTATCTTTTTGCTCATAATCCTTATCAGCTTCCTCACTTGATGCTAGTTCATGAATATCTCATTGCCCCATACGCAAAAATGGTCGATGTGTGGATCTTTGCCAAGGACATATGTACCAACAAGCAACAAGTCAATATTAGAAGCTAAAAAGTGCCCAGGCCTGGATCTGTATGCACTACATTACAGAACGACGGGGGAGTACAAGCCGAGGGATAAAACTAACCTCGGCGGAAAATTTTGGCCACTCCCGTTGTTGTCCTGCATAAGTAGTGGAAAGGCATGATAAGTACAGCAACCTTAACATCAAACAAATATAGCCAAGGTAAACAACATCATCTCCAAATGATAGCTTGAATGTGTTGGTTTCAGAATGCTATTAAAGCGGATATAAAATGGAAGGGAATGTTACCTACAACAGGCTTAACAGCCACCAAATATTGCAATTCAAACTGGTATTGTTGGAAATGAATAGAACGTAGCTTATGCTTAAACATCACACTAGATAAATGTGTAAAACTGAAATAAAGGGCATGTGTTAACTACACCAGGCATAACTGGAACAAAATATAGCTGTTCAAACTGGTATTGATGAAATTCAGCTGCACAGTTCCGACTTGCACATAATGAACATCACATTGTGAATGACTGAAATAAACAAGGCATAAATGATCAGTATAACAACCAAATATAGCCATTGAAAATTGGACAGAGTCTCATTGCAACCAACCTAACAAGCAAATACAAATAAACAGGGTATATGCTTGAAAACTGGACAAATGCTCACTGCAACCAACCTAACAAGCAAATACAGATAAACAAGGCATATGCTTGAAAACTGGACAAATGCTCATGACAACCAACCTAACAACCAAATACAGATAAACAAGGCATCTACTTGATAACTGGACAAATGCTCACTGCAACCAACCTAACAACCAAATATAGATAAACAAGGCATCTACTCACTATAAACAACCAAATATAGCCATTCGTGAAACTGAAGTGGACAATTCATACTTAAACATCACATAGCCCTTTTGAACATTACATTTTTTCATAACTGAAATAATTAAACATGGCACAGTTAAAACACCGCATGGCAAAAGCTACTACAACAAAGCGTACGGGTTGGCTAGCTAGAAAAGGTAAGATTTGCTGATAGGATGTTGCCTCACTTGTCATGGACGGGATCCTTCAAGTTGGAAGAGCATAGACCCATGGTGCGCTCTCTGATGTCGCAGATGGGTTGTTTCACCTTGGAAGAACCTTTGTGGGTGCCCTCCTTGTGGTCGTGGTCAATGAGATCTGACTTGGCAATTTAGGATCCCAAACCGCTGTCGTAGAACTAGTCCTTCAGAAATGACAAAATGGGCTCGATGGCATACAAGGATCGCAAATCCTTGACCACGTGGCAGAGGAGATTAGCGGCAGGGCCTTCGAAGAGATCTACGGCGGTTGAACCAGAAGGGTTGGGGATGGACCACTTAACCTGTGACATGGCCCACATGAAGCTACCGCTGTCGACGAGCTTGATGTCGTAGCCAGCTTTCTCGAGATACAGTAATACGCTAGCCCGCTGACGTGAAGCCTTCGGCATCGCATCGTAGTCAACATCCTCGCTGGCTTCCATGGCGAGGTGTTGCTTTAGGATCGACAGGTCGGGACGAACGGCGGCCACCTCGCCAACGTCCGCCGGAGAGGCCATGATAAACCTCTTTTTGGCCGAACGCTCGTCGGCCTCCCCGGGATACGTGGTAGGGCTTAGGCTGCGACTCTCTGGAGCAGGGGATGTGGATCTGGCAGGGAGGGACACCGCAAGCCTCATCTAAAAACTCAGGGGGGCGACGGTATGTGAATCGCTAGGTAACCTGAACTTTATTATCTAAGCTAAGAGGCACGGGCAGACCCGCAGGGGTTGGTGGCGGCGGCGGTGGCGGGCTAGGTTTCGAGGGGGGCAGGGGGCAGGTGGGGGGACTATGGAGGGGGTGGGGTGGTGTTTGAGGATACGCCGCGGCTACTGAAAATTTTATTAATGGTGGGTGGACATGGTGGTGGACGAGGGAGGGCGACGGTTCAAATGCCTCGGCTACTAGAATTTTATTATAAGGTCCATGGTGGAGGAGTGGGGCGACGGTTGAAATAGCGCGGCTACTAAAATTTGTGTAAAGGAATTGATGCGGGGCGGGAGCACCCAAGATCGCACACGGTCCAATAAGAATATGCGTGTATGATAATAAGAAAAAGCGGTGGAACCGCCAATTTTTGCATCGCTCAAGGCGGGAAGTTTTTTTTTAGATTTATAGCTAGCTGGTCTATCGCACATGGTTCATCCTAATTTTCAGACGCAGACATGGAATTCATCCTAAACTACCCGCCTTTAGCTTGCGCAGGTGGTGATTTTACAGCGCACTAGCATCGCACACGGTTAAGCCAGTACCTCTACCCTTGCTCGCGCTTGCGCAGTCATGGTGATTTCATAGCGCACTTTCATCACACATGGTTAAGCCAGTACCTTCACCCTTGCTCGCGCTTGTGTAGTCGTGGTGATTTCATAATGCACATGCATCGCACACGGTTAAGCAACTATCTCCACCCTTGCTCGCGCTTGCACAGTCGTGGTGATTTCACAGCGCACTAGCATCGCACACGGTTAATCCACTACCTACACCCTTGCTCGTGCTTGCACAGTCATGGTGATTTCACAGCGCACTTACATCGCACACGGTTAAGCCAGTACACCCGTGTCCGTTGAGTGTCATCCGAGTCTTCGCAGCAAAAAAATATGAGAGAGGGTCAGAAGACAACCACACCAGCATGTGGCCCAAATATATATGAATGAAAAGGGTGGTGTGTGATGTTGAAAATTCCAATGCACAACTTTGACCACGCGGGCCCACGGTTGGGCGCGTCGTCGAAGATCGATGAGAGGGGCCAGAAGTCAAGAACCACCTGGAAGTGGCCAAATATATGTAGGAATATAGGGTGTGATGTTTAAATACACAATGCACAACTTTGGTGGCACCTGCCTCACAAACCAGAAAGGCCCCTTGGATATATCTATAATGACATAATGTCGTAGCTACCTAGCTAGCTACGGTGCTTGCCCCACCTCCCACTTCGTGTCAGCAGGACGGGTGCATGTACTGATACTTTGGTCATACATGCATGTCGCCATGACCTACCATAAGACGGACCAGTGAATCTATTGCTTGGTTAAACGACAACTGTTGTTGTCGATCAAAAATTGATAGAATATATATATATATATATATATATATATATATATATATAAACCGCTTGGTCCAATAGATTGGACCATCATCAAAAATCGCACGAGAGGGGCCACAAAACTAGCACCAACTGCATGCGGCCCAAAATGATGTACGTTGGAAGAGGTGATGTGTTTTCAATACCAAATAATGTACAATTTAGATGTGGCGCCTGCCTCTCGATACAGACAACCACCATGAAAGATAGGTAATTAAGAACATGATACGTAGGGTACGGTGTCGGTCCATGCCACCAATCCGAGCGTGTGGGAGGGAATCCTGAGAATGCATGAGCTCGAACTTTGCTCGAACATGTGACGGTGACTGGCCCTAACACGAACTAGGAGGAATCCATTCATCTACAACATGTACCCCTCATTGTCAGTGAAAGGGATGATATATATAGACCCGGGGAGCCCACAGATATGTGTCTCATCACAAAAAACCACACAAGGGAGACGTGGTCGATCAAAAGACCCCCTATACCCTGCATGCGGCCTGAAAATATGTATGGGTGGTGTGAAGTGTTCAAATCCCCAATGCACAACTTCGATGGGGCACCAACTACATTACAAACCGAACACCGTACCTGACCCCAAGCCAGGTTCAATACGTACGATGTCGGTTTCCCAACTTTGAGGCAGGGGGGAGGGGGTGTCGTCCAACGCATGTGCTCAAACTTGATTTGGTCTAACATGGCACACAGAGCAATAGGAAATCGTCATGGTCAAACCCTTCTCGTACGTTGTGTCAAAGGGATAGATTGTGTGGGCCCCCCTCATTATCGGTCAAGGATGATATATATATATATATATCTTGGGGAGCCCACATATATGTGTGTCGTCTATAAACCGCACAAGGGAGACGTGCTCGATCAAAACACCCCCTATACCCTGCATGCGGCCCAAAAAACTGTATGGGTGGTGTGTGGTTTGTTCAAATCCTGAATGCACAACTTCGATGGTTCACCAACTACATTGGTAACATTACAAATTCAACATCATAACCCCCAGCCAGGTTAAAGACGTACGATGTTGGTTCCGCAACTTCGAGGCGGGTGGCGGGTAGGGGGTGTCGTCCAACGCATGTGCTCAAACTTGATTTGCTCTAACATAGCACACAGAGCAAGAGGAAACCATCATGGTCAAACCCTTCTTGTACGTTGGGTCAAAGGGATAGATTTTGTGGGCCTACAAATCTCGGTCATTCTCCGATTTTTGAGAACAAGAAATAACGGGAAAAAACATATTCTACAAATTACCAAAACAAGGATCCCAAGGTTTATATAATATTCATGACAGGTCACTACAGACACATTTAGATGATAAATGTCTATAATGACCATATCATGGCGCTTTAATGAAGCTTGAGATATGCAACTTCCCACCGAGTCACGCATCCTTAGACTCCTCCAGCCCCAGCACGCTTAACTTCTGAGTTCTATTCGACTTGGTTAGCGGATGGGAAGCCGCCCCTTGCTGATAAGACTTGCCTCTTTCCCTTTAAGACATTTCACGCTGGTCACCATATGGGACCTACTCCATACTATCGCACACGTTTGTGCTTTTAGAAACTGTGTGCAATATTTACATGGCCGGTGTGTCACCGCCTAGCCTTCTATGAGCACTGACACTGGCAGTGGGAAACCGATGGGAGAAGAGGCGGGAAACCGATGGGAGGAGTGGCGGGGAACAGTAGCATGTTTGGATATATAACACCATTAATATGGAAAACTTAGTAAAGAAGGAAACATGAGCTAGCACGACACATGCGCACAGTGCTTACCCATGGGTGACAGACGGTTGACCAGAACCGCTTTAAATATTCAGGGTTCATTTGGCCTTTTTATACATTATAACTCAGTTTTATAAGCATTAATTTAATGTGCACAATTCAAATTAGTGCACCAAAATGGCTAAAAAAATCATACATGTGTCCTTGGATGCATGTTTAGGTCCCATGCAAAGAATGGGAATGAATTACAACCGTCTCGGCGTCTGGCTCGGCCTCGGACATTGAGAATCTCGGTTTTTTAAATCCCCGTAAATCCAGAACTCACCCAAAAATCGTAAAACTTGGCATGGTGTCACGACATGGCACATATATGTCATGGAAAAAATTGTCCATTTTGGGGCAAGTTTTGTTACAAGCCTCTTACAAACAAGAGCTTCTCTCAAGAGGTTCCGATAGGGAAATGTGTCCCCCTTGTGGGCGAAACGATTATCGCTGCCTCTTCTCACCTTGTATTTTTGTTCTACAGGCAACATGGAATGACAGGATATCCGTGCTTAAATTTAAAATTATTCAGGGTTCGTTTGGCCTTTTTATACATTAATTGAGTTTCCTAGGCATTTAATGTCCATAATTAAAATCTGAACTACAAATACCTGCTCTAGTGCACCAAAATGGCTAGAAAAATCATACATGTGTCGTTGCGTGCATGTTTAGGTCCCATGCAAGGAATATGAATGAATTACAATCATCTAGGCGTCCTGGCTCGTCCTTAAACATTGGGAATCTTGGTTTTTAAATCCCCGTAAATCCAAAACTCACCAAAAAATCATGAAAGTTGGCATGGTGTCACAACATGGCACATATATGTCGTGGTAAAAAAATTGTCCAATTTGGGCCAAGCTTTATTACAAGCCTCTTACAAACTGGAGCCTCTCGCAAGAACCCTCGTGGTTTCGATAGGGAAATGTGTCCCCCTTGTGGGCGAAACGATAATCGCTCCCTCTTCTCGCCTTGTATTTTCTTCTACACGCAACATGGAACAACGGGACATTCGCGCTGAACTTTGAAATTATTCAGGGTTCGTTTGACCTTTTTTATACATTAATTGAGTTTTCTACGCATTTAATGTCCATAACTCAAATCTGAACTACAAATACATGCTCCAGTGCACTAAAATGGCTAAAAAAATCATACATGTGTCCTTGGGTACATGTTTAGGTCCCATGGAAGCAATGAGTATGAATTCAACCATCTCGGTGTCCTGTCTCGGCCTCAAACATTGTGAATCTCGGTTTTTAAATCTCCGTAAATCCAAAACTCACCACAAAATCATGAAACTTGGCATGGTGTCACAACATGGCACATATATGTCGTGGTAAAAAATTGTCCAATTTGGGCCAAGCTTTATTACAAGCCTCTTACAAAATGGAGCTTCTCGCAACCCTCGTGGTTCCGGTAGGGAAACATGCCCCTCTTGTGGGTGAACCGATAATCGATGCCTCTTCTCGCCTTGTATTTTGTTTTCTACAGGCAACATAGAATAACAAGAGTGTCGTGCTGAAATTTGAAACTATTCAGGGTTCGTTTGGCCATTTTATATGTTAATTGAGTTTTCTAAGCATTTAATGTCCATAATTCAAATTTGAACTACAAGCACATGCTCCAGTGAAGCAAAATGGGTGGAAAATCATACACCTGTCCTTGGGTGCATGTTTAGGTCTCATTGAAGGAATGGAAATGAATTACAAATGTCTCGTCGTCCTGAAACATTGAGAATCTTGGTTTTTAAATCCCAGTAAATCCAAAACTCACCCAAAAATCATGAAACTTGGCATGGTTTCATGACATGGCACATATATGTCGTGGTAAAAAAATCGTCCAGTTTGAGACAAGGCGCACACATTAATAGCCAACGAAATCCTTTTGAAACAAATAGCTGACACATTAATATTGCAAACTATTGTATTATATGAAGCGTGTGTGTTCTCGTAACCATTTAAGTGGGGCCACACGTCCCTCTTTTCTTATGGGAGAGTACTACCTCGGTCCTTGTTCATTGGTCATCTTTGTATTTTGTGCCAAAATTTAACCATAGTCGGTGGCGTGCGTGCAGCTGTTTGATTAGATGGGACGAGCATGAGAAGTCCGCCATGCAGGCTCGACGGGACGCGTGCGAGCGGTCCACCGCGCAGGCTCGATGGGACGCGTGTGACCTGTCCACCACGCAGGCTCGACGGGACACGTGCGAGCAGTCCGGCGCGCATGCTCATCGGGAAGCGAGCTCTTTGACCCCATCCATCAGTCACCCGCCTTGCTCACAACTTCTCCATTAATGGCAGCCGAGCCGCTATTTAACATGCGGCTAATTAAAGCACCTGGACGGAGGGTGTTTGCTTGTGATCCCATGGCCCCGCTCAACGTTAGAATTTGCTGTGTTCATGTTTTCAACTCGTATTCCGGATAATTTAAAATGCCACATGCGGCAACGGATAATACGACGACAAATAAAATGGCAACGGATAATACAATGACAACTTTACAATGGCGCGGATAATAATTGTCTTACATATTCGAGATAATTTTAAATGCCACATGCGGCAACGCCAGAAAGACATAGGGGCAAGAGAAGAAAGAAATCACAAAACGATTTGGGTCGCTACTGTCTCTACTCCTTGATGGATCCCTGGGCGATGAGTTCCTCCAGCTCCTTCCTCAAATCCTCACGACTTTGCTTGATAGCAGCCACGGATTCCTCCTCCTACAGCTCGCGCTTGATGCAGAGCTTCCTCAAGTCACCCATAAGTTCCTCGATGCCCACTTTCAGTGTCATCCCCAAGGCACTGCTCTGCTCATGCAGCTTCTTCCAGCCGGTGGCCTCCTCCTCCTTCTTGGTGAGCTCCTTGAGGAGCTTTGCATTGTCACCCATGACTCACACGACGAGTCCGGTCGCCTTCTCAACCGAAGCATCGCTAATCTCGAGTAACTTCACCAAGTCGTTGACCAGCTCCTGCTGCCTAATTAGACCAGTGAGACTAGCATCGTCGATGGCCAAGGACTTCAGCACCGCCAGCTCTTCGCGTTTGCCGATGCTGCGAGTGCGCTTATGAGAGCCCTCGCCTACCGGTGAGAGCTCGTTCGAGGGCTCTGCGGTGCGCCAGCACATCTCTGCTGCGACTGCCGCGTAGTGGCAGGACCTCTCTAGTGCTTTTGTAACACCCTGGATTTTTCCCATTTTCTTTTTCTTTTGATTTTGGTCCGGATTCGCTTTTTGTGGCTTAGTAGTTCTGCAACCCGGAGGGATCACCCTTCATTTTTCTTTCCGAGTGGCTTGCCAACCTCAAAACCATCCCAGGATCATGTCATTTCCATCTTGGACCAATCCCACTATTCTTTTTCTTGGGAATATTCCTTTTTCTATTAAAGGAATAACCCCGTTTGCTCTGAGTTGTGAAGCAACTCACATTTCCATCATTCCCAAAATTCTCAAATAATTCCCATAAATCCTTTGGGACATATCTTATGCAGATACGTCAAAATATTCCTTTCCATACCCAAAAATATTTCACGAATATTCCTTTTCCGATTCTGCCCTATCTGTCAGATTGAGAAGCAAGTACCCTTTATATTTGCTTGCTTGCTCTCAAACTTTTTGTGAACTCTTTCCAACCCATATCATTGCCACATGCCAAAATTCAACTTTATTTGGGTAATAAATCTCCTTTGGCTAATTTCCAAAGTTTCTGGTCAACTAGAACCTTTGTGAAGCAAGTGCTAGCTAGGAGTATCCAAATGAGTTGAAATTTTGCAAGCATCTTCATATTCCAAAATCATGAATCTCCACCAAATTTCAACCCTATCCAAGCATCTATGAGAGAACAGCATCAAATCTTGGTTTCTGGTCATATTTTCCTGTTGTGAAGCAACTATATTTTATATTGCTTCATAATTGCTGAAAATTTACCAGCGCCTTCTCCTACCCATATTATCACCTCTCCACCAAATTTGGGCTCATTTCATTTCACCAGTAATTTCCTAGAATTTTTCAAAGATTCTGTCCATTTGGAAGCTGTGTGAAGGAAGTACCATTTTGGTTTATCCAAATGGTATGAAATTTATACAGTACCTTCATATGCCCATATCAATCTTCTCCTCCAAATTTCATCCCAATCCCATGTGATATGTGAGTGCTACTTCAAGATTGGCAAATCTGGTCAGTGAGGCCCTTTGAACAGCAAGTGCTATGTATCTTCATCCAATTGAGCTGCAAATCTGCAGACATGATCATCTTAGCATTTTATCACCCCATGCCAAATATCAGAGTCTAGATCCTGCTCGATCTCCCCCAGCCCACTCCAAACACCTTGCTGTTCTGGATAGACCTGCTATCTGTGGTCACCTCAAGCCTCTCTGTGCCTGTCTCTTTCCTCCTTGACCTCTTCCTACGAGTGACCGACCGAGTTGACATGTTGGAGTTGACTTGGACGCGTGGCAAGGCCAAGTTCACGTGGTGACCGCCGCCCTGGCGAGCACTGGTCATGAGCTGCATAGAGCTACCCCGGGCAGGCATAGTGTTGCCGTGCCGATGTAATCCTTGTACCCTTTGTAACCATATCCATAGTAATAAAGAGCTGATTTGTTCTATGTCAACAGTGCCGTATTCCAGAAGACTTGTTCTTGGGCTGGAATACGGGGCGTTCCGGTTTACTCTGAGCCGGGGTGCCACAGGAGTTGGTATCAAAGCAGGTCTGGCTATAGGACGCGCGGTCTAGGTGCGAGCGTTAGTACCCGGTAGTTTAGGACCCGGTTGGTTTGCTGCACTTGTTTGTTGCATTTGTTTGTGCATAGCATGCATATAGACTAGATATCTTGTCACTAACGATGGATCTGGCGAGTGTGGGTGGCATTGGTTTTGATTCACTACCTGTGCTCTCCAGTTTGCATATTTGTTCCTTGGTGTGGTGTCATCTTCGTTCCAGCGGAGTGATGCCAAGGTGCTTGGTGGTGTCGATCCCTTGTCGGATTGATGCACCGGTACCACACCAATATATTCTCTTCAGTCACCCTATCATTTCGGTGATAGACAAGTTCTATTCCGGATCTTGCCATCCCATTCACCGCTGTGGCAACCCTTACTGATCTTGTTATCAGAAAAGGGCCATGCCTGCAAGCCTTTCTCTCCACCACTATCTCATTCCGCCACCTATCCTTTGGACGTGTACGGTTTTCTTCCGTACACTTGATGATGATGTGGTCGTAACTTCTGTGTTCCGACCCCCGACCACCAAGTTCGTCCTCGTCACCGGTTCCATCCGTGTTAAGCCCGTGTTTGGTGTAGCCTTGTTTACACCAATTTTCTTCCACACATTGATTCACTTTCGTGCACATCGCCACAGCATGTTAGACCGTAATACCGGAGTTCTTGCGAGATTTGTGTGCTTAAGTAGGAATGCATATTATTGCTGTGAATAGCTGTAGAATGTGATATTGCTTGTGTGTGATCTTGCTGCTTTGTGAGCTTTTGTTTAGTCGTTTCTTTTTTTTTCTCGGGCCCTTTGTGTTACCTTATTTTCCCCTTAAGGAAGTTGCTCACCGACCCTGAACCTAAAGAGTTAGTGAAGAGACAGCCATCTGGAAGCTCAGCAATATGAAACCTTCAGTAGACTGTGTTATATCGGGAATATCGGGCCTGAATACAAATGATATCCTAGCCGGATTAATTATCAGCATCAAGTATACATCAGCGCAACTTTCACAGCAGTAATGATCGCATCAGCAAGAAGGCAAGTTGTATATGATCCACAGTGCATTCTGTGCCAAAGGTACGATTCATATATATACAGGGTTTGAGTCTGCTACGAGTACAATTTGAACCCTGCTGTGCCCTGGAAGCAAGCCAGAATGTGTCATGAACTTAGTGTTCAGCAAGAAGGATAGCCGAATACCCTGTTGCATACAACAAGTAACCGACAGCAGAAACGGTAAGGTATATACATAATAGTGAGCTGTATGGGACACGGATGAACCCTTGTCTGTCTTTCTTTGGTGACGGCACCACGCCTGTGTTCTGAGCTGTTTTCGGCCGTCCGGGGTGGATGCCGACTTTTATTTCTCTTGTCAACAACTGGCCCGTGTTCTGAGCTGCTTTTTGACCGTCTCGGGCAGCTGTTGAATTTCTCTTCGTAGCAATGACCCTATGCTCTGAGCTGTTTTTCGGCCGTCTTAGGGAGTTGCTACTTTCTTCTTATCGACACCGTCTCATGCTCTGAGCTGCTTTTCAGCCGTCTTGAGTAGGGGTTGAGTTATTCCAGTAAAAGTCCCAGATCTAAGTTGTAAAGACCGTTCTGGTGGATACTGGTTTATTTGCCGGTTTTATTCAAGGGTTCAGACGATCGTTACCCTACAGCTACAACTTGTAAAGTAATATGCCTACCGGAATATTGCACCTGACAACACCCATGGTCATCCGAAGAATCAAGGACACATCAGGCCAAGTTCTTTCAGCAAAGGATCCAGGCAAAGAGAACCATAATGAAGGAGCAAGATTGGCTGTACAGGTATCATAATGGTTGCAAGATCAACATGGTACAGATACTCAGAGTAATCGGGTTAGATACCGACCACCATGGGTACACACCCATGGGGTCTATTCCATTTGCTAGGACCCCATGCCGAGACAACCCGCCCAGTCAACCAGATATGCTCAGAATTGTCAGAAGAGGGCAATCAAGCTAGTCAGGTCAGTCAAAAGATTAACTCGGCAGTTGAAATTCAGCAACTATGTTAAGGTACTACACGGCCTACCATCCATATAGGAATACCGACAGACTGTGTGGTCAGAAGGATGAACAACAGTCTCGAAGCATGTGTCCTCACATATGGGAATCGGTTAAAGACTAACCTGCCATGAACAAGACTCTGCTGCCAGGACCATTGTCAGTCAAGTCTATGGATAATATCACTATAAGACCGTACACCTTTATGCTGGTCACGACAGGTGACAAACAAATATTTGGTAGAAGCGCTATGCCCGAGACAGTGAAGATACCCAAGATGACCCAGCAATCCATGCGAGAAGCCAGATTCCGCCAGGAGAACGGTATGATTCACAGTACTGTTTTAAGCCTGGAGGACACACAGCCATTTGGAGACACCCAATGCAATGAGTAAAAGATTTTGTGTCCACCAAGAGAATCCGTTCACAACTCAGTAAATGGTCGTTCGTGTTGGACCTCGTCATGACACGTCCATAAGGAACCACCCTCGGATTTACGAGCAGGGCACATAGTTCGGTCCGAATAATTTATTGCCCCAGACAAGATAGCAGACAAAAAAGGCATAAGTCAGAGTAACATATGAGGCACGATTTGCCAGAATAAGATCCAGTGAAGCAAACCACCCTAAAGCAAGGCAGTCAGTCATATGAAACTCAGTGGAAGCATTATACAAAGATAAAAAGGAAACCCGAGTTGGAAACGGTTTCCTTAAGTGGAAATATTCAAGTTTGATCCCTGAGCAACCAAATCTCGAGGATGAGATTTCTTTAAGGGGGGTAGGTTTGTAACACCCTGGATTTTGCCCATTTTCTTTTTCTTTTGATTTTGGTCCGGATTCGCTTTTTGTGGCTTAGTAGTTCTGCAACCCGGAGTGATCACCCTTCATTTTTCTTTCTGAGTGGCTTGCCAACCTCAAAACCATCCCAGGATCATGTCATTTCCATCTTGGACCAATACCAATATTCTTTTTCTTGGGAATATTCTTTTTTCTATTAAAGGAATAACCCCGTTTGCTCTGAGTTGTGAAGCAACTCACATTTCCATCATTCCCAAAATTCTCAAATAATTCCCATAAATCCTTTGGGACATATCTTATGCAGATATGTCAAAATATTCCTTTCCATACCCAAAAATATTTCACAAATATTCCTTTTCCGATTCTGCCCTATCTGTCAGATTGAGAAGCAAGTACCCTTTATATTTGCTTGCTTGCTCTCAAACTTTTTGTGAACTCTTTCCAACCCATATCATTGCCACATGCCAAAATTCAACTTTATTTGGGTAATAAATCTCCTTTGGCTAATTTCCAAAGTTTCTGGTCAACTAGAACCTTTGTGAAGCAAGTGCTAGCTAGGAGTATCCAAATGAGTTGAAATTTTGCAAGCATCTTCATATTCCAAAATCATGAATCTCCACCAAATTTCAACCCTATCCAAGCATCTATGAGAGAACAGCATCAAATCTTGGTTTCTGGTCATATTTTCCTGTTGTGAAGCAACTATATTTTATATTGCTTCATAATTGCTGAAAATTTACCAGAGCCTTCTCCTACCCATATTATCACCTCTCCACCAAATTTGGGCTCATTTCATTTCACCAGTAATTTCCTAGAATTTTTCAAAGATTCTGTCCATTTGGAAGCTGTGTGAAGGAAGTACCATTTTGGTTTATCCAAATGGTATGAAATTTATACAGTACCTTCATATGCCCATATCAATCATCTCCTCCAAATTTCATCCCAATCCCATGTGATATGTGAGTGCTACTTCAAGATTGGCAAATCTGGTCAGTGAGGCCCTTTGAACAACAAGTGCTATGTATCTTCATCCAATTGAGCTGCAAATCTGCAGACATGATCATCTTAGCATTTTATCACCCCATGCCAAATATCAGAGTCTAGATCCTGCTCGATCTCCCCTAGCCCACTCCAAACACCTTGCTGTTCTGGATAGACCTGCTATCTGTGGTCACCTCAAGCCTCTCTGTGCCTGTCTCTTTCCTCCTTGACCTCTTCCTACGAGTGACCGACCGAGTTGACATGTTGGAGTTGACTTGGACGCGTGGCAAGGCCAAGTTCACGTGGTGACCGCCGCCCTGGCGAGCAGTGGTCATGAGCTGCGTCGTTTCTTGTCGGGGCCCCTCTCCTCCTTGTCGTTCCCGCGCGAACGATCATGTCCAACAGCTCTCCCTCGCTGTCCTCTTCTCCCCAGACCTCTCTCCCCCTCTCCCGTCCCCTCCCACGTGGTGCACAGGCCGTGACCGTGACCGGTCGTCTCTGCCGCCGTCAAGTCCGATCACCGTGAGCCCTCTCGAGCATTCCCGGCCTTCCCCGAGCCCTCTCAGACCCTCCGCGACCTCCCGAGAACTCTCTCCCTTCCTCCAGGCAAGCTCTGGAAGCACCGAGACGCTGGCACACGCGTCGCCGTGGCCGAGCCCAGCCACCCTCATCGCCCCGCCTATAAAAGGGCCCCGAGCCCCTCTCGTCTTCACCACCAACCCCACCTCCCTCCACTGGTCCTCCCCGACCCATTCAACCATCACCGGAGCTGCTCCTCGCCACCCATCGCCGCCATGGCCGCCGCACGGCCTCGGCTAGATTCGTCCATCCCCAGCCCCCGTAGCTCCACCGAACCACCGTAGCCAACCACCACCATCACCTAGACCCTCCCCGCAGCTCGCCGCCCTCCTCTCAGTAGCCGCAGCGCCGTGCCCGAGGTCGCAGTGGCCGCCGCCCGCCGCGGCCAAGGCCTCGCTGGCCCCGCTGCCTCCCGGCGAGGGCAAAGCCCACTGGCGGGTGCGCCTCTCCACGCTGGTCACTCTGGTGGCCGGGGCTCCGCCGGAGGTGGCCGGAGCCGCCGGGACGAGCGCCGGCGCGCGCGCCTCCTCTGTTCTGCGAGCAAGCGCGAGGAGGGAGATGGTCCTACCAGCGGGGCCCCCTCGTCAGTGTCTCCTCCCTCCCTCCGTTTTTTTTAAATGGAGCCGCAGCAAGGTGGGCCGGCCCAAGTGGAGCAGTAGCGCCTGCGCGGCTCGGCCGGTGTCCAGGCACTGTTCTCTTTCGGCCCAGTTCAGCTCAGGCGCACAGTGCATTTTAATCTTTTTCCAGAAAAAAACTGCTGAGCACCCAGAAGTAAATATTTATTTTACAAAAAGGTCCTTCTGCAGTCAAACTATCACATCTCTTTGCTCGGGACTCCGATTCAGGTGAAACCAAAGCCCACATCTTCGTCTTGTCGAGCCCATTCTGATGGAGTCATTTTCATAATGTTTACACACAGTGGAAATGACCCTTTTGCCCTTGTCTGTAAACAGCCCCTCTGTGAGAGAACTGTTTCCGGCAGTCAACTCCGCGACCATTCCGCACTCCTTTCCGATGATTCCTTCACCCCCAGGCAAGCCACAACTCTCATCTGCATCATCGCATTGCAATGTCATAGTTTGACTATTTACTTTATCGGCAAGTATGAGTAGCTGTGAAATGGATTGGATTATGCAATATTTGAGTTAATTCTCGGATAGGTGACTACCATGTTGAGTACCGGATTATTAATGACTAGTAGCTTACCCACTTGTTGATATTGTGATGTTGAGGTCACTGTCTATGATTATTTTGGAGTTCATCCGGCAGTTCGTAGAGATGAATTAGTAGCAGTGGTTTAAGCATATTGGTTATTGGATTGCTATGATATCGGAGTGTCAGCCATGACAGAGATTGTTCGAGGATTAGATATTTCATGGTTGACCTTGAGTCACCTGTCCGGACTTATCCGTGCAGCCACATTTGCCGGTATGGAACGGCCTTGACTTGGTCTGATCACGTGCTCTTTCACCGGTACCGCCCGACAGGGAAGGTTATGCGTGCGCGCTACCCTGGCCTGGTAGGCGGTGATAACCTTGTGAGCCCAGTTGAGTTTTGTGCCGGCGTCCCCGTTTGGGACAGTATAGTTTGGCCACGACGGTGGCAGGTGTCACGAGGTGACAAGGGGCCACCCAAGGCTTGACTCCGAGGGAGTGCGATTGCCGGTGGTACGATGGGAGAGTCACGGGTCAGGCAGGTTTCGTTGCAGCAACGCTGGTCCACCCGAATGGGATCACGAGGTCAGTGCTCCATAGTGTGGGTAAAGTGCGCAACCTCTGCAGAGTGTAAAATCTATTCGAATAGCCGTGTCCACGGTATTGGACAGTCCGTCCAGACCTCACTAGGTGGTCAACCATGGGAGTGATGATAATGATGGAAGAACTCGTCGTATGATCAGAAGTACTCGGTGGTTCATGAGTATTCTGAGGGTTGTGAGACAACCCGGAGGAGAGTAAGTTTGTCAGACTTGTCATGCAGATGGAATCAGGTATTTGATATGTTAGCCATGGGATGGCTGTGAGTTGAGTGGTCGGATGACCACATGCTTGGGGATTGGACTTGGTATAGGTTCGGATTGGAGCCTGAGATTATTTGAAGTATGGATTTAATACGCTTTACCTTACTGCAGTCATTTCAGTAGCTACCTTGCTAGATAACCATGCTGGTTAATTTTGGATTGCTATGATGTTGTCTTGCTTTAATGCTGATGTTTGCTGTGAGCTTGCGAGTACATTCAAAGTACTCACCTGGCGTGTAATGCCAGTTTGCAGGTCATGCCGTGATTGCTTGCTTGCCGAGGATCCTGTGCTTGCGATCTAGGATACGCGTTCTAGCCAGAGTCCCTGCGGAGTGGAGTCCATCACCGTCGTCGTTGTTCCGCTGCCGAGAGAGTTACTCTGCTGTTAGCATAGAGCTACCCCGGGCAGGCATAGTGTTGTCGTGCCGATGTAATCCTTGTACCCTTTGTAACCATATCCATAGTAATAAAGAGCTGATTTGTTCTATGCCAACAGTGACGTATTCCAGAAGACTTGTCCTTGGGCTGGAATACGGGGCGTTTCGGTTTACTCTGAGCCGGGGTGCCACAGCTTTCGTGGCTTTTGTCTTTGCTCCCTGGTTATATGTCGACCTGAAAATCCTCCTACCGGTCATGGTGGAACGACTTGACAAGAAATACCTGTTTTGGGGGAGATGAGGAGAGGAACTGTGAAGTAATTTTTGGGTGGGTAATCTTTATAGCCCGGTGCTAAGTGTAAACACGTTTAGGTTTGATCGGTGTGAACAGATTTGTAATTACTTATTGCATGGTAATCTGGAATGTGACGAGAAACAAGCTCAAAATTTGATGGTTCTGAGCTGGAAGCCCGAAACACACCTTCATATGGCTGCTCGTTTTTGTTGTTCTGGCTCATCGCAAACAGTTCTTATGGATTAACCGTATGCCACGCATTGCACACACATCCGAAGCCCGAAACGGCCGGTTCCCGGATGGCGTACGTGGGCCCGCGTTCTCGAATGTGTACATGTCTATCCACTATCACACACGGTCTAGATATCACCATCGTGTCCGATGGATGCGTTGTCGCGCCTCCCACGGGGTGCTAGAAGGTTGACCAGAATTACAATATGCAGGTGTGGTTGCTCACCGTTGAGGCGGCCGCGGTGCGCTCTACTCGCACCCCCCCACGTGCTCTACTCATCGTTGAGGCGGCCGCGGTGCACTCTGCTCGCATTCGCCTGCGTGTTTTGCTCGCCATTGAGGCGGCCGCGGCGCGCTCCGCTCTAGCGTCCCTATGCGCGCTCTGCTCGCCTTTGAGGCAAATTTATAATGACAATAGTTAATAATTGTCTTACATATTCAGGATAATTTAAAATGCCACATGCAATGCCCAAAACACTCACGACCTACATATGCTTAATGACTTAAAATGTCGATATGCGACATTTGCATAAAATTATAATAAAATATAGGCTAAAAGGCTGAGCTGGCGGCCTTCCGACGACGGTCTTCTCGGACTCCATGATCATCATAGCACCCTTGCGGCCGTTCATTCCGAGTGTCTAGACCCGCGGCCACAGTACCCGTCTCCACCTACGCAGCTGCTGGTGCTGGGAGGCTCTTGGGGCTGCTGGGCCTCTTCTAGTAGAGCTTGACAGCATGGAATCGCGCGCATGACATGCTCGTGGAACCGCTCCATTTCCATGTCTCTGCCCTGGTGATGACCCACAAGTATAGGGGATCAATCATAGTCCTTTCGATAAGTAAGAATGTCGAACCCAACAAGGAGCAGAAGGAAATGACAAGTGGTTTTCAGCAAGGTATTCTCTGCAAGCACTGATATAGTCGGTAACAGGTAGTTTGATAGCAAGATAATTTGTAACGGACAAGTAACGGTAATGGTAAATAAAGTGCAGCAAGGTATCCCAATCCTTTTGTGGCAAAGGACAGGCCAAAACAGTCTCTTATAATAAGCAAAGTGTTCTTGAGGGTACACGGGAATTTCATCTAGTCACTTTCATCATGTTGGTTTGATTTGCGTTCGCTACTTTGATAATTTGATATGTGGGTGGACCGGTGCTTGGGTGTTGTTCTTACTTGAACAAACCTCCCACTTATGACTAACCCCCTCGCAAGCATCCGCAACTACGAGAAAAGTAATAAGATAAAATCTAACCATAGCATTAAACATTTGGATCCAAATCGGTCCCTTACAAAGTAGCGCATAAACTAGGGTTTAAGCTTCTGTCACTCTAGCAACCCATCATCTAATAAATACTCCACAATGCATTCCCTTAGGCCCAAGTATAGTGAAGTGCCATGTAGTCGACGTTCACATGACACCACTACGGAATCACAACATACATATCATCAAAATATTGAACAAATATCAAGTTCACATGATTACTTGCAACATGACTTCTCCCGTGACCTCAAGAACTAAAGTAACTACTCACAAATGTTATTCATGCTCAAGATCAGAGGGGTATTAAATAGCATAATGGATCTGAACATATATTCTTCCACCAAATAAACCATATAGTAATCAACTACAAGATGTAATCAACACTACTAGTCACCCACAGGTACCAATCTGAGGTTCCGGTACAAAGATTGAACACAAGAGATGAACTAGGGTTTGAGATGAGATGGTGCTGTTGAAGATATTGATGGAGATTCGCCTCCCAAAGATGAAAGGGTTGTTGGTGATGATGATGGCTTCGATTTCCCCCTCCGGGAGGGAAGTTCCCCCGGTGGAATCGCTCCATCGGAGGGCAAAAGTGCTCCTGCCCAAGTTCCGCCTCGAGACGGTGGCATTCCGTCCCGAAAGTCCTCTCCTTATTTTTTCTAGGTCAAATGACTTACATACCAGAAGATGGGCACTGGAGGTGGGCTGGGCTGACCACAACTCACCAGGGCATGCTTGGGGGGCCTGGCGCGCCCTGGTGTCTTGTGGTCACCAGGTGGCCCCCCTCCGGTAGTTATTTGCTCCAGTATTTTTCATATATTCCAAAATAATTCTCCATGAAGTTTTAGCTTATTTGGAGTTATGCAGAATAGGTATCTCTAACGTAGCTTTTTCAGGTCTAGGATTCCAGCTGCCGGTATTCTCCCTCTTTGTGTAAAACTTGCATATTATGAGAGAAAAGGCATTAGAATTTATCCATAAAGCATTATTATGCATAAAAAAATTATAAATAACAGTAGGAAATCATGATGCAAAATGGACGTATCACCTGGTAGCAAATTCCTTCCATCACCTACATCCTCAAGATACCATGTTGGCGATGTTCCACTTCGTCGGTGACGTCAACTAAGCCAAGGGTGCGCTCGAGCATGGCCACCACATCATCAGGATCGAGGTTGACACGGCCGCCACCGGCAATGATGAAGTCGCAGACTGGCTGTCTCATAACTAAATTGCAGAGGTCCTGTGCCCATTCCTGGCGGTGCATCAGGCTCTCGATGAGCACCGATGACGGCGGCTCTTCGGGTCAGTCGTCGATCATGCCGCCTAGAAGCTCTGGATCTTTTGCATGGTCGATGGCAAACTGCTCATCACACTTCCTCTGCAATATGTCAATTGTGCGCCCAAGGACTGTCACGGCGATATCGCTGCCGATGGGCCATCGTGCCTGCACCGGCCGATGAAGCTCTTGCTCCCCGACCTGCTCCGGCTCGTTCTCCTCGCCGAAGATGTAACGCATGTAGGGGTCGACGTTGAAGCTTTGGTCGTTGCCTGGCATGCTTGGAATAACTAATGGTAGATGGGTGTGGACTAGATCTGTGCACAGTGTCGCGATGGTGCGTTGCCGCCTGGGTCATATGGAGCAAGCCACTAGCTAGTGATGGGAAATCGATGAGGGAAGAGGCGGGATGCATTGGCTAGGGTATTGGGGATTTTACAATTCACCCATGTGGAGCGTGGGAAGCCTTCACTGGAGCGCAGGAAAAATAATTATTTGAGCACATAACCCGACAACCGTATGCGGTGTCACGTGTTATCACACACGTGTTAACATAAGGAAATGTATGTGTAACTTACTAATCATCGCACATGTGTACTCGCATACGCATCATGTACGATACTCCTAGCCACCGCAAGCAACTAGTTTGCATTTCAATGTTGTTTGTACACACAGAACACTAATTAACTGTAGTAACCGTCTATGTTATATTTTCTCATCGTAAACAGTTCATCCGAGTGGGATGTTTGCCGCATATCACACACATCTTGTTTACACGAATCATTTGTGTTCTTTTGGCTCATCACAAATAGTTCATCTTTGTGAACTGTATGCCGCGTATCACACACATCTTGTTAAGTTGAACCATTTTTGTTGTGTTCCCTAATCAAAAATAGTTCGTCCGAGTGAACCGTATGTCATATATCGTACACACTTTGATCTGGCTAACCGTTTCTGTTGCATTCCCTAATAGCAAACAGTTCATCTGAGCGAACTGTATGTTGTATATTGCACACACCTTTATATAGCTGCTCATTTCTGTTGTTCTGTCTCATCGCAAATAGTTAATATGGATTAACCGTATGTCATGCATCGCACACACAACTATAATATGATCCGTGTTTGACATATCCGCCATCGCAAACATTTTGCATCTTTTTTGATGGTTTTTTTACATCACCATTTGCGATTAATGCATCGCACACAGTTTCATTGAATGGTCTCTGATTGTAGTGTCGTGTTTGCAACATCCTGTAGTAGTGAGAAAGTGTTGTCAACACTGAAGAATATTTCAAGATGCGGGAAAAAAAGAGGAAGATGGAGAATGAACTCAGATTTTTTAAATTAGACTTTGCTAAGATGGTGTTGGCGAAGGAGGAGGCACTTTCCCAGTTGGTCAGTGCAAAATAGGTTCTTACTGAACTGAAAGCAGAGGTGGAGAAGACGAACTGGCTAATCATGCATCAGTAGATTAGGGAAATGAATATATTGTTCTAATATTGTGCTTATGAAGGTGAACTAGCTATATGATGTATTGTGAAGTTTTCATGTAGCTATCGTACTGTGATGTTAAAATATATTTATGTGCCTAGTATGAAATTGGTAAACCGTTGTTCGATATCAAATGTGAATTTACATAATACTGGAATTATTAATTGTAAACAAATAAACATGCTAAATGGGTCATGGAACTTTTACAAACGGTTCTATCAGCAAAAGCATGTGTGATGGATAACCCAATGCCATACAATTTTCTTCATTGAAACGTGTGTGATATATGTGAATAAAGCAAACAGAGGTAGAGCGTGTGTGATCGTTACACCTATCACATATGAGGCTATACAGAAAACTGTGTGGGATATACATAGGAACATAAATGTTTGTCCGGGATTCACTTTGTGGGTTGTGCATATGAATGGAAATGTTCTTCTTGCACTGACTATGTGGGATGTACATACGAACAGAAACGTATTCCTTGGATTGACTGTGTGGGATGTACATACGAAGGAAAATGTTTCTCTGGGATTCACTGTGTGGGATGTACTTACGAACGAAAATGATTCGGCCTGTATAATTGTATGCGATGGCTAGCCCGATCGCACATGAGCTCATTTTGCCCAGCGCGTGTGACCAGAGGGCCTCCCCGATGGTTTTTGGGTCGTGTGGGAAGGACCCCCTATCGCCCACATTGGCAAGGCGACGGTTTAAAATGCCGTCGTGGAAAGGGTTTAAAAACCATTTGTATAGTAGCTCGTTGTACCACTGATAGGTGACCTTGTCACCTTCAGCCCCGTTCGTAGAACACAACTAAAGAGTGATGCTACGGAGCCAATTATCTACATCGAGTGGTTCAATGGAATGATGAAGGTGGGTGGGTGCAAGCTGATGAAGTCATGAATGGTCACTGGCTCATTGGGTTGAAAGGTTGTGTTCTGCTGAATACGTGCCAACAAGCAGTTAGTCTCACACTTGTTCCTCTCAACCTCTAACAATAACTCTGCCAATAAAGTGGAATGATGGCAAGTGGAATGATGAAATGGTTATGCAATTCTATTCAACTGCTCATTTCTATCTAGATGGCAAGATTATCTAGATGACTGAAGGCACAAGATATCAATCGTCAATTGCAGAATGGGCCAAGTTGATCAATGCACCTGAAGAAGCTGAAGAAGACACAGATGTGTATGCCAAGCCCAGAAAGGATCACAATTCCATGGCTCACATGTACAAGCCAATTCCAGATGCTGCTTTGGCAACTCACAAGTTTGGATCCATCTATTATCTGCTGTCAGGTCTAACCACAATAAACACTATATTGAGGCACACTCTGTTGCCCAAGTCAGGAGATCATAGGATAATCCGTGGTCACTCAATCAACCTGCTTCATATGTTTGATGTGCCAGAGAAGTTCAAGGTGATGAGTTTAATTGTTGAAACTGTGAAGAGAACTGCTGCAGATCAGAAAAGATCGTGTGGATATGCCCCTCACATTCAGATGCTAATCAACTCCAAGATGGGGACAAGGACATATCTTCTTGACAAAGAGCATCTTCCCCTGAGGCCAGACTTTGAGGACAATGAGGTTGTCATGGATGCAGCACATCCTACTTCAGTAGAAGCTCAGGAGAAGCAAGAGAAAGCAAAGGCTGCAAAGACTGCAACAATGCCAGATACTTCAGGTATCAATCTCAAGACCAAGCAAGATCAACACAGTTATCTACTTGAGGCAAGTGTGAGAATAGAGAAAGGACTGGCCACCCTAACTCGAAATCAAGAGAGCCTTGAAAGGATCTTTGAGACCAAACTTCATGATTTAGGTGTGAAGGTCATCGATATTCAAACCACAGTTGAGAAGCTCCAGGAAGAGGTTGAAGACAGGAATGATAGACCTACCACCGACACTTTTCAGCATGTGCCAAGGGCACAGAGGTCTTCAGCAGTGCCAGTAGTCAGTGACACGAGGACTACACTCTCAGCACCTGCAGCAAATGCCACTGTTGTACCTCCTATCTCAACTCCTCCAGTTCCTCATACATCAGCAGAAGCTTTTGCAGACGGACTCCTCTCCATGCCATCTACGCACACTGGAGCAACCAGCCAGAAGACCACTTCAGGAGCTCTCGGAGATCGTTCCTAGAGTGCCGCTTAGCACTATGCATTTTTGAACTTTTTGGTAACTTGTTGCCAAAGGGGGAGAAAGTGTATAGATCATTAGGCTTCGAGAGAGAGAGAGCGTTTTTTTTTTGCCTTTTTTGCCTCTTTTGCTACTTGCTACTTGATTGTTTGCTTGCTACTATTTGTGCTTATGTGTGAGATACTCTTATGATCATGTGTTTGATCATATTATGCTTTATTGTGTACTTGAATGATGATATCTGAATACTTGTGCATGATCAATCATGTTTCTCTTGGTGATGAGTGCATATTGTTTAATTCTATCATTTTGAGCACTCCACCAAAATGTATGTGACATGGAAGAGTGTCCCATGATCCTAATCGATTGTGCATTTGCATTCAAAAGCAAATTTTAAATAATGCACAAATTTAGGGGGAGCTCTTACTTATCACATACTTCTCAAAGCGACGATGTATTTCCTTCATATTATCATTTGTCGAAGCTTTGATCTATATGTTGTCATCAATTACCAAAAAGGGGGAGATTGAAAGTGCAACTAATCCGCGGGTGGTTTTGGTAATTCATAACAACATATAGCTCATTGAACTAATATCCATTCAAGTTAAATATTTCAGAAAGTTCAATGATTGGCATGGCATGGACTAGAGATGTGGACCCCTCAAAATGCTAAGGACAAAGATTGGCAAAAGCTCAAGACTCTTCATTTCTATTTTAGTGATCCAAGATCACATTGAGTCTATAGGAAAAGCCAATACTATTAAAAGGGGATGAGGTGTTGCATAATGGTCTACTTGCTCAAAATGCTTAGTGATATGCTCCAAAGCCCTCAACCACTTTCTCATTTCCAGATATGTCCAAAACCTAAAGTCAAACTCGGCCCCACCGATTTGATCTATCCGATGCCACCGAGTTTCTTTGACATAGCCACTGCCAGAAACCCTAATCAATTCGGTCTCACCGATCAGGATCTCGGTCTCACCGAGATGGCAATGCAAACTCTCTGTTTCCCTTCGTAACGTTTCGGTCTTACCAAAATGAGCGATCGGTCCCACCGAGTTCGTGATGCAAACTCTCTGTTTCCCTTCGTAACATTTCAGTCTTACCAAAATGAGCGATCGGTCCCACTGAGTTTGCCTGACCAACTCTCTGTTTAACTCATTGCTGAAATCGGTTCCACCGAGCTCATGCAATCGGTCACACCGACATGAGATCTTGCCCTAACCCTAGCACATCGGTCCCACCGAGTTGATCATATCGGTCCCACCGAGATTCCTAACGTTCACATTTTGAACTAAATCGGTCTCACCGAGTTCTTCTATTCGGTCTGACCGAGTTGGGTCAAATGTGTGTAACGGTTGGATTTTGTGTGGAGGCTATATATACCCCTCCACCCCCTTCTCTATTCAAGAGAGAGCCATCAGAACGAGCCTACACTTCCACTACTCATTTTCTGAGAGAGAACCACCTACTCATGTGTTGAGATCAAGACATTCCAATCCAACCACAAGAATCTTGATCTCTAGCCTTCTCCAAGTTGCTTTCCACTCAAACCATCTTTCCACCATAGCCAAATCTTTGAGAGAGAGTTGAGTGTTGGGGAGACTATCATTTGAAGCACAAGAGCAAGGAGTTCATCATCAACACACCATTTATTACCTTTTGGAGAGTGGTGTCTCCTAGATTGGTTAGGTGTCACTTGGGAGCCTCTGACAAGATTGTGGAGTTGAACCAAGGAGTTTGTAAGGGCAAGGAGATCGCCTACTTCGTGAAGATCTACCCAAGTGAGGCAAGTCCTTCGTGGGCGGTGGCCATTGTGGGATAGGCAAGGTTGCTTCTTCATGGACCCTTCGTGGGTGGAGCGCTACGTGGACTCGCGCAGCCGTTACCCTTCATGGGTTGAAGTCTCCATCAACGTGGACGTACGATAGCACCACCTATCGGAACCACACCAAAAATCTCCGTGTCTACATTGCGTTTGCCTTCTCCAAATCCTTCCCTTTACCTTCATATGCAATGTTTTACTTTCCGCTGCTACACTCTTAGAATTGCATGTGTAGGTTGATTGCTTGACTTGTGCTAAGTTGCTAAAATCTGCCAAGACATAAAATTGGGAAAAGGCTAGATTTTTATTTGGTCAAGTAGTCTAATCACCCCCCCTCTAGTCCTACTTTCGATCCTACACCGGGCATGCGGGCTGGAGGACTACGGTGATGTCGTCCGCGAGCTTCTTGACAACAGTGCACATGTTGATGGTGGCAACGATCATCTGGTCCAACTGAGAGTCGTAGCTGGCGTCGACAATGGCCATGAACCAACCGGTCGCCAACACCGTCTAGAGACGATCCTCGGTGCCATGCTGCAGGCCGGTGTCATGGACCATCTGGCACAGCCGCTGGCCGCTCGCGCGCATCGCTGCCATGGGTCTAGAGTGAGCACTTTTGCGCTTAGTGTAGGTGCTTAGGTGCATACGATGTGGTAGATGCATTGGAATGGACGGGCGCCTTTATATGAGTGCAAACTGCATTGCATTCACATCGTGCTGCCTCTTTTCCCTGTCCTCCTCCCATTACTTCCCTCATGCATTCTGCATGCTAATTGAAGGAGGATGCATCATTGGCCATTCAACATTTCGGGAACCACTACCCTCTCCCTCGTCTGCATTAAAGCCGTATCGGGAACTGTCATGGTTTACTAGTACTAGCTGTCAAATTGAATAGTACTGCGCCGCCCACTGCACGCCCGGCTGAACACGCCTCCTCGCCTCCATTAAACCTGCATGCAAACCGAGAAACCTACTCTGACCACACGTCCATTCATGAGCGGGCCGGAATTAGGCTAGTTGTAATGGAAAGTATCATATACTAGTATCATGCATATGATACTAGTGTATGATACTACCTTCCTAATGTATAGTATCATATATTAGTATCATGTAGTACTTTATTTATTGGCATGCATGACACATAGCAGCATACCATTTATTATGATACGGTATCATGATATGATACTCAACCCTCTCTTTCTTCATTTAATTCTATGACACCTCATCAAAATTGCCTAGTTGGCATGCATGATACTAGCTATGATACTCCCATTACGATCAGCCTTAAACACAATGCCGGCCGAGCTCCTCCCGTCTGCCCTCAGTTTAAACGTGGCCAGACGCTGGCCAAGCACCTACCGTCCGCCCTCTATTTAAACAAGGCCAGACAACAGGCAAGAATCGCACCCCTCCGCCTCTCCCCCATCTCCTCCTTCACCATTTTCTCCACTCTTCTGATGGCTTCCGAGGAGCCGTTCTCCGGCATACTACCCGGCTGGGTGGCCCGCCGAGCCCTCCGGGTACGAGCGAGGCCGCTCGGTGCTTCACCTACCTCGCTTGGCCCGACGAAGCCAGTTGCCGCCCCAAGCCGGCGCGTGGTTTAGCAACTTGCCGCTCCAGTTCAGCTCGATGAGGAGTGGCGAGTTGCTCCACGGTGGCATGGTGGCACGGGTGTCATCACTGCCGCGTCGAACCGCACCACCAGTGTCTGCAGCCACGCCTCCCGTGTCTGCGGTGGCCATGCCTCTCATGTCTATGGGCACGCCTCCTGTGCCTGCGGCAGCACCATGCAGGCAGAGACAGAAGCCAGGTGCATAGAGAGCGACGAGTCGGTGGCCAGCTTCTCCGTGTCCGCCGCCATCATCGAGGAGAAGTAGAACACGGGAGGCCGCTGCCACTTGGGTCCCATGAAGGCCACTGTCGAGGCGACGACTGCGTATTCAGGTAGTTTCTTAGCTGCTTCGTCTCTTCTGAGGACCTTCGTTGACCCTGCAAGTGTCTTTCCCAAGTGTCTGCCGGAAATGAGGAAGACAAAGGGATCCGCAGGCGGCCATTTAGATTAGGTATTAATTATACCACGAGAGCCGGATTAGCACCGCTTAGTTCATGTAAATGTAATGAAATCTGTCATGTTTATATGAAGATCCAGCTTTTTTATACGAAATCCTTCATGCTTATATGAAATCAGTCCGTGTTTGCACCAATTTCCTCTGGTTGGTTAGAGTTGTGAAAATGTATGCCGCTGGCGTTGGATGTCGTCCTCCGCGGAAGGAAGCGGGAGGAAATTTGTCGGTTGCCGTTGGAGAATAATAGAGTCACATCCAATCCATTTGAGTTAATTGCGTGTATGATTCTCCCTCTATAAAAAGTAAATTGTATCCTTAATCTTGTATTCTAAGTACTCTGTGGGTTCCACTGTCAGTACACTGTACATGACTTGCAGGCTGGCTACAGATTCGTAAAGAAAGTTAAAAAGAAACAAATCCATCCTTAATCTTGTATTCTAAGTACTCTGTGGGTTCCACTGTCAGTACAGTAGTGAAAGAAGTATATATTAAAAAATATAAAAAACTAAAGTTCAGGACACAATTCAAACTCAGGTCATCGCGTTGCGAGCATCCGGCCCGGACCAGTACACCGGATGTTCATTGTGGACGATGCAAGAGATATATCTCTATAGCAATGTGCCCGTCCGTTGCAATGGATCCAAAGTAGAATAATACATATTCACAAATTTGAAAGAAAACAGTTTAGTTTTGATATACATATCACTAAAAATATCTTATGTTTCACTCCAAATATATTCTTTGTGCTGTTTTGGTGAGGTAAGGGAGGAATGTGATTGGTTTCAAAATAGTAAGGGGTTTTGTGTAAACTGGAGGAGAGAAGTGGGAATTGTTGCAAAAAGGCCACAACTTACATCACAGCCGTTAGATGCAGATCTAATGGTCAGAAATGGCGAATGGCAGACACACCATCATCACCAACTGAGTCTTTTATAGGAGTAGAGATATCTATATCTATATCTATCTCTACGAGATATCTATATCTATATCTATCTCTACTCTTATAAAAAACAGAGTTGGTGATGATGGTGTGCCTGCCATCCTGCAATATAGGCCGGCTGATTTATATCTGACGGATAGGAAGGAAACTATGGTAATTTTGCAAAAAGATACCCACACCCCTCTCAACATTTGCAAATAAGGCCTTCCCTCGTTCATCCTTTTCTCTCACAAGATAAACTACTCATACAAATGCATCTTGATGTTTCGTGCAACGCACGGGCATCTTGCTAGTATACTCTTATAAAAAACAGAGTTGGTGATGATGGTGTGCCTGCCATCTTGCAATATAGGCCATCCGATTTATATCTAACGGGTAGGAAGGAAACTATGGCAATTTTGCAAAAAGATACCCACACCCCTCTCCACATTTGCAAATAAGGCCTTACGTCGTTCATCCTTTTCTCTCACAAGATAAACTACTCATACAAATGCATCTTGATGTTCCGTGCAACGCACGGGCATCTTGCTAGTTTCTTTTAAAATAGTTACTGTGATAATTGGGTTAAAGTGATATATTTTATGTCTGCCCCAAATGATCTCAAATTCACTAGTAGTAACAAAGAAAAGGTTGCCTTGTTAATTAAAAGAAAACAGGGTGAAAACTATCACATGAGGCCGGTAAAAACATGGCACACTGGGTTCAACGTCATCGTCACTACAACTGTGCGCGCGTGAGAAGTCTACATATCGAGGGTGCAACGGAGAGAAAGACGTATCGAGTGTGTGTGAGCGAGGCACAGAGACACAACTAGAGCGCGTGCGTGTGTGTGTGTTTGAGAGAGAGGCCAATTGATCGATTAAGATCAAGATCGAGTTTTCACCCTTCTGCTGTCATTGTTGGGGGGCTGGGGAGGGGGAGGGAGAGAAAGATGTATCGAGAGTGTGTGCATGGTAGGCACAGAGGCACGACTAGCGAGTGTGTGTGTGTGTGTTTGCGAGAGAAGCCAGTAGATAGATTAGTATCAAGATCGAGGTGTCACCCTACTCCTTCGGTGTCGGGAAGTGTGTGTGTGTGTGTGTGTTTGAGAGAGAAGCTAGTAGATAGATCAGTATCAAGATCGAGGTGTCACCCTACTCCTTCGGTGTCGGGAAGTGTGTGTGTGTGTGTGTGTGTTTGAGAGAGAAGCCAGTAGATAGATCAGTATCAAGATCGAGGTGTCGGGAAGTGTGTGTGTGGGTGGGTGTGTGTGGGGGGGGGCAGTGACACTTAGATATAGGGAGAAGGGGTTTGTGTGATACCTATCTATATTAAGGGATAGGTAGATAGCATGTGTGCGAGGCATACATAAAGCATCACGGAGATAAACAAGCGGTGTGCATGCAAGTGCCGGATAAAAATGAAGAGAAAAACATTGTCATGTGTGTGTGTGTGTGTGAGAGAGAGAGAGAGAGCGAAATCTCAAAAATAAAAGGTGCTCTGCTGGAATCCCATTGTATGTATTCATATGGTTCTGGGACTCGAGTTAACCTTACGCATATGTGTGCGAGACATAGTTATACTTTGAGACATTAGTGGTGGTGGGTGGGCGGAATTAAAGGGGTGGGCGTGTTCGACAGAGAGAGCGTGTGTGTTTTTGTGCGAGAGACTTGTAGGACGGGGTAGAAAGACAAATTCTAACCCTGACAGAGGGAGAGAAATAGACAAAGTGCGCATGTGTGATTCCGATGCACACGGAGAAATGAGATGTGTATGCGTGTGAGATAGATTGCACAATTCATTCACGTATTACTATCTAGCAATCGTGGACGTGCGTCGCTTGAACATAAATCAATATCTACTTTGTATCGTGGGCAAAGATACAATATCGATTCAACGCTATAAAGATTGGACACTCACATATCGCATTTTTTTCTTTCCAAATAGTACTTTTCAATTGTGCATGCCAAAGTTACAGTGATGTTTCTTCAAACAACCACTGTAGTTATCATGTACATGCACCATTGTTAGTTTTGCATTCAAATTCATTAGTCTTGGATTATTTAAGGTTCTATTATGAAGTAATATATGTAATATTCATATATGAATTCAACGGGTACGCAATTATGAAATGGAGGCCATGTACTCATATGAGGTAACACTTTGAAGTAGCGGACTACAATATCCATTTCTTTTTGTGCCTCTATATTAAAATTAATACATCAATGCATTATGTTTAAAATAAATAACCAATGGCACTAAATTATATATTTACATGAGAAATACATAGGCTGAGCGTTTGATCCGTTTTTTTGTGAACGCGCCTCTACACCCGTACGATTGGCCGCGCCCGTGTGAACGTCCAAGTTATCGGTGCATCATCCCGAGTTATTGTCTTTTTTCTGGCGTAGACTTCATACCAGTTATTAACTGCTGACGTGTGACCCGTGTACACAGTCTCACATGACCTTCCCGCTAGCACTGTCCAAAATTAGTTGAAACTGGATACGAATGATCCCGCGGGTGGCAAAATCTCCCGCCTCCTTCTAAAATTTCCGCCACCTAGTCTTTAGCATGCGAAATTCCCCTTTTGTCTTTGGTGCACGGAGAATAATAGTTACAATACGGCCCTCATTTACAAAATAGGTCGGGGCTGCTTTGGTAACTTCCGGTTCCCCCCACCACATGGCACCCCCATTTCCTCTCCCCCTCCCGCAAAAATGACTACTCCACAACACCAGAGCATCTTACATCATGTCTCCATACTTCATCGGCCTTTCTACCCCTCCCCTCTCGAAACCCTAGGTTGCTCATCCACTGGCGTACCAGAGCCCATTCACTCCCAGTGGCGTCCACCTCGCTGGATCTGCTTCTGCGGCCGCATCTACCCCTCCCACCTCCCCTAGAAACAAGTAGACTGCTCATCCACCACTGTACCACAGCCCATTCAGTTCGTGCCTTGTCCACGGCACCGGATCTGCTTTGCTGGTACTCTCGTCAACCGCAGCGCATCTGCAGTGGCTCCTTCGTACTCCCCACCGGAGATGCTTCGCCCACACCCCCGGAGCCGCCCCACCGACACCCCCCGTTGAAGGCCTCTGATCCTCTTCGCTGACACCTTCCTCAACCCTACCGGAGCCGCTTCGCCGACACCATCCTCAACCCTACCGGAGTAGCTTCGCCTATACCATTCTCAACCCTACCGGGGCCGCTTTGCCAATGCCCAAGTCCACGGCCTCAGATCCGCTTTGTCGCACCCTCATCCAACCTACCGGAGCAGCTTCTGACGCCCCGTCCATGGCCGCAGATCCGCATCATCGACACCATCCTGAACCCAACCACCGAAGCAGCTTCACTGACGCCCTCGTCCATGGCCTCAGATCCGCTTTCCCCACACTGTAGTCCACCCTACCGGAGCCGCTCCACAAACACCCTACTCCACGGTTCTAGATCTCCTTACCGGACCCCACAGCTAGCGCAGCGTCATCACCCTTACCTTTCTAACCTCATTCCCACCGTCTGGCAAGATGCCAAGCACCCGCTGCGGCCTAGGTACTTGTCACCTTTAAACCCGTCCAGCATCACCTGCCTGATGTACTTCAAATATACTAACAGGTCGCCGTTACATGTTATGCAGCAGGCAAAAACTACAAGGACGATGTTTCTTCTGGATCTAACAGCTTGGGCAACCAAGGTCCTGGACTGAGGCATTGCTATGATCTTGTAAGTGCGTCTCTCTCTTGTATTGTTGTGTGCCTGCCAGCATGCTTTGCTAGGATTTTCGACCAGTAATCCCTTTGTGTAGACAATGATTTCCACTACTGGCTGCTAAATTAGAGATGTAGATGTCATACATGATACTCCCTCCGTTCCTAAATATAAGTCTTTCTAGAGATTCCACTATAGGCTACATACAGAGCAAAATGAGTGAATCTACACTCGAAAATGCATCTATATACATCTGTGTGTGGTCCATACTGGAATCTCTACAAAGACATATATTTAGGAACAGAGGTAGTACATTACACAAAATCGTAGGTGGCATGTAGGAATTCCAGTGCACTACATTAGGCTCCCTTAGAGTGCCTGCTAGTCCAGTACACAGAGTCATCGCTAGTTTCTGCTACGCACACAATCGTTAATTGGTGGTTTAAATATGCGCAAGTGATATGCAATGTATTATCATGTAGAGATATCTCAAATTAGCCGTGTCAACTTGCAGATGGGGTGCCACAATGAAAAAGTACAAGATCTCTTAGTACAAGATGTATGTGGCAATTTCATGGAACATCGCAAAAAAAGGAGAGGCAGCGGTGAGCATATACAATGTGCTATGGTAGGTCACTCCGGCCCAGTTCATTTGCAGGATTCTCCCAGAATCTGCCCCTCTCTAGCTTCCCCTAGAATCTTTGACCCCCATTTGTTTTACAATGTTAGGATCATAAAACAAATGGGGCTCAAAGATTCTAGGAGAATCTGGGTAGGGGTCAGATTCTGGGAGAATCTGGCAAAAGAACTGCGCCTCCATTGCAATCATCATGACATGTTATTTGTATGTCAGTGTTGTTGGCCAAGTTTCTTAGGGACAGTTATTTTGAGTTATCCTAAGAAAATAAGCACCTTTGAATATAACCTCCAGATAATAAGCCAACCAGTTCTTTTCATTGCCTGCCTTTTCAGCTTATATGTGGTATGATCAGTGAAAAGTCTAGATTGCATTATATGTTGTCATTTTGCTGCCCATATGAAAATTAATTTGACTTGCAAACATCACAAATTGAACCCAGTGCAGTAATTAATATGATAGGAAAACTGACCATCAATATTTGTTCAAAATGCAAATACAAAGATACCATCTACTTGGCACAATCTACTTTGGTCAATGTCTTCCATAGAGAGCCCATTGCCTAATTTAAATGAAGAATGCATTGCCTAAATTTAAATGAAGAACCATTAGTTATCAAAATTCGATGGTCCAAGTGGCTGGTTATTATCATATAGCAGCACCACCTGAAAGCATCATATAGCAGCAGCAGCTCATAGCAACTCATCATACAGCAGCAGCAGCTAGCAAGTCATCATATACCAGCAGCAGGTCATAGCAATTCATCATATAGCAGCACCAGGAGCAGCTCATAGCAATTCATCATATATCAGCAGTAGGAGTTGCTCATAGTAATTCATCATATAGCAGCAGCAGGAGCAGCTTATAGCAACTCATCATATAGCAGCAGTAGCAACTCATAGCAATTCATCATATAGCAGCAGCAGCTCATAGCAATTCATCATATAGCAGCAGCAGCAGGAGCAGCTCATAGCAATGCATAATATAACAGCAGCAGCTCATAGCAATTCATCGTATAGCGGATCAGAATGAAAATTTGGAAAAAAATCAGAGGAGATCCTCACCTTGTTGGATGAGCTCATCCTTCAACAGCACCTCAAGGCCACGGCCTGGTAGGAGGGGAGGGGGAACGAGGTGCCTTCTGCCGGAGTGGGGCATCGGCCGTAGTTGTGTGGCGACCACAGGAGTAGTGCGTTGGACGGACCATAGCGGAGCAGCTGCTGAAGGCCATGAGAATGAGGGGCGGCGCCAGAGGGAGGAGCAGCCAGGGAGATTTGGCCCTACCCGCCAGCCATGTAGCCTAGCTGGACAGAGCATCATCGAGGAGCAGGCCAGATGGGACCAGTGGTGACTGCTCGCTGGAGGAACCCTAGCACTGCAGGCAGGGGATCGAGGTAGAGGGAAAGGGGAGAGGAGATGCAAGCGGGCAGGGCAATGAACGCTTGCGTGTTTGTTTTTACTTGAAGGTCAGGTGTAACGCGGGCGTGAGCAGTGGCATTTTAAGTGTAATATAGGCAGACAACAGAGTCATTTCGCTATTCCCCTTCCCTTCAATTTTTAGTGAGCTTCTACCCGAAGCACCCCCCTCCCCCCAAAGCGAAATAAGTTAAGCCCAAGCCCATAACTCAAAAACAACTTCTTTACATCTTTTATGGCTTATTTTGACTATAAGCGCTGAAAAGGCGGAATAGAACTGGCCCTTAACCTGCAATTCAATTGTGCGTGCAATGATGAATGACTCCTGCCTGCTATAGTGTACATTTAGGCATCATACATGGCATAACCTAATACATGTGCATTTCATTATAGAATCTGAAATATGCAATGTTTATGTTAGTTCATACGTTGCACATGATGTTTAAATGCCCCTTAAATCTGGTCAGTCAAGTGATGGTCTTTAAGCCTCATTCTATGCTTCTTCCACCTCCCCATTTGGGCGAAATCACTAATTAAAGAGTACTCTGTGCATAGGCCACTTCCACCTCCCCAGGTTGCGACAACTGGCGCGCTGCATGTGCGCCACTTGTTGGGAGTTTTTCCTTTTTATCATAGATTCGTTTATTCAAAACATTTAATATCTTAAATCATGCGTCTCAATCCCGTACCGTTTTCACGGCTGGATTCCTCGCGTCGAGATCTTTGAAACTAGATCTCGTGTTGATAGGTTTGGACGAACTTTTTTCATGTTCTTTCGTTTTCCAAAGAGGCATAGTTGTACCTCTCGTGGAAGCAAATATGTGCCTCCATGGAAAGCAAATATGTGCCTCTGGCGAAAGCAAAAACACACATTTTTTTCCTTGAGAGTCATGGTTGTGCCTCTCGCCGAAGTAAATCTGTGTCTAAAACATGTTTTTCGCGCAAATAAAAAGAAAAAATGAATTTTCGTTGTCCAAAACCTTGAGAAAATCAGGCAAAAACCAATAAAAATCATATAAAGCCCGAAAATGCGTATAGAAAAAAAAATCCTGAGGTAGCGCCAGCACGCGACACTTGGCGCGCTCTCAGCCCACCAAAAGTTACCTTTGCAGGAGGCCCGCAACAAGTACTCCTGAGCTAGTTGCTCCTCAAGCCAATCTTATTTTGCACACAGTTCGCTGGTCAGGTTTTTCTTTTCGTTCCCGCACGTTCATTTTTTACCCAGCCCAACTAGCCTTTTACCAGGCCGGATTTTCTATAATTTTTTTTCCTTTTTTGCCTTTTGATGTTTTTTGCTTTTTTAAATTTTTGTTCTTATCTTTTGTTCTTTCCTTTTCTATTTTTCATGTTTGCTTTTTTTCATTTTTCAAATATTTTTTTTTGAAATCACCAATAATTTTTGCAGTCATCAACCTTTTTCGAATTCCTCAACATTTTTATGCAATCACGATAATTTGGTAAAAAATTGTTGACATCTTTAATATAGTTAACATTTTTTAAATTTGTCATCATTTTTTCCTAAATTCAAGAACAGTTTTTAAACAATTGTGAATTTTTTTCCGAAACTCGTTAAAAGTTTCTTGTATAATTTTTCAAATTACAATCATTTTTGGGCACAATTTTTTAATTACTGGAGAATTTCTGTTGACGAGCATTTTTTTGTAATGCATGAACATTTTTTCATTCATGAATATTTTTGGAATTGGTGAACACTTTTTTAATCAATTTGATTTGTTTTGTAATTCACGTATATTTTTTATTTTTGTGAGAATTTTTTGTAATTCAAGAATTTGTTTTTATTTTTTTGAACATTTTTTGACGAACGTTTTTGAATCTGTGAACTTTGGTTAAAAAACATGATCATTTTATAAATTCGATGAACATGTTTTGGAATCACGAACATTTTTGTTTCTCTCCCGAGAAACTTTTTTGAATTTGAATACATTTTTTGAACGCGCGGTCATTTTTGAATTGAAGAACAATTTTCAAACTCGTGAACATTTTTTTGAAATTCAATTTTTATTCTGAAATCTCAACCATTATTTTGAAATTCTGAATTATTTTTAAATTTGGAAGAATTTATAGAAGAAAAAAACAGCAACAAAAACCCAGGGGCACCCCGTGCCCCATATGGCCCGACCAAAAAGCACGGGCGTGGTTGCTCGTTTATGTGGGGGTGGGGGGAGTGAGCGTGATTGCGCGTTTGAGCATTATCCAGCGGCCCGCGCGAAATATAAGATCCTTAAGCGCCGGTTTTTAGCCATTTGGCAAACCTGCGCAACCCCGCCCCCACTTCACTAGTCATGTATGGACCGGTCCAAGTAGTTTTTTTCATAGGTTCATATTTGGTAGGGTTTTTTTTGGGCATTTTTTCTTTTGATTTTTTCTTCTCATTTTTCCAACATGGTTTCTTGCCGGTTTTCTTTTTTTCTCTGCTCGGGTTTAGATTTCTTATTTTTTTTTCTCTTTTCATTTTATCAAATTCATGATTTTTTCACAATTTTGTAAAAAAATTCAATTTGTTTATCCTTTTTTCAAATTTTTGTGAATTTTTTTTCAACTCTGTGAACTTGTTATCAAATTCATTATCATTTTATATTAAGAACTTTTTTCAAATCTTTTTTGAACTTATTTACAAATTCTAAAACGTTTTTCCATTTTGCTGATTTTTTTTTCAAATTATGAACTTTTCCTAGACGTGAAAATTTTCAAATTTGTGAACTTTTTTATTAAAAACATGAACTTTTGTCAAATTTGTGAACGTTTTTTAAACTCGTGAAGTTTTTCAAATTATCGAAGCTTTTCAAACTTATGAACTATTAGGGAAAAAATCAAATTACTAAATTTTTTGAAATTCACGATCTTTTTCAACTTTTTCTAATACATAAATTGTTTATGATTTTTTATTTTTAAGTACTTTGCCACACGCGAACAGACAACAGAAGCAGGCTACCAACCTATGTCATCCCAAGAGAAGGCAAAACCCACCATTGGCGAGGGCTCTCGTGGAAACCAAAAGAGAGACCGCAAATGAAAAGAATAACAAGACTCTGAGCTAGTGGTCGCGGCATACAAGGCCGCCCAGGCCGACACGAAGAAACAAAGGTTGGACGAAAGGCCCAGACGGACAACCCGGACTTATGAGGAGATCATGAGCGGGCCACGGCCATGGTACCCACAAAGCATCCCACTCCACAAGAGAATGCCAACTTAATGACCGGCTTGCTAAAGATACGAGCAGCAAAACTCATGAGGACGACGGTGCCAACAACGACACAAAACCCCAACACCGTCGGCCAGGTCAGGGTCACATACCCACAACACCGACACGGGAACCAGAAAACATTCCCAAAGGACATCCACGGGGTAAACATGATCTTTCACGGCCTTGGGATGAGGCGCAAGTAGAAGCAAGCCCTCAAGGAGGTATACTCCCTTGTCCCTTGAGCCCCCCAGTTTCTAGATTGGTCGGACTACACAATCTCTTTTGGTCAAGCAGACCATGCAGCCTATATCCCGAACCCAGGCAAAATAGCGCTTGTGGTAGACCCCATCATCGGTGGCTCACAGTCTCTCCAAAGTATTGATGGACGGCGCATCAGGCATCAATATAATATACACCAGCACCATGTAGGAGATGGGGCTCCCTCTTACCAGCCTCCGACTGTCACCAACAGGACGGCAGCAGCTGAGAGCGAGTAAGCACCATCCGAAGAATAACACCACCGATAAGCATATCACATCATGCGCAACGCCCAGCGCAGAATATCAAACAAGCTGCATCATTCCCCAAATAGTAACTTTTGTTTTCATTTAATTATTTCAAAAAAATTGGATTTTCCAGTTCATGTTTCTTTCAGTTAGCTCAATCATATAAATTAAATAAATAAATGTATTTAAATAAATCACTTTGTTTTCACATATGATTGCTAAGGCTCAGACCCGAATGTTTTGAACCCCCTTTGGAAAGTTGAAGGAAGAGTACAAGAGGTCCACCTATTTACCAGACTCGGGGGCTGCATCATTATTTGGACCTCCTTGTAGTCAGTATAGGTGTTGCATCCGGCGACCCCTAAAACCATACCTCGGGCTACATCAAGGTACACCGACCTCTGTCATACAAAATATGACTACAGGCCTCCATCCAGGTTAACAACCGACATCCTTTTCTTTAGTATTGCAATATACAGGCTTAAAAACAAGCTGAGAATAATACCCTAGGCCCGTTGTGCGCATTGGACATGATCCAGAATCGGGCACGTCGGGCTCAACATAAGGGGATCTAACTTCACAATACCAAAGCAACGGGAAACCAACTTGGTAGAAGGAAGGGCATTCTCAAGGCACATAAAGGAGAACAATACTAACTAAAACTGCACAATATTTATACAACTGTACAACCAAAAAACCTGTACAAAGTTACACACTCAGGCCTAGATATCTACCTCTTTTGGAGCTCTCTTAACAATAGATTGTACCTCGCATGCCCCAGCAAAAAACTCGGCATCCTTCCTAACCTCCTCAAAGAAGGCATTCGGGTTTTGGTCCCCAGGCACAACCCACATGAGCGGGCCGAGATCCATTTTCGGATGATGGGCCCACACCAGCGAGCACCTGACGAGCTCCTTCAAAGGCCGCAGAAAAGAGGGAGCCGGTCATCTGGCCCGGAACCCTACCCATAAGAGGAAGCACACTGTCAAGGTCACGTAGGAGCTCTGGTTCTTCGTACCAGAGGGTTCCAACAGCCCAACCTAGCGCAACTCACATCTTTTGCATGGTGGTGATGACCTCCTACAACCTGGACTCAGCATCATTGTTGTGGATCTCGAGGATAGGCTCTACAACAAGCGTCGAAAAGACTCTGGCACAAAAGAAGACAATAAAAAAGATCAAAGAGGTGGACGTACGCCAAGGTACTCACATTGAGAAGCCACCACCAAATCTTCACAATGCTTTTGTTCCTCACTCAGCTGGGATGCCAAGTCATTGTTGAGATTCTGGAGTCATGTTTCCTTGTGCCCCTTGCACAACCCAACTTGGCACTTGAGATCGGCGTCCAGAGTTCCGACCTCATGGCAGAGCTTCCCTTGCGCCTCCTTACTTTCCTAGAGTTCACCACACAACATGCCACAAGCATCCCGCTCCGTGGCTACGCTAGCCTCCAAGTCACGTTTCTCCATGGTGAGATCAGCAATGTCGCTTTGAGCAACCCTCATAGCCTGCTCAGCCTGTTCATTGGCCTACGTGGCCTTTTCAAGCGCGCGCTGGATTGCGGTAGCCTCTTCGGTGGTTGACGAACAAGTAAAGTCTACAAGGTCAAAGAAAGGCAACACGAAGGAAGCCTGAGATGCGCAAACCTGGAAGCACAACTTACAGATTGCGGTGTCACAAAGGCGTTGCAGGTCCTCCATCTCGTTCCATTGAGCATTGCTACTTCTTGAGCTTGCGTTGGTTTTTCCCTTAAAGAGGAAAGGGTGATGCAGCAAAGTAGAGATAAGTATCTCCCTCAGTTGAGAACCAAGGTATCAATCCAGTAGGAGGAACACACAAGTCTCCAATAATTGCACCTACACAAACAAATAAATACTTGCACCCAACGCGATAAAGGGGTTGTCAATCCCTTCACGGTTACTTGCAAGGATGAGATCTGATAGTGATAGGTATAAAAGATAAGTAAAAGTGCTAAATAAAATAAAAGTAAATAAATTGCAGCAAGGTATTTTTGTGTTTTTATTTTATAGATCTGAAAATAATATGATAAAAGATAGACCCGGGGGCCATAGTTTTCACTGGAGGCTTCTCTCTTGAAAGAAAGCATACGGTGGGTAAACAAATTACTGTTGAGCAATTGATAGAAAAGCGAATAGTTATGATGATATCTAAGGCAATGATCATGTATATAGGCATCACGTCCGTGACAAGTAGACTGACTCCTGCTTGCCTCTACTACTATTACTCCACACATCGACCGCTATCCAGCATGCATCTAGTGTATTGAGTTAACAAGAAAGAGTAACGCCTTAAGCAAGATGACATGATGTAGAGGGATAGAGCCAATCAATATGAACAAACCCCATCTTTTTATCCTTAATGGCATCAATACAAATACGTGTCATGTCCCTTTCTGTCACTAGGAATAAGCACCGGCGGTGAACATCATGAAATTGGTGATGGAGGATGGTTGATGATGACGAAGATGGAAGATCCCCCACTCCGGAGCCCTGAACGGACTCCAGATCTGGCCTCCTGATGAAGAATAGAAGGTGGCGGCGGCTCTGTATCGTAAAATATGATGAAACTTCCTCTCCTATTTTTTTGGAAAATAGGAATTTATAGGATCAAGATTAGGGTCAGCAAAGCCTCGTGGGCCCCACTACCCACCAGGGCGTGCCAGAGGGGGGTGGCACGCCCTGGTGCCTAGTGGGCAGCTGGGGCCCCCTCCAGTGGATCTTGGTTCCAATATTTTTCTTTTATTCCAAAATTATTCTCCAAAAATTTTCGTCGGTTCCGAGAACTTTTATTTCTGCACAAAAACAACACCATGGTAGTTCTCCTGAAAACAGCGTCGGTCCGGGTTAGTTTCATTCAAATCGTGCAAATTAGAGTCCAAAACAAGAGCAAAAGCATTAGGTAAAGTAGATACGACGGAGACGTATCAACTCCCCCAATCTTAACCCATTGCTTGTCCTCAAGCAATTCAGTTGAAAAACTGAAAGTGATAAAGAAAAACTTTTACGAACTCTTTTGTTCTTGTGTCCATATATATGCTTAAATAATACCTAGGTTTTCAGCAAAGATCATAACTAACCATGCAAACGATAAATCTTAGAAACTATGTTTACTCATATCAATGGCATAATCAACTACCGAGCAATAATAAAATATTTCAAATGCCAACACTTTGTCAAAACAATCATGATATAATATGACAATGATGGTATCTTGCTAGCCCTTTCTGAGACCGCAAAACATAAATGCAGAGTACCTCCAAAGTTCAAGCAGTGACTAAACATTGTAATTCATGGTAGAAGAGATCCAGTCAAGATGCACACAACATTAACTATACACAATGCATGAGGATGACAATAGTGCTCTCAGGACTGGTGCTTGTTTGAAAAGGTGATAAATCAACATAAAAGTAAAATAACATAAAAGCAAATAGATAGGCCCTTCGCAGAGGGAAGCGGGGATTTGGAGAGGTGCCAGAGCTCAAAGCTTAAATCAGAGATAAATATAATTTTGGGAGGTATACCTTTCCTGTCAACGTTACGACTGATAACCCACATGTATAGCGGACCACAACAGTTTTCAAGGGAAGAATATTCAACCCAAATTTATAGATTCGACACAAGGGGAGCCAAAGAATATTTGTAAGTATTAGCAGCTGAGTTGTCAATTCAACCACACCTGGAGATTAATTATCCATGACAAGGTAATTAGTAGCACAATAATGTGATAGTTTTGATAGCAGTGATAGTAGTAACAGTAACAGTAACATTGATAGCAATGATTTTGTAACAAGTGTAACAGTAGCAGTAGCAATAGTGACTTAGCAAGAATAATATATGGAAAATTCATAGGCATTGGATCGGTGAATTCGTTGGATGATATTCATCATATAACAGTCATAACCTAGGGCGATACAAAGCTAGCTCCAGTTCATAAATATAATGTAGGCATGTATTCCGTAAATAGTCATATGTGCTTATGGAAAGAATTTGCATGACATCTTTTGTCCTACCCTCCCGTGGCAGCGGGGTCCATAAGGAAACTAAGGGATATTAAGGCCTCCTTTTAATAGAGAACCGGAACAAAGCATTAACACATAGTGAATACATGAACTCCTCAAACTACGGTCATCATCGGAAAGTATCCTGACTATTGTCACTCCGGGGTTTACGGATCATAACACGTAATAGGTGGATATGACTTGCAAGATCGGATCTAGAACATAGATATAATGGTGAAAACATAAACGGTTCAGATCTGAAATCATGGCACCCGGGCGCAAAGTGAGAAGCATTAAGCATGGCAAAGTCATAACAACATCAATATCAGAACATAATGGATACTAGGGATCAAGCCCTAACAAAACTAACTCGATTACATGATGAATCTCATCCAACTCCTCACCGACCAGCAAGCCTACGAAGGAATTACTCACTCACGGTGGGGAGCATCATGGAATTGGCAATGGAGAAGGGTTGGTGATGATGAAGACCGACGATCCCCCTCTCTGGAGCCCCAAACGGGCTCCAGATCTGGCCTCCCAACGAAGAACAGGACGTGGCGGCGGCTCCGTATCATGAAACGCAATAATTCTTTCTCTCCAAATTTAGGTATTTAAGGAGTCGAAGTCAGGGTCTGTGGGGCCACCAGGTGGGCACAACCCACTTGGGCACGCCTGGAGGGGGGGCGCCCTGGTGGGTTGTGCTCGCCCAGGGGCCCCTCCGGTGGTTCTTGGCTCCAATATTTTTCTTTTATTGTAAAATAAATCTCCAAAAAGTTTCGTTTCATTCCGAGAACTTTTATTTCTGCACAAAAACAACACCATGGTAGTTCTGCTGAAAACAGCATCAGTCCGGGTTAGTTTCATTCAAATCATGCAAATTAGAGTCCAAAACAAGAGCAAAAGCGTTAGGAAAAGTAGATATGATGGATACGTATCAACTCCCCCAAGCTTAAACCCTTGCTTGCCCTCAAGTAATTTAGTTGCCAAACTGAAAGTGAAAAAGAAAAACTTTTACGAACTCATTTGTTCTTGTTTACATAAATAAGCGTAAGTAGCACCCAGGTTTTCAGCAAAGATTATAACTAACCATGTCAACAATAACTCTTAGAAATTTTATTAACTCATATCAATGGCATAAGCAACTAGCGAGCAATAATAAAATATCTCAAACAACAACACTTCATCAAAACAACCATGATATAATATGACAACAGTGGTATCTCGCTAGCCCTTTCTGAGACCGCAAAACATAAATGCAGAGCACCTCAAAGTTCAAGCAACGACTAAACATTGTAATTCATGGTAGAAAAGATCCAGTCATGATGCATCCAACATTAAGTATGCACAATGCATGAGGATGAAAATAGTGCTCTCAGATCTGGCGCTTGTTTGCGAAGGTGATGACTCAACATAAAAGTAAATAGATAGTCCCTTCGCAGAGGGAAGCAGGGATTTGCAGCGGTGCCAGAGCTCAAAATTTTAAAACAGAGATAAATGTAATTTTGGGAAATGCACCCTTCCTGTTTATTTCATGACCAAAAGTTATCGATATCTTCCATGCTAAACACATTAGTGGCGGCTCCCAAGCGATAAAAGTAAAGGTTTACGCCCCCTCCACCAGCAAACACAATCCGCGGCTAGCCGAATCCACGGGTACCGTCCATACCAACATCATTCCTGGGAGAGTTTTGTTTAATTATTTGCAATTTTTGATTTCAGGACTGGGAATCCCTATTACCGCCCCTCTCGTGCAAGGACGAGTGAATAAACACTCATCATGAGAATAACCCGCTTAGCATGGAAGATAACGACTATCCCCTGTCACTCCATGAACAATCCACGCACACAAAAACAGAAGTTTATTTGAAGTTTTTAGAGGTGGCACATGCAAATTTACTTAGAACGACAGGGTAATACCGCATATAGGTAGATATGGTGGACTCATCTGGAATAACTTGGGTATGAGGATTTTGATGCACAAGCAGTATTCCCGCTTAGTACAGGCGAAGGCTAGCAAATAGATTGAGAAGCGGCCAGCTAGAGAGCAAAAATGGTCATGAACATGCGTTATGCATAATTAACATTAAATACTAGCATGAGTAGGATATGGACACCATGAACATAAATATCATAGAGGCTATGTTGGTTTTGATTCAACTGCATGCATGAACATGTGCCAAGTCAAACCACTTGAAATATTCAGAGGAGGATACCATATCATCATACTACATCACAATCATTTTAATGCATGTTGACATCCAAGATAAATCGTTATCCACCCCTAGCTACTTAAGCATGGCATGAGAAACTATAATCTCTAATTTTCATTGCAAACATGTTTGATCATAATAGGCTGAATCATGGATACTAGGTTAAACATATTTACAAAAACAGAACAAGTTGAGTTCATACCCATTTCTCTCTGCCACAGCCAGTTCATCAAATATCATCAAAATTGCCTTTCACTTGCACGACCGAATGATATGAAAATAATAATAGTGCAAGGGTGCCGTGGACTAAGCTGGAATCTACAAACATTTTATTCAAAAGGAGAAGACAAGGTAATATGGGCTCTTTATTAGATCAATATCAATGCATATGAGAGCCACTCAACATTTTCATCGTGGTCTTCTCCTTGGTACGACTCAATAAAAAGGAAAAGAAATTCAGAGAAACACACTAAAATATTTTTGGAGTTTTTAGCTTTTTCTTAAAGAAAGCAAATTAAAGAGAAATAAAAACAAAAACAAGGAAAACTATTTACACGGGAAAGCTCCCAACAAGCAAAAGAAGAACAAGGAAATCTTTTTGGGTTTTCTTTTTTTAATACTACAACAAACTAAACTAGAAAGAAAAACCGAAAAGAAGCAAGAAACATTTTTTTGGATTTTCTCAAAGTTTTTCAAACACACAAGAAGAAAGCGAGAAAATAAATCTAACATGGATAATACAATGAAAAAGTGTGAACACCGACAACTAGAATGAAATGTGTGAACATGAATGTAATGTCAGTTGAAATACGTACTCCCCCAAGCTTAGGTTTTTGGCCTGGCTTGGTAATCACCACTCGTAGTAGCCATCCGGTCCCATCTCGAAGTGCTGTGGAGCGGGCACCTGAGCGTCCCCCTCCTGAGGCTCCTCCTTTACCTCTACCTGAGCGTTCTGGTAGGCAATAATGTCCTCAGGCATGATCCTGTATCCGCCCCTGGCAATAGAATCAAACAAAGTAGGTGTAGGCAACGGAATAATATCACGGGAATCCACACTGAAAACCAGGTTGTAAGCAATGTGATTAATAGAATTATCAATATCGGTAAACTGGCAATCCATCATCGCCTGGTGATCTAAATACACCTTGGGTAAACAATAATCATGCTGGAAAATCGGAACGTTAAAGTCACTCGCTAAGCGAATAGCATAAATACCGCCATGAATTTTGCCCTTAGTTCTGTTAAGGTGCAGACGGCGTGCAATAATGGCCCCGAGGCTAAAGGTGTTATCGCCGTACAGTGCATGGCGTAAGATGGCGAAGTCAGGAGCACTGAGTGCACCGACTTTCTCTCTAGCAACTAAACACTTAGCAATGAATAGAGCAAAGTAATGCACAGAAGGAAACTGCAAACTACTAGCAGTGACACTCGACACGCCTCTCTCAGCTCCCACTCACAGAGTATGATAAAAGTCCTCAAACTCTGCAGGCCTAGGCTCTCTTATTTCCCCGTCAGAAGGGATCAAGCATATCTCACAAAAATCAGTAAGTGGTATCTGATGGGTTTCAGAATATAAAATAAACTGCACTTCAGGGGGGTTATTCCTACTCAGGAAATGAATTTTTTTCACAAAGGAATTTGTAAGGAGATGGTATTGTTCACACTCAGCTGCGATGAAATCGGTGAGAACAGCATTAGCAGCAAATTGTGCGAACTCTTGACAGATCCTGGCTCCATCCATGAAGGGGTTATCGGCCATTCGCACGGCCGAACCTCCGCCCTTCTCCGAGTATGGAGGTCATTGTCCGATGATTCCCCAATGACCCCCTTAGAGCTTTTCTTGGAGGCAAACTTCCTAAAGAAACTCATCTTATTTCTATGAACAAAATTCTGAAAATTTTAGTCCACAAATTATTTGTCAACAAAACTTCACAAGATTGATAGCAACTACTCATAAGGAGGCATAGAGGCTATATTGAGCATTCAAACTACTTAGAACTCTAAGAATGTAACATGCAAGCTCATCTACAGAAGCACCAAGAGTAGCTATTTATTCAAAATATAATCCACCAAAGCAAAAACTAATTGGAGCAATGGAGGAGTCACATACCAAGTAGCAATCCCCCAAAACAGTTTCAGAAATGGAGCTTCGAGCAAAGAGATCGAAATCCGCAGGTTTGAGAGCAAGAACACGAGAAAGAGAGCAATGTGATTTTTTTTCTAGAGGTAGGAGATGACATGGGCTAAAGAGATAAGTGAGGGTGCCCACGTGGGGACCACAAACCACCAGGGCGCGCCTGGGGCTGCTGGCACACCCAGGTGGGTTGTGCCCACCTGGTGCACCCCCTCTGATGTTATTTGCACTAAAAATTCAGAAATATTTAGAAAAAAATCATATTAAATTTTCAGGGCATTCTGAGAATTTTAATTTTGGGTCATTTTTTTTGCACCGTAAACTCAGAAAATAGACAAACACATGGCATTTTATTTTATTTAACTAAGAAAAATAGAAAATAAAAGTTGGGAGAAGAAGGTTGTGCTTACTAAATTCATCAACTTCATACCTCTCATAAATGATCCATTAATAAGGTTGATCATGTCTTATTAACAACCACCTTCGATTAGCATGAAACCGAAGAACTTTCGTAAAACACTAAGTTACCTCAACGGGGATATGAATGTCCCCAACAATAAGCATTTCATATTTCTTTTTGGTAGTAGGTAGAGGTAGTTGAAAACTTCCAATAGTGAGTGTCGGAGATTTTTCAATAACATTAATACCATCCACTTGGAATTGTTTCTTCGAAAAGTGCACCATATGTTCATTACCATTGATATGAAAAGTGACATTGCTTTTATTGCAATCAATAACAGCCCCTGCAGTATTCAAAAAGGGTCTACCAAGGATAATCGACATGTTGTTGTCCTCGGGCATCTCAAGTATAACAAAGTCAGTTAAGATAGTAACATTTGCAACAACAACGGGCACATCCTCACAAATAACGTAAGGTATGGCAGTTGATTTATCCGCCATTTGCAAAGATATTTTAGTAGGTGTGAGTTTATTCAAATCAAGTCTTTTATATAAGGAGAAAGGCATAACACTAACACCAGCTCCTAGATCACGCAAAGCAGTTTTAACATAATTTCTTTTGATGGAGCAAGGTATAGTTGGTATTCCTGGGTCTCCGAGTTTTTTAGGTACTCCATCCTTAAAAGAGTAATTAGCAAGCATGGTGGAGATTTCAGCTTCAGGTATTTTTCTCTTATTAGATGATGTCTTTCATATATTTTGCGTAAGGGGTCATCTTTAAAATATCAGTCAGGCGAGTGCGCAAAAAGACTGGCCTAAGCATTTCAGCAAAGCGTTCAAATTCTTCATCATCTTTCTTCTTAGTTGATTTAGGTGGAAAGGGCATGGGTTTTTGAACCCATGGTTCTCTTTCTCTTCTATGTTTTCTAGCAACAAAGTCTCTTTTATCGTATCTTTTATTCTTAGGCTGTGGGTTATCAAGATCAACAGCTGGTTCTATTTCAACATCATTATCTGGTTGTTTATCATTGTCTGGTTGAGTGTCTTCATGAACATCATCATTATCCTTTTCATTATCACTAGATGAGTGTTCATTACCATATTGAGTTTCAGCATCAGAAATAGAAACATCATTATCATAGTCAGGAGGTTTTTCTACTTCAGGTTCACTAGAGGCATGCAAAGTCCTGTCATTTTTCTTTTTCTTCTTCTTTCTATAAGGACTAGGTGCATCAGTATTAATTCTTTGAGAGTCTTGTTCAATTCTTTTAGGGTGACCTTCAGGATAAAGTGGTTCCTGAGTCATTTTACCTCCTCTAGTTGCTACTCTAACAGCAAAGTCATTTATATTATTATTCATTTCATCAAGCAACTCTCTTTGAGATTTAGCAACTTGTTCTAATTGAGTTTGAACCATAGAAGCATGTTTTCCTACACCTCTTACATCATTAGTAATTCTGAATAACAAGTCACTCAAGTGAGCAATCATATTGGAGTTGTATTTCAATTGTTTCATAACATTTTCGTTGAAGTGATCTTGTTTTCTAATGTAGTTGTCAAACTCATAAAGGCATTGACTAGGATGTTTATTGTAAGGGATATCCCTTTCATCAAATTTCATTAAAGAATTTACCTTTACCACCTTTGGTGGTGGTGTGTCAAGTCCATGTATCTCTTCTATAGGAGGTAAATTTTTAACATCCTCTGCTTTAATACTTTTTTCCTTTAAGAATTTACCACTACCACCTTTAGGACTGAGATATAAGATACCCCTCTTCTTTGGAGTGGGTTTAGGCAGTGGTTCAGGAAGAGTCCAATCATCATAATTTTTTAATATATTATTCAATAATTCCTCAGCTTGTTCAACGGTTCGTTCCCTGAAAACACAACCAGCACAACTATCTAGAAAGTCCCTAGAAGCATCGGCTAGTCCATTATAGAAGATATCAAGTATTTCATTTTTCTTAAGAGGATGATCAGGCAAAGCATTAAGCAATTGGAGATGCCTCCCCAAGCTTGTGGGAGACTCTCTTCTTCAATTTGCACAAAGTTAAAAATTTCCTGTAAGGCAGCTTGTTTCTTATGAGCAGGAAAATATTTTTCAGAGAAGTAATAAATCATATCCTGGGGACTACGCACACAACCAGGAGCAAGAGTATTGTACCATATCTTAGCATCACCCTTTAATGAGAACGGAAATAATTTGAGAATATAGTAGTAGCGAATATTCTCATCATAAGCAAATAGGGTGGCTATATCATTTAATTTAGTAAGGTGTGCCACAACAGTTTCAGTTTCGTAGCCATGGAAAGGATCAGATTCAACCAAAGTAATTAACTCTGGGTCGACAGAGAATTCATAATCCTTATCATCAACAAAGATAGGTGAAGTAGCAAACTTAGGATCACATTTCATTCTAGCATTCAAAGATTTTTCTTTCAGTTTGCATAGTAATTTCTTAAGATCATCTCTATCATTGCAAGCAAGAAAATCTCTAGCTGTCTCCTCATCCATAACATAACCTTGAGGTATTTTATGCAGTTCATATCTAGGAGAGCTAGGCCTAATAGGTGTTTCCAGATTTCCAGTTTCAAGTATTTCATCAGTTTCAGCATTCTCAATATCTTTAGCTCTAGCAATTTGTTCATCAAGAAATTCACCTAGTGGCATATTATCATCAAGTAAGGTACTAGCATCATCATGAGTAGCATTCATAGAAGAAGTAGCATCATCAATAACTTGCGACATATCAGGATTAATAGCATGTGGTGGTGTTGCAAGTCTACTCAAAATAGAAGGTGAATCAGGTGCAGAGTGTGATGGCAGTTCCTTACCTCCCCTCATCTTAGAGGGAAAAATCGTAGTCTTGGTATCCTTCAGATTCTTCATAATGATAAATAGATAATAATCCCAAGTGACTCAACAAATATAGCTATGCTCCCCGGCACCGGCGCTAGAAAAAGGTCTTGATAACCCACAAGTATAGGGGATCGCAACAGTTTTCGAGGGTAGGGTATTCAACCCAAATTATAGATTCGACACAAGGGGAGCCAAAGAATATTTGTAAGTATTAGCAGCTGAGTTGTCAATTCAACCACACCTGGAGATTAATTATCTGCAGCAAGGTAATCAGTAGCACAGTAATATGGTAGTTTTGATAGCAGTGATAGTAGTAACAGTAACAGTAACAGTGATAGCAATGATTTTGTAACAAGTGTAACAGTAGCAGCATCAATAGTGACTTATCAAGAACAATATACGGAAAATTCGTAGGCATTGGATCGGTGAATTCGTTGGATGATATTCAACATAAAACTATCATAACCTAGGGTGATACAAAACTAGCTCCAGTTCATAAATATAATGTAGGCATGTATTCCGTAAATAGTCATACGTGCTTATGGAAAGAACTTGCATGACATCTTTTGTCCTAACCTCCCGTGGTAGCGGGGTCCATAAGGAAACTATGGGACATTAAGGCCTCCTTTTAATAGAGAACCGGAACAAAGCATTAACACATAGTGAATACGTGAACTCCTCAAACTACGGTCATCACTGGAAAGTATCCCGACTATTGTCACTCCGGAGTTTACGGATCATAACACGTAATAGGTGAATATGTCTTGCAAGATCGGATCTAGAACATAGATATAATGGTGAAAACATAAACGGTTCAGATCTGAAATCATGGCACCCGGGCCCAAAGTGACAAGCATTAAGCATGGCAAAGTCATAACAACATCGATCTTAGAACATAATGGGTACCAGGGATCAAGCCCTAACGAAACTAACTCGATTACATGATGAATCTCATCCAACTCCTCACCAACCAGCGAGCCTACGAAGGAATTACTCACTCCCGGTGGGGAGCACCATGGAAGGAGCTGGAGAAGGGTTGGTGATGACGAAGACCGAAGATCCCCCTCTCCGGAGCCCCAAACGGGCTCCAGATCTGGCCTTCCGACGAAGAACAGGAGGTGGCGGTGGCTCCGTATTGTGAAACGCGATAATTCTTTCTCCCTTGTTTTTTTCTCCAAATTTAGGTATTTAAGGAGTCAGAGTCAGGGTCTATGGGGCCACCAGGTGGGCACAACCCACTTGGGCACGCTTGGAAGGGGGCGCTCCCTGGTGGGTTGTGCTCACCCAGGGGCCCCCCCTCTGGTGGTTCTTGGCTCCAGTATTTTTATTTTATTGTAAAATAAATCTCCAAAAAGTTTCGTTCCATTCCGAGAACTTCTATTTCTATGCAAAAACAACACCATGGTAATTCTGCTAAAAACAGCATCAGTCCGGGTTAGTTTCATTCAAATCATGCAAATTAGAGTCCAAAACAAGAGCAAAAGCATTAGGAAAAGTAGATACGACGGAGACATATCAACTACCAAGAGTTTTTAATATCTTCCATGCTAAACAAATTACCGGCAGTTCCCAAGCGGTAAAAGTAAAGTTTACTCCCCCTCCACCGACAAACAGAAGCCATGGCTAGCCGAATTCTCGGGTGCCCTCCATACCAACAACAATCCGGGGGAGTTTTGTTTAATTATCTGTAATTTGATCATGGGATTGGGAATCCCAATTACCGGCCCCTCTCGTGCAAGGACGAGTGAATAAACACTCATCATGAGAATAATCCACTTAGCATGGAAGATACTGACCACCCCCTGTCGATCCATGAGCGGTACAGGCTCACAAAACAGATGTTCATTTGAATTTTTAGAGGTGGCACATGCAAATTTACTTGGAATGACAGGGTAATACCGCATATAGGTAGATATAGTGGACTCATCTGGAACAACTTTGGTTTATGGATTTGGATGCACAAGCAGTATTCTGGCTTAGTACAGGCAAAGGCTAGCAATAGGTTGAGAAGCGACCAACTAGAGAGCAAAAACGGTGATGAACATGCATTGTGGATAACTAACATTGAATACTAGCATGAGTAGGATATAAACACCATAAACATAAATATTACGGAGGCTATGTTGGTTTTGAATCAACTACATGTGTGAACATGTGCCAAGTCAAGCCACTCGAAACATTCAGAGGAGGATACCATATCATCATACTACATCACAACCATTTTAATGCATGTTGGCATCTAAAATAAATCATTATCCACTCCTAGCTACTTAAGCATGTCATGTGCAACTATAATCTCTAATTGTCATCATAAACATGTTTAATCATAATATACTGAACCATGAATACTAAGTTAAACATATTTACAAAAACAAAAACAATTTGAGTTCATACCCGTCTTCCCTTGCCTCAGTCACTTCAACATATATCATTATTATTGCCTTTCACTTGCATGACCGAATTATATGAAAATAAAAATAGTGCAAGAGTGCCATGGACTAAGCTGGAATTTGCAAACATTTTTATTCAAAAGGAGAAGAATAAATAATATGGGCTCGTTGTTAGATCAACGATAATGCATATGAGAGCCACTCAACATTTTCATCGTGGTCTTCTCCTTAGTACGACTCAGCAGAAGAAAATAATTTCAGAGAAACACACTGCAATATTTTGGAGTTTTTAGTTTTCTTAAAGAAAGCAAATTAACAAAGGAAAACAGAAATCGAGAAAACTATTTACACGGGAAAGCTCCCAACAAGTAAAAGAAGAACAAGAAATCTTTTTGGGTTTTCTTTTAATACTGCAACTAATTTAGACTAGAAATAAAAACCAAAAAGAAGGATAAATATTTTTGTATTTTCTTAAAGTTTTTCACACACACAAGAAGAAAGCGAGAAAATAAAACTAGCATGCATAATACAATGAAAGAGGATGAACACCGACGACTAAAATGAAAAGTGTGAGCATGAATGTAATGTAGGTGAGAAATACGTACTCCCCCAAGCTTAGGCTTTTGCCTAGCTTGGTAATCACCATCCCTGGCTTGGATAATAGTCAAAGGGATAGCCCGTGGAGGTTCTGGGCGTGGCCTCCTCAGCTCGACGGGCAACTTCCACTGTTGTGTTGTACTCGCGTGCCTCTCTCTCATAAATGTAATACCTTCCTTTCCCCTGTTAATCAAAGAGAGCAGGTGCAGGCAAAATAACAGGTACAATAGGTTTTTTATCGAACATCAAGTTATAACTGTAATTTGTGGCTCCATACTTAATGAACTTATGATGCGACATCACATCAAAGTCTAAATATCTATTGGGTAAAATAGGATCATTAGGCAAGGGTGAAACTCTTAGCCTTGTAGCTAAGCGGGAGGCATAAATTCCTCCATATAAATGACCACTATCAGCATTACATTCCAGCCTCCATGCAACAATTGCTCCAAGATTATATCGTTTAGTGCTTGTTAAAGCAGTGTGTATAAGGCTCAACTCTGGGGCACAGAGTGTGCTGCAGTCTAGTTTACCTACGACACATTTGCCATTAAAGAGTGCAATGTAACAGATGGAGGGAAATTGTATACTTTTTATTCTAGCTTGCGTAACTCCCCTATCCTCACCACAATAGAGGCTGCTCAGGAACATTTCATACTCAGATTTTGGTGGTTCATCTAACAAGCCCCAATATGGAATTTTGCATGCATCACCGAATTCCTCCAAAGGAATACTAAAGGTTCTATCATAAAGGCAAAATGAGACCCTAGAATCACGAGAATGATACTTAAATTTTTTGGTGAACGATTCAGTAAGGTTGTAGTGCTGAGTACACTTATCTGCGATGAAGGGGATGAGCTTAGTGTTGTGAACATACTGATCAAATTCTTCTTTAATACCCGCACCTATCATAAACTCGTCACACGGCCATAGGCACAATCTGGTGTCGGTATCCCGCACCAAACTTGCCCCTGATTCAACATAGGCATGTCTTATCGAGATTTCACTCGACGATGCCTCCAAGGACCTTCACCTCGAAGAGCTCCTCCTAAAGAGGTGCATTTTATTCACGAACAATTTCTAAAATTTTTGGGTCACCAAATGATATCAATAAAACTTCACAAGATTGATAGCAACTACTCATATGGATGTCTGGAGGCTATATCAAGCATTCAAACTACTTGGAACTCAAGGAATTCAACATGCAAGCTCATTTTTAGCAGCACCAAGAGTAGCTAATTACTCAAAATATAAACAACTAAAGCAAAAACTAATTGGAGCAATGGAGGAGTCACATACCAAGTAGCAATCCCCTAAAATAGTTTCGGAAATGGAGCTCTGAGCAAAGAGATCGAAATTCATGGGTTTGAGAGCAAGAACATGAGAGAGAGAGCTACAGAGATTTTTTTTCTTTAGGTAGGCGACAATGTGAGCTAAATAAGTAAGTGAGAGGGTGTTTGTGGGGTCCACTACCCACCAGGGCGCACCAGGTGGGTGTGGCGCGCCCTGGTGCCTAGTGGGCACTTGGGGCACCCCCCTACAGTGTAATTAGTATCAGAAATTCTCAAATATTCAGAAAAAAATCGTGTCAAAATTTCAGGTCATTCTAAGCACTTTTATTTTTGGGCAATTTTTTATTGCACGGATAAATCAGAAAACAGGATAAACATGACATTTTATTGAATTTTAACTAAAAATAACAGAAAACAAAAGGTAGGGACAAAAGTTTGTGCTTACTAAATTCATCGACCACATGCCTCTCGAAAGTAATCCATTAATAAGGTTGATCAAGTTTTATTAACAACCACTTTCGATTAGCATGAACCCAAAGAATTTTCGTGAAACACTAAGTTACCTCAACGGGAATATGCACATCCCCAACAATAAGTATTTCAAATTTCTTTTTGGCAGTAGGAAGGGGAAGTTGAAAGCTTCCAATAATAATTGTCGGAGCCTTTTCAATAACATTAATACCATTCACTTGAAATTGTTTCTTCGAAAAGTGCACCGTATGCTCATTGCCATTGATATGAAAAGTGACCTTGCTTTTGTTGCAATTAATAACAGCCCCTGCAGTGTTCAAGAAGGGTCTACCAAGGATAATCGACATGTTGTCATCCTCGGGCATCTCAAGTATAACAAAGTCTATCAAGATAGTAACATTTGCAACTACAACGGGCACATCCTCACAAATACCGATAGGTACGGTTGTTGATTTATCAGCCATTTGCAATGATATTTCATTAGGTGTGAGTTTATTCAAATCAAGTCTTTTATATAAAGAGAAAGGCATGACACTAATACCAGCTCCTAAATCACATAAAGCAGTTTTGACATAATTTCTTTTGATAGAGCATGGTATAGTTGGTATCCCTGGATCTCCTAATTTCTTAGGTACTCCATCCTTAAAAGAATAATTAGCAAGGATGGTGGAGATTTCAGCTTTAGGTATTTTTCTTTTATTAGTGACAATATCTTTCATATATTTAGCATAAGGGGCCATCTTTAAAATATCAATCAAATGAGTACGCAAAAAGACTAGCCTAAGCATTTCAGCAAAGTGTTCAAATTATTTCTCATCCTTTTTCTTAGATGGTTTAGGTGGAAAGGGCATGGGTTTCTGAACCCATGGTTCTCTTTCTTTACCATGTTTTCTAGCAACAAGTCTCTGTTATCATAATGTTTATTTTTAGCAGGTGGGTTATCAAGATCAACAGCAGGTTCTATTTCAACATCATTGTCTGGTTCTTTATCATTTTCTTGTTGAGCATCTACATGAACATCATCATTATCATTTTCATTATCACTAGGTGAATGTTCATTACCAGCTTGAGTTTCAGCATCAGAGATAGAGACATCATTATCATCCTCAGAAGATTTTTGTACCTCAGGTTCACTAGAGGTATGCAAAGTCCTATAATTTTTCTTTTTGGATGGACTAGGTGCATCTACATTAATCCTTTGAGAGTCTTGTTCAATTCTTTTAGGGTGACCTTCAGGATAAAGTGGCTCCTGAGTCATTGTACCTCCTCTAGTCATTACTCTAACAGCATGATCATTCATATAATTATTCATTTCATTGAGCAATTCACTTTGAGATTTAGCAACTTGGTCTAACCGAGTTTAAACCATAGAGGCATGTTTACTATCACCTTTGACATCATTAATAATTCTAAACAAGTCGTCACTCAAGCGATTAATCATGTGAGCATTTTGTTTCAACTGTTTCATAAAATTTGCATTGAAATGATCTTGCTTCATAATGTAGTTGTCAAATTCATACAAGCATTGACTAGGAGATTTATTATAAGGGATATCACCTTCATCAAACTTTATAATTGAATTCACCTCTACCACTTGTGGTGGTGTGCCAAGACCATGTATTTCTTCAATAGGTGGTAAATTCTTGACATCTTCAGCTTTAATACCTTTTTCCTTCATACATTTCTTTGCTTCTTGCATATCTTCAGGACTCAGAAATAAAATACCCCCTTCTTTGGAGTAGGTTTAGGCGGTGATTCAGGAATTGTCCAATCATTATCATTCTTCAATATATTATTCAATAATACCTCAGCTTGTTCAATAGTCCGTTTCTTGAAAACACAACCAGCACAACTATCTAGGTAGTCCCTAGAAGCATCGGTTAGTCCATTATAGAAGATATCAAGTATTTCATTTTTGTTAAGAGTATGATCAGGCAAAGCATTAAGTAATCGGAGAAGCTTCCCCCAAGCTTGTGGGAGACTCTTTTCTTCAATTTGCACAAAGTTAAATATTTCCTGTAAGGCAGCTTGTTTCTTATGAGCAGGAAAATATTTTTCAGAGAAGTAATAGATCATATCCTGGGGACTACGCACACAACCAGGAGCAAGAGTATTATACCATATCTTAGCATCACCCTTTAATGAAAAGGAAATACCTTAAGAATATAGTAATAGAATTTTTTTTCATCATGAGCAACTAGGGTGGCTATATCATTTAGTTTAGTAAGACATGCCACAACAGTTTCAGTTTCATAGCCATGCCAAGGATCAGATTCAACCAAAGTAATTAATTCTGGGTCGATAGAGAATTCATAATCCTTATCAGTAATAAAGATAGGTGAAGTAGCAAACTTAAGATCATATTTTATTCTAGCATTCAAAGATTTTTCTTTCAGCTTGCATAGTAATTTCTTAAGATCATCTCTATCCTTACAAACAAGAAAGTCTCTAGCAACTTCTCCATCCATAACATAACCCTCAGGTATCTCAAGCAATTCATATCTAGGGGCACTAGTTCCAATAGGTGAATCAAAATTTTTAGTTTCAATAATTTCATCAGATTCAATAATTTCATTGGTTTCAGTATTCTCAATTTCTTTAGCTCTAGCAAGTTGTTCATCAAGAAATTCACCGAGTGGCATAGTCTTATCATGCAAAGTACTAGCATCATCATAAGAAACATTCATAGCAGAAGTAGCATCATCGACATATCAGAATTAATAGCAGGTGGTGGTGTTGCAAGTTTACTTAAAACAGAAGGTAAATCAAGTGCAGAGCTAGATAACAGTTCCTTACCTCCCCTCGTCTTAGATGGAATGATCCTGGTTCTATCATCCTTAAGATTCTTCATAGTGATCAACAGATATATCCCAAGTGACTCAACAAATATAGCTATGCTCCTCGGCAACGGCGCCAGAAAAAGGTCTTGATAACCCACAAGTATAGGGGATTGCAACAGTTTTCAAGGGTAGAGTATTCAACCCAAATTCACTACAGGAATCAGCTTCTTTGCCGGCAAAGGACCAGAAAGCGGATGGCAAAGGGCTTTGCCGTCAGCCGCGGACGGCAAACATGCCCGGCAAAGAAAGCTACGGTAAACAGCTCATTTGCCGTCTGTTTTTAGCCAGCGGACGGCAAAGAACCCTTTGCCGTCGCTGGCGGATGGCAAAGAACATGGACGGCAAAGAATAGACGTTAGCCACGTTAGGTGGCTAACGGGATGCTTTGCCGTCTGCCAGCTGACGGCAAACATGCCCTCCCCTTTGGCGTCTGGCTTGTGATGTCAGCAGACGCGTCATGCCCGCCCGTTCTTTGCCATCCGCCATGGACGGCAAACTGCCCAAGCCTTTGCCGTCTACCACGCACGGCAAAGTGACCAAATGGGCCAGCTCCCAGGTTGCACAGGGTGCTGCCACGTGGCCTTTTTGTCATCGGTGGCAGACGGCAAAGACCCCTTTGCCGTCGGTGGCGGACGGCAAAGTGCCTATATTGTTTCTGTTTTCTGTTATATCCCTGCATTTTCAAAAGATATATATGATGTATATAGTTTCAACCTCAAACATAGCCCATGTATCAAACATCTAGCAGTCCATCAATGCAACAGAACACATAGGGTATTAAAATATCCAATACATACATAGTTTCACGGAGTTCATCCATATATACATACATAGTTCCACATTGTTCATCAATACAAATGAAAGCAAGAACTAAACACTAGCAGTCCATCAATGCTACTTCCATGAAGTGAATCAAACCTGCAAAAATGGGAGTAAGAAAGTTAGAATAAGAAGACACAACTAGAAGAAGAAGAAGAAGAAGAAGAGACGAAGAAGAAGAAGAAGAAGAAGAAGAAGAAGAAGAAGAAAGAAGAAGAAGACTAGAAGAAGAAGGAGAAGAAGAAGAAGAAGACTAGAAGAAGAAGAAGAAGAAGAAGAAGACTAGAAGAAGAAGAAGACTAGAAGAATAAGAAGAAGACTAGAAGAAGAATTTCTTCTTCTTCTTCTTCTTCTTTTCTCATCTTTCTTCTCTCTTTATCTTTTTATCTTTCCTTCTCATTCTCATTCTTCTTCTTTTATTCTTTATTTTCTTCTCTTTTTTTTATTCTTTCTTTTTCTCCTCTTCCTGTTTTTCTTCTTCTTATTCCTTATTGTGTCATTTTAGAGCTAACTTAGGTAATCATGCCATTTAGCTAACTAACTATTATGTCAATTTGGAGGAAAATAAGGTAAGTATAGGTCATTTTTGTGCTAACCTAGGTGATGATGCCATTTTTGAGCCAACTTAGGTAAGTATAGCTCATTTTTTATCTAACTTAGGTAATTATGCCATTTTGGAGGAAAATAAGCTAAGTATATGACATTTATGAGAGAACCAAGGTTATTATGCCATTTTTGAAATGAATAATCTAATTATGTCATAAATGAACTAAATAAGCTAATTATGTCATTTTGGAGGATAATTAGCTAAGTACGTCTTTTTTGGGGGAAATAAGCTAAGTATGTGGCATAATAGGGCTAACAAGCCTGTACGAAGCTAAGTATGCATTTGTTAAGCAAAACACTAGAGAAAACTTACCCTCATCACAACAAATGCGATCAAGATCGCAACTAAGGTAACAATTGATCCAACGGCATAATGATACCAAGCCTCATTATCAATGGCATATTTTCTAATCTTACTAATCTTCAAGCGCATTGCATCCATCTTCATCTTGTGATCATCGACGACATCGGCAACATACAACTCCAATTTCATCCTCTCTTCTTCAATTCTTTTCATTTTTTCTTTCAAATACTCATTTTCTTTTTCAACTAAATTTAACTTCTCGACAAGAGGGTCGGTTGCAATTTCCGGTTCACATACCTCCTAAATAAAAATATCTCTATGTCAACTTGATGGCCATAATTGTCATAAATGCGAAATGCAACAAATAGTTATAAAAGAGAATATACCACATCCGGATCATAAACCGGGCGAGGGCCGACGGGGACGGATATCAAGACCATGGCACTATGTATAACAAACAATCATGTGAAGTAAGAAAATTATACAAGTAACTATATAAATCATACAATCATACAAGTAACTATATAAATCAAGTACAACATAAAAAAATTGAATACCTAACATGAACTAACAATATGTATGTATATAATACAAATTGAATACCTGACATGAACTAATAATAATCTTGATCGTCGGGTTCAATAAATGCTCCCAGGGTCAATAAATGCATCATCATCATCACTATCATGAATGACGTGCTCATCGGGTTCAGTGGCATCAACATGTGGAAGGCCACCTTTATGTAATCGGTCAAGCATTGACAAGTCATCTGCAACAGTAACCTCTTATTGTTCAGGTTCTTCTTGTTCCGGCTCAGGGGTGAAGTCGGATTCACTGTCGCTGTCTACTTCAATGTTCTGGGGTGAAGTAGAGCGTTTCTTGAACCGTTTTTTGGAAAGACGTGTTTCTTGAAAGAATTCACCTTCATATGTGTCTGGGTTAATGTGAGGTTCATAATCCTCTTCATTGGGGGGAGGTGGTCTAACACATGGCGGCACTTCATAAACGACATCCCAACCATTCAGATTTGGATCAGTTTGGCAGGCCCACGGTAGATAGAAAAGTTGGGTCGCCTGTTGAGCCGTAATATAGACATCGGGAACCTCTAAATGGGTGATTTGTTTGATTTCGACTAGTCCTATATGTTCATGAGTCCTTCTAGTCTGCTTCGGCTGGAACTAATAACATTTGAAGACTACGACATTCGGTGGGTTTTCACCATAGAATAGAAGTTCATAAATTGCTTCTACTCTCCCATAATACTCGGTACCTCCATCGCTGATAGCAGAGACACAACAATTTGTAGACTTTCGGTCGGCCATAGATAGCTCTTTGCCATAGGTACGAAAGCGATTCCCGTTGATGTCGTATTTGTCAAATGAACGGACCTTATAGTCAAAACCATTAGCGACTTGTCTCAATTCGGCGTCCATAGACTCTGAATTAGCCTACAAGTTTAATACGAAAGGATTGTTGCATTAGCCGCAAATTAGACAAAGAAATGAGAATGGTCTAATGGAAATTGCCGTTTGTTTGAACCAAGAGATGAAACTAGGAAAGCCACCTCCTTGCTTTGCCAGAAGCTCATACTCTTTGATGGATTCCTTTTCGATCACCGCTCCATCCGAGAATTTGGTGACATATCGACTGTATCAAATATCCGGGAATAAGAGAATTTCAAAGGAATTAGAAGTTGCAAAACAATGTACCGCGATAACTTACTCGATGTACGGCCGCACTTCTGTTAGGTTGTTGAAGATATACAATGAAATGGTCCGCCATTCTTCGACATCCAACGATATTGGTTTAGAAGCACCGGCTGGTGCGAGATTCCCTTTGAATAGGCTGAGGTTGGATCCACCTTTTTTAGGGTCGCCAGCATTGTACCGAGGCTTCGGATTATGCAAATGACGATTTTTGGCTTCGTAGTGTGTTGTCACGAAGTTTGCCGCCTCCTCAGTAATGAATGCCTCGGCCATCGATGCTTCAATTCTACGTTTATTTTTACATTTTGCTCGGAGTGTCTTCTGCATCCTCTCAGTTGCGTAGCACCAACGATTTTGCATGCCCTCCCCCCCCAATCTTGCCTCGGTCGGGAGATGCAAAATCAAGTGTTGCATTGGATTAAAGAAGCCCGGCGGAAAGATCTTCTATAACTTGCAGATCAACTCCGGCACCAACTCTTCCATTTCTTCTAGCACGGCAGGCGATAGTTCTTCTGCACAAAGAACACGGAAGAAATAGCTTAGCTCTGCCAGTACTAGCCATTCATCCTTAGGGATAAAGCCACGCAACATCACCGGCATTACCCGCTCAATCCATATGTGCCAATCATGACTCTTGAGACCAAATATTTTCAATTTTTCAAGACTCGCTCCCCTCTTTAGATTCGTTGCATACCCATCGGGGAACATCAACTGCATTTTCACCCACAAGATAATTTCCCTCATAGCTAGCCTTCCAAGATTGAACCATGCCTTTGGCTTCGTCCAGTTCTGCTTTCCTTTCGGTTCTTGCATGTTTTGTAACGGTCTATCACATAGCGCCTCTTGATCGACTCTAGCCTTAGTATTATCCTTTGACTTCCCCTCTATGCCGAACAATGTACCAAATAGGGCCTCGGCGATATTCTTTTCAGTGTGCATGACGTCTATGTTGTGTGGGCAAAGGAGGTCTTTGAAGTAAGGCAGATCCCACAAGCATGTCTTGTGAGTCTAGGCGTGTTCCGAATTATACCCCTTGAAATACCCTGGACGCTCTGGATCTGGCTCGAGAGTGTTTAACTGATCCAGGGTCTCTTGGCCTGTCAACGCAGGTGGTGTAGAGTTTTTGACAACTCTACCTTTGATGAAGTTCTTCTTGTCTTTACTGAACTTATGGCGAGGATCCAGGAACTGTCTATGCAAGTCGAAGCAAGAAAACTTGTGACCCACCTGCACCCAACGAAACTCAAGAGCTGCCTTGCATGTGGGGCATGGGAACTGTCCATGCACACTCCAGCCAACGAATAGCGCATACGCACGCAAGTCATGCATCGAGTACATGTACCAGACATGCATTATGAAGTTCTGTTTGCTAGCGGCATAGTATGTCTTGAACCCATTATCCCAAGCTTATTGCAATTCATCCTTGAGCGGCTACATGTACACATTCATATTCTTCCCCGGATAGATGGGCCCTGGAATTATCAATGTCAGGAAAATGTTCTTTCTTTGCATAATCTGTCCGGGGGGAGATTGAGTGGAATGACAAATATGGGCCAACAACTGTATTGGGTTGCCGTTAGACCAAACACACTGAACCCATCCGTGCTGATGGCGACTCGAGGATGCCTTGGATCTGCCATTTTTTGCTCATGTAATGCATCGAAGCACTTCCACGCAGAACCATCTGATGTGTGTACCATCATCAGATTCCCATCTGCATCTAGTTCGGTTCTTTTGCCCATTTTGTGCCATGTCATCTGTCTTGCCGTCTCTTCGACCATGAAAAGACGTTGAAGTCTTGGTACGATTGGCAAATACCGAAGAACATTAACGGGGATTTTGGTCTGTGTCTTCTCACCCATACCGTTGTCTACCACAACATACCTGGAAGACTTGCAAATGGGACAATAGTTCAAGTCTGCATACTCAAGCCTAAATAAGGCACATCCTTTCTCACAGGCATGTATCTTCTCATAGGGTATCTTAAGTGCACGGAGGATTTTGTCCGACTAGTACAGGTTTGCAGGCATTACATGGCCTTTGGGTAGAAAGCGTCCAAATACTGTCATCATCGCGTCGTAGCATTCTCTGCCCAAGTTGAATTGAGCCTTCAGAGCCATTACTTGTGAGATGGCATCAAGCCGACAAAGCTCAGTGTGCTCGTGGAGAGGACGTTTTGAAGACTCCAACATTTCATTGAAGGCCTTTGCAGATTCCTCCATCTCATCATCCGAATCCCGAGCATCATCAAAGTCTTGCACCATGTCTTGCATCCCAGTACCATGCTCGTCGGTGCGACGACGAATCACCTCAGCTCTGGCACGTTAGGCAGACTCACCATGAAATGTCCACACCATATAATCGGGCATAAAACCACACTTCTGCAGGTGTTTGCCCATTTCATCCTCTGTCCTCTTTTCCCAATTGCCGCACTGGACACAGGGGCACCAGGATTTCGTCTGGCCATTTGCAAATGCGGCTTTCACAAACCCCTAGGTTTCTGTTAACCATTCATCGGTCATCTCTTTCTGACTAGTGTGACCGGTGTACATCCATGCACGATCACTCATCTTGCCTACCTACACTCTAATAGGTAAAGATAGGTCCATCAGCATGTATATTCATCAGTTAATCTAGTTTGTCAATTTTATTATGTCCATGCAACCTACACTCTAATAGGTAAAGATAGGTCCTAATCCCACCTGAGTATGTGTAGATTGAGTACGTTCTCCATGCTCTACCCCATTCCGACACAAAATTTCGGTAGCACCTCCCCGCTGTTCTCCAAATACACGTCTCGGCAAAAAGCCGAGAGAAAGTGCATCCGGAGAACAACAGGGAGGCGCTGCTGAAATTTTGTCTTGGAATGGGGGAGAGCATGGAGAACGTACCCAATCTACACATACTCGGGTTGTCCGTGGAAATCACTGGACAATCTAAATGAGTTACGGTGATAAATATGCAACTGAATGCATATTTATCGATGCAACCCTTTCAGACGGGAGACACATACTGGTTACGCGACTATAGTTATCTAGCTAGTGTCATCGGTGAAGGCCGGAATAGAGCAAATAATTAAGGGGGGAGGAGGAGATGTCATTTGTGCTCACCCACGAACGTAGGGGCGGAGCTTGTCGAACACCAGACCCTTGCAGCGACAAAACAACTGCACATTTAAATCGAAAGATGAGTAACATAGCACTATTGTTTTTGCCATCAACCTAACTAAATATTTACAACAGTATGCCACCAAAATATATGTCATTAAGGGTTCCGTCGACGTCGAGGCATCCCTCTTCTTCTTCTTCCTCTTATTCCTCCTCTTTTTCTAATTATTCTTATTTTCTTCTTGTTTTGTCAGAACTAAACCTAAACCTAAAACTAAACTAAACTAAACGTAAACCTAAACCTAAAACTGAAACTAAAACTAAATCTAAACTAAACATAAACCTAAAACTAAAAAAAATATAGAAAAAAGAGGAGGAGGAGGAGCTCACTTCAGGGAAGGGAGGCGGCCGGTGGAGGAGGGGGGCGGCCCGGTGGGGGAGGTCCACCACAGGGGATGGGGGCGGCGCCGCGGCCTTCCTCACGGCGGGGCTCGGGCGGCCACCGCAGGGGAGGGGCGACGTGTCCGGGGCGGCGGGGCGATGTTGCCAGGCGGTGGGTCAGGGCGGCGGCGGGGAGGGCAGGGGCTGCGGGGGCGTGGTGGGGGGCGGGCGGGACGGCGGGGGCGCGGTGGGGGTCAGGGGCGGGGGGACGGGGTCGGGGCGGGGCGGCGGGGGGGTGGAAAGCGGCGGTAGGGGCGCCAGTGGGGGTCGGGGGCGGGGCGGCGGGGGGTAGCGGCGGCGGAGGGAGCTGGTGGGGGCCGGGGGCGGGGTGGCGGGGGCGTGGCGCGATTGTGTCAGGGGAGGAGAGAGAGAGAAGAGAGAGAGGTGTGGGGGGTGTGCCGTTATTAGCCGTTAGGTATTAACCTCTTTGCCGTCCGCTAACGGACGACAAAGATGGTTTGCCGTCCGCTAGCAGACGGCAAAGAGGTTGGGGTGGTGGGCCATTACAACAGTGTCGTCCACTGGACCCCACCCAGCTCTTTGCCGTCCGCTAGCTGACGGCAAAGAACTGGCTGATGGCAAATAGTATCTTTGCCATCAGCCAATTCTTTGTCGTCTGTTTTTTGTAAGCAGACGACAAAGACATTCTTTGATGTCAGCTAGCCGATGGCGAAGAACTGGCTGATGGCAAAAATTCTCTGATTCCAGTAGTGATTTATTGATTCGACACAAGGGGAGCCAAAGAATCTTTGCAAGTATTAGCTGTTGAGTTGTCAATTCAACCACACCTAAAAACTAAATATCTGCAGCAGAGTGATCGATAGCACAGTAGTATGATAGTTTGATAGTAGTAACAGCGGTAGTAACTTAGCAAGAACAATATGTGAAAAACTCATAGGCATTGTATCGGTGATAACGTTGGATAATATTCCTCATATAACATTCATAACCTAGGGCGACACAGAACTAGCTCCAATTCGTTAATATAATTGTGATGCCCCCGGCTCAATCGTGCACTAATCATACACGCAAATGCACACGATCAAGCCTAAGGACTCACGGGAAGATATCACAACACAACTCTAAAACATAAATAAAGTCATACAAGCTTTATATTACAAGCCAGGGGCCTCGAGGGCTCGAATACATAAGCTTGCGTACAAGCGTCAGCGGAAGCATTAGATACCTGAGTACAGATATAAAAGAAAACACAGAAAGGCCTTTAGAAAGGCGGGGCAAAAGAAAACACTACGATCGAAAGGCACAGGCCTCCTGCTTGGGACCCTCCGAACCTACTCCTGGTCGTCAGTCAACTCGTAGTAGTATCCACCCTCGGGGTAGTAGTAGCGATCGTCGGCGGGGACAGCTATCTCAGGGACTCTGTCATCTTGGTCACGACAAACTGATATGGGGAGAAAAGGAAAACAAAGCAACCGTGAGTACTCAGAAGTACTCAGCAAGCAAAGATCTACACTACATATGCAACATTTTCAAAGGGAGGCTGTATATGTGGACTGGGCTGCAGAAATGCCAGAATAGAGAGGAGGCCTAATCCTATCGAAGACTAGCATCTTCAGAGGTCTTGCAGCATTAGAAGAGTGTAGACAGTACCATATAATGTAGCAGTATCATTAAGTCTCAACCTCACCCAGAGATCCTTTCTCGACTCCCTGCGAGAAAGCAATCCTAGAGCCATACAGTCATCAACCTCATCCGGAGATCCCTTCTCGACTCCCTGCGAGAAGTAATCCTAGAGCCTCATATCCAGGTCTCATCTCAAGTTCTAGCTGTATCGATTGGGATACAACTCCGAGTGTCCGTTACCGTAGGACGGGCTATCGATAGAAGTTTACTTCCCTGCAGGGGTGCACCAACTTACCCAACACGCTTGATTAACTCCGGCCTGACACACTTTCCTGGGTCATGCCCGGCCTCGGCCAAATGACACACCGCAACCCTACCTACAGCTCAGCAGAGAGGTCCCCGCCGATCTACATCCTAAGCGCAAGGGGGTCTTGGCCATCGCCCCTCGCCGTCCGGGTCGTTGCGTGCCGGGCGAACCAGGCTCCACCCCTCAGGATGGTGCCGGCCCAGCTCGGCCGCAGTGCTGAACTGGACGTCTGACAGAGCTTTCGGCTGATGCTACGATGCAGAACGCCCATACTATGCCCACGTGATGGTTAGTGCTATCAGGCCAGAGGCCTGCTCGGATCAAATATCCAAACCATTAGTACCTTGGGTTTGAAGTAATGAGCAGAGACTCACGAAAGATGTGACCCCGTCACCCCGTCTCGAGGACTTGCGGCAAGGGTTAAGAATGCCCGGCCGCGCCTCGTATTCATCACTTGGGCACCATATAGGCAACCCGTCTTCACATCACACGCGGGTACCCCTCAGGGTGGACCCGCCTTTCCAAGTAACAATAGTATAGTCCAAGTATCCGTGTGTCCATAACATCAGCGGAATCCGAGGTATCACCCTCGTTGGATTCCTACTCGATGTATCCATCAAGGTGAACTCGGAGGAATCACCCTCGCTGGGTTCACACTTGAGGTGTTGTACGACGGCATCGTTATCGGAAGCGGTGAAGGAGGAATCACCCTCGATGACCACGACCGAATAGCTACTCTATAGAGTTAACATCAGAAGTGCTACACGAGGTATCACCCTCGGCACTCGATAGTAACGCTGCAGTGTCGTTACAACTAAGGGGGGGTGATGTGCGGTATCGGGGCCTGGTCTTCAATCCCGTTGATCGGGTCTTTGGATAATCCAGCGGGGCAATCGGGATAAGTGGGGTCACTGATAGGTCTCTACCCAGCCTATACTAAGCAGTTTAGGATATGCAGGTAATTATCAACAGCAGGTTACAGTAAACAGGCTATGCATCAGGATAGGTAAAGCAGCAGCAGCAGCAATTCTAATGCAAGCATGAGAAAATAGAATGGGTGATGTCGGTATGCTCAAAGGGGGGGCTTGCCTGGTTGCTCGGCGGCAAGGGCAAGGTCGTCAATGGTATCGTCGTGCTCCGGAGCTGCGTCGGTCTCGGGGACGACGTCGGTGTCGGGGTCTATCAATAGAGAAGAGGGGGAGGAAACAGTATAAATATAGAGCAAACATGAGCAATGCAAAGTATGGCATGACGATATGCAGTGCCAGGTGTGTCCTAACGTATGGTTGCACGTCACCGGGGAAGGGGGAATCCATCCGGGAATGTTTTCCCGGTTCCGGACATTTGTCAGACAGATGACCGAAGGGGAACGGTTCCACGTTCGGGTAGTTAGGGACGTGTGACAGATGAACGGACCGCGTATCCGGATTCGTCTCGAAATTCTGAGCAACTTTCATGTACAAAGTTTTTCGATTTGAGCTACGGACTATTTTATATTAATTTTCAAATATTTAAACATTTTTTGAATTATTTTAAATCAGAAAATGTATTATTGCATCAGCATGATGTCATGCTGACATCAGCAGTCAACGTGGCTGTTGACTGGTTAAACTGACTTGCGGGTCCCGCCTGTCATTGACTATTAACCTAACTAACAGATTAATTAGCTTAATTAGACAATTAGGTTAATTAAGTTTAATTAGTTTAATTAAACATGATTAATTAAGTTAATTATTTATTTAATAAATTAATTATCTATTTAATTATTACTTATATTTTCATTTCTGCTATTTTTTATTATTATTCTCCAAGGGCAGGGCCCACTCGTCATGGACCCACAGGGCCAAACGGGCGCTGTGGTTCGGGTGCGGGCGCCAGCCCGAACGGCGACCCCGGGCGCGCGCGGGCGCGAGCGCCGGCAGCGGGCACCGGGTGGCGGAGGAGCAGCGGGGCACTGCGGTGGCGGAGGAGCGCGGGGCTGGCGCAGCCGTGCGCGGATAGCAGGCCGCAGCAACGGCGTGGCCAGGGGCAGTGGTGGGGCGCGGGCTCGCGCGTAGGCCTAGCCGTGGCTCGCGCGACGACGATGGATGCTGGGCGCGCGTGGGCGGCCAAGGTCTCCGCCGGAGTGCGGGACGGGGTCGACGACGAGCGAGGAGAGGCAGGGGCGAGCGTGCACGCCGGGGCGGTGAGCGAGGCGATGCCCAGCGGGCGCGGGGAGCGGGCGAGGGAGCGACGCAGGGGAGGCGAGGCGAGGGCCACCGTGGTGAGGCGCGAGGCGCGGGAAGGAGGAGGACCGGGGTCCTCACCGTCCGTTGGAGGGAAGGGGGCGTCGAGGCACAATGGCGACCGGTGGGGAGGGGGACAAGGAAGCGATCCGGCGACGGTGACGGCGACGGTGCAGCGTCGGGGCGGCGCGGCGCCAGATCAGGTCGAGGCAGCGGCGTCCAGGGCGGCGATATGGGCGATCCAGACGGGAGGGGGGGAATGGGGTGGATCGGGGCTAGGGTTTCCCCCTGGTGGGGATATGGAGGAGGGGAGTGGGGCGCCGGCCGGGCCGGCCTGGCTAGCCCAATGGCCAGCTGGGCCGAGGCCCAGCGAGGGGGGGGGGGTTCCTTTTATTTTTCTTTGTTTTATTTTTACCTTTTCTATTTTCTTTTATTTCTCAACTTTGCAAATTGTGTAGCCTCAAATACAGTTTTGTAAAATAGGTTATCTGGTCCAATAAATATAGTGCAGTGTCTAGCACTGACAGAAAAAGGTTTGGAGCCAAAAATGATTTTGTTTGCATTTTAATTAATGTCAAAAGGAGTTACATATTTCTGTTCCTAGCTGTTTGAGTCATTCAACTACTTTAATTAATGTTGGTTACAATTTTATAATTGCCTCTAGATTATTTGCTATTTAATGAACATTTTAGTTCTCCAAATTTGAACAGATTTTATTTTCCACTTTAGTTTTAATTTGAATCTTGAATTAGGAGCTGAACTCAAATGATGATTAAGCAATGATAATCACGATGACATGGCACAATCAAAAGGGTGATTACTGTAGTTAACCACTGGGGGTGTTACAAGTCTCCTCCACTAACAAGAATTCTCGTCCCGAGAATTAAGAGGTAGAAAGAAAAAGTTTGGGGGTATTCCGCACGAAGATTATCCTCGCGTTCCCAAGTGGCTTCATCTTCAGTATGATTTGACCACTGCACTTTGAGGAACTTGGTAACCTTCTGACGGGTCCGACATTTAGCTTCATCGAGAATGCGGATCGGATGCTCCTTATAAGATAGATCATCTTGCAGTTCGAGCATCTCGTGGTCCATTGCGTGGTGTGGAGATTCCTTGAAGCATTTACGAAGTTGCGACACATGGAAGACGTCGTGGATATGAGAGAATTGCGGCGGCAACTCCAATTTATATGCCACCTGACCACGTCTAGCAATAATGCGGAAAGGACCAATGTAGCGCGGAGCTAGCTTGCCCTTGATTCCAAAACGGTGAGTGCCCTTCATAGGAGTGACACGCAGATAAGCTTGATCACCAGGTTGATAAGTCAAACCCCATCGTTTGCGATCATAGTTGCTCTTCTGGCGGTCCTGAGCTGCCTTGAGATTTTCCCGGACAATACGAACTTGTTCTTCGGCGTGTTGAATAATATCCGGACCCACGAGTGGTCGTTCCCCAGTTTCTGACCAATTCAGAGGGGTTCGACACTTACGTCCATATAGAACTTCGAAGGGGGCCATTTTCAAGCTGGCTTGATAGCTGTTGTTATAAGAGAACTCGGCATACGGGAGAGATTCTTCCCACTTCTTGCCGAAAGAAATAACACAAGCCCAAAGCATGTCTTCAAGCACTTGGTTGACTCGCTCGACTTGGCCTTGGGATTGGGGGTGATAAGCTGAACTCCAGGTAATATGAGTTCCCATAGCTTCTTGAAAACTTTCCCAGAACTTGGAGGTGAAAAGGCCGCCACGGTCCGAACTGATCTCCTTCGGAATACCGTGGAGTGATACAATTCTGGAGATATACAACTCTGCTAACTGGCTAGCAGTGATAGTTTCCTTGACGAGCAGAAAGTGTGCAACTTTTGAGAGTTGGTCGACGACGACAAGAATAGCATCGTGACCCTTCTGTGACCTGGGAAGTCCTGTAATGAAATCCATCTGAACCTTATCCCATTTCCATAAAGGAATAGGAAGTGGTTGCAGAATTCCAGCTGGTTTCTGATGTTCTGCTTTAACGCGACGGCACACATCACATTCGGCAACATAACGAGCAATGTCCTACTTCATTCTAGACCACCAGTACCTTTGACAGAGATCACGATACATCTTGGTGCTACCCGGATGAATAGACAACGAGGTATCATGTGCCTCCTTCATGACCTTATCAGTCATGAGTTCGAAGCGAGGTACGACAATGCGGTTTCTGAAATACAAAGTTCCATCTTCAGACAGCGAGAAATCCCTGTACTTTTCTAGGTGAATGTCTTTCTTCATCAGATCAATTTCAGCATCTTTAGCTTGCGCATTCTTAACAGCTTTCTCAAGATCTGGTTGTATCACAAGGTTATTAAGAGAACCCTGTGAAACAATACGCAGATTGAGCTTGCACAGTTCTTCAAAAAGACGAGGTTGAGCTTGCCTAACCATGAGGTTGTCGCAATAGGACTTGCGGCTTAAGGCATCAGCCATCACGTTAGCCTTGCCAGGGGTATAGGATATACCCAAATCATAGTCCGCAATGGCCTCCATCCATCTTTGCTGACGGAGGTTTAGAGAAGGTTGAGTGAACAAGTACTTCGGACTTTTATGATCCGTGTATATCTCGCAACGATCACCAAGAAGGTAATGTCGCCACAACTGCAGTGCATAGATGACAGCAGCTAGCTCTAGATCATGTACCGGATAATTCTCTTCATGTGGGCGCAACTGACGAGAGCCATAAGCAATCACTTTACGCTCTTGCATTAGGATACAGCCTAATCCTTCACGGGATGCGTCACAATAAATCACAAAATCTTTGCGAGAATCCAGTGGAGCAAGTACTTGGGCAGATGTCAGCTTGTCTTTGAGTGTTTGAAAACTTTTCTGACATTTTTCTGTCCATTCAAATTTAATGCCCTTGTGAAGCAGATCAGTCAGGGGCTTAGCAATCTTAGAAAAGTTCTCGACAAATCGACGGCAATAGCTTGCATGGCCGAGAAAACTTCTCACTTGATTGACATTCTTCGGAGGAGTCCAGTCAAGAATAGCCTGAACTCGTTCCGGGTTAACAGCAATTCCATCCTTGGAAATCACATGACCAAGATACGTTACTTCAGAAAGCCAAAATTAACATTTGGAGTATTTGGCATACAACTGGTGTTCTCGGAGCCTTTCCAGTACAAGACGGAGGTGTTCGGCATGTTCTTCCTTATTCTTTGAATAGACCAGAATATCATCTAGATAAACCATGATGAACTTGTCGAGGTAATCCATGAAGATGTAATTCATCAGACGGGAGAATGTGGCTGGAGCATTGGTTAAGCCAAATGACATTACAGTGTACTCATAAGAGCCATAGCGAGTAACGAATGATGTCTTCGGAATATCCTCTTCACGAACACGGATCTGATGGTAACCCAACCTTAAGTCGAGTTTGGAGAATGCCGATGATCCAGCAAGTTGATCATACAAATCATTGATCTGAGGAAGCGGATATTTGTTCTGGATTGTGGCTTGGTTAATGGGCCGATAATCCTGAACCAATCGGTTAGTTCCATCCTTCTTCTTAACAAAGAGTGAAGGTGCTCCCCAAGCAGAGGAACTGGGGCGGATGAAACCTTTCTTAAGTGACGTGTCGATTTCTTCCTTAAGCTCGAGAAGATGATGCGGAGGCATCTTATAAGGACGCTTCGCAATAGGGGTAGTGCGAGGCTTCAAGTCGATGACGAACTCGACAGCTCTAGCAGGGGGTATTCCTGGAAGTTCTTCTTGAAAGACATCTTGAAATTCACGAACAACTGGAACGTTCTCGATGCCTTCAAGCGGTGAGGCATTCAATGCATTCAGAACATATATTTGAGTCTCAGCATCCTGAGCTATTTGAGCTGAGTATTGTACTTTCTGACCAGAAGGGTGAGTGAGCCGGACTGATTCAGTGGCACAGTCAATCAAAGCTTTATAAGGCTTCAACCAGCCCATACCCAGAATAATGTCTATGTTGGAGGTCTTGAGAGCAATGAGTGAAACGGGGAACATCAATCCTCCGATCACAATGTGATTACCGTGGCTTACCCTGGTAGTTTGCCAATTAGCCCCAGGTGACTGGATTACCAAAGGGGTTCACATCTCCTCGAAAGATATATCATGACTTCGTGCAAAACTTTCGGACATGAAGGAGTGCGATGCTCCAGAATCAAAGAGGACTGAAGCTAGGATTGAATTCACTAGAAGGGTGCCCATCACAATGTTGGTGTCCTGTCGAGCTTCTTCGGTCTTGACATGGTTAACATGAACAAGCTGACTATCAGGTGGTCTGGCATTACGATTTTTGCTAGGGTGGTTTCGACGGCCCTTTCTACGGTCAATAGAACAACGTGATGAATTTTGCGGCTGACTCTGAGGACAGTTGAAAGCACGATGCCCTGGCTGTCCACACTTGCGGCATAAACCATCATTATGGAGCGGAGCTACGACATTGGTCTGTCCACCCTGGATCGTTAGCTGTCTTGGCGGCGGAGGCAGTCGAGGTGCAACATAAGACGGCCTTGGTGTTGGAGCAGGTTGATGATGAACATTGTGTGGGATCCAGACTCGACGCTTCTGAACAGGCTGACTCGAGGTTGAGCCAGCTTCTTGAGTGCACTTGAGTGACTCCTGGTGTTCAGTCAGAGCTGTTTCAACTTAGAAATATTTGCTGACAAGCATTGCGAAGTCTGCAAAATCAAGGACAGCAAGTGCGAGGTTTATATCCGTACGCAGTCCTTCATGGAATTTCTCCTGTTTGCGGGCGTCAGTGCAGACGTCATCTTCAGCATAGCGGGACAATTCAAGAAATTTCCTTTGATATTCATCCACAGTCATTTTGCCCTGTGAGAGTTTGCGGAACTCCTGCTTCTTCTGGTCGATCAGACCTTGAGGAATGTACCATGCACGAAAAGTTGACTGAAATTCCTGCCAAGTGGTTACAGTTTCAGCAGGCAACATACCCTTGTGGCTTTCCCACCATTGAGCAGCGGGACCTTTTAAATGAAATGTCGCAAAAGTGACGTAACTGTTAGGGGCAACATTAGCTGACTCCATTTCAAACAGGATGTCACGAAGCCAATCATCAGCATCCATAGGATTGGTGGAGTTGCGGAAAACGGACGGGTTGAGGCGCACAAATTATGGCAGAGTTATTGGAGCATTCTGCTATTGAGCATTCTGAGTAGGGAACTGGGCCAATATTTTGGTCATAACCTCACGGTTCAGTTCAAACTGCTGCATCATTGCGGCAATATGGGGTGGAGGTGGAGGATCGTCAGCCATCCTGCCAAATCAACAGGGGCAGTTTAGCAAGAAGAACTACAGGTGTATGGAATGATTCATGAAGTAACACGCACAACAGAAGGAGGTGCAATAGATACTTCATCATATTCGCACCAGACATTCGAATCCGCACATAGCCTCGATTACAATCCGGCAATAGGACAGCTGAAAGGGGAAGGCTAGACAACTAGGCGGCGCGCAGGCACGCGGCAAGGAAGTACACAATGGGACATAGCAAAGGCCACATCAACGTCGGAGAAAACTATTGGAGCGAGGAATCTGCAAGTGAAACACAGGGTGCCCTCGATAAAAGGATCCTGCAAGCAGAACCTGGCCCACAATCTTGAAGAAAGGAGGGGTAATTTCAGAACTCCGGGTGGATGTGATCACGAGAACCTAATGTTGGAGTTAGTAAAATTTTAACCCGAGTAGAAGAGAGATCAGAGTCCCAGAGTAAAGGTCGAGGAGTAAAAGATACTAATACCACCCAATTGGTGACGTGGGCCCGTAAGCCACACAGCCAAGTTAGTAAATTAGTTTTCGAGTACTAGACTCAACTTCGGCCAAGGAGTTGGAAAGGGGGATTCCTACAGGCAGTCGGCTCTGATACCAACTTATGACGCCCCCGGCTCAATCGTGCACTAATCATACACGCAAATGCACACGATCAAGCCTAAGGACTCACGGGAAGATATCACAACACAACTCTAAAACATAAATAAAGTCATACAAGCTTTATATTACAAGCCAGGGGCCTCGAGGGCTCGAATACATAAGCTTGCGTACAAGCGTCAGCGGAAGCATCAGATATCTGAGTACAGATATAAAAGAAAACACAGAAAGGCCTTTAGAAAGGCGGGGCAAAAGAAAACACTACGATCGAAAGGCGCAGGCCTCCTGCCTGGGACCCTCCAAACCTACTCCTGGTCGTCAGTCAACTCGTAGTAGTTTCCACCCTCGGGGTAGTAGTAGCGATCGTCGGCGGGGACAGCTGTCTCAGGGACTCCGTCATCTTGGTCACGACAAACTGATATGGGGAGAAAAGGAAAACAAAGCAACCGTGAGTACTCAGAAGTACTCAGCAAGCAAGGATCTACACTACATATGCAACATTTTCAAAGGGAGGCTGTATATGTGGACTGGGCTGCAGAAAAGGAAAACAAAGCAACCGTGAGTACTCAGAAGTACTCAGCAAGCAAGGATCTACACTACATATGGGGAGAAAAGGAAAACAAAGCAACCGTGAGTACTCAGAAGTACTCAGCAAGCAAGGATCTACACTACATATGCAACATTTTCAAAGGGAGGCTGTATATGTGGACTGGGCTGCAGAAATTCCAGAATAGAGAGGAGGCCTAGTCCTATCAAAGACTAGCATCTTCAGAGGTCTTGCAGCATTAGAAGAGTGTAGACAGTACCATATAATGTAGCAGTATCATTAAGTCTCAACCTCACCCAGAGATCCTTTCTTGACTCCCTGCGAGAAAGCAATCCCAGAGCCATACAGTCATCAACCTCGTCCGGAGATCCCTTCTCGACTCCCTGCGAGAAGCAATCCCAGAGCCTCATATCCAGGTCTCATCTCAAGTTCTAGCTGTATCGATCGGGATACAACTCCGAGTGTCCGTTACCGTAGGACGGGCTATCGATAGAAGTTTACTTCCCTGCAGGGGTGCACCAACTTACCCAACACGCTCGATTAACTCCGGCCAGACACACTTTCTTGGGTCATGCCCAACCTCGGCCGAACGACACACCGCAACCCTACCTACAGCTCAGCAGAGAGGTCCCCGCCGGTCTACATCCTAAGCGCAAGGGGGTCTTGGCCATCGCCCCTCGCCCTCCGGGTCGTTGCGTGCCGGGCGAACCAGGCTCCACCCCTCAGGATGGTGCCGGCCCAGCCCGGCCGCAGTGCTGAACTGGACGTCTGACAGAGCTTTCGGCTGATGCTACGATGCAGAACGCCCATACTATGGCGACGCGATGGTTAGTGCTGTCAGGCTAGAGGCCTGCTCGGATCAAATATCCAAACCGTTAGTACCTTGGGCTTGCGGTAACGAGAAGAGACTCACGAAAGATGTGACCCCATCGCCCCATCTCGAGGACTTGCGGCAAGGGTTAAGAATGCCCGGCCGCGCCTCGTATTCATCACTCGGGCACCATACAGGCAACCCGTCTTCACATCACACGCGGGTACCCCTCAGGGTCGAGCCGCCTTTCCAAGTAACAATAGTACAGTCCAAGTATCCGTGTGTCCATAACATTAAGGGAATCCGAGGTATCACCCTCGTTGGATTCCTACTCGATGTATCCATCAAGGTGAACTCGGAGGAATCACCCTCGCTGGGTTCACACTTGAGGTGTTGTACGATGGCGTCGTTATCGGAAGTGGTGAAGGAGGAATCACCCTCGATGACCACGACCGAATAGCTACTCTACAGAGTTAACATCAGAAGTGCTACACGAGGTATCACCCTCGGCACTCGATAGTAACGCTGCAGTGTCGTTACAACTAAGGGGGGGGGGTGATGTGCGGTATCAGGGCCTGGTCTTCAATCCCGTTGATCGGGTCTTCGGATAATCCAGCGGGGCAATCGGGATAAGTGGGGTCACTGATAGGTCTCTACCCAGCCTATACTAAGCAGTTTAGGATATGCAGGTAATTATCAACAGCAGGTTACAGTAAACAGGCTATGCATCAGGATAGGTAAAGCAGCAGCAGCAGCAATTCTAATGCAAGCATGAGAAAATAGAATGGGCGATATCGGTATGCTCAAAGGGGGGCTTGCCTGGTTGCTCGGCGGCAAGGGCAAGGTCGTCAATGGTATCGTCGGGCTCCGGAGCTGCGTCGGTCTCGGGGACGACATCGGTGTTGGGGTCTATCGAGAGAGAAGAGGGGGAGGAAACAGTATAAATATAGAGCAAACATGAGCAACGCAAAGTACGGCAGGACGATATGCAGTGCCAGGGGTGTCCTAACGTATGGTTGCACGTCACCGGGGAAGGGGGAATCCATCTGGGAATGTTTTCCTGGTTCCGGACATTTGTCAGACAGATGACCAGAGGGGAACGGTTCCATGTTCGGGTAGTTAGGGACGTGTGACAGATGAACGGACCGCGTATCCGGATTCGTCTCGAAATTCTGAGCAACTTTCATGTACAAAGTTTTTCGATCTGAGCTACGAATTATTTTATATTAATTTTCAAAGATTTAAACATTTTCTGAATTATTTTAAATCAGAAAATGTATTATTGCATCAGCATGATGTTATGCTGACATCAGCAGTCAACGTGGCTGTTGACTAGTTAAACTGACGTGCGGGTCCCGCCTGTCATTGACTATTAACCTAACTAACAGATTAATTAGCTTAATTAGACAATTAGGTTAATTAAGTTTAATTAAACATGATTAATTAAGTTAATTATTTATTTAATAAATTAATTATCTATTTAATTATTACTTATATTTTCATTTCTGTTATTTTTTATTATTATTCTCCAGGGGCGGGGCCCACTCGTCATGGACCCACAGGGCCAAACGGGCGCTGGGGTTCGGGTGCGGGCGCCAGCCCGAACGGCGACCCCGGGCGCGCGCGGGCGCGAGCACCGGCAGCGGGCGCCGGGTGGCGGAGGAGCAGCGGGGCACTGCGGTGGCGGAGGTGCGCGGGGCTGGCGCAGCCTTGCGCGGACAGCAGGCCGCAGCAATGGCGCGGCGAGGGGCAGTGGTGGGGCGCGGGCTCGTGTGCAGGCGCAGCCGTGGCTCGCACGACAACGATGGATGCTGGGCGCGCGCGGAAGGCCAAGGTCTCCGCCGGAGTGCGGGACGGGGTCGACGACGAGCGAGGAGAGGAAGGGGCGAGCGTGCACGCCGGGGCGGTGAGCGAGGCGATGCCCAGCGGGCGCGGGGAGCGGGCGAGGGAGCGACGCAGGGGAGGCGAGGCGAGGGCCGCCGCGGTGAGGCGCGAGGCGCGGGAAGGAGGAGGACCGTGGTCCTCACCGTCCGTTGGAGGGAAGGGGGCGTCGAGGCGCGATGGCGACCGGTGGGGAGGGGGACGAGGAAGCGATCCAGCGACGGCGACGGCGACGTTGCAGCGTCAGGGTGGCGCGACGCCAGATCGGGTCGAGGCAGCGGCGTCCAGGGCGGCGATATGGGCGATCCAGACGGGGGGGGGGGGAATGGGGTGGGGATCGGGGCTAGGGTTTCCCCCTGGTGGGGATATGGAGGAGGGGAGTGGGGCGGCGGCTGGGCCGGCTTGGCTAGCCCAGTGGCCAGCTGGGCCGAGGCCCAGCGAGGAGGGGGGTGTTCCTTTTATTTTTCTTTGTTTTATTTTTACCTTTTCTATTTTCTTTTATTTCTCAACTTTGCAAATTGTGTAGCCTCAAATACAGTTTTGTAAAATAGGTTATCTGTTCCAATTAATATAGTGCAGTGTCTAGCACTGACAGAAAAAGGTTTGGAGCCAAAAATGATTTTGTTTGCATTTTAATTAATGTCAAAAGGAGTTACATATTTTTGTTCCTAGTTGTTTGATTCATTCAACTACTTTAATTAATGTTGCTTACAATTTTATAATTGCCTCTAGATTATTTGCTATTTAATGAACATTTTAGTTCTCCAAATTTGAACATATTTTATTTTCCACTTTAGTTTTAATTTGAATCTTGAGTTAGGAGCTGAACGCAAATGATGATTAGGCAATGATAATCATGATGACATGGCACAATCAAAAGGGAGATTACTGTAGTTAACCACTGGGGGTGTTACAATAATGTAGGCATGTATTCCGTAAATAGTCATACGTGCTTATGGAAAAACTTGAATGACACCGTTTGTCCTACCCTCCCGTGGCAGTGAGGTCCATAAGGAAACTAAGGGATATTAAGGCCTCCTTTTAATAGAGAACCGGAACAAAGCATTAAAACATAGTGAATACATGAACTCCTCAAATTACGGTAATCACCGGAAAGAATCCCAATTATTGTCACCTTGCGGTATTTGGATCATAACATGTAATAGGTGCATATAACTTGCATGGTAGGATCTAGAACACAAATATATTGGTGAAAACATAAATGGTTCGGATCTGAAATCATGGCACTCGGGCCCTAGTGACAAGCATTAAGCATCGCAAAGTCAAAGCAACATCAATTTCAGAACATAGTGGATACTAGGGATCAAGCCCTAACAAAACTAATTAACTCGATTACATGATGAATCTCATCCAACCCATCACCGTCCAGCAAGCCTATGAAGGAATTACTCACTCCCGGCAGTGAGAATCATGAAATTGGTGATGGAGGATAGTTGATGATGACAAAGACGGAAGATCCCCTTCACCGGAGCCCCGAACGGTCTCCAGATCTGGCCTCCTGATGAAGAACAGGAGGTGGCGGCGGCTCCGTATCGTAAAACGCAATGAAACATCCTCTCCTATTTTTTTCTCGGAAAATAGGAATGTATAGGATGGAGATTAGGGTCAGCGGAGCCTTGTGGGCCCCTCTACTCACCAGGGCACGCCAGAGGGGAGGTGGCACGCCCTAGTGCCTAGTGGGCAGCTGGGGGGCCCCCTCCAGTGTGTCTTGGTTCCAGTATTTTCCTTTTATTCCAAAATAATTCTCCAAGAATTTTGTCCGATTCCGAGAACTTTTATTTCTGCACAAAAACAACACCATGGTAGTTTTGTTGAAAATAGCGTCAGTCCGGGTTATTTTCATTCAAATCATGTAAATTGAGTCGAAAACAAGAGCAAAAACGTTGGGAAAAGTAGATAAGATGCAGACGTATCACGCCCCCACTAGGGCGCACCCTGTGAGCTTGTGGCCATCTCGTGGCCCTTCTGGCCTCCTCCTGAAACTTCCAGGGTGTCTTGTGGTCCAAGAAAAATCATCAAAAAGATTTGTTCCGTTTGGTATTGATTTTCTGTAAAGACAAAAACAAGGAAAAAAACAACAACTGGCACTGGGCACTAGGTTAATAGGTTAATCCCAAAGAATGATATAAAATAGCATAATAATGCATATAAAATATACAAGGTTAATAATATAATAGCATGGAACAATAAAAAATTATAGATATGTTGGAGACGTATCAAGCATCCAGCTGCTGCTTCAGGTCCCGGTTCTGCTGGGCAAGAGCGTGCATAATGGACAAAACAGTTGCATAATGGGGCTCCAGGTAGTCGACATAATATTACAAAGGACCAAGCCCGGCTCCAGAAATGAAGCCATGCTTAGTCTCGGGGCTACTACCATCATTGGGCTCAAAACTAATCTTGAAGCGAGGCTCCGCCGAAAGCCCAACCATGCGGATGGCAGAGTAGAAGTAATTAATTATTTCCTCTACGCCCTTGATTGATGCCACGAGCTCCTCCAGGAGGTCAGGCCCAAACTCACGGGCCTCTAGAAGTAGCAAGGAAATCCCCAATATGTCAAGGTCTAGCTTCTCCCATTTCCTTTTCCGCTGTGTGGAGCCGAAGATGTTGAAGCCTACTAGGTCGATTATAGGGCAGCCGCGCCCCCAACAGGTCACACCTCCTTCTCTAGAACAGGCTGGTGCAGCGACACCACTATCGACCGAATCACCTCCCCACAATGGGTGGAGCCACATCCTTCATAGTGGCCACCTCCATTCCGCCCGTTGCATCGACAGCCCACGGCACCCAAGCAAGGTATCCACTAGGCCCGCCTCCCTTTCAGCAAGGGATGGCAACGACACCTCGCGGCTCCCAAGCAAGGTATCCACTAGGCCTGCCTCCCTTTCAACAACGGACGGCCTCGACACCTTGATACATCCATTTTGCATCATGTTTACCTACTGTTATTTATAATGTTTTTATGCATAATAATGCTTTTTGGAGTAATTCTAATGCCTTTTCTCTCATAATATGCAAGGTATACACAAAGAGGGAGAATTCCGGCAGCTAGAAATCTGGACCTGAAAAGGCTACGTCAGGCTACCTATTCTGCACAATTCCAAATGAGCTGAAACTTCACGAGGATTTTTTATGGAATAAATAAGAAATACTAGAGCAAATAACTACCGAAGGGGGGCCACCTGGTGAGCACAAGACACCAGGGCGCGCCAGGCCCCCCAAGCGCGCCCTGGTGGGTTGTGCTTAACCCAGCCCACCTCCGGTGCCCATCTTCTGGTATATAAGTCATTTTGACCTAGAAAAAATTAGGAGAGGACTTTCGGGACGAAGCGTCGCCGTCTCGAGGCGGAACTTGGGCAGGAGCACTTTTGCCCTTCGGTGGAGCGATTCCGCCAGGGGAACTTCCCTCCCGAAGGGGGAAATCATCGTCATCATCATCACCAACAACTCTCCCATCTTGGGGAGGGCAATCTCCATCAACATCTTCAACAGCACCATCTCCTCTCAAACCCTAGTTCATTTCCCGTGTTCAATCTTTGTACCGGAACTATAGATTGGTACTTGTGGGTGACTAGTAGTGTTGATTACATCTTGTAGTTGATTACTATATGGTTTATTTGGTGGAAGATTATATGTTCATATCCATTATGCTATTTAATACCCCTCTGATCTTGATCATGATTATCATTTGTGAGTAGTTACTTTTGTTCTTGAGGTCACGGGAGAAATCATGTTGCAAGTAATCATGTGAATTTGATATGTGTTCGATATTTTGATGATATGTATGTTGTGATTCCCTTAGTGGTGTCATGTGAACGTCGACTACATGACACTTCACCATATTTGGGCCTAAGGGAATGCATTGTGGAGTAGTTATTAGATGATGGGTTGCGAGAGTGACAGAAGCTTAAACCCTAGTTTATGCGCTATTCCGTAAGGGACCGATTGGATCCAAAAGTTTAATGCTATGGTTAGAATTTATTCTTAATACTTTTCTCGTAGTTGCGGATGCTTGCGAGGGGGTTAATCATAAGTAGGAGGTTTTTTAAAGTAAGAACAGCACCTAAGCACTGGTCCACCCACATATCAAATTATCAAAGTAGCGAACACGAATCGAACCAACATGATGAGAGTGACAAGATGAAATTCCCGTGTACCCTCAAGAACACTTTGCTTATCATAAGAGACTGTTTTGGCCTTTCCTTTACCTCAAAAGGATTGGGCTACCTTGCTGCACTTTTGTTACTACTATTGTTACTTGCTCGTTACAAATTATCTTGCTATTAAACTACTCGCTACTTACAATTTCAATGCTTGCAGACATTACCTTACTGAAAACCGCTTGTCATTTCCTTCTGCTCTTCGTTGGGTTCGACACTCTTACTTATCGAAAGGACTAAGATTTATCCCCTATACTTTTGGGTCATCAAGGCTCTTTTCTGGCGCCATTGCCGGGGAGTGAAGCACTCTTGGTAAGTGGAAATTGGTAAGGAAAAATTACTACTACGTGCTGAAATTTATTGTCACTTGTTACTATGGAGAACAATCCTTTGAGGGATTTGTTCGGGGTATCTTCACCTTGACTGGAACCACAATTAGATGCCTCTCAACCTACTGCACCTACTAAAAATATTGAATATTAAAATTCCTTCAGGTATGATAGAACAACTGCTAGCTAATCCTTATGCAGGAGATGGAACCGAACATCCTGATATGCACTTGATATATGTGGATGAAATTTGTGGATTGTTTAAGCTTGCAGGTTTACCTAGAGATGAAGCTAAGAAGAAGGTTTTCCCTTTATCTTTGAAGGGAAAAACATTGACATGGTATAGGCTATGTGATGATATTGGATCTTGGAATTGGAATCGGTTGAAATTGGAATTCCATCAAAAAAATTATCCTATGCATCTAGTTCATCATGATCGGAATTATATATATAATTTTTGGCCTCATGAAGGAGAAAGTATCACTCTAGCTTGGGGGAGGCTTAAGTCAATGTTATATTCATGCCCCAACCATGAGCTCTCAAGAGAAATTATTATTCAGAATTTTTATGCTCGGCTTTCTCGTAATGATCAATCCATGCTCGATACTTCTTGTACGGGTTCCTTTATGAAGAAGACTATTGAATTCCGGTGGGATCTTTTAGAAAGAATTAAATGCAACTCTGAAGATTGGGAACTCGACGAAGGTAAAGAGTTAGGTATTGAGCTTAAGTTTGATTGTGTTAAATCTTTTTTGAATACCGTTGCTTTTCAAAAGTTTAGCACTAAATATGGACTTGACTCTGAGATAGTAGCCTCCTTTTGTGAATCTTTTGCTACTTTGTCGGTGTACTAAGTATTGGGCCACTAGTACCCCATACTTGTGCACGGGCAATTGAAGCCATCCTTGCGGCAAGGCTTGCCGGGATCAGCTCGAGGTCGATTCAAGTCATCAAGGAAATCATCAAGTCGAAGATCCAAGGATCAGCAGATAAGCAGGACTGAAATCCGAAGGCCAGCCTCCCCGGCAAGAGCCTTGCCGAGATAGCCTTTGGCGCCCGGCAAGGCTTGGGGCCCGGCAAGGCTTGGCGTCCGGCAAGGCTTGGCGTCCGGCAAGGCTTGGCGTCCGGCAAGGCTTGGCGCCCGGTGAGATTCTACCACTGTGCCACCGCTTCGGCACAGTAACGAGTCTGACATTCTGGCTCCTTCCCTGGATGCGTGGCGGCATGCCAGTGGAGGAGGGCTTAAGCGGTGCTGATGGGATGGCCCCTTTTTCCATCCCCAAGAAAGTGAGGACACCTAAACGGACACCTCACGGTGCATTAAATGCGCTTGTCCTAATCCGTCAGGGGTTAGGTATGATACCCTGTAGCTACTTTACACCTCAATGTATGTACATTTTTCCACTGTGGAGACCCCTTTGAGCATATAAAAGGAGGCCCAAGGCAACTGCTACAGGGAAGGAGAACTTCTGGCCCATTCTGCATGTGTAGCTGCTCTTTGAACGTACTGTTCATTGCGAGCGCTCCTGAAGGCTGGGCTCAAGAACATCAATAAGAATACAAAGTAGGAGTAGGGTTTTACGCTGATCAGCGGCCCGAACTTGGGTAAAAAAACCTCACGCGTCGATCACTGGTTCTGCTCTTTGCGTATACCTCTCCCCCCGCCGAATCGTAAAGGGGTCACTCGGGATCCCATAGGTGTCGTGCCCCGACATCTTTGGCGCGCCAAGTAGGGGGATTGAAGGTTGCGTGAACCTGATCTGGTGGTCGGCGCCCTAGTTCCTTCATCATCTTCATCATCATGCCGCCCAAGAAGAAGAGCGCTGCGACAGCGCAACCGTCCGGGTCCGTTTTGCCTGCGCCTTCGCAAACAGGCGACGGTGTGGGTGCAGAAGGAAGAGGACTAGAACCCCCGCGGCGTTCTGGTGACCCAAGCCAAGCGAGCGGTATCGCTCGCAGTGGCAGTGGTAACTTGTGCGCCGCTGGATCTAGAGATGGTGCTGTGTTGCCTACGGGTGGCACAACTAACTCTAGGGATCGAAGGGCGCCTGCTGGAGCTCCCACGCCGGCGCAAGCCTCGCAACCTACTCAGGTCGTGCGAGATGAGCGACATCATGGCGCTGGTGGTTCGGGGCGTCCCCACGAAAAGGTTTCTGCGCATAGATCCCAAGATGCGCGGGACCAGCATGCACACCGAGCTGCCGGCGGAGGTGGTGCGCGGTCGCGTGACCGTGGCGGTGCTCCTTCTAACTTGGTTAGGAGTCAGAGCACCTCACGTACCTCGCACTTGTCGTCACCACCTACGCCAGCGGAAGCCTTGGCACGTGCACAGCTGCTCATCGATTTTCCTCCCGCCCCAGAGAAGATGGAGGAGTGGCGAGCTACTATCCAGAGCCTTATCGGCTTCGCTAACAAGGATGGACCGCAGGAGGCAGGGCCCTCTCAGCGGAGGCCCATCGATCCGGCCTGAGCCGGTGCAGAGAAAACCGGAGGTGGTGCAACTACAGTGCACTCCCCTCCGCGGCATCAGCGGCGGCCGACAACTCAGCAAGTCGACCGCCATGAAGAAGTTTCCATGGCGTCGTCCGATCCACGGATGCGCCGTGATCAGCGTCTGGTTCTCCAGGAACGAGGCAAGGAGGATGCTCGAACAACCATCGAGCGGCGACGGGAAGCGCACTATCAGTCTGATAAGCGCGCGGGGCCGGTTGTCGACGAGCCTGCGCCAGGGAACGTAGGAGACTTGCCTTACGAGGTAGGACCTCCAGTGTTTACCCGTGAGCTGCGGCAAGTCCAGTGGCCCAATCTCCGAACCTTCAAGCCAGAGGTCCCGGAGAAATATGACGGCAAGACCCATCCCTCGGAGTTCCTGAGCATCTACACCATTGCGGTGCAAGCTGCCGGGGGCCGAGATGACAAGATACTCGCCAACTACTTCCCGTTGGTGCTCAAACCCAACGTCAGGTCGTGGTTGATGCATCTGCCGGAGGATTCTATTTCTTCTTGGTCAGATCTGTGCCATCAGTTTGTTAGCGCCTTTGTTGGAGGCCACCAAGCTCCTGGCCAAGAGAGTGATTTGCACATCATCCCTCAGAAGGAGGGCGAGTCCCTGCGCAAGTTTATGCAGAGATTCAGCCGGGTGCAATACAATATTCCTGACGTTCATCCTGCCGCTGTCATTAGCGCGTTCCATCAGAACGTGCGTAACCGCAGGATGCGGGAAGAGCTGGCAATGAACAAAGTCAGGAGTATTGCCGAGCTTTACACTTTGGCCGACAAGTGCGCTCGAGTTGAAGAAGGGAGGAGACTCCCTGGCGAAGTTGTTGGCGTGGTGGGCGAATCAGATGAAGAAGATGCCGCGGCTCCGTCAAGGAAAGGCCGGCAGCGAAACAGGAAGCGCGGAAGCAAGGCCGTGCTTGCCGTCGAGGAATCCGGCAACCCTGGCGCCGCCAAGAAGGCCAAGGTTGGCGACCCCGGCAAGGATCTTGCCGGGTGCCCTTCCTGTCAGGCCTTGGCGGCTGCCGACAAGTCGGAGAACTCCGGCAAGCAGTATTGCAAGATCCATCGCACTAAGGGCCACGATCTCCAGAACTGCCGGCAAGTTGAGCAGCTTGCCGAGAAGTAGAAGGCCGAATACGAGAGGCGAGACAAGGAGAAGGCCCAAGATGGTGCTGAGGGGTCCGGCAAGAAACACGGTGGCCGAGGGGGTCGCCGCGGCAAGGCCAAGCAGCAGAAGGATCGGCCCGCTCGGGGCCGAGATAAAGAAGGAGATGATGATGAGGAAGATGACGAATCCAGTGAGCAGGAATTCCAGAAGGCTACGGAGGCTATGTGCATTGATGGGGGTGCCTCGCTGCATTCTTCCCACCGCCAACTTAAACAGTGGATGCGGGAGGTTAATGCGGCAGAGCCATCCCCCGATGCGTGTAGGCCTCTGAAGTGGTCCAGCACGCCTATCATCTTTGACGCCGAGGATCACCCTAATCGCACAACTGCGGTCGGGTGTTTGCCATTGTTGGTTTCCCCGACAATTCGCAACCTCAAGGTGACGAAGATGTTAGTTGACGGCGGGGCCGGCCTAAACTTAATCTCACCAGATGTGCTCACAAAGCTTCAGATTCCCGACGAAGACCTCGAGGAAACGGGTACGTTTCAAGGGGTCAATCCGGGAAGAACCCAGCCTAAGGGCAAGATCACGCTGCCGGTAACATTTGGCAGCGAGTTTAACTTCAGGACCGAAAAGGTGGTGTTTGATGTCGCCAAGATCCCCATGTCATACAATGGGATCCTTGGTCGGCCAGCGCTGGCTAAGTTTATGGCGGCATCACACTACGCGTACAATGTTTTGAAGATGCCCGGGCCGTTGAGCGTCATCACTATCCATTCCGATAAGAAGGATGCGCTCATCTGTGCCGACCAACTTTACCGGGAAGTAGTTGCAGCACCTGCCATCAAGGCATCTGCTCCTGCCGCTGGAACTCCCGGGGGGAAGAAGAAGACCGGCACCGGCAAGAACCTTGGCGCGAACTCCGGCAAGTGCACCTCCTCGGAGTGCTGCGCTTCCGTCGAGGACGCACCAGAGAGTTCCACCGGCAAGAACAAGAAGTCCAAGGCTGCCCCGCCGGAAACCAAGAAGGTGCCTGCCAAGGAGGACGGAACGGGTGGAACTTTTACCATAAGTTCCACCCTAGATGACAAATAGGAAAGCACGCTCGTTGCTTTCCTGCGGGCGAATGTCGACGTGTTTGCTTAGCAACCGTCTGACATCCCCGGCGTTCCCAGGAAAGTGATTGAGCACCACCTTGCTGTCTGTCCTCATGCGCGGCCCGTCAAGCAAAGGGTGAGGAAACAGGCCTTGGAGCGGAAAGAATTCATTGCCGAAGAAATTAAGAAGCTGGAGGTGGCAGGACTGGTCAAAGGAGTGCTTCATCCAACCTGGTTGGCCAACCCGGTTGTAGTGCGGAAAGCGAATGGGAAATGGAGGCTTTGTATCGATTATACAGATATCAATAAAGCTTGTCCAAAAGATCATTTTCCCTTGCCGCGCATCGACCAGATTGTGGATGCCACCGCTGGTTGTGATCTCCTGTCCTTCCTTGATGCCTATTCAGGGTATCATCAGATTTTCATGGCAAAGGAAGATGAAGAGAAGACCGCCTTTATCACCCCATGTGGTACGTATTGTTTCATACGGATGCCTTTCGGGTTGAAAAGTGCTGGTTCAACATTCGCCAGAGCAATCCAGATTGGTTTTGAGCCACAACTCCATAGAAATATGGAGGCGTATATGGATGATATAGTGGTCAAAACTAAGGATAAAGCAACGCTCATTCAAGACCTAGAAGAAACATTTGCAAACTTGCGCAAGATCAACTTGAAGCTCAATCCTGAGAAGTGCGTGTTCGGTGTTCCTTCCGGCAAGCTTCTCGGATTCTTTGTATCTTGCCGGGGAATCGAAGCAAACCCCGACAAGATCAAAGCCATTGAGCAAATTGAAGCGCCGAGACGCGTCAAGGATGTGCGTCGTCTTGCCGGCTGTGTTGCTGCTCTAAGCAGGTTTATTTCCAAATCTGCTGAGCGCGCCCTGCCCTTCTTCAAAATTTTGAAGAAGGCAGGTCCAATGAAATGGACTCCGGAAGCGGAGGCAGCGCTGCAAGATTTGAAGAAATACCTTTCTTCTCCGCCGACGCTAGTCGCACCTAAACCACAAGAACCGTTGCTGCTGTATCTGGCGGCAACAAATCAAGTGGTTAGTGCTGCGCTGGTGGCGCAGAGAGAAGCTGATGAGGAAGCGACACCAACGGCAGGACCGCCAAGTGACGCGGCAAGATCTTTCCCGGCAAGGGTTGATCCAGGCAAGACAGGATCTGCGCAAACAGAAGAACCCTTGCAGAAGAAGAAGGTGGTGCAGCGCCCAGTTTATTTTGTTAGCTCCCTTTTACAAGGAGCTAGGTCAAGATATTCTGGTGTGCAGAAGTTGCTTTTCGGCCTCCTTATGGCCTCAAGAAAGCTGCACCATTATTTTCAAGCACATGAGATCACCGTCGTCACTCGCTTTCCGTTGCAACGGATTTTGCAAAATCCGGAGGCAACCGGCAGGATTGTGGAGTGGGCGTTGGAATTGTCCAGCTTTGGCCTCAAATTTGAAAGCACTTCCACAATTCAGAGCAGGGCCTTGGCGGAGTTCATTGCAGAATGGACCCCGACGCCAGACGAAGAAGTTCAAGAAACAAGTCTCCCCGGCAAGGAAACCGATCAGCAATGGGTTATGTACTTTGACGGGGCTTTTTCGCTGCAAGGCGCCGGTGCTGGCGTGCTGCTTGTCGCACCCACCGGGGAGCACCTCAAGTACGTAGTCCAAATGCATTTTCCCCGGGAGAGTTCAACCAACAACACTGCAGAATACGAGGGTTTGCTTGCCGGTCTTAGGATCGCGGCAGACCTTGGTATCAAAAAGCTCGTCATCAAAGGCGATTCACAGCTTGTCGTCAGGCAGGTTAACAAGAACTATCAAAGTCCATTGATGCAGGCCTACGTAGATGAAGTGAGGAAATTGGAAGAGCGCTTTGACGGTCTCCAAATGGAGCATGTCCCTCGTGCCGAGAACAGTGTCGCTGACGACCTGTCAAAGCGTGCTGCCCTCAAGTTGCCTGTGGAACCAGGAACTTTTGTGCTCCAATTGATTCAACCATCCGTGGCGCCATCGATGCGGCAAGAAAAGAGAAGAAAGTTGAACTCTGGCCAGTACTTCCTGGCAGAGCTCCCCAGAGCCGCCGGCAAGGAAGTTGCCGGGATCGACACGCCTGCCGGGGAACAACAGGCTCCGGCAGGGCCTCAGGCCCTTGCTGTCAAGACAAATGTTCCCCCGGCGGACGAGATGCCTTTAGTCCTAGTTGTCGATCCTCAGGCTCCAGCATGGGCGCAGCACATTGTCCATTTCCTTCAGACAGGTGAACTCCCTAAGGAACAAGAAGAAGCGGAGAGAGTAGCCCGTCGGTCTGTTATGTACAAGTTCGTCGATGACGTCCTGTACAGAAAGAGACCAAACGGTGTGAAATTGAAGTGCATTTCTCGGGAGGAAGGACTACAGCTGTTGGCAGAGATTCATGGGGGCATATGTGGTTCCTACATAGGGTCAAGAGCGCTTGCCAGAAAAGCATTCCGGCAAGGTTTCTTTTGGCCTACCACCCTCCAGGATGCGACTGCACTAGTAACCAAGTGTGAAGCGTGCCAGTTTCATTCGAAGAAATTACATCAGCCAGCTCAAGCTCTTCAAACAATCCCTCTCTCCTGGCCATTTTTGGTCTGGGGGCTCAACATACTGGGCCCCTTTCCCCGTGCTACCGGGGGCTTTGAGTACTTGTACGTTGCTATCGACAAGTTCACAAAGTGGCCGGAGGTGGAAGCAGTGAGGAAGGTGACAGCGCAGTCGGCTGTCAAGTTCTTTAAAGGAATTGTTTGCCGTTTCGGTGTGCCTAATAGGATCATCACCGACAACGGCACGCAGTTCACAAGTCGCACCTTCATGCAGTACGTCCAAGACCTTGGCGGCAAGATTTGTTTTGCCTCTGTTGCTCACTCGAGAAGCAATGGCCAAGCAGAGAGGGCCAATGCTGAAGTGTTGCGCGGTCTCAGGACCAGAACTTTTGACAGGCTGAAAAAGTGCGGAAGACACTGGATTGATGAGTTGCCGGCGGTTCTTTGGTCAATCAGAACGACACCAAATCGAGCCACCGGCCAGACGCCCTTCGCTCTGGTCTACGGAGTGGAAGCAGTTCTCCCCACAGAACTCATATACGGATCTCCTCGAGTGCTCGCTTATGATGAGCTCAAGCAAGAGCAACTGCAGCAAGATGACGCTGTGCTCCTTGAGGAGAATCGTCTTCAGGCTGCTGTGCGAGCTGCACGCTACCAGCAAGCTTTGCGCCGCTACCATAGCCGCAAAGTTCATGCCCGAAGCCTTGAGGAAGGCGACCTTGTTCTTCAATGGATTCAGTCCGCCAAGAATTCAAACAAGTTGACGCCAAAGTGGGAAGGCCCTTATCGGGTAGTACGAGTCACCAAGCCCGGCGCTGTCCGCCTGGAGACCGAAGATGGCGTTCCAGTAAGCAATTCCTGGAATATCGAACATCTCCACAAGTTCTACCCATAAGGCGCGGTTGCCGGGGGATCCCGGCAACCACCTTTTTGTACAAGTCTTGCCGGCAAGGCATGTGATCCTTTGTACAAAGCCAGGCGCAGACCCTGAGCACAGATGAATAAATTTAAGTGTTGTACATTCCCTTATTGATTCCCATGTTCATATTCATATATGCATGTTTGTCTAAGATGTTGTATGGCACCTGATCCCGGTAAGTTCTAACGAACCGCCAAGGTTTCATCCCTTTATTTTCTCTTCTTTCTTTTTCTCAAAGACAGAAGGATTCCTCGCGTGCACATTTGCCGGAGGGGGGGGGGGGGAAGGGAGATACGAATACCAGCTGGTGACGTTCGGAATCGATGCTTGCTTAGACGATTCCGATTCTTGTATGGAAAATCTGCATGCGAAGGAACCTTTGCTGTAATCAGTTGCGCCCTTATTTTGTTTCGAGTCCGCTCAACAATTTAAGTGGCTGCACTAAGAACACCAAGGAGTCTTGCCGGCTGCTGCGCCTCCGGCAGGCTGCTGAAGTCCCGCACCCAGCGCTCGCGGCAGGTTGCGCGCCGGCAAGTTTTTCAGTAAGCGTAGGATGAACTCCATACATAAAGGAATCAGACAAGGAAAGTAGCAAGCATGAGCCTAAACATAGTCAAATTATATTGCATCCATGAGTTGCCGCATTTCTAACTTGAGACTTAATTGTCTTTTACATGAGATGATGGCGGCAAGAATAAAAGAGAAGCACTCAATCCCTGCGCTGGCCTTCGATCCTTTTGATGGAGTCCACCTTCTCAAGGATTGGCGCGATGCACTTTTCAAGCGCCTGGAGAGGTCGATGCCGGGATTGCTGTGCACCACCTTGATGAGCACCTTGCGAAGGACGGCCCGGCAAAGCCGGCGAGTCTCGTTCGCCAGTTGGGTCGCCCGGCTAGACTGGAGCGCCCTCAACGCGTTGATGATGCTTTCAAAGAACATTGTCAACCTGGCACTTGGGGATATTCTTTCCTCGGAAGAATATCTGAAGTTCGACAAGCCCATGGTTGACAGTTCTGCGGTAAGCTTCTCCACGGCAGCGATGAGACGACCAGTCCAGATCTCCACTCCCTTCTCGTACTCGTTTTGGGCAGCGGCGGCGCTCTTGAGCAGGTTCCTCTCTCCTTGGAGATCCTTGAGTAGAGCCTTCTCACGGGCCTTGCCGGCCTCGAGAGACTTCTGCAGCGTGGTCAGCTTCAGCTCCAGAACCGCAATACTATCAGCTGCGCAGGAGAGCTGCTTGGTCTTGTCGGACGGGGCAACTTGCATCTGCGCCAAGGAGTGGAGGGTTTTTTCCCTGTCCCCCTTGAGTGTCGAGAGCTCCTTGCCGTGCTCTTTGAGATCTGTTTCCAGCCTCTTCACTTTGTCGCTCAGCTCGTTCTTGGCGGCCTCTGCAGCTTCGGCAGCATCAACGGCCTCCTTGAGCTTGCCGGCATGACTGGCAGTCAGAGCTTCGAGTGCCTCCTTGTGCTTCTGCTCCAGCTCCTGGGTCCGCCGCGCGACAAGATTTTCAATATCCTCATCCTTGCTGCGAAGCTTGGCGGCGAGCGCCTGCTCGCGCGCGGTGAGATCTTCTTCGTAAGCATCAAGAGCGACGCGGCGCCCCGTCAGGAGAGCATCTTCGGCAGCAATCCTTTGAACAGCTTCATCATGTGCCTTCTCCATATATGATTGCTTCAGGAGGATCTCATTCCATTGCTGGCTCACTTGTTCTCGGCCGGCAACCAGCTCTTGGAGGGCCTCGGCGTGCCAGATTTGCATTTGTGCGATGCGCCTTTGAAAATCCGCTTCGGCTGCCTCAACAACTGCCATTCTGGAGTCCGCCTTCTCTTTTCGGGCACGATGGAGAGCCTGGAGTTTGCGGAAGTTCTCGCCCATGGCCTGAAGGAGATGATCCTCTTCAGACTTGCCGCTGCTAGCGCTGGGATCGTCAACGACTTCGAGCCCGGCAGCGGCAATAACTTCCTCGAAAATTTCTCCCTCGGCTGGTGCCTCTGTGCTTGCCGTCCCTGGCAAGTTAATGAATAGATTTTCGCCAACCTTGAGATACTTGCTGGATGAGGGCTCTTCAGATGTTGATGGCTGGTCTTCAGTGGCCGCCTCACCAGTGACAGGGGGCTCTGTGGCCGATGCAGCGCCTGGCGCTCCTGCGGCAGGAATGCTGTCAGTATGGTCCTCAGCCTCCCTGTCGCCCTCTTCAGCAGGTTCTTCGGCGATTTCCTTTTGTGATATCTTGGCGGCCTCCCCGTCAAGAGCATCCCCAGCCCCGGCAACATCATCCTTGGTGGCCTCGCTAGTAGAGATCCTGTCCGCTTCGGCGGCGGCATCCCTGGCGGTCTCCTCGATGATGACGTCGACGTCCATATGTTCTATCACAAGGAACTCTGAAGGGCGAAGGAGGAAGACAGAATAAGATCGAGGTTTGAATTTTGAAGTGACTAAAGATAAAGAGATAAGAGGAAAAGAATAACTAGCACTCTGAGGCAATCGAGTACCTGCGTCGGGCTGTCGAGAGGTGGCTTTGCCTCTCCCGGCAACTCCGGTTGCCGGGGGTGGGTTGCCGGAGTCCGTGCTTGTCGGCTCCTCCTCAATCCGGACGGGCTCGTCGGCAGGATCTCTTGCCGGGGATGTACTTGTGGGTGGAGCGGTCGATGAAGGAGGCACAATGGGGCTATCTTCTCCTTGTTGTCGTCCTTCTCCTGCGAACCCAAAGATATCAGCGGCAAGAGTGAAAGCCTCGGCACCAGCCAGCAGAAAAAAGGATGATGAACTTACGCTGGGGGCTGTGCTGGGGGCTGTGTTGAGGACTGGACTCCAGGCTGACAACGACAGTTTCCGGCGCGCTCGTGGAGCCCGCTGGGGGCTCGTCGCCCGTAGAAGTCCTTGACCTCTTCGCCATCCTCTCCAGCAAGGTTTCTGTGTCACTGCGGAAACAATACAAGCAAGTCAGTAAGATTGATGCAGATTGGAAGGTAGAAGTTGTGGCAGATACTCACTCTTCTTCCTCTTGCTCTGGACTAAAGCCGGAGATGTCGAAGTCGACCTCTGTTGCGATGTCTGAGTGGGGAGGCGGAGGAGGGGTCCTGGGCTGCTTGGCTGTGGCAGGCGCCGGGGCAGCCTCTGGCGCGGTTGTACGAGACCCTCCTGCCGCCCCAGCGGTGGTCGCTGGTGTGGGTCTCGCGCGCCGCGCGGGCTGTTGACGAGCCCCCTGCCGCGGTCCGGTCTTACCGGCCACTTTCTTGCCGGGGGATTCGCCGCTCGATGTAGGCTGGCTTGCCGAGACGCCTGATGCGGCTTTCCGAAGGACACGCTTTGTCTTCTTCGGGGGCGAGGGCTCTTCTCGCGTCTCCTCTTCGGCCGTGTCTTTGCCGGATGAGCTCTCAGCGACTGCGCCGCCTTCTTCCCCGGCAACCTTGTGCTCCTCGGCAGGTTTTGCCTCCACCACCACCTCTGCATCGCTGGCTACCCACTCTGTGAAGCCAACGCTGCCGGCCTCTGCGGCAAGATTCGCCTCCTCCACTCTGGTAGCGATGTAGGCTACCTCCTGATCAGTGGTGGCGCGGATAAGATCTGACTCTTGCCGGACAGGCTTCTCCGTCAGATTGTCAAAGAACTTCTGCGCTTCTTCCTCGCTTGGCTCGACCCAGGTCGGGTCAAGGCCGTGGGCGTTAAACATCGGCAAGAAGGCAATGATTGACCCCAAGGCAGAGTTGTTGCACAAGGGGACGATCCTTGCCGGTAGCCGGTGCTTGTCTTCGCGCTGGAATAACTTTTGGCGAAGAGTGCCAAGCTGCATAGCGGTCAGATTATTGTTCAGCCCGGGGCGCAGCCTCATGACATCTGCCGCGTTCTTATACTCCCAGACTGGCCTCCCCCTGTTCTGCAGAGGGGCGATGCGGCGGCGGAGAAAGTCGAAGCCGATCATCTCCATTGTCAGCCCGGCAGCCTTCAAGCGAAGGATCCTGGTAGTGGCGATTGTGAGCTTCTCGTCTTCTGCGGCGAGATCGCCCCAATCCTTGCCGCGGACCACCTTCTGTCGCCGGGGATGACAAAAAGGATGAGGCTCTGCTTCCTGGATCAAGCACCATTCGGCCCGCCACTCGTCCCACTTTTCGCGGTAAACTCCCTCTGGGTATATCTCTTTGTTCCAAGCCCTTGGAATCGAGGCAATAGATCCAGAGAGAGCCTCTCCTTTTTGGATTCGAGGATAGAAATAATGGCGGAAAAGAGCAGAATTGGGGATCACGCCAGCGAAATTCTCACAGAGATGGGCAAAGATAGACATGCAAAATACGGCATTCGGCGTGAAATCAAGAAGGCAGAAGCCGTATGTGTACATGATGTCATTGAAGAAATCGGAAAAGGGTGGACAGAGCCCGCAATAGAAATACGCAGTGAAGAAGGGGTATCTGTCCGATCCACCTTTTGAACAAGCACCTGGGATTACGCGTGTAGCGGGGTGAGCTTGCGTTCCCTTCGCCCACATGCATTGGTATCGCCCCTTCAAAGTTTCGGCGTCGAGCGTCAGAGCGAAGATGACGAGCCTCTTTCGCATCTTCACCAGTTCGCTCTCCGGAACTTCAGCTTTCGCCTCCTTGTCCGTGCCCTTGCCTTTGCTGGCCTTGGGCGGCATGGCGACTGTGAAGACGGAAGCCGGGGGGGGCGGAGCGAGCGCGCGAGCAGCGGGCAGAAGAGGAAAAAGGTTTCGCTCTGAGCTCAAGCAGAGGAAGGTGATGGCGATAGCCAGATTGGGAAGAAGAGGGGGATGAATAGGTTTGCGCCTCCGCGACTTCTCCTTTTTATGGGGAAGGAGCAGGGCTACCTTGTTTATCCACCAATATGAATGCGCCTCTATGGGCGCGAGACAGTTTGCAGCCTTTTTGGCACGCTTCCTCATGTCGCGCGCTCCAAGCGCATAGTGGGGGGCACAGTAAAACGAGATATTTTATGAGCAGTTAATTCCCTGCCACGCGTGCCCGTGCACTGTTTGGGCCTAGCCCAACAACGCCTCCCGCTCGTGTATGGCCTAGGCCCGGGGGCTCCTGTCGGTGTACTAAGTATTGGGCCACTAGTACCCCGTACTTGTGCACGGGCAGTTGTAGCCATCCTTGCGGCAAGGCTTGCCGGGATCAGCTCGAGGTCGATTCAAGTCATCAAGGAAATCATCAAGTCGAAGATCCAAGGATCAGCAGATAAGCATGACTGAAATCCGAAGGCCAGCCTCCCCGGCAAGAGCCTTGCCGAGATAGCCTTTGGTGCCCGGCAAGGCTTAGCGCCCGGCAAGGCTTGGCGTCCGGCAAGGCTTGGCGCCCGGCGAGATTCTACCACTGTGCCACCGCTTCGGCACAGTAACGAGTCTGACATTCTGGCTCCTTCCCTGGATGCGTGGCGGCATGCCAGTGGAGGAGGGCTTAAGCGGTGCTGATGGGATGGCCCCTTTTTCCATCCCCAAGAAAGTGAGGACACCTAAACGGACACCTCATGGTGCATTAAATGCGCTTGTCCTAATCCGTCAGGGGTTAGGTATGATACCCTGTAGCTACTTTACACCTCAATGTATGTACATTTTGCCACTGTGGAGACCCCTTTGAGCATATAAAAGGAGGCCCAAGGCAACTGCTACAGGGAAGGAGAACTTCTGGCCCATTCTGCATGTGTAGCTGCTCTTTGAACGTACTGTTCATTGCGAGCGCTCCTGAAGGCTGGGCTCAAGAACATCAATAAGAATACAAAGCAGGAGTAGGGTTTTACACTGATCAGTGGCCCGAACCTGGGTAAAAAACCCTCACGCGTCGATCACTGGTTCTGCTCTTTGCGTATACCTCTCCCCCCGCCGAATCGTAAAGGGGTCACTCGGGATCCCATAGGTGTCGTGCCCCGACATACTCATGTTGATCTCCCTAAGGAGAAGTGGTTTAAATATCACACACCTATTAAAGAAGAAATTAAAGAACCAGTAATAGCTAAAGATGAAACAATTATCTACAATGTTGACCCAGTTGTTCCTACTGCTTATATTGAAAAACCACCTTTCCCTGTTAGGATGAAGGAACATGCTAAAGTCTCAACTATGGTCAATAAAAGTTATATTAGAACACCTAAACCAGCTGAACAAATCAAGGTAGAACCTAGTGTTGCTATGGTTAAGGATCTCTTGGTCGATAATATTGATGGGCATATTATTTACTTCGTTGGTGAAGCTGCTAGAATTGCCAAACCCAATGGGAAAGATAAACATAGACCCGTTGTTGTCATGCCTGTTGTCTCAGTTAAAATAGGAGATCACTATTACCATGGTTTATGTGACATAGGTGCTAGCATAAGTGCTATTCCTTTTACCTTATATCAAGAAATTATGAATGACATAGCACCCGCTGAGATAGAAGACATAGATGTTACTATTAAACTTGCTAATAGAGACACCATCACACCACTTGGGATTGTTAGAGATGTTGAAGTCTTGTGTGGGAAAGTAAAATACCCTACTGATTTTCATGTTCTTGGTTCCCCACAAGATGACTTTTGTCCCATTATCTTTGGTAGACCTTTCTTGAACATCGTTAATGCTAAAATAGATTGTGAGTAACAAACTGTCGGTGTTAGCTTTGGTGATGAGTCTCATGAGTTTAATTTTTCTAAGTTTAGTAGAAAACCTCATAAGAAATATTTGCCTAGTAAAGATGAAATTATTGGTCTTGCTTCTATTGCTGTACCCCCTACTGATCCTTTAGAACAATATCTGCTAAACCATGAAAATGATTTACATATGCATGAAAGAAATGATATAGATAAGATTTTCTTTGAACAACGTCCTCTGCTTAAACACAATTTGCCTATTGAAACTCTAGGAGGTCCTCCTCCACCTAAAGGTGATCCTGTGTTTTAATTAAAACAATTGCCAGACACTTTGAAATATGCTTATCTTGATGAGAAAAAGATATATCCTATTATTATTAGTGCTAACCTTTCAGAACGTGAAGAAGAAAGATTATTGAAAGTTCTAAGGAAGCACCGAGCTGCTATTGGATATACTCTTGATGATCTTAAGGGCATTAGTCCCACTCTATGTCAGCAGAAAATTAATATGGAACCTGATGCTAAACCCGTTGTTGATCACCAACGTCGGTTAAATCCGAAGATGAAAGAAGTGGTAAGAACAGAAATATTGAAACTCCTGGAAGCAGGTATAATCTATCCTATAGCTGATAGTAGATGGGTAAGTCCTGTTCATTGTGTCCCTAAGAAGGGAGGTATTACTGTTGTTCCTAATGATAAGAATGAACTTATTCCACAAAGAATTGTCAGAGGCTATAGAATGGTAATTGATTTTAGAAAATTAAACAAAGCAACTAGAAAAGATCATTATCCTCTACCTTTTATTGATCAAATGCTAGAAAGATTATCTAAGCACACACATTTTTGCTTCCTTGATGGATATTCTGGCTTTTCACAAATACCTGTTTCTCAACCTGATCAAGAAAAGACCACTTTTACTTGTCCTTTTGGAACCTATGCTTATAGACATATGCCTTTTGGTTTATGCAATGCACCTGCTACCTTTCAAAGATGTATGACTGCTATATTCTCTAATTTTTGTGAAAAGATTGTTGAGGTTTCCATGGATGACTTTTCTATTTATGGGAAGTATTTTGATGATTGTTTAAGCAATCTTGATCGAGTTTTGCAGAGATGTGAGCAAACAAATCTTGTCTTGAATTGGGAGAAGTGCCACTTTATGGTTAATGAAGGTATTGTTTTGGGCCATAAAATTTCTGAAAGAGGTATTGAGGTGGACAAAGCCAAGGTTGATGCAATTGAGAAAATGCCATGTCCTAAAGATATCAAAGGTATTCGTAGTTTCCTTGGTCATGCTGGTTTCTATAGGAGATTTATCAAAGACTTTTCTAAAATTTCCAGGCCTCTTACAAACCTTTTGCAAAAGGATATTCCTTTTGTTTTTTTATGATGATCGTTTAGAAGCCTTCGAAACACTCAAGAAAGCCTTAATTACTGCACCTATTATTCAATCACCTGATTGGAACTTGCCTTTTGAAATTATGTGTGATGCTAGTGATTATGTTGTTGGTGTTGTTCTAGGACAAAGAGTTGATAAGAAACTAAATGTTATCCATTATGCTAGTAAAACTCTAGACAGTGCCCAACAAAATTATGCTACTACTGAAAAAGAATTCTTAGCAGTTGTGTTTACTTGTGATAAATTTAGATCCTACATTGTTGATTCTAAAGTGACTGTTCACACCGATCATGCTGCTATAAAATATCTTATGGAAAAGAAAGATGCTAAACCTAGACTCATTAGGTGGGTTCTCTTGCTACAAGAATTTGACTTACATATCATTGATAGAAAGGGAGCTGAGAACCCCGTAGCGGATAACCTGTCTAGGCTTGAAAATATTCTTGATGACCCACAACCTATTAATGATAGATTTCCTGATGAACAGTTAGCTTCAATAAATGTTTCTCATAACACCCCTTGGTATGCTGACTATGCTAATTATATTGTTGCTAAATACATACCACCTAGCTTCACATACCAACAAAAGAAAAAATTCTTCTATGATTTAAGACATTACTTTTGGGATGACCCACATCTTTATAAAGAAGGGGTAGATGGTATTATTAGACGTTGTGTACCTGAGCATGAACAGGAACAAATCCTACAGAAATGTCACTCCGAAGCTTATGGAGGACATCATGCGGGAGACAGAACTGCTCATAAGGTATTGCAATCTGGGTTTTATTGGCCTACTCTCTTCAAGGATGCCCGTAAGTTCGTCTTATCTTGTGATGAATGTCAAAGAATAGGTAATATTGGTAAGCATCAAGAAATGCCTCTGAATTATTCTCTTGCTGTTGAACCATTTGATGTTTGGGGATTTGATTACATGGGACCTTTTCCTTCCTCTAATGGGTATACTCATATTTTGGTTGCTGTTGATTATGTTACTAAGTGGGTAGAAGCTATTCCAACTAGTAGTGCTGATCACAACACCTCTATTAAAATGCTTAAGGAACTTATTTTCCCAAGGTTTGGAGTCCCTAGATATTTAATGACTGATGGTGGTTCACACTTTATTCATGGTGCTTTCCGTAAAATGCTTGCCAAGTATGATATTAACCATAGAATTGCATCACCCTATCATCCCCAGTCTACTGGTCAAGTTGAACTTTGCAATAGAGAAATAAAATTAATCTTACAAAAGACTGTCAATAGGTCCTGGAAGAATTGGTCTAAGAAATTAGATGATGCACTTTGGGCTTATAGAACAGCATATAAAAATCCTATGGGTATGTCTCCTTATAAAATGGTTTATGGAAAAGCTTGTCATTTGCCTCTTGAGTTAGAACATAAAGCATATTGGGCAATTAAAGAACTCAACTATGATTTCAAACTTGCTGGTGAAAAGAGGTTATTTGATATTAGCTCATTAGATGAATGGAGAACCCAAGCTAATGAAAATGCCAAGTTATTTAAAGAAAAAGTTAAAAGATGGCATGATAAAAGAATCCAAAAGTGTGAGTTCAAAGTTGGAGAATATGTTCTTTTGTACAACTCTCGTTTCAGATTCTTTGCAGGAAAACTACTCTCCAAATGGGAAGGACCCTATGTTATCGAGGAGGTTTATCGATCTGGAGCTATCAAAAAAATAATGCCGAAGGTACTAACCCGAAGGTTCTTAATGGGCAACTAATAAAACATTATATATTAGGTACGCCCATTAATGTTGAAAGTAATGTTATCCAAACCATGACACCGGAAGAACACATAAAAGAAACCTTCCGAAACACTCCAGAATCGTGAAAAAAGGGAGGTATGTGATACGGTAAGTAAAGGACTCCGAAAATTCCGCAAAAATATTTTTTGTCAGTTTTGGAATATTTAGAAAATTAGGAAAATAAGAAACTACCAGGAAGGTGACCCTGGTGGGCACAAGACACCAGGGCGCGCCTGGCTTGCCAGGCGCGCTCAGGTGGGTTGTGCCCACCTCGGGTACCTTCCGGACTCCGTTTTTCTTCCGTTTGCTTGTCTCCCAAGATAAAAAAATCTTTATATACCCCCCCCCCGAACCTATTGACCTCCGTATCATGGAGAAATCTCCTGTTTTCTTTTCCTTGCTGTTTCCTGTTAGATCTGTTAAGCCAGGCATCATGTCTTCTTCTTCCTCCAACAATGTGGAAGAGGATGCTTGGTTGATGAAGATCGAGCTGAAGAGGGAAGAGCTAGTTGGAGCCGCCAAGGAGGACAAGGGCAAGGAGGCTACTGGAGATCAAACGCTGGTGATCAAGCAAACACTGCCTGCCAAGGAGGAAGAAGAAGATATCCTTAAACCTTACTATGCTCATCTTGCCCCTACTAAGATTGAAGCCTTTCGGATCATTGAAACAGTTCGTGTGCAAAATAAATATCTCACTCATGAAAATATTCTACATCAAGAGCACATCATCTTCCTCCGGAGCATCATCCGTAGATTGGAGAATCTCTTGATCATGAAGGACAAGATCGCTACCACTTCATCACCACCACCTCCTTCTTCATCACCAAAAGAAAATTGGGTATTGGGTATGGGCACTCCCCTTGGCTCTCGCCAAGCTTGGGGGAGGTGCCCCGGTATCGTATCACCTCCACTATCCTTTGCCTTTACTTTTCTTAGTTCAATCCATGGTTATCTTTTGCTTTAGATGAATAAGAGTTTAGTTCAATCCTTTCTTTTCGAGAGTTTGCTTAGTGATCTATCCTTGTAATCGTGTGCGAGATATATAATAAAGTTTAGTTTGAGTTTTAGTTTCTTTACTTTCATGTTTCAATATAAAGAAAGGAAATAAATGAAAAAGATCATATGCTAATCTTATGGTAAGTAATGACATCACACAAGGAAGAGTATAAGTAGAAAATGTTATTGTAGATTGACAAACATAGTATTGGTCAATGAAGCAATTCATGAAAAAATTGATAAGGGAAGAGAAGATTCACATGCAAATACACTATCTTGGAAATCTTTTGTGATTGTGAGCACCCATAAAAATATTATATGCCAAAATTGTTGACGTTGGACAAGGAAGACAACATAATGATTTATGTTTGTTCATATTCACATAGAAGTTATATTGTCATAGATCCTTCAACATGTGGTGCTTGCCCCCTATCTTTGCTAGCCAAAAATTCCGCACCAAGTAGAGATACTACTTGTGCATCCAAAAACCCTTAAACCCAAATCTTGTTTTGAGAGTCCACCATACCTACCTATGGATTGAGTAAGATCCTTCAAGTAAGTTGTCATCGGTGCAATAAGGCAATAAAAATTGCTTCTAAAAGCGTTGGATCATTTAGTGTAAGGGAAAATTGAGCGTTGTACGAACTTGTGATGGCGAAGAATAAAAGCGATAGACTGCATAATAAAGGTTGCTATCACAAGGGGCAATATAACGTGACGTTCTCATGCACTAAGGGATTGAGCATACAAACAAAAAGCGCATGGCAACCTCTGCTTCCCTCTGTGAAGGGCCTATCTTTTACTTTTATGTATTTACTTTCATCCAAGATTCAATGTTTTTCTCTCTATTCCTTTTTACTTTCTCTTTTGGCAAGCATCATGTGGTGAGGAAAGATTTAGGCACATATATCCAGTTGAATATGGGTAGCATGAGTTATTATTGTTGACATCACCCTTGAGGTGAATATGTTGGGAGGCGAAACTATAAGCCCCTATCTTTCTATGTGTCCGGTTGAAACGTTTTGCTCATGTGTATGAGGTGAGTGTTAGTAATCATAGAAGACTATATGATGGTTGAGTATGTGGACTTGCCTAAAGGCTCCGATACGTGACCCTTCCTGAAAAGATGATGAATTGTAGTTGCAAAGTTGACTGAGAACATAGTTTGTTGGTTTCCAACAAAGTTTATGCTTTATACTTTGATGTTGTGATGAATTGTTACTTATTCATGAGAAGTTAATGATAAAAGTTCTATGATGAAAGTTTTATGTTAAAGTTTGTTGTTGTTATAATAAATTACATGATGCTTCTATGTCCGTATTTTGGTTTTTACGGACACCTCTCTCTCTAAGCATGTGGACATGTTTTTCGATTTCGGTTTTCGCTTGAGGACAAGCGAGGTCTAAGCTTGGGGGAGTTGATACGTCCATTTTGCATCATGTTTACCTACTGTTATTTATAATGTTTTTATGCATAATAATGCTTTTTAGAGTAATTCTAATGCCTTTTCTCTCATAATATGCAAGGTATACACAAAGAGGGAGAATTCCGGCAGCTGGAAATCTGGACCTGAAAAGGCAACGTCAGGCTACCTATTCTGCACAACTCCAAATGAGCTGAAACTTCACGAGGATTTTTTATGGAATAAATAAGAAATACTGGAGCAAATAACTACCGGAGGGGGGCCACCTGGTGAGCACAAGACACCAGGGCACGCCAGGCCCCCCAGGCGTGCCCTAGTGGTTGTGCTCCGCCCAGCCCACCTCCGGTGCCCATCTTCTGGTATATAAGTCATTTTTACCTAGAAAAAATTAGGAGAGGAATTTCGGGATGAAGCGCCGCCGTCTCGAGGCGGAACTTGGGCAGGAGCACTTTTGCCCTTCGGCGGAGCGATTCCACCGGGGGAACTTCCCTCCCGGAGGGGGAAATCATCGTCATCATCACCACCAACAACTCTCCCATCTTGGGGAGGGCAATCTCCATCAACATCTTCAACAGCACCATCTCCTCTCAAACCCTAGTTCATTTCCCGTGTTCAATCTTTGTACCGAAACTATAGATTGGTACTTGTGGGTGACTAGTAGTGTTGATTACATCTTGTAGTTGATTACTATATGGTTTATTTGGTGGAAGATTATATGTTTAGATCCATTATGCTATTTAATAGCCCTCTGATCTTGGGCATGATTATCATTTGTGAGTAGTTACTTTTGTTCTTGAGGTCACGGGAGAAATCATGTTGCAAGTAATCATGTGAACTTGATATGTGTTTGATATTTTGATGATATGTATGTTGTGATTCCCTTAGTGGTGTCATGTGAACGTCGACTACATGACACTTCACCATATTTGGGCCTAAGGTAATGCATTGTGGAGTAGTTATTAGATGATGGGTTGCGAGAGTGCCAGAAGCTTAAACCCTAGTTTATGCGCTATTCCGTAAGGGACCGATTGGATCCAAAAGTTTAATGCTATGGTTAGAATTTATTCTTAATACTTTTCTCGTAGTTGCGGATGCTTGCGAGGGGGTTAACCATAAGTAGGAGGTTTGTTCAAGTAAGAACAGCACCTAAGCACCGGTCCACCCACAAATCAAATTATCAAAGTAGGGAACACGAATCGAACCAACATGATGAAAGTGACTAGATGAAATTCCCGTGTACCCTCAAGAACACTTTGCTTATCATAAGAGACCGTTTTGGCCTGTCCTTTACCTCAAAAGGATTGGGCTACCTTGCTGCACTTTTTTTACTACTATTGTTACTTGCTCATTACAAATTATCTTGCTATTAAACTACTCGCTACTTACAATTTCAATGCTTGCAGACATTACCTTACTGAAAACCGCTTGTCATTTCCTTCTGCTCCTCGTTGGGTTCGACACTCTTACTTATCGAAAGGACTACGATTGATCCCCTATACTTGTGGGTCATCACACCTCACCTTTCGTCGTGGCCTTTTCCACGACCTCCTTGGCTGCAGGCCGGCTAGATCAGCCTGCGAAGCACTAGGTCTCAACAGCTCAAAGAAAATGCCAAAAAAAACAGCTCAGAGAAAAGCCCCGGCATGCTCGAAGTCATGAACGAGATAAGGAACACGCAAACTCACCTGCGCCGGAACCACCGACCTCTGGTAGGATGACCTAGTCATCTCTAGGGCCTCGGGATCTGCAGGCGCCATAGAGACCACCATAGGAGTGGCCTCCTGGCGAGAAGAGGCGACCCTGCAAGCAATATAAAAATCATAAGAAGATCGCCACTACAACACAAGAACGACGACTCAAAGGCATTGGAGCAAAATTACGGGGCCTTCTCAAAGATGTTTCGCTTCCTTAAGAGCCTCGACACTTCCATGGGGATCTTGAGCCTGAAAACCATGGGACTCAGTGTGCCCAAGGATGGCGTCTCGGTGACGGTCCTATCGGATAAGGCCTCCTCTGTGGGACCCTCTGAAGATGGTGAAATGACTAGTGCGGTGTTGCGGTGTCCAACTAGTTGAGCTCCTCTCCTGTAGTCTCCTCATCTTAGGCCTCCTGCATGACCTCCTCGTCACCATCATCGACATCACTGGTGCCGCTGCCCTCCTCCTGAGTGGGGGCCACAACATCATCACCACCCCTCCTCAAGAGATTTGGCGACCTTGCATCATCATCGGGGCCTCGGCCTCCGAATCTTCCTGTTCCTCCTCCTCCTTTGAGGCGGCCGTGGGAGCTCTTCCCTTCTTCTTTTAAGGAGCACCGCCCGCCCTCGAGGGATCTGGCAGAGCGGGCTCCATCAGCTTCAACATAGCCATGTCTAGTGCCTGGCCGGGCAACAGGGGCTCCGACTGGAAAGCTGCAAAGGATGCGAACTCCTGCGGGCCGAAGGAAAGTCAGAAGAAAGTAGTAAAATTAAACACCAAGATACAAAACACCTTAACCATGACAACGTTCTTGTCGACCTTGCTTGGCTCCAGGCAAGTCAAAACACTAACACAACACCGGATCCAGCGACCCGAGCTAATTGTTAGCCACCCCGCCGGATCTTCCGCCCCGTGTATTTCTACATCCGGGTCACGCGAGCCCTCGGGGGGATGCGTCGCACCACCCACATCCTCAGGATGTGCTCCCCTTCTAGCTCGATGGTCTTCAGCCGAGTTGTAGCATCAGCGAGGACTTGGGCATTTGGCGACAAGCGGCCACTACAAAATTTCGTCTATACAATGACAAAAAACCTGGCGACGAAACAGGAATCGTCGCATAAAATCATTTTCTTTGCGGTCACCATCACTAGCTGATTTTGCCTCGGTGTGGCTCTCTACGGCAACTTTGGTGACATTCTGGACCAGTTTTAGGCGATGTTTTTTGCTGTCACTGGGCAAGTGTATTTTTTGGGATGAGTTTCAGTGTGACAGCAAACTTTCACCATCACCAATAATTTTGAACCGATTATTGCAGGAAATATAAATAGAAAACAATTAGTCCCTGAGATTTGAACCCAGAAGCTCTCGCTTCCGTAGACATTATACTAAGAGGTTTACCGGTGGTGATGTCAAAAAACAACAGAGGTTTACCGCTGGACTAGTTTTTGATTGGTGATAATACTTTGTAGCTCAATTCTTGTATAGTATGTTTTTTAGAGGACTTCTATAGCATGTTCAATAGCGGTACATGTACATTTGGTTGAAATAAAAAAAATAAAAAAAATTATGTTGAAACTATTGGAGCGGCGCCTTCATGAGTTATTTGAGGAGATTATCAAGAAACGGACACGCGTCGGTGTTTGTGCAGGCTACGTTCATGGACGGCCCGGTTGTGTGTTTGCAGGCGTTTTGAAGGCGTGTTTGTAGGCGGCATTCAGGCGAGCGAGCAGGCCACATCAGAGATTCTCCCGAAAGACATGCGTTTCATCGGGCGCCCGTCTGGCCGCCATGGTAGTCTGTGTGTACTGAAGTAGTAAGATCAAACCGTGGCAGCCTTTGACCACCCCTCTAGTCGCCTATCTAACCACCTCTCCTTAATGGCGAGCTCGCCTGCTGTGGGCTACAAGATAGCGACCGTCCCTTCTCTTGCACCATTGCCATCTCTAATCTAGCACAATCCAGCACAAACACCTCAACCATGGCGCACCCTCTAGTATTCTATTTTTGCGTCATTGAGGAGGAGCAGGAAGAGGACCCTCTGGCCCTATTGTTGGCAGAGATGGAGAAGGCACTGGAGGAGGTTTCTCAGATGGAGGCGGAGGCCGTGAAGATGGATGCACCCATTCTTGTGCCAGTGCAAGCGCCTACGCTCGTGCACGTGCCAGCGCCAGCCCCCGCGCCCGCGCTTAACACGATGGAGGACGAGGAGTATGACGCGAAAGAATTTGCATAGTGGATCAAGGCCGCCGCCGCATTCTATGACTTTTTCTTGGGCGGAGGTGGTGGTGCCTCCGGACGTGGTCCTGGATGTGGATGGATAGACGTCGCTATCAACGGCGGGCGCCATGGCTGTGACGACCATGGCCTTAACGGCAACTAGGCGGTTACCGCGGCCATGGGCCCATGGACACAACTACGCGGTGACCATGGTCGTGGACAGAACTACGCGGTGATTGTGGTCGTGGCCAGAACTACACTGTGACCATATAGCTATATTAGTTTGTTATAATAGTTTGTACTATTAGGTGTTGTATCAGATGGTGTCGCACTGCGACAAATTTGGAAGGAACTGAATTATGTTCGGCTTAATCTTGGCAATGCTTTTAAAATTATGTGACTGATTGATGAGTAAGTTTGCATGTAATGTAATGTTTGAAATTCAAGCTAATTTCAGTGGAAGTGAAATCAATGTTGTGTAGCACTGAAACTTGTCAGCATTTGCAATTCATGTATCATTAGTTGTTTTAATTTGCAAGAGTGCTGCAGTATGATAGTGTTCAGAAGACATGACATGCGTATCGTACCACATAGATAAAACCAATTTCAGTACAGAAGCAAATAATTAACGCAATACTTAACATGTAGTACTTCACAACCTTATCATCCAGATATAATTCAGTGTTACTCCGCATAAACAACTTGACATACAGTACTCAACAATCAAGATTTCAGGAAATCAATGTCCTGGAAGCGCATCACAACATGTCGTCAATGAACAGGAAAAGCCCTTCAATGCCTTCATACATCATTTGAGCCCATTTTCAACTGCGGACTCACTGCCATCACAACCTCCCATTTAGTAATGTGAATGGTTCCAATTCTAGGGGATATTATGTATCTTTCCATGAACTTCTTGTTTTGATCAATAGCTAGCATGATTGGACCACGTATGGGCATCAATTCAGGAACAACTGAAGGCAGTAACATCTGTTAAAAGATAAATAAAACAATTGTGACACTGTTTGAAGCAATAGTTAATTGAGAGCATATTTAACATAAAAGACTTTGTACCATAATTTTGTGAATGTTACAATTCATCCTGTTCAAGGTATGCACCACTGGCACACATATTCCCACCTGGCCTCCAGCATGGAACCGCTTAGTAAGGGGTCGATTATACCAACAATTTTGATGAGATGCTTCATGTCTTTCCAGTGAAATTTGGATGCAGGAGTAACCACCATCTCTTTAACTACATATTGAACAAGCCCCACATGAAAAGAAAATACTAATTAGTAAGTTTGGAGAGATACGTTATTTTTGCTAAGTTCTAGTTCAACATGCAAAATTTTGAAAGAAAACTAACTTAGGTTGTTGGTCCATCGAGGGATCTCAGATGGTATGGATAGAAGGGTGATAAGATCAGGCTGTGTTATATCCACTAACAATTCAGTGCCAGCTTTTAGTAAGTAACGTGTAGCAAGCTCTCTCCACAAGCACGAATGAAAATATGAGCGACCTTCACTATCGGTACCGAGTACAACTTGGAACGTACATCCATGGCCTGTGTGCAATGTGAATAGAGCAGAGTCTTCATCTAAGAACAGGCAAAACTTTTGTTCCACATGATTTGTTGCAAAGCATGTGATGTACTGCAAGAAATAGTAAGACACGATATATTTGTTAACAATCAAGATATAATGTGTTATTCATATAGGTCTGAAATATACAAACAGCTAAAATATTAGCTATTAAAAAAGTGATATCCTAATGCATACAAACAAGAAAATTTGGTAACCAAAAATTGAGCTTTACTTCCATGTGCTAATATTATTATGCTGTGAATGACAAAGTATTACTCAGTATGTGAACTAAAAGAAGATCTTTTAGATGACTAGTAACTTTTTGTGTATTTTTAGGAAGTTATGCAAATATGAGTTGTACTGACTGAACTATACAACAATAATTTGCGTAATATAGAAATAGTTTCCAGTTTCACATCAGCGGTGCATGCTACTCCCTCTATAAAGGAATATTAAGTGTGTTTAGATCACTAAATTAGTGATCTAAGCGCTCTTATATTTGTTTACGAAAGGAGTACCATTAATTTATCCCAATTGAGTAGTACTTTGTTGGTAAAGTAGGCAATGTTTTCATATTGATGTCAGTGGCATGGCACCCATGGCACCCCCACTAGTTTCTCCACTAATTAACGTCAGTGTTGAATGGTAGTAGGCATTTATCCCAATTTAGCAATACTATGTTGGTAAAGTAGGCAATATTTCCAATTTGGCCTAAAGTACAACCATGCAGTCTCCAGAAAATCATGTAATTTTAAGAACCCTAACCGTCGACGTGAGATGGATATTTACAAACATACCATGCACTTCCTAAGTCCTCTCGGATGGTGATGTTGAACAACTTGTTTGTCTGGCCGAGGCTGCACAGGCGCCCTACGTCACGACCCTGTGGGCAATGAAACGAGGATCCTAAAATCAGACTGCAGTAAAATGCATGCACATCGATTGCCTTATCGTGGATTATCACCCATTGTTAGACTATGAGTTAGAACTACAAGATATGGATGCAGATTACACTTACCTTGTTTTCCATGAGAAAACCCCAATCTGGGAGGGGTGGGTAGGCAGCCACAGAAATGTCGGCGTTAGTCGCAGCGGATAGCCTCCGACGCTAGGGTGAGTTGCGAAAGGCAGTTGTATCTTGCAGGCGGCTGCAATCTACTATGACATCTGACTGCGACCTCGGGTGTGTGAGCAGAGTTGTGAAGGTGGAGGGCATTGCGAGGCGGTCGGGGCGAGAAAGGAGGGATGGGGATTTTCTCTCACAAAATTTGACGAGTCCGTTCGTATGGACTTGGCCCGCATGTCATTCGGCGTATGGTTCTATGGCTCAGTTGTGAGTGAATGAATTGGAGGTAAAATATAGCTCATAGAAAAATCAGTGAATTATTTTTTTGTGTTTAGGCATTACATTTAGAGAACCATATGGCATTGGCATTACATTTAGTGAACCATATGGCATTGGCTTCATAATTAATATGTACACTACATAATATAATGGGAAAATTTTGTTTCTGTCACTCTAGATTTTGCCAATTATACTTATGCCACTCTAAAATTTGACATTTCACTTTTTCCACTCTTAGGTTTTGACAATGTATCACGATTGACATTCCATGGCAAAAGCAAAAAAAGAGTGGCAATTGTGATACATTATCAAAAGCTACTAGTGGCAGAAGTGAAACTAATATTTTTTGCTTTTGCCACAAAATGGGAATTGTCATACATAGTCAAAATTTACAGTGGCAAGAGTGAAATGTCAAATTTTAGAGTGGCATAAGCGAATTTGGCAACAAACTAAGAGTGGCGAAAACTAAATTTTCCCTAATATAATTAGACATACATCTGAAGTTCCATAAAGCATCTAAATGTGCACACATATAGTGGCACTTAAAGCTTCACATAAGTTCATATTTTCTGGCACTTAGAACATCACAAAACTTCAGTTGCATATCTTGCCACTTCAGACATGGCAGACAATGAACATACTTAAACATAGTCTTGTACATCACTAGTTCCATAAAAGTGCAGTCATAATTACTAGGGTTCAAGTAGCTCCAGCATCTCCAGCACCTCCAGCATCGCCAGCCCCTACAACAGCACCTCTAGCATCACCTTCAGCATCTTCGTCGTCTTCATCCTCAAAAGCATTATGAGGGATAGGCATTATGATAGTCCTGGTGATGTCATACAATTCTGGGGTACGTGGCATCATGTGGGAAACTTTGGTTGCCATCATTAGTTCTTCAGCTTCGGTGCCTTCTGATAACTTCAGGTTGCAGCCATGAATCAATGAAATATCTGTTTGGTACTTGAATTTTCACCAGAACAACATCCTTGATTTCATGATCTACTATCTTGAAGTCCCAGTGACATAAAGTCCGATGGAGAGCATATGCAACAACAAATGCAGGTCAAAATAGGCCGCTCTTGACATTAGACATGGCTACATCGTTAGCAGTACCATATTCCATATCCAACAGAACCTTCGTGGCATGCGCAATTTGAAGAACTTCATGGGAACAATCATACAACTGAAATGCAAATAAATAACATTTTCATGAAAATCATATAGAAGTTCAGATTTAGTACATTCTATTTCTAATCAGGGGAACCTAATCATCATCCATGTTGCCCATGACCGGATTTATGGGATAGGCAGCAGAACACTAGGAAGAAATCCTGAAAGATTAGGACATAAATGTACCTCAGGATCCAAGAACCGATGATGCTTGACTCCGTATTCTGCAACTTCATCAACCTCCCGTGCAGGCCTTTTTCCTTGACATGCATGTCAAACAGATGACAAAGAAATCACATAAATGTTCAGATTTGGGCGTTTGCTTCATCCAAATAAATGAAAAACTAGCTAGCAAGAAGTACAAATAGCCTAACCTTCGCCTTCATAGCTTCACAGAGGGTCCCGGTGGAATCCATCATGCAGATTCGGATTCTTAAAGATCGGATGAAGCTCCATGTGCTTCAAAAAGTCAATAACAATAGAGAGAATGGGGAAAATAGATGAGAAATCGAGGGGCGGTTTTCTGATGGGACAGGGAAGTGGGAGGAGCAGTGGTAACTGTTCTTCAGGTTCCTTCTCGATGCGGTCAAAGCTCATGTGAGAAGGCAGAGGAGAATGCAGGCAAATTAGGAGCCGCTGATCCTCCATTTGGTGGTACATAGTGTTCCGAGGAAGCCAGGAGGCAGTGGCACAGAGGCCATACATCGTGCATCCAACAGCCACGAATCAAACTACGTTCTTTTATTTATTTTTTTTGTAATAAAAAATTGAAGAGAAAACCGATTGTGTGCATGACTTTGAAAGAGCTATTCTCGCAAGGTGATTCAAAATGATCATGTCTTGGTAAACCCTGAGTCCCACATCGTCACGCGGCAAGTTGAAATGTGAGGTCGAACTTGTGATCCTCAATGGAATCAGACATGATTCGTCCTCAATATTGTTCATGACACATGTAAAATGTAAAGGTCCATTCATCGCAAACCTCTCCCGTCAAGTCATGAAATCGAAAGAAAACCGCAAAGGTGTGACAAAGTACAAGAAAATGAGATATGCGATGTCAGCGTGTGCGCAATACATGTACAATGTGGTTCCTACATCATGGAGACCTTGTGTGCATGAATTTGAAACTGCTATTCTCGCAAGGTGATTCAAAATGTGAGGTAATGGAATAAAATACATGATCCCTGCTCAATTATGGTTCATGCCACATGTAAATTGTAAAGGGCGGCCCATCGCAAAACTCTCCCGTCAAATCATGAAATGGAAAGTATACCCCCCATGGTGACCAAGTACAAGCAAATGAGATACGAGACGTGAGCGGGTGGGCAACACATGTACTATGTGCTTCGTACATTATGTATAGCTTCTCTGTGGGACTTTGAAACTGCTATTCTCGCAAGGTGATTCAAAATGATCATGTCTTTGTAAACCCCAAGTCCACATCATCACATGGCGAGTTTGAATGTGAGGTCGAATTTGTGATCATCAATGGAACGAAAGACATGATCCGTGCTCAATTATTGTTCATGCCACATGGAAATTGTAAAGGGCAGCCCATCGCAAAACTCTCCCATAAAATCATGAAATGGAAAGTATACCCCCATGGTGACCAAGTACAAGCAAATGAGATATGAGACATGAGCGGGTGGGTAACACATGTACAATGTGGTTCATACATTATGGACGACTTCTCTGCGGGACTTTGAAACTGCTATTCTCGGAATGTGATTCAAAATGATCATGTCTTTGTAAACCCCGAGTACACATCGTCATGTGGCAAGTTCGAATGTGAGGTCGAATATGTGATCATCAATGGAATGAAAGACATGATGTGTGCTCAATTATTATTCATGTCACATGGAAAATGTAATGGTTTGTTCATTGTGAACCTCTCCTGTTCGATCGTGCATCACATTGTGGTGGATCAAACCTATTCATAAGCATATGCCAAACCAAACATTTGCAAATTGTTGAGAGACTTTTTGACCTCACCAATAGGGCCACAATAATACAAATTGATGAAGTGTACTTTTTTGTTGACCAACAATTCTGCTGGATCTTTTTTGAGTAGAAAATGGATAGAAAACCCGAATGGTCATCACGTCTATTTGGTACAACAACTTGAATACTTAGGACCAGCCCTAAATTGTGCTTGCCTATACGACCAAACAAATGCCTTTCCCTCCTAATTTTTGCTCCTACCAGTGTTTTTGTTCCCTCCATGGATTTTGAACAACACGCTCAATTTTCAACGCCTCCTCCTAAATACCCACGACTTGACTCTCCCTGCTCCCTCGTCCCTCTCTTCTCCCTCAGATCTGCCGCCCTCCTGGTGACCTATGGCTCCATCTTCGGCCAACGCGATGGCCAGGACACTCCGTGGCGAGGAAGTCTACAAATCCCCGCCGTCTACCCCAAAACCTTGTCATATGCAACCAGGTGAGAAGTTCATCTCCCGCCATCCCAACCCCACAACCCTATCTTTTGCGACACCCATCTGGATTTATGCAGGTGCTTCATTTTGGCCTCTTGGTGTGCTTGCACATTTCGATTCTCATAGATCAACTCAATTTTGTTGGATGTATGATGGTCCGTACTACGATTCATTAAATCTTGGGATCTACTCCCTCCCTTCCTAAATACAGGTCTTTTAGAGATTTTAATATGGACTACATACAAATGTATATGGTCATACTTTAGAGTGTAGATTCACTCATTTTGCTCATTATGTAGTCCATACTGGAATATCTAAAATGACTTATATTTAGGAAGGGAGGGAGTAGTTCACTTCGCATGGTTTTATTAGGCAGATCCTAATTATTTTCTTATACTTGTGTATTTTAAGATTAATTGATAATTGCACTACAAAAAAACCACTTCCATGATGATACGTGTTTGTCACAGTAGGTCACATTTTCTGTCATGCATGTACATCAATGACGATTTTATGACAGAATCAAGATAGTCATACTTGTGCTGTCGTAGAAGTGTTCCATGACAATACCAAAATTATCATCACGGAAGTGTCCACTTCCATGACGATAAATGGCGCGTCATGGAAGTGCTTTCGTCAAGGGTAACCGACACATGGCATCCACCGTAACGGGTTGCCGTTAAGCTATCGGGTTCCGGTTTGGATCCGATAACCCGTTAACAGCCTGGACCAATGGGGATTTTCCACGTGTAAAATTATCATTGGTCAGAGGAAACACGTGTCGGCTCTGTGCTGGGCCAGATGTCATCCATCCAATGGAGGAGACTTGTCGATGATACGTCGACACGTGGCAGGGCCCAACAGAGGCCCATATAGGTGAAAAAGGTCGGCCCAGTCAAAGGCCCGTATGATTTACTCAGATACTAGTGGGCTAGCCCACTAATGGCCTACTTAAACATGGCCCATTTACGGCCCACCGCCAGATCTGGCATGTTAATTGTTCGCGGAGTATTTGGGCCCAATTACGGCTCAGTGAAATTTCGGCCTGTTAGAGGCCCGATGTAGACATGGGTCCATTTTAGCCCGGTGTGTCTTTTGGCCTGGGAATGGCCTGTGCAGCCCATAGGCCATATATGGTCTGACACGACATCCGGCCCACTAATGGCCCGTGATCAAGGTGCCAACAGTTTAGCCCAACGTGACTTTGGGCCTGTTAAAGGCCTGGCGTATAATTCAGCCCGTTGATGCCTCTACTAAGCTTTCAGCCTCTTAAAGGCCCATGATATTAGTTGGCCAACTAAGGCCCAAGATATGTTTCGGCCTGGTAACGGCCCGTCATATAACTGGGCCAACAATGGCCCAGTCTACATTTCAACCTGCTAAAGGCTCGTGGACGACTATTGAAAATTGAGGCCCAACATGCATTTCGGCCTACTAAAGGCCCATGGTATCTTCTGGGCCGTAACAGTCCAGCAGAATATTCAGCCTGTTAATGGCACGAAGCTACATGGGCCCAACTAAGCAGTGGGTCCACTAAAGGCCCAACTAAACTTTGGGCCCAATGAAGGCCCATGTAAGTTGTGGGCCTGGCGCACAGTGTCCACGAAGGGCCCCAATGGCCAGTCAGCGCAGGCCCAAGAAAGTTGTGTGCCGGCCCAGTTGTGGCCCGCTAAAATGCAGGCGAATGTTTCGGCCCGGTTGACTACATCATATTTTTGCCTTTTTTAGATAGCCAATGATGGCATATACGGTAACTTGTAGGAATTAAGAACAAACCTACTCTATACAATAAAGAAATTACGGCATAGTAACTTAGAATAAACCTACACTATACAATAAAGGATTTATGGTATATTACATCCACTGGGCATTGAAGTTCGTCACCAGTGATCATAAAGCGCAACAAAGAATAAGATTACAAAAACTGGGCACCATTGCAGTGTAACAAAATAATACTAAACCAAGACCACTTCCAAGACAATTCAAGAAAGGTTAGCCTTGCACGGGAGCTGCTGCTCAAGCACCTGAGCAAGGCTGTGAGACCGGCCTAGCATGTCATTCATAGCTTCTAGGTGTAGCTGTTTAGCAATGAGGTTCTCATTGGTGTTCTCTGCGATCTTCCTTAGAGATTGGACTTCAAGTCGAAGTTGAGTTGCAGAATGCCATTCTACTTGAACTTGAGACTAAAGAAGTCAAACTGAATCAGGCAGCAAATTCTGTGAGCTAGTGTGACTGCTAGTCTCAAGTAACTTGAACACTGCATCAAGACATGACTTTGGGGTTGTCTCACTATCTTCAAGATGTTTTGCCTTTTTTGATGCAATATATGTTGGGTTTGTCTCACAGACTTCAGTAAACTTGTGCATGCCATTAGGCATATCACCCTGAAACAAGCAGAAAGATGACAGGTTTTGCATGTATATAAACAAAGATGGTAACTGTGCTGTCAATTCCATCCAATTTCAAATTAGAAAATAAGGAGACAATTCAAAATGTCAATAGCATAATTTGGCATTATTCATAATGCGGGGAGCTTCACCACACTACTGGATTACCATATCAACAAAACAAGCATAGATGAAGGGCAAAATACAATCATTGTATCTATTTTGGTTAATGTGCATGGCATGTTGTTCATATCATCAGCCACATCAGTAAGATAAAGCAGGAAATGATAAGGTGCAAATGTGGGCTGCTTCACCACACACTGGATTATAGATCAACAAAAACAAGCATACATGCAGGGCTAAAGAAAATCATTTGATCTGTATTGAGTAATGTGCATGGTATGAATAAGGAATTTGGTTTTACAACTAATACTTGGAACTTACAATTGTTGCGAACATGCATTCTGATAGAAATAGCAAACTAAACATCAGTTGACGATAGGGAGTATGAGAAAATTAAACAACAGTTGAGGATAAAGTATTTAGAAGGACTGACTTACATTAACAGTTAACACCGGCTCTATAATGCCCTTCTCCATGTCAAGGGAAGGATAACTCAAGAATTTCAGCACAGAATATTCTTCATAAGCATTGCCTGTACTCTACATTTTATAGAGAGTAATTATATATATAATAATAATACTAGAAGGGATAGAGGATAATGAAGATAAGATGCAGATTGATGCTACATAATCAACTACCTAACCCTGTAAGTACAAGCGTTACAGGACAAAATGTACTGACAAGAGCAATGGGCTACACTTCTGCACTGGCAATGTCTATGAATTCAACTTTTTGGTAAGATTAAATATAGATCTGATATTTTTTAGTAAATGGTGGGTGAGGGAGATAAGATGCAGAATGCTACACAATGAACCAATCCCTCCTTCCCATAATATAAGAGTGTTTTGTACACTGGTGTACTGTACAAAACACTCTTATATTATGGGACGGAGGGAGTAGCTATTAATGTAAGTACAGTGATAGAAGACGTTCGGTCCTTACAAGAGGACTTAGAGCTAAACCTCTTCAAAAGCATTGGGTTGATTCTAAATTTATGTAAGAGTCGATACGGATCTTATAATGTCCACTAAATGGAGGATAAGGAGGCTAACATGTGTAGTGATGCTACATAATCAACCAGCTATGAAAGTAAGTATGGTCATACAGGGCAAGAGGTACTCACAAGAGCAATGAAGTGTGCAATATAGTTGCGAGATTCTGTGGTCCCTTGAGAATGAATATTCTTCTGCAAACAGTTTTCGTACAAGTGAGACGGTAAGGCACATGCAGAAATGTAGTTAAAATTGTGTTGTGATATCATAGACAGTACCTTACGCTGCAGACAAGACCAATGTGTAACAAGATTATTCCAGTCACTGTCTACTAAATGTAGCACCAGAGACTTTACAGAAATTTCATTTAGAGGTTTGCCATTGAAGTGTGCTTGCCTTAGGTAGGAACGATACTTCATCAACGAGTGCTTGAAAAGCGCAACCAAGCATTGCTCGTCTTGACTATCCAGTTTGATCCTCGCCTATTTAGAAGAATGAAATCTTGTGTCTTCTGTCAGCAGAAACATATGTAGTAACATTAGTACATTACTTACGCATAAGTTGCGGAGGAAGATTGGAAATTGTTCTTTGTCAGTGGTATAATCTTTCCATGAAGGAAAGATGCACACAAAGTACCTGACAACAATATAAGCTTCGTCTTCTAAACTGGAAAGAAGTGGAACATGGGTCCTATTTGCTGTAATTGGGGCTCTCTCTCATTCGAAAAGGGATTTGGCAACTGGATTTGGTGTACTCTTTGCTAGAATAGGGGTTTTGCGTCGTAGAGCTGGTGCTATGTCAACTGGCATCATCATACTGTTTGCTGCAGTCGAGGTCTGCTGAGTTGGGGCATCAGAGATGGCCAGTGTAGTAGGGCTAGAGTCTGCTAGAGTTGTGACCATGTTTTCTAGGTCTGGTGATATTGCAACTACACCTAATGGGCTATTTGATTTATCAGGTGTCACTATCTTTTCCAATTACTTTGTCCGCGCTCCTTCGCGATCAGCAATTGCCCTCTTCCTTTTGAATGTCTGATACACAAGAAGAGCATTTGATTGGATAAATATGGTATGATGACAGATGGAATATGTACTAAAATTGGATAGGCAAGGCGTATTCACATACACGATGTGTAAACTAAGCAAATGGCAGTGCAACAAAGTAGAAGCAATGCAAAGCATCAGTTGCAAGATATGTGTGACCAATATAACCTTCCAAAGTTAGAGCAAGCACCTTGATGGGTGAATAAGATAGCGCATCTTCCTCTGACTCCTCCACTAGGGAGCTACATTGACTTAGGTCTCCCTCTAGCTTAGAATCATTGTTAGGATCATATTCTGAACACGAATCTGTAGGTGGAGAGCGTTTGCATTGCATTGCATCCATACTGGATCTCAGTCCCTTAATGCCAAGTTTGACAGCCATGGCATTGTTCTGCTTTATTCTTTTCATGCACGCAAGCTCGTAATCATTATGATGATGTTCAGTATCTGAGATTCATGAAAACATAAAAAGTAGTCAGATTATCTATGGAATGCATTGCAGATTCAACTCGAAGAGTGTCTCCCTACAAACCCCTGCGTATACTAAGTTCATCCCCCAACCATATTGACCAGACCACACAGAGAAATACAAACCTCTTATGTCTCTATAACGGGCGGACACACATTTCAAAACTGAAGTAGGAACATTAGAATCATATCAAATTCATATTTGAACAAATAAAGTAAGGAATTATGAGTGGTATAATATTTAGCTTCAAGGGTGGAGTGTTGGTAGTGCGACACAAAGCAAGTAGGCAGATTGTATTCTATGTAAAAGATCGTAGTCCATGTAAAAGGTGGATATGACACTTTTCTTTCTATACAATGTAGTGCTTGTTAACCACACTTGATGGAAGAGATCACACAGAGAAATACTATTCACTCATGTCTGCGGTTTCAGTATGTTCAAACAGGGTGGTCCACCCTAAAAGAATATTGACAACAAATATGACAAGGCAAGCATAGAGGTAGTGAATCAATCATTACTTGTGAGCTTACTAGGACAAGTATGCAGAATTGTAACTGCAGTAATAGACCATCCAAATTCCGAATCATGAAGTTGGTCTAGCACTTGTTGTTTGCAACTAATCGAAGTGAATAATTGGATATCATATCGAATGAGTAAGAAAGACAAGTAAAATTGTCAACAAACCTGGCCTACAGTAGTAATCTGGGTCAATGTCACTATGACCAACAATCCAACATGACTTGTGTCTGTTCCTAGGGCCGGAATTTTGAAACCCTGTGAACTTTACAGGAACTAAAGATTACTAAAATATCTGAACCATTAAGTGTAGGTAGCACTCAGTACACAACAAACCCTAACGACAGTCCTGCCTAATGAGTAATGAATCAATTAGAAAATGCGTGATGGGGAGTGGTTGCTGAGTGTTAAGGATGTATCTCAGGATAAATCGGGTTGGCTTAGTGGGTGCTGCACGCCTAAGCCCTGAACGGACTGGGAAGGTAGGCACGACGGCGTGCCCGGGTAGCAGTGACGCTGTTAGGCGAGCGACTCCTGACCTCCTGTTAGTCCGGTGTCTCCTCCTAATGTCATGTTGTCCGGGGACGGCAAGTCACCGGCGAGGCAGGCGGCTGGGGGCGAGTAGTGACCCGAAGCACAGCAGAACAGAGGGGAATCGGGGTTTGGGTCGACCCAAAATCCCAGGGTGGGCCGCGGCCCATCGTGGCCACCCTGTAGATCCACACCCCAGCGGCGTACATGCATTTTTGAAACTAAATTAGGAACATTTAGCTGACCAATTAAACGACTCTGTTTTAATAATATCATATTCGTATTTGAACAACTAAGCTTGTTTAGCTTGATGGGTGGAGCAGTGCTATTATGACACGAAGCACGTAGGCTGATCGTATAGTGATCATAAAAGGGGGGAAACCCTAAGCATGATCAATTAACCCCTATTATGACTATGCCATGGCAGATTTGAAGGTGCAAACCGCATAAATGCTACTTAGCAACTGTCGGTGCAACAAACTCCAGGTGTGTTGCCTGGACTGTACACAGGCTCAAGAGCAAGGTTACATCATTCAAGACAAGGCCAAGCAGAAGAGATAGCTCTTTGAGAAATCAAAGGGCGGATCAAGAGACCAAGACCAACCCAACAAGCAAGATATCACTAAGGGAAAAACCTCCCTTGCCGGGCAGGCGAGCCTGGCGGGATCGAGGTTGCTCCAAGGACAAGTCTCAAGGCTCCCCGGTAGGCTTGCCGGGGACGCAGAAGGTGGATTACCCCGCCAAGGTTCCACCATTCCACCTCACAGCAACACAAGTCACTTATCGGCACGGTGTCAAGCCCCCGGGTGATTATGTGGCTATTATCTGGCACGTGGCAGCCATTCCTAAAGGAGATCATCCCTAAATGACAACCGTCCAGGAGACGTGTCACACAGACAGGCGAGAAGGTGGCCGCATGGCACAACAAGGCTACCGGGCCACGCGACGATGTGACACTAAGCGGCGCATTTAATGCACTCTGTCATGTCTGCAGAGTTAGGTATGATAGCACTGTGGCTATCTAATCAGTGTGCAAATGACTATTTTGCCATTGTGATAACCCCTTGACCTATAAAAGGAGGGCCGTGGCTACCTTAGAAAGGATTCGGACCCCCGTACTCTCATACGCACGTAGTTGCTCTCGCCCCGAGGCTACCTTGTTGGGCTAGAGCGCTGCACCTCCACCACAGTCCATTCATCAATCCACCAAAGCAGGAGTAGGATTTTACGCCTCGCGGCGGCCCGAACCTTGGTAAAACTGCCTGTGTCATTGCTGTCATGCTGCTCTATGCTTTCCACTCTTTGTGCAATGTGCTCGTCCCCGTTGCCGAACCACAAGGGGCCGATGGCCCCATAGGTGGCTGTGTGAAACCACGACATCTTTGGCGCGCCAGGTAGGGGGCAGCGCTTGCACGAACCCGAAGGTGTAAGCAGCACGTCATCTTCATCATCATTTTCTTCATCAACGGCTTCATCATCCATGGCGCCCAAGAAGAAATCTGGTGCTTCAGCTCACCCGTCCACCTTGAAGGCCCCCTCGCATGCGGCCATTAATGTTGTGGGGGCTGTGGGGGAACATGGGAACGCCGATGCCGCGGGGAACGTGACTGGCGCAGGCGGCACCGTCACCGTTCCCCCTATGGCCGACGTAGGAGCAGGAGGCACCGGAGGAGGGCGACATCAACAACACCCCAGCGGCCATGCTCCACAAGGTGTGAGTGGGGAGAATATTCCGTCTCCGCCTCCCCACCTCATTGAGGGACATAGCCGCAGCGATGGCGCTCACCCTGACGCATATCGTAACCTCTTAGGTGCCCCCGCCGCGGGTGCGGCTACAGGGCCCGCGCCACCCCCAGGACAAGCTAGCCGAGACGGTGTGCCACATAGGGTCGTCAACCCCCAAGCGCATCTGCCTCGTCGTCATGCCACCCTGGCGACCGGCTCGCGGCGACAAGAACGCGGCGCCGTCACTAACGGCACCATCAGGAGTCAGGCTACGTCACGATCCGCGTCATCGTCTATGCCGAGCACCGCTTCGAAGGCCATGGCGCGGGCCCAACTCCTGTTGAGATTTCCGCCGGCTGCCGATCAGATGGATGAGTGGAGAGCCACTATCTAGAGCTTGATTGGCTTCGCCGAGGTGGGAAGATCATAGCGGGCAGGCCTGCCATGGCCTCCACCAACGGCGGCAACGGCCCAAGCCGCTGGCCGCACCGAGGGAGCCGTTCAGCTGGTGCAGTCCCCTCCACAACAGCCAGCACATGGGCCACAGCCAGAGCCACGCGACCAAGAACCTGACTACGTATCAATGGCTTTGTCTGATCCACACGCATGACGAGACCAGCGACGGGTCCTAGAAGATAGGCGAAGGGAAGACGCGCGGGTCACCATCGAGCAACGCCGCGAAACCCGCCACCAGTCTGATAGACACAATGGCCCCAACATCAACGAACCCATGCCCGGTGAGGGGGGATACCTGCCTTTTGAGGTTGGATGCCCCGCCTTCACTCATGAGCTGCGGCAAGTCCGTTGGCCATCTGCCCGTACGTTCAAGCCAGAGATACCAGAAAAGTACGATGGAAGATTGAACCCGGCAGAGTTCTTGAGCATCTACACCATCATTGTTCAAGCTGCCGGAGGAAGAGACGAGAAGGTGTTCGCCAACTACTTCCCTTTGGCACTCAAGCCAAACATGAGGTCATGGCTGATGCACTTGCCGGAGAACTCCATCTCGACCTGGGTTGATCTGTGCCATGAGTTGTTGGCGCCTTCATGGGAGGCCATCAAGAACCAGGGCGGCCCAGCGACTTGCAGATCCTCCCACAGAAGGAAGGAGAGAGTCTGCGGAAGTATATGCAGAAGTTCAGCCGGGTGCACAGGAACATTCCAGACATCCATCCGGCTGCTGTGATAGCTGCGTTCCAGTCCAACGTGCGCAACCGTAGGATACGTTCCAAAATGAATGTTCGGTTGCCCAAGACTGTGAATGAGCTATGCACTCTGGCGGATAAGTGTGCCCGAACAGAGGAGGGGAGGCGACTCCCTGGCGAAGAAGATGGCATCGACGTTGACTCAGAGGACGGCAACGACACCACCAATCAGAAGAAGAAGAACAAGAAACGCAACAAGAAGCATAAGGATAAAGCAGTGATGGCTGTTGAAGGATCAAGCACTCCTAGTACCGGCAAGAAAGCCAAGACCGAGGCTCCCGGCAAGGAGGTTGCCGCGTGCACCGATTGCTGGGAAGCTGCGGCTGCCGAGAAGGCTGGGAAGTCTGACGGGCCGTACTGCAAGATCCATCGGACTAAGGGACACGATCTTCAAGAGTGTCATCAAGTTGAGCAGCTCGTTAAGAAGCAGAAGGCTGAGTACGAGAAGCGTGACAAAGAAAGAGACCAGGATGGTGCTAGCGGGAAAGGCCGAGGTGGCAGAGGAGGTCGTCCCGGCAAGGCCCCACAGAATCAAGGGCAACCTGCCAGAGGCCGTGAGAAGAAAGAATATGATGATGGGAGTGATGAAGGGGATGAAGAGGAAACCAGCGAGCAGGAGTTCCATAAGGCCACTGACACCCTATGCATTGACGGAGGTGCATCCTTGCACTCCACTCACCGCCAGCTCAAACAGTGGGCACGTGAGGTCAATGTCGTGGAGCCAGCGGCAGATTCTCGAAAGCCGCTCAAATGGTCCCGCATGCCCATCGTCTTTGATGAAGAGGATCACCCTGGCCGCACCACCGCGGTAGGGTCTTTGCCATTGTTGGTTTCTCCAACGATTCACAACCTCAAGGTCACAAAGATGTTGGTTGACGGCGGGGCCGGGTTGAATCTGATATCTCCCAAGGTCATCAACAAGCTCCAGATAGCAGATGAAGAGCTCAAGGTTACTGGTACCTTCCAAGGGATCAACCCCGGCAGGAGTCGTCCTAAGGGGAAGATCACACTGCCGGTAACGTTTGGAGGGGAGTTAAACTACCGGACCGAGAAGATCGTGTTTGATGGGGTTGACCTCCCCCTGCCATACAATGGAATTCTTGGCCGCCCAGCCTTGGCAAAGTTCATGGCAACATCCCACTATGCTTACAACACTTTGAAGATGCCAGGGCCGATGGGCGTCATTTCCATTCCATTAGACAAGAAGGACGCAATCATATGCGTCGACAAGATGTACTGAGAAGCAATCGCTGCAGAGGTCGCGGAAGCTACCACTCCCGTCAAGGAAAGCAAGAAAGGGAAGAAAGCTAGCAAGGACGCCAGCAAAGAATCCGGGAAGCGCGCCTCTTCAGAGTGCACTGCGCCTGTTGATGACTTGCGGGAGAGTTCTAATAGCAAGAGATCAAAGGATTTTGCGCCCATTGTGAAGAAGGTCCCGGCAGGGTTGGTTGGCGCTGATGGTACATTTACTATCAGCGCCACCCTTGATGACAAATAGGAAAGCGCCCTCATTGCCTTTCTGCGGGCGAATGTCGATGTGTTTGCTTGGCAACCATCTGACATCCCCGGTGTTCCCAGGGAGGTAATCATGCACCACCTTGCTGTCTGCCCACATGCCTGGCCCGTCAAACAGAAGGTCCGAAAGCAAGCTTTGGAGCGGCAGCAGTTTATTGCCGAGGAGATCAAGAAGCTCGAAGCTGCTGGTTTGGTCAGAGGAGTGTTGCATCCAACTTGGTTGGCGAATCCAGTGGTTGTGCGCAAGGCGAATGGGAAATGGAGGCTTTGAATTGGTTTCACAGATCTGAATAAAGCATGCCAGAAGGAACCATTCCCCTTGCCGCGCATCGATCAAATTGTGGACTCCACCTCTGGATGTGACCTACTTTCCTTCTTGGATGCCTACTCCAGGTACCACCAGATTTTCATGTCCAAGGAAGATGAGGAGAAGACCACGTTTATAACCCCATGTGGCATGTACTATTTTGTATGGATGCCCTTTGGGTTAAAAAGCGCTGGATGCACTTTTGCAAGGGTAGTATAGATTGGCTTTGAGTCTCAGCTGCACAGGAATATCGAAGCCTACATGGATGATATAGTGGTCAAAACCAAGGACAAATCAACTCTCATTTAGGACTTGGAAGAGACCTTTGCAAATCTACGCAAGATCAACTTGAAGCTGAACCCAGAGAAGTGTGTGTTTGGCATTCCTTCCGGCAAGCTACTTGGCTTCTTTGTGTCCCACCGGGGGATAGAGGCGAACCCCGACAAGATCAAGGCGATTGAGCAGATTCAAGCACCCAAGACAGTTAAGGACGTGAGGCGTTTGACCGGATGCGTTGCCGCGCTAAGCAGATTCATTTCCAAGCCCGCCGAGCGTGCTCTGCCGTTCTTCAAAATTCTGAAGAAGGCATGACCCGTGGAGTGGACCCCGGAGGCGGACGCTGTGATGCAAGATTTGAAGACCTATCTTTCCTCTGTTCCCACCTTAGTCGCTCCAAAACCACAAGAGCCGTTGTTACTGTACTTAGCAGCAACCAATCAAGTGGCTAGCATGGCACTGTTGGCGCAGCGGGATGTAGATGAAGAGGCAGCTGCAACTGCCGTCCCCTCTGGAGAAGAAAGTGAACTCGCCCCGGCAGGGTCAGAGGCAGATCAGGGCAAGGAGGAGCGGGGTAATGAAGACAGTTCCAAGGTCACGGCAAGGAGGAAAGTGGTGCAGTGGCTAGTGTACTTCATCAGCTCCCTGCTGCAGAGGGCTAGGTCGAGGTACTTTGGCGTGAAAATTTTGATTTTTGGCCTCATCATGGCCTCAAGGAAACTGCGCCACTACTTCCAAGCCCACGAGATCACAGTTGTCACCCGCTTCCCCTTGCAACGCATATTGAGGAAACCTGAGGCCACCGGCAGGATAGTGGAATGGGCTCTGGAGTTGTCCAGCTTTGGTTTGAAGTTCGAAAGCACATCAACCATTCAGAGCAGAGCACTGGCGGAGTTTATTGTGGAATGGACGCCTACCCCTGACGAAGAAGTATTGGAGACAGTTATCCCCGGCAAGGAAGTGCCCCAAGAATGGATCATGTACTTTGATGGTGCCTTCTCCCTACAAGGTGCAGGAGCTAGCGTGCTTCTCGTTGCTCCCTCAGGGGAGCACCTCAAGTACGTGGTTCAAATGCATTTCCCCCGGGAGAAGGCTACCAACAATACTGCAGAGTATGAAGGACTCCTTGCCGGGCTCAGGATCACAACAGAACTAGGAATCAAGAAGTTGATCATTCGTGGAGATTCACAACTTGTGATGAGACAAGTGAACAATGATTATCAAAGCCCATTGATGGAGGCATACGTCGAGGAAGTGAGGAAGTTGGAGGAGTGCTTTGATGGATTGCAAACAGCGCACATACCGCATGAGGAAAACAACATTGCTGATCATCTATCAAAGTGCGCTGCGCAAAAACTCCGTGTGGAACCAGGGACTTTTTTTCTCCATCTGACTCAACCCTCCGTATCCCCGACAACAATGGCCAGTAAGAGGATGAAACTGGACTCTGGCAGGCCTCTCCCGGCAGAGCTTACCGAAGCCCCCGGCAGAGAGCTTGGCGGGAACAACTCCCCTTCAATCGGTGAGCTGCACCCTCCTGCCAAACTACCAATCTCTACGGTCGAGGAGTGCGCTCCCACGGATGAGGAGGTGCCGCTGGTCCTCGTTGCCGAGCCTCAGGCTCCAACTTGGGCACGACACATAGTTCATTTCCTCCAAACAGGAGAACTTCCCGAAGAGCAAGAAGAAGCTGAAAGAGTAGCCCGGAGGGCCAGTATGTATCAGTTCGTTGACGACACGCTTCACAGAAGAAGGCCCAACGGTGTGAAATTGAGGTGCATTTACCGGGAAGAAGGAGGAACTATTGGCAGAGATACACAAGGGTATGTGCGGCTCCCACATCGGATCGAGGGCCCTAGTTGGAAAAGCCTTCCGGCAAGGTTTTTACTGGCCCGCGGCCCTCCAAGATGCAATTGAGCTGGTCACCAAATGTGAAGCCTACCAGTTCCACTCCAAGAATATCCATCAACCTGTTCAATCTCTCCAGACGATCCCTTTGTCATGGCCCTTCTCGGTCTGGGGGCTCGACATCTTGGGCCCCTTCCCCCATGCTACCGGGGGCTTTGAGTTCTTGTTCGTCGCTATCGACAAGTTCACAAAGTGGCCAGAGGTGGAGCTCGTGAGGAAGGTGACCGCACAGTCAGCTATCAAGTTCTTGAAAGGATTGGTGTGCCATTTCAGAGTACTGCCAAAATCATCACTGACAATGGCACCCAGTTCACAAGCCGCACCTTCATGCAAAACGTTCATGCCCTAGAAGCAAAGTCTCATTTGCCTATGTTGCCCATCCCAGAAGCAAAGGACAAGCTAAGAGGGAAAACGCTGAAGTGCTGCGAGGAATCAAGACAAGAACATTTGATAGGCTGCAGAAATGTGGCAGGCAATCGATCGACGAGCTGCCGGTGGTTCTCTGGTCCCTCCGTACGATACCAAATCGGGCTACCGGGCAGACTCCCTTCTCCCTAGTCTATGGGGCAGAAGTAGTGATCCCCACGGAACTCATATACGGATCACCTCGAGTGCTTGCCTACGATGAAGTAGCGCATGAACAGCACCGGCGTGACGACGCTGTGCTACTTGAGGAGAACCGTCTCTGGGCTGCTACGCGTGCTGCACGCTACCAGCAAGCCCTGCGTCGCTATCACCGCCGCAGGGTTCATGCCTGGAGCCTTGAGAAAGGCGACCTTGTCCTTAGGCGTGCTCAGTCCGCCAAGGGTGCAAACAAGTTGACGCCGAAGTGGGAAGGCCCTTACCGGGTAGTATGAGTCACCAGACCTAGCGCAGTCCATCTGGAGACCAGAGATTGCACTCAGTTGCAAAACTCATGGAACATTGAGCATCTCTGTAAGTTCTACCCGTAAAGCGCGGCTATCGGGCCCTGCCTGGCAGTCACCCTTTTGTACAAGCCTTGCCTATGTTGCATGTAACCCTTTGTACAAAGCAAGGCGCATTCCCTGAGCACCAGATAAATAAACGAAGCGCTGGGGGGCCCCCGAAACTTGCATGCATGCATAAGCATATCATGAGCATAGCATGATCATGTAGATGAGGTTGCATGTAGCACTGTTTTCATCTGCACTAAGTTGCAGGGTTCTTGCCGTGGACTTGATCCCAAAGAGAAGAAATGAAGACAAGCCTACACAGCGATCCCCGGCAAGCCAAACAGATAAGTTTCTTCTTATCCATACCTGTTCTGTAAGGTGAAAACTTGTGCATATGAAAACCTCGTCACCTTCGAAACATAGGTGCTCCCATCTTTTTCCCCGAACGTTGCTTCGGGCAAGGTGGTCGCAGTGGCCTTTGACAGAGAGGGTTCGACGAGGGGCTGGTCCCTTGTTATAGTTTTATGCCCGGCAGGCCTTGCCCCGCGGCAGCAAACTAACGGTACCGGCAGGATAGTCTGCCGGGGGAAACTTGTTTACTTGAACGTATAGAGGCACCTCACCTCTGCATGGTCATGATACATGCACAAGTACCTGGCAAGGCTTGTCTTTTTCATTAATATGCTGATAAGCAAGTATAGATCTTACAGAACACAAACATGGATAAAGAAGTTTACATAATTTAGACTAAAGTTTGGCAAGTGCCTACGTATTTTAGACTGAAACAAGATAAGTGCCCTGTAATGCCTTTGCTCTGTCCTCCTCTTCCTCGGAACCGCAGGGGGACACAAAGAAGATGGAGGGAAGACCTGACTGGGATTCGACGCCTCCCCAAGATCAGGAGGACACCACTCCTGGGCTAGGAGGAAGGAACCGGAGGGCAGGTGTAGATGGTGGTGCTGCCGGGGCCCAGCCAGTGATGATGGTGCTGCCGGCAATCACGCCATGTCGGAGCGGTCGTCCCCGCTCTTGGCGTGTCGTGGGTTGCCGCCACCCTCCTCGTTGCTGTCGGTGGAAGAGTCACGCCCGCCGCTGCTCGAACCACCGATACGGCGACTAGGGCGGACGCCAAGCACTCCGGAGGACCCCACAGAGAGCATGGTCGTCTCCGCCGATCCGAGGCTAGAAGAATATTGTCCCTTTGAGAAGCCTGCACAGGCACAAGAATCCCGCCTGTGCATGAAGCAAGCGGTCCCCCGGGGGAGGAGCTCTGCCGTAATCAATGACGAACCACCCCGCGATCTCTTGCGCATGGCGAGTGGTCTTTTTCGCGGTTTTCCTTCATCATGATGGGCGAAGAAGGGGTAGGCCACGGACAACTACCATGCTTCGTGCCCACTATGGGCTCCGGCGTGGTGTCGCCTACAATACCCGTCACCAAGGTTGGGACTGCGGGCGGCCCGGCGATGAGCATGATGGAGCCGCTACCTCTAACGCTGCCACCGTGCTACTCACACGCCCACCCAGAGCCTTTCTTACCCACACCAAGCATAGGGCCGCCACTCCAGGCCGGAAGCTTTGTGTGGGAATGGGAAGGAGACCCTACCTCAACAAAGGCACAGCCGCACCCTTCTTGGGAAGAAGGGGGAAAAGATGCGTGGAATTAGCCCCTCGCCCGCTTCTCTTTTTATAGAAGAACATGGCTGGGGGCTGGCTTCACGCCGCACGGCAGAAGACATGGCCAGGGGGGAGGAGGCTGATCCCTCGGTAGGTAACCGCCCCTCTCCACCAATCCAAAGAAGACTGAGCCCCTGCCATGACTCTCTCTCCCACACCATGCGCCTCCGTTACCTGCCCCACTCAATGCATGCAGCATGCGTGGCAAAGGATAAGGGCGTGGTGGGAAGAATGAATTGGCTGTTACTCCCCCGTGTGTTAAAGTCATTCACGGGCCATTACAAAGGTGGCCCCACTATAATTGGCATCACGTGACGCGCGGGAAAACCAGAAACTGACTCAAGCACCGGTTAATGAAGAAGCAAAAAAGATCTCAAAGGACGAGCTACCGCAACTCGTTCGCCTGTGTACTAGACAGGGCCTACCCCGTCGACGCTCGACAGCACGTTCAAGCCAAGCCTGGGAGCTCCTGTCGGTGCAACAAACCCCAGGTGTGTTGCCCGGACTGTACACAAGCTCAAGAGCAAGGTTACAGCATTCAGGACAAGGCCAAGCAGAAGAGATAGCTCTTTGAGAAATCAAAGGGCGGAACAAGAAGACCAAGACCAACCCAACAAGCAAGATATCACTAAGGGAAAAACCTCCCTTACCGGGCAGGCGAGCCTGACGGGATCGAGGTTGCTCCAAGGACAGGTCTCAAGACTCCCCTGGCAGGCTTGCTGGGGACGCAGAAGGCGGATTACCCCGCCAAGGTTCCACCGCTCCACCTGACAGCAACGCAAGTCACTTATCGGCACGGTGTCAAGCCTCCGGATGATTATGTGGCTGTTATCTAGCACGTGGTAGCCATTCCTGAAGGAGATCATCCCTAAATGACACCCGTCCAGGAGACGTGTCACATGGAGACGCGAGAAGGTGGCCGCATGGCGCGGCAAGGCTACCGGGCCACGCGACGATGTGACACTAAGTGGCGCATTTAATGCACTCGGTCCTGTCTGTAGAGTTAGGTATGATAGCACTGTGGCTATCTAATCAGTGCGCAAATGACTGTTTTGCTATTGTGGTAACCCCTTGACCTATAAAAGGAGGGCCGTGGCTACCTTAGAAAGGATTCGGACCCCCGTACTCTCATACGCGCGTAGCTGCTCTCGCCCCGAGGTTACCTTGCCAGGCTAGAGCACTGCGCCTCCACCACAGTCCATTCATTAATCCACCAAAGCAGGAGTAGGGTTTTACGCCTCGCGGCGGCCCGAACCTGGGTAAAACTGCCCGTGTCATTGCTGTCGTGCTGCTCTATGCTTTCCGCTCTTTGTGCAATGTGCTTGTCCCCCTTGCCGAACCACAAGGGGCTGATGGCCCCATAGGTGGCCGTGTGAAACCACGACAGCAACCATTGTTTGCTTCGAACTAAGAACTAAATTCTAAGAGCTAAAAAGAAAGTGCAGTAACCAAGTTACGATCTATTTTCTGGTTGAGATCAAAAAGTTGAGCAGATATGAAGTAGTACCGTCTCTCTTGCGGTGTCGTGTAGGCATCTGGGGTGCGATGGCTGTTGGTGGCGTGGAAGCAGATCTGCGATGGTAGACGGATGCATCGGGGGATAAGTCTCATTGCGGTGGACGAGAAGGTCGTTGGAGAGGCCCCAGCAAGGAGGACGATGACGCCGATGAAGCGAGAGGACGCGATGCAAGGCTCCTGGTCCATCGCCGTGGATGAGAAATGTCCATCTCTAGCGGTGGACGACGCGGTCTTGGTAGGCGCTCGGGCATGGTGGAGGACGGCGGCGATGGATGGGGTGGCAGACGGAGGAGGCTGGTGTGGCGATGGTGTTCTAGCGTGGACGGTGTATGAATGGGACAATGGAGGGAGAGGTATGGGGAACCATGTCTTTGGGACGCGCCTGTCTGAAATATGGGAAAGTTATAAACTTAGCCCCTGTTTAAAATTTGGACGTCTCGTCGGTTGGGGATAGGACGGTAATCTTGCATCTCCCCAATATTTTCCCAGAGAGATTTCGGGCGAGGAGAGGGTGTTTTGGGGCCCACGGTTGGCGCCCACAGTTGGCGCCCACGATGCATGAATAGGGTTGTTAGGTAGGGCGGTTGTGTCACGTATGAGTGAAGTTACAAACCTGCCTCTATTAATAATATTTGCGTGCATCGATTTCGGCCGAGTCGAGTTTGTTTTGCCGCCCACCGTGTCTGAATGGGAAAATGGAGGGAGAAAGAGAGGTCTTTTGGACGAGCTACAATCAAATATGTTTTACCGCCCACGTTTGGTGCCCACCGTGTTTGAATGGGCTCAGAGGTGGTCGTGTCACGTCTTATTGAAGTTACTAACCTACCCCTATCGATAGCAGTGGAAATTGGGCCGATGGGTTGTCCGTGTAAGGGGTAGACAGTAATTTCCATCTCACAAACACTGGCTTCGGGCAGCAGACGTGGGAGTGGATGTTTTGCCGCTTCTTTCAAATTTTGGGACAATAAGCATTCACGTTTACCCTGGCAACTAAATTTGAATCCATTTCGAATTCTTATATGAGATGTATTCCACTATCATATATGAATATGATTTACAAATGCTGATACTCGAATTCAGAAGGTAAGGTGAATTTGAATATGTGAAACCAATTTATGTCCAACTCATGTGTAACATGTATGACACACGCAGCATATAGTGTACTCCCATTTATATATGTACACAAGCGATGTCTCAAGATTCAAAATACGGAGTCAATCAACCAATAATGTACAAAACTAATAGACATATAAACACTTATAGAGTATATGGATCAATAATATCAACTAACATACATAAGCCAGGCCACTGTACTTTTTTTGCTAGAAGAACATCATTTTTTTAGCAAAGCTAGTACAACATCTTGGCAATTTTAGATGCATGCCACTTAAGGACCATCTATACTACTATTATTGCTGAATGCACATTCAGCCCGATTGGCATATTTGTAGGTCTGGCACAGCAATCAAAATGAAATGTCTCAGAGTCTTATCAATTAATACAGACTCGTGCTCAGGACCTTAACAATGCGGTGAGTTTCAGCTTGCTTCATTTTGAAATCCACCAAATATTAAATGGTTGTCTTGAGTACTGCTTGTGATTGTGATGTTTCCTTCCTCAACATGTCAACTTCATCTCTAAGTGCAGAAGCAAAATCTCTTTCTACCAATAGTTTAGCCTCTAGAGCATCAGCAGTTGGCAATTCATGATGCACGATTGGGCCGGTGCAACTGCTTTGGGATGATACAACGTCCATGGGGACCTTGCTCTTTGATTTTGGGCTAACTTGTTTTGCCATTAAAGTTCCGATTGGATTCAGAAAAGTTGAAGTTAGCAAAACATCTCAACTGGGAGTTAGAACAGCAACCCAGTTAAACAAACAAGGAACTAGAGAGTTTCAATTGGATGCTGAAAATTAGTTATTAACATCATTGCAACCGGTTGCAGCAGCAAAGCAGTTAAACAAACAAGTTTTGCAAAAGGTACCTATTGTGGCATTGGAGTTTTTCTTTGATACTGAAAAGTTGAGTAGCCAGTAACTTGATTAGAGCAACCGGTTGCAGCAGCAAAGCAGTTAAACAAACAAGTTTTGCAAAAGGCACCTGTTGTGGCATTGGAGTTTCTCCTAGAACCTGAAAGGTTGAGTAGTCAGCAACTTGATTAGAGCAACAAGCTACAACAGCAAACCTGTTACACAAATAAAATTTTGAAAATATACCTGCTGTGCAATTGGACTTCCAATTGGATCCTGAAAAGTTGAAGTTGGTAAGATGATTACAGCAATAAGCTACAGCAGCAAACCAGGTAAACAAGGAAGTTTTTGAAAACATACCTGTTGTGCCACCGGAGTTTCAGTTGGATCCTGCAAACTTGAATGTTAGCAATCATAAATAAAGTGTTGCAAGAGCCATAAGAAACTAACATTAAACTAGTAAAACTAACCAGTTTTGGCAATGTAATTAATTACACATGAACTAGTAAAACTAACAAGTTCTTGGCAATGTATTAAAGTAACAAATTGGTACCATTTACCAGCAACACTGACATCTGTAAATTTCTTTGATGTAAGCAGAATGATTCTGAAACATATATATAAGTGAAAAAGACGTTGTCCCTCATATAAACCTGACATATTGTCTGTCTATGAACATGCAAACATTACTACTGCTACAAGTCATAACAGCAAACCATTTAAACAAACAGGGTATCAGAAGGTAAATTACACGTGAATTTTGTTGCACCCTAGAATTTTGCTGCAAACAGGGTATCAGAATGTACGTGCTTAAGTAGCTATTTAAGTTCAGGCAAACAGGTAATTCTATAAACAGTAAGTATCAAGCACATAGATAGGCGCAGTCTATAATAGGATTAACAGGCTATGGCATTATGTAATCGGTAGCAAACTAAATTAAGCCAAGCAAGGTAATTGCACAATTTTGCAATTAGTGGCTAACTAAAATTCCGAGAAGTAGGTAACCAAACTTACGCTAGCTCTTTGTACAGGCACACTGCAACTCCTTTTTCACTTACAAGGTTCTATGAAGGAGTCCATGGCATCAATTACTTGGATACGCAGTCCCAATACTTCTTTCTTCCCATACTGCATTGGTAAGTCGAATGGTTAATCTGATAAGATGGTGCGTCCTTGATATGTTATATGAGGACGGGTTGTCAGACTAGTTGTAGCAACAAACATCACACTGGCTTTTACTATATATTTCATGCGATTACATTTGGCATATCGAGATCTAAGCAATCTACAATAGGATTAAAAGACTGGCATCCTTCACATTATTGGCGAACTCAGTTCATAGAAACAAGTAATTCAACCATTCTGTGGATAAATCAAAAGCACCACTTGAATATTTTTCACTACCCCAATCAAACATGCAAAAGGGGCGGCGCCACCGTAGGGGCTGGTATGGGCGGCCGCCTCGGGTGGCTGGAAAGTGCGCACCTAGTTTGAGTCGTCCAGGTTGGCCCAGGCTAGTTTTGTTCGTCCCAGCGCACGAGCAGGCAATGTAAAAAAATGAAGAAAAATGTTTCAATTTGGATGGGCCAATAACGTAAGTCCAAGGCAGGCCCTACAGCAGGCTCGCGGCCCAAATGAGCGCCCCCAATATCGATCGACAGCAGGAAAAATCCCCAATTCGTTCGCTCCAGCCTCCAGTCTGGTTCGCTCCTAACCTAGTCGCCGATGGATAGACGGACAGAGCTCTTCCTCGCACCCTAGTTGGATGCCGGTTGCTGGGCGTCAATCGAATGGAAGGAAAAGAAGATGAAGATCCAACCCTAGGTGTAGCCTGCATGGGACGCAGCGGCAACAACACATGCATGGCATCGAGCTTGCGCAAACGGACGGTCACAGCTTGCAAGAACATCATGCTCAATGAGCAGGTACATCACATCCCTGATTATATCTAATTCAACTGTTCAATTTCTGGCCATTAGTTAAACCTAATAGTGTTGTAAAACTGCTTGTATGTAGGGAATCTACAAGAAAATGAAACCAATTTCTGCTTATTTTGTAACTCCCCCAATCAATACTGAACTGACTGAACCTGATGTGTCTAATCAAGTTTCCAGTGCAAACATACAAGCTCATATTGTTCTTGAGCCTGAAGTGTCTAATGAACAGACTGGTAATGAAGGATTTGATGCAAACATTTTACATGCTCCTGGTGATGAACATATAGTGTCTAATGAGGGATCTAATGCAAGCATTTTGCAAGCTCCCATTGAAGGATTTAGTGTGTAATGATGATCTGCTATGTTGAGAGAGAGTGAGATTTGCAGGAATTGATGACAAGCAAATTATAGTACATTTTCATGGCTTGAGGAAACGTCGAGGCCATCTACCACAACGTCCCCGTATCATCACAACCTAGCAGAAATATTTTTCTAATCTGTTGTTTCAAACTATTGGCATACTTGTGCAAGATAGATATATTTATATGCAGTTTGCGCACTAGTTATAGGTGCAATTAGACTTGGATATTTTCGGCCAGAGAACGAATAGTTCAAGTAGGTACAGTCCATGTTAGCAGTCCTTGTCCACCATGTTGTATTTTGTGTTTTTTGGTGCTTACATCATCTAGTGTGATTTATAATCTGGAACTACTTTGGATCATTAGATGGTTTTAAAAGTGCATGTAGCTTCACATTTCTCAAGTTATGTTGATTTGCGGAGTGCAAGTGCCTTCATATTTTTTAAGTTAAATTTTCGCCCCTGGTAACTTGAATTCGTGGATCCGCCACTGCACACAAATCATACATGCAGGGCAGTACGAATTAAATGAAATGCAGGGACTTACGATAGCTTGTTGTACAGGCTCACTGCAGCTATGCTTGCGCTTGGGATGTTCCATATACAGGTCCATGTTACCACTTGCTTGGATGTGCAGGCCCTGTGCTCCTTCCATCCCCCTCTGCATTTTTGGCACGGTGAATGGTTGATCAAATGAGAGGAATCGACCTTGCTGTTGTACCAAAGGACAGGTACTTACAAGGTTATACTGGTGTGCAGAATGTGTACCAGATCCCGCAGCGCTGTCATGCTTCGCTAAAAAATGGTTTTGCCTGTTTCAGATGATATCTCCAGAAGAAATAAGAGTTAAAGTCATAGTTGCATAGGCGTGTAAGATAAGAGAGCAGTAAAAGGATATCCAAACATCATCGGAACAGTGCAGATGGGAGTGATATGTGGATACCTAGTTCGGGCCGGCATTTGGGCATGCTCACCTAGAGTTCAGGTAACTTCAGAGCCGTTGAGGGTGATGCACTGGCGTTGGCTGGCCGCGTACGGATGCAGATCTTGAGCGGCAATAGAGCGCTACGATGCGGTGAAGGACCAACGGCCTCGGGGGGTGGAGGTCGATAATGTGCTCGGTGAAGTAGCCCCGGTGAGGTGGGAGATGGTGTCGGTGAAGCACACATGATGCAGTGGAAGTCGGTGTGTGTGAGGCACGTCAGCTGCGGTGGTCGACATTGTCGGTGGACCACCCGGTGCGGTGGACGAGGGCATAGATGAGGCAGCTCCGGTGCGGTGGTGAAGCGCGACCGTCGTCTTCATCGTCGTCCGGCACAGAGGTGGGGAAAGAGACGAGAGGAGGGGCGATTCGAATTTTGCTTGGGTTGGCGGCAAATTAGGGATTTCAGCGCTCTGGGCTCGAAAGGGGATGGGGGAGAAGGGAGATTTTGCAGGGCTGGAATTGGGGCTGCCAGATATTTCAATCCAAAACATGGAAGCACGAACTTTTTTTGCCGTCCTTCTTTTTTTGTGGTGGGGGGGTGGGGGGATGGGAAGGGAGGGGGTGGGTGCTAGCGTCCGTATGACACACGCGACCACCACGACACGACCCTGGTCTGCTAGGTGCGCCTACATTTGAGAATGCAAACGAATCTTCTTTCATTGGCAAACAAATCTGTATGTATTACCATCCCCGTGTTTTCCTTCCAAATAATTAGTCCTTTGAAACGAGATACTATAAATTAATTAATGAAGAGTTCTTTGAATTAGGGTGTGTTTGTCACATGGCGATCTCCAATTCTAACGTGGATTTCGCATTTCACGGTATCCACGCTACTTTCTTAATTCAAATTCATATGTATAAGATGAACACTATGGTAGTGAGAAAACTTTGGATGGATTCAAGCATATGACCACACACATACAAAATACCACAACAATCGAGTCGATATCAACTTCTGCAAACCTAGTATGGCACGAATTCGAAATAATTACAAAAGCCATATGCATGGTCCTCAATTCAAATCTTACAATGTACACTAAATTGAAACGTTAATATTAAGTCTAGTACTGCCTACATTCAAATGTTGTTTTTAGCCCCCCCGGCACACACGCTACATACTTCCGCTTTCGATAAATCTTCCTCTCCTAACCACCTTACAAAGCTTTTGGTTTTCGACACACACTCATTCTTTCTCTCCATGTTTTGATCTCTAACACTCTCAAATACACAACCCCCTTTTTCCACTCTGTCAACAAATGTATCTGTCTCACACACCCGCCATTGCACTCCATGTTGAGCTCTCTCTCTCCCTCCCACCCTCTCTCGCTAGATACATGCATTGCCTATCTAGACCCCCCCCCTCTCATGCGCATGCACGCACATTGTCTATCTAGGTCACTCTCTCGAGATCATCTCACTCTTTCTTCCGCACGGCGGCCCACACTCGCTCAATCTTTCTCTTTCTCTCTCTCTCTCACTCTCTTTATCTAAGTCCCGATTAACATCGCTTTCTCTCTCACACAAACGATATATCTCCCTGTTCGGGCCTCGATCGACACGCTCTATACTCTCTCATGTAGATTATCTATCTAGGTTAGTCTCTCCAAGCTGTCCCACTCTTTCAACCTCATGGCGGCCCATGCTCGCTCAATCTCTATCTCTCTTTATGTATGTCTCGATTGACCTCGCTCTTTCTCGCACACAAACGATATATCTCCATGTTTGGGCCCAATTCGACATATTCATATTGTGCTGGCAAGATGCCCATGCGTTGCATGGAACATCAAGATGCATTTGTATGAGTAGTTTATCTTGTGGGAGAGAAGGATGAACGAGGGAAGGCCTTATCTGCAAATGTGGAGAGGGGTACGGGTATCTTTTTGCAAAATTGTCATAGTTTCCTTCCTATCCGTCAGATATAGATCGGACTACCTATATTGCAGGATGGCAGGCACACCATCATCACCACCTCTGTTTTTTATAAGAGTAGAGACACTCTCTCACACACATTATCTATCTAGGTCACTCTCTCCAACCCGTCTCACTCTTTCGACCGCATGACGACCCACACTCGCTCAATCTCTCTCTCTTTATCCATGTATCGATTGAAATGGCTTCCTCCCATGCTCAAATGATATATCTACCTGTCTGTCACTGGATCATCTCTCAAGCTCTCTCTTACAGCCGTCACCCTTCAAAAAAGCTCAATCGGACAATATCTCTCCAGAGCATATATATCTTTTTAACGAATGCCGGGCCACACTCACTTTGTCTCTCTATCTATCTATGTCTCGATTGACCTCACTTTCTCACGCCATCTCTTCCACACATTGAAGCTACCTCTCCATCCCTCGAAGAGCCGAAGCTATTTACATTGCGAGGGGGACTCCACCCTTGGATTAATTTGTGAAGGCATTTCTTCTGGTGGGTTTAGATTATATTTTTGTAGCATTTGGACCACAACTACTCCAAACATCATTGCAACCCCCGCCCCTCCCCCAATTGATTTCCCTCTTGCTCGGTCACCGCTCTCTCACACGCCCTTTCTCACCTTCCACGTTGCACCATGGTATTTTTGCAAAAAACTCTGGTGTTCTCTTTAATAATTACAAATAAGCTACAAACTACACACCGGGAGTCCACCTGTAATGGAACAAATTTCAACCCAGAAATTAAAGTGCTACAAACTACACACCTGGGGGCCCACCTGTCATGGAAATTTTTTGGACCCATAAATAAATTGAAAATGAAAAAGGACGAGGATCAAACATGCGACCAGGGCCTTCTAGACGCACGTCAATAGGCAACATAGTAGCAACATTTTTTGTATTCCCCTTCGTTGATATATTGTTTTTATATTACCACATCCTATTTAAAGGATAACATGTTTTATATCAGTTTTAGTAGATTAGTGGGACCGGCTCAATAGCACGTACTATTCCCCTTCACTTACTGGTGGGTCCCATGTCCACGCTCTCTCTCTCTCGCCCCTTCTACATTTAGACGCACGGGCAAAAACGAAGAACGCACGGACGGTGTTGCCGTTGACCGTATCTGGACTCGTCACAAGTTACAGCACCAGTTTCACGTACTAGTAGTACTATATGTAACAAGTTTAGGAACAAAAGTGACCATGACGGACAAGTTAGGCTAGTAGTAGTACTATTTATCTACTGATAATTAAATGCGTGGATACATTTTTATATTTATGAATTTTTAAAATTAATTTGATACGTCTCTAGCAGAACATTCAATCGATAAAACCATAGGTTTCATTCAGTCTGACTGCAACTTTTACATTCATACCACGATCGAACGAAAATAAACAGAAATGATAAATCCCAAACGTTCGGATTTTAAGCATGGAATCCGAACGTTTTTCATGGCAAATTTAGATCACGCGGCGGCGGTGGAGGCGTCTTGCGGCTGGAAGCGGCTCCTTTGCCGTGCTCTATGTGTCGTCGGGCCACTAACGGGCGGCGACGGCGGCGACGGCGGCGTCTTGCACCATTGTTGGCATACTCCTGGACGTTGGCCCTAGCTTCAAGGAAGGCCAGAATATTCTGGACTTTGGTCTCCAGGAGCCAGTCAACTGGTGGGTGGCAGCGACCGGCATTGGTGCAAGGAAGCGGTCGACGGAGGCGATCCATGCCGCTGATGGGGGCCCTGGCATCGGCGCGGGGACATGCACTAGCAACGGCGCGGCGGAGACATTCGTGTGCACGGGCACCAGCACGGGCGCGCGCGTCAGTGCACGCGCAGGCGCATGCACTGGAAGGTGCACGGGCGCGTGAAAGTCAGCGGGGACCTCGTGGAACCCCGTGGCTTCAAGCTTGGCGACAATGTGTGGCTCCCAGCCCATAAATGCCACGGGGATGGGCGCTGGCGCAGTCGGGGCGACGCGATCTGGAATGGGAGTGGGGACAGGCGCGGCGTCTTCCCGCAAGGCCAGTTCAAGCTCGTCCCAAAGTGCCTTATTTTCTTGAGACTCCGGCTAGGTGTCTTCCTCAGGAAACTGGAAGACTAAGGGCAGCCCATCGTGATGCGGCATGGCATACTGTGAGGTTAGGCTGGTTGAAGGTAGACGACAGGAGAATCGGAGAGGAAGAGAGAAGATTGTAGCGAGACCAGGGAGTGCGGCTGTGATTTAAATTGCGGCACCGGCGCCATTAAAAGTGGGGGCAGTTGGGAGGAAGGTGGGCGGCGGAGCCTGGTCAAAGGGCTCGCCTCCTAGTGAGCCTGCGTAGTGGCCTGCATGCACGCCTCCCGGCTAGCCTGCGCAGCAGCCTGGTCACACGCCTCCCGGTCAGCCGGCGCAGTGGTCTGCTCGCACGCCTCCCGTCGACTGACACGCTTGCTCGGACGGAACCTGCTGATGAGAAGCGAGACTCGTGGCGGCACGTAGGTCAAACGCCCACGGTTTGAATAGTGAAACCGCTCGCGTTAACGTGACACGTCTTTGTTCCAAAATACCTTGGCTCTTCGTTTGTGCAACTTTTCATAAGCAGCTTGTCTCAAATTGAACAAAAAAATTACGATAGCCTATTCATGCCATATCACGAAACCAGGCCCAGTTTCATGAATTTTAGGTCAGTTTTTGATTTTCTGGAATTTAAAATCCAGGATTCGAAACAATATCATAACCCGCATCAAGAAATAAATTTTCGAGCGATACATCTTTACTGTTGTAGATGTTAATATTTCTTAAGAAAGGATTTGGTCAAACATTTTGCTTAGTTAGACTTTAGACAAGTTTATATGCAGAGTAAAATATAATCCCTCCATACCAATGCATTGCCTGATATAGTAACTCTAGTAGGCACGAACAAACGGAGCTCCATTCTGTGCTCATCCTGGTGTAGTGCTATTAGTACTAGGCAATGGAGTTGACGGGTGACCTTGGGTAACGGCGATCGAGGGAATTGAACCATGCTTGGCACGGTAGGTAACGTGGGCTGGTTACTAAAGCATCCCTCCATTGTTCATTGGTAGTCATTATGGACCCGGGAGATGAGTGGAATTTCCTAGGGCTGGAATTCTAGCCGCCAGATATTTTGACTCGAAATGCGGAGGCTCGAGTGGAGGCATGAAGTTTAATATCACGGTTCTTTTGGTTGGGGTTGGCTAATGTGCGTACCACGCACGCCACCAGCAGGACACGAGCCTGGGTCTGGCTGGTATGCCGTCAGGTGCTACCATTCGAGAGTGCGAAAGGAATCCTTTTTTAAATAGCCGAACGAATCTATATGTATTACAATGCCCGTATTTTCCTTGCAAATAACTGGTTATTCCAAAAGGCATGGTATTGATTTATGATGAGTTCTTGAATTAGAGTGAGGTTGTTATATAGTGATCTTAACGTGGATTTCACATTTCATGGTATCCATAGTAAGTTTTTCATTGCAAATTCAAATTTAAAAGATGAACGGTATGGTGGTGAGAAAACTTTGTATCTATTCAAGCATATGCCCCCCCCCCCCCCACACACACACGAATAAAACAACAATCCAGTAAGTATAGTGCATCTATTTTTCCAGACCATGCATGTATGACACGAATTCAAAAATAAAATGTAAGCCATGCATGGTCCTCAATTCAATATTTAAAATGCAACGGTAAACTGAAACATTAATATTAAGTCTAGTACTATGTACACGCAAATGTTGTGTTTAGCTATCTCCATCGACCCCCCCCCCCAACACACACACATGCTTCATGTATCAATCGATCTTCGTTTCTTTGATTTTATATAGTATTACGTTGAGTAGAGTAGAGGGAGTGGCTCTTCAACACGTGCATGAACGTTAACTCACTTACTGGTGGGTCCCATGTATGTGATCTCTCTCTCCTCTCCATCTAGTACACGGGCACACATGAAGAGCGGCGCGAGCTTGCCGTGGTGTTATTATAACTAAAAAATGCTTGGAAAATAGATGAATCACCTAGAACAAAATACGTTGTGGCTGGTCGAGATGGTGCTAACCACACCTATCCTCCGTGCCACGTTAGCATGATGAAGTTGTGTGGCTAGTGGGGTGTTTTCGACCGACTGGCTGGGTCCCGGAGTCGAACCATAGGTAGTACAGTATATTTTTACACGCACATTTTCCCAACGTGCCGAGATGTGGCACACCCTACCGCGCAGTTTTTGGGTCCTTCCGGGTGGTGGACGCATATTTTCTTCCTTGCCGAGACGTGGGACGCCCTACCGCGCGTTTTCTGGGTCCTCCTCGGTCGTAGCGCCAAAGCAAGTAAATGAATCATCAAATCACAAAAGCCCACCTTTCCCGCCGAGTACATCAGTGAAGCACGGTGGCTAGCAAGTTGGGCTAGTGCGACCGATTAGCTAGGCCGCCGCCACATTTGTTTTTTCACCCCTTTTTTCTCTCCTTTCCGGTAGGTAAATTTAAATATCCACCGCTGCATTGCTCTGGTCTTTGGGCGCAGCAGGCGCGGCAGGATTTTTATTTTTTTGATTGACGGGAGAAGGCGCGGAAGCAATTAGTCATGATGACCCCGTGTGGTGCTCCCTGATGTGAAAAGTCGACGACTGGTGTTTTCCCATGGTGAAAACCAAAAGATTCACCCTGCTCCTCGGCTAGCTCCCTCCACCTTCCCGTAGATTGCATTGCCTTTCAGCCATTTCGCCCCCTTTGCTTCCTCTCCCCATTGCTTCTACCTGGTTCCATGGCGGCGCACTAGATCACGGAGTCTAAGATGAGGCGCCTGACACAGGAGCTCCATGCCAAGGATGTGGAGCTCAGGGCCAAGGACGTGGAGCTCTGTGAGCTCAAGGAGGAGAGGAGTGCCATGCTCCTCCTTTATGTGCGGGAGTTCACGAAGCTTCAAAAGCGGCAGACGTCCACCACAAAGATGCTCGAGGCGTTGGTGGTGTTGCTGTAGAAAGCAGGAGATACGATAGGCGGTCAGGCGAGCCGGCTGGAGCGCTAGCGGGCCGATTGTGATGAGGTCCAGGATCGCCTCAACCACTTGCTGGACCATGTTGCCACACACGTGTTGTGGCTACGCGATGCCTACCATCATGCCAGCGCGACCATGCCGGCTGTCGGGCTAAACCCGTTCGAACACCCCATCGACTTCAACGAGTTGTGGCTTCCTGACCTAGTCTCCTTCTTTACCTATATCTTCGAGGAGCTGAGCCATCTCCGCACGGCGGTGGGGCGGAGTTGGACAAGGAGGGGTTGCGAGCGGCCGTCGCCGTTGTCGGGCGAATCCTCTTAGGGCTTCGTCACCGGAATCCATTTGTGCCATTGGACGCCGTCTTTGACGAGCTGGCAACCATCGACCGGGAGCGGGCTCTGTGGGCGGTGGCACCCTGCATCACCACCATCGTGCGCCTCGAGAAGCAGAGGGACTTGGGTGGTGTTTAGGCGTCCTATGCATGGGCATGTCTCGAAGCAACATGACGGTTGGGTCAAACTTAGACGGTGCAGATCAGTCACTGTAGCACAAAGCGTGCGGGTGTGTTTGGTTGCATTGTCATCTCAACATAGTTGTTCCCTCTTCATGCATGCTCATCTCAGCACCCCTCTTCATGCATGCTCTGCATGCTCCTGGTGTATTTGTGTTAACCTAGTGTGGACTCATGCACCCTTCATGCACTCTGCCAAACACCCAAAAGTGGGTCAAGAAGGGAACTTTTGCTCCCATGCACCATTCATAAACCCTACCTAATACAGATTCGTGCTTCATATGGTTCATGTTCCGTGGAGTACTGTAGCACCGTACTCTCCGTGTGTTGTAGACCTAGTTCTGTTAACATTGATCTCACCGTTCATTCTCAACCAGACAGTCAAAAAAGGGGCATGTTACATTACTGTTCATAGTTGACACGCGCACAACATCATTTTTTATCGTCATATCTTACTACACTAGCAACAAGATTATTGTACTGACGTATGAACCACTGCACATGCCTAGTAGTAGGAGTACTGTGTAAGTTCAAGTGGCTGCCGTGTTTCGCACTCCTCCATCGTAAGAGTGGAAAACGCTTGTTGTAATCATTTTTCTTTTCAAAAACAGTGGACACACTCTACCACGCGGATCCTCCTCAATGATCGTCGGGAACCTTGCTACTCAATTTCATCGACATGTGAGACAACCAGCATCGTGGTCCACTTGCCATGCACTAAATTACTCCGTACTAGAGTGCACAACTGCACGGTACACTGCACCGGTCGAAACGCCGCAGTAATGCCCAATGAGCCATCAAATCACAAAATCCCCACCTTTCCAGCAGTAAGTTTGACGGACGAAGCAACCATCATTTCACTCTTCTCCCTCATCTTCCTCTATTGAAGAAAACCCCAACTCACTTCTCCCTCATCTTCCTCTATTGAAGAAAAACCCCAACTTGCTTCTCACTCATCTTGGTCCTCATTTCTTCAAGAAAACCCCGATGCGCTTCTTCCATTGTTCTTCTCTCCCAAAGAAGGAAAGGTGAGTGCATCAATGGTGTTGCTTCTGGCCAAGGCACGCTCTTGCAACCCCGCGACCGATCCTACCCCCCTCTCTGTTCTTCTTTTGGGTTTGTGATTATGGCTTCTTTTCTTTTATTTCTATTTGACAGTTTCTTGATGGACCCTGGAGCACCGGCCGAAGTGATGTCTATGGCTCTGGCCAAAACCGTCGAGGCTCAGGGTACGAAGAAGCGCAAGCACCCCGCCGAGACTACCGCAAACAAGCTCAAGGCCATCGCCCTGTCCAAGCCCCCCTCTCCGGGATCCCTCGTTAAGCCAGTCTAGGTAATATCTCTTCTTAACGATCTTTTTGGCGATCTTGATCGTGTTTTTTCATCTAACACGCAGTACAAGTACTAGTACTAGTAGTACAACTTTCTGGGCGATCTTGCATGTGATTTTTGTGTGCCAAATGATGGTTCTAAATGGCTCTTTTGACCAAAACATACGAGAGGTTGACATACATATGATTTTCGCACATAACACTGATTTCTTATAGATTACTTTCAACTACTTTATGAACATCAATGCTAGCTATAGGAAATGCACGATTTTAGCTCTCATGCCTTGGAAGAGAGTATAATAGCCTCAGTAACTTGTGTTATGGATATTGCAAGTAATCCCTCTGTTAACAAATATAAGATGTTCTAAATTTTTTGTGCATCTCATGTAGACATGTTCTAGTGTCTTTGTTCACTCATTTCTATGCATATATGCAGTCTTATATGGAGTAAAATATCGAAAATCATCTTCTATTTCTGAATGGAGGTAGTAATAAAATATTTGGTTTTGGTTTGAATTAGAACTAGGTCCCCGATGGATATGAAGTTCTCAAAGTCATGCCGTGTGAACTGGAAGACCTGAGGATGTGTTCTACTACTAAACTATCCAGCTGTTGTGTCCTTGTCGCCACGTGTCGTGAACAAGTGTTTTCCTGTAGCATTATTGTCAGGCGTGTTCTCGAGGGTGTACTTCACCACAACAATTTCCTAGATGTGCCTTCGATTACGAAGGGTGTGGTTCTTGTAAAGCTTCCCGACAAATCTGATGCGGACTGTCTTCATCATCATGTTTATGAGTGGAAAGACCACTCTGTTAGGTTCTCCAAGGTTGACGAGATGGTGACGGTGCCGGTAGACATCTCTCACGAAGTCCATGGCCTAGTCAGTTATGTGGGGTATGATACGTCCAGTTTGCATCATGTTTTCCTACTATTATTTATAATGTTTTTATGCATAATAATGCTTTTCGGAGTAATTCTAATGCCTTTTCTCTCATAATATGCAAGGTTTACACAAAGAGGGAGAATACCGGTGGCTGGAATTCTGGACCTGAAAAAGCTACGTCAGAGTTACCTATTCTGCACATCTCCAAATGAGCTGAAAATTTACGAAGAATTATTTTGCAATATATGAAAAATACTGGAGCAAATAACTACCGTGGAGGCCCACCAGGTGGGCACAACCCACCTGGGTGCGCCAGGCCCCCCAGGCGCGCCCTGGTGGGTTGTGCCCTCCTCGGCCCACCTCCGGTGCCCATCTTCTGGTATATAGGTCATTTTGACCTAGAAGAAATCAGGTGGGGACTTTCAGGATGAAGCACTGCCGTCTCGAGGCGGAACTTGGGCAGGAGCACTTTTGTCCTCCAGCGGAGCGATTCCGCCGGGGGAACTTCCCTCCCAAAGGGGGAAATCATCGCCATCGTCATCACCAACAACTCTCCCATATTTGGGAGGGCCATCTCCATCAACATCTTCAACAACACCATCTCCTCTCAAACCCTAGTTCATCTCTTGTGTTCAATCTTTGTACCGGAACCTTAGATTGGTACTTGTGGGTGACTAGTAGTGTTGATTACATCTTGTAGTTGATTAATATATGATTTGTTTGGTGGAAGATTATATGTTCAGATCCATTATGCTATTTAATACCCCTCGGATCTTGAGCATGATTGTCATTTGTGAGTAGTTACTTTTGTTCTTGATGTCACGGGAGAAGTCATGTTGCGAGTAATCATGTGAACTTGATATGTGTTCGATATTTTGATGATATGTATGTTGTGATTCCCATAGTGGTGTCATGTGAACGTCGACTAAATGGCACTTCACCATAGTTGGGAATAAGGGAATGCATTGTGGAGTAGTTATTAGATGATGGGTTGCTAGAGTGATAGAAGCTTAAACCCTAGTTTATGCGCTACTTCGTAAGGGACCGATTTGGATCCAAAAGTTTAATGCTATGGTTAGATTTTATCTTAATACTTTTCTCGTAGTTGCGGATGCTTGCGAGGGGGTTAATCATAAGTAGGAGGTTTGTTCAAGTAAGAACAACACCTAAGCACCGATCCACCCACATATCAAATTATCAAAGTAGCAAGCACGAATCAAGCCAACATGATGAAAGTGATATGATGAAATTCCCGTGTACCCTCAAGAATGCTTTGCTTATTATTAGAGACCATTTTGGCCTATCCTTTGCCACAAAAGGATTGAGCTACCTTGCTACACTTTATTTACCATTACCATTACTTGCTCATTACAAATTATCTTGCTATCAAACTACCTGTTACCGACTATTTCAGTGCTTGCAGAAATTACCTTGCTGAAAACCACTTGTCATTTCCTTCTGCTCCTCGTTGGGTTCGACACTCTTACTTATCGAAAGGACTACGATTGATCCCCTATACTTGTGGGTCATCAGGGTACATCCCGTAGGTCAGAGGCAAGAAATAGTCTGCAGAGTTTAATTAGTGCAACTTTGCTTGTCTGTAGTAAGTACTATTGTTCAGTACTTGATTTGTGTGTGTGAACTCTGTATAGTTTAGTACTGCCGCTTTTGTTTTGTGGTGAGTCCCGAGAACAGTCTATGTTAATGTTTGTCCTCTCAATTTAGTCTGTATATTTTGAAGTATCCAGATCATCTTTTTTGTGAGGACGCTTTATCAATTATGGTTACACTCCAATATTTGTATGCAATGCAGGGTTTATCACACCCACCATGATTTCCAGTCCCATGGATGTTCGCTCCAAACGAGTTGTCACGACCTTTGGACTGTCCTTCTTGTGGGAGTAAGTGGGGGCCCTGCATGCCACCCTTAATTGGACAATCAACCTTCTATTTAGTACTTGAACATAGTGATATCCTGGTAAGGATTCACTCGTGTCACATCAAGTAAATCTTATTGATTTACTGTCATGTTTTCTTACTTTTGCTGCAATTTTACGATGCAGGTTTTGCCATGTCAGATTCGTTAAAGAATAAACCATTTGGTTTGCTCTATGATGGTTATTTTTAGCAGGTTTCACTTCTTATGACATGTCAGTAACGAAGGCACTGTCCACCACTTATATTACGGGACACAATTGGATCAGTCTGTTGTCTGAGTACAATCTGAAGACCTGTGATGAACTGCAGTTTGTTTTAACAAACACGCCACAATTAGTCCTTCTCGTGTTTAAAAGGAGTGAAGAAAAAGACTGGATCCAGGTCACGGAGCCTAGCGAAGTTAGAGAGCTGAAGTATGAAATCATAGCAGACCAGAGACGATCATTGTTGTCTCGCACATCGGTACCACCTTTAGCATCGGATCGAGCACCGGCACCTGCTCCGATGGCACTGGCTCTAGCAATGACATCGGCAGCAGCTTAGTTTGATCCACCAGAGGATTGGGCACCGACCGCGTCAGCGGATCAGGCTGATCTACCGAAGGATCGGGCACCGACACGGGCACCTACTCCGACACCGGCACCAGCTCCACAAGGAGCACCATCTCCGGCAGCAACAGCGGCACTACCAGTCGCACCGGCACGGGCACCAGCAATGGCTCCGGCACTTGCACCAACACTTGAAGTTGCACTTGCATCTGCTCCAGCCCGTGCAACGGCAAAGGAACCAACACTTGCACCGGCAATAGATTGGGCTGCAGTTCGCACTACATATACCAAAGTCCTTACAAAAACTGACATCTGCACCTTCTTGGTAAGCATTGGCAGCCCAAGTGCTTCGTTCTTTTTTCTTTCCATGTTGTTTCACATGATTCACTGTGTTGATCTAACTGTTTGTGTATGTCTTCTTGTTTGCAAACAGAGAATTCCTAGAGCAACGAGGGAGTCGTTCAATAATCCGGGCGATCGTGGCCAATTTTCTCTTACCATGCGCAATGTTGGTGTGAATGAACCTGCTCAATATACCGTAAGTACAAAGGATGGTCGCATGATGATTGATGCTAAAGGATGGTCAAGGTTCAAAACTCTATCAAATCTTGCGGTTGGGAATGATGTCAAAATCGAATTTCTCGGCAAGGAGAGCTGGTCCTAATCAACTTTGAAATTCTTCAGTAGCAGCACGCAACTGCCGAACTGATCTATCTTCCGACAACATTTGATGTAATAATATGGCATGGTGAAACAAGTGTCCTGTGTGTATAAGTAGTACGACAGTATTATTTATCACGTAGGATATCATGAAAGAATTGCAACTCTGATTGCTGGTTAGGAACTATCGTTCAATTTCATTCTAATAGCTGTCGTGCTTTATTTAATTTTATGTATTCGCCTTGCGACAGCATCTAAAACCAGTGCCGTACCGACCGCTTGCAATATTTACCAGATGAAATGCGCTGAGTTAGAACACATGGGCCCCCAAACATGCAGGCCCACCGGCCTGTGGCCCAAACTCCAGACCCGTTAGCCTATCTGGGTATTTTATTCTCATCTAAACCCCATATTATGTTATATATATTCCCCTTGATTTTTCTTATGTACAAAGTTGCGATATAAAAGATTTTTATATTTCTTTACAGAGGGAGCATCTCTATCAAAAATATATTTATGTGTAACTAGTTACTCCTGCCATTGTACTTGCTTTCGCTGATATGCGGGGCATCCGGCAACGGGGTCCATGTGTCATGCACCAAATTAGAGTGCACAACTGCACGGTAGACTCACCCGGTCGTAGCGCCGCAGTAATGACCAAAGAGCCGTCAAATCACAAAACCCCCACCTTTCCAGAAGTAGTAGTAAGCTGGACGGACGAAGCAGCAATATTTCACTGGGCCTGAATCCCCTTCTCCATTGTCTGCTTGTTCAAAGAAAACCTCATCTCGGCGATTGCTTAGGCTTTTTTCATGGAGAACCAGGTACGAATTCTTCATCCATCCCCGATAAATCCTAGTCCGTTAGTCGTCGGTAGTCCTAGGATGGGAGTCGCCGCCGTTGATGCATTTTCTTCCTACTGAATCTAGTGTGTTTCATTTGCAGTTCCCAAAGTGCAAGGACCCTACACGTTGCTACGCCCTTGGCAAGACGCCCCACTTGTCCCTTCTCATCCAAACTCGGGATTTTAAAACACGCACAGTATGTTCCTACAATCCTCTTTTCTATCCGGGAGGGTTGGGGTTTTTGAACATGCTGTCGACTAATTTGGAAATTTGGATTGCTATATTTGGATAAAAGGTACTAGTACATGGTCAACACTGACGAGAAAGAGGAAATTATTTCTAGATTTGTATAGCAAATAAATTGTGTTCTCATATTATTTTTCCTGCAGTGCATCCCTTGCTCTGCCAGAACACATGTACTCGAGATGGTCGGCCTTGCCAGAACTAAATACACCAGTTTAATGGTCAGATTGAAGACACGCCATGGATATAAGTTCCCAGTTGGGTTTATGAACCAAGAAGATTGCTGCTTTTTTTATGGCCGAACTTGGATAAACTTTCTCAAGTGTTACGGACTGAAAGTTGGCACATGAATGTTGATGGAAATAGCAGAACCTGGTCTCATCTTCACTGTGACCTTCCACCCCGACGTCGTTCTAGTAGTTCATCCATGTTAGTTTTGTATCTGGTTCTTGCATGTTGCCTCGATTACTTCTTAATCCACCTATTCTGTCTAACTAATCACAATTTGACTTTACAAGTAGCAACAATTTGTGATTCTCTTCTTCTCACGATGCTACTTCTAACTGATATTTCTTATAATTGGTGGCACGTGTAGGTTATTACAAAGTTCAGGAAACTACTCGTTTGTTATTTGATAAGAACTCGACTGTTACTGATGGCACTGAAGTTGACTGGGACAACATCCACCAGTTCCTACACTTTATTAATTGTCTTTAGGTCCTTGTGGGGCGTTTCAATGGTGGAAGGCCACGTGGGATATGTGTGCCACTGATGCACACGTTGCACAGGTCCAACTGTGTCAAGAAACTTATGGTACGAGCTGTTTTCTGTTATATATGTTGTTCATAAACTCTTATTTATACACAATTTTACAGATGTGATCTTCTTGAAACAGAAACTGCCCAGTTTTATTGTTCCTATACAGATGCCTGACTATGGTTGGGTTAGACTTGCGCTTGGTCACAACATGATGTTTATGTTGACCTACTCCATTTCCCTTGGAGGTGAAAAGATACTTATTCATGGGTGGTCTTAAATAATGAAGGCATGCCCATCTTGGAGAATAGGACAGAAGGTTATGCTCATGCTTTTCCATGGCTCTGAAGCGAATATCCTATTTACTGACCACATTGCGAGATGAAGCCGCTTTCAGAAGGTTGTGGATGCGCGGGGTGGCACCTGGGCCTTGTCCTGGGGCTTGGTGGCCTCACCCTTGGTTAACTGTAGGCAAAGTAGCACTGTTCGAGGCATGCTTTGTACGGTTGAACCTGTATAAGTACTCATACTCCTTTCAGCTATGGTTGTTAAGTGCCCCTGCTGGTTTCAGTTAAGGTTGTTAAGTACTCCTGCTACTTTTTATAGTCTGTCGTGTTTCTTCAGTCTCGTCTTCCTCCTGCCGCCAAAACCAAACCAGCGCCGGCGGGGCCGCCTGCTCCCGCCTCCCACGGCTGGCTGCGCCTCAGCTCACACATCGCCGCCCCACTGTCTCCTAAATCGTTAACGCCGAAGTCAGCCCCACCCCGCACCCGATGCAGTCAACCCTTGTACTCCCCTTCACCCGCGACTTCACCGCCGCATCTTCCGTGGCTCCTATTTGTTCCCGTCCGAGGCCTCGCCGTCGTCCTCCGCACGCTTTGGTGCGCTCTCCGCGGCGCCACCCTATCGCGTTGTCAACATGGTCAACAAACAAGAGGAATCGGGAGATGATTATACGTGGTGAGGATGACAGTAGGGACCCACCATGTCCATGGCCGTACGCAAGCAAGTTCCTCATTTTTTGTTATATACTCTATTGTCAGCGTATAGAAAAAGAAAATGCTTCCTCCTAGTGGTTTGCTGACGTTTGGGACCCACGACATTGTGAACGTATAGTCAATAGACAAGAGAACAACACAAGAGCGGCTGACACCTGGGATGTAGCTGCTCGAGCAGTATCTTTTTTGTTATTGTTGAGACAGAGCGGGGTTTCAACTAGGTTCTGGCCCGTCTAGCCCAGGCTTCTATTTGACGTTCACCACATGACCAGCCCAGCTATTTTTCTTTGTGAAAATGGCTAGCCCAGTTTATTTTTTCTAAAGAATACCCAATGCAGGCTTACCCAACCCATGCATACTTATTTTTCTCTGCCTTGTTGGGCTGCAACTCTTTAAAGACGGCTGCAAATCTTAAATGTAATATGAAATGGGCTGTAAATATAAAAAACACACGACAAAATTGGCAGTTACTTTCAAATTTCTGAATTTTTTCACATTTTCAGATTCCAATTTCATTGGGCTTTAACCTAATTTAAATATATCTTCAATGTACTTTAAATTTGGCTCGACATTTCGGTATTAAAAATAGTTTGGACCCCACCAAAATATGCAAAATTTTGTTTAAATTTTTAACCCTGGCCCTGGCCAACAAAAAGAAAATGGGCTGCAATAAATTGCGTAAGAAGTTGCAAATGAGCTGTAAATTATAAAAAAAGGAAATGGGCTGACTTGTGGGCCTATTAAGTTGATGCGTATGCAAGATTTTTTTACTTATTATATACGTCAACAAACGATTCTAGCAGAAGTGACCGTTGGATGTCAATCCAACGACCGTCGTGCTTCTTCAATATCTGATCTTCTTGCTCCAGCCGCCAAATCCATCGCCGACGAGACCGCCTACTCCCGCCTCCCGTAGCCGGCTGTGCTACCGCGCAGGCATCACCGCCCCCTACTACTCCCACCGCTGGCCAAGCCATCACTCTACTCACCCACATCCCTCCACTGCTGTGGCTTCACCGCCTCCGGGTCATTCCCTTCCTGGGTCTCGCCGTCGTCCACCGCGTCGGTGTTCTCGACACGGCGTGGTCAACGTTGTCAACAAACAACAACATCAGAAGAGGGATGTATGTGGAGAGGCCGAAAGTTGAGACCCACATGGTCCATGGCCGCACGCAACCAAGTACCTCCTTATTACGCCCAAAAAATGAATCCTTCCCATGACAGCTGGGACACACCAGCTATATCTTTGCACGGAACGAATTGCCTCCTTATTAAGCGAAAAATAACGATTGCTCCCCATGACAGCTGGGGCCCACCAGATTTGGAGGCTGACTTGTGGCCCTACTAATTTGACGCGTACGCAGGGCTTTGTCCACTTAGTCAACAAACGATTCTATCACCACTGACCGTTGGATTATTAACATCCAACGGTCGTCCTGCTTCTTCAACCTCTGATTTTCTTGCTCCAGCCGTCCAAACCACCGCGTGGTCCTGCCTCCTGTGGCTGGCTATGCTACCGGGGAGGCCTCACCGCCCCTCCTACTCCCACCGCTGGCCAGACCATCCCTCTACTCACCCACACACCCTGTTATTCTGCGGCGACGGCAGCTGAACCAGTCAACCCTCGTACTACCATCTGCGTGTTCCCAGGCTCCGCGTCGTTCCCTGCCTCACCATCGTCCACCGACTGGGTATTGTCCGTGCGGCGTGGTCAACATGGTCAACGAACGACATCCATTGAAAGAGGACTGTACGCGGTGAGGCTGACAGCTGGACCCACCAGCTATATCTTTGCACACAAGGAAGTGCCTCCTTATTATGCGCAAAAAAATGAATCCTCCCCCTGACAGCTTGGACCCACCATCAATATCTTTGCATGCAAGGAAGTGCCTCCTTATCCTCCCTGACAGCCGGGACACACCCGGTCGAAACATACGTAGCGTTGTCATTCTGGTCGCAAACGTGTACGTACATACTGGTCCATCGGTATTTCTACCATGATGAACCATGGCCCACTAAGGAGCGGTAGCTGTTCAGGAAGTTCCGTCTAAATCGTGTACACATACAACAACCATGCTGCAAAAAAGACGGCCACGTACGTACATACAGGCGTGGTCTCGAACGCGCACAGTGACGGCGTCCAGTTCATCGATAGCCAACCGGCTGGGTCGGAACAGAGAAACAGTGACCTGTTCATTGGGAGGCAATAGTCTAGGTCAGAATGCGTCATGTTCAATGGGAGCCAACCGTCTTGGATGGAACAGCCAAAACGGGGTCTGGCTTACCGCAGTACGGAGGAAACGGCCTTCTGTTTGACCGGCTACGGTCGAAATGGGATCCTGTTCACAGGGAGGGGTCTGGCGTACCGCAAAATGGAGGAAACAGACTTCTGTTCAAGCTCCTACGGTCGAAACAGGGTCCTGTTCATTGGGAGGGGTGTGGCGTACCGCAAAACCGGACTCCGCGGGCTACTGTTCATCCACCGTCTACTGCCTCGCTCCAGCCTCCACGGGCTACTGTTCATCCACCGTCGACTTCCTCTAGTCTCCACCTACTACTGTTCATCCACCGCATCTTCCTCCTGCATCCACCGGATACTGTTCATCCAGCCTCCACCGGCTACTGTTCAACTAGCCCTCCGCGGGGTCCTGTTCATCCACCCCCAACCGGCTCAGGTGTGGTGGCCTCCTCGGGGTCCTGTTCATCCAGCGACAACGGCCTACTACCACGGGGTCCTGTTCATCCAATCCCCACCGTGAACTGTTCATCCAACCCCCAATAACGATCACTGTTCATCAAGAGGCAGGTTCAATTGGCTTCAGTTAGCAGAAGTAACGAAGGAACCGCTTGGGTTCAGTTAACAGCCAAGAGATCGATCGCTCGGGTTCAGTAACGTAGCTAGTGCAGTTGCTTGGGTTCAGTAAGTGAACGCCTCGCTCGACTTTAGTTAGATCCTGATGCCTCGCACACATGCGCGTACGTGTACGAGAGAAACGCGCAAACCTTCATGCATCGCTCGGCCCCGACCACCCACCGTAACCGGGAACTCCCCGAAATTTTCCTCGCCCTCGCTTCTACCACAATTTTTTCCGTCATGGACGGCCCAAAGAATGTCATGCAGGTGCGTCCCCGGCCCGCCCAGGATGAAAAGCCCATTTTCTGTCATGATTTTTTGTCATAGAAGTAGGAGCCCACCATATCTATGATGATACATGGTTTTATTACAATTATCGTCATAGAAGTGTCATAACCATGACAGAAAACAAATTTCGTTCGGGCCAAAATGTCACGGATGTGTATTTTTTTTGTAGTGTTGAAACATAAGAAATCACATCAATGATGAACACTGACGTGAATAATTCCTTATATTTAGGAACAAAGGGAGTAGTGCACTTCGCATGGTTTTATTAGGCAGATCCTGATTATTTTCCTATACTTGTGTATTTTAATATTAATTGATAATTGAAACATAAGTAATCGCATCAACGATGAACATGGACGTAAATAATTAGTCTTCGATTCTCAGCTCCTACCAGCAAATCAACAAAAATATACGAGCTGGTACTGGCGGAAACAATGAAAGACAATGCTGCTAGAATATCTGCACGTATGAGGAAGCACCGTGTTGGTACCATTGGTCCACCAGATTTCGCTTGTATAGCACATTCTTTTGTGAACCATGGCGCACAAACAGATGATGATTCAGAAAACAATTCAGCGGAGGAAGCTAATGTCTAATATGTTGACATGGATGAATATGTACCTTCATCTTCAGTTTCAAAAAAGAATAAATGGACCCCATCTATTTACAAGGTAAACTTCCTTTGCTAATTTGTCATGCATCTGTATTATGCAATTATGCTACAACACATTCATTAAACCGTGCACCGCATGTGTTTTAACTTTTGTGGGTACAAGGTTTCTTCAGGAACAGCTCGGAGTTGACTTGATGGATGCATATGCGGAAGAATTTTGCACTGGCATTTTGCAATCAACAACATAAATATAACTTCATGGCCAAATGTTCTAACAAGGTCAGAAACCATGCATAATACTTCGGCTTCCTCTTGAGATTTCAGACTTATACACTACCTTCCATACTAAGTTTTTTGCTTTATGTTGTAGCAATTTTCCGACAAGGGAAAAGCAAACGTACATGCTACGCTGGTAAGCGGTACGACTGACAGTTCAAAATATGATACCCCTCATAGCTCTATGGTAAGAATTTAAATAAGTTATTGAAATCTTCTATATTGTTGATTATTACATGATATGTATACTGATGCGAGCATCCTCATTCCATAAGGCTAAAAATAGCAAGAAGAGAGCATCTAGTTTGGAGTTTTCTGGAAACTCCCACAACATCGAGAAGGATTCCAGTATGAGACAGATTGCAATAGAAGCACCCATAAGTAATTTATAATGTTTTGGCTTCAAAATTATTGTGTGAGCCATCATAGTGTAATGTACTAACAGTGCGCGAACAACACTTTCAATCATGATGCAGACCACAAAGAGGGCATATTTACAAGAAGTTCTGCCGCAAGTACCCGACATGCAAATTATTGAGGAAAAGAGCTCCTCCACCATGATACTTTCAAGCTTTGGTGTCTCATCACATAATTCATCCTCTGAACAATGCATCTGTGAGCTAGAAGCGAAGATTACAGCAGAAGCGACAGACACGAAACAGGCAACTGCTACATTTGCAGAAAATCTGAATGTCCTACTTAGTGCACAGATGGAGGAAATCGAAGAGCTCAAAAGGAAACAACAACTAGAAATAGAAGTTATCCAGATGGACCTAGAGAGAAAAATCAGAGGCTTTAAAAAAAGCAACAAGAAATGGAGGGAATTCTTAGTCATCTCTTAAGGAAGATATCGTAGTCTTCGTAGGTGACTATGTCACAACCCATCAAAAACTGATGGTGCACTACTATTCGTCATAATGCTGTATCCATTGTCTTATTTCTAACGCTTGATAATATGTCATTTGGACGCTCATTTTAATATGTGGATCACTGCTGTGAGATGTCAAGTTCCATTGTTATTATAATAAAAGTTGTGATGGCAATGTTAAATTTCAAATTTTCTCTCATTCAAATTCAAATTGGCCTGCAAAATCAATCGTGCACATTTTTATGCTATAATAAAACCTATGACGGTACTGATGACGAAAGTTGTAACCGTCACCACATTTGTGTCCACAATTGTAACCGGCCACATCAGCACCGTCCAGACCCACATGTAAGCAGCCATGTCAGCACTGTTTGGTCCCACATGTAAGCAGCCATGTCAGCATCTTCTGGGCCCATATGTCGGCACCGTTGACTGGTCAAAACTGATGACAAGTTATTACTGACGGGACCATCAGCTATAAAACCCACGGCAGACCCACATGGGAGAAGGCACGTCAGCAACTGCTGGTCCCATCTATCTGAAACTTTGATCGGTCAACCCCCCGGGCCGATTACCAGTGACGGATTATCATCGCCAAAATGATCTTGCACAATAGATTGGGCTATCATAGGTGACATTTTGGGCCGTCACCGAAAACGACCATTGGTAACATTATTTGTTTCGTCTCCTAAAATGCGATCTCATGTGACGTAAAAAGTGGTATGTCAAAATTTTATTTTTCATGACGATGCTTCGGTAACGGTGGAGGTGACAGCCGGAAAAATGTCACAAGGGTATTTTCCATGATGAATAAGGGTTATACGTGACACAAGTGAAACGTCGCAAAATAGAGAAAATTTTGTAGTGGGTTCAGCGGAGCCTATGAATACAGCTTCCTCGGGGGCTCTTTGACAAAAGGAGGAAAGTTGTCCCTGAGCCCGAAAACATAAAACCAGAACTTGTGCCACTCCCGGACCAAAGTTGGGAATTCCACGGGATAGAACTTGGTGGTAGGTCGAAGTTGCAGGCTGGTTCCTCCGAGGTCGCATACAGAATCGCCGTTCATCTGGACCCGGACACGGAAAAAGTACCATTATAGCTCAAAATGAGGAGTCGTTTCGAGAAAGCACCCAAAAAAAGTGAAGCAGACCATGCATAATGTTATGCAGCAAGAAGCCAAGCCCCCGTCTGGTACTCCTGATGGAGCACGTGCTCACCGGTGTTAGGGGTCGGTGGGGCCTTGCAGTCTAGAATTTGGTGCAACAGATTTTCAATCATGGACCTGTCAGCGATGAACTGGTCGCCCTTTTCCCTCCTTATAGCATCCCTAAAACTGAAAGGGCGGCCTTCACGGCGGGATGCACGCCCCATGTTCTATACTAGTGCTTAGTTCAGTCACAATCCTTCTCTTCGACTACCATGCTATGTCCATGATTGAATTGAAGTGGTAGAGCGGTAAGTGGGCGTACAGTCTATGTATTTCCTATCAGTCGCATTAGTTCCTTTTCCTTCTCTAGAGAGATGAAAAAAATACATGGAGACATGGAGATTGCGTCTCAGCTTGTCAAGTTGTTTTAGCAGAGCCGTCTTAAACTGCCTGAATCCGCGATCAGCGTTTCACTATGCAAAAAAATCAAGAAAATCTCAAAATTAAAAGAGTATCATTATGACAGAACCCATGTTTTCTCCTTTAACCATAAATCCCAAAAAAACCACCTCATTTCTTTTTCATTTTTTTTCTGATCAAGAAAAATAAAAAATATGTTAGTTATTTTGAAATTGCATGGAAGGACTTGCCCTGCTAATATCATTCTTGTTTGGAACAGTAGATGTAAACCCGATGTTCATCTTGAGTCAGTATTGAACTCTCCATGAGATGCATAGTCGGGTGACGTCGTCATCCTTCGCTCGGTGATTAATAAAACTGAAACTATTTCTGCCTTCCTTTGAAACTGAGCTATTTCTCTAAAATATACATATTCTAAAAGAAATGGGGTGTAGGCACATTTATTGGAGCAGTTGGGAAGAACACTGGCCAATTTTTGCAATAGTTAGAATAAGGACAACAATAGCACCGAATTTTGCCAGTATGGCAGTTTGATCTATGAGTTCACATTCATAGATGTTGGTAAGATCCTTCCATTTAGTAGCACCTTAGGATGGAATAGCCTTAACGTTCTCACGACCATAGGGATCAAATGGATGGTTCAGGAAAGTCTAGTGAAGCGGCATCGAAACTCCAATGCACAAGTAGCTTTTGAAAAACCTGTTTATTTAACAGATTTTCTGTTGTAGCTTGCTGCTCTAATCATATTACTAACTTCAAATTTTTAGGATCCAATCATAAATTTTTAAGATCTTTTTTGTTTAACTATTTTGTTGTTGTAACCTCATGTTGTCATGTTTTGCTAACTTCAACTTTTTGTCCATCTGGATGTAAGATCATCCCAAAGTAGTGGCACTAGCCCAATCCTACATCATGAATTCTCAAGTGATGATGTTCTAGAGGTTGAACTATCAGTGGAAAGAGAGTGTGCAGCTGTGCTCCGAGATGAAGTTGACAACTTGAGGAAGCAAAGAACACAAATAAACACAGTACTCACTAAATCCCATAAATATTTGGACACAACAAAGCAAGCTGAGACTCATCACATTGTTAAGCAGCTATTGGACAAACCCAATGGAAATGCAACTTCCCAAATCCTATGTGAAATCATTGTTTCCATTGTTGAATGACCTGGGTTGTGTGTTCAGGTAATAGATAGAAACCACTCGTTTTCAAGATTATGTAATAACTGATTAGACTTCCCGAGATAGTTATTCTTTTAGCAAGGCCAGTAACAGATATTAGCCAATTGGCCGGAACAGAACATTGGGCGAAACAGGCCAAAAGAACCACATACTATGAATGGGCCAAAATGCACCATGGGCAACAAATCCGCCGACAGACACCAATGTCATTAATGGGCTAAAAGAGACCACAATCTGACACCTTCCCAGACGCACGACACGTAAATGGGCCGAAAGATACCACGGGCCAAAATTGGCCTAGACATACAATGGGTCGTAAATGGGCTGATATACATTACGTGCCGTAAATGTCACCAGAAGCAACATGACCCGTAAATGGGCCTAAAGGCACTACATGCCAAAAATGGCCCAGAGGCAACACGGGTCATTAATGGACCAAAACCACCACGTGCCAAACATGTCATAGAGGCATGACGGGTTGTAAAATGGTTGAAATATACCACGGTCCATAAATGTCCAAAAACACCACGGTCCAAAAATAGCCCAGAGATACCACGGGTTGTAAATGGGTAGAAATACAACATGAGTCAAAAAAGGTCCAAAAAAGGCACTAGGTCCATATATGGGCCGAAAGGCAATACTGGTTGAAACTGGCCCAGAGACACCACATGCCACGCATGGTCCGAAATATCAAGAAGCTGGAACCATGTTGAATGTCCAACATGTTGGCAAGGGCTGAATTCATAGAGGTCCTAACGAGCCGTGTCGACTCGAATCGTAAATGGGTTATATGCAAGCAGGTTGTTAATAGGCCTTCTATGACTAGATCTGCTAAGTTTTGACTTAAATCCGTGGGCTTTAACTTGTCCTTTAAATGGGTTGCCCTTTTTAACCAAACGGGCCTATATTGGGCATGCCATGTGTCTTTATTTAATACGCACGCATGGTCCAAAGGACGGGCCACACTTGTTCCAACGAAGAGCCGCCGCTGGCTCCGTCAACTAATAAGAAGCTGACACGTGGCCAATCATCGGTTAGCCACATTGTTAACAGGTATTAGATCTAGAACCCGCTCCCAATAGCTTAACGGTGACTGATTACGGTGCCTGCCACGTGTCGGTTACCCTTGATGAAACTCTTACACGATGTGACATTTTCTGTCATGGAATAGCACACCTCCATGATGAAACAATTAATATTGTCATGGAACACATTTATGACAACACACTTACGACTATTTTGATTCAGCCATAAAACTATCACAGATGTATATGGATGTAAGTGCATCTAGTGCCACCCCTAGTTGGTTTTGGAGTATTGACGACAAACTTGGTTGAGGGACTAATGTGTTTGTGAGATTCATAAGAGAACACAGGTAGAAGTCCCTATTGATTCAGTTTACCCATCGAAGATGACCCCTAAAAATGTATGAAGACATTAAAGAAAATGGTGCTTCGCGAAGACCTTCATGTCGAAGATAATGACACGTGAAGACATTCGCTTGAAGACAATGGAGCGCGAAGACATAGTTTCTTTCGTTGTTTCATTTTGTTCTTTCCTGAGTCATAGGAACCACCGAACTGTTAAGTGGTGTCGAGGTAAACAAAGTCAGAAAACTGACATGATGCTCAACCTAATATCATATGTCTTCATGTGAAGAGAATGAGAGAAAATCTTATGATGTGTTGGATAAGTCAGCTTTACTTGGAGTCCAAGTCAAGCTGCCGCGTGTCTTTGAAATCCGACCATTGGACGCGTGTCGGTTTTCCATTGATCCAGGGTCATTTCGGACATATCATGTCGGGTTGCCTCCTTGCTATAAATAGCCCACCCCCTCCATAATAAATTGGTGGCTGCTCTGAGTATTGTGTACAGCTTTTGTCGTTTGAGAGAAACCCACCTCCGAAGCCTTTGACAGAGAATCCTTGCGAGGATAAACCCAAGACACCCAGAGCCCAAAGAGTTTTAAGCATCACTGAAGCCTTTTTGTTCCGCGTGAACCAAAGACTTATTACACTTGAGGATTGTGATCTTCCAGTCGGTTAGGCATCGCGTTCTGAGCATCCAAGAATCATTGTGGATTGCTGGTGAACGAAGTCTGTGAAGGTTTGGAAGTCTACCTTGAAGACATACCTGAGTGATTGGGCGAGATCTGCGGGTCTTAGCTCAAGGGGAATAAGGTGAAGACATGGTCTTTTGAGTTCAATCTCAACCACCCTAACCAGACGTACAGTTGTCACAACAACTGGAACTGGTCTACCAAATCCTGTCTTCATCAAGCAACTGGTTCTATCACTTCACTCCCTTACTTACAGTTTACCTTCGTGAAGTCTTTGATTGCTTGTTCAGATCGAAGACATTGTGTGAAGACATTCACTCTGATTGCATATTTGTCTTCACACTATCTTCCAAATCTGATCTATTCTACCTAGTTGCCACTTGTCTTTGTGCATCACTTGTACTGTATTTTGACATCTTTGCATGACTAGTGTAGTTTATCTTCCCCTATATCCTGTTTAGTTACTCTTTTACTTTCCTGTCTTCGAAGACATTGCATGTTTCAAAGACTTTCATAAAAATTGCCAATTCACCCCCCTCTAGTCGATAACTAACTGTTTAAATTGGTATCAGAGCAAGGTGCTCTCTTGTTCTGTGTGATTTGGTTTAATCACCTGGAGTTTTAGCTATGTTGACTACAGGGATAATCAAGGTCTCCATTGCGTGCCTCGTCTTTGATGTCACTGATTACCCGTACTAGAAGAATAAGATGTCTATGCATCTTGAAGCAATTGACAACGACCTCTGGTATGTCGTCAGGACTGGCATTCCCAAAGTCGATGAAGGCGTCACTACTGCTGATGTGAAGAGGTTCGCGCAATTGGACTCAACCACCAAGAACATCATGTGTGGTCACCTGACCAAAGGGCAGTATGGTCGTGTGAGTGCTCTAGAGTCTGCGAAGCTAGTCTGGGACTGGCTGTCCAAGGTCAGCGAAGGCGTCTCAACTCACAGAGACTCAAGAATCGATGTTCTTCGCAATCTCTTTAACTGCTTCAAGAGGCTTGACAATGAGAATGTCCAGCTCACCTTCAACCATCTTCCTGATATTACCAACGAGCTTCGTGCACTTGGCGCCACTGAAATCGCCAAGCATGAAGTCGTAAAGAAGTTATTGAGATCACTTGACAGCTCATTTGACACCCTATCACTGATGATCCAAGAACGTCCAGATTTCAAGGAGCTAGACCCTTATGGTATACTTGAGAGGCTCAATACTCATGAATTCCAGCTATCTGAGAAGAGAGATATCTATGGTCCTAACTATGGGCGATCTCGCGCTTTGAAGGCAAAGGCTGTATCTTCGTCTGAAGACTCTGAATGCAGTTCAAGTGGCGCTAAAGACTTTGGCAAAGAGCTTGCAATGCTTCTGAGGAAGTTCCAAAAGTTCTCCAAGAGAAACCGCTTTAGAAAGTTTTCAAAATCCAGCTCGAAGAATGCAGAAACTTCCACTCGTGACTACAAGAAGAGAACCTGCCACAAATGCAAGAAGCCAGGCCATTAGATATCTGAATGTCCTCAATGGGAAAAGGAATTTAAGAAAAAGAAGAAGAGCAAGGAATATGATTCTAATGATAAGAAGAAGGAGAAATTCTCAACGTCTTCTTCAAAGTCTTCATCTCACAAAAAGAGCTCATCTGGCAAAGCTCGTGCATTCATCGGCAAGGAAATGGATTCAGAGGAGGAGTCAGCTTCAGAAGAGGCTGAGGTGGAGTCTGATTCAAGCGTTGCAAGCCTGGCTCTAGCTTCGGCATTCATTGCCAAATCCATCTTCAGCACTGAAGACAATGGTTATATCACCAATGCTAAAGTCAATGATGACGACGACTCTGCTCCTACCTAATGCTTTATGGCAAGAGACACTGAGGTAAATTCATGCGATGCCTACTTTCAGGCCTCTAGTGAAGATGACTATGACTGTGAATCCAAGCCCAGCTATAAGACACTTGTTAAAATTGCAACTGAATAACAAACTTCTATGGAAAAGATTCAAAAACAGTTAGACAAAAGCGATGACCTGTTGGACGAGGAAATGAATCGAACTCAGTCCTTAACCGAAGACATAAAAAATCTTGGAGTTAAGTACGAGGAACTTCAAAGTCGTCATGAAACACTCTCAGCTGATCATGAGAAGCTTTCCTACGATTACCTTCAAAGGAAGCAAGATATAGAAAAACTGAGAGTTTGTCATTATGATCTTCGAACTGAAAACGATTCACTACTCGCTCAACAAATCAGTATCGCTCAGGAAGAATTTGTGCCACCTTGCTTAAAATGTCTTGAGCATGATAATGCTACTTCTTCTACTGAATGTTCAAATGCTTCTGAGATAGTAATATGTTCAACTACTGATGTGGTAACTGACCCCTCTTCTGAGGAAACCACTACTATTGCTGATGAGAATGCCAGGTTGAAGACATTGCTTGAAACAGGCATGTATAAAAGCCTCAAAGGGCATCAGACTCTATGTGATGTCCTCAACAAGCAGATTCTGAACTAAAACCCTAGGAAACAGGGTGTTAGTTTCGAGAGGAAAATCAATGTTGATGGATCCTGTTGGAAGCCTGAGCAGTACCCCAAAACCACCTAGGTTGCTGCAAAGGGCCCCTGAGTAGATCCATCCACATTATCTGGTTTTAACTGTGCTAACCCTATCATCATTGATGAGTCATTTGACTCCAACTATAAACTATTCAAGAATCAAAATGGTGAAGTGTTTGCCAGGTTTATTGGTACTAACTGCAGGAATGGGTCCCCTATGAGGAAGATCGGGGTTCCTAAAAGTCTTCTTGAGAAGCTTCCCGTGAATGTCATCATGACACCACCAGGGAAGAAGACAAACCCCAGACCAAAGGCTTCATATGGCCCAAAGTCTTCATACAGAAAAGAGGACCTCATATGGTCACCCTAACGTCAATGTTTTGCAAGGAAACTATCATCAGGCTAATGAATATGAGCACCATTCGTCGAACCACTATGTTCACAAATTGAAGAACTTTTCTGCTTATTCATTTGAGTACTATTCACCTCCTGCGAAACTATTTGCTAGGTTTCAAGGCACAAATTCTCAAATGCTGCACTTAGACAAATTGCTTCTAAGCCACCCCTTCAAATGTGGGTGGTTAAGAAGAATTAACTTCTCTTGCAGGGTCCGGTCTCCAGCCGAAAAACATTGACTTTTGAAGACAATGTTGGGGACCTGAAAAATCTTGTTGGACACAAGATAAAATGTCAAAATGGTCTTACCATCTATTTCATGCATGGTTTTCTTGATGATCGTCCTACCATATCCTCCACAAAACTTACCTATGATAAACGCCTTTCTAGATACATGTTTTTTCTGCACAACAGTTGTCGGCGTGGAAGCACGATCACCTATGGGGCAGGGCTGCCCCTTTGTGATTTGGCAAGGGGACGGTCACATCGCACAAAGAGCAGAAACAGCAGGGCGGCGTGATGGTGGACAACTCTCTTTTACCCAGGTTCAGGCCGCTTTGCAGCGTGAAACCCTACTCCTACTGTGCTGGATTGATCTGGAGGAACATGAAGGCGCGGAGTGCTCAAGCCTGGCAAGAGTGCCTCGGGGAGAGCAGCTACACGCGTACAAGTGTTGTTGGATCAAGGTTTCGAACCCGTTGCTAGGTTGCCCCGGGCCTCCTTTTATAGTTTAAGAGGTGACCACAGTGGCAAAACAGTCATTTTAGTATGATTAGATAGCTAACGGTGCTATCATACCTAACTCTGACAGTTAGAACAAAGTGCATTAAATGCACTGCTAGGTGTCATGCTGATGTTGAAGCCCGGCAAGCCTACCATGCCGCTTATCCATCCTCTCCTTATTAGCGTGACACGCCATCTGCACGGGTGTCAATAAAGCTAATCTCTTCTCCAGCAGGTTGCCACATACCCAACAGGATCCACCTAGCCACTTGAGAGCTCAACACCACATCGATTAATGACTTGTGTGCGATGAGGTGGAGTGGTGGCGTCTTGGCGGAGGCCTGCCGGCACGGAGCCTGCCGGGTTCATGCCTTGGAGTCTTGGCGGTCCCGGGAACCTTGTTGGAGCGGTTTTTGGGTTGATTCCCTAGTCGTAGCCTCGACCCTACCGGGCTCGCCTGCCCTGCAAGGGAGACCCTCCCAAGGAGTCCTCTGGTCACGTTGGTCTTCTTAATGCTCTCATTGATCTCACGAAGAGCGGTTTCTCTGGCTTATCTTATGTCATGCTCAGGTAATTGGCGTATGATTGTTAGCACGCCTGTGCATAAGTCCGGACGGCAAACACAAATGTTTGTTGCACCGACAGGAGCCCCCGAACCTGGTCCATACATGCCGTCGGGCATCGTTGGGGTAGGCCCAAACTGCTGCACGGGCGTACATACTAACCTTGCCGAGGGTGATGCTTGTTTTTGAGATCTTCTTTGCTTCTTCATTAACTTGGGTTTGGTTTTGCCTCCAAGTCTCCCATGGCGTCCTTAATGTCCAAACGGCGTGCTCCATTCGTGTTGGAAACCAGGGGCGCCTAAGTCCACGGGAGTCCATTCAAGGCGTCCACGCATGAACCGGGAGTAACTGTAATTTTATCTTTACCTCACCCACTATGCCTGTCATTTCCGCCACGCGCGCCACATGCATGGCGCAAGGTTGGTGGTGGACACATAGGGCATGGGAATGTGTGTCATTGGCAGAATGCACAATGCCCCGGATAGGAGGAGTGGGGCAGCCGATGGATCAGGACGCAATTAGGGGCGCAGAGGGTTGGATTGGAGGAGTGGGGCGGTTGCCCCAGAGTGGAGGAGAGCCAGCTTCCCCCTCCGCTCCGCTATAAAAAGGGAGATGTGAGGGGGTGGCGATGCTCATCCATCTCCTCTTTCTCTGTTTCTTCTTGCTTCCATTTCCACCATGGCGAGGGGAAGGGGCCGAGCCCGTGCTCCGGCGGTAGTGACAAGGGCTTCTTCTCGGCACCCTGCTCCTGTCCCCATTGTGGCTGCAGGGGCAGAATCCAGCGCTCAAGGTGAAGCTGTGGGGCATGGTTGAGGTCGAGGCAGCGCCCGTGGCCGGGGTGGACCAGGCGATGCACCCGCCGCTCCTTCGCCAGCCGCAACAACACCGACAAAAGGCCATACGGGAGACACCGTGCTGGAGTTCATCGTCAAGCTGTGCGATCCTACCCGAAGTCATCTGCGGCTACCTCGCCCCTTCGCCAGAGTGATGGAGGTCGAGCAGCCGCTCAGGCTGGGGTTGCGCATGAGCGGCTACTGTAATGACGCAGTGTGGGCGGACATTGAGTTTCCCGCACCGCACATCATTTTTCTTAGCCGTGGATGGAAAACTTTCGCCCATGCCCATTATCTGGCGGAAGGGCACGTCCTCCGCTTCAAGCTAGTGGAGGCTGATCGGCTCTTCATCAAGGTGTTTGGGCATTCAGGTGCTCGCTTAGGGTGCTGCGCAGAAAGCTCGAGCGATGACAAAAGCTCCTCCTCAAGCGATAGCGACGAAGAGGACACCGACGATGAAGACGGCGACGACGAGTCCCCGGTCATCAAGAATGAAGACGATGACTCAGACTCCGGCTAAGCACCGAACGCACCGTCACTATCAGCTAGGCACCGGCAGCACCATCATCTGCAGCTGGACCCCGGCAGAGCAATTTGCCGGGGGTGCTTGGCTGGGACGTCACCGCCACCTCCAGCTAGACCCCGGCGGGCTTCCTTGTGGACTCCGGCTTCGTCTTTCCTGCCGGTGTTCTCACCTTGCCGCGTTCCTCTGGTCCTGGCGGGGGTGAACAAGGCATCGCCTAGCCTCTCTCTCTCCATCCCTGGCCTCTTCTTCCTTACCGGGGAGGCGCCCTCTCGATCTTGTCAGGCTGTGTCCCGCTGGTCCTGAGGGGGTTAGGCTGGGCTTCTGCCCAGGTGCTCCTTTTTCCCTCTTTCCTTCTCAATGTAACTCCTAGGAGGAGAGGGACAAGAAAGGCATTACGGGGCAATTATCTTTTTTCATATCAAAAGATGTAGGCACTTGCCAAACTTTAATCAAACCTATGTAATCCTTTGTCCATGCTAGTACTTGTATGATTTGTACTTGTTTGTTCACGTAAACTTGGAAAAAAGAGCTTGCCGGATGTTTGTGTATGTACTTAAACATACTGAAGGACGAGCCTTCAATACTCCTTAGTAAACAATATTTTCCGGCAAGGCATCTTTGTTGGCCTTCGGTGTCGCTGCTACTAAAAACCACGTTTGATGAGCTCGAAAACGGGTTAGTGAGCGCGAACGAAGGCCAACCCCTCACCAACCTCCCCCCATACGTAGCTACAACTAAAACTTGTCGAGTGGACTTGAGTCAAGAATAGGAGCTTGAATGGCAGAGGCGGCCAGGTTTCCTTACGTACAAGTCCCTCATACTAAAGTACAACATGGAATGATGGAATGTAACGAAGGGTACTCATCTTCTTTTGCTTTCCTTCTTATCATTTCAGATAAGGAAAGCTTGTCAGGGATCAGCGCATGGCCTTGCATTCATCCTCCTTCCCGGGAACTATCGTGATGAAACTTTTCTGTTGTCATCAAAGAAAAGGGAGAAAAAGAGGATAACACATGGCTCTCTACTGCTTGTCAGTTATCTTACTTAAGAACTATCATAATCATGATAAGATCATACTTAAGTAAATATGAATGCATGCATGCAAGTTTTGTAAAAAAGAGCACTTCATTTTATTCAACTATGCACAGGGTCTGCGCCTGGCTTTGTACAAAGGGGTACAAGTCCTGGGGACTATGCTTGTACAAAATAGGTCGCCGGGGCAAGGCCCGGCAACTGCGCCTTATGGGTAGAACTTGCGAAGATCCTCAATATTCCCTGAGTTTTGCATAGGAATGCCATCTTCGGTCTCCAAATGGACTGCGCTAGGTCTGGTGACACGTACTACCCGATAAGGGCCTTCCCTACTTCGGTGTCAACTTGTTTGCACCCTTGGCGGACTGAACACACCTAAGGACAAGGCCACCTTCCTCAAGGCTCCGGGCGTGAACCCTGCGGATATCATAGCTGCGTAGGGCTTGCTGGTATCATGCAGCACGTACAGCTGCCCGGAGACGATCTTCCTCGAGGAGCGCAACATCGTCATGCCGTAGCTGCTCTTGCGCTACTTCATCATAGGCAAGTACTCGAGTTGACCTGTATATGAGTTCCATGGGGAGCACTGCTTCTGTACCATATACCAGGGAGAAGGGAGTCTGGCCAGTAGCTCGATTTGGTGTCGTCCTGATTGACCAAAGAACCACCAGCAACTCATCAACCCAGCGCTTGCCGCATTTCCACAACTTATCGAAAGTTCTTATCTTGAGACCTCGCAGCACTTCAATGTTCATCCTTTCGGCTTGTCCGTTGCTCCTGGGGTGGGCAACAGAAGTGAAAGAAACCTTGCTTCCAAGGCTCTGGATGTACTGCATGAAGGCGCAACTTGTGAATTGGGTGCCATTGTCGATGATCACCCTATTGGGCACGCCAAAACGGCACACCAATCCTTTGAAGAACTTGATAGCTGATTGCGCAGTCACCTTCTTCACTGTTTCCACCATCAGGCCACTTTGTAAACTTGTCGATTGCAATGTACAAGAATCCAAAGCCCCCGGTGGCACGGGGAAAGGGGCCGAAGATGTCGATCCCTCAGACCGCAAAAGGCCAGGATAAAGGGATTGTTTGAAGGGCTTGAGCAGGTTGATGAATATTCTTGGAATGGAACTGACAAGCTTCACACTTAGTGACGAGCTTGGTTGCATCCAGAGGGCAGTGGGCCAGTAGAACCCTTGCTGGAAGGCTTTCCCGACAAGTGCTCTTGATCCTATATGTGAGCCACATACACCCCCATGTATCTCTGCCAACAGCTCTAGCACATCTTCCTGATCAATACATTTCAGCCTCACACCATTTGGCTTCTTTCTGTATAGAGTGTTATCCACAAGCTGATACATACTCGATTGGCGGGCTACCTTCTTAGATTCTTTTGGACCATCAGGAAGTTCTCCTGTTTGAAGGAATTGGACTATATGTTGTGCCCACGCCGGAGCTTCACTACAAAAAACCACTTCCGTGATGATACGTGTTTGTCACAGTAGGTCCCGTTTTTTGTCATGCATGTACATCCATGACGATTTTATGACAGAATCAAGATAGTCATACTTGTGCTGTCGTAGAAGTGTTCCATGACAATACCAAAATTATCATCACAGAAGTGTCCACTTCCATGACGATAAATGGCACATCATGGAAGTGCTTTCGTCAAGGGTAACCGACACATGGCATCCACCGTAACGGGTCGCCGTTCAGCTATTAGGTTCCGGTTTGGATCCGATAACCCGTTAACAGCCTGGACCAATGGGGATTTTCCACGTGTAAAATCATCATTGGCTGGAGGAAACATGTGTCGGCTCCTCGGTGGGCCAGATGTCGCCCGTCCAATGGAGACGTGCCTATGAAACATCGACACGTGGCAGGGCCCAACAGAGGCCCATATAGGTTAAAAAGGTCGGCCTAGTCAAAGGCCCATAGAATTTACTCAGGTACTAGTGGGCCAGCCCAATAACGGCCTATTTAAACATGGCCCATTTACAGCCCAAAGCCAGATCTGGCCCGTTAATTGTTCACCGAATATTTGGGCCCAGTGATATTTCGGCCTGTTAGAGGCCCAATGTAGACATGGGCCCATTTCAGCCCGGTGTGTCTTTCGGCCTGGGAATGGCCCGTGCTGCCCATGGGCCATATATGGTCCGACGTGACTTTGGGCCTGTTAAAGGCATGTCGTATAATTCGGCCCGTTGATGCCTCTACTAAGCTTTCGGCCTTTTAAAGGCCCATGATATCAGTGGGCCAACTAAGGCCTGAGATATGTTTCGGCCTGGGAATGGCCCGTCATATAACTGGGCCAATAATGGCCCGGTCTACATTTCAGCCTGCTGAAGTCCCGTCGACGTCTAGTGAAAATTGACGCCCAACATGCATTTCGACCTGCTAAAGGCCCATGGTTTCTTCTCGGCCGTAATAGGCCAGCAGAATATTCAGCCTGTTAATGGCCCGAAGCTACATGGGCCCAACTAAGCGCTGGGTCCACTAAAGGCCCAAGTAAACTTTGGGCCGAATATAGGCCCGTGTAAGTTGTGGGCCTGGCGCAAAGTGTGAAGGCCCCAATGGCCTTTCAGGCCCAAGAAAGTTACAGGCCAGCCCAATTGTGGCCCGCTAAAATGCAGGCCCGTTAGAGGCGAATGTTTCGGCCCGGTCGACTACATCACATTTTCGCTGTTTTTTCAGATAGCGGATGATGGCATATACGGTAACTAGTAGGAATTAAGAACAAACCTACTCTATACAATAAAGAATTACGGCATAGTAACTTAGAATAAACCTACAATATACAATAAAGGATTTATGGTATATTACATCCACTGGGCATCAAAGTTCGCCACGAGTGATCATAAAGCGCAACGAAGAAGCAGATTACAAAAACTGGGCGCCATTGCAGCCTAACAAAATAATACTGAACCAAGACCACTTCCAAGACAGTTCAAGAAAGGTTAGCCTTGTGCGGGAATTGCTGCGCAAGCTGCTGAGCAATGCTGTGAGACCGGCCTAGCATGTCGGTCATAGCTTCCAGGTGTAGCTGTTTAGCAATGAGGTTCTCATTGGTGATCTCCGCAATCTTTCTTAGAGATAGGACTTCAAGTTGAAGTTGTGTTACATAATGCTTTTCTGCTAGAACTTGGGACTGAAGAAGTCGAACTGATTCAGACAGTGAATTATGTGAGCTTGTCTGACTGCTAGTCTCAAGTAACTTGAACACTGCATCAAGACAAGACTTTGGGGTTGTCTCGCTATCTTCAAGATGTTTTGCCTTCTTTGCTGCAATATATGCTGGGTTTGTCTCACAGCCTTCAGCAGACTTGTGCATGCCATCAGGCATATCACCCAGAAACAAGCAGAGAGATGATAGGTTTTGCACATGTATAAACAAAGATGATAACTGTGCTGTCAATTCCATCCAATTTCAAATTAGAAAATAAAGAGTAAGTTCAAAATATCAATAGCATAATTTGGCATTGTTCATAATGCGGGGAGCTTCACCACACTACTGGATTACCATGTCAACAAATCAACCATAGATGAAGGGCAAAGACAATCATTGTATCTATTTTGGTTAATGTGCATGGCATGTTGTTCATATCATCAGCCACATCAGTAAGATAAAACAGGAGATGACAAGGTGCAAACATGGGCGGCTTCACCACACACTGGATTATAGATCCACAAAAACAAGCATACATATAGGGAGTATTGAGTAATGTGCATGGTATGAATAAGGAATATGGTTTTACAAGTAAAACTTGGAACTTACAGTTGTTGCGAACATGCATTTTGATAGAAACAGCAAACTAAAGAGCAGTTAACGATAAGGAGTATGAGCAAATTAAACAGTAGTTCAGGATAAAGGCTTTAGAAGGACTGACTTACATTAACAGTTAACACCGGCTTTATAATGCCCTTCTCCATGTCAAGGGAAGGATAACTAAAGAATTTCAGCACATAATCTTCTTCATAAGCATTGCCTGTACTCTACATTTTGTGAAGAGTAATTATAGATATGATAATACTTGAAGGGATAGAGCATAATGAAGATAAGATGCAAATTGATGCTACATAATCAACTACCAATCCCTGGAAGTACAAGTGTTACAGGACAAAATGTACTCACAAGATAAATGGGCTACACTTCTGCACTGGCATTGTCTGTGTATTCAACTTTTTGGTAAAATTAAATATAGATCTGATATTTTTTAGTAAATGGTGGGCGAGGGAGATAAGATGCAGAATGCTACACAATGAACCAATCCCTCTTCCCATAATATAAGAGTGTTTTGAACACTGGTGTAGTTTACAAAACGCTCTTATATTATGGGACGGAGGGAGTAGCTGTTAATGTAAGTACAATGATAGACGACATCCAGTCCTTACAAGAGGACTGCAGAGCTAAACCTCTTCAAAAGCATTGGGTTGATTCTAAATTTATGTAAGAGTCGATACGGATCTTATAATGTCCACCAAATGGAGAATAACGAGGCTAACATGTGCAGTGATGCTACATAATCAACCAGCTATGAAAGTAAGTATGGTCATACAGGGCAAGAGGTACTCACAAGAGCAATGCAGTGTGCAGTATAGTTGCGAGATTCTGTGGTCCCTTGAGAATGAATGTTCTTCTGCAAACAGTTTTCGTACAAGTGAGACGTTAAGGCACATGCAGAAATGTAGTTCAAATTATGACGTGATGTCATAGACAGTACCTTACGCTGCAGACGAGACCAATGTGTAACAAGATTATTCCAGTCACTGTCTGATAAATGTAGCACCGGAGATTTTTACAGAAATTTTGTTTAGAGGCTTGCCATCAAAGTGTGCTTGCCTCAGGTAGGAACGATACTTCATCAATGAGTGCTTGAAAAGCGCAACCAACCCTTGCTCGTCTTGACTACCCAGTTTGGTCCTCGCCTATTTAAAAGAATGAAATCTTGTGTCTTCTGTCAGCAGAAACATATGCAGTAATTACCATGAATAACATTAGTACATTACTTACGCATAAGTTGCGGAGGAAGATTGGAAATTATTCTTTGTCTGTGGTATAATCTTTCCATGAAGGAAAGATGCGCACAAAGTTCCTGACAACAATATAAGCTTCTTCTTGTAAACTGGGAAGAAGTGGAACAGGAGTCCTATTTGCTGCAATTGGGGCTCTCTCTCATTCGAAAAGGGATTTGGCAACTGGATTTGGTGTACTCTTTGCTGGAATGGGGGTTTTGCGTCGTAGAGCTAGTGCTATGTCAACTGGCATCATCATACTATTTGCGGTAGTTGGGGTCTGCTGAGTTGGGGCATCAGAGATGGCCAGTGTAGTAGGGCTAGAGTCTGCTAGAGTTGTGGCCGTGTTTTCTTGGTCTGGTGATATTGCAACTACACCTAATGGGCTATTTGATTTATCCGATGTCACTACCTTTTCCAAATACTTTGTTTGTGCTCCTCCACGATCAGTAATCGCCCTCTTCCTTTTGAACACCTGATACACAAGAACAGCATTTGAATGGATAAATATGGTGTGATGACAGATGGAATATGTACTGAAAATGGATAGGCATGGCATATTCACATACACAATGTGTAAACTAAGCTAATGGTAGTGCAACAAAGTAGAAGCAATGCAAAGCATCAGTTGCAAGATATGTGCGACCAAAATAACCTTGGAAAGTTAGAGCAAGAATCTTGATGGGTGAATAAGATAGGGCATCTGCCTCTGACTCCTCCAATAGGGAGCTACATTGACTTAGGTCTCCCTCTAGCTCAGAATCACTATTAGGATCATATTCTGAGCATGAATCTGTAGGTGGAGAGTGTTTGCATTGCATTGCATCCAGACTTGATTTCTGTCCCTTAATGCCAAGTTTGATAGACATGGCATTGTTCTGCTTTATTCTTTTCATGCGCGCAAGCTCATAATCATTATGATGCTGTTCAGTATCTGAGATTCATGAAAACATAAAAAGTAGTCAGATTATCTATGGAATGCATTGCGGATTCAACTCGAAGTGTCTGCCTATAAACACCTGAGTATGCAAAGTTCACCCCCCAACCATGCTGACCAGACCACACACAGAAATACAAACCTCTTATGTCTCTATAATAGGCAGACACACATTTCAAAACTGAAGTAGGCACATTAGAATCATATCAAATTCATATTTGAACAAATAAACTAAGGAATTATGAGTGGCATAATGTTTAGCTTCAAGGGTGGAGTGTTGGTAGTGCGACACAAAGCAAGTAGGCGATTGTATTCCATGTAAAAGATTGTAGTCTATGTAAAAGGTGGAAATGACACTTTCTTTCTATGCAATGCAGTGTTCGTTGCCCACACATGATGGAAGAGATCACACAGAGAAATACTATTCACTCATGTCTGCGGTTCCAGTATTTTGAAACAGGGTGGTCCACCCTAAAAGAATATTGACAACAAATATGACAAGGCAAGCATAGAGGTAGTGAATCAATCATTACTTGTGAGCTTACTAGGACAAGTATGCAGAATTGTAACATCAGTAAGAGACCGTCCAAAATCTGAATCAAGAAGTTGGTCTAGCACTTATTGTTTGCAACTAATCGACGTGAATAATTGGATATCATATCGAATGAGTAAGAAAGACAAGTAAAATTGTCAACAAACCAGGCCTGCAGTAGTAATCTGGGTCAATGTCACTATGACCAACAATCCAAAATGACTAGTGTCTGTTCCTAGGGCCGGAATTTTGAAACCATGTGAACTTTACAGGTACTGAAGATTACTGAATACATCTGAACCATTAAGTGTAGGTAGCACTCAGTACACAACAAACCCTAATGACAGTCCTGCCTAATGAGTAATGAATCAATTAGAAAATGGGTGATGAGGAGTGGCTGCTGAGTGTTGAGGACGTATCTCAGGATAAATCGGGTTGGCTTAGTGGTTGCTGCACGCCTGAGCCCTGAACGGACTGGGAAGGTAGGCATGGCGGCACGCCCGGGCAGCGGTGACGCTGTTGGGCGAGCGGCTCCTGACCTCCTGTTAGTCCGGGGTCTCCTCCTAGAGTCATGCCATCTGGGGACGGCAAGTCACCGGCGAAGCAGGCAGCTAGGGGTGAGTAGAGATTGGAAGCACAGCAGAACAGTGGGGAATCATGGCCTGGGCCGACCCAAAATCCTAGGGTGGGCCATGGCCCACTATGGGCACCCTGTAGATCCACACCCGAGCGGCGTACATGCATTTTCGAAACTAAATTAGGAACATTTAGCTGACCAATTAAATGACTCTGTTTTAAAAATATCAGATTCGTATTTGAACAACTAAGCTTGTTTAGCTTGATGGGTGGAGCAGTGCTATTATGACACGAAGCACGTATGCTGATTGCATAGTGATCATAAAAGGGGGGAAACCCTAAGCATGATCAATTAAACCCTATTATGACTGTGCCATGGCAGATTTGAAGCTGCAAACCGCAGAAATGCTATTTAGCAACCATTGTTTGCTTCGAACTAAGAACTAAATTCTAAGAGCTGAAAAGAAAGTACAGTAACCAAGTTACGATCTATTTTCTAGTTGAGATCAAAAAGTTGAGCAGATATGAAGTAGTACCACCTCTCTTGCGGCACCGGGTAGGCATCGGGGGTGCGATGGTTGTCGGTGGCATTGAAGCAGATCTGCAATGGTAGACGGGTGCATCGGGGGATAAGTCCTGTTGTGGTGGATGAGAAGGTCATGGGAGCGGCCCCGGCAAGGAGGACGACGGCGCTGATGAAGCGAGAGGATGCGGTGCAAGGCTCCTGGTTCGTCGCCGTGCATGAGAAACGTCCATCTCTAGCAGTGGATGACTCGGTCTTGGTAGGCGCTCCGGTATGGTGGAGGATGGCGGCGATGGATGGGGTGGCGGACAGAGGAGGCTGGTGTGGGGATGGTGTTCTAGCGCGGATGGTGTATGAATGGGAAAATGGAGGGAGAGGTATGGGGAACCATGTTTTTGGGACATGCCTATCTGAAATATGGGAAAGTTATGAACTTAGCCCCCATTTAAAATTTGGGCGTCTCGTCGGTTGGGGATAGGATGGTAATCTCGCATCTCCCCAATATTTGCCGAGAGCGATTTCGGGCGACGAGAGGGTGTTTTGGTGGCCATGGTTGGCACCCACGGTGTATGAATGGGGCTGACAGGTAGGGCGGTTGTGTCACGTCTGAGTGAAGTTACAAACCTGCCCCTATTGAAAATATTTGCCTACATCGATTTCGGCCGAGTCGAGTTTGTTTTGCCGCCCACCGTGTATGAATGGGGAAATGGAGGGAGAGACAGAGGTCTTTCAGACGAGCTTGAATCGAATGTGTTTTTCCACCCACGTTTGGCGCCCACCGTGTCTGAATGGGCTCAGAGGCGGTCGTGTCTCGTCTAATTGAAGTTACTAACCTACCCCCTATTGAGAGCAGTGGAAATCTAGCCGATGGATTGTCCATGCAAGGGGTAGACAGTAATTTCCATCTCGCAAACACTGGCTTCGGGCAGCCGATGTGGGATTGGATATTTTGCTGCTTCTTTTGAATTTTGGAACAATAAGGATCCATGTTTACCCTGGCAACTAAATTCGAATCCATTTTGTATTCTTATATGAATCTTTATAAATCTTTCTATCTATTTTTATATATCTTCAAAAGCACAACAAAGATGTATTCCACTGTCATATATGAATATGATTTACAAACGCTGATACTCGAATTTAGAAGCTAAAATCCAGTTTAAGGTGAATTCGAATATTTGAAACCACTTTATATCCAACTCAAGTGTCACACGCAGCATAATGTGTACTCCCATTTAGATATATACATAAGCGATGTCTCAAGATTCAAAATACCGAGTCAATCAACCAATAATGTACAAAACTAACAGACATATAAACACTTATAGAGTATATGGATCAATAATATCAACTAACATACATAAGCCAGGCCACTGTACATTTTTTGCTAGAAGAGCATCATTTTTTTAGCGAAGCTAGTACAACATCTTGGCCCTTTCAGATGCGTGCCACTTAAGGACCATCTATACTACTATTATTGCTGAATGCACATTTAGCCCGATTGGCATATTTGTAGGTCTGGCACAGCAATCAAAATGAAATGTCTCAGAGTCTTATCAATTAATACAGACTCGTGCTCAAAAAAAATTTACAAACCAAAAAACAAAAAACAATTATTACATGATCTCTAAAACAAATGGTTTGATCGATTACATAAACAAACAACACAAAGGTTATTCAACGATGGAAAAAACATTTCACCTATGATTTACCAAGTGGGAATTTAATTTCCTTTTTTCCTTCAGGACCTTAACAATGCGGTCAGTCTCAGCTTGCTTCGTTTTGAAATCCACCAAATATTTAATGGTTGTCTTGAGTACTGCTTGTGATTGTGTTGTTTCCTTCCTCAACATGTCAACTTTGTCTCTAAGTGCAGAAGCAGAATCTCTTTCTACCAATAGTTTAGCCTCTAGAGCATCAGCAGTTGGCAATTCATGATGCACGATTGGGCCGGTGCCACTGTTGTGGGATGATATAACGTCCATGGGGACCTCGCTCTTTGATCTTGGGCAAACCTGTTTTGCCATTAAAGTTCTGATTGGATTCCGAAAAGTTGAAGTTAGCAAAACATCTCAACTGGGAGTTAGAACAACAAACCAGTTAAACAAACAAGGAATTAAAGAGTTTCGATTGGATGCTGAAAAGTAGTTGTTAACATCATTGTAACCGGTTGCAGCAGCAAAGCAGTTAAACAAACAAGTTTTGCAAAAGGTAAATGTTGTGGCATTGGAGTTTCTCTTGGATCCTGAAAAGTTGAGTAGCCAGTAACGTGATTAGAGCAACCGGTTGCAGCAGCAAAGCAGATAAACAAACAAGTTTTGCAAAAGGAACCTGTTGTGGCATTGGAGTTTCTCTTGGATCCTGAAAAGTTGAGTAGCTAGTAATGTGATTAGAGCAACCGGTTGCAGCAGCAAAGCAGATAAACAAACAAGTTTTACAAAAGGAACTTGTTGTGGCATTGGAGTTTCTCTTGGATCCTGAAAAGTTGAGTAGTCAGTAACTTGATTAGAGCAACAAGTTACAACAGCAAACCTGATACACAAATATTTTTTTGAAAATGAACCTGCTGTGCAATTGGACTTCCAATTGGATCCTGAAAACTTGAAGTTGGTAAGATGATTACAGCAACAAGTTACAACAGCAAACCAGGTAAACAAGGAAGTTTCTGAAAACATACCTGTTGTGCCAACGGAGTTTCAGTTGGATCCTGCAAACTTGAATGTTAGCAATCATAAATAAAGTGTTGCAAGAGCCACAAGAAACTAACATCAAACTAGTAAAACTAACAAGTTTTGGCAACGTATTTAATTACACATGAACTAGTAAAACTAACAAGTTCTTGGCAACGTATTAAAGTAACAAGTCGGTACCGTTTACCAGCAACACAGACATCTGTAAATTTCTTTGATGTAAGCAAAATGATTCCGACACACACATATATATATAAGTTAAAAAGACGTTATCCCTCATATAAACCTGACAATTGTCTCTCTATGAACATGCAAACATTACTAGTGCTACAAGTGATCACAGCAAACCATTTAAACAAACAGGGTATCAGAACGTAAATTACACATGAATTTTGCTGCACCCTAGAAGTACATATGACCAGCTATCCAGGTGCTTAAGTAGCTATTTAAGTTCAGGCAAACAGGTAATTCTTAACAGTAAGTATCAAACACATAGATAGGCGCAGTCTATAATAGGATTAACAGGCTATGGCATTATGTAATCAGTAGCAAACTAAATTAAGCCAAGCAACGTAATTGAATTTTTTTGCAATAAGTGGCTAACTAAAATTCCAAGAAGCAGGTAACTAAACTTACGCTAGCTCTTTGTACAGGCACACTGCAACTTCTTTTTCACTTACAAGGTTCTACGAAGGAGTCCATGGCATCAATTGCTTGGATACGCAGTGCCAATGCTTCTTTCTTCCCACACTGCATTGGTAAGTCGAATGGTTAATCTGATAAGATGGTGCGTCCTTGATATGTTATATGAGGACGGGTTGTCAAACTAGTTGTAGCAACACACATCACACTGGATTTTACTGTATATTTCATGCGATTACATTTGGCATATCAAGATCTAAGCAATCTACAATAGGATGAAAAGACTGGCATCCTTCACATTATTGGCGAACTCAATTCATAGAAACAAGCAATTCAACCATTCTGTGGGTAAATCAAAAGCGCCACTGAAATATTTTTCACTACCCCAATCATACACGCAAAAAGGGGCAACGCCACCGTAGGGGCTGGTATGGGCGGCCGCCTCGGGTGGCTAGAAAGTGCGCACCTAGTTTGAGTCATCCAGGTTAGCCCAGGCTAGTTTTGTTCGTCCCAGCGCACGAGCAGGCAATGTAAAAAATGAAGGCCCTATAGCAGGCTCGCGGCCCAAACGAGCACCTCCCATATTGATCGACAGCAGGAAAAATCCCAATTCGTTCACTCCAGCTTCCAGTCTGGTTCGCTCCTAACCTAGCCGCCGCTAGACAGACTGACATAGCACTTCCTTGCGCCCTCATTGGATGCCGGTCGCTGGGCTTCAAACAAATGGAAGGACAAGAAGATGAAGATCCAACCCTGGGTGTAGCCTGCGTGGGAGGCAGCGGCGGCAGCACGGGCATGGCATCGAGCTTGCGCAAACAGACAGTCGCAGCTTACAAGAGTAGCATGCGCAACGAGTAGGTACATCACATCACTGATTATATTTAATTCAACTGTTCAATTTCTGGCCAATAGGTAAACCTGACGGTGTTGTAAAACTGCTTGTATGTAGGGAATCTATAAAAAAATGAAACCAATTTCTGCTTATTTTATAACTCCCCCAATCAATACTGAACTGATTGAACCTGATGTGTCTAATCAAGTTTCCGATGCAAACATACAAGCTCATGTTGTTCTTGAGGCTGAAGTGTCTAATGAACAGACTGCTAATGAAGGGTTTGATGCAAACATTTTACATGCTCCTGGTGATGAACATATAGTGTCTAATGAGGGATCTAATGCAAGCATTTTGCAAGCTCCCATTGAAGGATTTAGTGTCTAATGATGATCTGCTATGTTGAGAGAGAGATAGAGATTTTCAGGAATTGATGACAAGCAAATTATAGTACATTTTCATGGCTTGAGGAAACGTCGAAGCCATCTACCAGAAAGTCCCCATATCTTGACAACGTAGCATAAATACTTTTCTAATCTTTTGTTTGAAACTATTGGCATACTTGTGCAGGATAGATATATTGATATGCAGTTTGTGCACTGGTATAGGTGCAATTACACTTCGATATTTTCAGCCAGAGAACGAATAATTCAAGCAGGTACAGTCCATGTTAGTAGTCCTTGTACACCATGTTGCATTTTCTGTTTTTTGGTGCTTACATCATTTAGTGTTTTATAATCTGGAACTACTTTGGATCATTAGCTGGTTTTCAAAGTGCATGTAGCTTAACATTTCTCAAGTTATGTTGATTTCTGGAGTGCAAGTGCCTTCGTATTTTTTAAGTTAAATTTTCGCCCCTGGTAACTTGAATTCATGGATCTGCCATTGCACACAAATCATACACACAGGCCAGTACGAATTAAATGAAATGCAGGGATTTACGCTAGCTCGTTGTACAGGCTCACTGTAGCTCTGCTTGCGCTTGGGATGTTCCATGTACAAGTCCATGTTACCACTTGCTTGGATGTGCAGGCCTTGTGCTCCTTGCATCCCCTTCTGCATTTTTGACATGGCGAATGGTTGATCAAATAAGAGGAATCGACCTTGCTGTTGTACCGGAGGACAGGTACTTACAGGGTTATACCGGTGTGCAGGATGTGTACCAGATCCCGTAGCGCCGTCATGCTTCGCTAAAAAATGGTTTTGCTTGTTTCAGATGATATCTCCAGAAGAAATAAGAGTTAAAGTCAGAGTTGCATAGGCGTGTAAGCTAAGAGAGCAGTAAAGGATATCCAAACATCGTCAGAACAGTGCACAAGGGAGTGATATGTGGATACCTAGTTTGGGCCGGCATTTGGGCATGCTCACCTAGCTAGAGTGCGGGTCACTTCAGAGCCGTCGAGGGTGATGCGCTGACATTGGCTGGCCGCGCACGGATGCAGATCTTGAGCGGTAGCGGAGCGCTACGATGCGGTGGACGAGACCGTTGGTGAAGCCCCAACGGCCTCGGGGGGTGGAGGTGCGATGATGTGCTCGGTGAAGTAGCCCCGGTGAGGTGGGAGACGGCGTCGGTGAAGCGCACCTGATGCGGTGGAAGTCGGTGTCTGTGAGGCACGTCGGTTGTGGCGGCCGACGTTGTTGGTGGACCACCAGGTGCGGTGGACGAGGGCGTAGATGAGGTAGCTCCAGTGCGGTGGTGAAGCGTGACTGTCGTCTGCGTCGTCGTCGTCTGGCACAGAGGTGGGGAAAGAGATGAGACGAGGGGCGATTCGAACTTTGCTTGGGTTGGCGGGGAATTAGGGATTTGAGCGCTCTAGGCGCGGAAGGGGACGGTGGATAAGGGAGATTTTGCAGGGCTGGAATCAGGGCCGCCAGATATTTCAATCTGAAACATGGAAGCGCGAACTTTTTTTGTCGTCATTCTCTTTTTTTGGGGGGGGGACGGAGGGGGGTGGGTGGCTGGGTGCTAGCATCCATACGACACACGCGACCACGACGACACGACCCTGGTCTGCCTGGTGCGCCTACATTTGAGAATGCAAACGAATCTTCTTTCATTTGCAAACGAATCTGTATGTATTACCGTGCCCGTGTTTTCCTTGCAAATAATTAGTCATTCGAAATGAGATACTATAAATTAATTAATGAGGAGTTATTTGAATTAGAGTGTGTGTCACATAGCGATCTCCAATTCTAGCGTGGATTTCGCATTTCACGGTATCCATGCTACTTTTTTAATACAAATTCATATGTATAAGATGAACACCATGGTAGTGAGAAAACTTTGGATGGATTCAAACATATGACCTACAAAATAGCACAACAATCGAGTCAATGTAAACTTTTCCAATCCTAGTATGGCACGAATTCGAAATAATTACGGAAGCCATATGCAGGGTCCTCAATTCAAATCTTACAATGTACATTAAATTGAAACGTCGATATTAAGTCTCGTACTATCTATATTCAAATGTTATTTTTAACCCCCCCCCCTCGCCACACACGCTATATACTTCCTGTATCGATCAATCTTCCTCTCCTAACCACCTTAGAAAGCTATCGGTTTCCAACACACGTTCATTCTTTCTCTCCATGTTTCGATCTCTAACTCTTTCAACTACACAGCCCCCTTTTTCCACTCTGTTACCAAATGTATCTCTGTCACACACCCGCCATTGCACTCCATGCCGAGCTATCTCTCTCTCCCTCCCACCCTCTCTCGTTGGATATATGCATTGCCTATCTAGACCCCCCCCCCTCTCGTGCACACGCACGCACATTGTCTATCTAGGTCACTCTCTCGAGACTGTCTCACTCTTTCTTCCGCACAGCGGCCCACGCTCGCTCAATCTCGCTCTCTTTATCTAAGTCTCGATTAACCTCGCTTTCTCTCACACACAAATGATATATCTCCCTATTCAGGCCTCGATCGACACACTCTATACTCTCTCACGCAGATTGTCTATCTTGGTCAGTTCATCCAAGCCGCCCCCACTCTTTCGAACCTCATGGCGGGCCACGCTCGCTCAATCTCTCTCTCTCTCTCTATGTATGTATGTCTCGATTGACCTCGCTCTTTCTCAGACACAAACGATATATCTCCATGTTTGAGCCCAATTCGACATATTCATATTGTATACTCTCTCACGCACATTGTCTATCTAGGTCACTCTCTCCAACCCATCTCACTCTTTCGATCGCATGATGACCCACACTCGCTCAATCTCTCTCCCTTTATCTATGTATCGATTGACCTTGCTTCCTCTCACGCACAAAATATATCTACATGTCTGTGACTGGATCATCTCTCAAGCTCTATCTTACAGCCCTCACCCTTCCCAAAAGCTCAACCGGACAATATCTCTCTAGAGCATATATATCTTTTTAACGAATGCCAGACCACACTCACTTTGTCTCTCTATCTATTTGTGTCTCGATGGACCTTGCTTTCCCACGCCGTATCTTCCACACATTGAAGCTACCTCTCCATCCCTCGTAGAGCCAGAGCTATTTACATTGCGAGGGGGACTCCAACCTTGGATTAATTTGCGAAGGCATTTATTCCGGTGGGTTTAGATTATATTTTCGTAGCATTCGGCCCACAACTACTCCAAACACCGTTGCAACCCCCGCACCTCCCCCGATTGATTTCCCTCTGGCTCGGTCACCGCTCCCTCGCACGTCCTTTCTCACCTTCCACGTCGCACCATGGTATTTGAACAAAAAACTCTGTTGTTCTCTTTAATTATTACAAATAAGCTACAAACTACACACCGATAGTCCACCTGTAATGGAACAAATTTCGATCAACAAATTAAAGTGCTGCAAACTACACACCGAGGGGCCCACTTGTCATGGAACAAATTTGAACCCATATATAAATTAAAAATGAAAAAGGACGAGGATCGAACATGCGACCAGGGCCTTCAAGCCGCACGTCAATAGGCAACATAGTAGCAACGTTTGTTGTACCCCCCTTTGTTGATATAATGTTTTTATATTACCACAGCCAATTTAATGGATAACATGTTTTAATATTAATTTTAGTACATTAGTGGGACCGGCTCGTTAGCACATACTATTTGCCTTCACTTACTGGTGGGTTCCATGTCTGTTCTCTCTCTCTCCTCCCCTTCTATGTTTAGACGCATGGGCAAACACGAAGAACGCGCGAGCGATGTTGCCGTTGACCATATCTGGATGCGTTCACAAGTTACGGCACCAGTTTCACGTACTAGTAGTATTATACATGTAACAAGTTTAGGAACAAAAGTGACCATGACGGACAAGTTAGGCTAGTTGTAGAACTATTTATCTACTACTCCATTATAATTAAATGCGTGGATAAATAGATGTATCACCTAGTGCTCAAACAAGGGGACTGGTCGCGCCCTACAAGTATTTGGAATTGACTTCCCTAAAAAAAATTTGGAATTGACGTGGTATTTAATATGAAATGTTTGCGATAAGAAGGAATACATGTGGCTTGATGACATTTTATATTTAATTTGATACGGCTCCAGCAGAACATTCAATCGATCAAACCATAGATTTCATTCAGTCTGACTCCGACTTTACATTCATACGACGATCAAACTAAAATAAACGGAAATGATAAATCCCAAACGTTCGGATTTTAAGCATGGCAATCCGAATGTTTTTCATGGAAAATTTAGATTACGCGGCGGCGGCGGGGGTGTCTTGCGCTGGGAAGCGGCTCCTCCGCCATGCTCTATGTGCCGTCGGGCCACTGACCGACGACGACAGCGACGGCGACGATGGTGTCTTGCGCCGTTGTTCGCGTACTCCTGGACGTTGACCCTAGCTTCAAGGAAGGCCAGAATGTTCTGGACTTTGGTCTCCAGGAGCGAGTCAACTGGCGGGAGGAGGCGACTGGCGTTGGTGCAAGGAAGCGGTCGACGGCGGTGATCCATGCCACAAAGGGGGGCACTGGCACCCGCGCGGGGACAGGCGCTGGCAACAGCACGGCGGAGACATTCGTGTGCACGGACGCGCGCGTCAGTGCACGCGCAGGCACATGCACTGGCAGGTGCACGGGCACCAGCACGGATGCGCGTGTCAGTGCACGTGTAGGCGCATGCGCTGGCAAGTGCACGAGCGTGCGAAAGCCAACGGGGACCTCGTGGAACCCCGTGGCATCAAGCTCGGGGACAATGTGCGGCTCCCAGCCCATCAATGCCACGGGGATGGGCGCTGGCACAGTCCGGCCGACGGGAGCCAGAACGGGAGCAGGGATAGGCGCGGCGTCTTCCCGCAAGGCCAGTTCAAGCTCGTCCCAAAGCGCCTTATGTTCTTGAGACTCCAGCTGGGTGTCTTCCTCAGGAAACTAGAAGACTAAGGGCAGACCATCGTGATGCAGCATGGCGTACGGTTAGGTCAGGCTGGTTGGAGGTAGACGACAGGAGAATCGGAGAGGAAGAGAGAAGATTGTAGCGATACCGGGTAGTGCGGGGGTGATTTTAAACTGCGGTGTCGGCACCATTAAAAGTGGGGGCAGTTGGGATGAAGGTGGCAGCGAAGCCTGGTCAAAGGGCTCGCCTCCCGGTGAGCCTACGCAGCGCCTGCTCGCATGCCTCTCGGTCAGCCGGCACAGCGGTCTGCTCGCACGTCTCCCGTCGACTCACACGCTTGCTCGGATGGCACCTGCCGATGAGATGCGGGACTCGTGGCAGCACGTAAACGCCCATAGTTTGAATAGGGAAAGCATTCGCGTTAACGTGACAGGTCTTTGTTCCAAAATACCTTGGATGTTCACTTGTGCAACTTTTCATAAGCAGCTTGTCCCAAATTAAATAAAAAAATTACGACAGCATATTTGTGCCATATCACGAGACCATGCTCAGTTTCATGAATTTTAGGTCACTTTTGGATTTTGTGAAATTTAAAATCCAGGATTCGAAACAATATCATAACCTACATCATGCAATAAATTTTCAAGCGATACATCTTTACTGTTGTAGATGTTAATATTTCTTAAGAAATGATTTGGTCAAACATTTTACTTAGTTAGACTTCAGACAAGTTATATATGGAGAGTAAAGGATAATCCCTCTGTACCAGTGCTTTGCCTGATATATTAACTCAAGTACTAGGCACGAACAAACGGGGCTCAATTCTGTGCTCATCCTGGTGTAGTACTCCTATTAGTACTAGGCAATGGAGTTGACGGGTGACCTTGGGTAGCGGCGACCGAGGGAATTGAACCGTGCTTGGCACGGTAGGTAACGTTGTCTAGTTACTAAAGCATCCCCCCATTGTTCATTGGTAGTTATTATGGACCAGGGACATGAGGGGAGTTTCCTAGGGCTGGAATTCTGGCCGCCAGATATTTCGACTCGAAACACGGAGGCTCGAGTGGTTGGGCTTGGCTAATGTGCGTACCACGCACGCCACCACAAGGACACGAGCCCGGTTTTTTTAGGATCAACACGAGCCCGGGCATGGCTGGTATGCCGTTGGGTGCTACCATTCGAGAATACGAAAGGAATCTTTTAAATTGCCGAACGAATCTATATGTATTACAATGCCCGTATATTCCTTGCAAATTACTGGTCATTCCAATAGGCACGGTAATTGATTTATGACGACTTCTTGAATTAGAGTGAGTTTGTGATATAGTGATCTCAACGTGGATTTCACATTTCATGGTATCCCTAGTAAGTTTTTCATTGCAAATTCAAATTTAAAAGACGATAGTTATGGTGGTGAGAAAACTTTGTATGTATCAAGCATATGACCACACACACACACACACACACGAATACAACAACAATCCAGTAAGTATAGTGCATCTATTTTTCCAAACCATGCATGTATGACACGAATTCAAAAATACTCCCTCTGTTCCTAAATATTTGTCTTTTAGAGATTTCACAAAGTGACTACATACGGAGCAAAATGAGTGAATCTACACTCTAAAATATGTCTATATACATCCGTATGTGGCAGTCCATTTGAAATCTCTAAAAAGACAAATATTTAGGAATGAAGGGAGTAAAATGTAAGCCATGCATGGTTCTCAATTCAATATTTAAAATGAACAAGAAACTGAAACATGAATATTAAGTCTAGTACTACATACATGCGAATGTTGTGTTTAGGTCTCTCCATCGACCCCCCCCCCCCCCCCACGTGCACACACACATACTTCATGTATCGATTGATGTTCATTTCTTTGTTAATAGAGCTATTGGTATCCGACACACGCGCGCTCATTATTGCTCTTCACATTTCGATCTCCATTTATGTCATTCCCGCCCTCACACTCTCAACAAATGTATTTCTCACACACAACCTCGTCGTGCCCTCCATGACAAATGCTCCCTCTCTCTCAAGGCACATGTGTTGCCTTCGTAAAACACCTTCACCGTGCGCGCGCACACAAAGTCTATCTAGGCCACTCTCTCGGTAACTATCTCCCTCCAACCCTCACCACAGCTTCGCCGCACAATATCTCGGTGTATCGTCTTTAACATTTGAGTGTACGCTAGGCCACACTTCCTCGATCTCTCCCTCTATAAATGACTTGATTGACCTCGCTTTTTTGCGTCGTCTCTCTCACACATAGACGCTTGCACTACACCTCTTGCATAGGTGGAGCTATGTAGATTGTCGGGGGTTACCCCTCGACCTTAGATAAAATTGTGAAGCTCTGATGCTATATGCTGATACAAGTTCATTAGAGCTTCTAGATCTGAGATATAGCAGCTCACAGGATGTCTTAATATTTTTACAGGAAACCTTAATGAGTTTGAGAATTGCACACAATTTGTACAAAAAACTACTCAAATGCCCTTGGATCCTATATCCAATGACCTCGAAGCTCGTATCACCATAGCATCTAAGATGAAGGAGGACCTCATATTCTCCTGTATGTAAGAATATCATGTGCTACCACACCTTAGATGCTTTGGTGATACAAGCTCTTCGGAGCTGTTGGATCTGTGATCCAACAACTCCTTGGTGGTTCGAATGTTTTTTTGTAGAAAAGCCCCCAAAGAGTTTGGCCACTGCTTACAAGCACAAAGACTGCTCAGATGCCATTGGATCTCACATCGAACGACCTCAAAGCTCGTATCACCGTAGCATCCAAGCTGTGAGAGCACCTGATGTTTTCTCGAATGGGAGAATATGAGGTGCTCCCGCACCGTAGATTCAATGGTGATACGAGTTCCTGAGAGATCTAACGGCACACAGTAGGAGGTTTGAATGTTTTTGCAATATAGGCCTCAAAGAGTTTGGGAATTGCGCAGAAAGTACAAGTACTACGCATGTGGCATCTGATCACAGATCATACGACCTAGATGCTCGTATCACCGTAGCGGCTAATTAAGCTACTGGGAGCACCTAATATGAGCTACTGGGAGCCATTGGATCTAAGATGCAGCGGCACACACTAGGCCTGAATGTTTTAATTGCAAAAAAAACCTTAGAGAGTTTGGAAATTGCGCATAATTACAAAGACTACTCCCAAGCCATTGGATCTCAGATCCAACGACATAAAAACGCGTATCACCATAGCATCTATGCTGCGGGGTGGATGTGATATTCTATGCCGCTGTCATTTTTGTTCCTAAACTTGCAAAATACGTGTAACTGGTGCCATTACTTGTCTAACCGTGCAAAGTGTTTGTGCAAAAAAACCATCCTACACTGAAATATCGGAACAACACACGGGGTTCCCACTTGTCATTGATCAAATTTGGACCTAAAACTAACAAATCTGAAAGACGAGATTCGAATTGGCAACCTGGACTACAAAGCGTAAGTCGATAGCCTGAAACAGCAATGGTTGTTGGCTTTGTGCATAACTTGATTTTATATAGTACTAGCATCAAGATGCATTTGTATGAGTAGTTTATCTTGTGAGAGAAAAGGACGAACGATGGAAGGCCTTATTTGCAAATGTGGAGAGGGGTGTGGGTATCTTTTTGCAAAATTGCCATAGTTTCTTTCCTATCCGTCAGATATAAATCGGACGGCCTATATTGTAGGATGGCAGGCACACCATCATCACCAACTCTATTTTTTATAAGAGTAGATTACGTTGAGTAGAGTAGAGGGAGTGTCTCGTCAACACGTGCATGACAATTGACTTACTTACTGGTGGGTCCCATGTCTGCGATCTCTCTCTCCTCTCCATCGTCTAACCTTTAGACGCACGGGCACACACGAAGAGCGGCGCGAGCTTGCCGTGGTGTTATTATCTCTACTCCTATAAAAGACTCAGTTGGTGATGATGGTGTGTCTGCCATCCGTCATTTCTGACCATTAGATCTGCATCTAATGGCTGTGAGGTAAGTTGTGGCATTTTTGCAACAATAGTCCACTTCTCTGCTCCAATTTACAGAAAACCCCTTATTATCTTATAAGCAACCACATCCCTCCCTCACCTCATCAAAACAGCCTGAGAAATATATTTTGAGTGAAAAGTAATATATTTTTAGTGGTATATATGTATATCAAAACAAGAGTGTTTTCTTTCAAGTTTGTGAACAAGTACTATTCTACTTTGGATCCATTGCAACGCACGGGCACATTGCCAGTAACTAAAAAAATGCTTGGAAATAGAAGAATCGCCTAGAACAAGAGACGTTGTGGCTAGTCGAGACAGAGCTAACCACACCTATCCTCCATGCCACGTTAGCATGATGAAGCTGTGTGGCTACTGGGGTGATTTCGACCGACTGGATGGGCCCCGAGGTCGAACCATAGGTAGTACGTTTGATACAGTATATTTTTACACGCACATTTTTCCTCCCTTTCGAGACGTGGCACACCCTACCGCGCGGTTTCTGGGTCCTCTCGGGTGGTGCACGCATATTTTCTTCCTTGCCGAGACGTGGGACGCCCTACCGCGCGTTTTCTGGGTCCTCCTCGGTCATAGCGCCGAAGCAAGTAAATGAGTCATCAAATCACAAAAGCCCACCTTTCCCGCCGAGTACATCAGTGAAGCACGGTGGCTAGCTAGTTGGGCTAGTGCGACCGATTAGATAGACCGCCGCCACATTTGTTTTTTCACCCCTTTTTTCTCTCCTTGCCGGCAGGTAAATTTAAATATCCACCGCGGCGTTGCTCTGGTCTTTGGGTGCGGCAGGCGCGGCAGGATTTTTATTTTTTGATTGACGGGAGCAGGCGCGGCAGCAATTAGTCATGATGACTCCGCCTGTAAAACCCACTGCTCCCGGATGTGAAAATTCATCGACTGGTGTTTTCCGATGGTGAAAACCAAAAGATTCACCCTGCTTCTCGGCTGGCTCCCTCCGCCTTCCCATAGATTGCATTGCCTTTCAGCCATTTCACCCCCTTTGCTTCCTCTCCCCATTGCTTCTACCTGGTTCCATGGCGGAGCACCAGATCACGGAGTCTGAGGTGAGGTGCCTGACACAGGAGCTCCAGGCCAAGGGTGCGGAGCTCAGGACCAAGGACGTGGAGCTCCGTGAGCTCAAGGAGGAGCGGAGTGCCATGCTTCTCCTTTATGTGTGGGAGATCACGGAGCTTCAAAAGCGGCAGGCGTCCACCATAAAGATGCTCAAGGCGTCGGCGGCGTTGATGCAGAAAGTGGGAGATACGATAGGCGGTCAGGCGAGCCGGCTAGAGCGCGAGCGGGTCGATCGTGATGAGGTCCAGGATCGCCTCAACCACTTGGTGGACCATATTGCCATGCACGTGTTGCGGCTACGCGGTGCCTACCGTCGTGCCAGTGCGACCATGCCAGCCGTCGGGCTAAACCCGTTCGACCACCCCATCGACTTCAATGAGTTGCGGCTTCCTAACCTAGTCTCCTTCTTCACCTATATCTCTGATGAGCTGAGTCGTCTCCGCACGATGGTGGGGGTGGAGCTGGACAAGGAGGGGTTGCGGGCTACCGTCGCTGTCGGTGTCAAAACTGGCCGATCTCGGGTAGGGGGTCCCGAACTGTGCGTCTGAGGATCGAAGGTAACAAGGGACAAAGGGAACATGATGTTTACCCAGGTTCGGGCCCTCTTAATGGAGGTAAAACCCTACGTCCTGCTTGATTGTATTTGATGAGTATAGGGGTTACAAGAGTTGATCTACCTCGAGATCGTAATGGCTAAACCCTAGCTGTCTAGCCTATGAGAATTTTGATAGCCTCTATGGACTAAACTCTCCGATTTATATACACACCGGAGGGGCCTAGGGTTGTATAGAGTCGGTTCGTGGAGGAAGGAAATTACATATCCGGACATCAACCTTGTCATCCACGCATAGGAGAGTCCTACCCAGACACGGAGGAAGGCCTTATGCTTTGTATCTTCACGGTTCATCAGTCCAGCCCATATCGAATAGCCCGGACACCCGAGGACCCCCTAATCCAGGACTCCCTCAGTAGCCCCCAAACTAGCCTTCAAACGACGATGCAGTATCCGGCTTATGTCTTCGGCTTTTGCAAGGTTGGTTCTTCACTATATACTGGGCGGATAATAATCCGGCCCCGGCTCCCTCGTTCCGCCTTTATGACTCCTTCCCTGTCGCCTCGATTTCCACGCATTGGGCGAATGCAAACGGTCCATATTTTTTTATCAAAAAGAAAACACCCGGCCACACAGGGACGGTGCCTATATAAAAGAGGTCATTTCCCCCGAGTGCCATCCACATCGCGCAGAAAAACGCCAAGATTAGCCACGAAAAAAACTTCAAAACATGGACAGCGCCCCAGGCTCTTCTTCGCGCCCCCATGGCCCTCAAGAGGGGGATTGGCAGAGCTACTCAGTGCCTCATCTTCAGCTGAGTCGACTCCAGACACTGGGATATCTTCCCCTCGCCGATCTAATCCCTGTATGAGCGGGATTGGCCTCAATCAGCAATGACGTGCTAGCTGAAAATTTCCCCAACCCCAATAAGGAGGAGAGGGTGTGCTTCGTTCCATTCCTTTTGCGGGGCTTAGGATTTCCGATCCATCCCTTTCTCAGGGGTCTATTTGAATTTTACGGCATCCAGCTGCACAACCTCACCCCAGGTTCGATTCTGCACATCTCAGGTTTTGTTGCCCTCTGCGAACTATTCTTGGGCTGTGAGGCCCACTTCGAACTATGGAGAAAGTTCTTTTGCCTTGTCCCCCGCCATCGAGGGGGTTCTATATTTGAAGTGGGCGGCGCCGAAGTATGGCGTATAGCCGGATCAGGCTACCCCGTTGGGACTCCCAAATAGATATATCCACAGTGGTCTTCGGAGTGGTTTTATATAGATGATGTCCCACTGCGGACCCAGTTCGGCGCGGCCTCCCTGAATTTTCCAGGGCTCCATTAAAGAAACATCTCAACTGGTGTCCCCGCAGTACCAAGGAGGGAGACAGTGCGGAAATAAAGAGGTTGGTCAGCAAGGTCAGATTGTTAGCCCATACCGGGCTCTCGATAATCGAAGTCATGGCCATTGCAATAAAAAGATGTGTCCAGCCTCTCCAGTCTAGAGTAACTCCCTTATGGTACTACAAGGAGAAGACGACGCATCTCGTTACAGACGCAAGGGTCCGGATACCCCGGCCGAACTGGCCATGATCTTGGTCGATCTGTATAAGGGTGAGAAAGAAGACTTCCTTCGCTTAAACTGCCGGGAAGGTTACTCCATGTACAACCCCATCGAATGGGTAAGATTTTGACTACCTGTGTTGCCTTACTACTGTCGCGGCGTGCTAATCAAGCTGTTCTTTGTTGTCATAAAACAGTCATGGAGGAGGATGATCGAGTACATTCACTGTCCTGCCCCACAGCCAGAGGATCACAACCGTGATGAAGACCCAGGCTTCTACGAGGATCCGGATATATACATAGAGTTCAACGATGGGGTATTTTACCAGGCGAGCCTTGACGCCTCGGAAGTGGCTATTACAGCCGACTACACCCGCCCCTATTCCTTCTCCATCGTAAGTATTCAAAGAGCTTTCCCAAAAAGGAGTCTCTACTTGCACCTTTATCCATTATACTAAACTGTACTTCCCAGGATTGGCACTCGACAGGCCGCGCCCCCTCAAGGGCGGTCCCCACGCAGGGTAATCGTTCAAAACAAAAGGAGACCGGGAGCGCCGTAGAGCCCTCACAGTCTTCAAAGAGGTATGTCCGTTTGATACATGCCTGGGCACGAGTTCAGATTGTTGAAGTTCCCTTCTATCTTTGATTCAGGAGGAGCACGCGGCAGACAGTGGGAAAACGCCCTGCTAGCCGAATGTCAGCCAATCCGGTGCCGGACTCGCCAACTAGGACGAGGGCTGATGCAATGCCAGTTCCGCCGCCTCATGAGGATTCGGATGACATATCTGTCATGAATTCCGAGGTGGAGAGCATGATGAATCACCGTCGACTGAAAGAGGCCATGCGCTCTCCAGCCTTTTCTGATCAGGAATTTACCGCACTCAGCTCGGTGGATGCATATATCCGCGCCGCTCGAGATGGACTTGCCGGAGTTACCTAATTGTTCTTGAAAGATATACAGGTAAGAGTTCATGCAATTTTAATAGTCATATGCCAGTAGCCCCCGAGACTTGAAGCGGTGAAGCCAATCGATTTAAGGATCGATATGACCTGCAGGTTCTCAAGGAGAAGAATACTGTGCTATCCCAGGAACTGAAAACAAACCAGACACAGCTGAATGCCGTCACCGCCGAACTTGCGGAAGTAAAAAAGGCTGCAATGATGACTTCCGAGAAGAAGAAACAAGAGGAGGAAAAAGGCAGACAATCCGAAGAGATAGAGAGCTTAAAGGCTCAGTTATCGGTCGCCCGAAAAGAGAATGAAAAGTTGAAGGGCAGCATGTTCGGTATGACTTTTTAAACCATCAGAGAGATTCATATGTAGTCCAAAATTCGGAATGTCATAACTTTGTTGCTACAGGTCTATTAACAGTTGGCCGGAAAAAGAAGTATCCGGATTTTGGGGCGACGTGCTTAAGGAGATGTCCGTGGTGCATGAGCGGGTCCGAAAAGCCATGAAGAGTATGGCAAAGGCTTTATGGCCATCCGATACCCCTCCAGAAAGTATGGAGGGCTTGGCAAACCTGTTCAAAGGTGCCAGGCACCGCTTCGAGCTATGGAAAACGTCCTCCTGCCATGAAGGCACACGAGAAGCTTGGGCGATGGTGAAAATACGCTTTACCAAGCTAGACCCGAATCATATGGCCCGAGTGGGACCACAGGGACCAGACGGGAAAGAAATTCCGTTGAACTTGGTGTATGACCAAGTAATGATAGCTGCGAAATATTCACAAGAAGACTGTAGGTTAGGCAGTCTTATAGATGGAATAGATAAGGAGTAGGCTTTTGATTCAATGTATCAATGTACTTTATGATCATCCTGTATCTTCAGCCGAACATTTGGAAAAATTGTCATCGCAGGCTTTCGGCTTTAACCTCCAAACCAAAATGGTGGAGTGTTTCCGGATACTACTATGGAATGTGAGAAACATTCATTAAGTCCGGAAACCAGGCAACCCAGTCATTATGCTCAATCAGACAAAAAATGTAGTTCGGGAGGTATGTTATATTACATATGTAAGAAACATCTTCCAGGGAGAATAGTTCCATTAAGGGTTCCTTTCCCTGGGTTGGCATGCTTTAATTGTGCGTGCCTGAACTTTGATCCGTATTACGGGGAAACTTTCCCGCATTGTTTCTAAGAGTTACAAGAATGTAACAATCTGTCGTTTGATTGCCGACCAATTATTCTCTTAAGAACGCTAGCTTTCGGCTTCACCCGTCTGAGGTACAGGTCCGGATTACCCGGTTGTAATAATCGCAGAGGTGCTCCCTTTACGCCCTAGCCGAACAATCGGGAACGTAGGGCATAAACACAGGAGCGAGGCAACCCAGCTTGGCAAAAACTTAAGTCATAGAGGTGCATATAATGGCGAAAGGGTGTATATAAACAAACGACATAGAATAAGTGAGCTCCAGGCTCTGAATAATAATAGGCTTCGGTTAAAGAAGCCCCAGTCATGGTGGGGTGTATACATTTAAAGATGTGTGCCCCTTAAGAGTTCGGCCTATCCGAACAAATCCTGGGAAATGTATAAAAGTGAAAAAAACAAAAACAAATGAAGAGGAGAAGAAAGAAAAAGGGGGACGAAAAAGAAACATGGCCGAATTTATGCGTAGAATCTTCGGAGCCGGGCAGCGTTCCATGGATTCGGCTCGAGGCGATTATCCAATGCATTACGAAGGCGATAGGATCCTCCTGTGATAACTTCATCTATAATGAAGGGGCCCTCCCATTTTGGCTTGAGCTTGTCCTTTTTCTTCTCTGGGAGGCGTAAAACGAGTTCGCCAACATTATCAGTCTTGGCCCGCACTTCTCTGCTTTGGTATTTCCGAGCCTGTTATTGATAAAATGCGGAACGGGCTCGTGCAATATCACGCTCCTCTTCTAGGCCATCTAGGTCATCCTGCCGATCGAGCTCGGCTTCTCTCTCTTCATACATGCGCACTCGAGGTGAGTCATGTATAATGTCGCAGGGCAAGACAGCCTCTGCGACGTACACCATGAAAAAAGGTGTGTATCTGGTCGTGCGATTGGGCGTAGTCCGCAATCCCCAGAGCACGGAATCGAGTTCCTCAACCCAGTGCTTATCTGACTCCCGTAGGGATCGCACTAGTCTGGGTTTGATGCCGCTCATTATCAGGCCATTAGCCCGTTCGACCTGACCGTTTGTTTGAGGGTGGTATACGGACGCGTAATCGAGCTTAATGCCCAAGTTAGCTCACCAATTTTTCACCTCATCCACTGTGAAATTGGAGCCATTATCAGTGATGATGCTGTGCGGGACACCATTACGGTGTACCACGCCGGATATAAAGTCGATCACTGGCCCTGCTTCAGCCGTTTTTACTGGTTTGGCCTCTATCCACTTAGTGAATTTATCCACCATAACAAGTAAATATTTCTTCTTGTGGCTTCCCCCTTTAAGGGGTCCGACCATATCTAGCCCCCAGACCGCAAAAGGCCAGGTGATGGGAATTTTTCGTAAAGCAGTGGGCGGCATATGACTTTGGTTGGCAAAAAGCTGACATCCCACACAGTGTTGCACAAGGTACTGTGCGTCTGCTCGGGCCGTTGGCCAAAAGAAACCTGTACGGAAGGCCTTGCTTACGAGGGCCCGAGCTGCGGCATGATGGCCACCTAGACTAGCATATATTTCAGCCAAGAGCTGTCGTCCCTCCTCTTCGGAGATGCATCTTTGAAGGACTCCGGTGGTACTTTTCTTGTATAGTTCACCTTCGTGAACTTTATAGGCTTTAGAACGTCGGATTATGCGATGGGCCTCATTCTGATCATCTGGAAGCTCTTGCCTATTAAGGTAGGCCAGGAAGGGTTCGGTCCATGGAGCGATAACAGCCATGATTGCATGGGCGGAGGGTGTTATTTCAGTGCCTGAGCCCCCGATGATACCGAATTGAGTTCGGCTGCTGGGGGTATGACCGGTTCCGGACTAGGATTTCCCTCCTCGTCCTGCCAGACCACGAATGGCTTAAAGAGCCTTTCCACAAAGGTGTTAGGCAGGACGGGATCGCATTTAGCGCCCATTCAAGCGAGGATGTCCGCTGCCTGATTACTGTCTCGAGCAACGTGATGGAACTCGAGCCCCTTGAACCGAGCCGATATTTTGAGTACGGCGTTTCGGTATGCTGCCATTTTTGGGTCTTTTGCATCGAATTCTCCATTTATTTGGGATATTGTGAGGTTTGAATCCCCACGCACCTCTAGGCGTTGAATGCCCATGGAGACAGCCATTCGGAGACCATGTAGAAGTGCCTCGTATTTGGCTGCATTGTTGGAGTCCGTATACATGATTTGTAACACATAGCGGACTGTGTCCCCCGTAGGGGATTTCAAGATGACGCCAGCCCCTAGTCCGGCTAACATTTTAGAGCCGTCAAAGTACATTATCCAGTTGGAGTATGTGTTGTACTCTTTAGGGAGCTCGGCTTCCGTCCACTCGGCGACAAAGTCGGCCAGCACCTGAGATTTAATAGCTCGGCGTGGCCTGTATATTATTTCAAATGGTAGGAGCTCGATGGCCCATTTGGCTATGCGGCCAGTGGCATCCCGATTATTTATGATGTCAGTGGTACTTCGGATGCCACCGTGATCGAACACTCTTGAAAGTAGTGTCGGAGCTTTCGTGATGCCATAAAGACCGCATAAACTATCTTCTGATAGTGAGGGTATCGACATTTGCATGGTGTAAGGACCGCCGATACATAGTATACTGGTTTCTGGATGGGGAATTTGTGTCCCTCTTCCTCTCGCTCGACGACGAGTATGGCGCTCACAACTTGGTGAGTCACGGATATGTAGAGCAACATAGGCTCGCCAACACCTGGGGTGGCTAGGGTTGGGTTACCTGCTAATGATGTTTTTATTTCTTCCAATCTGGCTGTGGCCGCAGCTGTCCATTCGAAGTGATCGGTGCGTCAGAGTAGTCGGTAGAGTGGTAATGCTTTTTCTCCCAATCTGGAGATGAAGCGGCTTAAGGCTGTCATGCATCCAGCTAGTTTTTGGACCTGCTTTAAGTCTGTTGGCATTGCCAATTGTGACAGGGCTCGGATTTTGGCTGGGTTTGCCTCGATTCCTCTATTGGAAACAATGAACCCGAGCAGTTTCCCGGCTGGGACGCCGAAAACACATTTTTCCGGATTGAGACGTATGTCATATGTTCGGAGGTTGTCGAATGTGAGGCGTAGATTGTCCACCAATGATTCGACATGTTTAGTCTTGATGACCATGTCGTCCACATACGCCTCCACTGTCTTACCGATTTGTTTTTCCAAACATGTCTGAATCATGCGTTGGTAAGTGGCGCCAGCGTTTTTGAGCCCAAAGGGCATACTGTTGAAACAGAAAGGCCCATAGGGGGTAATAAATGCCGTTGTGGCCTGGTCAGATTCCTTCATCTTAATCTGATGGTATCCGGAGTAGGCGTCAAGGAAACACAATGAGTCGTGTCCCGCGGTTGCTTCAATAATTTGGTCAATGCGGGGCAGTGGGAAGGGGTCCTTAGGGCAAGCCTTATTGAGGTCTTTGAAATCGATACAAAGGCGCTAGGACTTATCCTTCTTCGGGTCCATGACTAGGTTGGCTAGCCAGTCTGGGTGCTTGATTTCTCTAATGAACCCGGCCTTGAGTATTTTGGCTAGCTCCTCCCCCATAGCTTGTCATTTGGGTTCGAAAAATCGCCGCAGCGTTTGCTTGACTGGTTTGAACCCCTTTATTATATTGAGGCTATGTTCGGCCAGTCTGCGTGGGATTCCGGGCATGTCCAAAGGGTGCCAGGCAAAGATGTCCCAATTTTCACGCAGGAACGCTCATAGGGCGGCATCGACCGTCGCATCCAGCTGTGCTCCAATGGATGTTGTTTTATTAGGGTCCGTCGGGTGCACTTGAAATTTGACTATTTCATCTGCTGGTTTGAAAAAGGTGGATTTGGGCCTCTTGTCGAAGATCACATCGTCCTTGTCCACTGTAGAACGCAGGGTGGTTAGTTCTTCGGCCGCGAGGGCTTCGGATAGTGCCTGAGGGCCAAGGATGCGGTTTTATTTTCGGCGCGGAGTGCTATATCCGGATCACTGGTAACAGTGATCACTCTGTTGGGCCCTGGCATTTTGAGCTTCATATACCCGTAATGGGGTATGGCTTGGAAGCGTGCGAAGGTGTCCCGCCCCAAGAGGGCGTGATGTCCGCTATTAAAAGGGGCCATGTGGAAGAGCAACTCTTCGGACCTGTAATTCTCAGGCGTGCCGAATACTACATCAAGTTTAATTTTCCCTGAGCATCGTGCTTCTCGACTGGGGATAATGCCTCGAAAGGTGGTAATGCTTTGCTCGTTGCGGTTCTTGTCCATTTGCATTTTGTCGAGTGTGTCTGTGTAGATGAGGTTAAGCCCGCTACCGCCATCCATGAGCACCTTGGTGAGTCGAAAGCCATCCACAATTGGGTTTAAGACCAAGGCGGCTGGTGCTCGGACTGATCGGGCCCTTGGTTCATCGCCGGCCGTGAAAGTTATGGTCGTGTCATTCCAGGAGTTCATTGCGGTTACTTGGTTTTCTTCGACGAGGTCGTGGAGCGCCCTTTTATGCCGATTATTTGAAGAGAAGATCTCAAAGACCGTAAAGATGTTTAGATCGTCAACCTCCGAAGAATGTTTCTCTGGAGTAATACTGGTGAGGATAGCCTCACCGCTCTTAGCCACTTGCCGGAGTACCCAACATGCCCGAAGGCTGTGCGTTAGTTTGGTGCTTGGCATTATATGTACCTGACAGGGCTTGTCGAGTAGTTCGCCAAGGATAGTTCTATGTCCCGTGAAGGGTTTGTTTTTCTTATCAATGGGCTTGTGTTCGGATGCCTTGTGAGGGTGCATCCGTTTTGCCCATATGGTGGGCTGCTTAAAGGCAGGGGGTTCCCACCGGGCTGTCTGGGCCTTCCATGCGCTTTCCATCGCGCAGTACTTCTGTACTATGTGCGCCAATTCTGTAAAGTGTTGTATGCGGCGGCGGTTGAGGGCGTTAAGAATTCCCTCGTTCGTACAATTACGACAAAAAATCGAAACCGCGTCGTCATCGCAGCAATCTTTAATCTTGTTTTTAACAAGGAGGAATCTGGCCCAAAAGTGATGGACCATTCCCAGAGGTTGCTGTCGCACGTACATTAGGTCACATATGTCTGGAGGGCCTGAATTACTTGGAGAATATTGATTGTGGTGGGTGGGCGGGCTAAAACCCGAATCCTGACCCGAGATTGAATCTGGAGTTTGAAGAATCTCCGAGGTCACCAGTTCAGGACCAGGAAGGTCCAGGTGACTTTCGGGCTCAATGGCTGATCCTGAGTTCGGAGGACATACAGTCTCTTCCTGAGGATGGGTGTCCGGCTCGAAGGGCTCGGAAATCCGAACATATCTGGTTTTTAACTTAGGGGAAGAAGCGTTCTCGGCTCATTCCTCAACGATCGCTACCAGATGGGTGATCGGTGGGGACTTGATTTCCCTCTAATCGGGTTTAAGCCCGATCTGATCATAGTCTGTTGCAAGCCCCAGGGCGGCGATGCGATCCAGCAGCTCGTTCAAGGACGAGATATCTGCCGGATCCATCTTTTCGGAGTGTTCGAGGCCGATGTGGGGATGATGTCTGGCGATTGCGGTGGCCGCCGTTGGCTTAACGGCCGAGCGAGCGCCCATGGTAAAACTGCCGAGCTGGAGGACCTGTCCCGGAGTTAAGGCCCTTCTAGAAGTGATATCGCCATTGATGACAAGGCGAGCCATCGATCCTTCTATTGACAACACAATGGAACTCTCAATGAAAACACCAATGCCGGTGTCAAAACCGGCCGATCTCGGGTAGGGGGTCCCGAACTGTGCGTCTGAGGATCGAAGGTAACAAGGGACAAAGGGAACACGATGTTTACCCAGGTTTGGGCCCTCTTAATGGAGGTAAAACCCTACGTCCTGCTTGATTATATTTGATGAGTATAGGGGTTACAAGAGTTGATCTACCTCGAGATCGTAATGGCTAAACCCTAGCTGTCTAGCCTATGAGAATTCTGATAGCCTCTACGGACTAAACCCTTCGATTTATATACACACCGGAGGCGCCTAGGGTTGTACAGAGTCGGTTCGTGGAGGAAGGAAATTACATATCCGGACATCAACCTTGTCATCCACGCATAGGAGAGTCCTACCCAGACACGGAGGAAGGCCTTATGCTTTGTATCTTCATGGTTCATCAGTCCGACCCATATCGAATAGCCTGAACACCCGAGGACCCCCTAATCCAGGACTCCCTCAGTCGCCGTTGCCGCGTGAATCCTCTCAGGGCTTCGTCACCGCAATCCATTCGTGCCATTGGACGCCGTCTTTGACGAGCTGGCTCCCGTCGATCGGGAGCGGGCTCTGCGGGCGGTGGTACCCTGCATCACCAACATCATGCGCCTCGAGAAGCAGAGGGACTTCGGTGGTGTTTAGGCATCATCTGCATGGGCATGTCCATGTCTCGGCGCAACATGACCGTTGGATCAAACTCGGACTTTGCAGATCAGCCACTGTAGCACAAAGCGTGTGGGTGTGTTTGGTTGCATTCTCATCTCAATATAGTTGTTCCCTCTTCATGCATGCTCATCTCAACTCCCCTCTTCATGCATGCTCCTAGTGTATTTGTGTTAACCTACTAGTGTTGACTCATGCACCCTTCATGCACTCTGCCAAACACCCAAAAGTGGGTCGAGAAGGGAACTTTTGCTCCCATCCCATGCACCCTTCATACACCCTGCCTAACACTAATTCGTGCTTCATATGGTTCATGTTCCGTGGAGTACTATAGCACCGTACTCTCCGTGCGCTGTAGACCTAGTTCTGTTAACATTGATCTCACCGTTCATTCTCGACCGGATAGTCAAAAAAGGGGTATGTTACATTACTGTTCATATAGTTGACATGCGCACAACATCATTTGTTATCGTCATATCTTACTACACTAGCAACAAGATTATGTAGTACTGACGTATGAACCACTACACATGCCTAGTAGTAGGAGTACTGTGTAAGTTCAAGTGGCTGCCGTGTTTCGCACTCCTGTGTCATAAGAGTGGAAACGCTTGCTGTAATCATTTTGTTCTTCAGAAACAGTGGACATGCTCTACCGTGCGGATCCTCCTCGACGGTCGTCGGGAACCTTGCTACTCACTTTCACCGACATGTGGGACAGCCAGCATCAGGGTCCACTTGCCATGCACGAAATTACTGCGTACTACAGTGCACAACTGCACGGTAGACTACCCCGGTCGAAGCGCCGCAGTAAAGCCCAATGAGCCGTCAAATCACAAAACCCCAACCTTTCCAGCAGTAACTTGGACAGACGAAGCAACCATCATTTCACTCTTCTCCCTCAGCTTCCTCTCTTGAAGAAAACCCCAACTCGCTTCTCCCTCATCTTGTTCCTCATTTCTTCAAGAAAACCCCGACGCGCTTCTGCCATTGTTCTTCTCTCCCAAAGAAGGAAAGGTGAGCACATCAATGGTGTTGATTCTGCCCAAGGCCCGGTCTTGCAACCCCGAGATTGATCCTATAACTCCCTCTATGTTCTTCTTTTGGGTTTGTGATTATGGTTTCTTTTCTTTTATTTCTATTTGACAGTTTCTTGATGGACCCTGGAGCACCGGCCGAAGTGATGTCTATGGCTCTGGCCAAAACCATCGAGGCTCAGGGTACGAAGAAGCGCAAGCACCCCGTCGAGACTACCGCAGACAAGCTCAAGGCCATCGCCCTGTCCAAGCCCCCCTCTCCGGGATCCCTCATTAAGCAAGTCCAGGTAATATCTCTTCTTGACGATCTTTTTGGCGATCTTGATCGTGTTTTTCTATCTAACACGCAGTACCAGTACTAGTAGTACAACTTTCTGGGTGATCGTGCATGTGATTTTTGTGTGCCAAATGACGGTTCTAAATTGCTCTTTTGACCAAAACATGCGAGAGGTTGACACTGATTTCTTATAGATTACTTTCAACTACTTTATAAACATCAATGCTAGCTATAGGAAATGCAAGATTTTAGCTCTCATGCCTTTGAAGAGAGTATATTAGCCTCAGTAACTTGTGTTATGGATATTGCAAGTAATCCCTCTGCTCTCATGCCTTTGAAGACATGTTCTAGTGTCTTTGTTCACTCATTTCTGTGCGTATATGTAGTCTTATATGGAGTAAAATATCGAAAATCATCTTATATTTCTGAACAGAGGTAGTAATAAAATATTTGGTTTCTGTTTGAATTAGAACCAGGTCCGTGGTGGAGATGAAGTTCTCAAAGTCATGCCGTGTGAACTGGAAGACCCAAGGATGAGTTCTACTACTAAACTATCCAGCTGCTGTGTCCTTGTCGCCACGTGTCGTGAACTAGTGTTTTCCTGTAGCATTGTTGTCAGGCATGTTCTCGAGGATGTACTCCACAACAATAATTTCCTAGCTGTGCCTTCGATTACGAAGGGTGTGGTTCTTGTAAAGCTTCTCGACAAATCTGATGCGAACTGTCTTCATCGTCATGTTTATGAGTGGGAAGACCACTCTGTTAGGTTCTCCAAGGTTGACGAGATGGCGATGGTGCTGGTAGACATCTCTCACGAAGTCCATGGCCTAGTCAGTTATGTGGGGTACATCCCGTAGGTCGGTGGCAAGAAATAGTCTGCAGAGTTTAATTAGTGCAACTTTGCTTGTCTGTAGTAAGTACTATTGTTCAGTACTTGATTTGTGTGTGTGAACCCTGTATTGTTTAGTACTGCCACTTTTGTTGTGTGGTGAGTCCTGAGAATAGTCTATGTTAATGTCTATCCACTCAATTCAGTCTGTATATTTTGAAGTATCCAGATCATATTTTTTGTGAGGACGGTTTATCAATTATGGTTACACTCCAATATCTGTATGCATTGCAGGGTTTATCGCACCCACTAGGATTTCTAGTCCCATGGATGTTCGGTCCATACGATTTGTCACGGCCTTTGGACTGTCCTACTTGTGGGAGTAAGCGGGGGCCCTGCATGCCACCTGTAATTGGACGATCAACCTTCTGTTTAGAACTTGAACATAGTGATTTCCTGGTGAGGAATCACTCATGTCACATCAAGTAAATCTTATTGATTTACTGTCTAAATCTTATTGATTTAATGTCATGCTTTCTTACTTTTGCTTCAATTTTACGATGCAGGTTTTGCCATGTGACATTCGTTATAGAATAAACCATTTGGTTTGCTCTATGATGGTTATTTTTGCAGGTTTCACTTCTTATGTCGTGTCAGTAACAAAGGCACTGTCCATCACTTATATTACTGGACGTAGTTGGATCAGTCTGTTGTCTGAGTACAATCTGAAGCCCTATGATGAACTACAATTTGGTTTAACAAACATGCCACGATTAGTCCTTCTCGCATTTAAAAGAAATGAAGAAAAAGACTGGATCAAGGTCACGGAGCCTAGTCAAGTTAGAAAGCTAAAGTATGAAATCATAGCAGACCAGAGACGATCGCTGCTGTCTCGCACATCGGTACCACCTTCAGCATCGGATCGAGCACCGGCACCTTCTCAGACGGACTGGCTCTAGCACTGACTGCGGCAGCAGCTCAGTCTAATCCACCAGAGGATTGGGCACCGACCGTGTCAGCGGATCAGGCTGATATACCGGAGAATCGGGCACCAACACGGGCACCTGCTCCGACACCGGCACCAGCTCCACAAGGAGCACCATCTCCGGCAGCAGCATTGGCACTACCAGTCGCACCAGCACGGGTACCAGCAATGGCTCCGGCACCTGCACCAACACTTGAAGTTGCACTTGCATCTGCTCCATGCAGCGGCAATGGAACCAGCAGTTGCACCGGCAACAGACTGGGCTGCAGTTCGGACTGCATATACCAAAGTCCTTACAAAAACCAACATCTCCACCTTCTTGGCAAGCATTGGCCGCCCAAGTGCTTCGTTCTTTTTCCTTCCATGTTGTTTCACATGATTCACTGTGTTGATCTAACTGTTTGTGTATGTCTTCTTGTTTGCAAACTGAGAATTCCTAGAGCAACGAGGGAGTCGTTCAATAATATGGGCGACCGTGGCCAAGTTTCTCTTACCATGCGCAGCCTTCGTGTGAATGAACCTGCTCAATATACCGTAAGTACAAAGGATGGTCGCATGATGATTGATGCTAAAGGATGGTCAAGGTTCAAAACTCTATCAAATCTTGTGGTAGGGGATGATGTCAAAATCAAACTTTCTCGGCAAGGAGAGCTAGTCCAAATCAACTTTGAAATTCTTCAGTAGCAGCACGCAACTGCCGAACTGATCTATCCTCCAAGAGCTTTTGATGTAATAATATGGCATGGTGAAACAAGTGGCCTGTGTGTATAATTTGTACGACAGTATTATTTATCACGTAGGATATCTTGAAAGAATTACAACTCTAATTGCTAGTTAGGAACTGTCGTTCGATTTCATTCTAACAGTTGCCATGCTTTATTTAATTTTCTGTATTCGCCTTGCGACAGCATCTAAAACCAGCGCCGTACCGATCGCTTGCAATATGAAATGCGCTGAGTTAGAACACATGGCCCCCCAAACATGCAGGCCCACCGGCCTGTGGCCCAAAGTCCAAAACTGTGAGCCTGTCTGAGTATTATATTCTCAGCTGAACCCCCATATTATGTTATATATATATTCCCCTTGATTTTTCTTATGTATAAAGTTGTGATATAAAAGATTTTTATATTTCTTTACCGAGGGAGTATCTCTCTGTCAAAAATATATTTATGTGTAACTAGTTACTCCTGCCTATCTATTTCCTTTTGCTGATATGTGGGGCATCCGGTAACGGGGTCCATGTGCCATGCACCAAATTAGAGTGCACAACTGCACGGTAGGCTCGCCCCGGTCGTAGCGCCGCAGTAATGCCCAATGAGCCGTCAAATCATGAAAACCCCCAGCTTTCTAGCTTTAGCAGTAAGCTGGACGGACGAAGCAGCAATATTTCACTGGGCATGAATCCTCTTCTTCCTCGTCTACTTGTTCAGATAAAAACCCCTCTCGGCGATTGCGTAGGGTTTTCTCATGGAGAACCAGGTACGAATTCTTCATCCATCCCCGATAAATCATAGTCCCTTGGTCGCGGGTAATCCTAGGATGGTAGCCGCCACCGTTGCTGCATTTTTCTTCCTACTGAATCTAGTGTGTTTTATTTGCAGTGCCCAAAGTGCGAGGACCCTACAGGTTTCTGCGCCCTCGGCGAGACGACACACTTGTTCCTTCTCATCCTAACACGGGATTTTAAAACGCGCACAATATGTTCCTAGAATCCTCTTTTCTATCCGGGAGGGTGGGGGTCTTTGAACATGTTGTCGACTAATTTGGAAATTTGGATTGCTATATTTGGATAAAAGGTACTAGTACCATGGTCAACACTGACGTGAAGGGGGAAATTATTTCTAGATTTGGATAGCGAATACATTGTGTTCTCATATTATTTTTCCTGCAGTGCATTCCTTGCTCTGCCAGAACACATGTACTCAAGATGGTCGGCCTTGCCATAATGGAATACACCAGTTTAATGGTCACATTGAAGACAAGCCATGGATATAAGTTCTGAGTTGGGTTCATGAACCAAGAAGATTGCTGCTTTTTTTATGGCCGAACTTGGATAAACTTTCTCAAGTGTTACGGACTGAAAGTTGGCGCACAAATGTTGATGGAAATAGCAGAACCTGGTCTCATCTTCACTGTGATCTTCCACCCCGACGTCATTCCAGTAGTTCATCCATGTTAGTTTTGTATCTGGTTCTTGTGAGTTGCCTCGATTACTTCTTAATCCACCTATTCTGTCTAACTAATCACAATTTAAATTTAGAAGTAGCAACGATTTGTGATTCCCTTCTCTCACGAAGATGCTACTTCTAACTAATATTTCTTATAATTGGTGGCATGTGTAGGTTATTTCAAAGTTAAGCAGGCTACTCGTTTGTTATTCTATAAGAACTCGAATGTTACTGATGGCACTGAAGTTGACTGGGATGACATCCACCAGTTCCTACACTTTATTGATCATCTTGAGGTCCTTGTGGGGCGTTTCAATGGTGGAAGGCCACGTGGGATATGTGTGCCACTGCTGCACACGTTAAACAGGTCCAACCGTGTCGAGAAACTTATGGTACGAGCTGTTTTCTGTTATATATGTTGTTCATAAACTCTTGCTTATACACAGGTTTACAGCTGTGATCTTCTTGAAACAGAAACTGCCCAGTTCTATTGTTCCTATACAGATGCCTGACAATGGTCGGGTCAGACTTGCGCTTGGTCACAACATGATGTTTATGTCGACCTACTCCATTTCCATTGGAGGTGAAAAGATACTTATTCATGGGTGGTCTCAAATAATGAAGGCCCGTCCAACTTGGAGAATAGGACAGAAGGTTATGCTCATGCTTTTCCATGGCTCTAACTGAATATCCTGTTTATTGACCACATTGCGAGATGAAGCCGCTTTCAGAAGGTTGTGGATGCGCGGGGTGGCGCCTGGGCCTTGTCCTGGGGCTTGGTGGCCGCACCCTTGGTTAACTGTAGGCAAAGTAGCACTGTTCGAGGTGTGCTTTGTACGGTTGAATCTGTATAAGTACTCATACAGCTTTCAGCTATGGTTGTTAAGTGCCCCTACTGGTTTCAGTTAAAGTTGTTAAGTACTCCTGCTACTTTTATAGTCTGTCGTGTTTCTTCAGTCCTGTCTTCCTCCAGCCGCCAAAACCAAACCAGAGCCGGTGGGGCCGCCTGCTTCCGCCTCCCACGGCTGGCTGCGCCTCAGCACACGCATCACCGCCCCGCCGTCTCCTAAATCGTTAACGCTGACGTTTGAGGCCTCGCCGTCGTCCTCCGCGCGCTTTGGTGCGCTCGCCGCGGCGCCGCCCTCTCGTGTTGTCAACATGGTCAACAAACAAGAGGAATCGGGAGAGGACTGTACGTGGAGAGGATGACAGTAGGGGCCCACCATGTCCATGGCCGTACGCAAGCAAGTTCCTCATTGTTTGTTATATACTGTACTCCATTGTCAGCGTATAGAAAAAGAAAATGCTTCCTCCTAGTGGTTTGCTGACATCTGGGACCCACGACATTGTCAGCGTATAGTCAATAGACAAGAGAACAGCACAAGATTGGCTGACACCTAGGACGAAGCTGCTCGAGCAGTATTTTTTTTGTTATTGTTGAGACGGAGCAGGGTTTCAACTGGGCTGTGACCCGTCTAGCCCACGCTTCTATTTTATGTTCACCACATGACCAGCCCAGCTATTTTTTCTTTGTGAAAATGAGCCGAGTTTATTTTTTCTGAAGAATACCCAATCCAGGCCTACTTATTTTTCTATGCCCTGCTGGGCTGCAACTCTTTCAAGACGGCTGCAAATCTTGAAAGTAATATGAAATGGGCTGTAAATATAAAAAACAGACGACAAATTGGTAATTACTTTCAAATTTCTGAATTTTTTCACATTTTCAGATTCCAATTTCACTGGGCTTTAACCTAATTTAAATATATCTTCAAAGTACTTTAAATCTGGCTAGACATTTAGGTATTAAAAATAGTTTGGACCCCACCGAAATATAAGAAGTTTTGTTTAAATTTTTAACCCTGGCCCTGGCCAACAAAAAAAACCGACTGCAATAAATTGCATAAGAAGTTGCAATGAGCTATAAATTATTTAAAAAATAGGGAATGGTCTGACTTGTGGGCCTATTAAGTTGACGCGTATGCAAGATTTTTTGACTTATTATATACATCAACAAATGATTCTAGCAGACGTGACCGTTGGATGTCAATCCAACGGCCGTCGTGCTTCTTCAATCTCTTATCTTCTTGCTCCAGCCGCCAAATCCAGCGCTGGCGGGACCGCCTGCTCCCGCCTCCCGTGGCCGGCTGTGCTGCAGCGCAGGCCTCACCGCCCCGTACTACTCCCACCGCTGGCCAGGCCATCCCTCTACTCACCCACATCCCTCCACTACTGTGGCTTCGCCGCCTCCAGGTCATTCCCTTCCTGGGTCTCGCCGCCGTCCATCGTGTTGGTGTTCTCGGCACGGCGTGGTCAACGTTGTCAACAAATGACAACATCAGAAGAGGGGTGTAGATGGAGAGGCTGACAGTTGGGACCCACATGGTCCATGGCCGCACGCAAGCAAGTACCTCCTTATTATGCCAAAACGAATGAATCCTCCCAATGACAGCTGGGACCCACCAGCTATATCTTGGCACGGAAGGAAGTGCCTTCTTATTAAGTGAAAAATAACGAGTGCTCCCCATGACAGCTGGGGCCCACCAGATATGGAGGCTGACTTGTGGCCCTACTAAGTTGACGTGTACACAGGGCTTTGTCAACTTAGTCAACAAACGATTCTATCACCAGTGACTGTTGGATTGTTAACATCCAACAGTCGTCCTGCTTCTACAACCTCTGATTTTCTTGCTCCAGCCGTCCAAACCACCGCGTGCTCCTGCCTCCCGTGGCTGGCTGTGCTGCCGCGCAGGCCTCACCGCCGCTACTACTCCCACCGCAGGCCAGGCCATCCCTCTACTCACCCACACCCCCTGTTATTCTGCGGCGACGGCAGCCTCACACCACAGCCGAACCAGTCAACCCTCGTACCACCCTCCACGTGTTCCCAGGCTCCGCGTCATTCCCTGCCTCACCGTCGTCCACTGCCTGGTGCTGTCTGCGCGGCGTCGTCAATGTGGTCAATGAACGACAGCCATCGGAAGAGGACTATACGCGGTGAGGCTGACAGATGGACCCACCAGCTACATCTTCGCACGCAAGGAAGTGCCTCCTTATTACGCGAAAAAAAAGAATCCTCCCCCTGTCAGCTCGGACCCACCATCAATATCTTTGCACGCAAGGAAGTGCCTCCTTATCCTCCCTGACAGCCGGGACCCACCCGGTCGAAGCGTACGTAGCATTGTCATTCTAGTCACAAACGTGTACGTACATACTTGTCCATCGGTCTTTCTGCAACGATGAACCGTGGCCCAGTAAGGAGCGGTAGCTGTTCAGGCAGTCTCATCTATATCGTGTACATGTACGTACAGCCACGCTGCAAGAAAGTAAATACGGCTATGTACATACATAAGGGCGGGGTCTCGAACGCGTACAGCGATGGCGTCCTGTTCATCGGCAGCCAACCGACTGGGTCGGAACGGAGAAACGGCGTCGTGTTCATCGGGAGGCAACAGACTGGGCTGGAATGCGTCGTGTTCATCGGGAGCCAACCGGCTTGGATGGAACAGCCGAAACGGGGTCTGGCGTACTGCAAAACGGAGGAAACGGACTTGTGTTCGAGCTCCTACGGTCAAAACAGGGTGCTGTTGATCAGGATGGGTGTGGCGTACCGCAAAATGGAGGAAACGGACTTGTGTTGGAGCACCTACGGTCGAAACGGGGTCCTGTTCATCGGGAGGGGTGTGGCGTACCGCAAAACGGGACTCCACGGGCTACTGTTCATCCACCGTCTACTGCCCCGCTCCAGCCTCCACCTGCTACTGTTCATCCACCGTCAACTTCCTCCAGCCTCCACCTGCTACAGTTCATCCACCATCGACTTCCTCCTGCCTCCACCAGCTACTGTTCAACCACGGGGTTCTGTTCAACCAGCCCTTCCCCGGCTACTGTTCAACCAGCCCTCCACGGGGTCCTATTCAACCAGCCCTCCACGGGGTCCCTCCACCGGCTACTGTTCATCCACCCCACCTCCTCGATTGGGGTCCTGTTCATCCAGCGGCAACGACCTCTACTACCAGGGGATCCTGTTCATCCAACCCCCACCGGGAACTGTTCATCCAACCCCCACCGGGGACTGTTCATCAAGAGGCAGATTCGATCGGCTTCAGTTAGCAGCAGTAGCGAAGGAATCGCTCGGGTTTAGTTAACAGCCAAGGGATCGATCGCTCGGGTTCAGTAACGTAGCTAGTGCAATCACTCGGGTTTAGTAAGCGAACGCCTCACTTGGGTTCAGTTAGAGCCCAACGCCTCACACACACGCGCGTACTTATACGAGAGGAAACACGCAATCCCTCCGTGCATCGCTCGGCCCCGACCACACACCGTAACCGGGAACTCCCCGAAATTTTCCTCGCCCTCGCTTCTACCACGATTTTTTCCATCATGGATGGCCAAAAGAATGTCATGCAGGTGCGTCTCCGGCCCGCCCAGGACGAAAAGCCCATTTTCTGTCATGATTTTTTGTTATAGAAGCAGGAGCCCACCACATCTATGATGATACCGGATTTTGTCATAATTATTGTCATAGAAGTGTCATAAGCATGACAGAAAAAAATTCGTTCCGCCCAAAATGTCACGGATGTGTCTTTTTTTTTTGTAGTGCTTGTGGCTCGATGACGAGGACCAAAGGCATCTCCTCTGCTGTGGGAACGCCAATCTCAACAGCAAGAGCTCGGGGCTCTGCTGGAGAATGCATCTCGCCAACTAGCATAGGGCTTCCTCTGGCAACCTTCTCACCAGCGGCTCTAGGGAGCTCTGCCAGGAAATGAGTGCCGGTGTTGAGTTTCTTCTCTTTCTGGCCAATGTTGATGGGGAAACTGATGGCTGAGTCAGATGGAGTACAAAAGTTCCTGGTTCCACAAGAAGCTTCTGAGCAGCGCACTTTGACACGTGATCAGCAATGTTGTTTTCTGCACAAGGCACGTGCTCTGCTTGTAATCCGTCAAAGTGATCTTCCAACTTCCTCACTTCATCCACATATGCCTCCATTAGTGGGCTCTGGTAATCCTTATTCACCTGCTTCACAACGAGCTGAGAATCACCACGAATAACCAACTTCTTTATTCCCAATTCTATTGCAATCCTGAGGCCGGCAAGTAGCCCTTCATATTCTATTGTGTTATTGGTTGCCTCTTCCCTGGGGAAGTGCATCTGGACAACATACTTGAGGTGCCCTCCGGTGGGTGCGATAAGCAACACTCCAGCCCCGGTGCCTTGCAGCGAAAAAGCTCCATCAAAGTTCATCACCCACTCCTTGGGGGCCTCCTTGCCGGGGAGAACTGTCTCTAGCACTTCTTCATCAGGTGTTGGCGTCCATTCTGCAATAAATTCCACTAGTGTCCTGCTTTGGATAGTTGATGTGCTTTCAAATTTCAAAGCAAAGCTTGATAACTCCAATGCCCACTCAACTATCTGCCGGTAGCCTTGGGGTTCCTCAAAATGCACTGCAACGAAAGGCGAGTCACAACCGTGATCTCGTGAACTTGGAAGTAATGTCGTAGCTTCCTCGAGGCCATAAGAAGGCCGAAGATCAACTTTTGCAACCCAGAATACCTTGACCTAGACCCCTGCAAGAGGAAGCTAACAAAATAAACTGGTCGCGGCACCATCTTCTTTCTTGCTAACACCTTCTGATTGTCAACATCTGCTTGTGGCACCCCTTCCCCATTTGTATCAGGGCTTGCCGGGGACAGGTTTGATCCGTCACTAGGTGGCTCTGCCGTATTAACTTCTTTGATGTCCACTTCTCTCTGTGCCACCAAGGCAGCACTAATCACTTGATTTTTTGCTGCCAACTATAGCAGTGGTGGCTCTTGTGGCTTAGGTGCAACCAAGGTTGGTGCAGAGGAAAGGTAGATCTTCAAATCCCGCAGTGCGACCTCTGCCTCCGGGTCCATTTCATTGGACTAGCCTTCTTCATGATCTTGAAGAACGGCAGGGCACGCTCGGCGGATTTTGAAATGAATCTACTTAGTGAGGCAACACAGCCAGCCAGATGCCTCACATCCTTGACGATTTTAGGGGCTTGGCTCTACTCTATAGCTTTGATCTTGTCGGGGTTGGCTTCTATCCCTCGCTGAGACACAAAGAACCCAAGAAGCTTGCCGGACGGAACGCCAAACACACATTTCTCTGGATTGAGTTTCAAGTTGATCTTTCACAAGTTTGCAAAGGTTTCTTCCAGATCATGGACAAGTGTAGACTTATCTCTGGTCTTGACCACTATGTCATCCATGTAGGCTTCTATGTTTCTATGTAGCTAAGGCTCGAAACCAATTTGCACAGCCGTCACAAATGTAGAACCGGTGCTTTTTAGCTCGAAAAGCATACGTACAAAGCAGTACATGCCACATGGGGTAATAAACGCGGTCTTCTCTTCATCTTCCTTGGCCATGAAGATCTGATGGTATTTGGAGTATGCATCCAGAAAGGAGAGCAAATCACACCCTGAAGTGGAGTCAACGATCTGGTCGATGCGCGGCAAGGGAAAGGGATCCTTTGGACATGCTTTGTTTAAGTCAGTGAAGTCAATACAAATTCTCCATTTCCCATTTGCATTGCGTACCACCACTGGATTTGCTAACCAAGTTGGGTGCAACACTCCTCTAACCAAGCCCATTGCTTCAAGTTTCCTGATTTCTTCGGCAATGAATTGCTGTCGCTCCAAGGCCTGCTGTCTGACTTTCTTCTTGATAAGACGTGCATGAGGACAAACAGCAAGGTGGTGCTCGATTACCTCCCTGGGAACATTGGGGATGTCAGATGGTTGCCATGCAAACACATCGACATTCGCCCGCAGGAAGGCAACGAGCGCGCTTTCCTATTTGTCATCAAGGGTGGCACTAATGGTAAAGGTACCATTAGCGCCATCCTGCCTTATCGGAACCTTCTTTGTTGCAGGAGGAGCAGCCTTGGATCTCTTGCTGGCCGAACTTTCCGGCAAGTCGCTGCCGGGCGCAGCGCACTCTGAAGAAGCGTGCTTCCCGGGGTCCTTGTCGGTGTCCTTGCCATTTTTCTTAACTTTCTTTCCCTCCTTGGCGGGAGCTGAAGTCTTGACAGCCTTTGCTACTACCGCATCTCTATACATCTTGTCGACGCATATGACCGCATCTCTCTTATCTGATGGAACGGAGATGACTCCCATTGGGCCTGGCATCTTCAAGGTGTTATACGCATGATGGGACGCCGCCATGAACTTAGCCAAAGCCGGGCGACCAAGGATTCCGTTGAATAGCAGGGAAGTTCAACGACATAAAACACAACCTTCTTAGTTCTGAAGTTTATTTCCCCGCCAAACGTCACTGGCGATGTAATCTTTCCCTTTGGCTAGCTCCTTCCTTGGTTGATCCCTTGGAAGTGCCAGTCTTCTTCAGGTCTCCGTCAGGAATTTCAAGTTTCTTAAGCACATCAGGGGAAATTTAATTCAACCATGCTCCACCGTCAACCAACATCTTTGTGACTTTGAGGTTGCAGATTGTTGGTGAAACCAACAATGGCAAACGCCCTACCGTAGAAGTGCGGTCTGGATGATCCTCAACGTCAAAGATGATGGGCGTGCGGGACCATTTAAGTGGTTTTCGTGCGCTCACTATTGTCTCTGCCGCATTGACTTCACGCGCCCACTGCTTGAGTTAGCGGTGAGAGGAGTGCAAAGATGCACCCCCATCAGTACACATCACCTCGGTAGCCTTCTGGAATTCCTACTCGCTGGTTTCATCATCCTCTTCATCAGTGTCATCTTCATTTTCCTTTTTCTCACGGCCCCTGGCGGGTTTTTCCTTCTGCTGATCAACCTTGCCGTGATGGCTATTGCGGCCACCGCGGCCCATCCCACCAGCACCATTCTGGCCTCTCTCCTTATTACGCCTTTCATACTCAGCCTTCTGCTTCTAAACCAACTGTTCAACTTGCTTGCAATCTTGGAGATCATGGCCCTTGGTTCTATGGATCTTGCAGTATGGCCCATCGGACTTGCCAGTTTTCTCAGCCGCCGCTGCTGCCCAGCAATCAGCACAAGTAGTAGCTTCCTTGTTGGGCGTCTCAGTCTTTGCTTTCTTGTCAGCGCTAAGATCATCGGAGCTCTCAACGGACATCACTTCTTTCCCTTTACGCTTCTTGTTGCGCTTCCTGTTTCTCTTCCTAGGAGTGGCGGTGTCATCGTCGTCTTCCGAATCGACTTCGACACCAACCTCCTCTCCTGGAAGTCTTCTGCCCTCTTCAACCCGAGCACACTTATCCGCCAACGTGTATAGTTCATTGACGGTCTTTGGTAGGCAAACATTCATCTTAGCACGCATCCTTCAATTGCACACATTCATGTGGAATGCGGCAATCACAGCTGCCGAGTGTATCTGAGGAATGTTGTGGTGCACTCGACTAAATCTGTGTAAGTATTTGTGCAAGCTTTCCCCTTCTTTCTGTGGGAGGGCCTACAGGTCACTGGGCTTTCCTGGTTCTTGATGACCGCCAGTAAAAGCGCCAACGAACTCATTACACATGTCTTCCCATGAAGAAATAGAGTCTTCCAGCAAGTGCATCAGCCAAGACCTCACATTAGGCTTGAGAGCCAACAGGAAGTAGTTGGCAAGTACTTTCCATTCTCTTCCTCCGGCAGCCTGAACGGCAATCGTATAGATGCCTAGAAACTCTACCGGATTCAGTTTTCCATCATACTTCTCCAGCAGGTCAGGATGCAAGGTGCGAGAGGATGGCCAACGAACTTGCCGCAGCTCATGAGTGAAAGCGGGGCACCCTACCTCATAAGGTAAGTACCCGCCAACATTGGGCGTGGGTTTGTCAGCGTCGGGTCCATTACGCCTGTCTGACTGACGGCACGTCTCGCGATGCCGCTCAATGGTGACATGGGCGTCTTCCTTCCTCCTGTCTCTCAACACTTGGCATTGATCCTACTGGAGTCGTTGGACGGATGAAGCCATTGACACTTCGTCAGGATCATCGACGTCTTGGGTTTGCTGAACCCGCCGCGGTTGCCCTTGGGTGGGCTGCCACGGAGGTGACTGCACCGTAGGTGTAGTTCTCTCAACTTGGCCACCAGCGGGTGCTGCCGGCGTTGCATGCGAGCGTCGCGAAGGCTCTGCGCACCGCGACTTGTTGGCTTCAGCAAAACCGATGAGGCTCATAATGGTAGCCCTCCATTCATCCATCTTGTTTGCTGCTGGGGGAATGTTCAGCAATAGTCGAGCTCTCGCCATTGCTTCGTCCACCGTTTCTGGCATGGCCTGAGAAGCGGAACGCGACACTGCTCAACTCCTGGATGAACCAGAAGGAACATTATCGTGCCCCTGCCGCCTCTGTCCAATCACCAGAGTGGTTTGGCGTGGCCGAAATTGTTCTTGATGGCCAACATCTTGATCAACTAGGCCCTTGCCATGCGGACGCGGTCGCGGAGGATCGATAGCGCCGCTCAGGGTCTTGTCATGCTCGCCCTACGTGGGACGGAGCGTGCGTCTTGCCACCGCCCCTCTGGATGGTGCAGCCAATGGATCTTGGCTGGCACCAGAGCGGGCGTCGACGCTGCGCTGGTCGCGCTCACTAGTGCGGCGAGGATGTGGAAGTTGGGCGTCTCCTTGGCCTGCACCAATGTGAGCATGCTCATGAGAAGGCTGAGGGAGCTGGGCCACCCCTACAGCACCGGTCCCTACCCCGACGATGGTGAGGGTATTGGTGGCACCGTCTGCAACGCCTGCCACGCCTGTCGCGGCTGCGGCGTCCGCGGCGCCCGCAGCCGCAGGCGAGGAAACCTTTGAAGTGGAAGGATGTGCCACAACACCACTTTTCTTCTTGGGAGCCATTGATGTTCTCGAAGGTAATGAAGATCAATGAACTGGCTATTTGCTTCAGGTTCGCATGAGTGAGTTCCCCTACGTGGCACGCCAAAGATGTCAGCGTGGAAGCATGATTACCTATGGGGCAGGGCTGCCCCTTTGTGGTTCGGCAAGGGGACGGTCACATCGCACAAAGAGCAGAAACAGCAGGGCAGCGCGATGGTGGACCACTCTCTTTTACCCAGGTTCGAGCCGCTTTGCAGCGTAAAACCCTATTCCTGTTGTGGTGGATTGATCTAGAGGAACACGAAGGCGCGGAGTGCTCAAGCTCGGCAAGAGTGCCTCGGGGAGAGTAGCTACACGCGTACAAGTGATGTGGGATCAAGGTTTCGAACCCCTTGCTAGGTTGCCTCGGGCCCCTTTTATAGCTTAAGGGGTGACCACAGTGGCAAAACAGTCATTTTAGTATGATTAGATAGCTAACAGTGATATCATACCTAACTCTACCAGTTAGGAAAAAGTGCATTAAATGCACTGCTAGGTGTCATGCTGATGTTGAAGCCCAGCAAGCCTGCCGCGCCGCTTATCCATCCTCTCCTCATTAGTGTGACACGCCATCTGGACGGGTGTCAATAAAGCTAGTCTCTTCTCCAGCAGGTTGCCATGTACCCAACAGGACCCACCTAGCCAATTGAGAGCTCGACACCGCATCGATTAATGACTTGTGTGCGATGAGGTGGAGCGGTGGTGTATTTGCGGAGGCCTGTCGGCATGGAGCCTGCCGGGTTCATGCCTTGGAGTCTTGGCGGCCCCGGGAACCTTGTTGGAGCGGTTTTTGGGTTGATTCCCTAGTCGTAGCCTCTACCCTGCTGGGCTTGCCTGCCCGGCAAGGGAGACCCTCCCAGGGAGTCCTCTAGTTACCTTGGTCTTCTTAATGCTCTCCTTGATCTCACGAAGAGCGGTTTCTCTGGCTTATCTTATGTCACGCTCAGGTAATTGGTGTATGATTATTAGCACACTTGTGCATAAGTCCGGGCGGCAAACACAAATGTTTGTTGCACCGACAACATTATTTGTGAAGATTATCCTACTAACTGCACTGTAGGGTACAACTCCAAAAGCTACTAAATGGATCATGGACAGTGGTTGCACTGACCACATGACTGGTGACCAAAGTCTTCTCATGGACTCTACTCTTTGACCATCTACAAAAATCCATATCACATTCGCTGACACTGGGAAAAGCAAGGACAACAGCTTGCCGTATGTCTTCTAGCAAAAGCTTTAGAGTGCTAGCTTTGGCATCAAAGGCTAGGACATGCGGGCATGAGGAACTTGCACACTCTAGTGAAGAAGAAGCATATCATTGGGATCGAGGGCATCAAGTTCAAGAAGGATCATCTTTGTGGTGCTTACGAAGCTGGGAAGATGACTAGGGCAAAACATCCCTCAAAGACAATCATGGTGTCGTGGTTTTGTCACGGCAGATGCCCTTATGAAAGGACTTAGGTGTGGAGCCATCGTGACGTAGGTTAGCTTGAAGGGGTTGAACGGGACAAAAGACACAAGGTTTACCCAGGTTCGGCCCCTCACAATGAGGTAAAAGCCTACTCCTGCTTTTGTTGACTATTGCTTGAATATCGATTACAAGGGAGTGGAATCACTTGACCTAGCTCTCGATCAATTGTTTCTTGAGTTAACTCGTGTCATGGGAAAACACGGCCACCTATGGGGCCATCGGCCCCTTGTGGTTCGGCAGGGGGGAAGGACGCACTACACAAAGAGCGGAGGGCGCGGGGCAGCGCGGTAGCGATCACACGGGCAGTTTTTACCCAGGTTCGGGCCACTGCGAGGCGTAAAACCCTACTCCTGCTTTGGTGGATTGATGAGAGGACCGTGGTGGAGGCGCGGCGCTCTAGCCCGGCAAGGTCACATCGGGGTGAGAGCAGCTACGCGTGTATGAGTGTACAGCGGTCCGAATCCTTTCTAAGGTTGCCATGGCCCTCCTTTTATAGATCAAGGGGTCACCACAATGGCAAATCAGTCATTGTGTACTGATTAGATAGCAAACAGTGCCATCATACCTAACTCTGCAGATTGGACAGAGCGCATTAAATGCGCCACTTAGTGTCACATTGTAGCCTAGCCCGACAAGCCTTGCCGTGCTATTTTGCCACCTTCTCGCCTGCCTGCGTGACACGTCGCTGGACGAGTGTCATCTGGAGGTGATTTCCTCTAGGGATGGCTGCCACGTGCCAAATAACAGCCACTTAGCATCTTGGGGGCTCGACACCGCACCGATCGGTGACTTGCGTTGCTGTGAGGTGGAGCGGTGGAGCCTTGGCAGGGTAATCCGCCCTCAGCGTCCCCGGCAAGCCTGTCGGGGCAATCTTGAGACTTGTCTTCGAGGCAACCTCGTCCCCGCCAGGCTCGCCTGCCCGGTAGGGGAGGTTTTCCCATTGTGGTATTTTACTCCTTGGGTTCATCTTGGTCTTCTTGATCTGCCATTTGATTCCTCAAAGAGCTGATCTCTTCTGCTTGGCCTTGTCCTGGATGTTGCAATCTCGTTCTTGAGCCTGTGTACAGTCAGGGCAACATACCTGGGGTTTGTTGCACCGACAACCCACCGCAGGGTCTCGCCTTTATATACACAGGTCGAGGCCCTGGGCTTACAAGAGTCCAAGTCAGATCACACAACGTGACCAACTCGGTTTCTAAGTCGCCCTGCCTTTCTAGGCAAGTCGCCATTGTGGCGGCTGACACCTCCCGGGTCATGATTCTACCACCAGGTCTTGGGCCTTCAGCAGGCCCACCTTGTAAGCTGTCACCGGTCTTCATGTTTCATCTTCTTGGACCTACTTTGGCTTTTCTCATATTGAGTCACCAACAGTGTAACCCGGCCCCTCCTGGGCAGGTCACACCTCGGGGTTACATTCCCAACATTAGGCCCCACATTGATTTGAACTTGTTCATGTCAATCTTCACTGCTTCTAGCTGGCGAGCCTTCTTTTATTTCCTCCAACATTTAATCTTGAATAAATCACCATGACCCGCCATGACATCACGCCAAATAAATTCAGAAAAACCTGTGACAACACAATGGATCTTTCTGCATTAACTAGCTGTCCGAGAATCGAGGCGCCTCCTCTATTAAGATACTCATATTGCCCCCTCAATTTCCGCGCCTGCCATTTACTGCTTCATCTTTTCCTCATAAATAGGCACGGGGGGGTCCTTTTTTCACTTTTACCCCCTTTGCCTCCACTTCTTCTTCCTCCTCGCGACCTCCGCCGCACCAGAGCTCCACCGCTTCGACTGTTCTTCACCAGCGACTCTGACAAGGGCCGCTGCATCAACCTGGCCGGACCAGGGAACCGCGGCGCACTCCCACTCTTCATCAACACCATCAGGTATCATCTTGCCCTTTTCTCAGATCCACATTAGAATGCCCTAGTTCATCGAGTTCGTCGGCGTTCACCCAAGTTCATTCAACTCTTGCATAGAAAATATAGCTCAATCCACGAACTATGAAAAATGAAGCGGTACTTGTTCAAGCTCTTATTTTGCATCTAGCACAGATATTTTCCTCTTCAAAATCCATGCACCGCCTGCTACTTTTTCCACCACTGTACCTTAGGTTTAGCAATTATTCTTCATTTTCAAAGCTGCAGTAGATCCAAAATTATAGGCATAAACTGTGAAACTTGTTTGTCCCATACTTCGCAAAATTTCATCAATCCCAGATCTGTAGATAACTGCCCAGCCAATGTTATTTGGGCAGCTCAAATAATAACTTTGTAACCCGCCAAAACCTGGCCAGCCTTAACCATGAACTTATAACCCGCCAGCGCCTGCCCGGCTTATCAATAAACTTGTAACCTACCAGCATCTAGCTGGTTTAACACTGCCACAACTTGACCCACCATATGTCAATCAACCTGAGAGTCGCGTTACCCCCTCGCAAGGGCGACTTATGCTTTCTCCATGCTCCATAATAATGATTAACTTTATATCCGTAACATGTCTGCAACTACTAAATTGTCATTGTAACCATTTAAGCGGCTTACCATCATAATATTGACCCGCCATAATTTTATCCTCAGGCCGTAACTTTTAATTTGCCATCATGACTAAGACCCCCACCTCCTGTGACTGGATCATCTCTAAAGTCACAGAGAGCACACTCAATGATTTCGTGACCATGGAGGTTTTACCTGCCAAGGAGGTCATCCATTGGCGGGTTCCAGGTTCTGAATGTCCCCCTCATCCCCAGGAGGGTGAAGTTGTGATTTTCACGGACCACCTACTCCGTGGTTTCTCACCACCCGGCTCAAAATTCTTCCAGGACGTGCTGAACTACTACAATCTTCATCCACAAGACATTGGTCCCAACTCTGTTTCTAACATATGCAACTTCCAAGTGTTCAGCGAAGTGTATCTTGGGGAAGAACCCTCTATCGATCTGTTCAGAGACTATTTTTATATCAACTGCCAAACTGAGATGTCAGAAGGGCCCAGTCTTGAACTCAGAGGTGTTTCCATCCAAAAACGAAGAGATGTAGTCTTTCCTTTGGCCGCCCTGCCCAGTCATCCGAAAGACTAGAATTTTACCTGGTTCTACTGTAGAGACACCTCCCCAGCTGGAGAGAACCCCCTGCCGGGTTTTCATTCCTACCGGCTCACCACTACCGGCCAGCTTCCAGGTTGTTTAAGTGCTGCTGAGCGTGCCCCCTTTGCTGCCACTTTTTCAAAGATAAGTGCCTTGCTCGCCAATGGCCTAACCGGAGTTGATCTGGTCTGCTGTTGGGTCGCTTGGAGGATTTTGCCATTGAGCCGGCGCAGCAGCTTAATGTGCCAGTACAACGGTGACCCCAAAGACTCGCAGCGCTACAATCAAGCTCGTGTAACTGATAAAGAGATCAATGAGATGGTCAAGACGCTGCTCGGTGAGTCTCTAGAAAACTGCAGCAAAGTGGGATTAAATCCTTTCTTCACACTTAACCCGGCTCCTCCTGTAAGCAATCAGACCAAGCTTCATCTTGTTTACTTATCTCTTTAATTTTTCCTCATTTCAACTATTTGCTCATATGTATACAGGTCGACTCTCCTTTCTGGAGAAAGAAATTCAAGCCGCCGCCCCAACCAAGAAGCCTAAAACAAAGACTAAGGGCCTCGTCGCAAGAAACCATCATCCGATGAGTTGTTCCATCTTGATGATGAGTCGGAGGTAGAACTTGACTCCCTTGGCTTTCTTTTCATGCAACTTACTGACGCTGATTCATCTCAGGAAGAGGCAGAGACTAGTCTTGCAGACGCAGCAGAGGTAACTATAATTTCCTCCGACACAGAACCCTTGCCAAGAAAGAAAACTCGGCGGGTCACCCGAAAAGTAAGGGTTTCTCACCGTCTTGCTTATTTGGACCCCAACTTTCTTTTGAAGAAACAACAACATGAATTAAGGCGTAAGACCCGGAGTGACGGCACTGAAGATCTTCTGGCCGGCCTACCGAACACACCTGCTCCTCGCAAGCGTCGACATGAGGTGCCACATGACCCGGATCCTCTCCATCCATTAGTCAGCCTTACACGTCAACCTCTTAATTCTTCTGACTCAAATTATCAGGGCACGCCTCCATCATCTGGCGACTCTACTGGAACTCAAATGCCTACCTTCAAGATTGCCCAGGGGTAAGTATTTTCATTTGTTCATAAATAATCTTGTAAGGATATACTCATAAATTCTTGTATCCTTGTCATAGAGGCGTGGCAAAGGCGGGTAAAAAGCAAAAGGTGGGCGGCTCTTCCAAAGACCCGAAGACCACTGAGCCGGCAAAGCAGGTGCTCGAGGCCCCGGAGGCTTCAATCCAAACCCCTGAAGATCTTGCCAATGATCCGCCACCACTTGCTGACACTCCCGTTTTTGAAGCAATGGACGCTGAAATAAATCCAGCTATTAGCCATGAACCGCCAAGCCCTAAGCCGCCTAGCCCTGCCAAGCTGACTGAGGAGATCCCCCTTAATAAGAATTCTGATGATGTGACTATCACTGGGACGGCTTACACAACGCCAGGAGCCTCAACTGTGCTAGCCAAGCATAGCACTAAGGAAGAATCTCCTTCCTTAGAAAAAGGCAAGGCCAAGTTGGACCTAGAGAGTTACTCCTCTTTCAGTGCAGGCGACGTGTATGCGGGCTATTTGAGCCGCCTTAACACAAGTCGAGATATGGAGGCTGGGCTTGTTCAACTCATGAAGCAGAAATATGAGGTATGAAACCATCCCTCTCCTTTTTAGCCTTGCTGACATACTTATATTCATAGTAGCCCCCAAGTATAGAGCATAGGAAAATAATGAGTATGTTGTAGACTTGTAAACTTTTTCCGAAGTGTAGCCCCCAAGGGCCGGCTTAACAAGATGAGTTGGGACTTATAGTCACTTAAGAAATCCAAATATGTAGCCCCCAAGGGCCGGCTTAACTTAACAAAATGAGCCGGGACTTATAGTCACTTAAGAAATACAAATATGTAGCCCGCAAGGGACGGCTTAACTTAACAAGATGAGCCGGGTCATAATTAGAATTAAAATGACCTACATTAGCCCCTAAGTGCCAAGTATATTGCTGGCAATGTGCTTGGGACTTAAGTTAATTATATCACTTGCTCCTTGTGTTGTAAGTATTGCTTCAATACTGTATTTTAGGAGGAGTTGAACGTGAAGAAGTCACATCTCAGCGACTTAAAGAACAATATTGAGCTGCAACAAGCTCAAACTTCCAAGGCCGAGTTAAAGATGAAATCTTCCCTGGAAGATATTGAGAAAATAAAAGCAGGCTTTGATGCTGAAAGAACTGCCTGGGAGTCGGACAAAGCCGCCCTGTTGAAAAGAGTCGAAGAGGCTGAAAATCAACTTAAGCTGGTGACTGACGAGCTTGCTGGCTTAAAGCAACACATAATCCACATGACAACCGCCATCTTCGGTATGTTAAACATTTGCACTTCATCATCTATTTTAATACTTCTTTGACCCGCCCGACGATCCATAATAGATAATATTTAACCCGCCTGACGACTCTTGAACAGGCCCCAGAAGCGCCAATCTTGGCCAGAACATGTTGCTTAAACTTAAAGTGGTGTATTCATTGGCTAAACAGTTATATGCTGGGATGCAACGCAGCCTTGCAGCTTTATCAGGCGGAAAGAAGCCTCCAACTCTGATCAAGACGGTCTTAGAGCAACCGTCAACAGCGCCGGCTCAAATTGAAGAGGTTAAATTATCAGCCACCTGAGCCAGAGCCATTGTTGCTCTAGGCCGGGCGAAAGCGTGGCAATTAGAGCTTGACCCGAAGGAGATAGCCACCGGATGTCCAGAGTTCAAGGATGACGGGTCAATATTTGAAGAACAAGATTTCAACAAATGCATCACAGAGATGCGACCCGTGGCTTGCAAGCTTATTGAAGAGCTAAACTTGAACCATTATAAGCCGACTTACGATGAAAACAACAACAAGATTAAGGCGCCCACGCATGAAGTGATGGATCTTGTTCCTTCTAGGCATAAGCACATCTTCGCCCCTGACCTTGACCCTTTCGTTATTATTAATGATGAAGCCATTTCCGAGGCCTTAACCGACATCGACTGGACATCGGCTGTCCTCCAAATGGTCGATGAGGAAGAGCTGGCACGGGATGACCCGGAGTCATCAAGGCATCAAGAAGAAAATTGATCATAGCAATGATGAACCAGGCGGGTGTCAGGCCGGTTTATGGGAGTGCAGCTCCAAAAACTCTTGATTGAAAAACTTTTTTGGGCTCAGTTGAAGCCGTGTAATAGGGTAGTTGAAAACATTGATCTGCCTTGTCATGCCTTCGTGCATGTTTATCTCAACCTTTGATCCAGTAGTTGAACTTTGTGGCGTGCTTGATCTGACCATATATATATGAGCCTTTGCAATGACTATGCTCTTCACCTGTGGTCTTGTATCTTTTAAAGAAGACTCATCAACATATATACTGGCGAATTCAAGTCAGAAACTAGGGCGGGTTACCAAATCCGAAGACTCGTAGTCTCATATAATAGTTGAAAATATGATTAACATGGCTGTAGAGCCAAATCATGCTGGCGGCTTAAAAACCAAAAAGTCAGGGCGGGTGACAACCCAAAGACTTGTAGCCTCATAACCACGGCAGTTCAAACCAAAACATACTAGCGACTTAAAGTCCAAAGCCAGGGCGGGTTACAACCCAAAAAAACTCAAACATGAGCAACATAATCCGGAGCCTCACGACCCAGGTAGTCAAAATTTGCACAAAAGCAAAACCTTAACATAAAAACATCCAAAGAATCCAACAGAGAGATACAAAAAATCCCAAATTTTTGTTAGGCCGGCTTTCAAGACACGACCGAGCAAATTGGCTCACAGGCCTTTTGCTTTCAAGGCCGCATAGCCGTTGAGTTTATCCTAGCTCACTGTAAGCCGGCCCTCACGTGACACAAGCCACCGTTTTAACCTTAACAAGTTCAGGGTCTTAAAAAAGATTGACTGTTAAGAGTTCGGCGGGTCACCTGGCGGAGTAGCAAGTTGCAAACAGGCAGGTGTAACTCATAATATGGCAACTCAGGCCGGTCAAGTGGGTATGAAAGCTAAACCTGGTGGGTTGGAAACCCCCAAGTGACCTTATGATCAGATAACAAAGACTCATATACACAGAAATGAAACGACAGAGGCCTTGAATTTCAGGGGTGCCGACCTTATTATATTGATCATAAAAGATATATACATTGACAAATGTATGTACAAAGGATAAGAGCCGGTGGCTCAAGTATAGTAAGGCCGAAGATGAGCAATATTCCATGGCCGGCGGGTCTCCTCTTCCGACTTGCGTGAATCTTTGTGTTCTTGTATATCAATGAGGTAGTAAGACCCGCTATTGAGATTTTTGTTGATCACAAAAGGCCCTTCCCAAGGAGGAGAAAGCTTATGCATCCCTGTGTGATCTTGAATCAAACGGAGCACTAAGTCACCCTCTTGAAAGGTCCGGCTTCGAACTCTACGGCTATGATAGCGCTGTAGATCTTGCTGATATATCGCCGAACGAGCCGCCACAAGGTCACACTCTTCATCCAAAGCATCAAGTGAGTTCTGACGTGCCGTCTCATTATTAGCTTCAACATAAGCTGCCACTCTAGGCGAGTCCTGACAGAGGTCACTTGGGAGAACCGCCTCCGCACCATAAACCATAAAGAAAGGCGTATAGCCTGTTGATCTATTAGGGGTGGTATTGATACTCCAAAGTACTAAAGGTAACTCCTTGACCCAAGAATCCAACATTCGCTTCAAAGGAACCATGAGTCGGGGCTTGATGCCTCTCAGAATTTCTTGATTAGCTCGCTCTGCCTGTCCATTAGACTGTGGATGAGCCACTGAAGAGACGTCAAGATGAATATGCTCTCTTTGACAGAACTACTTCATAGCACCCTTAGAAAGATTAGTGCCATTATCAGTGATGATACTGTGAGGGTATCCAAAACAGAAGATCAGCTTTTTAACAAACTGAACAGCTGTAGCCACCTCACAATTGCTAACTGGCTCCGCCTCAACCCACTTGGTAAACTTGTCAACCGCCACCAAAAGGTGGGTCTTTTTATCCTTAGACCTCTTGAACGGTCCAACCATATCGAGCCCCCAGACTGCAAACGGCCAATTTATTGGAATCATACGCAACTCCTGAGCCGGTATATGAGCCTGTCTTGCAAATTTTTGGCACCCGTCGCACTTGCTAACGATTTCCTCTGCATCAGCATGAGCCCTCAACCAGTAAAACTCATGACGAAAAGCTTTAGCCACTAAAGACTTAGAGCCAACATGATGACCACAATCACCTTCATGAATCTCTCGTAAGATCTCACGGCCCTCTTCAGGAGAAACACAACGTTGAAACACGCCTGTCACACTGCATCTGTGTAACTCGCCGTTGACAATAGTCATAGACTTAGACCTCCTGGTTATTTGCCTTGCCAAAGTTTCATCCTCAGGTAACTCGCCCCGGGTCATATATGCCAAGTAGGGAAGCGTCCAATCAGGAATAGCATGGAGAGCCGCCACCAACTGCGCCTTCGGGTTAGGGACAGCAATGTCTTCTTCAGATGGTAACTTGACCAAAGGATTATGCAATACGTCAAGAAACACATTAGGAGGCACCGGCTTACGTTGAGATCCAAGCCGGCTTAAGGCATCAGCTGCCTCGTTCTTCCTTCGATCAAGGTGATCCACCTGATAGCCCTTGAAGTAACCAGCAATATTGTCAATCGCCTAGCGATAAGCCGCCATGAGCGGGTCTTTGGAATCCCATGTGCCTGAGACTTGCTGAGCCACAAGGTCTGAGTCGCCCAGACACCTGACCCAGCTTAAATTCATCTCCTTGGCCATACGAAGGCCGTGGAGTAAAGCCTCATATTCAGCTGCATTGTTAGTATAAGGAAACATTAGCCTTAAAACATAACAAAATTTGTCACCTCGTGGGGAAGTCAAAATAACTCTAGCCCCTGAGCCTTCCAACTTCCTGGACCCATCAAAGTGGATCGTCCAATATGTGTTATCAGGCTTCTCCTCGGGTGTCTGCAACTCTGTCCAGTCATTGATGAAATCCACCAGAGTCTGAGATTTCATGGCTGTTCTTGGCACATATTTCAAACAATGAGGTCCAAGTTCTATTGCCCACTTAGCAACCTGGCCTATGACCTCCCTGTTTTGAATAATGTCTCCTAAGGGAGCAAAGCTGGCCACAGTAGTAGGATGACCAAGAAAATAATGCTTCAGCTTGCAACTCACCATGAACACCCCATATACCAGTTTCTGCCAATGTGGATATCGTTGCTTGGACTCAATCAACACCTCACTGACATAATAAGCCGGCCACTGGACTGGGTACTCCTTACCCTCCTCGCGCTCCACAATAATCGCCACACTGACAGCCTTACTATTAGCCACCACATACAGGAGCAAAGGCTCTTTCTCAATGGGAGCCGCAAGGACGGGCGGCTCAGCTAACTGTTTTTTGAGCGCCTCAAACGCCTTATCAGCAGCATCACTCCAGACAAAGTGATCTGTCTTCTTCATCATCTGGTATAAAGGAATTGCCTTCTCTTCCAGGCGGCTTATGAACTGGCTCAGAGCCACGATACGACCCGCCAGGCGCTGGACGTCATTGACACACGCCGGCTTAGCCAGTGAAGTGATGGCCTTAATCTTCTACTGGTTAGCCTCAATGCCCCTCTCTGAGACCAGAAAACCCAATAGCTTCCCTGTAGGTACACCAAAAACACACTTGGTCGGGTTAAGCATCATTTTGTAGACCCAAAGATTGTCAAAAGTTTCCTTCAGATCATCCAGGAGAGTCTCCTTCCTTCTAGACTTGACCACAATATCATCCACATAAGCATGCACATTGCGCCCAATCTGACTATGAAAGCAATTCTGAACAAAGTGTTGATAAGTCGCCTGAGCACTCTTAAGCCCAAAATGCATAGACACATAGCAGAAGGCTCAAAAAGGGGTGATAAAAGACATCTTCTCTTGGTCCTTAGCTGCCATCTTGATCTGATGATAACCAGAATAAGCATCGAGGAAGCATAAGCTCTCACAACCCGCCGTGGCATCAATAATCTGGTCGATATGAGGGAGAGCAAACGGATCAGCTGGACAAGCTTTGTTAAGATTTGTGTAGTCAACACACATACGCCATGTGCCATTCTTTCATAGTAAAATATTTAGCACACACAGAATCATTGACATCCAGCATCTTAATGGCTAACTCATAACTCTCAATCCAGGCCTTAGGGAGGGGAGATCACATGGACTTATTTGGCCCTTCAAGCTGCTTCACATGGACTTATTTGGCCCTACTCACTACTCTACCCATACCACTACTGCACATCTATATGGCTTCATGATTGTTGATGATTACTCTAGATATACTTGGGTGCACATAATCCTGTATAGGACTGAAGTGCAGGATGTCTTCAGGCGATTCGCCAATCGTACCATGACTAACTACGACATCAAGATCAAGCACATCAGCTGTGACAATGGCATCGAGTTCAAGAACACATGCCTCGACACTTATCTTGACACTCTTGGCATCACTCATGAGCTATCCGCTCCATATACCCCTTGGCAGAATGGCCTCATGTAGCGCAAGAATAGGACTCTTATTGAGATGGATCATATGATGCTTGATGAATATAAGACTCCACAAAAGTTCTCGCCTGAAGCCATTGACACTGCATGCCACATCATCAACAAAGTTTATCTTCACAAGTTCTTCAAGAAGATATCTTATGAACTACTCACTGGTAAGAAGCTTAATGTTTTTTTTACTGAACACTGTGAGGCAAAAGCCCCACAGCCGTTTATTTAAAAATAGAGCCCCAAGTCTTACATAAATGAAAAGACAAAGTAAAAGCTAGGTAGGAGTTTAAGAGACATACCTATTAATATACAACAAGATATATACAAATGTACAAGAATTGGCCATGTCACTTGGATCATGGCAGAGCATTGATCCATTGCAGGAGCAGAGGCTTGATCGAATCCTTCATCCTATGGGAGTGCAAGGTGATGTCATGAATGAACTTGGCCTTCCATCCCCCAAAAGTTAGTCTGATATGCCTGAAAATTTTATCATTTCTCATAGTCCAGATGCTCCAAGCAGCAAGGTAGACTACCTCAAAGAAAAAAGGGTGCTAAAAACTCCTCTTGGCAGCCAAAATACATTCTCTAGGAGATAGCCCCGCATACCATTTGATCTGCAGATAGTTCCAAACTCTGTTGCTGAAAGTACACTTGAAGAAGAGATTATCTCTGTCTTCATGCAATTGAGCCACACACATAGGGCATACGTTGTCATCCTCCTCAGACCTCCAATGCCTTCTAAGAAGCATGTCTCTCGTGTTGAGCCTATCATTCAACATTAACCATGCAAAAACCTTGATTTTCATAGTGCACTTGCTCTTCCAAATCCATTTACAGGGATCATCATCTGGTAGATGTGCATGCGCCAGTGTATAATAGGTTTTAGCAGAATAAGAGCCTTTACCAAGTGTCCATGACCAGGAGTCAGGTTCATGGGGGCTTCTTGAAAGTGCAACTAATCCCTGGGTGGTTTTGGTAATTCTTAACAACATATAGCTCATTGAACTAATACTCTTTCAAGATGATCATTTCAGAAAGTTCAATGATGGGCATGGCATGGACTAGGAATGTGGACCCCTCAAAATGCTAAGGACACATATTGGCTCAAGCTCAAGACTCTACATTTTTCATTTTAGTGATCCAATATCACATTGAGTCCATAGGAAAGCCAATACTATTAAAAGGGGATGAGGTGTTGCGTAATGGCTTGCTTGCTCGAAATGCTTAGTGATATGCTCCAGAAGCCCTCAACCACTTTCTCATATCCACATATGTCCCAAACCAAAAGTCAAACTCAGCCCCACCGATTTGATCTATCCGGCGCCACCGAGTTCATTTGACATAGCCACTGCCAGAAACCCTAATCAGTTCAGTCTCACCGATAGGGATCTCGGTCTCACCGAGATGGGATTGCTAACTCTCTGTTTCCCTTCATAACGTTTCGGTCTACCTAAGATGAGCGATCGGTCCCACCGAGTTCGCAATGCAAACTCTTTGTTTCCTCTTTGTAACGTTTTGGTCCCACCGAAATGAGTGATCGGTCCCACCGAGTTTGCCTATTACAGAAATCGGTCTCACCGAGTTCATGTGATCGGTCTCACCGAGATTACGTTATGCCCTAACCCTAACGAAATCGGTCCCACCGAGTTGATCATGTCGGTCCCACCGAAAAGCCTAACGTTCACATTTTGAACTAAATCGGTCTGACCGAGTTTCAGTATTCGGTCCCACCGAGTTTGGTAAATTGTGTGTAACGGTTAGATTTTGTGTGGAGGCTATATATATCCCTCCACCCATTCTCCATTCGCGGAGAGAGCCATCAGAACGTACCTACACTTCCACTATTCATTTTCTGAGAGAGAACCACCTGCTCATGTGTTGAGACCAAGATATTCCAATCCAACCATAAGAATCTTGATCTCTAGCCTTCCCCAAGTTGCTTTCCACTCAAATCATCTTTCCACCAAATCCAAATCTGTGAGAGAGAGTTGAGTGTTGGGGAGACTATCATTTGAAGCACAAGAGCAAGGAGTTCATCATCAACACACCATCTATTACCTTTTGGAGAGCGGTGTCTCCTAGATTGGTTAGGTGTCACTTGGGAGCCTCCGTCAAGATTGTGGAGTTGAACCAACGAGTTTTTACGGGCAAGGAGATCGCCTACTTCATGAAGATCTACCCTAGTGAGGCAAGTCTTTCATGGGCGATGGCCATGGTGGGATAGACAAGGTTGCTTCTTCGTGGACCCTTCATGGGTGGAGCCCTCCGTGGACTCGCGCAACCGTTACCCTTCATGGGTTGAAGTCTCCATCAACGTGGATGTAAGATAGCACCACCTATCGGAACCATGCCAAAAATCTCCGTGTCTACATTGCGTTTGCTCCCTCCAAACTCCTCCCCTTTACCTTCATATGCAATGATTTACATTCCGCTGCTATACTCTTAGAATTGCATGTGTAGGCTGATTGCTTGACTTGTGCTAAGTTGCTAAAATCGGCCAAGACTTAAAATTGGGAAAAGGCTAGATTTTTATTTGGTTAAGTAGTCTAATCACCCCCCCCCCCTCTAGACATACTTTCGATCCTACAAGTGGTATCAAAGCTTTGGTCTCCATTTGCCTTGATTTCCATAGCTTTGTTGATCATAGCCTTGGTTTCACAACCTAGGAGAGTATGGCATCTAGCGAGGGAAATTACCACCGTAGAGGTCCTTACTTTGATGGTACTAATTTTGCTAGTTGGAAGCATAAGATGAAAATGCATATTCTTGGACATAACCCCGCCGTTTGGGCTATTGTGTGCATTGGTTTGCAAGGTGAATTCTTCGATGGGAGAGAACCGAATCGTGAAGCTACCGCGGAAGAATTGAAGATGTTGCAATACAATGCTCAAGCTTGCGATATCCTCTTCAACGGATTGTGCCCCGAAGAATTCAACAAAATCAGCCGTCTTGAGAATGCAAAGGAAATTTGGGATACTTTGATTGATATGCACGAAGGTACCGACTCCGTCAAGGAATCCAAATTGGATGTGCTTCAAAGTCAGCTTGACAAGTTCAAAATGAAGGATGGTGAAGGTGTCGCTGAAATGTACTCTAGGCTTGCTCTCATCACAAATGAGATTGCCGGCTTAGGAAGTGAAGAGATGACCGACAGATTCATCATCAAGAAGATTCTAAGAGCCTTGGATGGAAAATATGACACCGTGTGCACATTGATCCAAATGATGCCAAATTACAAAGATCTCAAGCCAACTGAAGTCATTGGAAGAATTGTTGCTCATGAGATGTCACTCAAGGATAAAGAAGAGCTTCACAACAAGTCTAGTGGTGCTTACAAAGCCTCATGTGATGCTCCTACATCATCAAGTGAGAAACAAGCCTTCAATGAGGAATTGAGCCTAATGGTGAAGAACTTCAACAAGTTCTACAAGAGTAGAAGCAAGGAAAGAAGTTCCAAGTCAAGGTCCTACAATGACAAAAGATCTTCTAGTCATGAGCGTAATTGCTACAATTATGGAAGACCCGGACACTACTCCAATGAGTGTACGGCTCCCTACAAAAGAAGAGAAGACTCACCTAAAAGAAGAAGTAAAAGAGAAGAATCACCTCCAAGGGAGAGAAGGAGTAGAGATGATCGTTATGAACGAAGAACCTCTCGCAGAAGCAAGGATTCGGAAAGGAAGGACAAGTCATCAAGGAGCTACACAAAACGAAGACATCAAGCTCATGTTGGTGAATAGGTATCCGGCTCTGACTTCGACCACCACTCCGAGAGAAGTTATCACTCCGACTCCAAATATACTCAAGATGAAGGTGTTGCCGGTCTAGCACTTGTGTCAACCAACTCCTATGACATATTTGACTCACCAAATGAAGGAATTGGAAGATGCTTCATGGCTAAAGGCCCAAAGGTATCAAACCCCGAGTATGTTGATTTCAATAGTGATGAAGATGATTTGCTAGGTGATGATGATTTGCTTGTTGACAACTCTGGTGATGAAAACTATGATGAACTTGCTATTAATCATGCTGATCAAGATAAAATGAATGACGATGATAAGAAGGAGATTGAGCGTCTAACTAAAGAACTAAACACTCTTAAGTTAGCTCATGAAACTGCCTTAGAAGATCATCGAGAGCTTTTAAAGACTCATGAGAAACTACACTTTGAAAAGCTCAACCTAGAGCAAGAGCATAGGTTCTTAAAAGCAATCAATGATGATCTTCGTAAGAAAAGTTCTTCTTACATTGCCAAGCATTTACTCTTGTCTACTTACATGCCACAAGTAAAATCTAGCAACAAGAGTAAGAAAGATTCTTCTTCTAGTAGTAACAATAATCATGCTAAATCCAATATTGTTGCTTCTAGTAGTTCTCTTGATTCCACTAATGACTCTCTTAGCCAAGTTACACTTGAGCAAGAAAATAGCTTATTGAAGGGAATTATAGAGAAAGGTGTTTACAAGAGCCTTGCCGGAAGTAAGCAATTTGAGGAAATTGTACGCAAGCAAGGAAGGCACCGGAAGAATCAAGGTGTTGGTTTTGAACAAAAGTTCAATGCCAATGGAGTTGAGTGGGAAGAAGATCAATACCCCAAGACGAAGTTTGTTCCTCAACAAGAGAAGTATGATCCTACTTCCTTCAAGGGGACACAAGCTCAAGATGATCTTCCACCACAAGACCACAAGCAAAAAGGCAAGGACAAGCTTCAAGAGGAGATTGATGCATTTGAAGAAGCTCCGAAGGCCTTGGTCAAGTGGGTTCCCAAGACTACATCAAGTTCTACTTCATCAAGTACGACTACAACTCCAAGGATTCCCATCAAGATGATGTGGATTCCGAAAAAGAACTAGAGAATTCTTGAGGGTGACTCCACCAACATATTTCACTCATATCATTTTGGCAAGAACAAGTGCAATCAACTTCCACATCTCGCACTAGTTCAAGGAGTCACAAACCCTCTTGTTGGTAAGACAAGGGACAAGGTAACCTAATGCTTTCATGGACATCATCTTGTGTGTACTTCACTCTATGTGTATGGATATCTTTGCTTGTTCCTTGTGGGACTAACCCATGTAGGTATTGAAAGTGCAACTCACTCCAATGGATTGCTCCAAATGATCTACATCAACATTGAGCATCCACATCTTCAACATCTACATGAAGTCATCATCGACAAAACCCAAGGTTAGTTCATCCCTCTTAGGGGGGATATCACATCTAGGGGGAGCTTTACTCTAAGAACTGAGCTAAAGCAACTCTAATGGTGTGAACACAACAATGCTTTATGTAAAAGTGGTAACCCCACTTGTGCTTAAACGATGAGTATGACCTATGATCAAATGTTCTCATTTGACTCCTAAGTCAATATACTCATATATAGATGACCTAGTCATCGCCAATTGCTTGATAGATGCTAGAGTGTTTGTGCATGCTTTGCCACATATTTCATTTGCCATTTTATTGTGTGAGCATGTTGATTGCATACTTTTCTCATTCGAGGACATCCATTTGTTGCTTTGGTTGTTTGGCTCTTTTTCTTTTGCCAAATGGATGGACAAGAATGCCTAAGAACTTCCTCTAGCTATCTATGATTTTCTCATCTCAAACTCTATTCATGCTACATCACAAAGTATGATCAAGTCAGATTCGAACCCTTTGGGTGAGGAGCACTCGGAGTTACCGATTCGTCATAGACTTAAACTTCCAAAACCTCTCTGTGCATTTCGGTCTGACCGATTCATCCTTTTCGGTCATACCGAGTTCACCGAGTTGATATAGGTTTTCAATCTCGGTGCAATAGATTAGAACCATTCGGTCACACCGAGTTGCAGTAACCGCTTGTGATTCTGCATCTCGGTGCCACCGAGTTGTTCCACTCGGTCACACCGACAGGGTCAGGATATATATACCGACGGGTCAAATTTTGGAAATTTCGCCGAAACCTCTTCGCCCGCGCGTATCCTGCTCTGCCGACTCGGGTCTCCGGATTGTCCTCTCGTTGCCAGCGACCCACTGCCGCTGGTCTCCGCCGCCGTCAACGGAAATCTTCACCACCGTTGCCGCCGTAGCGAGCTCATCGCCGAGTTAGGGTATGAGTTCGACCCTTTGTGCAATCCTTTACCTCCGATTCTTAGCACAAAGTCAATGCCATGATTCTTACCACGTATGAAATCATTCTATCCAGAGAAAACTTCCATTAGATTAGTTTTGATTCGAAAATTTAGGGTTAGGTTTCCGCCGAACTCATCTCGGACCGACCGAGTTGTAGAAATCGGTCTCACCGATTTGGCTTAGGCCATTGCACTTGTAGTTTTCGGTCTGACCGAAAGTTGCAAATCGGTGTGACCGAGTTCAACTCTCAGTGAAACCCTAGCAATCTCGGACTCACCGAATTGTGTCTTGGTCTGACCAATCTCACTAGTTCAGACTCCAATATTGCTTCGGTGGCACCGAGTTTACCAAATTGGTAGCTCCGAAATGCTTTCTATGGAAAACTAAAACTAAGTTTTCGTCTCAATTGTTTTGCAAAATCTCTGCACTTTGTGATGCTCATCCACTCTATCTCATCTATAACTATTCACAGGGTCAGCTTTCAGTTTGCAGTGCCAGAATATCTGATCAGAGTGATAGCCAGAACAAGTCTGAGGTGCAAGTGAATCTGAGTGAGGGCACTAGTCCCTCTGACAGCTATGAAGATGGTAGCAGAAGCACCCCAAGCAACTTGCCCAAAGAAGCTACAAGAATAAGGAGAAAGAGAAATTCTGATTCTGAAGATGAAGATTATGTGGCTGCTGAGGAAGAGGTCGGCTCAAAGAACAAGGTGGTTAAGAAGGAATTTGGCACAGCTGCCTCTACAAAGCCTGGTTTGAACAAGAAGGCCCCTGCAAAGAGAGTGCCCATGTCAAAGGCCAGAGCCTCAACTCTTGAAACATCAAAATCAACTGTTGAAGAGGTTGCTGGTGAAGGCAAAAAGAGAGGAAAGGGAAAGCTACCACAGATGCTTTTCAGAGAGTGCCTAGGGCACAGAGATCTGCAGCAGTGCCTGTGACAGATACAAGAGCTACTGCGTCAGCACTTGCAGCCACAGCTTCAGTTGCCCCTCCGGTTGCAACTCCACCAGCTCCATCAACCTCAACAGATGCATTTGTTCTTGGAGTCCTCTCTACACCGCCTCTCGAAGATCAAGCCTAGAGAGACGCATAGCACTATGCATTTTCAAGCTTTTTGGTAACTTGTTGCCAAAGGGGGAGAAAGTGTATAGATCATAGGCTTCGAGAGAGAGAGAGAGCTTGCTTCTTTTTGCCATTCTCTTTGCTACTTGTTTGATACTTTTTGTGTGCCTGCTTGGATGATACTCTATGTTTATGTGTGTGAGATACTTGTATGATCATTCACTTTGCCTTGGTGATGAGTGCATATTTTCATATTCCATCATTTTGAGCGCTCCACCAAGATGTATGTGACATGGAAGAGTAACCCATGATCCTAATTGATTGTGCATTTGCATTCAAAAGCAAATTTTAAATAATGCACAAATTTAGGGGGAGCTCTTGCTTATCACATACTTCTCAAAGCGACGATATATTTCATTCTTATTATCATTTGTCGAAGCTTTGATCTATATGTTGTCATCAATTACCAAAAAGGGGGAGATTGAAAGTGCAACTAATCCCTGGGTGGTTTTGGTAATTCTTAACAACATATAGCTCATTGAACTAATACTCTTTCAAGATGATCATTTCAGAAAGTTCAATGATTGGCATGGCATGGACTAGGAATGTGGACCCCTCAAAATGCTAAGGACACATATTGGCTCAAGCTCAAGACTCTACATTTTTCATTTTAGTGATCCAAGATCACATTGAGTCCATAGGAAAGCCAATACTATTAAAAGGGGATGAGGTGTTTCTTAATGGCTTGCTTGCTCGAAATGCTTAGTGACATGCTCCAGAAGCCCTCAACCACTTTCTCATATCCACATATGTCCCAAACCAAAAGTCAAACTCGGCCCCACCGATTTGATCTATCCGGCGCCACCGAGTTCATTTGACATAGCCACTGCCAGAAACCATAATCAGTTCGGTCTCACCGATAGGGATCTCGATCTCACCGAGATGGGATTGCTAACTCTCTGTTTCCCTTCATAACATTTTGGTCTAACCGAGATGAGCGATCGGTCCCACCGAGTTCGCAATGCAAACTCTCTGTTTCCTCTTCGTAATGTTTCGGTCCCACCGAAATGAGCGATTGGTCCCACCGTGTTTGCCTGACCAGCTCTCTGTTTGCCTATTACAGAAATCGGTCTCACCAAGTTCATGTGATTGGTCTCACCGTGATTACGTTATGCCCTAACCCTAACGAAATCGGTCCGACCGAGTTGATCATGTCGGTCCCACCGAAAAGCCTAACGTTCACATTTTGAACTAAATCGGTCTGACCGAGTTTCAGTATTCGGTCCCACTGAGTTTAGTAAATTGTGTGTAACGGTTAGATTTTGTGTGGAGGCTATATATATCCCTCCACCCATTCTCCATTCGCGGAGAGAGCCATCAGAACGTACCTACACTTCCACTATTCATTTTCTGAGAGAGAACCACCTGCTCATGTGTTGAGACCAAGATATTCCAATCCAACCACAAGAATCTTGATCTCTAGCCTTCCCCAAGTTGCTTTCCACTCAAATCATCTTTCCACCAAATCCAAATCTGTGAGAGAGAGTTGAGTGTTGGGGAGACTATCATTTGAAGCACAAGAGCAAGGAGTTCATCATCAACACACCATCTATTACCTTTTGGAGAGCGGTGTCTCCTAGATTGGTTAGGTGTCACTTGGGAGCCTCCGTCAAGATTGTGGAGTTGAACCAAGGAGTTTGTACGGACAAGGAGATCGCCTACTTCGTGAAGATCTACCCTAGTGAGGCAAGTCCTTCATGGGCGATGGACATTGTGGGATAGACAAGGTTGCTTATTTGTGGAGCCCTCCGTGGACTCATGCAACCGTTACCCTTCGTGGGTTGAAGTATCCATCAACGTGGATGTACGATAGCACCACCTATCGGAACCATGCCAAAAATCTCCGTGTCTACATTGCGTTTGCTCCCTCCAAACTCCTCCCCTTTACCTTCATATGCAATGATTTACATTCCGCTGCTATACTCTTAGAATTGCATGTGTAGGTTGATTGCTTGACTTGTGCTAAGTTGCTAAAATCTGCCAAGACTTAAAATTGGGAAAAGGCTAGATTTTTATTTGGTCAAGTAGTCTAATCACCCCCCCCCCTCTAGACATACTTTCGATCCTACACTTCTCTGCATCCCTGTAAGGTAATATTAAGAGATACCATCTCATCCATTGCTTCATGGGATAGAGGTAATTGAAAATATGTGGCAATATCAAAGTCTTCAACAAAATCCCTGACAGAAATCTTGTCATCAAGTGTAAAAGAGAAAAGTCTTGGGAATATCTCCTTTATAGGTAGATGACATCCACCCAAGCTCCAAGAATCATGCCAGAACAGAGAGCTATTTCCATCATTGATTGTGATAACAGAATGTGATCTATAAACCTCATTTAACTTCATGATGTCCCTCCACCATGAAGAGCCACACTGGACAGTTGCATGAGGAACCACTCCATTATAGTAAGTGTCCCAAATTAAAGAGACCCAAGGTATATCAGCCTTGTTGTAAAACTTGTGTAAATGTTTAGTGAGCAAGGCCTTATTCTGAACTGCAAGGTTGATAATACCCATGCCCCCTTTATCTTTTGGTTTACAGACCATTGGCCAGGCTGCTAAAGACTGTTTTGGGGTATCAGAGTTTCCTCTCCATAAACATTGCCTCATTATTCTTTCCAGTTGTTTAATAGTAGCAGCTAGTAAACTAAGACTACAAAGGAAGTAAATGGGCATAGAGAGGACAGACTGTAAAAGCTGTAATCTGGCACCTTGGGAAAGCAAAGAGGAACTAGCAGAAAGCCTCCTTTCAACTCTGTCAACAACAGGCACCAGATCTTGTACTCTGGGCTTAGTAGTACCCACACGCAAACCCAGATAGGTAAATGGGAGAGTTCCAACCTGGCATCCAAAGATTGCAGCCAATCTGATTGCTTCATCATGTGCAACATTGATGGGCAAAATGCAAGACTTATGGAAGTTGACCTTTAAACCAGTAGATTTAGAGAAAGCAATCAGCATATTCTTGAGAGCTAGCAGTTGGGTCTCATCAGCTTGACCAATCAACAAAGTATCATCTGCATACTAAACTATTGGGAAATCTGGGTCATTAGATGGTATTGGGAGTGAAAGTAAACCTTGCTGGAGCATTTGATTAACCACAGATTGTAGCAGATCAGCAGCAATAACAAAGAGAAGAGGTGATAAAGGATCTCCTTGCCTTACACCTCTTTTGCAATTAAACTGCTTGCCAGGAACACCATTGAGGAGGATGGAAGAAGATCCAGAAGAAAGGAGCTCTTTAATCCAACCAATCCATTTTGCATCAAAACCCTTGTATTTCAACATAAGCAAGATCAGATCATGCTCCACAGTGTCAAAAGCTTTAGCAAAATCAAGCTTAAGGATGAGAATTGGTCTCCTAGATTCGTGACACTGATGAATATATTCCAAACTCCATGCAATGCAGTCTTGGATAGACCTTGATTTAAGAAAACCATATTGATTTTTATGGATGCATGTGAGAATAAATTTTTGCAGTCTATTTGCCAGGAGTTTAGTGAGGAACTTGAGGTAGGTATTTGTCGGTGTACTAAGTATTGGGCCACTAGTACCCCTTACTTGTGCACGGGCAGTTGTAGCCGTCCTCGCGGCAAGGCTTGCCGGGACCAGCTCGAGGTCGATTTAAGTCATCAAGGAAATCATCGAGTCAGAGATCTGAGAATCAGCAAATAAGCAAAGCTGGAAATCGAAGACCAGCCTCCCCGGCAAGATCCTTGCCGGGGTGGCCTGAGGAGCCCGGCAAGGATCGGCGCCCGGCAAGGCTTGGCGCCCGGCAAGGATCGGAGCCCGGCAAGGCTTGGCGCCCAGCAAGTTTCGGCGCCTGGCGAGGTTCTGCCACTGTGCCACCGCTTCGGCACAGTGACGAGTCTGACATTCTGGCTCCTTCCATGGATGCGTGGCGGCGCGCCAGTAGGGGAGAGCTTAAGCGGTGCTGATGGGATGGCCCCTTTTTCCATCCCCAAGAAAGTGAGGACACCTAAACGGACGCCTCACGGTGCATTAAATGTGCTTGTCCTAATCCGTCAGGGGTTAGGTATGATACCCTGTAGCTACTTTACACCTCAATGTATGTACATTTTGCCACTGTGGAGACCCCTTTGAGCATATAAAAGGAGGCCCAAGGCAACTGCTACAGAGGAGGAGGACTTCTGGCCCATTCTGCATGCGTAGCTGCTCTTTGAACGTACTGTTCATTGCGAGCGCTCCTGAAGGCTGGGCTCAAGAACATCAATAAGAACACAAAGCAGGAGAAGGGTTTTACGCTGATCAGCGGCCCGAACCTGGGTAAAAACCTCACGCGTCGGTCACCGGTTCTGCTCTTTGCGTGTACCTCTCCCCCCGCCGAATCGTAAAAGGGGTCTCTCGGGATCCCATAGGTGTCGTGCCCCGACATCTTTGGCGCGCCAGGTAGGGGGATTGAAGGTTGCGTGAACCTGATCTGGTGGTCGAGGCCCTAGTTCCTTCATTATGCCGCCCAAGAAGAAGAACATCGCGACAGCACAACCGTCCGGGTCTGTTTTGCCCGCGCCTTCGCAGACAGGCGATGGTGTGGGTGCAGAAGGAAGGGGAATGGAACCCCCGCAGCGTTCTGGTGATCCAAGCCAAGCGAGCGGTATCGTTCGCAGTGGCAGTGGTAACTTGCGCGCCGCTGGATCTAGAGATGGCGTTGTGTTGCCTACGGGTGGCACAACAAACTCTAGGGATCAGAGAGCGCCTTCTGGAGCTCCCGCGCCGCCACGAGCCTCGCAACCTGCCCAGGTTGTGCGAGATGAGCGACGTCATGGCGCTGGTGGTTCGGGGCGTCCCTACGAAAAGGTTTCTGTGCATAGATCCCAAGATGCGCGGGACCAGCAGGCACACCGAGCTGCCGGCGAGGGTGGCGCGCGGTCGCGTGACCGTGCTGGTGCTCCTTCTAACTTGGTTAGGAGTCAGAGCACCTCATGTACTTCGCACCTGTCGCCGCCACCTACGCCAGCAGAAGCCTTGGCACGTGCGCAGTTGCTCCTCGATTTTCCTCCCGCCTCGGAGAGGATAGAGGAGTGGCGAGCTACCATCCAGAGCCTTATCGGCTTCGCTAATAAGGATGGACCACAAGAGGCAGGGCCATCTCAGCGGAAGCCCGTCGATCCGATGCGAGCCGGTGGAGAGAAAACCGGAGGTGGCGTGACTACAGTGCACTCTCCTCCGCGACATCAACGGCGGCCGACGGCTCAGCAAGTCGACCGCCATGAAGAAGTTTCCACGGCGTCGTCCGATCCGCGGATGCGCCGTGATCAGCGTCTGGTTCTCCAGGAACGAGGCAAGGAGGACGCTCGAACAACCATCGAGCGGCAACGGGAAGCGCGCTATCAGTCTGATAAGCGCGCGGGGCCAGTTGTCGACGAGCCCGCGCCAGGGAACGTAGGAGACCTGCCTTATGAGGTGGGACCTCCATCGTTTACCCGTGAGCTGCGGCAGGTCCAGTGGCCCAATCTCCGAACCTTCAAGCCAGAGATCCCGGAGAAATATGACGGCAAGACCCATCCCTCGGAGTTCCTGAGCATCTACACCATTGCGGTGCAAGCTGCCGGGGGTCGAGATGACAAGATACTCGCCAACTACTTCCCGTTGGTGCTCAAACCCAACGTCAGGTCGTGGTTGATGCATCTGCCGGAGGATTCTATTTCTTGCTGGTCAGATCTGTGCCATCAGTTTTTTGGCACCTTTGTTGGAGGCCACCAAGCTCCTGGCCAAGAAAGTGATTTGCACATCATCCCTCAGAAGGAGGGCGAGTCCTTGCGCAAGTTTATGCAGAGATTCAGCCGGGATGCGGGAAGAGCTGGCGATGAACAAAGTCAGGAGTATTGCCGAGCTTTACACTTTGGCCGACAAGTGTGCTCGAGCTGAAGAGGGGAGACAACTCCCCGGTGAAGCTGTTGGTGCGACAGGCGACTCAGAAGAAGAAGATGCCGCGGCTCCGTCAAGGAAAGGCCGGCGGCGGAATAGGAAGCGCGGAGGCAAGGCCGTGCTTGCCGTCGAGGAATCCGGCAACCCCGGCGCCGCCAAGAAGGCCAAGGTTAGCGCCCCCGGCAAGGATCTTGCCGGGTGCCCTTCCTGTCAGGCCTTGGCGGCTGCCGACAAGTCGGAGAACTCCGGCAAGCAATATTGCAAGATCCATCGCACTAAGGGCCACGATCTCCAGGACTGCCGGCAAGTTGAGCAGCTTGCCGAGAAGCAGAAGGCCGAATACGAGAGGCGAGACAAGGAGAAGGCCCAAGATGGTGCTCAGGGGTCCGGCAAGAAACGCGGTGGCCGAGGAGGTCGCCGTGGCAAGGCCAAGCAGCAGAAGGATCGGCCCGCTCGGGGCCGAGATAAAGAAGGAGATGATGATGAAGAAGATGATGAATCCAGTGAGCAGGAATTCCAGAAGGCTACGGAGGCTATGTGCATTGATGGGGGTGCCTCGCTGCATTCTTCCCACCGCCAACTTAAACAGTGGGTGCGGGAGGTTAATGCGGCAGAGCCATCCCCCGATGCTTGTAGGCCTTTGAAGTGGTCCAGCACGCCTATCATCTTTGACGCCGAGGATCACCCTGATCGCACAACTGCGGTCGGGTGTTTGCCATTGTTGGTTTCCCCGACAATTCGCAACCTCAAGGTGATGAAGATGTTAGTTGACGGCGGGGCCGGCCTAAACTTAATATCACCAGACGTGCTCACAAAGCTTCAGATTCCCGACAAAGACCTCGAGGAAACGGGTACGTTTCAAGGGGTCAACCCGGGAAGAACCCAGCCTAAGGGCAAGATCACGCTGCCGGTAACATTTGGCAGCGAGCTTAACTTCAGGACCGAAAAGGTGGTGTTTGATGTCGCCAAGATCCCCATGTCATACAATGGGATCCTTGGCCGGCCAGCGCTGGCTAAGTTCATGGCGGCATCACACTACGCATACAACGTCTTGAAGATGCCTGGGCCGTTGGGCGTCATCACTATCCATTCCGACAAGAGGGATGCGCTCATCTGTGCCGACCAACTTTACCAGGAAGCAGTTGCAGCACCTGCCATCAAGGCATCTGCTCCTGCCGCTGGAACTCCCGGAGGGAAGAAGAAGACCGGCAGGAACCTTGGCGCGAACTCCGGCAAGCGCGCCTCCTCGGAGTGCTGCGCTTCCGTCGAGGACGTACCAGAGAGTTCCACCGGCAAGAACAAGAAGTCCAAGGCTGCCCCGCCGGAAACTAAGAAGGTGCCTGCCAGGGAGGACAGAACGGGGGGAACTTTCACCATAAGTTACACCCTAGATGACAAATAGGAAAGCGCGCTCGTTGCTTTCCTGCGGGCGAATGTCGATGTGTTTGCATGGCAACCGTCTGACATCCCCGGCGTTCCCAGGAAAGTAATTGAGCACCACCTTGCTGTCTATCCCCATGCGCGGCCCGTCAAGCAAAGGGTGAGGAAATAGGCCTTGGAGCAGCAAGAATTCATTGCCGAAGAAATTAAGAAGCTGGAGGCGGCAGGACTGGTCAAAGGAGTGCTTCATCCAACCTGGCTGGCTAATCCGGTTGTAGTGCGGAAAGCGAACGGGAAATGGAGGCTTTGTATCGATTACACATATATCAATAAAGCTTGTCCAAAAGATCCTTTTCCCTTGCCGCGCATCGACCAGATCGTGGATGCCACCGCTGGTTGTGATCTCCTGTCCTTCCTTGATGCCTATTCAGGATATCATCAGATTTTTATGGCAAAGGAAGATGAAGAGAAGACCGCCTTTATCACCCCATGTGGTACGTATTGTTTTATACGGATGCCTTTCGGGTTGAAAAGTGCTGGTTCAACATTTGCCAGAGCAATCCAGATTGGTTTTGAGCCACAACTCCATAGAAATATGGAGGCGTATATGGACGATATAGTGGTCAAAACTAAGGATAAAGCAACGCTCATTCAAGATTTAGAAGAAACATTCGCAAACTTGCGCAAGATCAACTTGAAGCTCAATCCTGAGAAGTGCGTGTTCGGTGTTCCGTCCGGCAAGCTCCTCGGGTTCTTTGTATCTTGCCGGGGAATCAAAGCGAACCCCAACAAGATCAAAGCCATTGAGCAAATTGAAGCGCCGAGACGCGTCAAGGATGTGCGCCGTCTTGCCGGCTGTGTTGCTGCTCTAAGCAGGTTTATCTCCAAGTCTGCTGAGCGCGCCCTGCCCTTCTTCAAAATTTTGAAGAGGGCAGGCCCAATGAAATGGACTCCGGAAGCGGAGGCAGCGCTGCAAGATTTGAAGAAATACCTTTCTTCTCCGCCGACGCTAGTTGCGCCTAAACCACAAGAGCCGTTGCTGCTGTATTTGGCGGCAACAAATCAAGTGGTTAGTGCTGCGCTGGTGGCGCAGAGGGAAGCTGATGAGGAGGCAACATCAGCGGCAGGACCGCCAGATGGCGCGGCAAGATCTTCCCCGGCAAGGGATGATCCCGGCAAGACGGGATCTGCGCAGACAGAAGAGCCCGTGCAGAAGAAAAAGGTGGTGCAACGCCCAGTTTATTTTGTTAGCTCCCTCTTACAAGGGGCTAGATCAAGATATTCTGGTGTGCAGAAGTTGCTTTTCGGCCTCCTTATGGCCTCAAGAAAGCTGCGCCATTATTTTCAAGCACATGAGATCACCGTCGTCACTCGCTTTCCGTTGCAACGGATTTTGCAAAATCCGGAAGCAACCGGCAGGATCGTGGAGTGGGCGTTGGAGCTGTCCAGCTTTGGTCTTAAGTTTGAAAGTACTTCGACGATTCAGAGCAGGGCCTTGGCGGAGTTTATTGCAGAATGGACCCCGACGCCAGACGAAGAAGTTCAAGAAACAAGTCTCCCCGGCAAGGAAACCGATCAGCAATGGGTTATGTACTTTGACGGGGCTTTTTTGCTGCAAGGCGCCGGTGTTGGTGTGCTGCTTGTCGCACCCACCGGAGAGCACCTCAAGTATGTAGTCCAAATGCATTTTCCCCGGGAGAGTTCGACCAATAACACTGCAGAGTACGAAGGTTTGCTTGCCGGTCTCAGGATCGCGGCAGACCTTGGTATCAGAAAGCTCATTATCAAAGGTGATTCACAGCTTGTCGTCAGGCAGGTCAACAAGAACTATCAGAGCCCATTGATGCAAGCCTACGTAGATGAAGTGAGGAAATTGGAAGAGCGCTTTGACGGTCTGCAAATGGAGCACGTTCCTCGTGCCGAGAATAGCGTTGCTGACGACCTGTCAAAGCGTGCTGCCCTCAAGTTGCCTGTGGAACCAGGAACTTTTGTGCTCCAATTGACTCAACCATCCGTGGCGCCATCGACGCGGCAAGAAAAGAGAAGAAAGTTGAACTCTGGACAGTACTTCCCGGCAGAGCTCCCCGGAGCCGCCGGCAAGGAAGTTGCCGGGATTGACACGCCTGCTGAGGAACAACAGGCTCCGGCAGGGCCTCAGGCCCTTGCTGTCGAGACAAACGTCCCCCCGGCGGAGGAGATGCCTTTAGTCCTAGCCGTCGAGCCTCAGGCTCCAGCATGGGCGCAGCACATTGTCCATTTCCTTCAGACAGGTGAACTCCCTGAGGAACAAGAAGAAGCGGAGAGAGTAGCCCGTCGGTCTGTTATGTATAAATTCGTCGATGACGTCCTGTACAGAAAGAGACCAAACGGTGTGAAATTGAAGTGCATTCCTCGGGAGGATGGACTAGAGCTGTTGGCAGAGATACATGGGGGCATGTGTGGCTCTCACATAGGGTCAAGAGCGCTTGCCGAGAAAGCATTCCGGCAAGGTTTCTTTTGGCCCACCGCCCTCCAGGATGCGACTGCACTAGTAACCAGGTGTGAAGCGTGCCAGTTTCATTCGAAGAAATTACATCAGCCAGCTCAAGCTCTTCAAACAATCCCTCTCTCCTGGCCATTTTCGGTCTGGGGGCTCGACATACTGGGCCCCTTCCCCCGTGCTGCCGGGGGCTTTGAGTACTTGTACGTTGCTATCGACAAGTTCACAAAGTGGTCGGAGGTGGAAGCAGTGAGGAAGGTGACGGCGCAGTCGGCTGTCAAGTTCTTCAAAGGAATTGTTTGCCGTTTCGGTGTGCCTAACAGGATCATCACCGACAACGGCACGCAGTTCACAAGTCGCACCTTCATGCAGTACGTCCAAGACCTTGGCGGCAAGATTTGTTTTGCCTCTATTGCTCACCCGAGAAGCAACGGCCAAGCGGAGAGGGCCAATGCTGAAGTGCTGCGCGGTCTCAGGACCAGAACTTTTGACAGGCTGAAAAAGTGCGGAAGACGCTGGATTGATGAGTTGCCGGCGGTTCTTTGGTCAATCAGAACGACACCAAATCGAGCCATCGGCCAGACGCCCTTCGCTCTAGTGTATGGAGCAGAAGCGGTTCTCCCCACAGAACTCATATACGGATCTCCTCGAGTGCTCGCTTATGATGAGCTCGAGCAAGAGCAACTGCGGCAAGATGACGCTGTGCTCCTTGAGGAGAATCGTCTTCAGGCTGCTGTGCGAGCTGCATGCTACCAGCAAGCTTTGCGCCGCTATCATAGCCGCAAGGTTCATGCCCGAAGCTTTGAGGAAGGCGATCTTGTTCTTCGACGGATTCAGTCCGCCAAGAATTCAAACAAGTTGACGCCAAAGTGGGAAGGCCCTTATTGGGTAGTACGAGTCACCAGGCCTGGCGCTGTCCGCCTGGAGACCGAGGATGGCGTTCCAGTGAGTAATTCCTGGAATATCGAACATCTTCGCAAGTTCTATCCATAAGGCGCGGTTGCCGGGGGCTCCCGGCAACCACCTTTTTGTACAAGTCTTGCCGGCAAGGCATGTGATCCTTTGTACAAAGCCAGGCGCAGACCTTGAGCACAGATGAATAAATTTAAGTGTTGTACATTTCCTTATTGATTCTCATGTTCACATTCATATATGCATGTTTGTCTAAGATGATGTATAACACCTGATCCCGGTAAGTTCTAACGAACCGCCAAGGTTTCATCTCTTCATTTTCTCTTCTTTCTTTTTCTTAAAGGCAGAAGGATTCCTCGCGTGCACATTTGCCGAGGGGGGGGGGGGAAGGGAGACATGAATACCAGTTGGTGACGTTCGGAATTGTATGCTTGCCGGAGGAAGGACAAAGACAGAAAGCTAAGTCCTAAAAACTCAGAGCAAGTTTTTCTTTTATTACAAAGTTATTTCCTTGGATGATTCCGACTCTTGTATGGAAAATCTGCACGCGAAGGAACCCTTGTTGTAATCAGTTGCGCCCTTATTTTGTTTCGAGTCCGTTCAACGATTTAAGTGGCTGCACTGAGAACGCCAAGGAGTCTTGCCGGCCGCTGCGCCTCCGGCAGGCTGCTGAAGTCCCGCACCCAGCGCTCGCGGCAGGTTGCGCGCCGGCAAGTTTTTCAGTAGGCGTAGGGTGAACTCCATACATAAAGGAATCAGACAAGGAAAATAGCTAGCATGAGCCTAAACATAGTTAAATTATATTACATCCATGAGTTGCCGCAGTCCTAACTCGAGACTTAACTGTCTTTTACATGAGATGGTGGCGGCAAGAATCAAAGGGAAGCACTCAATCCCTACGCTGGCCTTCGACCCTTTTGATGGAGTCCACCTTCTCAAGGATCGGCGCGATGTACTTCTCAAGCGCCTCAACATTTGCATCCTTTGGTAGGTGGCCGAGTGCGCTGGAGAGGTCGACGCCGGGATTGCTGTGCACCACCTTGAGGAGCACCTTGCGAAGGACGGCCCGGCAAAGCCGGCGAGTCTCGTTCGCCAGTTGGGTCGCCCGGCTGGACTGGAGCGCCCTCAACGCGTTGATGATGCTTTCAAAGAACATCGTCAACCTGGCGCTTGGAGATATTCTTTCCTCGGAAGAATATCTGAAGTTCGACAAGCCCATGGTTGACAGTTCTGCGGTAAGCTTCTCCGCGGTGGCGATGAGACGGCCAGTCCAGATCTCCACTCCCTTCTCGTACTCAGCCTGGGCAGCGGCAGCGCTCTCGAGCAGGTTCCTCTCTCCTTGGAGATCCTTGAGTAGAGCCTTCTCACGGGCCCTGCCGGCCTCGAGAGATTTCTGCAGCGTGGTCAGCTTCAGCTCCAGAACCGCAATATTATCAGCCGCAGAGGAGAGCTGCTTGGTCTTGTCGGACAGGGCAACTTGCATCTCCGCCAAGGAGCGGAGGGTTTTTTCCCTGTCCCCCTTGAGCGTCGAGAGTTCCTTGCCGTGCTCTTCGAGATCTGTTTCCAGCCTCTTCACTCTGTCGTTCAATTCGTTCTTGGCGGCCTCTGCAGCTTCGGCAGCATCGACGGCCTCCTTGAGCTTGCCGGCGTGACTTGCGGTTAGAGCTTCGAGCGCCTCCTTGTGCTTCTGCTCCAACTCCTGGGTCCGCCGCGCGACAAGATTTTCAATGTCTTCATCCTTGCTGCGAAGCTTGGCGGCGAGCGCCTGCTCACGGGCAGTGAGATCTTCCTCATGAGCATCAAGAGCAACGCGGCGCCCCGTCAGGAGGGCATCTTCGGCAGCAATCCTTTGAACAGCTTCATCATGCGCCTTCTCCATGTCTGATTGCTTCAGGAGGATCTCATTCCACTGCTGGCTCACTTGTTCTCGACCGGCAACCAGCTCTTGAAGGGCCTCGGCATGCCAGATTTGCATTTGTGCGACGCGCCTTTGAAAATCCGCTTCGGCTGCCTCGACAACTGCCATTCTGGAGTCCGCCTTCTCCTTTCGGGCACGATGGAGAGCCTGGAGTTTGCGGAAGTTTTCGCCCATGGCCTGAAGGAGCCGATCCTCTTCAGACTTGCCACTGCTAGCGCTGGGATCGTCAACAACTTCGAGCCCGGCAGCGGCAATAATTTCCTCGAAAATTTCTCCTTCGGCTGGTGCCTCGGTGCTTGCTGTCCCTGGCAAGTTGATGAATAGGTTTTCGCCAACTTTGAGGTACTTGCTGGATGAGGGCTCGTCAGATGTTGATGGCTGGTCTTCAGTGGCCGCCTCACCAGTGACAGGGGGCTCCGCGGCCGATGCAGCGCCTGGCGCTCCTGCGGCAGGAATGCCGTCAGTATGGTCCCCAGCCTCCCTGTCGCCCTCTTCGGCAGGTTCTTCCGCGATTTCTGTTCGTGCCGTCTTGGCGGCCTCCCCGTCAAGAGCATCACCGGCCCCGGCAACATCATCCTTGGTGGCCTCGCTGGCAGGGATCCTGTCCGCTTCGGCAGCAGCATCCCTGGCGGTCTCCTCGATGACGGCGTCGACGTCCATATGTTCCATCTCAGAGAACTCTGAAGGAAGAAGGAGAAGGTCAGAATAAGATCGAGTTTTTAGATTTTGAAGTGATCAAAGATAAAGAAGTAAGGGGAAAAGAATAACTAGCACTTTGAGGCGATCGAGTACCTGCGTCGGGCTGTCGAGGGGTGGCTTCGCCTCTCCCGGCAACTCCGGTTGCCGGGGGTGGGTTGCCGGAGTCCGTGCCTGTCGGCTCCTCCTCAACCCGGACGGGCTCGTCGGCAGGATCTCTTGCCGGAGATGTGCTTGTGGGCGGAGCGGTCGATGAAGGAGGCACAATGGGGCAATCCTCTCCTTGTTGCCGTTCTTCTCCTGCGAACCCGAAGATGTCAGCGACAAGAATGGAAGCTTCGGCACCAGCCAACAGAAAAAGGGACTATGAACTTACGCAGGGGGCTGCGCTGAGGACTAGGCTCTGGGCTCACGATGACGGTCTCTGGCACGCTAGTGGAGCCTGCCGGGGGCTCGTCGCCCGTAGAAGTCCTTGACCTCTTCGCCATCCTCTCTAGCAAGGTTTCTGTGTCACTGCAGAAGCAATGCAAGCAAGTCAGTAAAAATTGATGCAAGATTGGAAGGTAAAAGCTATGGCAAAGTACTTACTCTTCTTCCTCTCGCTCTGGACTAAAGCCGGAGATGTCGAATTCGACCTCCGTTGCGGTGTCTGGGTGGGGAGGCGGAGGAGGAGTCCTAGGCCGCTTGGCTGCGGCAGGCACCGGGGCAGCTTCCGGTGCGGTGGTGCGAGACCCCCCTGCCGCCCCAGCAGTGGCCGTTGGTGCGGGCCTTGCACGCCGTGCAGGCTGTTGACGGGCCCCCTGCCGCAGTCCGGTCTTGTCGGCCACTTTCTTGCCGGGGGCTTCGCCGCTCGAAGAGGCCTGGCTTGCCGGGATGTCAGACGCAGCCTTTCGAAGAACATGCTTCGCCTTCTTCTTCGGGGGAGGGGGCTCTTCTCGCGTCTCTTCTTCTTTGACTGAGTCCTCGCCGGACGAGATTTCAGCGGCTGCGCCGCTCTCTTCCCCGGCAGGCTTCGCCTCCACTACCACCTCTGCCTCGCTGGCTTCCCACTCTGTGAAGCCAACGCTGCCGGCCTCCGCGGTAAGATTCGCTTCCTCCACTCTGGTAGCGATGTATGCTACCTCCTGATCCGTGGTGGCGCGAATAAGATCTGGCTCTTGCCGGACGGGCTTTTCCGTCAGATTGTCGAAGAATTTCTGCGCTTCTTCCTCGCTTGGCTCGACCCAAGTTGGGTCAAGGCCGTGGGCATTGAACATCGGCAAGAAAGCAATGATCGACCCCAGCGCAGAGTTGTTGCACAAGGGGACGATCCTTGCCGGCAGCCGGTGCTTGTCTTCGCGCTGGAATAACTTCTGGCGGAGAGCGCGAAGCTGCATAACAGTCAAGTTGTTGTTCAGCCCGGGGCGCAGCCTCATGACATCCGCTGCGTTCTTATACTCCCAGGCTGGCCTTCCCCTATTCTGCAGAGGGGCGATGCGGCGGCGGAGGAAGTCGAAGCCGATCATCTCCATTGTCAGCCCGGCAGCCTTCAAGCGAAGGATTCTGGTAGTGGCGATTGTGAGCTTCTCGTCTTCTACAGCGAGATCGCCCCAATCCTTGCCGCGGACCACCTTCTGTCGCCGGGGATGGCAAAAAGGATGAGGATCTGCTTCCTGGATCCAGCACCATTCGGCCCGCCACTCATCCCACTTTTCGCGATAAACTCCATCTGGGTATATCTCTTTGTTCCAGGCCCTTGGAATCCAAGCAATAGACCCAGAGAGAGCCTCTCCTTTTTGGATTCGAGGATAGAAATAGTGGCGGAAAAGAGCAGAATTGGGGATCACGCCGGCAAAATTTTCACAAAGATGGGCAAAGATCGACATGCAAAATACGGCGTTTGGCGTGAAGTCAAGAAGGTGGAAGCCGTATGTATACATGATATCGTTGAAGAAATCGGAAAAAGGTGGACAGAGCCCGCAATAAAAGTACGCAGTGAAGAAGGGGTATCTGTCCGATCCGCCTTTGGAATTGGCACCTGGGATGACGCGTGTGGCGGGGTGGGCTTGTGTTCCCTTCGCCCACATGCATTGGTATCGTCCCTTCAAGGTTTCGGCGTCAAGCGTCGGAGGGAAGATGACGAGCCTCTTCCGCATCTTCACCAGCTCGCTTTCCGGAACTTCGGCTTTTGCCTCCTTGTCTGTGCCCTTGCCCTTGCTGGTCTTGGGCGGCATGGCAGCTATGGAGATGGAAGCAGGAGGATGGAACGAGTGCGGGAACGGCGAGCAGAAGAGAAGGAAGATTTCGCTCTAAGCTCGAGCAGAGGAAGGCGATGGTGATAGCCAGATTGGGAAGAAGAGGGGGGTGAATGGGTTTGCGCCTCCACGACTTCTCCTTTTTATGGGGAAGGAGCGGGGCCACCTTGTTTATCCCCCAATATGAATGCGCCTCTGTGAGCGCGAAACAGTTTGCAGCCTTTTTGGCACGCTTCCCACGTCACGCGCTCCGTGCGCGTAGTGGGGGGCACAGTAAAACAAGATCTTTGCGAGCAGTTAATTCCCTGCCACGCGTGCCCGTGCACTGTTTGGGCCTAGCCCAACAACGCCTCGCACTCGTGTATGGCCCAGGCCCGGGGGCTCCTGTCGGTGTACTAAGTATTGGGCCACTAGTACCCCTTACTTGTGCACGGGCAATTGTAGCCGTCCTCGCGGCAAGGCTTGCCGGGACCAGCTCGAGGTCGATTTAAGTCATCAAGGAAATCATCGAGTCAGAGATCTGAGAATCAGCAAATAAGCAAAGCTGGAAATCGAAGACCAGCCTCCCCGGCAAGATCCTTGCCGGGGTGGCCTGAGGAGCCCGGCAAGGATCGGCGCCCGGCAAGGCTTGGCGCCCGGCAAGGATCGGAGCCCGGCAAGGCTTGGCGCCCAGCAAGTTTCGGCGCCTGGCGAGGTTCTGCCACTGTGCCACCGCTTCGGAACAGTGACGAGTCTGACATTCTGGCTGCTTCCATGGATGCGTGGCGGCGCGCTAGTAGGGGAGAGCTTAAGCGGTGCTGATGGGATGGCCCCTTTTTCCATCCCCAAGAAAGTGAGGACACCTAAACGGACACCTCACGGTGCATTAAATGCGCTTGTCCTAATCCGTCAGGGATTAGGTATGATACCCTGTAGCTACTTTACACCTCAATGTATGTACATTTTGCCACTGTGGAGACCCCTTTGAGCATATAAAAGGAGGCCCAAGGCAACTGCTACAGAGGAGGAGAACTTCTGGCCCATTCTGCATGCGTAGCTGCTCTTTGAACGCACTATTCATTGCGAGCGCTCCTGAAGGCTGGGCTCAAGAACATCAATAAGAACACAAAGCAGGAGTAGGGTTTTACGCTGATCAGCGGCCCGAACCTGGGTAAAAACCTCACGCGTCGGTCACCGGTTCTGCTCTTTGCGTGTACCTCTCCCCCCGCTGAATCGTAAAAGGGGTCTCTCGGGATCCCATAGGTGTCGTGCCCCGACAGTATTAGTAAGAGAGATTGGCCTATAATCATTTGGCCCCTCAGGAGATAAAATTTTAGGGATGAGTGTCACTAGGGACCCATTTATACTCTACAGAGAAATTCTTCCTTCATAGAAGTCAGAAATTAACTTGAGGAAATCATCCTTAACTATATGCCAACATCTCTTTACAAACAACCCAGTAAACCCATCTGGTCCTGGTGCTCTGTCTTGGGGTAGGTGCTTCAATACCTCATTAATCTCTTCATCAGAGAAAGGCTCTGACAAACTCTCAAGCCCAGGGACAGGTTGAATCAAATCCTCCAGATCAAACAACATGTCAATCCCATGTGAAACTCCCATTCTATCTTTATATGAAGACCAAAGGAGTCTAGCCATAGCATTGTGAGAGGACAAAGACAAACCATCATCATTAATTAAACTGGAGATAGTATTCCTTCTAAATCTCTCAGTTGCCATTGCTTGAAAGAACTTGGAGTTCTCTTCCCCCACTTTTATCCATCTGATGGTGCATCTTTGTTTCCAATAAATGTACTGAAGATGAAGAAGCTCTTCAAGATGCAACTTGACAATCTTTCTGAAATTGAATTCTGGCCTAGATAGGGGTCTTTGCTCCTCCAAATTATCAAAGGCTAGGATAACTCCATTACAAGCATTCATCAGAAGTTTTAATCTAGATAAACATGTATGCCATTTCTTAAGATCTGTCCTTAGCCTTTTGAATTTTTCAGTAAGAATGGCAGCAGAATTTGTCTTTTTTGTGGGGGCAGACCAAGAGAGCTGAACACACTCCATAAACCCAGGCATGTCCACCCAGTAATTTTCAAAACGAAAAATCCTTGCTTTGGGTATGGAGGTGGAAATGGAGACCACACATGGCACATGATCAGAGCTAGTCTTAGCTAGAGGGTACACCATTGTATTAGGGTATTCCCCAGTCCATGTTGGTATGGTAAAAAAACCAATCAAGCTGCTCCAGTAGAGGTGTTTCCTGCATATTTGACCAAGTATATGATCTTCCCTTTAAAGGCAACTCAATAAGACCCAAGTGGCTAATAATTTCATTAAAAATGAACATATCATTGATATCACCTCTTGGCATATTTCTATTATCCACAGATCTGATAAAATTAAAATCTCCTAAAAATAACCATAGATCATCTTGTGGGATTTGAATGTCATATAACCAGTGCACAAAAGAATCTCTAAGTTCTCCCTGGCAGGGTCCATAAACATTAACCAAAGTCCATGATTGGTTATTATGGGTTGAAGTGAAATTTATGATGATGCCAAAACTTTGTAATTCAACAAGTGTACCAGTTAAAGCAGAGGAACACCATAACACAATAATTCCTCCAGAAGCACCCACAGAAGGAGAGTATGCAATCTTTTGGGGCAAAATTTCCTGATAAATCTCTGATCAAAGAAATCACACTTTGTTTCCTGTAAGCAAACAACAGAACATTGGCTTTCCTCAATTTTGGCTCTCACAGCCCTCTGTCTAATTTCAGAATTGAGTCCTCTGACATTCCAGCAGAGTACTTTCCAGTCCTTATTAAGAGAGGCATACATTGTAAAATATTGAGAGATAAGGGGCCAACCACAGTATCACATAATAATACTGGCACACAACATAACCAGAACACTTCAAAAGATAGTTCAAATCATCCTCAGAGCCCACTGAGCACTCACACAAGTTTGGTAGGACACAGAATGAACCCAAAAGGAAATAAATGATAGGACAAAGGGCCTGCCTCCCTGAACTATAGCAACAGAGTTCACTTATCATTGGGCACATCTTTGTGTTGAGTCTTCTTGGGCTCAACCATAAGCTTTTCCACTGTTAATTTCTCAAGTGGGATGCCCAAGGAAGTGCCAAGGTTTTGCATAACATTGATAGGAATGAGAGCAGGGCCATCGTCTGACACCTTGGGGCTGGGCTGTTAATCATTTGCCTCCTGGATCTTGGGCTTCTTCGCACGTGGCTGTCTTGGTGGCCAAGGCTTAACTGGAATTGCAGAAGTGGGCTTGTAACCCTGCAGTTTTGCAGCGCTGCGAGTCATTCTTCTGTCCGAGAAGTCAGCTCATGGAGCCACCAGAGATTTAGGTTTTATGGCTGTTTTCTTTGCAGTAGCAGAAACACTCACAAAAGGGAGTGTAACTTGCACATTATCAACAGGAGCTGATTGCTTGGGAAGGTTGCTTGCTTCATCTCCAAAAGTCAACTTGCGTGCCACTGGCCTAGAAGGGGAGGGCAACAGAGTCAAGGACAGATGCTGACTCTACAACTGAACAGGGGGCCAAGAAAAGTGCATTTCTTCAGGAAAAGCTTGCAGCCAAGTTCTCTTCAGTGAAAAACTATCAACCATAAGTGGCAACTCTCTGGGCAGGTTTGAAGTCAGAAAAGAAGGCAACAGCAACTCAAAAGTTCGCTGCCAGATCATCTCAGGCGGTAAAACTGGGCCATACACAATCCTAGTAGTTCCAACAAAAAGAGGTGGCTGTAGAGGTGGCTGGTAAGGAACAATGGCAATATTGTTATTGTGTTCAGGCACTGCAGGGTCCTCCAGTAGCTGGTTCTCATCCATATGGCCATCTACAACATTGTCATTCTGAAGATTCTCAACAAAATTCTCTGCAGCAGGTAAAATGACCGGTTGCATTGGGCCAACCGCGCCATCCACAGCAACTTCCCCCTCCTGAAGGTTCTGAATAATTGGGCCAACAGGCCCATCTCCCACCTGTACTGGCTCAATCACATGAGCATGATCCACTGGAGGCCCATCAACCACAAACTGGTTGTCTTGCTGGGAAGAGTCGTTGGAGCCCATTGAAGGATTTAAAATCATAGAAGCTTGATCTTGTTGCACCTGTGGCTGTTCATTAGCAGGCTCCTCAACTGGTGCATCCCAAGGACCCCATCCATCCTGTTGCTCATCCTGATGCTGTTGTGGTTGATCATGGTGCCAAGGCTGTGGAATATTATTCCAGCCAAGAGCAGGGTAGGGTGGCACTGCCTAGAAGTTCTCATTGGGCTGAAGCTGACCAGGCATTGGATGAGGATTACCATCTATGGGCATCACATCTTCATCTTGAGGTAATTGTTCAGCAAAAGCAGCAGTTAGGATGTGGCAAGAGGCGGTCCATGAAACAACAGCACCTCCAACATTGGCAAACTTACGAAAAACAACATCCCTTGGCACAAGCAGATTATCAGGGAAGGAAGCATAGACCAAAGAACGGACCAAATGATCGTCCTCATGATTCCAATAGTGAAATTGCCCGAAAGTACCCACAACCTCAGAAAGGATCTCTTCATTGCGGTAATCAAGGGGGACACCAATAAACATGAGCCAACCAGTTCTATGACCATGTAAAGCTCGAAAACCCTCCCCATCATCATGGTTAATGAATCTAACAAAAATCTCTTCTCCATGCTGATCTAAACCAAGCGGCCAGGGAGCATGATTAACCAAAGCACTACGAATAACTGGGTCTTGCTTCTGATACAGCCCAACACCCTGGAACCAAGTCTGAGAGGATAAAACTGGCAGCTGTAGTTCGTCGGTTATGAAATCTCTGACCTGCTGGCGGAGGAGAGGCACATCCTCCGGCTGTGGGATGGGCTCAACAATCCCCACCATGTAGGACTCATGGCGGCGGGGAGGGGAGCGGGCCGGGGTGTAAAACATGCGCGGTAGCCGCTACGGACCAGCATCCACAATGTCATGACCCACCGGCAAGAAACGCCACGGATCGAGCTCGTAGTTCGCCATGGACGGTGGCGGTGGAGGCGTTGCAGAGCTATTGGGTGGTGTGCGGCTTGATGATGGAGGTGTGGAGTAACCAGGTTGCAGAGCAGGGGGGTCAGGGTTTTTGGCAGGGGACCTTTTCACTGTTTGGGAGCATGAAGGGTCCGGGGTATGCTTGAAGGTGCGGGACTCGAGGTTGGTAGTTGGGCTGCTACGTTTGGGAACCCAAATCTTTAAATTAGGAGGTGACCGCGTGCAACCTTGTTTAACGTGACCGAGCCAGAAACAACGACGACAACGGACTTTGTTCATGCACCGATCCAAAGTATGTCCCATACCCAAACAACGTAGACAGTCCCAAAATTGTGCAGCAATTTCTTCCACAACTTCATCTAAACCTTGCAAATCACGAACAATTTCCAAAGGTGACTTGCTTGGCGATTGGGCCGTGCTGACTGAAGTACTAGGGCCCAATAAAGTACTAGGAGGGGTAGAACATAGCCCATCATCGTCAGGGTCATCATCCAAGAGAACTAAAGGGTTTTGCATAGATCCCACAGAAGGAAATGTGACGGAGACAATATCAGGTGAAAAGATTATCCTACGGTTATTATCAAAAACCGTATCCCGAGAAAGACGGGCAGCTGGCGAAACAGATCCAAACTATAATCCCAACACCGTCTCCGGTGAGGAGGCCACCGGCGGCGAGCTATCAACTTGTGAGACATGCTCTGGGGATAATAGACTGCCATTTGAAACTATCAATTCTTGAGGATCCAAAGTATAACCCGCATCTTGCTGAACTATAGTGATGTAAGTGATTAAAAAGTCTTTGGTGCAAGATGCTGGATAAGGGATCCACATCACACTTCCAAATTTACACCAAAAGTACATGAGGGTTTTATGCTTGGCTATGGAAAGGATTCGTACACCTAAAGGGTATTCAACCTCTTTCACTCTAAAGTGGTTGAAACTGTACATGTGCGGTTCGATGAGACTAACGGCTCGCAAAGAGAGCACCTGCCAAATGTGCTAGATGAAGTACCTCCAAGTGAATCCATCAAGCTAATGGGCAATGGAGAAATTATACCCACTAAGGAACATGGAGAAGAAGAGGTTGTGATTCCAGGTCCTGTTCAATGTGAAGACAATGTTGAACCTGAAGACAATGATCAACAATAGCAAAATCTTCGCCATGTTCATCCTCGTGCGGCCAATGAAGTTCAGATTGAGAAGATACTTGACAGCATCAATGCACTCGGACCACTCACTCAATCAAGAGCTATGCAACTAGCCAACTTTTGTGGGCATTTTGCCTTAGTCTCCATCTCCGAACCCAAAAAGGTTGATGAAGCTTTCATGGAACTACAATGGATTCAAGCTATGCAAGAAGAGCTTCAATAATTTGGGCTCAATAATGTGTGGGAGCTAGTCAAACATCCTGATCCACGCAAGCACAATATTATTGGCACCAAATGGATCTACCACAACAAACAAGATGAACATGGTCAAGTTGTCAGAAACAAAGCTCGTATCATTGCTCAAGGATAAACGCAAGTTGAGGGAATCGACTTCGATGAAAGCATTGATCCTGTGGATAGGCTTGAAGCCATTCACATACTGCTATCCTACGCCAATCACAATGATATCCTCCTGTATCAAATGGATGTGAAGAGTGCCTTCCTAAATGGCAAAATTAAAGAAGAAGTCTGCGTTGCACAACCACCTAGTTTTGAAGATCCAAAGCATCCTGACATGTCTACAAGCTCAACAAGGCATTGTATGGCCTCAAACAAGCGCCTTATGCTTGATATGACACACAAGGAATTCCTGAAAAGCAAAGGCTTCAAACTTGGTTCTCTGGATCCCACTCTCTTCACGAAGACATATGAAGGTGAACTGTTTGTATGCCAAATCTATGTGGATGACATTATCTTCGGCTACACTGACAAAAGATACAGTGATGACTTCAGTCACATGATGCAAGAGCAATATTAGATGTCTATGATGGGGGAGATGAAATTCTTTCTTGGTCTTCAAATCCATCAACAAAGCAATGACATCTTCATATCTCAAGAGAAGTATCTCAAGGAATGTCTGAAGAAGTTTGGTATGAAAGATTGCAAGGGCTACAAGACTCCAATGCCAACAAATGGCCACCTGAGCTCCGACGAAAATGGTAAATATTTCTACGAAAGGTAAACCACTCCATGATTAGTTCTTTATTGTACTTATGTGCATCTAGGCCAGATATAATGCTTAGCGTTTGCATGTGTGCCCGATTCCAAGCGGCACCAAAGGAGTCGCATCACCTCGCGGTGAAGCGAATACTTTGATATGTGGATCACACCCCAATGCTAGGATTATGGTATCCAAAGGGCTCAGAGTTTGATCTAGTTGGATTCTCTGATGCTGATTATGCTGGTGACAAGGTGGATCGCAAGTCTACATCACGCACATGCCACTTTCTTGGTCGATCACTTGTCTATTGGTCTTCAAAGAAGCAGAACTGTGTCTCACTCTCTACTGTTGAAGCTGAATACATTGTTGTTGGATCTTGCTGCGCTCAGCTTCTCTGGATGAAGCAAACCCTCAAGGACTATGGCATCAACAAGAACAAGGTGCCCCTCTTCTGTGACAATGAAAGCACCATCAAGATTGCCCACAACCCTGTTCAGCACTCCAAGACGAAGCATATTCAGATTCGACATCATTTTCTTCCCGACCATGTGCTCAAAGAAGACATTGACATCATTCATGTCAACACTGAAGATCAATTGGCAGATATCTTCATGAAGCCTTTGGATGAGAAGAGATTCTGCAAGTTGTGGTGTGAGCTAAGTATCTTAGAATCCTCAAATGTCCAGTGAATGGACACACATCCTAACGCTTATGCATTGTTGACAATCTTCATGTACAACGCATGAAGTAACGTATGTCTTCAATTCATGAAGATATACACTCTCAGTGAGAAGATATTAATGTGGAATTTGACTTCAAAGCGCCACGATAATTGTGCGTTGTGTCTGGATCCAGTACTTCCTATACGGTGGGTAACGCCACCACCAAACTTTCTTGAAGATTTTCATTTGGCATCACATCTACTGCATTATCTTCATGGTTGTTTGTTGTCCTCAACAATGGTTTTATCTTCGCACTTTATTTGATCTCATTGCAAATGTGTGTGTGTGTGTACATCTAGGCTATTCTGTTTCGCGTAACAGAATATTATTCTGTTACCATTATTGAATTGATGAATTCGAGCGGTTGAACTGATGAATTCGAGTGGCTGAACTGATACTTTCATTTCCGTTGAAAATCGTCTTCTTTAGTTCCAAAAAAATTTGCAATTTATTTTCATCGGAACGGGGCGTGTAATATATCGTTGGAAAGCTCTTGACATCAAAATCACAAGTATATTGAACGTTTTTGTAAAATCATTATGGTTTAAGAGCATTTTTGAATAAACCATTTTTTTCAAAATCGAAAACGCGAATCGTATTTTGGACATAGTTTGCAAACGGTTTGTCGGTATTGAGCAAATAAGATGGCGTTGGAAAGCTGGTGAAAATCTGCTTCTTCCATATATCTATTATTTTTTCAAATTCTATATGATTTAAAATTAATTTGAAAAACGGTGAAATTCTGGGCGAAAAGTATTTTCGTGTTTTTTTGCAAACGGTTTGTCGGAGTGACGCAAATGATACGACATTGGAAAGCTATGGAAAATGCGCAACTTTTTCGTATAGAAATGTTTTTCTAATTCCTTATGGTTTAAAGTCGAATTCGAATACGGTCAAATTTGATTTCGGACGTGGTTTCTTTAAAAGTTTGTCTAAATGGGGCAAATAATATACCGTTAGAAAGCTATCAAAAATGCGAAACTTAGTCATGTTGAATGTTTTCGCAAATTCGTAATAGTTTAAAAGTAATTTTGAATACGGTGAGAATCATCGTGTTGTTTTCCCGTCCGAAAAACAGAGTACTAGTACTGAGTGAAGTTTTGTGTTTGTACTGAGCGTTCTGTTTTTTCCGTTCCGAAAACAGAGTAGTTGAAATGATCTCTGTATGTGTTTGTACTGAGCATGTTTTCACAGATGGGACGTCATTTTTTTAACTCGTATAATAAAATAGTGGACTTATATGTCCAGATGTTTTGAACGGCCTCCCGTCAAGACATGGACTTATAGAACAGAACCTTTTTGGGGATTACAATTTTAGATTTGTTTTCCCGTCCAAACTGACGACACCATCAGCTCCGAATTTGCATGGTTTCACTAGTTGAACTGATGGATGTTTTCTTTTTGTTTTGTTCAAACTCGAACATTTCTTGCAACGAAGGTATGTACTTCCTTTTGTTTGCAACTTGAATAATTTTCATGATTTTTGTAATAAATATTTGTACTCCTTTTTGTTTTGGTCAATGAAGAAAACAATGATCATTTGAACTAATTGGACAATAACATGTCAGCTTACAGTAATTTATCACTCGAACCTATAGCAATAGAAATAAGAAATTTGTACGGCCTCCGCACCATTGCATTGGTGTACTCCGGTGCGAGGAACAAATCCTGCCATATTTGATACATACACACGCATCCTAGTTGACATTTGTTCTGTGGAATGTCGATGCCATTTATTGATTCCAAAAAAGGTAGCAAGATGGCGCATGGATTCAAGATGGACTTAAACCAAAACAATCCATATTTTATGGAGAAATTGCAGAGCAGCACAACAAAGGTTACATGTTTTCTGTAGTTGAGAGAAACAAGTTCAGATTATCAACAGTACACCCACCGCGCAAGTTCTTAACAGAACATATGCATTTGTTTCAGAGATGGTGTTACATCCTGTGATATAAATGAAAATTACAGCAAAACAAAAAACCTGCAAGAGAAGCATTTTGCCAAACCAAAAGATAATTGAACCGTTGGATCTTGAGCTAATGTACTGGATGCACTTCTTTGTTTGTATGGGATGCACCTCTTGTTTGTGGTTCATATACTGAAGATCCTTCAATTCAGTTATCAACACACCGAAGCAGGCACATGCTTGCCACCTCTCTTTTGGATGCACTCCCCTTGTCATTTTCTTTTGCTAATTAGAGCACTTCAGGAGCACCAACTCATGTGTGAATGTGCAGCTGGCTTCAGACTCGACAGTACTCTAGCAATACCTGTGCAATTGAGCAACAAGTTCAGAACAGGAGAAGCAACCAAGAATCATTTGCAGGAAGAGTACTGAATAAAAATAAGAATTGCACTGATCTAAAATTAGTATTTAAACTGAGGGTGTCACTTTGGCGTGTGATCATTTCTTGTGAACATTCAATCAAACATGTTTGGTGTCACTTGATGCAAGAAGGTGGTGTTAATCAAACAATAGCTCTTATTTGGCAACAAAGAAACATCAAAAAGTATATTTCATTTCTTGTAAGCACATCAACAAACAGCTTGATAGCAACAGGAATAGAACAAGTTCTCACCATTGGGGACCTACCCACTTGTGCGATTCTCTAAAATTAAAACCTTACTTCACAACAAGTAGAGATGAAGTAGCATCACTAGTACATATAGGAGACTCATAGGCGAACTCTTAATATACAAGCAAAATAGGACACTAGCTTTGTTTCCACACTTGTAAAAGCATCACCAATGCAACCAACAGCAGTACAGAATCAGTCATTACACGAGTTTGATAATGCCACAACATGAAAAGAGGAATGGGGAAGGCCAGACCTCGTCGTTGTGTCATTGAACGGCCTCGGCTATCGGCTGTGAACGAACTGTGGCGCCGGCGGTGAACAGCCTGGGCGCTGAGGTGGTGTGAGGGTGGCCGGGCGCATAGCAGGGAGGGTAGGTTGGTGGCGAGGTTGTGCGAGGAGGGGAGGCGGGCGGTACGGGATGGAGGGATACCGCAGAAGTTGAGGAACAGGGGGCGGTGCGAGGTTTGAGCCTGGAGGCCGCCGGGATCATGGTTGGCTGTCATCTGGTCTGACCCTGCGTTGAGTTGTGAGGCTTGGATTTTTTTGGCATGTCACCTGATGTGAAAACTGCAATTGGAAAGGCTGAGCATCAAGTGATAATTAAGGAAGGCTACCAAACAAACGAAAGTAGCATTTTTTAATATAAATAGCCACACTATTTTTTTGAAGACACACATTGAACCGTTTCTGGGGTTCTTAATGAGCAGATGATAGAAAACATGTTGAACTGAAATTTGGGCTTCCAAAACTACCGAATGTTTTGGGTTCTTCTACGAACCTTTATTGTTATCTTTTTTTGAACTCCAAACCACTATTACAATTACAATACACACATGTACTACACAGCAGTGTGTATTTGTACTGTCCATAACAACGAATTAACCAAAAACAACTAATTTATGAAGGAATCAACTTTTGAACTTGGTTTGAGCTTCATTTCTCAGATTTTTGAACTCCTACAGTAGGTATACTTGAACTTGCGTGACACATTTTATTCAGTTGAAAAGCAGCTGATTTTTAAACTCCTGCAGCTAACATACCTGACTTATTTCAGTGAAGGGCTGCCACCATGTTGTCGCTCAACAACAAAACACAGCTTGATTTATTTCAATGAAGCAAAAGTTGTCCGGAGATTTGTTCCTTGCATCTAGACAAATTTATAAGTTATAACATGGGATATTCTATCAGACACAGAGCTTTTTAGTTTACCTGGTGATGAAATAGTAAGCCGGCTAAACTAAATATCACGGCAAATGTGAACTGAAGATCACACAAAAGGTGAACATCTTCAATCAATAAACTCTATTGGATCGCGTAGCTCTTTCTTGCTGCCTCCTCCTGCAATATAAAATTATTGCCATGTTAGAGCTGAGGACTGAGGTAAATTTTTGGTGAAAGCCTGGCACAAATCAGTTGACACGGGCAAGCACATACATCAGCCCTATCCTCATGTATGGTCTGCACTTTGGGGTGGTTTTGAGAACAGCCAGGTGTGGTTGCTGTGAACGGCCTGTGGTGGTGGCTGTGGACGGCCAGCGTCGTCGTGTGGGTCTGGTGGGACTCAGAGGTGAGCTGTCAAAAGAGGTCGTCGACAGCGAGTTGTGCCGACAGGGAGCCAAGGCCGTTCCTGAGATCAGAGGTGTCATTGGGTGGGCTGCGGGGCGCCGTGGAAGCTTGGAAGGAGGCGTCAGCGATGGTGGAAGGGCGCGGCTGTGGCGGATCCAGCGAGCGAAAGGAGGCAGCCTCCCGAGCTACGGCGTCGAACGGCTTGACGCTGTCTCGTCGAACGACTCGTGGTGGCAGCACTGAACGGCTGGGGCGCTGCAGCGACGGAGCCCCACCGGCGGGAGGAGGTAGCGTGTTGGAGGGATTGGAGTGAGCTCGGACAGTGGTAGGAGTGGACGAGCGCATCCACCATGGGAGGAACTGGAGGAAGTGCTGAATAGCAATGGAGCTGAGGAGGTGCTCGGCTTGCAGCGGAGCAAGGAAAGATAGCAACGGCGCGGGAGGACTTGGTTCCGGCGGCCGTGGTGGCGACGGATGGTCCTGGGCGGCGCGATCTGGGGTAGGGCAACCTCGACGGCTTGATCCGTGGTTGGAGTGCGGGGCAGTGGCCGAAGTTGAGGGAGAAGGTGGGGACAAGGCGGTGCGCTGGGGAAGATGGGAGGCCACGGCGGCGCGCTGCGGGGAGGGGGAGGCCCCGGCGGCGGGCTGGTGTTGCGGATCAGGTCGGGGGACAAGGTAGTTTCGGGCCGGGTAGTTTAGGTGGGAATTCCTCCGATCGCTCAGAATATTATTCTGTTATATATATATATATATATATATATATATATATATGAGAGTTTGTCCTCGTTAGTATTCACTTATAGCTATGTCTTCAAGTTGCCTTTTCTATCCTAAGTGAATGTGATTGGACCCTTACCCCGTATGTGCTTATCTCTCCTGCTCTCTCTAAATCTTCATATGCATTCTATTGACACGTGTCGATTGTCTTCACTATGTCCTTGTCAGTCGAAGATTTTGAGACAAAAATTTAAAACATTTTTACATCCTTATCCACTTTGCCGGACACCGCAGAAGCCGGAATGACCTCCGGCTGAAATAGCTCAGTTGTGGGGTCATGGCGTAGCTATAAAAACTACACATGCATGCCACGCATCACACTAATGTGAACCGCCAAAGGCAGCGTAGTAAATTCACCGCGCCGAACTCCTCCTTATAAATACTTCGCCTCCGCGGTCATTAGTTGCTTCCACACCTGTCGCTCCCACCTTCGCAACCCTAGCGCCGCCGATAGCTTCCATCGTCGCCGGATAAGAAGTGCTTAGCTGCCGCGACCTCTTCGACACCTTACTCACACCAGCCGCGGACATCTTCACCCCGCCGCCGCCATAGCTATCCTCCGTTGCCAAGTTAGGGCGCGGGAGATTGAACTGCTCGGCCTCCTTCTTGCCTCGTCTAGCAATTCTTCATCTGTTCTTCGTGCGGTAAATAAATCTCACTTTTTACCGTTTGTTAGATCCGATAAATTTTCAAATATCTTCAGAAGTTGTTCTTCCACTTCCAAATCTTCATCTTTAGTCATTCATATCTCATATCTTGCAAAGCTACTTCACTTATGATACATGACTAGTATGATTCCTCACTTGTACTCATTTTCGGATTCGGACAAATCTACAACCAACATCTCTTTCTAAGTGAATGTCTTCGCACTATGAGGTCATTATCTTCAAACTGATTTTAACTTCAAAATCCTCTGAGAATGCATATGACCTCTCCTTCTTCACTCACATCTCTAATTCTTTCACAGGTACACGTCCGTGGGCGAATCTCTTGGTTCTCATAGTCTGAATTCATTTGGAGACTTCTCATAGCTTCATCTAGACTCACCAGAAGCCAGTTCTTGTCGAATCAGCAGAGAGAAGCCAATCAGTCCTTTGAAGCCAATGGCTGGTGGTAAATCTGCAAAGTAGGGGAGAAGACAATGACGTGAGAACACTGCTCTAGATCTTCATCCAGATCTTTATGAGAAGTACAAGTCAGATCCAGAGGAAACATATGGGGAGCGCAAACCACGTGTGTAATGGATTCGTAGATACTGGGCGGAAGAATGGTTCTATTATCACTTTGTCACCCCCGAGTATGCCACAAAGAATGCTATGAGGCCACCATGGGCTGATATTGTCTATATGAAGCTTATCCCGAAGACAAAGGTTGACGCCATTGGGTTAAGCTTCTATCCATGTAAGGTGAGGTATGAAATGCCTCATGATCCAGATGCATCCAGCATTTGAAGGTGCCGTGAAGATGAACTCTTTGAAGCCAATTACCAGTTTGCAAGGGGTTCAGCAGCTCAAAAAAAGAAGGACTATGGGATTGACTTCAAACCTGGTCCAGCAGAACCAAGTCCAGATGGCACTCGCCAGGCCGAACCAAACCTGGTTGGCCCCTTCAATGACTTTGCAGCATATCTTGCGCACTATGCTGAACTCAGAGCAAGTGCTACAGCTGCCCAAGAAGGAGATCAGTAAGCTGCAGCCCCCGAGTCAGCGAAGCCAACCAAGAAAGGAGAGGCTTCAAAAGCTGCCACTGCGCCAAAAACTTCAAGAGTGAAGCCATTGAAAACTGCACCTCCTGAATCTAGTGTGAGTTCTGAAGATATGTCTAGGAATTCTCTAAAGACAAAGAGATCTACAGCGCGAGGCCCTAAACCATCAAGTATATTGCAAGATGACGATGACATCATTGACCTGTACAGTGATGATGATGCCCTGTAGCAACTGATCAAAACAAGCAGGAATAAGCTGATATCTTCAATGACTTGCCTCTGTTCGATGTGGATATATTAAACAACTTCATTGATGAATGGTTTCAAGATCCATCTCTTTCTCTTGATGAGCTTCAGCCACCCATTGGCATCAGCGTCACCTTCCAAGGTTTTGTTGCAAAGGAACTTGTCATTGCTCAGAAAGTAAATGAGCAGAAGAACGAAATCAAGCATGAAAATGATGTCTTCAAGAAGCATATGGACAAGCTTAGTGCCAAAGAGATTCAAAGCATCAAGAAAATGATGGCTGACATGCAAGAAGAGTTTCAAAGGTGTTGTGACGATGCAAAGGGTGCTCGAGATCATCTGAAACACTATGTTGAGAAGTGTGTGCAAGCTCACAATGAGGGCTTGAAGAGAACTGCACTTGGTTGTCCTGCAATTGACTCCAAGCTGGTCAAGAAGAAGAAGAAGAAGAAGCCAACTGCTCCTGCTGCTAAGGCTTCAAGGCAAGATGTGCCCAAGATTATCTTTCCACCAAACTTTGCTGGCTCGAAGCCATCTGCCCCCTCTGTTGCCATAGAAAGGAAGAGGACCCAGCAAGCTGAAGCTGAAGCTAGAAAGCGTAAGCAACAAGAAGCTCCTGCTGCTACTCCTACTCAGAAGCGGCAAAACACAAAGTCTTCAAAGGCTTCACACAGGGCACAAGCACCCACTACTCCATCTGCTCCTCAAGAGACGCTGCTTGTGACATCGATCTCAGTTGCTCCTCCTGCCTCCACCCACCAAGACATACGCGTTGTTGTGCATGAACCTGCTCCCACAGAGGCTCATGTCACTGAAGATATTCCAGCTGCTGACCCCATCCCAGCTGACGACATTGGTCATGATGAAAATGTGAGAAATGATGACGAAGTCCTTCCTCAGCTCACCCAGGATGTGGTATCATCGCCTATTACGATGAACAGTGAAAATGTGAGCATTGGCGATCCCCCGACGCCAATGGTTCAAGATCAATTTGGGATGAGCAGCATCCAAACACCCTGCTGCATGAGGTGATTCCCCGCACACCACCACCTCAAGTATAAAACACCAGTGCTTGAGTCCCCTCAAGGCACCCCTGAAGACATGGAGAAAACAACACCATCACCGCAAGCGTCACCTGTGTTTCGTAGGCTTTGCAAAGGCCCAAGGCCCTCCTCCATGTCGAGCATTCATGAAGAGGATGTGCAACCTGCTAGTTCTATTACACGTGAAGTGTTTCCGGAAGCCATCCCCTCTAGTACTGCTACAGAGTCTGAAGCCAAACAGGCTGAAGACATTCCGGCTGCATCAGCCGATGAAAATCAACAAGCCGCTGTTGCAATCACCGCCACTGAGACTATACAACCTGAAGCCACTGTGTCTTCCACTCCTGCTGTTGAAGCTGATACCACTAAAGCCAGTGAAACTATTGTGGCAGAAGAAAATGCTCAACCTGAAGCCGGTGAAGCCCATGTTGCTGAAGACAACACTCAGCATGAAACCAATGATGGTCTAGTCATGGCTGAAGACAAATCTGGTCCTGAAGTCCTACTGTTGCGTGTTCCATGGCCAAATCTTGTCCCTCCTGAAGTGCATCTACCCCAGTACTAATTCAACATCAACAACAGACCCCAGACTCAGAAGCCAATGCCTCGACTGCCTAGGCTTCGCAGTGCTACCTTAGTTGACTGCTATTTTAGTGTGCTCAGCTTCAGAGAGCACAACACATTCTTTGACAGTGCCAAGAACACATATAAGAAGCCATCCATATCACCTGATAGGTTCTGGAGCCACCTGCAGTGCAACAACTACACATGTGTGCTATATAATCAAGATCGGATTCATCCTCAAAGGCGTCTCGATCTGGAAGCCATGACTGACCTACCATGCTTTGAACAGGCATTGGAATGCTTTAGAGATGTTGGACTGTTGCCCTTTGTCCTTGACAAGGAACACTAGAACAAGGAGTTAATTCTCCAATTTTATGCAACACTTCACATCTCAGGCTACAACAGGGATCCAAACACTTGGGTCCTTGAGTGGATGACAGGAGATGTACACCATAAGGTTCATGCTCGAGAGCTTCTTAAGCTAACCAACCTACCCACTCATAGTGATAATTACAATCCAGGTTGTGTTGCCTATGAAAGGGAAGTTGAGAGCATCTTCCACAAGCCAGAGCCTAATAAGACTGAGATGCTCACTATGATGAAGCCATTGCCAGTTGAAGCTGATTGCCCCACTGCTTTCTTTGTAAAGGACCCTGAGTATCTGCCTCGCACTATTTATCACATTCTTCGGCATACTCTGTGGCCAATTAAAGGGCATTCATCTTCAGTCCAACTTGAAGGAGCCATGAAGACATTGGTATACTATGTCATCAATGCCATCAGATTCAATACGCATGACTTCTTCATCAGGCAACTTGTAGCTTCTGGCATGGATCTGTTTGGCCTCAAGTTCTACGCGCCATGGATCATGCGTCTCATCAAGACTCATTCATCTATACAATATGAACCGTCTGGCCATACACATCACATATTTCTCCCTGAAGTCGATGCTCGTTATGAAGTCATATACCCTTCAGCAGATAAAGATCCAAGACTTGTGGAGCCAAGCCACTCTACGCATATGGAAGACATTCATCTTCCTAATGTGGCCTCCACTTCTAGACTTGCTGGTCAGATTCGACGACATCGACAAGCTGGTACTGAAGCCACTACCAGCACTGTTCCCCAAAGGCCTCCGAAGCGATCAAGAGTGATGACAGATAGAGGGCTTCTTGTTTCCCTTCATCAGAAGCAAGATAAGCATCATGCCTGGCTGAAACGCCAAATGTAGAGTTTGCTCAGTGACGTCAATCGCATCCGCAATCTCTCTACCAAAAATGCGTTTGTCGCTCATGAATCCAATAGATGTGCTTGGAAGAGCCTCACGTTACCGTGTTTTGAAGAAGACCTTGCAGCCGATGGCTTCAAGGAAAGCTTCAAATTTGGCTCCAAGCCCCCAGAAACCGCAAAGTGGCATGCTACTCCATCCATTGAAGACTCCGAGTACTCATCATCTGCACCAACAGTTCATACTCGTCTGATTGATGAGGAAGACAACGCCACTTCACCAGCTTTGGCTTCACTGCATCACCATGCTGCATCAGGCCCTTATGCACCGCCCAACAATGACATCGACCCGGATGCACCAACATCTTCATCACCACCGTCCGAGAATGCTTAGACGCCCTATGTCTTCATTCCTCTTTGGTCATTCGATGAAAAAATGGGGAGAAGCATATGGGCTGATAGTCTTCAAGCGGGAATTTTGGGTCGGGTGTGCTATATTTTGTTTAAGTCTTACTACTCTCGTTCTTGAACATTCATGGTTTTGAGTTGTAAACTTAAGTCCAGATGGGATGTTTGCTACACTTGCTACTTTTGTTTTCGTGCGCGTTACCTAAATTAATTTTGTGCGCATGAAGTCATTCTGTAGACGCCCATTTTTCATTGTGCATGTCATTATCTTCAGTTATTCTTGTATGCACCTTGATTTGACTTCATGGAAAGAGGGAGGTCTCTACAAAGCAAAACCTGCCATGTGCATTTGCATTCAAAGGGAAATTACTTATATGCACATCTTCAGGGGGAGCCCCTCCAATTTCATGAAGCAAATGACCACGTTCTTTAAATTTCATATATTTTATCCCCGTTGAAAACTTCAACCAGTTTGTCATCAATCACCAAAAAGGGGGAGATTGTAAGTACATCTAGTGCCAACCCTAGTTGGTTTTGGAGTATTGACGACAAACTTGGTTAAGGGACTAATGTGTTTGTGAGATTCACAGGGGAACACTAGAAGAAGTCCCTATTGATTCGGTTTACCCATCGAAGATGACCTCTAAAAATGTATGAAGACATTCAAGACAATGGTGTTTCGCGAAGACATTCGTGTAGAAGATAATGACATGTGAAGACATTCACTTGAAGTAAATTGAGCGCGAAGACATAGTTTCTTTCATTGTTTCATTTTCGTCTTTCCCGAGTCATAGGAACCACCGAACTGTTAAGTCAGGTCGAGGTAAACAAAGTTAGAAAACTGACGTGATGCTCAACCTAATATCCTATGTCTTCGTGTGAAGAGAATGAGAGAAAATCTTATCATGTCTTCGATAAGTCAGATTTACTTGGAGCACAAGTCAAGCTCTCGCGTGTGTTTGAAATCCGACCGTTGGACACGTGTCGGTTGTCCATTGACCCAGGGTCATTTCAGACATATCATGTCGGGTTCCTCCTGGCTATAAATAGCCCACCTCGTACACCATAAATTGGTGGCTTCTCCAAGTATTGTGTATGACTTTTGTCATTTGAGAGCAACCCACCTCCGAAGCCTTTGAGACAGAATCCTTGTGAGGATAAACCCAAAACATCCAGAGCCCAAAGAGTGTTAAGCATCACTGAATCCTTTCTATTCCGCGTGAACCAAAGACTTATTACACTTGAAGACTGTGATCTTCCAGTCGGTTAGGCGTCGCGTTCTGAGCATCCAAGAGTCATTGTGGATTGCCGGTGAACAAAGTCTGTGAAGGTTTGGAAGTCTACCTTGAAGACTTTCATGAGTGATTGGGCGAGATATGTGGGTCTTAGATCAAGGGGAATAAGGTGAAGACATGGTCTTCCGAGTTCAATCTCAGCCTCCCTAACCAGACGTATAGTTGTCACAACAACTGGAACTGGTCTACCAAATCTTGTCTTCATCGAGCAACTGGTTCTATCACTTCCACTCCCTTACTTACAGTTTAGCTTCGTGAAGCCTTTGATTGCATGTTCTGATCGAAGACATTGTGTGAAGACATTCACTCTGATTGCATATTTGTCTTCACACTATCTTCCATATCAGATCTATTCTACCTAGTTGCCACTTGTCTTCGTTCATCACTTGTACTGTACTTTGACATCTTTGCATGACTAGTGTAGTTTATCTTCCGCTGTATCATGTTTAGTTACTTTTTTACTTTCCTGTCTTTGAAGACATTGGCTGTTTCGAAGACTTTCATAAAAATTGCCTATTCACCCCCCTCTAGTCGATAACTAACTCTTTCAATGGATAACGAAAATGTGACCTACAATAACAAACTTGTATCATCATGGATGTGTATTCTTTTTCTCGTGATCATATCGTCACTCGGAGTAGCTTCTATCCTTGAACTTGTTCTTGTAGAATTTGTTGAAGTTGTGAACCTTGAGACCAAGTTCTTCACTAGAAACATACTTTATCTTCTCATTTAAAGTGTTGGGAGTGTCAGTAATGGCCTTGTAAGAACCACTACTCATTTGACAATAAAGTTCTTTGTACTTGAGTGTCATCTCATGTGCCATGATCCTTCCTATTACTCTTTGTAATTTGGCGTCATTTTGATAAATGTACACATGGTGTCATATTTGCTACTCGAAGCTCTAAGAATCTTCTTGATTATGAACTTGCCTGTCCTTTCTTCGCGTCCTAAGCCGATATCTCATTAGTAACTAGATGATACTAGACACGTTGTTGCAGGATTCAGTTGCAATATATTTCAATGATATTTGATTGTGCAACATATAAACATTTAGATTAATAACACATGAACCGAAATTCAAAATATAGATGGCTTATTATATTTTATTATGTATAAATGTAAACTATTTATTTAATATAAGTATAATAATAGAATGGAAAATATTTTCCCAGGCATGGTTATAAGTTGTGGTGGGTATTTTCCCATGCATGGTTGCATGTTGAGGTGGGCCTTATCCCATCCATAATTGTATGATGATGTGGCGTGCTTGCATGTTGAGATTGGTACGTGATACGTCTCCAATGTATCTATAATTTTTTATTGTTCCATGCTATTATAGTAGCAATCTTGGATGTTTTATATGCAATTATATATCATTTTTTGGGACTAACCTATTAATCCAGTGCCATTTGTTGTTTTCTGCTTGTTTTTGGTTTTCCAGGAAATCAGTACCAAACGGAGTCCAAACGCTACGAAACTTTTTGATGATTTTTTCTCGACAAGAGAGACCCTAGAAGCTTCAAGAGGAGACAATACGAAAAGCGAGGAGACAGCAAGGTAACAAGGCACGCCCTGTTGCCTTGTGGGCCCCTCGTGGCTCTGTCTAACCTAATTCCATCTCGATAAATTCTCTAAAATCGGGAAACCAACAGAGAGACACCCAAAACCCTTTTTTTGGCTACCGCAAGTTTCTGTTCTTTTGGGATCCCATCTGGAGGCCTTTTTCTATACTCTGCCGGAGTGGGAGTCGATCGCGGAGGGCTTCTACATCATCATTTTTGTGTTCCAATGATGCGTGAGTAGTTCACCACAAACCTACGGGTCCATAGCTAGTAGCTAGATGGCTTCTTCTCTCTCTTTGATCTTCAATACAATGTTCTCCTCGAAGTTCTTGGAGTTCTATCCGATGTAATCTTCTTTTGCGGTGTGTTTGTTGGGATCCGATGGATTGTGGGTTTATGATCTGAATATTTATGATAGGTAGTGGAGTCTTTCTAAACTTTATTATGCATGATTTTTATAGCTTTCTATTTCTCTCTGGTCAATCCATTTGGTTTGGCCAACTAGATTGATTTATCTTCAGTGGGAGAGGTGCTTTATAATGGGTTCAATCTTGCGGTGCTCTATATCCCATTGATAGAAGGGGACAAGATGCATATTTGTATTGTTCCCATTAATGGTAAAACAATAGGGTTTATTCAAATTGACTAGGTTTACTTTGTCTACATCATGTCATCTTACTTAAGGCATTACTCTGTTTTTCACGAACTTAATACCCTAGATGCATGCTGGATAGCAGTTGACCGATGGAGTAATCACTACTGCAGGATGGTCCAAACGCGATAGTCCAATTAGAGACCCTTCAACGAAACTATGTGCGATGCATCAATCACAAACGACAATGTAATAAAACCGTCAAAAAAGATGCAAAATGTTTGCGATGGCGGTGACATCAAACACGGTTCATATTGGAGTTGCGTGTGCGATGTGTGGCAAACGGTTAATCTAGAAGAACTATTTGTGATGAGGCAGAACAACAGAAACGGGCAGTCAGATGAGGGTGTGTGCGATATATGGCATACAGTTCACTAGGATGAACTATGTGTGATTAGGCAACACAATAGAAACAGTTCAACTGAACAAGATGTGTGTGATACGCGACAAACAGATCCGTAATCAGAAATGTGTGCGAAGACCAATAATAACACAGATGATTGCTGCTAATAAGCCGTGTGATTTGCTCTGTCTACATAAGAATAACATATATATATATATATATATATATATATATATATATATATATATATATATAACTGAAATAAACATCCTATTACATAAGTGACTATACAGATCATTCGCACACACCTCAATAAACAATTGTATGCATTCTAAACTAGGAGAAACGATCGTCTAGTCATCTACTTCTTGTGACGCTCCCGCCACTGCTCTGTGGCTTGATCCCTAGTCTGGGGCAGGAAGAAGACACTCCCTCTTGTCAACGATCCGCATGTACATCTCGTAGCTTGTGTACGCGTCCTTGGCCACGTACTTGACGTGTTGTTCATCCAGTCTCTCATGCCAGACACTGTGCCAGGCATTCTTGTCCTTCTTGCTCTCATCCTTGATCTTCATGTAGTAGGGGTCAATGATGGCCGAGGCGAGGTCAACCAGGGAGTTCTGTTTGTTGTTGTCACTGCCCCAGACCTTGTAGTGGTCCTGGATGTTGACAAGATTCTCGCATTTCAAGCCCGAAACCTTGAGCGCTTTTAGATCGTTGGTGGTGTCCACCGTAGCAAAACTGTAGTCGGAGTTGTTGATAAACCTGGAGAAACGCTCGCAAGGCCTTGTGGCCAGGTGGTAGTGGTTGATGAGGACGTCATGTCGCATGCACAACTGGGTGACGACAACCTTCTGATCGTGCCCGGCAGGACCGATGGTGTACTCGAGGTCGAAGCCGACCACTTGGTACTTGTCCTCGGCAAGCAACTGCTCCATAGTTTGGATGGAGCTCTCCACCAAGACCGGCTCGTTCATGTACACCACCAAGAGGGCCTTCCCCCTCACGTGGGTGTCCATTATGTGATGCGTGGTGAACTGCCCGCCGTTGTCGTCGTCGGCCGCTGGGAGCGCCATTGGAGCCACAGGGAGCGCCATTGGAACCACTGGATGTCCTCTCTGTATGTCTCGTCGTGGGTGTGCTTATTGTGTCGTGTGGCACGAGAGATGGAGGTAAATGGCCGCAGGAATAAATGGGGGCCGGGCGGCCTGGATTCTCGGCGCGTCCGCATGGCAGTTTTTGCAGCAGGTAACTGCATCATGGCACCGCGCTCGGCGCAACCGCTTGCACACGAACGTGCGTGATCGTGCGCCGGCCCCAAACACTGGCAGCGCGCGTGGAGGGACTTGGTCTATTAGTCCCCTTTATATTCTGTGCCATTTTTTGACCTTAAATTTAACCAACAAAATGTTAATGCATGTTACAAAAATTATATAATTGGAAACTATGTTCAAATACGAATCCAACAATATAATCTCTGGCGACATGCATTCGTATTTTATTAGTTAAATCTATAGTCAAAATTTGGCACAAAAATACATAGACAACTTATAAACCAGGACGGGGGTAGTAGGTAATTTAGTCACAAACGTTTTTATTTTATTAACCGTATGTGTACGTGTCCTTTCGTCCTCCTCTCGCACATCTTGTCACCTCGCTGCCGCAGACGGCTTAGAGTGCAAGCTTGAGCAGCGCGCGGGGGCGTTCTTTTGGCGAAACAGTGGTGAGCCTGTTTCCGCGCAACCGCGCAGGTTCCCGCGCAAGGTTCCCACCCGAGTCGGTGAAATCCCCAAAAATCCCAATGCTTACCGGCCTTCTATATAAACCCTCATGGCCGGCGAGTCCTGCGTCGCATTTTCCCCTCCCTCCCTGTAGCTTATCTCGTCTGCTTCTCCCACAATCGCCAATGGCACCAGTCCATCATCGTCGTTCAGCCACTCCGCCGTCATCAGAGGACAGCTCCAGCTGGGAGGCTACACCGCGGCGGCGGCGCAGTCCCCAGCGTAGTGTAGTGCATGTGGCGTCCCTGTTGGGTGTGCGCAGAACACCCACCACACGCTCTGCCGCCGCTACGAGGTCGCCACCCCATCGTCGGCCTCCGTGGCTGCCAGCCCACCGTCGACCATCGGGGTCATCACCTGCTCTGCCATCGCCGCCCGAAGGCGGGAGGCAGAGGTGGAGGCCCGCACGTGGGTCAGCGACCTTGCGCGCTACATCGAGTTCCTGCGGGAGGAGGAGGAGGAGCGCCTCGTCGAGCACGCAAAGAGCCTTACCGCCGCCGTGGCCACAGCACACACCGCCGTAGAGGCGAGGAATCAGGATTTCTATGAGGAGAACCACCGATTCGAGAGGGGTCGTCTGGAGCGGCAGAGGGCGTTCGAGGTGAGCGTCACTGAAGGTGCAGCAGCGCCAGGCACCGTATTGCAGTTGTCCAGCTCGTTGGTAGGCTCCTGCTCCTCTGCCTCTTACTGAGTGCGCTCGGCAGAGGAGAGGCTGCCGGAAGTAGTACAAAGCCCCTCCGTAGTAGTAGTATTTAGGGGCTATTTTGTTCAGTTCATCTGACTATAGATATGGTGAAACTGTACAACGTACTTAAAATTAGCTAGTATATATAGTTGAACTAGCTATTTCAGTATGTGGTTGGCAACAATTGGGGAAAAGTTTGGTTGGTTCAGCTGTCGAGTTGAACTGTTTGTATAAAGAACGACTGCTTAATCTATGAATGAAATCTATGCTTAATTACTGAATTTTAGTTGCAAAAATTAGATAGTGATAGTGATTTTTAGCTACATATTTTGACAAATCGCAGTGTTACAAGGTTGACAAATGGCAATGTTACTAGATCAACAAATGTCAATCTTTTCAGTTTGACAAATGGCAATATACCCAATATGACAGATGCAAATCTTACCAAATTGTCTGTACGTGGTTGCACATGGGTCATCCAAAACAACCATTTGCGTTGAAGGGATGTACAAATCCTGCTCGGCACATTTTCTCTTGGCTTAGCGCCGAAGTCTGGCTTTGCATACCTTATTCAATCTGAACCGTTTGCGTTGAAGAGATGCACAAATCCTGCGCTGTGAATTTTCCCTTGACTTACTGGGGAAGACCATAACTCTCACTTTGCATATGGGTGTTCTATCTAAAACGTTTGCGATCAAGAGCTGCACAAATCCTGCTCGGCACATTTTCCCTTGGCTTCCTGGGGAAGCTGTCGGTTTGCATACGGGTGTTCTAACTAAAACGTTTGCGATGAGTGTTTTATATTTAAAAACCATTGATGTTTTTTAAAGAAAATCGTTTGATAAGTCTGTACATTAAGAGAGAAAAACGCAAGTTCGTTCAAACCATATCTTTCATTCAGTCACACTGCGAATTTATATTCATATGATCGAGATAAGTATTAAACCCAAAAAAACTATTTCCGACGGTGGCGGAGGCGGCCTGCCACGCCGACGTTGTCGTTGTCGTCCTCCGGGACGCCGTTCTTGAAGTCTTCAAGGCAGCACAGAATGTTCTTCACTTGGAAATCAAACATCATATCATCGCGCGATCGACGGGCAGGGCACGGGAGGACGGCAACTGGCGGCGCTGCGAGGTAGCGGTCGACGGCGGCGTCCCATACCACTGAGGGGGGCGCGCGCACGGGCACGGGCTCAGCGGGTGCAGGCAAATGCACGGGGACCGGCGCCACGGTGGGTGGAGGGGCGCGCACGGGCACGGGCGCTGGCGCTGGCATGTACACGAGCTCGTGCGGGTCCGTGGAGACCTCGCTGATGCCTACGGCTTCCAGCTCTGTGATAGTGCTCAGCGACCAGCTCGTCAATGCTATGGGGATGGTCGCTGGCGCGGGTGCGGGGATGGGAGCTGGGACGGGCGTGGGGGTAGCAACCGCCACGGCCAGCTCGTTCAAGGCCATGTCCATGAGGCCCCATTCCTCCTTATTTTCTATCTCCACCGGCTCGGAGTCGACTTCACCAAACTTGAAGAATAGTGGCAGATAATCCTTCTGCGCCATGGCGTTGGTGGAGGTCTGCGGGAGGGAGGGGAATGGGAGGCAAATAGTAAGGCTGCCCGTATTAAACAGTGGCTTGGGCGCCATTAATGGAGAGGATGCGAGCAAGGCGGGCGGCCATGGAAGTCAAAGGGCTCGCTTCCCAGTGAGCATGCGCAGCGTACAACTCACACGCTTGCTGGTGAGCCTGCACATTGGAGGATAGCTTGCACACCTCTCGGTTAGCCTGCGCACTGGACTGTGCTCGCACGCCTCCCGTTCAGTCAAGCAGCTGTCCGCATGGCACCTCCTATAGCCATTAAAAGCCAGACACGTGGCGTCACGTGAATGGTTAACATAACACACACGATTTAAATTATAAAAACATTTGAGATGTTAAAGTGGCAGCTATTTGTTTCAAAATGCCTTTGTTGGCTGTTATTCGAGTGCGCCTTCTCTCAAAATGGACACGAAAAATACCACAGCATGATTGACGTATCATTGTTGTGTTGCCATGTGCCTTCTATTTGCTTGCATCTTTGCTTCCTAAAAAATTATTGATATGGATCCTCATCCACTTGCTAATCTTTTCAAAATATCCAATTATGATAAACCAATTGCTAGTGAGTTGAGTGCACTTGATTATCTCTATGAATTTTTGCTTCAAAATCATGAATCTGAAAATTGTGATGAAGTGTAGAAAGAAGAAATTTATAAAGTGGTCCATGGTAGCTCCTTGAATGAAAAGCATGATTGCAATGATGTAATTATAAATTCTATTAATATCAATTGTGCTAATGATATGCAAAACTACAAGCTTGGCGATTATGAATTTTTTCTGTCCACTACTTATTTTAATGATCATGATTGGCGTCATGCTTCTGATGATCTTCAAAATTTATTTAAGCCTCATGATGAATATGATATTGATAATAATGTTTGCAATAATACTGAAAATGGGTTTGGAAGAGTGTCAACTTTAGGAAAGAATCCCACATATTTGCAGAGTGCTCAATCTTATGATTTTTTTTATAAAAGTGGGTTTGGAGAGGTCATGACTTTAGTTAATGATAATCCCACTATCTCAGAAGATTATAAAACTTTTATGCATGTGGATCATGAGGAGAAAATTTTATATGATAGATATGTAGTTGAATTTGATTACGATCATACATGTAATTATTATGAGATAGGAAAATATGGTTGTAAAAATTTCATGTTACTAAATTACCTCTTGTTATGTTGAGATTGTCAATGTTTTATTCTTCTCCCTTGCATACACTAGATATTTCTTATCTTGATAATTTGTTTGCTTATAAAATGCCTATCCATAGGAAGTATGTTAGACTTAAGCGTGATTTTCGCATGTTGTATGATGCTCTCTTTGCATTTCAATTCTTATCTTTTATGTGAGCATCATTGAAATCTCAAGGCCTATCTTAATGGCTATAAAGGAAGAGCTTGTTGGGAGACAACCCGATAGTTATCATTTATATTTTTGAGTGTTCAGACAATTATTCTACTGTTATGATTGTGTTTTTTTATATTTTAATTAGTGTTTGGGCCAAGTAAAGCCTTTGGGGTGATTTGGTTGATAGTTGACTTGATTTTGTGAAAAAATAGAAACTTTTGCACACAGTACGGGAATTTTCATAATTCACTGGAATGTGATAAAATTCTGAATTTTTTACACATTATTTATATAAAAATTTCCCATGTTGTCCTACTTTTTCAGAATTCTTAGATTTACATAAGTATAGTCATTATTCAGATCATTACATACTATTCTGTTTCTGACAGATTCTATTTTCGTTGCAAAGTTTGCTTGTTTTAATGATGCTATGGATTAAATCAGGGGGTATAAGTCATGGAGAAGTTAGAATACAGTAGGTATTATGCAATAATAAAATATGAATGGGTTTATAATAGTACCTAAAGTTTTGCTTGGAGCGTCTTGTATTATAGTAGTCCTTGCTTTGTTTTCTTTTTAGTTTGCCACAATCATTCACTACAAAAAAACCACTTTCGTGATGATACGTGTTTTTCATAGTAGGTCACGTTTTCTGTCATGCATGTACATCCATGACGATTTTATGACAGAATCAAGATAGTCATACATGTGCTGTCGTAGAAGTGTTCCATGACAATACAAAAATTATCATCACGGAAGTGTCCACTTCCATGACGATAAATGGCGCATCATGGAAGTGCTTTCGCCAAGAGTAACCGACACGTGGCATCCACCGTAACGGGTCGCCATTAAGCTATCAGGTTCTGGTTTGGATCCAATAACCCGTTAACAGCTGGAACCAATGGGGATTTTCCACGTGTAAAATTCTCATTGGCTATAGCAACCACGTGTCAGCTCCGTGAAAGGACATATGTCAACCGCCCAACGGACAGGAGGCGCCTATGATACGTCGACATGTGGCAAGGCCCAACAGCGGCCTATTTAGGTTAAAATGGCTGGCCCATTCAAAATTAGCAGGCTGGCCCATTAACGGCCTGCTTGCAGACGACACATTCATAGTTAAGGCAAGTACGACTAGTGTCAAATCGGCCCGTCAACGGCCCGTTCTAGATTTGTCATCATTGCGGCCCTTGGTCACTTCTGGCCCGTTAATAGTCTGCTAAGTATTTGGGCCAAATTACGGCCCGGTGTGTTACCGGCCTGTTAAAGGTCCACTTCATTTGGGCCCGTTTATTGGCCAATGAAACTTTCGGCCCATAAACGACCGTGAAGGAATTGGGTCATATTCGGCCATGTTTGACATTCGGCCTGTTAGAGGCCCACTGTAGATTTGGGCCACTTCCAGCCTATTGTGTTTTTCGGCCTATTAACGTCAGACAAAATCCATGGGCCATATGTGGCCCAACATCACATCGGGCCTATTAACGGCACATAGAAAACTGATACTAATCAAGCCCGACTGCACTTCCGGCCTGGTAAAGGCCAGTGTAGTAGGTCGGCGCATTTACGGCCCGTCTGAATTTCGGCCTGTGAACGATCTGCATTGTAAATGGGCCACCATGAGCTGAGATACATTTCAGCCTGCTAATGACCAGTGGGTTATTTGGCACATTTCAGGCCCAATGATCTTTCGGCCTCCTAAAAGCAATGGGCATAATCCGGCACAATTAGGGCCCAATCTCACTTTCGGCCTATTAAAGGCCCATGTTATTGATGGGCCATATTAGGCCTGCGAGATATTTACACATGTTAACGGCCTATTGTTACTTAGGGCCCAAATTATGTTTAGGTCTATTAAAGGCCCACTATGGGCACATGCCTACCAAAAATAAAAAAGCTTATGCTGCTTTAGGCCCAGATATTCTTAGTGGGCTACATGCCGATTACGGCCCATAGTCGATTTTAGCCTAATTGGAATTGTGGGCCCAACGAATGTTTGCATGTTGGGCTCCTACGAAGCTTTTGGCTGAGTACATTACTAATATAAACCTACACTATACAAAAATAGCATCGTAATTTCTACAGCCTTTGGCAGCACGATAAATGTTGTATCAGAACAAAATAAATTACGGCCATACAACAAAAAGCTTGTTGGCATAAAGTTTATAGTCCTTGCAGATAAAAGCACCATCAGATGTATAGAAGCACATATCATTTGACCTGAGTGCTAATGTTTCAGGCTGTAGAATCTGATGGAGCAGCATGATCTTCCCCTTTTTTCCGTCATTGCTCTTGAACAACGAAGCAAATGTCTGATAGTCTGGTTTCAAAATGATTCATATCTTGACGACATTTGTCAACCACTATTCTTGTTTTAGAAACGACCTCCATTAGGGATTGGACTTGTGCCTGGAGCACAGATATATCACTCTGTCTAGCCGAAAGATTTTGTTCAGTAGGCGATTTGGATGAGGTTACCTTGACAACCAACCTAGAATTACACAGGAAGGTGCTTTTTGATTGTTAGTGGAGAGATACTGACGCACTGCAACAAGAGGTGACATTGTGCCTATGATAGCCTAGTCACCTTCAGGTGGTTGTGGCTATTCAATCATTTGTTCCATAGCTTGCTGAAAGTTTGAATTTGTAGATTAGTGTACCAGATAAGTTGCTAATGAGACAAAAACAAACAAAATAGGTTTCATGTTTATACATAACTTATTTTAGTGAACTACTGTAATACATTAGCATGCATTGTAGTGCCAACTACATAATAAAATCACTTTCGGAACATATGTCCATGTAGCATGCCTACTGTATTGTCTATTTCCTCACATTCATTGACATCTAAGGATAAAGACACATGGTTTAATGTAGGATGAACATAGTATGACATCATTCATATCATGGGCAAACAAATATCAAACAAACAAGCTATTGTATCATTGTGTGGGCACGTGAACATCACAACTAGATTATAGATCAAGACCAAAAGAATATTCTTCCTCTCTTTTAAACCGTGTAAAGTGAAATGATACATTAAGACAACTATGTATAAAAGTGAACAAAGTAACTGACATTGGCTGCAAACCAAGAAGTTAAAGGAACACGTCACAGTAGCAAGCAATTCAAAGGCAGGAGGAGTAAGGACTTACAACAGCTGCTTGAACTGGTGTGCTCATGCCCTTCATCTTGCTGGTGCGGCAATCCTTGAAGATTTGCACTGCATTTGGTTCAGGTTCTTTTTGGTCTGTGCACTGCATTTGGTTCAGGTTCTTTTTGGTCTGTGCACTGCATTTGGTTCAGGTTCTTTTTGGTCTGCACGGACTTTCCTCTGTATTTGGAACAAGTCAATATAGATACGATAATATGACACAGAAAAAAGAAGGAACTAGCAGCTAGTTACAAAATCCTCACAGTGTGCAATATAGCTACGAGATCCTGTTGTCGGTTGGAATTTCACTTTAGAACAGTTGGTGTTGATCTTCAAACAGTTAGCCAAGAAGAAGATACACTTGTAAGGCACATATGTAAATACGAGTTCAATATGTGATCTGATCAAATACATATACCCTACCTGATACTTTGGATCAGGCTAGTGTTTAACAAGGGCTGTCCAATCTTCATCCGTAATATATTCCACTAGAGATGTTTAGGTGATTTCATTGTTAGCCTTGCCTTCAAAGTGAGTTTTTCTAAGGTGATACCGATACTGTCGCAGATCAGACTGAAAAACATGAGTGCTGCTTGTTTAGTTGCATTATCTTTTGGATCCAACTTGAACCTCATCTGTTGAAAAAAGAATGTGAGTCTTATTAGGAGGAAGCTAGAAAGTATGGGACAGAGCAAGACAATATTACAAATTGCGATGAATAACATTACTTACGGATAAATGGTCAAGGAAGGTGTTAAACTGGGTTTCGTCTTTCTCATTCCTGTACTGGATCCACGTTGGGATGATACGTGCATGACACCTAACAGCAACGGCTGCCTATGATATTAACTTGGCTGACTCTGTAGCATCACGTGGCCTTTTTAAATCTGCCTCAAAATGGATCTTCATTCTTCCTCCTTTAGATTTTGTTAATCTGTCAAGCATTATCCCTGATGTCTGTTTCCTCTTGCGCCGTGGTGCTAGTTCAACAACGAATATGGAAAGTGTTAGTGCACATCAAAATGTGAGAGTACATATAAAGGAGGATGCAACTGCAACTTGACTCGATCAGGTACCGTCTTGGTGTTGATGCTCATGAGGTTCATCTAATCTTGCCAAGTCCTGTTGTGTCAATAGTGCTTCAAAAGTAGTGTTAGGTGTGAAGGCAGCTTGGGAACATGCCAGTTGCGGAGCAAACGAACGAGTAACTCGTTGAGATGTCGGTACAGTTGAAGGGGATGCTACAGCTAGTGGCGCAGGTGATACTGTGTTTGTAGATTTAGTCGGTGGACTTGGACCTTCTACTGCACTATAAGTACCAGCAGAATCTCGAGGGAAGATCCTTTTCCGTTGCACCTAATGAGTAACACCATTCCCTACTATATTATTTTCCTTGCTCTTTTTTTGACTTTGCCATGTCAAGCCGTACCCACAACACAAAAAAATAAAGTTGCTCTTCAGAACTCATTGATGCATGATACAGACAAGCAATACTTTGATGTAAGACAACCGTATGAGGAGGATGGAATATGTAAGGAAAATAGGATGGCATGACATATTCAAAACTACTATGTGTAAACTAAACAGAAGGATTTTCAAGAAATTAGAAGTAATGCAAGCTAGACACCATATCAAAGATGCAACCAATATCACTCTGCCAAGTTAAAAGTGTCTTGTCATAAGTGGCATTTTGAAAAATTAGAAGCGGTACAACCTAGAAATCAATGCAAGATGCAACCACTATCACACTGCCAAGTTAAAAGCGTCCAATCATGATTGATTGATGCGGGATACACAACAGCAGTACTTTGATGTAAGAACATGGTACGATAGATAGATGCAGTGTATTCTAGACACAGAAAGGCATGTCATACGCACATGTATAACGTATAAACTCAGTCGGTAAAATTTAATCAAAATAGAAGAAATACAAGCTGGACAACATATGCAACATGAAACCAATTATCACACTGTCAACTTAGAGCAAGCACCTGCGATGGTGGAGTATGGGAGATGAACTCATCATATAGACTTGGGACTTCAACTGCAGTAGCAGTAGTAGTGGCAAATCTAGAGAGCCTCCGTTTGCGTCGGTCCGGAGGACCACCAACATCCCCTAACTTCCTCTTTTCCTTCCTCTTTTTTGATATTGCCTTCTGAAGTCAAAACGAGAAGAAGATGAATAAAATTAGCTTTGCATAACTGGTTGATGCATGATACAGACGAACACTACTTTGATGTAAGGCAAGCACATGATAGGAGGATGGAATATATACAAAAAATGACAGCATTGCATATTCACACGTATGATAGGCAGATGGAATATGTATGAAAAACAGTAAGCAGAAGGCATTTCAACAAAATTAGAAGAAATGAAAGCTAGGCACCATATGAACATGCAACCAATATCACTCTACCAGGTAAAAAGTGTCTCGTCATAAGTGTCATTTCAAAAAATTAGAAGCAGTACAAGCTAGAAGACAATGCAAGATGCAACCTACATCACACTCCCAAGTTAAATGTGTCTTATGGGTAAGTGATTGTTGCAGGTATAAGTTGTAAGCTACGCAGATGCAATTCAACAAAATTAGAAGCAATACAAACTAGACATCATACGGAACACACAACCACATATAACAATGCCAAGTTAGAGCAAGCACCTGTAATGGTGGAGTAGGGGAGATGTGCTCATCATCTACACAAATACGTTGACTATCTAGCCTTGTGTTGTCTTGCGAATCTTGTTGGGAGGATGGTGGAGTAGAATCTGTAGAGACCCTCTGTTTGAGTTGCCCCGAAGGACCACCATCACCCACTGCCTTACTAATTTCCTTCCGTTGTATTGATTTTGTATTCTGAAGTCAAACCAATAAGAAAAAGGAATAAAATTTGCTCTTCAGAACTCATTCATGCATGATACTGACGAACACTACTCGGATGAAAGGCAAACATATGATACGAGGATCGAATATGTACGAAAAACAGGACGGCATGAAATATTCACACCTATGATGTGGTAACTAAGCAGAATGCATTTCAAAAAAATTAGAAGCACTGCAAATCAATATCAAAGTGGCGACTTAAAGGTGCCTCATCATAAGAAACTGTCTGGCATTTCAACAAATTAGAAGCAGTACATGCTAGAAATCATATGCAAGATGCAACCAATATCACAGTGGTGACTTAAAGGTGCCTAATCATAAGTGACTGATGCGGGATACGCAAGAACAGTAGTCTGATGTAAGAACATGGTGTGATCAGATATAGTATGTTCTAGAAACAGGAACACGTGTCATATTCAGAGGTATGATGTGTAAAGTAAGCAGATGCAAATACAACAAAGTTAGAAGCAATACAAGCTAGACATGATACGCAACATGCAACCACATATAATAGTGCCAAGTTAGAGCAAACACCTGTGATGGTGGAGTAGGGGAGATGTGCTCATCATCTACACAACTACGTTGACTGTCTAGCCTTGCGTTGTCTTGCAAATCTTGTTGGAAGGATGGCGGAGTAGAATCTATAGAGACCCACCATTTCAGTTGCTCAGAAGGACCACCATCATCCAATGTCTTACCAATTTCCTTCTGCTTATTGATTTTGCATCGTGAGGTCAAACTGACAAGAAAAGGGAATAAAATTCGCTCTTCAGAAATCATTCATGCATGACACTGATGAACACTACTCTGATGAAAGGCAAACTCATGATACGAGGATGTAATATGTACAAAAAACTAGATGGCATGACATATTCACACCTATGATGTGGAAACTAAGCAGAAGGCACTTCAACAAATTAGAAGCACTGCAAGCTAGACACCATATGGAAGGTGCATCCAATATCACTCTGCCAAGTTAAAATTGTCTCGTCATAGGTGGCGCTCATCAAATTAGAAGAACTACATGCTAGAAATCATATTCAAGACGCAACCAATATCACACTACCAACTTAAAGGTGTCTTATCATAAGTGACTGATGTAGGATACACAAGAAGAGTAGTTTCATGTAAGTACATGGTGTGATAGACAAATATAGTATGTACCAAAAATAGGAAGGCGTGTCATATTCACACGTATAATGTGTAAGTTAAGAACATGTAGTTTACACTAATTAGAAGCAATACAAGCTAGACACCATATGCAACATGCAACCAGATATCACACTGCCAAGTTAGAGCAAGCACCTGGGATGGTGGAGTAGGGAAGCGGAGACTTGGAACTTGTAATGCACTAGCAGTACGAGGAGAATTCGAATAGATGCTCCGTTTAAATTGCTGCAGAGGACCACCATCATCACCTTCCTTACTATTTTCTGACCTCTTTTTTTATCTTGCCTTGTCAAGTCAAACCCACAAGAAAAAGGAATAAAATTTGCTCTTCAGAACTCATTGATGCATGATACTGACGAACACTACTTTCATGTAAGGTAACCGCATGATAGGAGGATGGAATATGTATGAAAAACAGGACAGCGTGACATATTGACATGTATGATGTGTAAAGTAAATAAGCACAAGGTGTTTGAACTAATTGGAAGCAATGCAAGCTAGACACCATATGAAAGATGAAACCAATATCACTCTGCCAAATTAAAAGAGTGGCCTCATAAATGTATTTGAACAAATTAGAAGCAATACATGGCAACAAGCTATAAATCATATGCAATATGCAACGAATAAAGGTGTCTCGTCGTAAGTGATTGATGCAGGATATAGAATAGGGGTGGTTTCATGTAATAACATGGTTACCAAAAATAGGAAGGCATGTCATATTCACAGGTATAATGTGTAAACTAAGCAGATGCAATTTACCCTAATTAGAAGCATTACAAGCTAGACACCGTATGCAACATGCAACTACATATCACACTGCTTAGAGCAAGCACCTGCGATGGTGGTATAGGGGAAATGCAGTCTTCAAGTACAGAGCTACGTTCAGTATCTTCATTTAGACTTGTTGTTTCTTGAGAATCATGTGGGGAGGATGAAACTGCACTCTTTATAAGAGTAGTGCGTCTTATACTAACCCACAGGTGTGACTGTCTCATCATAAGTGATAGATGCAGGATACACAAGAACAGTAGTTTTATGTAAGAACATGGTGTGATAGGCAGATGTAGTATGTACCAAAAATAGGAAGGCGTGTCATATTCACATGTATAATGTGTAAGCTAAGGAGATGCAATTTAACAAATTAGAAGCAATACAAGATAGGCACCATATGCAACATGCAACCAGATATCACACTGCCATGTCAGAGCAAGCAACTGGGGTTGTGGAGTAGGGGAGATTGGATTTGGAACTTGCACTGCAGTAGGAGTAGCAGGAGAATCTGCAGAGATCACCTGTTTCGGTTGTTCCAGAGGACCACCATCATCCCGTGCATTCATCCCTTTAGATTTTGCCTTGTCAAGTCAAACACACAAGAAAAAGGAATGAAATTCGCTCTTCCAAATTCGTTGATGCATGATACTGACAAACACAACTTTTATGTAAGGCAACCACATTGTAGGAGGATGGAATATGTACAAAAAATGCTAAGCATAAGGCATTTCAACAAATTAGAAGCAATGCAAGCTAGACACCATATGAAAGATCCAACCAAAATCACTCTACCAAGTTAGAAGTGTCTCATTTTTATAAGTGGCATTTCAACAAATTAGAGGTAGTACATGCTTGAAATGATATGCAAGATGCAACCAATATTATACTGTCAATTTGAAGGTGTCTCGTCAGAAGTGATTGATGAGGGATACACAAGAAAAGTAGTTTGAGGTAAGAACATGGTTAATAGAAAGACGTAGTACGTACAAAAAACAGGAAGGCATGTCATATTCACAGGTATAATGTGTTAACTAAGCAGATGCAATTTACCCTAATTAGAAGCATTACAAGGTAGACACCATATGCAACAAGCAACCACATATCACATTGCCAAGTAAGAGCAAGCACCTGCGATGGTGGTGTAGGGGAATTGCGGTCATCAACTACAGAGCTACATTGACTATCTTCATTTAGCCTTGCTGTTTCTTGAGAATCATGTGGGGAGGATGACATTGCACTCTTTAAAAGAGTAGCGCGTCTCACAGTAACCCACTGGGGTGATTGTCTCATCATAAGTGATTGACGAGGGATACACAAGAGCATTAGTTTGATGTAAGAACATGGTTAATAGACATATGTAGTATGTATAAAAAACAAGAAGGTGTGTCATTGTCAAAGGTATAATGTGTAAAGTAAGCAGATGCAATTTAACCAAATTGGAAGCAATACAAGCTAGACACCATATGCAACATGCAACCACATTTGACAGCGCGAAGTTAAAGCAAGCACCTGGGATGGTTGTGTGTGGAAATTGAGATCATCAACTGCAGAGCTACATTTACTGTCTCCATCTGCCGACACTACACCCCTAAGAGCGCTGAAATGCTTAGTGCTTATCCTCGAATTAGACTGGAGCGACTTCTGTCTTTTCTTTTGTGTATTCATCAACAGTGAGTCAGTGTTTGAAATACCCATGCATAAAAAAACAATAGTGTGAGTATGGGCGAAGTGTGTGCACAAGTAGTACAGTGTAAAAGTAGCAGATAGTAGGTGGCTGAGAAATAAATGACGGGGGACATATGATAGCTCTACAACATGCATGGCACACAAAATTAGATTCTAGGATTTTGAAATATGAGCACAGGGATAGCTGGGAAATGCAGATACTCCTCCAGATCCACTGAAAACAAATAGGTCAGTCCATTTTTTCTGCATCGTCCCATGTACAAAGAACGGGCAGATCACCTTCATCTACCTCCAGCCAATCAGTGTTGACGATCTTCCTCGAAACGCCTGTGACCACCGGCCCAGTCCCCTGCCTCCGCCCTCCCCTCGACCTCACCGCACCGCCATGCTTGGCACCGCCCCCCGGCCATCCCTTCAAGCCACACCGACCTCCAGAACGGGCGCAAGCAGCTCCTGCACCCCACACCCCTATGATAGACACCGATGTGCCGCTTCCCCGGCGAACAAGCGGACTAGGTGCTCCGCGCGCCTAAGCGGGTGCTGCTTCTTTTAATTACGAATCAACTGACCCTGAATTGAAATCCAGGCGGGCGACTGATGACCCACAAGTATAGGGGATCAATCGTAGTCCTTTCGATAAGTAAGAGTGTCGAAATCAACGAGGAGCAGAAGGAAATAACAAGTGGTTTTCAGCAAGGTATTTTCTACAAGCACTGAAATAGTCGGTAACAAGTAATTTGATTGCAAGATAATTTGTAATGAGCAATTAACGGTAACTGTAAATAATATGTAGCATGGTAGCCCAATCCTTTTGTGGCAAAGGACAGGCCAAAATGGTCTCTTATGATAAGCAAAGCGTTCTTCAGGGTACACAGGAATTTCATCATATCACTTTCATCATGTTGGTTTGATTCGTGTTCGCTACTTTGATAATTTGATATGTGGGTGGACAGGTGCTTAGGTGTTGTTCTTACTTGAACAAACCTCCTACTTATGATTAACCCCCTCGCAAGCATCCGCAACTACGAGAAAAGTATTAAGATAAAATCTAACCATAGCATTAAACTTTTGGATCCAAATCAGTCCCTTATGAAATAGCGCATAAACTAGAGTTTAAGCTTCTGTCACTCTAGCAACCCATCATCTAATAACTACTCCACAATGCATTCCCTTAGGCCTAAATATGGTGAAGTGCCATGTAGTCGACGTTCACATGACACCACTAAGGGAATCACAACATACATATCATAAAAATATCGAACACATACCAAGTTCACATAATTACTTGCAACATGACTTCTACCGTGACCTCAAGAACAAAAGTAACTACTCACAAATGATAATCATGCTCAAGATCAGAGGGGTATTAAATAGCATAATGGATCTGAACATATAATCTTCCACCAAATAAACCATATAGTAATCAACTACAAGATGTAATCAACACTACTAGTCACCCACAAGTACCAATCTAAGGTTCCGGTACAAAGATTGAACACGAGAGATGAACTAGGGTTTGAGAGGAGATGGTGCCGTTGAAGATGTTGATAGAGATGGCCCTCCCAAAGATGGGAGAGTTGTTGGTGATGACGATGACGATGATTTCCCCCTCCGGGAGGGAAGTTCCCCCGACGGAATCGCTTCGCCGAAGGGCAAAAGTGCTCCTACCCAAGTTCCGCCTCGAGACGGCGGCGCTTTGTCCCGAAAGTCCTCTCCTTATTTTTTTCTAGATCAAAATGACTTATATACCAGAAGAGGGGCACCGGAGGTGGGCCGAGGAGAGCACAACCCACCAGGGCGCGCTTGGGCTCCCTGGCGCACCCAGGTGGGTTGTGCCCACCTGGTGGGCCCCCTCTAGTAGTTATTTGCTCCAATATTATTCATATATTCCAAAACAATTCTCCGTAAATTTTCAGCTCATTTGGAGATGTGCAGAATAGGTAACTCTGACGTAGCTTTTCCAGGCCCAGAATTCCAGCTGTCGGCATTCTCCCTCTTTGTGTAAACCTTGCATAATATGAGAGAAAAGGCATTAGAAATACTCCAAAAAGCATTATTATGCATAAAAACATTATAAATAACAGTAGGAAAACATGATGCAAAATGGACGTATCAACTCCCCCAAGCTTAGACCTCGCTTGTCCTCAAGCGAAAACCGAAATCGAAAAACATGCCCACATGCTTAGAGAGAGAGGCGTCGATAAAAACAAAATACAGACATAGAAGCATCATGCATATTATTATAACAGCAAACAACTTTAACATAAAACTTTATCAAATAACTTTTATCATATAACTTCTCATGAACACGTAACAATTCATCACAACATTGAAGTATAAAGCATAAACCTTATTGAAAACCAACAAACTATGTTCTCAGTCAACTTTGCAACTACAATTCATCATATTTTTAGGAAGGGTCACGTATCGGAGCCTTTAGGCAAGTCCACGTACTCAACCATAATTTAATCTTCTATGATTGCTAACACTCACAACGTACCCATGAACAAAAAGTTTCAACCGGACACAAAGAAAGATGGGGGCTTATAGTTTCACCTCCCAACGTATTCACCTCAAGGGTGATGTCAACAATAATAACTCATGCCTACTCATATCCAACTGGATATATGTGCCTAGATCTTTCCTCACCACATGATGCTTGCCAAAAGAGAAAATAAAAAGGAATAGGGAAGAAAACTTTGACTCTTCATAAAAGTAAATGCATAAAAGTAAAAGATAGGCCCTTTGCAGAGGGAAGCAGAGGTTGTCATGCACTTATTTGTTTGTATGCCAAATCCCTTAATGCAAAAGAATGTCACATTATATTGCCCCTGATGATAGCAACCTTTATTATGCAGTCCGTCGCTTTTATTACTTTGCCATCACAAGTTCGTACAACGCTCAATTTTCTCTTACACTAAATGATCCAACACATTTAGAAGCAATTTTTATTGCCTTATTGTACCGATGACAACTTACTTGAAGGATCTTACTCAATCCATAGGTAGGTATGGTGGACTCTCAAAATAAGATTTGGGTTAAGGGTTTTTGGATGCACAAGTAGTATCTCTACTTAGTGCGGAATTTTTAGCTAGAAAATATATTGAGCAAGCACCACATGTTAAAGGATCTATGACAATATAACTTCTATGTGAATATGAACAAACATAAATCATTACGATGTCATCCTTGTCCAACGTCAACTATTTTGACACAAAATATTTAATGGGGGCTCACAATCATAAAAGATGTCCAAGATAGTGTATTTGCATGTGAATCTTCTCTTCCCTTATTAATTCTTTCATGAGTTGCATCATTGACCAATGCTATGTTTGTCAATCTCCAACAAATTTTACCACTTATACTTTTCCTTATGTGATGTCATTACTTACCATAAGATTAGCATATGATCTTTTTCATTTATTTTCCTTTCCTTTATTGAAACATAAAAGTAAAGAAACAAAACTCAAACTACTCTTTGTTATATATCTCGCACACGATTACATCGATAGATAGATCACTAAGCAAACACTCGAAAAGAAGGGATCGAACTAAACTTTTATTCAACTAAATCATAGGGAAAACAAAAGATCGAACTAAAATAGATAAAGGCAAAGATAGTGGTGGCGATATGATACCGGGACACCTCCCCCAAGCTTGGCACAAGCCAAGGGGAGTGTCCATACCATGAACTCAAGTCTCTTTTGGTGATGAAGATGATGAAGGTGATGGTGAAGTAGCTTCACACTTCAGGCTCAGGAGGTTCTCCAATCTACGGATGATGCTTCGGAGAGCGATGATGTGTTCTTGCAACAAAATATTTTCATGAGTGAGATATTTATTTTGCACACGAACCGTTTCAATGACCCTGAAAGCTTCAATTTCAGTAGGGGTAAGATAATCATAGTAAGGTTGAAGGGTGTCTTCTTCTTCCGCTGCCGGAACAGCCTGCCCTTTTGCCAGAACTCGATTTCCGGCGACTTCCTTGACCTTATCACCCTTGATGGTTTCCTATAGATACTCTCTCTTTAGTTCCATCTTCATCAACCAAGCATCTTCTTATACTTTGTTGGAGGAGGAGGAAGACATGATGCCTCGCCTAACAGATCTGACAAAAAATAGCAAGAAAGAAGAACAGAAGATTTCTCCGCGATATGGTGGTCAATAAGTTCGGGGGGTATATAAAGATTTTTTATCTTGGGAAACAAGCAAACGGGTGGAAAACGGAGTCGGGAAGGTTCCCGAGGTGGGCACAACCCACCTGGGCGCGCCAGGCCCCCCTGGCGCACCCTGGTGTCTTGTGCCCCCCTCGGGTGCCTTCCTGGTTGTTTCTTATTTTCCTAATTTTTAAAATATTCCAAAACTGACAGAAAATATTTTTGCGGATTTTTTGGAGTCTGTTTACTTATCGTATCACGTATCTCCTCTTTTTTAATTATTCTGGAGTGTTCCGGAAGGTCTCTTTTATGTGTTCCTCAGGTGTCATAGTTTGAATGATATTGCATTCAGCATTAATAGGCGTACCTGAAATATAATGTTCAATTCTTTGCCCATTGACCACCTTCGGGTTAGAACCTTTGGCATTATTTATTTTGATAGCTCCAGAGCGGTAAACCTCTTCGATGATATATGGTCCTTCCCATTTAGAGAGAAGTTTTCCTGCAAAGAATCTAAAATGAGAGTTGTACAAAAGAACATATTCTCCAACTTTGAATTCCCGCTTTTGGATTCTTTTGTCATGCCATCTTTTAACTTTTTCTTTAAATAACTTGGCATTTTCATAAGCTTGGGTTCTCCATTCATCTAATGAGATAATATCAAATAACCTCTTTTCACCGGCAAGTTTGAAATCATAGTTGAGTTCTTTAATTGCCCAATATGCTTTGTGTTCTAACTCTAGAGGCAAATGGCAAGCTTTTCCACAAACCATTTTATAAGGAGACATACCCATAGGGTTTTTATATGTTGTTCTGTAGGCCCAAAGTGCATCATCCAATTTCTTAGACCAATTCTTTCAGGACCTATTAATAGTTTTCTGTAATATTAATTTTATTTCTCTATTTCTAAGTTCAACTTGACCACTAGATTGAGGATGATAGGGTGATGCAATTCTATGGTTAACATCATATTTAGAAAGCATTTTATGGAAAGCACCATGAATAAAGTATGAACCACCATCAGTCATTAAATATCTAGGGACTCCAAACCTCGGGAAAATAACTTCTTTAAGCATTTTAATGGAAGTGTTATGATCAGCACTACTAGTTGGAATAGCTTCTACCCACTTAGTAACATAATCGACAGCAACCAAAATATGTGTATACCCATTAGAGGAAGGAAAAGGTCCCATATAATAAAAACCCCAAACATCAAACAGTTCAATAGCAAGTGAATAATTCATAGGCATTTCTTGACGCTTACCAATATTACCAATTCGTTGACATTCATCACAAGATAAAACAAACTTACGGGCATCCTTGAAGAGAGTAGGCCAATAAAAACCAGATTGCAATACCTTGTGAGCAGTTCTATCTCCCGCATGATGCCCTCCATAAGCTTCAGAGTGACATTTCCGTAAGATTTGTTCCTGTTCATGCTCAGGTACACAACGTCTAATAATACCATCTACTCCTTCTTTATAAAGATGTGGGTCATCCCAAAAGTAATGTCTTAAATCATAGAAGAACTTTTTCTTTTGTTGGTATGTGAAACTCGGTGGTATGTATTTAGCAACAATATAATTAGCATAGTCAGCATACCAAGGAGTATTATGAGAAACATTTATTGCAGCTAGTGGTTCATCAGGAAAGCTATCATCAATAGATAGTGGGTCATCAAGGATATTTTCTAACCTAGATAAGTTGTCAGCTACGGGGTTCTCAGCTCCTTTTCTATCTGTTATATGTAAATCAAATTCTTGTAGCAAGAGAACCCACCTAATGAGTCTAGGTTTAGCATCTTTCTTTTCCATAGGATATTTAATAGCAGCATGATCGGTGTGAACAATTACTTTAGAATCAACAATGTAAGGTCTGGATTTATCACAAGCAAACACAACCGCTAAAAATTCTTTTTCCGTAGTAGCATAATTTCTTTGGGCACTGTTTAGAGTTTTGCTAGCATAATGGATAACATTTAATTTCTTATCAACTCTTTGTCCTAGAACAACACCAACAGCATAATCACTAGCATCACACATAATTTCAAAAGGCAAGTTCCAATCAGGCGGTTGAACAATAGGTGCAGAAGTTAAGGCTTTCTTAAGTGTTTCAAAGGCTTCTACACAATCATCATCAAAAACATATGGAACATCCTTTTGTAAAAGATTTGTAAGAGGCCTAGAAATTTTAGAGAAGTCTTCAATAAACCTCCTATAGAAACCAGCATGACCGAGAAAACTACGAATACCTTTAATATCTTTAGGACATGGCATTTTCTCAATTGCATCAACTTTAGCTTTATCCACCTCAATACCTTGTTCAGAAATTTTATGTCCCAAGACAATATCTTCATTAACCATAAAGTGGCACTTCTCCCAATTCAAGACAAGATTAGTTTGCTCACATCTCTGCAAAACTCGATCAAGGTTGCTCAAGCAATCATCAAAAGAAGTTCCATAAACAGAAAAATCATCCATGAAAACCTCAACAATCTTTTCACAAAAATTAGAGAATATAGCAGTCATACATCTTTGAAAGGTAGCAGGTGCATTGCATAAACCAAAAGGCATACGTCTATGAGCATAAGTTCCGAAAGGGCAAGTAAAGGTGGTTTTCTCTTGATCAGGTTGTGAAACAGGTATTTAAGAAAAACCAGAATATCCATCTAGGAAGCAAAGTGTGTGTGGTTTGATAATCTTTCTAGCATTTGATCAATAAAAGGCAAAGGGTAATGATCTTTTCTCATAGCTTTATTTAATTTTCTAAAATCAATAACCATTCTATAGCCAGTAACACTTCTTTGTGGAATGAGTTCATTTTTATCATTAGGAACAACGGTAATACCTCCCTTCTTAGGGACACAATGAACGGGACTCACCCATCTACTATCAGCTAGGGGATAAATTATACCTGCTTTCAGAAGCTTTAATATTTTAGTTCTTACCACTTCTTTCATCCTAGGATTAAAACGTCGTTGATGATCAACAACGGGTTTAGCATCAGGTTCCATATTAATCTTGTGCTGAGAGAGAGTGGGACTAATGCCCTTAAGATCATCAAGAGTATATCCAATAGCATCACGGTGCTTCTTCAGAATTTTCAATAATCTTTCTTCTTCATGTTCTGAAAGGTTAGCACTAATAATAACATGATATATCTTTTTCTCATTGAGATAAGCATATCTCAAAGTGTCAGGCAATTCTTTTAATTCAAACACAGGATCAACTTTAGGTGGAGGAGGAGCTCCTAGAGTTTCAATAGGCAAATTATGTTTGAGCAGAGGTCGTTGTTCAAAGAAAATTTTATCTATCTCATTTCTTTCATGCATATGCATATCATTTTCATGGTCTAGCAAATATTGTTCTAGTGGATTAGTAGGAGGCACGGCAATAGAAGCAAGACCAATTATTTCATCCTTGCTAAGTAATTCTTTCTTATGAGGTTGCCTATTAAACTTGGAAAAATTAAACTCATGAGACTCATCACCAAAGCTAACACCGACAGTTTGTTTTTCACAATCTATTTTAGCATTGACAATGTTCAAGAAAGGTTTACCAAAGATAATGGGACAGAAGTCATTTTGTGGGGAACCAAGAACTAGAAAATCTGTCGGGTATTTTATTTTCCCACACAGGACTTCAACATCTCTAACAATCCCAAGTGGTGTGATGGTGTCTCTATTAGCAAGTTTAATAGTAACATCTATGTCTTCTATTTCAGCGGGTGCTATGTCATTCATAATTTCTTGGTATAAGGTAAAAGGAATAGCACTCACACTAGCACCTAAATCACATAAACCATGATAACAATGATCTCCTATTTTAACTGAGACAACAGGCATGCCAACAACATGTCTAAGTTTATCTTTTTCATCGGGTTTGGCAATTCTAGCAGCTTCATCGCAGAAGTAAATAACATGCCCATCAATATTTTCTACCAAGAGATCTTTAACCATAGCAACCTAGGTTCTACTTTAATTTGTTCAGCAGGTTTAGGTGCTCTAATATTACTTTTGCAAACCACAGTTGAAACCTTAGCATGTTCCTTTATCCTAACAGGGAAAGGTGGTTTTTCAATATAAGCAGTAGGCACAACTGGATCAACATTGTAAATAATAGTTTCATCTTTAGCTATGTCAGGTTCTTTGATAGGTGGGTGATATTTAAACCACTTCTCCTTAGGGAGATCAACATGAGTAGCAAATGATTCACAAAAGGAGGCTACTATCTCAGAGTCAAGTCCATATTTAGTGCTAAACTTGTGAAAAGCATCGGTATTCATAAAAGATTTAACACAATCAAATTCAAGCTTAATACCTGACTCTTTACCTTCGTCGAGTTCCCAATCTTCAGAGTTGCGTTTAATTATTTCTAAAAGATCCCACCTGAATTCAATAGTCTTCTTCATAAAAGAACTAGTACAAGAAGTATCGAGCATGGATTGATCATCACGAGAAAGTCAAGCATAAAAATTCTGAATAATAATTTCTCTTGAGAGCTCATGATTGGGGCATGAATATATCATTGACTTAAGCCTCCCCCAAGATAGAGCGATACTTTCTCCTTCACGAGGCCAAAAATTATATATATAATTCCGATCACGATGAATTAGATGCATAGGATAATTTTTTTGATGAAATTCCAATTTCAATCGATTCCAGTTCCAAGATCCAATATCATCGCATAGCCTATACCATGCCAATGCTTTTACCTTCAAAGGTAAAGGTAAAACCTTCTTCTTAGCTTCATCTTCGGGCAAACCTGCAAGCTTAAATAATCCACAAATTTCATCCACATATATCAAGTGCATATCAGGATGTTCAGTTCCATCTCCTGCATAAGGATTAGCTAGCAGTTGTTCTATCATACCTGAAGGAATTTCATAACCAATCTTTTCAGTAGGTGCAGTAGGTTGAGGGGTAGCTAATTGTGGTTCTGGTCGAGGTGAAGATACCCCGAACAAACCCCTCAAAGGATGACTCTCCATAGTAACAAGTGACAATAAATTTCAGCACGTAGTAATAATTTTCCATTACCAATTTCCACTTAGCAACAGCGCTTCACTCCCCGGCAACGGTGCCAGAAAAGAGCCTTGATGACCCACAAGTATAGGGGGGCAATCATAGTCCTTTCGATAAGTAAGGGTGTCGAACCCAACGAGGAGCAGAAGGAAATGACAAGTGGTTTTTAGCAAGGTATTTTCTGCAAGCACTGAAATAGTCGGTAACAAGTAATTTGATAGCAAGATAATTTGTAACGAGCAAGTAACAATAATGGTAAATAATATGTAGCAAGGTAGCCCAATCCTTTTGTGGCAAAGGACGTGCCAAAACGGTCTCTTATGATAAGCAAAGCGTTCTTCAGGGTACACGGGAATTTCATCATATCACTTTCATCATGTTGGTTTGATTCATGTTCGCTACTTTGATAATTTGACATGTGGGTGGACCGGTGCTTAGGTGTTGTTCTTACTTGAACAAACCTCCTACTTATGATTAACCCCCTCGCAAGCATCTGCAACTATGAGAAAAGTATTAAGATAAAATCTAACCATAGCATTAAAATTTTGGATCCAAATCAGTCCCTTATGAATTAGCGCATAAACTAGGGTTTAAGCTTCTGTCACTCTAGCAACCCATCATCTAATAACTACTCCACAATGCATTCCCTTAGGCCCAAATATGGTGAAGTGCCATGTAGTCGACGTTCACATGACACCACTAAGGGAATCACAACATACATATCATCAAAATATCGAACACATATCAAGTTCACATAATTACTTGCAACATGACTTCTCCCGTGACATCAAGAACAAAAGTAACTACTCACAAATGATAATCATGCTCAAGATCAGAGGGGTATTAAATAGCATAATGGATCTGAACATATAATCTTCCACCAAATAAACCATATAGTAATCAACTACAAGATCTAATCAACACTACTAGTCACCCACAAGTACCAATATAAGGTTTCGGTACAAAGATTGAACACGGGAGATGAACTAGGTTTGAGAGGAGATGGTGCCGTTGAAGATGTTGATGGATATGGCCCTCCCAAAGGTGGGAGAGTTGTTGGTGATAACGATGACGATGATTTCCCCCTCCGGGAGGGAAGTTCCCCTAGCGGAATCGCTCCGCCGAAGGGCAAAAGTGCTCCTGCCCAAGTTCCGCCTCGAGACGGCTGCGCTTCGTCCCGAAAGTCCTCTCCTTATTTTTTCTAGGTCAAAATGACTCATATACCAGAAGAGGGGCACCGGAGGTAGGCCGAGGAGGGCACAACCCACTAGGGCGTGCCTGGGCTCCCTGGCGCGCCCAGGAGGGTTGTGCCCACCTGGTGGGCCCCCTCTGGTAGTTATTCGCTCCAATATTCTTCATATATTCCAAAACAATTCTCCGTAAATTTTCAGCTCATTTGGAGATGTGCAGAATAGGTAACTCTGACGTAGCTTTTCCAGGTCCAGAATTCCAGCAGCCGGCATTCTCCCTCTTTGTGTAAACCTTGCATAATATGAGAGAAAAGGCATTAGAAATACTCCAAAAAGCATTATTATGCATAAAAACATTATAAATAACAGTAGGAAAATATGATGCAAAATGGACGTATCAGCGACTGACCTCTAGCTAAGGTGAAATAGTAAATGGGGGGGAAACCTTGTGCATTTAGTATCACGAAGAAGGTGCAGGAAGAAGTGCTCAACTATTTTCTTTTCTGGGATGAATACGGTGTGAGCAGAGACGTAAAATTTGCATGAATAAGGGAAGAGGAGTACCTCTTTTGCTGGAAGTGTTGTGTCCTCCTTCTATTTTTCCAACGACCTTCTTGTGGTTTGCTGGAAACAAGAAGTTGTGGAGGATGGTGGAGCCTTGGACGAACCCATGGACAAGTTGTTGAGTGTGGTGCAGTGGCCATTTGTCAGCGGTGGGGAAGCAGATCCGAGGCGGCGAATGACGGCGTAGCGGGAACAGCTCCGCTGCGGTGTACAGTTGCGATAGTGGAGCGGCAGCGGTGAGGTGCAGGACGGCGTGGTCGAAGTGGTTCGGGTACGGCGCACGTCGGCGTCGGTGTCGTGGAGGCAGCTCTGCCTCGGCTTCAGCTACTAAGTCCTTGAGGGCGTTGTGGTTGCGGTTGCGTTGGACGACGTCGGGGTACCGGCTCCGGCGTGGTGGAGGAGGGCGGCAGTGGATTGGGCGCGATGGGGTGGAGGACGGAGGAGGCTGGGGTTTCGCGGCTGGTGGAGAGGGTGTTTTGCCGCCCACGGAGTACGAATGGGGAAACAGAGGGAAGGGGAACTAAGGGGGAACAATGTTTTGGTTTGGGACGCGCTTGTTTGAAATTTGTGGAAAGTTACAAACTTTGCCCCCATCTAAAATTTCGGACACATTGCGGGTCGGGGGTAGGACAGTAATCTCAGGTGTCCCAAATAGTGGGCAGGATAGATTTCGACCGAGTGCATGGGTGTTTAGGCACCCACGGTGTATGAATGCTTCTCGAAGGCGGTTGACTGGCGTCTTGGTGAAGTTGCAAACCTACCCCGGTTTAGACCTTTGGGCATCGGGCCGATAGGCTACACGGGTCAAAGTCAGGACAGTAATTTCCTACCACCAAACATTAGTCTGGCGCGGTTTCGGCCGACAAGAGGCTTATTTGGCGCTTCGTTCAATATTTGGGAGCAGATTAACGTTTACAGTTCTCTTGAATTGAACTTTCAGGATTTGTCAAACTTCAAAAATCTTGGCTCTTGAAAATCCTAAAACTACGATTATTTTGGAATGGAGGGGGTACATTTGAATATACATTGTACACGAGTATATATTAAAAAAATAAGCAACTTAGCTCAATTCATGCATGGTTCCAGATATAATCTCCTTGGTTGCAAAAAAAAGTTAGACATGTGTATGAATATATAGCATGTTCAAACGCACAACAAAGATTGATGCCCCCTTTTAGATCTTATTTACAAATGCCATTATCTCGAATTCAAATAGTTCAATGCACTTCCTATGAATTCGAATATTCAAAACCACCGTTATGTTGAATTCAACATGTATTCTATTTCGTAGCTAGCAATTTGGAATGTATCCATGTATGTGACAAATGTATAAAGTGCTTGACACTAACAACACGGAGTGCACTAATTAATATTTATATATGAATTGCAAAAGCCATGCATTGTCTAGATTTCAAACCACTCTCACTCTATGGATCAATAATATGAAAATAACACATACACATGCTCGAATTCAATAGAGTTTGGGTGTCTGATAGACCAATGTCGTTCATACGCAAATTGCAAAATTCATGATCTCATCCAAAAAAATTAATGCAATTTATATTTTAATTTAATGTGTATAACCACCTTTTACACGTAGATGCACTATGCCTCGGTCCGTCCTCACACACGCGCTATATATCTCTCTATCTGACGCATAAGTGCACACACTTTATATACATCAGCATTTCTCTCTCACACATGCTCACACTCTCTCCCGGGGTGTTTCACGCACACACTCTCTATATGTCTCCCTCTCTCTCTCTCTCTCTCTCTCTCTCTCTTACTACTATGTACCACTCTTTTCACTAATCTCAGTTGGAAAACACTATTTCTCTCACATGCGTGTATACACACGCACGGTCTCTGTTGGCCCTCTATATGCACATATATGTGCCTACGTGTCTCCCGCACGCACATTATCTTTAGGCCTCTCTTGCACACATTGCCCCCCCTCCCACCTCTCTCTTACTAGTTGGCGGATATGATTCCATCAGATCATTCGGTAGAATATCCCTGACTGTTAGGCTGGATGGTAATACAAGGCAAAGTTTTACCTAAGTCTGGACCCTTGCAGTTGAGGAAAAATCTTACTCCTGGTACTGTATATTTGTGATAGGGGTGTGTACAAAGTACACGTGAATACCAGGCATTGTATGTGTGTATACTATCGACGAACTAGCCCCCGGGCTTATATAACATACCCGGGGCCTAGGGTTACAAATCATATATAGTCGGCTTATCATCAGTGGGGATAGAGTCCTCCACGACTCCGGTAGCTTCGTCTTGTACGCCGAGTCCTCCATGGGTCTTCGTATAACGCGTCTCGGTCCAACCTATGTGGCGCAGGATGGAACCGACCCATGAGTCCTCACATCAACCCACCACAACTAGAAATGATGTGCCCACCACACCCCACACACAATCGGCCACTAAGAAAATAAGCATATACAATAGTACAAAGTTATACATGAAAGTTAATTGCATGGTGCATCCAATAATATTTGTTCCGCATTGTGAATGTTTGTATTTTCTCCTAAAAAATTAGTCATGGGAAAGAGAAATGAAGGGCATATCTCTCTTTATCTCCACCGCACACCCCCTCTGTCTACACCACTTTCACGTACACACAAAAACTATCTCTCGGCCCTCTAAAAGTATGCCCCTGACACATTCACGCGTGATGGGCACTATATTTCAAGCGAAAGCACTATACGGTCACTGGGGTTCAGAATATGCTCATTACAGTCACCGTATACATTCTTGTGGTGATCATATGGTATCTAGCTCACCATACCTCTCTGTATTTTTTTGATGACACTGACGGTCATTGTATTTGATGCGTGCTCCGTATTTTGTTGACGACAATTACGGTCATTGTATTTGAAGCGAAAACACGATATGGTCACTGGACGTCAGAATAAGCTCATTACGGTCACCATATACATTTTGTGGTGCTAACCGACCTGTGGTTGGATGGTTAGGAGGACAGTGGTATCCCCAGCCCACCAGGGTTAAAGTCGTGGTGCTCGCATTTATCCTCGATTAGTTTCAGTATTTCCGGCGATGTGCATTCAGTGGGAGGAGACGTTTCCCTCGACTACGAGGGGCCTATGGTGACTTCGTAAAATCTCAAGATGATATGCTGGCTCACTCTCTTGAAGGTGCTCATAGGGGTAGGGTGTGCGTGTGTGCGCTTATAGCAGTGATTGTTTGCGCGTATATATGAGCGCTTGCGTCTGTACTGTGCATGTCGTGATTATACGGTCACTGGCTCACCGTACATCTCCGTAATTTGTTGATGACACGATCAATTGACCAGTCAAACGTTCCACCTGGCGCAACTAGTGTTGCACCATCAGCGCATCTTACCATGGGGCCCACCTGTCAGTGCGTATATGAAAGAAAGAAATGGTAGCTTGCGTCTGTACTGTGTTAATAAAATACATTTTGTGGTGATTATACGGTCACTGGCTCACCATACAGCTCCGTAATTTGTTTATGACATGATCAATTGACTAGTCAAATGGTCCATGTTCATCAGCGCACATTACCGTAGGGCCCACCTATCAGCGGCATATGAAAAATAGAAATGGTAATAAATTAGTGGTCGGTGGGGATTCGAAGTCATGAGACCTCAGGTTGGCAGCCCGCGCGCCCTAACCAAAGTGGACAAGGTCTCCTTGTGATGATATGCTGAGCCGGTCGTTTTAATTGCATGAACGCACGCACGAGCTACTGTGGTGAATACAAACACATCACACATGTGCACAAACACGCCCGCAACGCTAGCATGCATGCATGCAATACTCACACGTACACATGCACGCACGCAACAGTCGCACGAACACAAGCACACATGCAAGCATGCAACACTGACACGTACACATGCACGCACGAACACACGCACGCACGCACGCATGCATACAACACTGAAACGTACACATGCACGCAACACTCACTCGTACACATGCACGCATGCAACACTCGCACGCCTGCATGCACACAGCACACGACGCAAGACACACGCTCAACCTATACGTGCATGCACCCTTTGTTAAGGACATGGATTGTTACGAGTATTAATCAATCTTATCTATGATAAGCAGAACATTGATGTGTGCAGCGGTCTTTATGAATCACAACGTATCGAATGGGCTATCAACGCATATATATGAAAAATTAAAAATTCTCTTACATTATATAGTAGGCCTATCAACCTACATGAATTAGATGACGTCACACTCAATGAACAATCATCGGTTTATGAAATGCCCGCTTCTCACCGCCCTGGCCCACCAAAAACCCCTCCCCCCTCCCGCGTGCGATTCCCGCCCGGCGCCAGCTGCCCGCATTCATGCGGAGCCGGCTCCTCTGCCGTGCGCTGCATGCGTTTGTTGACTAACATGCAGGCCAGGTACCCAATGGGCCCAAACATCATTGGAAGAATGCCACAGTGTCGTTTACGTCAGAGTCGAGGGCGCCGCTTGCTACATGCCCGGCTGAACATGCCTCCTTGCCACATTCAAATGCCTCCATGAAACCCGTGTGGAAGCCGAGAAACCCACACCTCCCACACGTCCGTTCATGACCGGGCCGGCATTAAACGCAACATCGGTCGAGCGCATCCCGTACGCCCTCTATTTAATCTCCTATTTAAACAAGGCCAGACGCCTGCCAAGAATCGCACACCTCCGCCGCTCCCCTATCTCCTCCTTCACCATTTTCTCCACTCTTACAATGGCTTACGAAGAGTAGTTATCTGGTATCCAAGCCGGATGGGTGGCCCGCCGGATATGAGCTATGCAGCTCACTGATCCACTTACCTCCCCTCACCCGACAGATCCAGTTGCTGCCCCAAGCCGGCGCGTGGTTCAGCAACTCGCCGTTCCAGGCCAGCTCAAGGAGGAGCGGCGAGCTGCTCCACGCCGACACGGCGTGGAGCACGGGCGTCGTCGGTGCCGTCCACGCCGCCGCCTTGTACCACGCCTCCCGTGTCTCTGGCCGAGACTCCCGTGCCTGCGGCTGCGCCATGCAAGAAGAGACAAAAGCCGAGTGCAAGAAGAGCGACGAGTCGGTGGCCAGCACCTTCGCGTCCACCGCCATCATCGAGGAGAAGTAGAACACGGGAGGCCGCCGCCGCTTCGGTCCCATGAAGGCTACTGCCGAGGCGACGCCGGCGTACACATCAGGTGTCTTGCTGGGTCCTTCTGTTGCGAGGACCTTCGTCGACCCCACATGGGCTCCACGGAAGCGGAGAAGCCCCCTTCGACTCCATATCAAGCATCAGCCAAGGATTTCACTCAGTTGAGCGGTGGGGAAGTGAGCCGTCCTTTGCGCTGAAGCATATACCTCCGGGGCTCCCGGCAGTCTGGTGATCATGCTGCCGGACATGAGGAAGACAAAGGGATCCGAGGGTGACCATTTAGGCTAGGTATTATACCTATGCAGTTCAGGAGTAGCACCGCTTAGTGGATTTATAAATGTAATGAAATCCGGTATTTTAAATGACGGAGTGTAGGGAAACGTTGCATGGAAAACAAAAAAAATTCTACGCACACGTAAGATCTATCCATGGAGATGCATAGTAACGAGAGGGGAGAGTGTGCCTATGTACCCTCGTAGACCGTAAGCGGAAGCGTTTAGTAACGTGGTTGATGTAGTCGAACTTCTTCGCGCTCCAACCGATCAAGTACCGAACGTACGGCACCTCCGCGTTCAGCACACATTCAGCTCGGTGACGTCCTCCGCCTTCTTGATCCAGTAAGACGGCAAGGTAGTGGATGAGTTCTGGTAGCACGACGGCGTGGTGACGGTGATTGTGAAGTGATCTTCGCAGGGCTTCGCCTAAGCACTACGAAAATATGACCGGGGGTGTAAACAATGGAGGGGGGCGCCGCACACGGCTAAGCAATTGTTATGGATGTGCTACGCGCCCCCTCCCACATATATATAGGTGGGGGGAAGAGGGAGAAGCCAGGAGGGCGCTCCAAGTAGGCCGAATCCTACTTGGGGTCCTCCCCAAGTGGTGCCCCCTTTCCTTATTTGCCGGAGAAGAAAGGAAAGGGGAGAAGAGAGAAGGAAGGGGAGGCCGAATCCTCCCCCCTTTCCTTTCCCCACTTGGGCGGCTGCCATGGGGGGCACGGCAGCCCCTTGTGGGCTGGTGTGCTCCCCTCTTATGGCCCAATACCCTCTCGGGGGTGTCCGGTACCCCCTCTGGTACTCCGATGACTACCTGATGCACTCCAGAACACTTCCGGTGTCCGAATATCATCGTCCTATATATCAATCTTTACCTCTCGACCATTTCGAGACTCCTCATCATGTCCGTGATCTGATCTGGGACTCCAAACAACATTCGGTCACCAAATCATATAACTCATATAACACTATATCATCAACGAACGTTAAGCGTGCGGACCCTACGGGTTCGAGAACTATGTAGACATGACCGAGACACCTCTTCGGTCAATAACCAATAGCGGAACCTGGATGCCCATATTGGCTCCTACATATTCTACGAAGATCTTTATCGGTCGAACCGTTATGACAACATACGCAATTCCCTTTGTCCATCGGTACATTACTTGCCCGAGATTCGATCGTCGGTATCTCCATACCTAGTTCAATCTCGTTACCGGCAAGTCTCTTTACTCATTCCGTAATACATCATCCTGTAACTAACTCATTAGTCACTTTGCTTGCAAGGCTTCTTATGATGTGTATTACCGAGAGGGCCCAGAGATACCTCTCTGATACTTGGAGTGACAAATCCTAATCTCGATCTATGCCAACTCAACAAACACCTTCGAAGATACCTGTAGAGCATCTTTATGATCACCCAGTTACGTTGTGACATTTGATAGCACACAAGGTATTCCTACGGTATCCGGGAGTTGCATAATCTCATAGTCGAAGGAATATGTATTTGACATGAAGAAAGCAATAGCAATAAACTGAACGATCATTATGCTAAGCTAACGGATGGGTCTTGAACATCACATCATTCTCCTAATGACGTGATCCCGTTATGAAATGACAACACATGTCTATGGTTAGGAAACCTTAACCATCTTTGATCAACGAGCTAGTCTAGTAGAGGCTTACTAGGGACATGGTATTTGTTTATGTATTCACACATGTATTTAAGTTTCCGATCAATACAATTCTAGCATGAATAATAAACCTTTATCATGAATAAGGAAATATAAAATAACAACTTTATTATTGCCTCTAGGGCATATTTCCTTCATGGAGGAGGAGCACCCGAGTTGTACCTTGTTCATCGGTGGCAAAGGCACGGGTGGACAAAAGGGTTGCCAATATTTTGGCTACCCCGGGCAAGATCCAAACAGCCCCTTCCAGCCCCACCCCTCCCAGCACTTTCAAATCCCTCGTTCGCCGTGAAATTTTGCCATGTGTTGTTTTCAGGGATATTTTGCTATGTGAAAACAAATTTAAATATGAACGAATAATCGGTGTCCGCGGTCTTCTACTGGGACATTGTTGGATGGCCTCATAGCAGTAGTGTAGAGTAGTAGGAGTAGTAAAGTGGTAGGAGTAGTACAGTGGTTCGAGTAGTACTACAACAATTTCCTTGGAGTCCATGCTACGGCAAGCTACCCTAGGCTATGTTACTACTCCCTCCTTTCCGGTTTATAAGACTATCCACAGTGGGAGTAACATAGGTGGTAACATCACACATCTCTAGGCAAAACAGATGATGTGGTGAGTAATTAATGAGGAAAGAGAGGCATGTGGTAACATAGCTAGTTACTATAACATCACACATACCAAGACAAGCTGAGTCTACAACCTAATAAATGAAGTGTTGCATGACACCACACATATGTTACTCCCCACTATAAAGATAGTAACATAGACTAATAACATATGCATGTTACTAGTCTAAGTTACTAACCATTGTGACTAGTCTAAGGTTCAATTTCAAAATCTCTCCAACCAAGGTAGACGGTGAGTGGTGGAATAAATTTCATAGTTTGCACAAGTACTTAATAAGTATGCTCGTTTTTCTCAAAAAGTTGTGTTTACCGATGCATTAATTACAACGCATGCATGCATGACCACTAAATTTCCATGAACTTCTACATGCATTGGTGAGTTTTCTCTTGATACTACTTGCATTGGGTGATTTAATGCACCTTGAAATCCAAACATGTGATGGTAAGGCCTTGCCCAGTGCTCCATGGTATACAGATGCTAAGAGTGCCACATAGGCAAAAAAGTGATGTGGCAAAGCAATTAAAGAGGAGAGAGAGCATTACGGTGACCCCAGGAAGAAACAATGCTAAGCGCGTAGACCTATGAAAAATGAGTACCAACCAATGCATGAAGGTGTTTAGGTGTTAAAACATTAAATGAGGGAGGGTTAGCTACAAAAGTTAAGCACCAATGCATTGGGGAGAGTAGTTGCCAAGCTTTTTAATGCACTTAGCACCTTACCTTAGCACCAATGCATTGGAATAGGCCTAAGTAGTAGAATTGAGACTTATAAAACGGAAAAATGAATTTTTTTAGATGAGCCCTATAAAACGGAAAGGAGGGAGTAGTAAGTAGTACTACCTCCATAGTGGGTACATACTCCGTAAAATCATATTTTCCCAAAACTAAGTCGATCAACCTTATTTGCTTGTTTCCCTTCCTGCCTTGTTGTTCTTCCCCATGCAGCCAGAAAAAATGAGGTCGTGTGAATAGCAATTGATTACTCGTGCTGATGGCTGCTTTTGTCTAGGCCAACACATGAACTTTTTGCTTGGTGCTCGTTGGGCAATCCGAGCAAAAAAAGGAGGGTACTACTACAGCATGCCGGACCGACCGTGTGGGGTACCTTCGTCCCAATTTATCGTTCCACATTGTATTTTGTGACAATTTTGACCATATATTTAACTAACAAGATGTTAATGCATGTCATAAAAAAAATATCATTGAAAACTATGTTCAAATATGAATCCAATGATATGATTTATGTTGACATGCACTAACATTTTGGCAATTAAATCTTTGGTCAAACTTCAGCACAAATTACAAAGGTGACCAATAAACCAGTAATCAACACCGTGCGCGCTAGTAGTCGTAGTGATCTGAAAGGGCCCACTTGAAAAAACAAACAAAGGAAAAAAGGGCCCAATACACATTCAAGCATTTCATCACATCTTTCTCTCGCTCCATCGTCTGTCGAATAGACTATGCCAAACTCCCCTGCCTACCACGCAGGAAAAGACCCGCCCTCACCTTTTTTAGTCCGGGTTTGTATCGATGGATCGCGCGAAGCACCAAAAACCAAGCCGTGTCTTGTACTCCTCCGTCGTACTAAGAGTGGAGACTCTCGCTTTCATGAATGTTGTACCTCCTCTCGCCGACATGTGGGACATATAGCAACCGGGTCGACGTGTCATGCACCAAATAACAGTGCAGAACAGCAGGCGGGACGCACCCCAGTCGTAGTGCCCCAGGTGTAGTAATGAGCAATGAGACATCAAATCACAAAGCCTCACCTTTCCCGCACACACTTCGCTGAATCCGTTTCTGCCTCAAGAGGGATGCGCGTTGCCTTGGTACATCATGACATGTGGGACTGCAAGACATGCCATGCTCCCCCGCCCACCGCTCGGTAAAATCACCTCATTTTTACTAATCTGGATACTATATTTTTAGATCAAGGAGCAAAACCAAGTGGTAGGCTGCTCCTATCGCGTTGGCGTAGCAACTCAGCAGGCTTAGTCCGCACACGAAATGGCGACACACTTACAGGACCCCCTTGGGCGATATGTGGGTCATCCAGCATCTTGTTCCACGTGCGATGCACCAAATTACAGTTTGGAGCAGCGGTTGGACTTGGAGGCACCCCGGTCGTAGCGCCGCAGCAGTAGTAAATGAGCGATGAGGGGTCAAATCACAAAGCCCCACCTTTCCCGCATTAAGCAGGACGGATGAAGCAACCATCATTTCACTCTAGGGCGCAAGAGCATAAAGAAAAAAGAAAACCAATGATGCGTGCGGCAGCTACCTAGGGCGCCCTAGGGTAGGAACCTCGACTACAAATCTGCTTCTCCCTCGTCCTCTTGAAGAATACAGATGATGCATGCGGCGGGTAGGGTTTCTAGGAGTACTACGGCATGTGGGGCCCACGCCATAGTGAAAGGGAGAGGGATTGAGGTCGAGTCGACGCCTTAATATGGGTGGGCCGCTCGGTTTTACGGGAACGAGGCAAAATTTTGGGTTCGGGGAGTAGTGAAGATATATACGTACAAAGAATTGTGGCCGTAGGTTCGACCGAAAGGCAATGACGCATGGGCCCCACATTTTGATATACCCGCGGCCGCATGAAATTTGCTACTCAAAATAATGTATAAAAGTTCCTCCAAAAACATCTATAACTAATGGGAAGTGAATGTATGCTTAAAATGAAATAAAAAGGTAACAAAAAGAGAAAAAAACGAATTGCAATTAGAAGAATGACATTTCTAATAAAAATGTGAATGTGAACTACATATGTGTGCACGTGACCAACACATATATTGTCAATACAAGATCTAATGCAAAAAATAACTTATGCTTTATGAGTAACATGCACGAATTGATGATGTGGTGCTTGCATGCATACAATACAAAAACAATGTGATTTATGACTTGCATGCATGACGTGTTCATGTGCCATAGTTGCATGTCCAGGAAAAAAGCTAGTGAGTTGTACTAGCTATATAGGAATAGAAGATGTATATATTGAAGTTGTAGGGAAAGAGATGACATGTATCTCAATTCCTATGAGTAGGGATTGCAAAAGAGATGTCATTTTGTTCACATCATAGGAACATTTCTATTAAATCTAGAGATGACATGTATCTCAATTCCTATGAGTAGGGATTGGATAAGATATGCCATTTGGTTCACATCATAGGAACTTTTCTATTGAATCTAGGCTAATGTTTATTTTCCTTTGAAATTGTGGGAGTATAGGAATCCATTCATATGAACCAAGTGGCTCTAAAGCTATAAAATCATATCATGTTTATTTTCCTTTGAAATGTGGAGTATAGGAATATATTCCTATGAGACCAATTGTCTCTAAAGGAAAAATTCCTATAAAAATCATATCATATAGAGTTCCTATGATATTCCTTCACACCAAAGGATGGTTGAAATTGCTGTAGGTGATACGACGGTCTTTCTTTGTACACTCCTCCCCCATCTCTATAGGTACCACTCGATGATGAATGAAATGATATATACTGGGTATTCCATATGTGCATTTTGTTCTACGAAAACTCGGTAAAAGTTTGAAAGGTTTGAATTTTCAATAAAGCTATATGCACTACATTTTGGAACGGAGGGAGGAGCATACGGCAGTTGCTAACACTCACGTGGAAGATTTGTGTGTCGGAGGAGTGGCTGTTCTGTCAAATGCCATGGCAAAACTACCATTGTCGAATACCGATCTGACGGTTCTTTCGGCGTTCGTCAGGAAACGGCTTGTGGCAAAACGACACATGCATTTCATTGATACGTGCCCCCCCCTCTCACGAACACACGTACCCTCACGAGTCACGACTCTCCCGAGTCCTCTCGAACCCACTGTCTATCTGTAGGTAGATGTCACACACATTTTTTTTAACTCACACGTCACAGACTTATATTACTACTCTTGTGGTGAACGTTCTTTGGGCGCAGTATATTGTACTCTCACGAAGAGAAGCGGTGCACGCATGCACTAGTTCTCTCACACCCACGCGCGGGTACACGTAGGAGCACTTTTTTTAAGCTAGGAGCGCATTTGTTTACAAAGAGGCATCCCAATTGACATTTTGACTCGTTTAGTTTTTAACTCCATGGAGGGTCAGGGACAACATGTGAATGATATAGTACATAGTGCATCCTGGACGCGATGATTTGATAGTGTGACCTCGAAGCGGTGTCACGTTATTGATCGGCTTTTATTTTTACTTGAACTTTAAATGAAAATAGTGGTTCACGCGTATTCAATTTAGTAATGATTGCTACAACAAAATCACTCCACTATATATATAAGCAGGAGCCTCGGCGCTTGCTTTACTAGGGTTCCTCTCTTTCACTCTCTCATGCTATCCAGATATAAACAAGACATAGGTGGCCACACTCTCTCTGCTCACCGCTGGTCACAAATCCAGCCGGACCACCTCGTCTGGGGCAGGGGTGCAGGTGCATCGTTCAGGCGGTCGTCGGCGGCGACGGAGGAGACCAACAGTTGCCCGCGTGTCCCGATCGGCGGCCGTGCCGTTCTCTCCGAGACAGCGCCATCTCGGGAGGGCCTTCGACCCCTTCTTCCTCCCTGCGGTATTGTGGCCAAGATGCGGCCTCCCGACGCCGTCTTTGCCACATCCCGACGACCCTCAGGTATATCTTCCAAAACTCCTTGGTCATATTTTTTTATGAGAACTCCAAAGAACATCCATTCTATTAAGAGAATAATTTTTTTAGCTAGCCTAGCCCTTGGTCAATTGTGGAAAATTTGGTTTGAGAAAGTATAACTAGTGATAAGAGGCTATAGTGGCTAGGCAACGAGCTTAAGCGCAGCTATTCAAATGCAAATATTCTCTTGACTAAGATTGCAGAATTTGTGAGTGGATATATCATATCTTCGCGAGACGGTAAAACTTCTTTCTACTCGTGTAAAACTCCCTTTCATTCTCTTAATTTCTTAGTTGCTAGAGGACGAGCAAGTCTTAAGCTTGGGGGAGTTGATGGCTCAAGAATTTATGATTATTTGCAAGGGGTTTTAATTTGGTTTTCATCGGATTAATACCGCTTCTCGGTTATCCCTAATCCTTCAAGAGAGAAGAAAATCCGTTTATCCATTGTTAGGCAGGAAATATCATATATGGAAGGAAACAAAGGAGAATTACTGTAAATCAAGCCAAATGGAGCAACTTCCATATTGGAGGCTCAACCACCAGGCGAAACAGTGTGGAAGACGGCCTTTCATGTGAGCGCACCCACTCGCATGGATGGTCGTATGAGGTGCCTGGAGCTCCACCTTATCAATGAAGGACACTTTCATGAAGGGGAGACATGCATTGGAGAACCCTACCTGCCACCACCTCTTCTAGAGTAGAGGAAGAGATCCGGAGAAGCGCCGGAAATCTTCATAGTTTTGGTCCATTCATGTCCATCATCATTTCACCCTTCACTATTGTAAGAGGAATTCCAATTTCTAAGATCGAGTTGTAAACTCTATTCATACTCATCTTGAGATCGAGACTTGTTTGATCATTCATCTTATTGTGGATCTTCACAGTATTATTGATATGGTTTTCATGGGTTTATTCTCTGATATGATTGTTTATTCCCTTACAACGTGTGAGTAGTTCTATCTAGGGTGGGAGATGTAGGTGAGTGGTAAGATTCATTTGTGCCCATTCTATATGTCACCATTCGTATTTGTAGTCTTATGCTGTCGAGTAAGTTGTTATTTTGTGGTGAACTCTATGCATATTATCAAATTTAGGGGCCCAGGTAACATGATCTCAAGACCTACACAGGTAACACATATTATTTAGAAAATCTCTGACCTCTGACGTGACAGGTGGAGACATCTATGACCTTAATTGTGGTGACAACCACCGTGTGGCACCGGCGAAGCAGGACCATAGAATGGATATAATCACGCAGAGAGGAGTTCCATAACCTTAGGGCGATCCGCCTACCGAACAAATAAATCAAATGGTATACTCATGATATAAGGTAACTGGTATTACTGTTGCACTCACACACTTGATGTATATCATGAACTGAATTCTCTACGCGCATAACTTCCCCATTGTAGGAAAAACAAAATTTACTTTCTGTTTTATTTATGTTCATTACTTCCAAGTGTTATTATGCTTGCCGCTGCAAACTCGTCATATTTACTACTCTGGTCTATTTGCCTCTTGGGACAGTGACAATATTTGCAGAATTACAAGCAGTTACTTCGCATAAGAACTATGACAACTTGTGTGTGACAGAAACACTACTAAAATATTCTCATATGCTCTTTGTTGGGACGATTATTAATTGGGATACTTACGTGAAAGTGCTACACCACCCTGTTTGGCTTGCAAGCTATCAAGGGTCGATTGCCAATACCTTGAGGATAAGGTCGAGGGCAAGCTTGTCACTTGGGAGGGAGGGAATATGACCTTGAAGGGTCGGTGCATTTTTGTCTAAATCGGTGCTCACCTCGCAAGTGATCTTCCATGCCACCTGCCTCGTCATCCCACTCGGCACACTCACTAGCATCAACAAGATCGAGAGGGCATTCCTCTGGTGTGGGATGGACAAGACGACTTGCGCCAAGTGCAAGGTCAATTGGGAGGCAGTGTGCCGCCATATGGATCTTGGTGGCCTTGGTGTGCTTCACCTTGGCAAATTTACCAGAGCCCTAAGATTATGATGGCCTTGATATAAGTGGAATGATCCATCATGGATGTGGGTGGGAATGGGCAATCATTGCGATGAGGAAGACATGGACTTATTATATGCTTCGACCTCTATCCCTATTGGCAATGGTGCTATTGCACCCTTTTGGGACTCCCCTTAGCTACTTGGAAAGAGACTTAAAGATTGGCTCCGCTCATTTTTGAGTGCTCCACGAGGAAATATTGGAAGCTGCGTGAAGCCTTGCTTGAGGGTGCGTGGATTGCCAAGGTCAAAATCCGCCTTTACCTTCGACCATATCCACCAATTCATCCTATTTTGGTGCTTGCTTCGGGACGTCCACCTCCACAAGGATAAGGAGGATTCTATCACTTGGAAGCACACAATAAATGGTGAATATACTGTGGCCTCGGTGTATAAGGCTCAATTCTTGGGCACTATTCGCATAGAGATGAATAACACCGTTTGAATGGTTTGGGCACCCCCAAAAATCAAGTTCTTTGCTTGGCTAGCAATACAAAATCGTGTTTGGCCTGTCGACCGCTTGGCCAGGCAACGTTGGGACAATTGCAAACTTTGACTGTTATGCAAGGGGGGGGGGCAAGAGTCCGTTGCACACCTCTTTTACAAGTGTCGTTACACGTTAAGACTTTGGGAAATGCCGAAAGATTGGCTCCAATAGGATAGCATGGATATTGCCACTTGGCCGGTGGAAAGATTGATCAAGGAGTGGTGGACATACATATCTAGCGCGGCGATGGTGCATAGGAAAGCAATGGACTCCTTAACAATGCTTGTTTGTTGGACTATTTCAAACGAGAGTAACGCGAGGATATTCTGCAACAAGTTCAAGCCACCTAACATCCTACTTACCAACATAAAGAGCGAGCCTAAGCTAATTTTGGGTCAACTAATGTCGGGAGAGTAATGACCATGTTGTAATATTTTTTAACTTTTCGCTACAAACTCATGTCCGTCATCCTTTTTAATTAATGGATGATGCAAAGCTTTTGCCTCATGCCCCTTTTGAACAAATTTAGAGTATAGAAATCTCTTAGGGCAATTTCAATGCGGTTCATTAAAACGCCCCAAAATGTTTGGACAACATAGTCCGAACACTTTAGGCCATCCAACATCATGCAACAAATCCGTCCGGACATGTTCGGATGCCTGAAATCTCACAATCTTTTGCTAAACTTGTGGGACGTTTGAGGAAGTTCGGACATGCTACAAACATGCCGGCTCAAGCTTGGACCCTACCACAAACCCATTTTTTCATCTCATCCCTTCTCTCTCTCTCCTCTATTTATTGGACTAAATACGAACATTTTAAGATGATTGCATAGTTTAGCTCCCTTAGACCAACTCCAATGCGTGACCCCAAACGGACGCCCGTTTTGTCCGGATTTTGTCCGTTTGGGGGTGGCAATGGGGTCGTGTTCGCCCGGGTTCGTGGATGCATCGGCGGTGTGCCCAACGCGCGGCCGCATTTCGGCCGCATCTTGTCCCCGTGCATGCAAAAGTGAGAAACAAAGGATTTAAGCCGCGGCCGTGGTTCGCACTAGTTCACGCCGGTCGGCAACAGAGCTGGCGGCCTACAGTCTGACGCCGGCAACAAAGCCAGTGGCTGGCACAAGAGTCAGCCCTCAAAAAGACATGTTTCACGCCGGCAACACAGCCAGCAGCTGGCACAGGAGCCGGCCTTCAGAATGGACAAGTTTTGTCACCGGCAACAAAGCCAGCGGCCGGCACAGGAGCCAGCCTTCAAAAGAGACTAGTTTTCTCACCGGCAACAAAGCCAACGACCGGCACAGGAGCCAGCCTTCAAAAAGGACCACCATCTCGGGCATCGCGGCCGAGATCTCACCTAGATCATGCCGTCGCGAGCGAACATCTCCTTCTGCCAGTTTGTGAACCAAGCCTTCCTCTCCGGTGACATGTTGTTCTTGTTGACGATCATCAATGCTAGTGCCACCTCCTTGGTTTTTGTGTCGGCATTGGTGGACTCGATCTCTAGCTTCTTGAGTTGAGCGGCCTCCTCGATGTCAAGCTTCCTCTTCTTTATGGCCTCCTCCATGTCAAGCTTCTTCGTTTGAAGATCTAGATATATCTTCATTTGCTCCTCCTTCCCTTTGCTCTTCCTCTCCTCCTGCATGTCCTTTTGGCTCATCACATCCTCCAAAGTTCCTTGCAAGGCTATAGAAGATGCATCACGCTTCTCGTCGATCTTCGAGCTTGTCTTGCCCCTTGGCCTCTCGAACACATCTCCCCCATCAGCCAGGGCCGCCGCCTTCTCTCCTCTCTTCTTCCTATGAGCATTGTATTGGTCCTTGAACTTGGGGCAATCTTTGATGAGCACCCAATAATGCGTTAGAGTGAATGGCTTGTCTTTGTGCCAGGCCTTGAAGGCTTCCAAAGATTGGAATGCCTACACAATCAAACATGCGGCCACAATTGTAACATGAAAGGACATATAATGCATGAAACTAAAATGGCATGCCAACATGAATGAATGCATGATGAAAAAGAGAGAGGTTCATACCAAGTCACCAAGGCCTAGGCCGCTCACGGTACGGGCTTGGACGCTCTCAAGCGCGGCACAATATTTGTTGCATTCTTGTTGGATTAATCCCCATCTTTTTTGGATTGAACTGATGCCGCGGGTGCTTGTGAATTGGTAGGGGGCAAACTTTCTTCGCTTATGAAAGTTCTTGTGAACTCTTGTCCAAAAGATGGCTCCTTTTTGGTTGGCATCTTTGATTGGATCTTGGCTGATTTCCTTCCAACTCTCGCAAATCAAAGTGTCCTCAGCTTGGGTATATGATCCCATGCGAATGCTTTTCCTCCTCTTTTGTGCTTCGGCCTTTTGAGTGAGCTCGTCGATAAACATCAATGGCTCCGTGGAAATGTCGACCTCTTCTTTTGCATCTTCACAATACAAGTCATCATCTTCATACCACGAGTTACCATGGTCATCCTCATTGTCGTGGATTTAACACGGAAGATGCCATTGTGAAAGGACTTAGGTGTGGAGCCATCGCAATGTAGGTTAGCTCAAAGGGGTTGAACGGGACAAAGGACACAAAGGATTTACCCAGGTTTGGCCCCTCACAATGAGGTAAAAGCCTATGTCCTGCTTCTAGTTGTATTGCTTGAGTTTCGATTACAAGGGAGCGAATACGCTTGACCTAGCTCTCGATCAATTGTTTCTTGAGTTAACCCGCTACCGGGTCTCACCTTTATATACATAGGTCAAGGCCCGGCAGCTTACAGGAGTCTGGGTCAGATCACACAACGTAACCAACCCTGCTTCTAAGTCATCCTACCTTGTTAGGCAAGCTACCATCAGGCGGCTCACACCTTCGGGTCTTAAACCTCCTCCGGGCCGTGGGCCTTCTATAGGCCTGTTTGTAAGCCGCCTTTGGTCTTCTCATCTTGTCTTCTTAGGCCTTACTGGGCCTTCAATAATAAGTCGCCAATAATATGACCCGGCCCCTCCTGGGCGGGTCATACCACGGGGTTATATCCCCAACATTAGGCCCCAGATTGACTTGAACATGTTCATGTCAACTTTCATTCTTCAATTGGCGAATTCATTGAACCTTTTCAACTCTTAACCTGATAAACTTATACAACCCGCCATGACGAAGAGATGACATCATGTCATTAACTTTAGAAAAAATCTCATGACATCATAACGGATCTTTCCATTAATCAACCATTCCAAGAATCGAGGCGCTTTCGTTGTTAAGATAATCATGATACCTCCTTGATCCCCGCGCTGGCCCTTTACTATTTCCACTTACCCTTATAAATAGGGATGGGGGCCTGACTTTTCACTTTTTACCCCCCGTTCCCCTCTGCTTCATCGTCTTCCTCATGCTGCCGTCGCGACCAGAGCTCCGCCAACGTCGTCCTTTGCCAGCAACAACACAGACCGCTGCATTAACCTGATCAGATCAGATAATGGCGGTGCATCTCCGCTCTTCAGCCAAGCATTCAGGTAATGTTTCTTCCTTGACCTAGATTCACATTAGATCAATCTGCTCATAGGGTTCATCGAGTTCTTCATAGTCCCTAACTTAGTTCATCCATTGCTGTTTAGAACACTTAGTTAGATCCAACAACTCAGTAGAAGTAATACGGCCGTAGTTTTAGTCCTTCGAAAGCTCCAACTTTCTGATAATCTGATGCTTCAACTTGCTAGTTCATCCGCCACTTCCTTTTAGGTTTAGGAATAAATTTTCTTTTCTGAACTGCCGCAGATCCATAAATTTAGCTGCAATCTATGAAAACTGTTTATGCAACACTTAGCATAATTTTAGCACCTTAGACCTTTATAGACCGCTGACCCGTCGTGCCATATACGGTGGCTTACACAATGCTCTTGTGACCCGCCATGCTATATACGGCGGCTTACACAATGCTCTTGTGACTCGCCAACTTCTGGCCGGCTTAAACTTGCAAAACGGCTTTGTATGGCATTATTTAATTTACCATATTCATTTTATGTTCATAGCTTCATTATTTCTGGCTCATCATGACCAAGGCACCCACAACTTGCGATTGGATCCCTTCCAAAATCACCAAAGACACCCTCAATGAATACGTGTCCATGGGCGTTCTAGCCGCCAAGGAAGTCATCCATTGGTGGGTTCCAGGCTCTGAATGCCCTCCTGAACCTCAAGAGGGTGAGGTCATGGTTTTTACAGATCATCTGCTCCGCGGCTTTTCTCCGCCCGGGCTCAAAATTCTTTCAAGACGTGCTGCACTTTTACAACCTTCATCCTCAAGACATTGGCCCCAATTCCGTCTCAAATATATGCAATTTCCAAGTGTTCTGCGAAGTATACCTTGGTGAAGAGCCTTCTATAGATCTGATCAGAGACTATTATTACATCAACCGCCAAACCGAGATGTCCGATGGGCTTAGTCTTGAACTCGGAGGTGTTTCAATTCAAAGGTGAAGAGATGTGACCTTCCCATCTTCCACCCTGCCGAGTCATCCTAAGGACTGGAATTTTACCTAGTTCTGTTGCAAAGACACATCTCCAGAAGGAGAAAACCCCCTGTGGGGTTATCGTCCATATCGTCTCCCTACCAGCGGCCCACTACCAGGCCGGATGACTGCCGCGGAACGTAGTCTTTATTCTTCCACTCTTTCAAAGATTCGGGCTTTCATTGCAAACGGCTTAACTGGAGTCGATCTTGTTCACTGCTGGGTTTCGTGGAGAATTCTACCTTTAAGCCGCCGCCCCGGCTTAATGTGCGAATATACTGGGAATACAAAAGATCCACTACGCTACAATCCCATTGAATTAACTGAGAAAGAGATCAATGATACTGTCAAGTCGCTCCGGCGAGTCATTGGCAAATTGCAGTAAGACGAGCCTAGCTCCTTATTACACTCTTAACCCGCAGCCAGCTATAAGTACCCTCACATATATTGCTTGTTTGTCATTTTATCAGGTTTCAACCTTTATTGTTCATATATACCCAGGCCGACTCTTCTTTTTGGAAAAGGAAGATACAGACCGCTCCTGCTCCAGCAAAAAGGGTCAAAACAACCAGACGCGGCTCGGGTCATCCTAGGAAGCCCACGGCACAAGAGCAGCTTGAACTAGATGAGTCAGAGGTAGAACTTGACTCACTTGGTATTCTTTTTATGCAACTTATTGATGCTAATTCATCCCAGGAGGACGTGGAAACAAGCCAAGCTGACGTTGTTGAGGTAATCCCTATCTCCTCCGACTCAGAACCCTTGCCAAGAGAGAAAACACGGCGGGTCGCCAGGAAAGTACGGTTTTCCCATCCTCTTGCTCACTTAGATCCCAACTTTCTTTTGAAGAAATAGCAACACGAGTCTAGACGGCATACTCGAAACAGTGGCCAAGAGGAGCTTATGGCCAGCTTACCCAACACACCGCTGACTCAAAAATGCCGTCATGAGGTGCCTCATAGCCCTACTTTCTCTCTTTGACGAGCCAGCCTCATACGGCAACCTCTTAATTCTTCTGACTCGGCATATCAGGATACTTCTCACTCATCTGGTGACTCAAACGGGACACAGCTCCCTACATTCATGGTTAACCCGGCGTAAGTACCCTTACTTGTTGAATAAATTACCTTGCTCTTTCATGCTTATTAGACTGGATAATTCTCATTATAGGGCTAAGGCCAAGATGGGCAAAAAGCAAAAACCAGGCCCTTCCAAGACTCTTGAAGCTTCTGAACAAGAGGAACAGGCGCCGAAGGCCAGCGAAGCCCAAACCCAAGAATCTGAAGATCCTAAGAGTCGGCAAGATGTCCTGCCTCCTCAAGCTGATCCTGCCAATCTTGACTCGGCTGCGGACATCAATGACGACCCGACGACCAATCAAGACCCGTCGAGCCCTAAGCCGCTTTCTCCTATCAAACATTTTGACAAGACTCCTGTTGATGACCAAGTTGAAGATGTGACCATCACCGGATCAGCCTATCAGCTGCCCGGTGTCTCCACAGTGTTGACCAAATATTCCGCCAAGGATGAAGCACATTTGTCAGACAAGAATAAGCCCAAGCTTGATCTTGAAAGCTATTCAAAGCTGAACGCTGGTGAGCTATATTCTGGCTATCTGAGCCATCTTCACACAAGCCGCGACCTGGAGGCCTGTTTGGTCAATATGATGCGGCAAAAGTATGAGGTATAAAATCACTCCCTCCTTTAACTTATGCACACACACACACACACACACACACACACACACACACACACACACATATATATATATAGTGGCACTATTCTAATCCTGGGATTAGAATAACTATTTGGATCACAGCGCCCTATATAGGGGCGATTGGATTTTCCTGAGATCCGAGAAATCCACCGGACCGATACAGAAAAAGCCCACCCAGCCCACCCGTTCCCCCGATCCCCACCCCTGACCTCCCCCGATCCCCTCCCCCGAACGCCGCCACCACCCTCTGGATTGCATCGCCGCCGCCACCCTCCCTGGATCTCGTCGCTGTTGCCACCGCCACCCTTCCTGGATCTCGTTGCCGCCGCCGCGCGCCTGCTCCCTCAACGCCGGCGTGCCTCCTCCACCACGACCGGCGGGCCTCCTCCCCGACCAGCGTTCTTCCTTCCCAACGGCCACCGCCCTCCGCCCCAACCACCTCCCCGCCACTAGGTGCGTCGTCGTTAGGTTCCCGCGTCCCGGACGCCGGAGGCCTGGGATCCGGCTACCACCATGCGGCGCCGTGACCACCTGCCTCCCACCCCGGTCTCCTAGGCTCCCCGCGCCGCCATGTGCACCCCATGTCCTATGGCCACAGCTCGGCGTCGCCCCCTTCCGCACCGCGCGCGAGCACTTCTCCAAAATCCGCCCCAAGGTCGTGACGTGCACTGCTCCATTCCCTCGGCCGCCCTTGCCGTTAGCGGAGGCCGCTGCCTCGATTTCACCGACGAAACACCCTGAGTCTTGCAGCTCTCCTCTGCAGCCATCGCTGGTTGCCGCCATCGCCGGGGTGATTGAACTGCAGTGCATGGGAGAATCGAACCGCCGACGAGGCTCGCGTCAAATCCTCCCAGCGACCTCTGCTCGCACCTGCTGCTGCTACACCGACCTGCTCCCTCTCCAACCCCTGAACTGTCTAATTTTTTTGTGATGCTAGTTCTTTTATGAACAAGGTCAGTGAGCTAGTCACATGAATTCTTTTGATTTGGGGCTAATTACTGGATGTTGCAAAAAACAATAGTACAGAACATGTGTTGTTAGTTCAGAAGACAGTCGTGTTGTCTCATTGAATTGTTTCATGGTGAAGTGCATGAGATCCTGCTCGAGTACATATTATATGCTCATTCCTGTCTTCATGCCGCTGCCATGGATCGACGAGGAGACAAGTTGCTTTTCCCGTTCACCGCCGTCAGTGGCTTATTCTGCCACTGAAGCCAACACTAGTGACTCTCTATCAATGTATAAAGCTCTGCTAAATGTTCTTGTATACTAGCTGCCTCTTATCTACATCAGATGGCATGAGTGGATATCTTTTGTGTTCTGAGACCCCATCTTGTTCTCTGTATCATTGGCAAAATATGTGATGAATTGTTGTTGCTCCCTGTGTATTTTTTATTCCAAACATCTTGGCCTACTTAGCAAAAATATGTATATGCCCAAGCTCTAATGTTTTACAACATAAAAAGTTGAGGGAAAACAGAACCGTGGAAGTATAATGTGTAAGGTTTTTAAAAATTCAATAAGAAAATAAAACCAAGAAGGTCAAATTGAAATAATAGAGCAGTTCAATTTTTTATATAAAAATAGTTTTTCTCCATTTCTAGCAAGACCCCAAGAAGTTCAAAAAAATAACTAGAAGTTCAAATTTAAATAACTGAGCGGTTCAATGTTTATTACTACATTATGATTTTTCCCATTACTAAAGAATAATCCAAGAAGGCCAAATTAAAAAAAATAGAGCAACTCAAAATTTTAGAGAAAATAGATTTTCCCCGTTTCTCAAAAAAAAAACTATAGGTTCAAATTTAAGAGAAGTTCAATGTTTATTACAATACCAAAAGGTCAAATTAAAAAAAACCGAGCAGTCCAAAATGTTTATAAAATAGATTTTCCCTCTTATAAAAAAAAGACCTAGAAGTTCAAGTTCAAATAATTGAGCAGTTCAATATTTACTAATTAATACACCAAAAAGACTAAAACCAAGAAATTCAATTTCAAAAAACAGAGCAGTTTGATGTATATAAAAAACTCATGTTTTCTCGTTACTAACGAATAAAACCAAGAAGTTCAACTGGAAAATGTGGAGCAGTTTGATATTTTTTGAAGAAAATCAGATTTTTCTGGTTACTAGAGAATAAACCCAGTAAGTTCAATTTCAAATAACAAAGAAGTAAACAAAAAAGGTGGAGTGGTTCAATGTCTATAAAAAACTCAGATATTTTCACGTAACCGAGAGAAGTTCAGATTGATAACTGCTAGAAGTTCACGTACTACACGGTGTGCATTTTGTATTAAAAAAAGAATGAAAAAGCAAAGGCTAAAAGTTTTGTTGCTAGAAGTTCAAGTGCTCGGCCCGAGAAAGTTCAAAATTCTTGTGAGAGAGGTTGAACAAAAATACGTGACAGAAGTTCAAGATGAAAACAGCGGGAAGTTCAACTACTACACGAAATGCGTTTCAGATAGGAATATAAAGAATAGAAAACAAAAAGCTTAAAAGGTTTGTTGCAAGAAGTTCACATGCTCCTCCCGGTGAAGTTCAAGATCTCTAATGCGAGACGTCTGACCTTCAATTACATGTAAAAAACAGGCAAAAAACTACGTTGTTTTTACCATTTTAAAAACTGCTCTTAAACGACAAAAATTTGTAACGTCTGTGTACATGAAAAGGATGCTCCTATTCCTAAGCTTTCCAACGGTATATTATATGCTATATTCCGATGAATGGTTTAAAAGTTTTATGTATACCGTTAAAAACACATTTTTACGCATTCAAAAAAATATTTTGAACCGTCGCGAGTATGAAAAACTGATCAACACGAAAAAGTTGCATGTTTTCAACAACTTTCCATCGGTATATCATTTGCTCAATTCCGGTAAGTGGTTTGGGAGTTACGGGCAAAAAACAGCACGTAAAAAATAGAGTGAAGTCCAAACAGAAATGCCCGAGAAGTTCAACTACTTCACGCAGTGCATTTCAATTCGCGATGAAGGCAGAAATCATGATCTCGTCATTTTCTAATTTACTTCAAAACGGCAGGAATATCATTTGTGTAAGTTCAAGTCCTTGGTCGGAGAAAGTTAAAAAAATTATCGCGAGAGAGGTTTGTACAAAAGGAATATCATTTGTGTAACACCGACGAATGGGTGAGAAATTACAAATGAAAATACACGACAGAAGTTCAACGTGCAAACAGCAGGAGGTTCAGCCACTACACCGAATGAATTTCAGATGAAAATCTTTTAAACCGTAGCGAGTATGATAAAAATGATCAAGACGGAAAAGTTGCGTGTTTACAGCAGCTTTCCGTCGGTATATCACTTGCTCAATTCCGGTGAGTGGATGGAGAGTTACGAACAAAAAACAACACGTGAAGAAACAGAGTGAAGTTCAGGTAGACGTGTTGATGAAGTTCAAGTTCTTCACGCGGTGAATTTTCGAAGACTCTGTTTCGTGATAAAACGCACAACGCATGATCTCACTGTTTTCAAATTTGCTTGAAAACGGCTAGGAATCAGAGAAAACCATCAACATGAAAAAGTTTCGCATTTTCCGTAGCTTTTCAACGGTATATTATTTGCCCCATTCCGATAAAGTTTGTAGAAATTACGGCGAAAATACATTTTTAGCCATTTTCAAAATTGACTTAAAACCGTAAAGATTTGGGAGAAACAATATATACGAAAAAGTTTCGCATTTGTTCAAGCTTTCCAACGCCATATCATTTGCTGCATTCGGATATACGGTTAAAAAATTAGCTCGAAAATACGAACTCGGTGGAACTTGTACCGTTTTCTAAATTACTTTTAAACCGTTCAAAATTACAAAAACAGTTCAACATAAAAAAGTATCGCATTTTCATAAGCTTTCCAACGCCATATTATTTGCCTCAATTGGATTAGCCGTTCAGAAATGACATTGAAAATACGAACTCAGCTGTTCGGTTTGCGAAATTTTACGATTTTCAAAATTACTCTTTAACCATAGGGAATTAGAGAAAACTTTCAACATGTGGAATGAGCGGTTTTGTAGCAGCTTTTCAACGCCATATTATTTGCCTCATTCCGATAAACAGTTTAGAAATGCGATCGAAAATACGATTCACGTTTTTTGTATGAAGAAAAAACAGTTTTCAAAACTGCTCTTAAACCGCTTACATTTTGCCAAAAATTCAACTTGGGTCATGATACTTGTGTCCATAGCTTTCCAACGGTATATCGCAAGCCCCATTTGGGCAATATTGGCGGAAGTTCAACCTAGCACTTGGAGAAGTTCAGGTCGAACAACTCAGGCAGTAAAATTGCAACAGACGCATGTTCATCACGACCCGAGAGCAAAATCCGCCAATGAGCGAGATTCCTATTTAAAACAGGCATTTAGTTGCTAAAAACTGTTTGGAGATTACACTTACATCACATAGAACACGGCTGACCAAAATAATCCGCGCGGGGAGACACGGTTGCGAAGATAGCCCGAAGGTCGGGTTCCTACAGAGGGAAGTTCAGGCGTGTAACACAGGAAGTTCAGGTTGTGATCAGAATAATATTCTGATCCCATGATCAGAATAGTGTTTATGTATATATATATATACTTATCCAGCCCCCCAAGTCTTAATCATAGAAAAAGATCATTGAATATGCTTAAGACTTTCAGCAATATGTAAGCTTAGATTTTCGGGTCATAGCCTCTTAGAACCGGCTTACAATAGCCGTATTAACCATGCTGTTGTCAAAACTCCTTTTCAAAATAACCCATTAGAACCCTCAAGGGCTGGCTTATCATGCAAGGATGAGCCGGGTCTTCTTTTATGTTTAAGATTGCAAGTCCTAGCCCTCAAGATCCGGCTTATCTGAGAAAGACAAGCTGGGTCTTCAATAATAAATAGTTGTAAAGAAGAACCTTGGATAGCCCTCAAGGTCCGGGACATCTTATGAAGATGAGCCGGGTCTTACATAATAAGTAACTGTAGAAAAGAACCTTGAATAGCCCTCAAGGGCCGGGTCATCTTATGAAGATGAGCTGAGTCTTATGCACTGAATTTGAAAAAAGAACTTTCTCATACATTAGCCCCCAAGTGCCAAGTATATTGCTTGCATTGTGCTTGGGACTTCAAAGTATTCCTTATACACATGCTAAAAAGTATGTATTGTCTTCAATGCTCCTTTGCAGGACACTTTAAGTTTTAATGACTCGCAATTGGGCGAGCTGAGAAAAATGCTCAAACACCAGGAGTTTGAGACATAGAAAGCTGAGACCAAGTTTAAGTTTAGCTTGGACGAGCACGAAAAGCTCAAAGCCAGCTTTAACACCGACAGAACCACCCGGGAAAAAGAGAAAACTGAATTACTGCAAAGGGCAAAGGCCGCTGAATCTTCCTTGAAGAACACCACCGCAGATCTGTCCGGCTTAAAACGGCGAATTTCATAGATGACGTCTGCTATCTTTGGTAAGCAATACTGAATTTTTTTATTTTAGTCCTTCACATCTCTTGTACTGTGACTCGCCTGGCGACCCATCTGTTATGTTTACTCAACAGGCCCTAGAAGCTCCAATCTTGGCCAAGATATGCTCGTGAAGCTAAAAGCCGTGTATGCTCTGGTTGAGCAATTATATACTGGTACTCAACGGGCTCTTGTGGCTATCTCTAATGGGAAACAGCCGCCAACTCTCATCAAGGAGGTGCTAGACCAATTGTCCACGGTGCCCAAGTAGGTGGAAGAGATTAAACTATCAGCCGCTCGTTCTGGTGCCATTACCGCACTCAGTCGAGCCAAGGCATGGCAAGCAGAACTAGACCCGGAAGAAATGGCCACCGGCTGTCCAGGCTTAAAAGAAGATGGGTCTCCTTTTGATCAGACAGATTTTGCAAAGTGCGTGAAGGAGATGCGGCCCTTAGCATGCAAACTGGCCGAAGAGATTGATTTATCCAGGTACCAGCCGGCTTATAACATGGAAAATGCTAGGATCAGAGCGCCGACTCATGCCTCCGTTGATCTCACACCTCCAACGCGTAAGCATACCTTTGCCCCTGATGTTGGTCTGTCCCCAATTATCAATGATGAAGCCATATTCGAGGCCTTAACCGGCATCGACTGGACGTCACCTAACATCCAGATGAGCGAAGAGGAAGAGCCGGAGCAGGATGACTCGGAGGCATCAACTCGTCAAGAAGACCACTGAGAACAACCCAGGCGGCTCTCAAGCCAGAGCATAGAAATTCCTCTTCCCAAAAAACACTTGGTTTCAAGCTTATGGGCTTATGATAGCCTTGTAATAGAATAGCATTTTGAAACAATGCTCCGCCTTGTCATGCCATCAGGCATGCTTAACTGTTGAAGTACCAGTTGAATCTGTGATGATTGGTGTGAACTTAATCTTGTATGCAAGCCATATTTCTGCATGTTCTGCACAAGGTGTAAACAACATATGCCCTAGCGACTTAACGTCAAAAACTAGGGCGGGTAATGACCCAAACATAATATAGTCTTATGCAATTATGAAGAAGACTAGAAGTAAAGCTTTTGAAGCAAACACTTATTGGCGACTTACAGTCAAAAACTAGGGTGGGTTATTAAACCACGCATATTCATAATGAGTAATATACCTGTAACTTGGATGTATACAGTCGGCTTACATCACTGGAACCAGTGTGGGCAACACCCCAAGGATTTGTAAGCGCATGAACCCAATAGCGCAAATCAAAGCAGACTGGCGACTTAAAGTCCATAGCCAGGGCGGGTTACAAAACCCAAAATACTCAAAATATGAGGCATATAATCAGGGCTACATGACCCGGATTGTCGAACAATGTACTTAGAAAAATCTTGAGGAAACACAAATCCAAAAGAAAAAAGACAATCAAACACCTTCAAATAATAGTCTGGCCAACACACAAAGGTACGGCCAGGCAAATTGGCTAACAAAACCATGTGCTTTCAATGGCCGCACAGCCTTTGGTACTTAGACCACATGATTGCTTTAAAGGCATCAACAGCCGTTTTGGTACTTAGACCACATGATTGCTTTCAAAAGGCAGCAACAGCCGTTTTGGTACTTAGACCACATGATTGCTTTCAAAAGGCAGCAACAACCGTTTTGGTACTTAGACCACATGATTGCTTTCAAAAGGCAGCAACAACCGTTTTGGCACTCAGGCCCACATGATTGCTTTCAAAAGGCAGCAACAGCCGTTTTGGCACTCAGGCCCACATGATTAGTTTCAAAAGGCAGCAACAGCCATTTTGGCACTCAGGCCCACATGATTGCTTTCAAAAGGCAGCAACAGCAGTTGTTTTACCTAGCTTTACTGTAAGCCGACTCTCACATGTCATAAGTCACCCAGTGGTTGGAAGCCCCCAAGTGATCTTATGATCAATCAATAAAGGCTCAGATACTTAGAAATGAAACAACAGAGGCCCCGTAATTCGGGGATGCCGGCTTTATATTGATCATAAAGAGTATATACAATGAAAAAGTATGTACAAAGGTAAGAGCTGGTGGCTCAAGTATAGTACGGCCGAAGATGTGCAATATTCCATGGACGGCGGGTCTCCTCCTCCGACTTGCGAGAATCCTTATGCTCACGTACATCAATGAGGTAATACGACCCGTTGTTCAGGTTATTGCTGACCACAAAGGGCCCTTCCAAAGGTGGGGATAATTTGTGCATATCTGTTCGATCTTGGATGAGCCGGAGCACCAAGTCACCTTCTTAAAATGTCCGGGTCTTAACTCTGTGGCTATGATAGCAATGCAGATCTTGTTGATATATCGCCGAACGAGCCGCCGCTATGTCACGCTCCTCATCCAAAGCATCAAGCGCATTTTGACATGCTATTTCATTATCAGCTTTAACATAAGCCGCCACACGAGGCGAGTCATGACGGATGTCACTTGGAAGAACCGCCTCTGCCCCATAGACCATGAAGAACGGCGTATAACCTGTTGATCTGTTCGGGATGGTGTTGATACTCCAAAGCACGGAAGGCAACTCCTCAACCCAATAACCCAGCGTTCGCTGCAAAGGAACCATGAGCCGAGGCTTGATGCCTCTCAAGATTTCTTGATTAGCCCTCTCCGCTTGACCATTAGACTGTGGATGAGCCACGGAAGAGACATCAAGACGAATATGCTCTCGTTGACAGAATTCTTCCATATCACCTTTAGACAGATTAGTGCCATTATCAGTTATGATACTGTGAGGGTAACCAAAATGGAAGATCAATTTTTTAACAAACTGAACTACCGTTGCTGCATCACACTTGCTGACCGGCTCTGCCTCAACCCACTTGGTAAATTTGTCAACCGCCACCAAGAGGTGGGTTTTCTTATCCTTAGACCTTTTGAAAGGTCCAACCATATCAACCCCCCAGACCGCAAACGGCCAGGTAATTGGAATCATCCTAAATTCTTGAGCCGGCACATGAGCCCGTCGAGAAAATTTCTGACATCCGTCACACTTACTGACAAGATCCTCTGCATCAGCATGAGCCGTCAACCAACAAAACCCATGACGAAAAGCTTTAGCCACCAGAGATTTAGAGCCGGCATGATGACCACAATCACCTTCGTGGATTTCTCGTAAAATTTCACGGCCCTCCTCCGGAGAGACACAACGCTGGAACACACCTGTGACACTACATCTGTGTAATGCACCATTGACAATAGTCATAGATTTAGACCGCCGGGTGATCTGCCTGGCCAAAGTTTCATCCTCAGGTAACTCACCCTGGGTCATATAAGCCAAGTAGGGAACTGTCCAATCAAGAATAGCATGGAGAGCCGCCACCAACTGTGCCTCTGGGTCAGGAATAGCGAGATCCTCTTCAGATGGTAACTTGACTGAAGGATTATGCAATACATTAAGAAACACATTAGGGGGCACCGGCTTACATTGAGACCCAAGCCTGCTCAAAGCATCAGCCGCCTCATTCTTTCTTTGATCAAGATGCTCCACCTGATGCCCTTTGAAGTGACCAGCAATATTGTCAACCGCCCGGCGATAAGCCGCCATGAGCGGGTCTTTTGAATCCCAAGTGCCTGAAACTTGCTGAGCCACCAAATCTGAGTCGCCAAAGCACCTGACCCGGCTTAAATTCATCTCTTTGGCCATTCGGAGGCCATGGAGCAGAGCCTCATATTCAGCTGGATTGTTAGTACAAGGAAACATCAACCTTAAAACATAACACAACTTATCACCTCGTGGGGAAGTCAAAATAACTCCAGCCCCCGAGCCTTCCAATTGCCTGGACCCATCAAAATGAATAGTCCAATATGTGTTATCAGGCTTCTCCTCAGGCGTCTGCAACTCTGTCCAGTCATTGATGAAATCCACAAGAGCCCGAGATTTCATAGCTTTCCTTGGCACATACTTCAAACCATGGGGTCCAAGCTCAATGGCCCATTTAGCCACCCGGCCAGTAGCCTCCCTGTTCTGAATAATATCCCCCAAAGGGGCCGAACTGACAATAGTAATGGGATGCCCAAGAAAATAATGCTTCAGCTTACGACTGGCCATGAACACCCCGTACACCAGCTTTTGCCAATGTGGATAACGCTGTTTAGACTCAATTAATACGTTGCTGGCATAATAAGCCAGCCTCTGGACTGGGTACTCCTTACCCATTTCCTTGCGTTCCACCATTGCCACACTGACAACCCTGCTGTTGGCAGCCACATATAAAGAGCAGAGGCTCTTTCTCAACGGGAGCTGCAAGGACAGGCGGCTCAGCTAACTGTTTTTTGAGTGCCTCAAACACCTCATTAGCAGCATCACTCCAGACAAAGTGATCTGTTTTCTTCATCATCTGGTATAGAAGAATTGCCTTCTCTCCCAGTCGGCTTATGAACCGGCTTAAAGCTGCAATACGACCCGCCAAGCGCTGGACGTCATTGACACACGCCGGCTTAGCTAATGAAATGACAGCCTTGATTTTCTCCGGGTTAGCTTCAATACCTCTCTCTGAGACCAAAAAAACCCAAGAGCTTGCCTGCCAGCCCACCAAAAATGGACTTGGCCGGGTTAAGCATCATTTTATAGACCCAGAGATTATCAAAGGTCTCTTTTAAATCATCCAAGAGAGTCTCCTTCTTCTTGGACTTGACAACAATAACATCCACATAAGCATGAACATTGCGTCCAATCTGGTCATGGAAACAATTCTGGACACAACGTTGATAAGTCGCATGTGCGCTCTTGAGCCCAAAAGGCATAGACACATAGCAGAAAGCTCCAAAGGGTGTGATAAAAGCTGTCTTCTCTTGGTCTTTAACTGCCATCTTAATCTGATGGTAACCAGAATAAGCATCCAGGAAGCATAAACACTCACAACCCGCCGTGGCATCTATGATTTGATCAATACGGGGAAGAACAGAAGGATCAGCTGAACAGGCTTTGTTAAGATCCGTGTAATCCACACACATATGCCAAGTGCCATTTTTCTTAAGTACCAGCACCGGGTTAGCCAACCACTCAGGGTGAAAAACTTCAACGATAAACCCGGCCGCCAAGAGCTAGGCCACCTCTTCTCCAATGGCCTTACGTCGCTCTTCATTGAAACGGCGAAGGAACTGCTTCACTGGTATAAATTTAGGATCAATATTGAGAGTGTGCTCAGCGAGTTCTCTCGGTACACCTAGCATGTCTGAAGGTTTCCATGCAAAGATGTCCCGATTCTCATGGATGAACTCGATGAGCGCGCTTTCCTATTTCGGATCCATGTTAGCACTGATGGTGAACTACTGAGATGAGTCGCCAGGGACAAAGTCCACCTGCTTGGTGTCATCAGCCGACTTAAATTTCAACAAAGGATCTTGCTCAGTAGTCAGCTTCTTCAAAGGGGTCATATTAGCCGGGTCAACATTATCTTTATAGAACTTGAGCTCCTCCGTAGCGCAAGCCGACTCAGCATATGCAGCATCTCCTTCTTCACACTCCAATGCAATTTTTCGATTACCATGGACTGTAATAGTACCCTTATGTCCTGGCATCTTAAGCTGCAAGTAAACATAACAGGGCCGTTCCATAAATTTGGCGTAAGCCGGTCGCCCAAACAAGGCATGGTACTGGCTCTTTATCTTAACCACTTCAAACCATAATGTCTCTGCCCTGTAGTCATAATCATCACCAAAAGCTACTTCCAAGGCAATTTTACCAACTGGATATGCCGACTTACCAGGGACCACACCATGGAAGACCGTAGAGGACGGCTTAAGCTCCTTATCAGTCAAATTCATCCAGGGAAAGGTATCATAATAAAGGATATTGATGCTGCTGCCTCCATCCATGAGCACTTTAGTGAATTTAAAACCCCCGACTTGAGGGGCTACCACCAACGCTAGTTGACCCGGATTGTCAACCCGGGGCGGGTGATCCTCACGACTCCATATAATTGGCTGCTCTGACCAGCGCAAGTATTGAGCTATCGCCGGCTCAATCGCACTGACCGCACGTTTATGAACCTTCTGATCTCGCTTGCAAAGACTTGTAGTGAAGACGTGATACTGGCCACCGTTAAGCTGCTTTGGATTGCTCTGGTATCCTGACTGATGCTGCTGGTTACCCTGACCAGACTGCTGTTGGTTATAACCACCCTTATTACCTTGTCCTTGATATCTAGAATTTTAGCCGCCGCTGCCAAAGCTGGGCCCCTGTGAGCCGGATCCTGACCCGCCGAGCAGGCCATTATTACCACCATGACCCTGATTGAAGCTAGAATTCTTGTACTCTTTCATGATGAAGCAATCCTTCCAAGCATGAGTCGATGGTTGACCGGGCAGACTATGCTTTGGGCAAGGGTCATTAAGCATGGCCTCCAGGTTAAATTTTGGTCCTCCAAGGTTACCCTTACGACGTTGATTTTTATGCTGAGCATTGGTGTTAGCCACCAAATCTGACCCGCCATCAGTTTGCCTGCACTTGCCACCATTACCCTGGTTATGACCTGTCATGTTTTGCTGCTGACCCTTACTATTACCATTCTTCTTCCCCTTATTGGATTTTTCATCATTAGATCCGGGGTCCTTGGTGTTGTCTGAGTCAGCATACTTGATGAGAGCCTCCATGAGTTCTCCCATGTCATTGCAGTGGCGCTTAAGCCGCCCCAGCTTCTGTTTGAGAGGCGTGAAGTGACGATTTTTCTCCAAAATCAAAATAGCAGAGCCGGCCGTGATGCTATCCGATGAGTGGATAATAGCTGAGACCCGACGAACCCAATGGTGGGCCGACTCATCCTCCTGCTGCACGCAGTTGTCCAAATCAATGATCGACAGAGGCTACTTACATGTTCCTTTGAAATTCTGAATGAAGCGCGCCTTTAACTCAGCCCATGAACCAATGGAATTGGCAGGTAGCCCTTTCAACCAGGTTCGCGCTGGTCCATCTAACATCATGGTGAAATACTTGGCACATACAGCATCATTAAAATCCAACATCTCCATAGCCAGCTCATAACTCTCAACCCAAGCCTCAGGCGGAAGATTAGCTGTGTAATTAGGCACCTTGCGAGGGTCTTTAAAGTCTTTAGGCAGACGCTCATTGCGTAGAGCCGGTACTAGGCACGGCACACCAACTGACCTGGAAATCGTCCCAACTCCAATGGATGCCGAAGGGGTTACTGGAAACTGCTGGTGAGCCCCCAGCTGAGCCGCCAATTTTGCTTCACGACCGGCTCTAGCCTGATCTACGAGGGCCTGACTATTGTTCGGCATATGGTCAACTTGGGGCGGGTTGAGCCCGCGCGGCGGGTCATCATTATGAGGCGGGTTACGACGTCGCTCGCTGCTGGAAACCGCCAGCGACTCAATGCGCTGGCTATAACTTCGGCTTGGTCGGGGAGTTGAGTGAACACGCTCACGACTGTACGAATAAGCCGCCTGCTGTGCCACAACCATTTGGAGGAGCTCCACAGTGTTCCGAGTTTCTATTGCAGCTGGAGACTCGCCTTCAATCGGGATAGCCGCCAGCCGTGTAGCTGCTGCTATCATATTGTCCACCGGGTTAGAATAATGGCCCGAGGGTGTCGGGACTCACTGAGAAGGGGTCTGATCCCTACGAGTGGGTCTGGCACTCGAGGTTGAGCTGCTGCCCCAGCTCCTGGCGCCTCAGCAGCCCGGGTTGCGCCGGGCGGGTTACTTGTTCCTGCCCCAGGCGTGTTAAACCAATTCCGCCCCTCAAACTGTGAAGGCAAACGGCTCTGATGCCTCCTTCAAAGAACAACATTAGACGCGTTCTGGTCCAAACTCAAACGAAAAGACTCCGCTCTTATCCGTTGTGACTCGACCTCCAATGCAGCCCGCTCTGTCGCCATCCTAGCGTTCTCCGCATTAAGATCCTCTCGGGCCTTGGTCACCTCGTCCCGCAGCTTTGCAACCTCTGCATTGTGCTATACTTGATTCGCCGGAGTTACCTCCGCAGCTAACAGAGTCGCCAAGGCATCCAAAAGCTCAGATAAAGCTTGAGTCGGCGGCCGCGCAGAGCCGCTCGCCCCGGCTGTCGTAGCGGCAGTTGAGCCGGATGTCATGGCCGCGGCAGTTGAGAAATTCAACATTGGTTGTGTGCCAGCCATAAAAATAGCAGCCCTGCTCGGCGGCTCATAGGGCTCTGGAATACTGTCACCATCGGAATAGCCCCCAAGCCCGCCGTCCTGAAGCTGATAGGTTGACTGGGTCTCTCCAGTTGAGGACTCATCACCTGAATAGATGGCTGTCTCTCCACCAGACACAAATCCTTCCTCAAGATCCATCCCATGAACAAAGCCAACAAAGGCATGCTTCCGGCCGGGTTGAACTTTGGCGGGTTGTGCACGCCGAGCCGTCTCGATGATGTTGGTGCAGGTGTCCGGCTCAGGCTCCGACTCGCCGATCTTGCCGATGAAGACGTGAATCCCATCAAAGGGGACCTGGTACCCGTACTCGATTGAGTCGGCCTCGGGACCCCAGTCGGCGTCGTCGATGTATATCTTGCCGCGGCGACTCTTAGTCATCCTGCCCATGGCGTATCCTTTGATCCCTGGAAAGTTGCCCTTCAAGAACTCGAAACCATCGTGCTTTGGCCCCACGGTGGGCGCCAACTGTCGTGGATTTAACACGGTAGATGCCCTTGTGAAAGGACTTAGGTGTGGAGCCATCGCAACGTAGGTTAGCTCGAAGGGGTTGAACGGGACAAAGGACACAAAGGATTTACCCAGGTTCGGTCCCTCACAACGAGGTAAAAGCCTACGTCCTGCTTCTAGTTGTATTGCTTGATTTTCGATTACAAGGGAGCGAATATGCTTGACCTAGCTCTCGTTCAATTGTTTCTTGAGATAACCCGCCGCCGGGTCTCGCCTTTATATACATAGGTCAAGGCCCGGCAGCTTACAGGAGTCCAGGTCAGATCACCCAACGTAACCAACACTGCTTCTAAGTCATCCTACCATGTTAGGCAAGCTACCATCAGGCGGCTCACACCTTCGGGTCTTAAACCTCCTCCGGGTCATGGGCCTTATACAGGCCTGTTTGTAAGCTGCCGAAAGCACAAGTGCTCCCTATGAAAGCACAAGTGCTCCCTGGGTGGTTTTGGTAATTAATGTCAACATATCTCTTGTTGGACTAATACTTTCATCTAGTATATTTCAGATAGTTCAACGATGGCGTGGCCTGGACAAGAGGATGTGGAACCCCTTCAAAATGCTAAGGACAAAGATTGGCACAAGCTCAAGACTCTACATTTCTATTTTAGTGATCCAAGATCACATTGAGTCCATAGGAAAACCAATACTATTAAAAAGGGATGAGGTGTTGCTTAATGGTCTACTTGCTCAAAGTGCTTAGTGATATGTTCCAAATCCCTCAACCACTCTCTCAATTCCAGATATGTCCTAAACCTAAAGTCAAACTCGGCCCCACCGATTTGATCTATCCGGTGCCACCGAGTTCCTTTGACATAGCCACTGCCAGAAACCCTAATCAGTTCGGTCTCACCGATAGGTGTCTCGGTCTCACCGAGATGGTAATGCAAACTCTCTGTTTCCCTTCGTAACATTTTGGTCTTACCGAAATGAGCGATCGGTATCACCGAGTTCGCCTTGCAAACTCTCTGTTGCCTGTTGCAACTATTTCGGTCTCACCGAAATGTGCAACCGGTCACACCGAGTTTGCCTGACCAATTCTCTGTTTGCTCATTGCTGAAATCGGTCTCACCGAGTTCATGCAATTGGTCACACCGAGATGGGGTTTTGCTCTAACCCTAGCACATCGGTCCCACCGAGTTGAGTATATCGGTCCCACCGAAAATCCTAACGTTCACATTTTGAATTGAATCGGTCTCACCGAGTTCTTCTATTCAGTCTGACCGAGTTGGGTCAAATGTGTGTAATGGTTAGATTTTTTGTGGAGGCTATATATACCCTCCACCCCCTTCTCTATTAAAGAGAGAGCCATCAGAACGTGCCTACACTTCCACTACTAATTTTCTGAGAGAGAACCACCTACTCATGTGTTGAGACCAAGACATTCCAATCCAACCACAAGAATCTTGATCTCTAGCCTTCCCCAAGTTGCTTTCCACTCAAATCATCTTTCCACCATAGTCAAATCTGTGAGAGAGAGTTGAGTGTTGGGGAGACTATCATTTGAAGCACAAGAGCAAGGAGTTCATCATCAACACACCATTTATTACCTTTTGGAGAGTGGTGTCTCCTAGATTGGTTAGGTGTCACTTGGGAGCCTCCGACAAGATTATGGAGTTGAACCAAGGAGTTTGTAAGGGCAAGGAGATCGCCTACTTCGTGAAGATCTACCCGAGTGAGGCAAGTCCTTCGTGGGCGATGGCCATGGTGGGATAGACAAGGTTGCTTCTTCGTGGACCCTTCGTAGGTGGAGCCCTCCGTGTACTCGCGCAACCGTTACCCTTCATGGGTTGAAGTCTCCATCAACGTGGATGTACGATAGCACCACCTATCGGAACCACGCCAAAAATCTCCGTGTCTCCAATTGCGTTTGCACACTCCAATCACATCCCTTTACTTTCTTGCAAATTGCATGCTTTACTCTTTCCGCTGCTCATACTCTTATCATGCTTACTTGAAATGTATTGTGAATGCTTAAACTTGTGCTAAAACTCTACCTCAACTTGAAGAACTTAAAAACTGCTACTTTTGCTAGTTGAGTGTCTAATCACCCCCCCTCTAGACACCTCTTCTCGATCCTTTCAACCGCCTTCGGTCTTCTCATCTTGTCTTCTTAGGCCTTACTGGGTCTTCAATAATAAGTCGCCAATAACATGACCCGGCCCCTCCTGGGCGGGTCATATCACGGGGTTATATCCCCAACACTCATCATCATCAACAACATGGCCGCCGAACTGCGAGTCATCATAGGTACCACGGCCATCCTGGCTCTAGGTCGCGTCGGCATCAAAAGCTTGCTCTTGGCCGTCGACGTGGAACGCCTCACCACGGCCCTCGAAGATGACGTTCTGCATGAACGAGGCATAGTAAGGGTCGTCGACCGTTGACGTCTGCGTCGGCGGTGGCATTTCGTCGAACAGCTTGCGGGCACCGGCCATGTTGGCCGACACGAACGACCGGGGCTGCTTCCTTTGCGCGCCGTCTTCACAATGGCCAACGCCACTGTACCCCCTGCGTGATGTTGAGGTCGATGACGCCCGCGGACATGGTCGGATCGACCACCACGCAGTCCGGTGATGTAGAGAATCGCGTCTGCCCATGGCCGTGCGGCGGCGGAGCACGAACATCCGGCGTGTCGTGTGAGACGGACGAGCTCGGGGAACGGTGTTGCGGCGGTCGATGGGCCGAGGAGCCTGTGCTAGCCGCGGCCATGGCAGCGGCCGAGAGATTGGCCAGCATGGGGCGTGCCATACCCATCATGAGGAGGGCGTGCGCCTTGGAGACGATGGACTCCTTGTCGTCGTGGTCGGCCTGGTGCAGCATCGCACGCCGCAGGGCACCCTCGGAAGCGTATTGCGCGGCGGCCTTCTTCTCCTTTTCCACAGCTCGCCGGTCCCTCCTCTTGGCTGATTCCTTGTCGAACTTGGCGGCCTCCGCCGTCATGAGCTCCGACCGAGGCTTTTTCTTCGCAGGCTTTGCCACGGGCTGGGCGGCAGGTGGTGGGTCGCCGGGATTTGCGTCGTCGGCCATGGTGGATGAAGGGAGGGGGAAGGCCGGGGCGCGGGAGAGTGGAGGGTGGTGCGCGGGAGGGTTTTGGAGGAAAGGGAGGGAAAATGGCCGGCTGTGCCACCGACGGGCGGGCCAGGGGAGGACAAGGGTGCGCGTTCCAGCCGTCCGCGCGCTATCCGTTCCGCCGCAAACTTGGCTCAAACTTGGCCGGGAATGGGTCGAAAGCGGAAAGAAAACTGACCGTCGTCCATTTGCGGCCGCATGTTGGGAGGCCTGCTGTGTCCATTTACCTCCAAACGGACGCAGGCGGACAGAATGAGGTGGTGTGTTGGAGTTGGTCTTACCGCCCTCCGCGGACATATTTGGTCATGTCGGTGGACATTGGATGTTGTCCGTCGGTGAACCACGTTAGGGTTGGGCTTAATTCCTGGAAGCAGGCCGAACCTTTAAGCTGGTAATTAACCCCGTCGACTTGTTTATGACTGGCCACTGCCAACAACAACACTGTTGCAGTAGGACGCTAGTAGTTTGGCTGTTCTCGCATGACAGACAGACAAGGGCGATCGATTGCGATGCCCCGCAAAGCAAAGTTAATCCGACAAAAAAAAGTAGTGGTGTTGTTATCTCCAGTAGACCTAGCAATTACTCCCTCTTTTTCGGTTTATAAAACTCAATTTTAAAATCTCACCAACCAAAATAGATGATGAGTGGTGGAATAAATTTGATAGTTTGCACAAGTAATTAATTAGTACGCTCATTTTTTCTTCAAAAAATTATGTTTAACAATACATTAATTACAACGCGTGCATGCATGACCACTAAGTCTATGAACTTCTACATGCATTGGCGAGTTTTCTCTTAATTCTCTTGATACTTACATCGGGTGATTTAATGCACCTAAAATCTAAACATGTGACGGTAAATAGTAGAATTGGGACTTATAAAACGGAAAAACGAAAGTTTTGGAAAACGAGGGAGTAGTTTAGCTCACTACTCCTAGCTTAGTTTAATTAATTCGCAACAGCATTGGCCACCGAATGTACTAGCACTCCTTTTTGGGACCGATTAAGTCTGCTTTGCTTTAGAGCATCTCCAGCCGCGCCCCCAACAGCCCCCCTAGGCGCCTTTTTACGCGCCGGCGCCGAAAAAACCCCTTAGTCGCGCCCCCAAGACGCCGAAATCCACCGGCTCGGCCCGTTTTTGGGCCCGGCGATCGCAGGCCGAACCCGGCGCACTGGGGGGGCGCTCGGGGGCTCCGGCGCAAGGGGAAAACACGCCTGGCCCACACTGTCAGGCGAAAAGTCAAGCCAACCATCCAGATTTGCCTCCCACCCCCGCGCGCTCGGCCGCCACCCCTGCCGATCCCGGCGCCGCCCACCGCCCACCATAGCTAGATAGGCCATTTCCCGCCGGAAAAGAAAGGAGGTTTCGCCGCGGCAGCCTCTTCACCACCGTCCGGGCGAGTTTTCCGGCATTCCGGCCGCGCAGAGCGGTATAACGGCGGGTGTGCGCCCACCAAGCCCGCCAGGCGTTCGGCGATTTGTATTGAACTATTTGTTGTTTGAACTATTTGTTGAACTATTTGATTTCTATTGATTTTCTGTGATGAACTATGTGATAAAAAAATTACTTATGTTGAGAATTCATGCCGAACCACGCCGAATATGGGCCGATTCGCACCGATATCAGGCCATTTTTCGCCGAAAGTGGGCCGAAAAGCGGGCACATTTGCGCAAAAAATGGGCCGATATCGGCGCCTGGGGGCAACGGCTGGGTGCCCAACCGCCCCCAGAGCCGATTATACCGCCGGCTCACCCCCAGGCGGCGATTTTTATGCCTCCTGGAGGCGCCAACGGCTGAAGATGCTCTTACTGAAGTTAATGCAAGGCAACTAAAAAAAACCGTGAACCTGCAGCGACGGCCGTGTGAATAAACCTACGCGAATGAAACCGTTATTTACTTGAAAAAAAAGTCATTGTGTTTTTAGATACACTATCTCGCTGTTCAATAAAACAAAAGTAAAGTACTCCAAAGAGAAGACCAAGCTTTGAATGCACAATACTATTTTGGAGCGCATAGTCAAAGCTCGAACAAGTGAGGAAGAAGACTGGAATAGATTAAAGCAGAAGATGCCCGGATTAGTCAAGTGTACACGAAGCGATCGGTCCCTAGAATCGCTGATGCGTTTGCACGAGGTGGCCTGTGATATAAAAATCTTATTTTCCACACAAGGCTGACGAGGAGGATGGGTAGGGAGGGCGATCCTGGTGGGCCCGGCGGCTCGCACGATGGTCTGTCGAGGGAGGGAGGCACGGTACCGGCACTACTTTTCGGTCTAAATCCAAAGAATCATTTCTTGTAATCTCCGGTGCTGGCTAGGGTGACGCTAATAGCTCGGTGCGTCATGTGCTTTTTCTTTTTCTGCCCGCTTTCACAAGATAATTAAAAAAAACACACAATTTGGGTCGATTTTTGCTTCGAGGAAGGAACAGCGGAGGAAAGGAAGGAGCGAAGGAACGAGTTCGCCGGAGAATACCTCTGGTTCTATCTTTCTATCTTAGGGTGACTGGCGACCCCTGTATTTATCTTAAGATGGCAGGTAACCCCATTATTTATCTAAGAGGTGTGGGGGTGGTGCAAGTTCGTCGGAAAAAGCTGGCTGTCGTCGAGGTTACAGGTTAAAGGGATGGCCGGGGGCGACAGCTATGGGCCCGTGAAGACCGGGGTCCCATGGATCCGTCTCGCGAGGGCTACGATGGCCCAGCCAACAAGCATGCATAGGTAACCTATCTATGTGCTCAAGACCATGCTCCTTCCCGAGGTAGCAAGCAGATCTTCGTCAAGAAAAAACCACAAGATGGAGATCTTTGTGAAGAACTCTCCCCGGCAAGATCATCACGCTGGAGAGAGGCCATTCAATGGCATCGGCAACACCAAGGCCAATATCTCCTCGGGAGTGATTCTCCTCCCGAGAACTCTTCTCTCATGGACAGCTCCTCTTGGGCGCCCGAATCCCGCCAACGAATAGTCGCTGACAAGCGCGTGATGGGACTGCTCGGAGTCAGGCAGCCTAGGCCTACGGCGGTTAGCCGTAAATAGCATAAAATGATAAAAAATTATAGATACGTTTGAGACATATCAGACACTGTTTCATATAGCTTGCTTACCTTCTCAGCTACGGTTGGCCTCTGTGCGACGGGTGCAGTGGGTTGTTGATAAGTTTGAGTAAGGCATTTTTTAATTGTGCCTAATACAGATGTAATGTTTGCGTTGCAGTTCAGTTACCTTTGTTCAGCTGAGCTTGGTGTGGGGTTGTACCACGGCCTCTCACCGTTGCGCCCCCTTGACCTGAAGGCATGTTTCGGGGTGTGTGCCCATTTTTTGGGCGTTGCCCACACGTTGACGGTTGCATCTGGTTGGATATCGTGTTTTCCCTTGTCTGCCCGGCCTTAGACAGTTGTGGCTGGCCCTATGTTGTGTTCTGATGTCTCTTTCCTAGCCCCTTGATCGTCTAGTCGGTTTGCCTGGTTTCCTTTTGCTTATATCATCCGGGGTGGGAATTCCCAATTCGATGGTTCATGTCATTTACCTTCACACGTGAGGTCGAGTTTTCTATGAATCTGGCTGAAACATGAAAAATATAAAGCTTACAGCGAATTCACCTTCTTAATCACCCTCTGGGGATAATTTCATAGAAGGAATGTCTGCTAATGTGCCGCCTATAGCTTGTGTGGCTTCCCGAACGTGGTTTGTTTTTGCAACAGTGGCGCAACGAACCTTATTTCAGTCGACTTGGCTATTGGGTTGCCATGTCAAGCCAAAGAAGGACATGAGCAATGATAATTGTTATTTGTCATTGGTAAATATCACTTGCAAACCGTTCACGCGAAACATCCTTCAAATAGTTCACCCAAACTTTTGGTTCTATTGGTTATTTCTCTTCTTGATTGTGGTTGGTCTCTTGACTTTCATTTTATGTTTCAAATAGTCTGCTTAACTTATGGGATGCATGGTTTTTGAATTGTTCATGCTAATGGCCTCTGGGGATGATCTATAGATGGAAAATTTGATTAGCGTACACCATAGTGGTGCTAACCTTCATGGCCATAGTGTCAAATAGTTTATTTAACTTTTGATCTGCATTTGGTTTGTGTGTTAATAGTATGTTTAACTTCTGGTTGCAGTTGATCTTTGCACGGTCGTAGACAGTTGGTGAAAAAATTGATCACGAACAGAGTGTCGTGTCATCAAAACTAGATCGCCAAGGCAAATAAGGACGAATTATGAGCATAATCAGCTGGAGACAGTTGAGGAACAAATCATTCAAATAATTCTCTTGATTTCTGGCCTCCAATTGGTCTTTGCGCCAATTGGCGTAACGTGTCATCTGAGAAAAACAAATCGCCAAAGAAAGCAATGGCAATAATCATTGTGAACGCAAATAGAAACGTGTATGAGCATAATATTTGCACACAGTTGAGGAAAAATTCTTCAAATAGTTTGGTTAGTTTCCCGGTTGTAGTTGGTCTCTGCGCCAATTCGCGCAATGGGTCATCTAGTTGTACATCGTAGCTATAGAGATAGCGGTGACAAGATGATTACATACAGTTGTGACAACCTTGCCAAGGACGACACTAGCGCATGAGGTTGTACAAGAAGACGGAGAAGAAAAGCTGAAGAAATTGCTGCCACGACAGTGATTTTCGAAATTACTGCAACAGCTGCATTTTCAGGTTGCCTCGACAAGCAGTTTTTATAGAAATCTATTTTTGTTAAAACTGCTCCCGCGACAGCGTTTTTCTGCTCCCACGACAACTCTTTTGGCTGAAATTTTGTGAAGATGAAGAGAACTTCACTGATGGAAGGGAATATACTATATCATGCTATTTTTAATTTCCTGAGATGTTTATCCCTTATTTTTTTAACCCTTCTAATTGCACATTTGTCATTTTTAATAGGGTGATCTCTCACATTAAAATATCAGGCAGTTATTTTTCTCCAAGTGTAGCCGTGTCTGCAACACATATCTTTTCAGGGTGCGACATGTCCACATGGGTATGAAAGTTTTGAGAGGCGTGAGACGGGTGAAGGTCCAACCTCACTGCAAGATCACTTGGTTGTCTTAACGTTCATGGCAGGAACGTCTTGAGCTCAGAACATGCCCATTGAAAGATGAATAAGAGTCACATAGAGATATGATCAACAAGTTGCCTACTAACTAAAGTTCTTGTCATCAGTGATGTCCACATCAATGGTGTTGAAATAAAATATGGCTCTTGAATCGTTAATATCAATTATAAGAGATATTAGTTTGAGTGGAAGCACACTTAGAATTAATATTTAATCAATGGTGCAATTAATTATGAACCTTGCTTAAATGCAATTTGCATTATAGTTGTAGAATAATGGCTCGCGGTTCCACCTTCCCTGTTGAAATTGATTAGTTGTTTTATAATATCTAATTAAAACTTTACGATCGGTTACTTAATGGAGGATCGTCCTCCAAGAGTGTTGTGAAGGAATTTTTCCTATTGCATGTTTTTATTAATCTCTCGCCAATGCTATGGATTATGAGACTCGCATCCTTTGATCCAAAAGACTAGAATTCCATCACGGTCAAGTGTGGTATTCTTGTTTCCATGAAACCTGAACTTGAAAACATTTAGGATAGTTATGTGATATTCTTAGAACTGGAAAATATTTTTAGAGACAAGGAAGGGCTAAAAGACATGTGATATCTGAAGCAATGTTTGCTTGCAAGTTTGAGTGAAGTGTTCACCATGCTTAAGACTGAAGGGGTAGGATCCTGAAGAATGCCAGTCCTGTGATGATGGTGAATAAACAATAACCTAAAGTGAAATGACAATTTCGAAGGGTGTTAATGAGACTTACACACCTAGCAAGTCCAGATCTAAAGCCACTCTTAATGTTGGGTGCTTCTCCTATGAGTAGGAGAAATATTGGAAGTAAAACTATAAGAAGAAAAAGGCAGAAAAAAAGAAGACTAGAATGTCTAGCTCGGGTATGAATGTCATTCAAACTATAGATGTAAAGGTGGCTAATCTAAAAATGTAATTCTTGGGAATTGTGATTATATTATTAATAGCTAAATTTGGTATTGTGGTTAAGTATTGATCGCAAGAATACCGATTCAGTTGCATACTATTGCAACTCTATGAAAGAACAAGTACTGCCTAAAATGACTAGCTGACAATTAGGTTGAGATCCGTACTGTAAACTTTGTAAAAGTTACTATTCTTTCAATCAACATATTACTTCTGTATTTGTTTTTCTAATTTGTTTTAGAGTTTTGTACACTCTATCCCATCGCATAATGATTGTTGCAAAACAGGGTTGTTCGTAAAAAGAATAATTGTTATTCGTTGTTATGAATAACTTAAGGGCCAAACTCTTATTATGAATAGGATGTATGTTATATATATTGATGATTAATTTAAAACATACATAACACTGACGCTAAATGTCGCAAGACTATAAGAATACCACAGTATGTGGCACTGCATTTGGTCACATTGGAGGAACTAGCATGGAGAAATTTCATACTCATTGATTTTTTGAAGTCACTTGATTACGAATCACCTAATTAACACTTGGAACTTACATCCAAAAGTAGAATGAGTAGAATATTGTTCACAAGTCATTAGGAATGAGCAACGAACTCGTTAGTAAACATACATACAGATGTATGTAGTCCAAAAGGTGTTATTGTAAGAAGTGTATTTACCTATCTTCAAGGATGACTCAAGTAGATATGTGAATATTTAGTTAATGAGATATAAATTTGTATCCTTTGAAATGTTTCGGAAGGTTTTCATAATAGGACATGTTTGGGAGATCCCCGGCAAGACACCCGACACCTCCTGACCCCTCTCGTGTCGCCCCCACGCGGCGACGAGGAGGGCAACCTAGATCCCCGACGAGCGGCCCCTCCTCCTCCACTCCCCCTGCCTCGCCGCTACCAGAGGGCACGGCCGAGCAAAGCCCGACCGGTGCCGGTGGCGGCGGGGCATTCGCGTCCTCTGGTCCGGTGGCAGCTGCGCGGGTGGGCTCCCCCGGGCCGACGCGTCACGCGGCGATGGGTGCGGCGGCGCAGCATCGGGCGGGCGTGGCGGCTGCGCGTGGTGACGGCGGCGGCGCGCTGGCGCGAGCTGCGTGGCGGACATCGACGACGGCGGGGCGTGCCCGGGCTGCGACGGCCAGATCTGGCCGCCGGGCGGCGCGGGCTGGAGGTCGTCGTCTGCTGGCTGGCGACGGCGGCTCCTGCATAAGGCGTGATCTTGCGGCTGCGGTGGGCGGGGGTGGAGGTCCGGGTTGGTGCGGGCTTAGGCGGCGCGGCGGCCGTGGTGTGACTAGTGGCGTGGGGCGGCGGCGTGGTGGTCTTCCTTCTCCTGGGTTGGAGCCGGTGGCGTGCGGGGCTAGTCGGTTGTGCGCATGACAGCGGCTCCTCTGACCTAGGGTTTGCGCTCGGGCAGGCCAGTTTTGGGCCCGGGGCAGATCGGGGTGTTCTCCGGGTAGGTGGGGCTTGGGCCCGGCCCGGGATGTGCCCGTGAGCAGTGTCCTCGCGGGTGCGGTGGGATGTGGTGGTGGTCCTGACACCGCGTCCCATCTTGTCGTGCGGCACCGGTGATCTCGGATTTGGCGATGTGCAAGATCTGCTTCGCGGCGGCCGTCGGTAGTCCTAGGCTCGTGTCCCCAGGTCCACAGGGACTGGTTGGGGATGCAGGCGTCAGCGCCTCCTACTGTGGAGGTGCTGACCCAGATCTGGGGACTGATGTCGGGCTAGGTGTGGAGGGACGACCCTCTACCCTACATGCCGGGGTTGGTGTGTCGTATGGCGGATTGGTGGCGGAGTCTTGGGACAGGGATGCTAGGGCGGCGGCCCCGGGAGGCGGTCCCCATGATTGGCTCTCCGGCGGGTCTCATGGCGGCGGTGGTGGCTTCTCTTCTTGGTCGTATGGGCGGCGAGAGGTCTAGCGGCAGGTGGCTCGGGCAGGCCCTTGTTGGCGGTGCCCGGATCCGGATCTGGGAGTCGGAGCTCGTCGCGTCTATCCTGGGTCTACCACGGGATGTGGGTGAGCTGCCGAGTGAAAGCTCCACGCTTTGGTGCCGATGACGGCGACGCCCGCGGGCGCCGCTATCTTCTTGAAGACGTTGTCCTGGTTCTCCTCTCCGTGTCCGGGCTCCGGGTGAAGACCCTTGTCCACTCCGGACTCGGCAGTGGCGACGCTCTGCGCTGTTCTCCCTCCTGAGGGCACTATCGTGGAGCCTAGGTGTGTTAGGGCGTGGCGTGGCGTTGTACTCTGATCTCCCCTTGTTTATCTTTGGTAGCGTAGGCCTGCGTCGTACCGAGATCTCAGGATCTGCTTTGTAAGAGGGCTACCTCTCCACTATGTATTGTTCGGCCGTGTATTTTGGTCGGTGCTTTATCTATAAAGCGGGCGTGAGCCTGTTTCAAGGTTTTCAGAATGAAGTAGAAACTATTATAACAAGAAAGTTATGTCTCTACAATTAGATTGCGGAAAGGAATATTTGAGTTACATGCTTAGTGAATGTCTAATGGGTTGTGAAAAGAGTTTCATAATTTGCACCTCCGAGAACTCTACTTTGAGTTGTGTGTTCAAGTAGGTTTAATCAAACCATGCATGACATGATGAGACCAAAGATGACATTAATCGATTTGCCATGATAATTTTTAAATGTGACACTTTAGAGACTATGACTTTTACACTGAAAAGAGCGACATCAAATCTATTGAAATGATGCCATATAAAGATATGGTATTATAAGACAAACCATTTATGTCTTTTCTTAGTATGTAAAGTGTTTTACAATCTTATAAGCTCATATCCCAAAGCAGATAAGTGCTACTTTGCAGGTTATCCCAAAGTATTGGGGATTTCTCTATCACTACGTTGAGGCAAAGTGTTTTGCCACATAGTGTGATATGTCAAGAAATTGTTTCTTGCAAAATAGTGACTAGGCGGATAGTGCATCTTGATGAGATTAAAGAATCTACGTCATCAAGTCAAAGGAAAGAAAAACTAGAAGTAGTTCTGGAGTTTCCTACTGAGATGATGCAGAAGCCTCTACATGAGATATAGAGACTTCGGGCGAACTTGCAGCTGAACTACATGGATTTGGAAAAACTCATGCAAACCTTTGTGGAATGCAAATAAGATATTGTTGTTTGAACAACAACCTATGATACACAAAGAAGCATTGATGGGTCTGACTCCAGAATTGGCTATATGCCAAAATAATCTGAGATAGTATCTATATACAAAATTTAAGTTTGGATCTTGATGAACTCTCCCGAAGACTTAGAGTTTAACGTATAGTAATGGATATATAAACCGACAAAGATAAAAACGTTTATAAAGCTCAAATTGTTGCAAAAAGTTTATGACAAGTTCAAGGAGTTGAATACGACAAGATTGTCTCATCATAGCGATGCTTAAAGTCAATTCAGGTTAAACTAGCAATTACTACATATTTCAATTATGAGATATGACATATGGTCGCCAAAAGGATTTCCATGAAATGAAAATATAACCAAGTACATGTACATGGCACAATCCAAGATATTTTGTCGATCCAAAGAATGATAGTAAGTGTGCAAACTTCAGAGGTCCATGAATGGACTAAAGGAAGCATAAGGGAGTTGGAGTCTTCGTTTTGATGAAATGGATAAAAAGTTTGATTTCATCAAGGATAATGGAGATGATAATATTTATAAGAAAGTAAGTGGGAGCATAATAAATACTTTTCTAATAGTTTGTGTGCACGACAAATTGTTGATTGGAAATAAATTTCTTGACACTAATTAGGACTTCATTGAAAACAATTTTTCGATGAAGGACTTTGTCCAGATAACTTTGGTATTAGACATATTGATCTATGGAGGTAGTAGTGCAAATAGGGCTAAGCCAAAATAAATATTTACAAGATACTAAAGTGGTTTGGTATGGAAAACACCACGAAGAGTTTCTTGACGAGGTCACATGGAAATAGTTTTAAGCAAGACTCGTTGTGCTAAAAACACTGATGAGCAAGATACATGCTTGAGATTTCACTCACGCATGTTTCTGGATTAATCATGTATTCCATGGTATGTAAAATAACCGGATATGTCCAGTAGTGCAAGTAAATTGCGAGTAAGTTACCAAAGTGATCAAGATGTTGATCGTAGGACATTAGTGAAAATGTTGTTAAGTACTAAAGCACAAATGATGATATGTTTCTTGTAAATGGAGATAATGAAGAGACTATTGTAATTGGTTACATCGGTGCAAGCTCGTTGCAAGAAGCTACATCCATATAGTCTACATCATTGCTCCAAGTGATTTTCAATTTCAATTAAGGGTTTTGTGAAATACATTAAATGGTGATGCCGTAAGTGGAGTTATTCCAAACAGGTTACTACAACACATTCTATAATGAAAGGCTAAGTATAATATTTCTTTATAAGAGACAATAGAGGGTGGTAGGTCAAATAGTTCATTCATGAACTTGGTATGGTTTTAAGAAGCCACAAACCAATGGAGCACTATTGTAAATAGTGGCTCCATAACTCGATCTATGTGATCAAATGTCCTACCAGTAATTCAACATATACAAAGTCAATTGTGCACAAATTATGAATTTTGTGGAAGCGTGAAAAGATACGCAAGGATCTGAACTTGTCAGATCCGATAGGATGAAGTCTATATCACAAGCAAAGCACAAACAACACCGGATTGCCATTGGTGTAAAAGAAGTTATGTAAACTATATTATTGACTCTAGTGCAAGTGGGAGACTTTAGGAAATATGCCCTCGAGGCAATAATAAAAGTATTACTTGTTTCCAAGTTTACGATTAATGTTTAATTATATTCTATGTTATAACTGCTATGGTTCTCGAGTCCATGAAAACCAAGAGCCTCAGAGGATAACTCATGTGCATGTGTAGAATTATAAACTGTAAAATAAATTCCTAGTCTTGCCTCTTGGACTAGCTCAAGTGTTGCATGATGGTTCTATTTTCCTAATCATGTGCATAGTTTAGTGTAACGATGATGCCGACAACTGTGTGGGCACGATCTAGGAAGAATACTCATATTGAATTGACCCAAGTTGATCATTATACTCACTACAAAAAAAAAGACACTATAACATCCCAAAATTCTAAATTTTGGAATGTTATGCTAAATAAATAATTATGGTTTTTTGTTTGATTGTGTTAAATTGAGTGAAATTTGAAGCTTTTTGAAAGTTGAATGAGAGGGAATAAAAGGACTTTCCCAAACTTTTATACCTGCATTTGGGTTCCATGAATTCAAATTCATTTCAAACATAAAACCCTAGAGTGAAGATAATATGACTTCTTCCATTTAAAGAAATAAAAAGGGCTTTGAAAGGATTTGATTTCTAATTGGAAATATTTCAAATTTAGAAACTTTATGCAACTCAATAAGTTTCATGAGAGAAGATGACATGACTTCTTCAAATTGAAGAAACAGAGTTGGAAGTTTCAAAGATTCATTTTGAAAGACATTTTGAAGTTACTTGAAACCCACTTTCCTTTTGAATTTATTTGAATTTCCAAATTTCAACTTCTTTGAAAGTTGTTCAAAATGAGGAGTAATATGACACTTCAAACTTCAGAGGCATTTGAAATATATTTGGCTCAGGGAAAACAGAAAGGATTTGCAAATGGTTTGAAATTCAAATTCAAAACCACTTAGGAGTTATTTGGTTTTTATTCCAATTATTTTCTCCAAAACTAAAATATATGGAAATTAGGGTAAAATGATCCCCTTCAATAATAAAAATTACTTTGAAAGCATTTTGGTATTTTTAAAATATTTTTTATTGAATTTTAAATGCAACAGCAGCACTATTTGCATTATTTGAATTTTTGTGGCTTTTATTTGCCTTTGAAAAATAGTTCATGTTTTAGGATTCATTTTTCTGATCATTTTGATATATAATATGTCTATATAAAATTTTATTTGATTTCATTGTATTTTTGTTTTTCTTTGCTGTGTTTAAATTAAAAAAAGGCCGAAGCCCCTAAGCCCACTAGGCCACCGTGACCTAGCCCAGCGCAGCACACCGCCCCCCGTACCTCTTTTGTTTCGGGCGACCGCCCCTTCCCGTTTTCTTTTCACTCGCTGACGGGTGGGACCCACCATCCGACCGACCGCCAAATCTCTTCCTTCCTTCTTTCTTCTTCATTCCTTCTCTCGCCGGACCGAACCGTCGACGCGATCTCTTTCCTTCTGTGGACCACCCCCTTCCCCATGAAACCCCGTCCTATAAAGCCCCGCTCCCTCTCGTTTGATTTCCCCCTAAACCCCCTCCGAACCCCTCTTCCTCACCGGATGCTCGCCGGAATCCGATCCCGAGCCGCTCCCCTGCCGTTCTGCGTCACCCTCTCCTCCACGGCACGCCCCCTATATGAGCCTCCCCATCCCACACTCATGCCACCCTAAAGCCCCAATCCCGAGCCCCTAGTGCCGCCGCAATCCCTCGTCGGAGTCGCCCACGCCCGCCGCGGCATTGCCACCCACCCGGGCTCCTCCAACCTCCCCGAGCCCATCCGCGACCACCACTAGCCTCGCCGCCCTCGCCCACACCACCTTGTGCTCTTGCCCGAGGCCAAAACCCACTGGAGCGCCATCCCCGCTCACTACCGAACACCATCGCCGCCGTCAAACTCTCCGTCATCACTCCAGTCGTCCCTGAGCTCGCCGTCGCCCACCCCTTGACTCGCCTTCGCCCGTCGTGTCGCCTGGTGCCATCGTTGTCGCTGGAGGATCCCCGGAGACACCACACTACCGACGCCCGAATCCGCCGACCTCGCCGGAGCTCGCCACGCCACTGTGAGCCAGCCCCCTCCATCCTCCTTCGTTCAATCTAGAACGTAGCGCCTAGATTAGATCTCATTTTTTATTTTCAGCGAAGCATTTTTCTTTTATGTGTTGGTCGTTCGCCCGTAGTTCACATGTGCACATCCCCCTAGGCCATTCAGGAGTTGCCACGTGGCCCTTGGCCGACGCGTAGGAATTTTCCTTTTTCTGTTTTCTTTTAGTTTTTCAGAAATAGTTCTGTTTTTAGATTTGCAATATCTGTTATGTTTTAATCCAAATTGAGTGATTCTTTTTGCATTAGTTTTATATTTTCTTGTAGTTTCCGTTAGTGCAATTTGTTTTTCCAAATTTAAATTTGAATTTTCTCAAATTTGCTTCAAACCTTAATTTGTGAATAACTTGAGTTTAAGAATTTCTTTTAATTTGATTCTTTTTGCACTTTGTCACTAGATTTGTTGTGCATCCAGTAGCACTTCAAGTTTTATTATTTATTTATTTTAAATTTGTTTATTTGCAAAAACAGTATTGTTTTAGTTATTGCTAGGCTAAATTTTATTTCTTTTAGTTTTAATTGTTTATAGTTATGTTCTTTTGTCATTTTGACAAGTTTTGAATTATTTCTGTTAGGTAACAGTAGCCACTTTTATTTGTAGTTAAAATATATTTTTTGTTTCTTTTGTTTTATATGAAAACTTGTTTTGATAATAAGTGGAGTTCTATAATAGCTTTTAGGTTGATTCTCTTTGCATAGAAACCTTTAGGTCAAATTCTTTCTGCTATTTTAATAAAAACATTAATTCTTTGTTGTTAAGTTTTAATTTGGACAAGAACTATTTTGCGTTGTGTAGTAAAGTCATAGGGTTTTTCTTTATATTTTTGTTGGTAGTTTTCCTTGAAATTTTCTTTGGATTTTATTTGGTTTTCTTATTGTTTTTCCTTGTTGCTTTTATTTGTTGTTTGTTATTTTGAGTGATAGAATGCTTGCTAGTATGTTTGCTTATATGACTGCTATGTTTGACTTAATAGATTTCTTTGGAGAGTGACGAATAGTTCTATCAACTTTTCTGAGAGCATTATAATCTTCATCAAGTAATACCAGGCAGGTTCACTTTGACCATGATTTTCATACCTATGTTTTTATTGCATATAGTGTCACATTTGTAACAATTCCTCCAGTAGTTATATTGAATCTTGTAGTTAAGTAGAAGCATGAGGTAGGAACCCACACCCCTGTTAGGAAGCCCGGGAATGTTATTTACTTTAGTGCTACACTACAGTAGATGCGGATGGGTATGAGTGTTCGTGAGTGTTGTTAGAAGGAGGACTCTACGTCAATGACGACAACTTCATGATGGAAAATTTCAAGACCTGCATTCCTCAAGGCCTGCATCTTCAAGACCTCAAGACTCGAGACAAGATTTCAATCCACACTACTGGGTGGAATGGTTGTGAGGCACCTTGGAGTTCCAGTGGATGACCTAGTGAGCTGGAGTAGGCCAGTACTCATGAGGAAAGCTCCACCCGGACTCAAAGAGACAGGAGAATACTTCATTCTCGGAAGCTTACATGTGCAGCCACAAGTCATTATGGGCTCTGGCTTGGTTGACCTTGTGACTTTGGTGGGGCAATGCTAGCAGATGTAGTTGAAATGTAGGATTGGATGGGTACTGTCCATGGTGAGGGAATCATCTCCGAAAGACCATGTTTCATTCGTCCCGTTCTCAAACACCAGGCAATGCGAGAACTTACAAGGAGGGAACGAATCTTGTGGGTAAACACCCGGTAAAGTGCACAACACTCTGCAGAATTAAAACCTAATCGGTTATGGACAATTTGAGCCTCTAGACTTGGATCTATCTCTGAACTCTCAACACCAAACTAATAATTAATTGTGGGAAACTGATAATTATGGGCTATGAGACATCGTTTGGCGGAACCATGTTGACGTGGCTTGAGACTGCATCAGCATTTCCCCAAAGAGGAAGGGATGATGCAACACAAGTACGGTAAGTATTTCCCTTAGTTGTGAAACCAAGGTATCAATCCAGTAGGAGAACCAAGCAACACTATGTAAATGGTACCTGCACACAAAGAACAAATACATGCAACCTGACGCGTAAGAGGGGTTGTCAATCCCTCCTTAGTAAAAATATAGATTAATTTGTATGAGATTGGATAAATAGATCTGAATAAAACATGAAATAAAATAAGTAAAGAAAAAGTGCAGAAAGGTATTTTTGTGTTTCTGGAATAATAGATCTGAAAAAAATATGATAAAAGATAGATCTGAAAGCAATATGATAAAAGATAGACCCGGGGGCCGTAGATTTCACTAGTGGCTTCTCTCAAGAAAATATCATACGGTGGGTAATCAAATTACTGTTGGGCAATTGATATAAGAACAAATAATTATGACGATATCCAAGGCAATTATCATGAATATAGGCATCACGTCCAAGATTAGTAGACCGAAATGATTCTACATCTACTACTATTACTCCACACACCGACCGCTATCCAGCATGCATCTAGTGTATTAAGTTCATGGAGAAACGGAGTAATGCAATAAGAACGATGACATGATGTAGACAAGATCTATTCATGTAGGAATAGACCCCATCTTTTTATCCTTAATAGCAACGATACATGCGTGCCTCACTACCCCTTCTGTCACTGGGTGAGGACACCGCAAGATCAAACCCATCACAAAGCACCTCTTCCCATTGCAAGAAAAATCGATCTAGTTGGCCTAACTAAACCAAAGATTCGAAGAAGAAATACGAGGCTATAAATAATCATGCATAAAAGAGATCAAAGAAGGCTCAAATAATATTCATGGATATAGATCTGATCATAAACTTGAACTTCATCGAATCCCAACAAACACACCGTAGAAAGTCATTACATCAAATAGATCTCCAAGAGACCATTGTATTGAGAATCAAAAAGAGAGAAGAAGCCATCTAGCTACTGCCTACGGACCCGTAGGTCTATGGTGAACTACTCACGCATCATCGGAGGAGCACCAATGAGGATGATGAACCCCTCCGTGATCGTGTTCCCCTCCGGCGGAGTGCCGGAATAAGGCTCTAGATTGGATCTCGTGGTTCTAGAACTTGCAGCGGCTAGAATTGTGTTTCGTCGACTCCCTTAGGGTTTCTGGAATATCTGGGTATTTGTAGAGCTGAGAGGCGGTGGAGGAGACCCCCGTGGGCCCCACAACCCATCAGGGCGCGCCAGGGGCCTCTGGCGTGCCCTGGTGTCTTGTGGGCTCCACGGGCCTCCCCTCTGGTGCTTCCTTGACTCCCAAGTTGTCTTCTGGTCCAAAAAAATCTCCAAAAAGTTTCACTGCGTTTGGACTCCGTTTGATAGGGATATTCTGCAAAGTACAAAACAAGCAAAAAAAAATAGCAACTGGCACTGGGCACTATGCCAATAGGTTAGTCCCAAAAAATGATATAAAGTTGCTATAAAATGATTGTAAAACATCCAAGAATGATAATATAACAGCATGGAACAATAAAAAATTATAGATACGTTAGAGACGTATCAGCATCCCCAAGCTTAATTCCTGCTCGTCCTTGAGTAGGTAAATGATAAAAACAGAATTTTTGATGTGGAATGTTGCCTAACATGTTCATCACATAATCTTTTATTTTGTATCATGGACATTTGGAATTTTAGATGGTTCAAAGCAATAATATATAATTGACATGAAGAGTTTAATACTCAAGCATATCAACAAGCAATCATGTTTTTCAAAATATCAACACTAAAGAAAGTTATCCCTAGCCCATCATGCTCAATCATTGATCCATTCACGAAACACACTCGAATATTAGCTACATCCAATGCTCAAGTGTGATCATATTGCTTCTAGTTGGTGCTTTATAAGAGAAGATGGAGACTCAATTTTTTTTTGCATAAAAGTAAATAGATAGACCCTTCGCAGAGGGAAGCAGTGATTTGTAGAGGTGCCAGAGCTCAAAGCTTAAATTGAGAGATAATTTTTTTGAGAGGTATGCTTTTCCCGTCAACGAAAATGACCGAGTAGTTCCCAATACTTTCCATGCTAGATACAGCATAGGCGGTTCCCAAACATAAAATAAAGTTTATTCCTTTTTCCACCATCCTTTCACAATCCATGGCTAGCCATATCCACGAGTGCCTTCCATACCAACACTTTCCAAGGAATTTATTATTTGACAACATAAAGTAAATTTCTTTTTCATTTTGGGACTGGGCATCCCTATTACCGCCACACTCTCGTGCAATGACAAGTGAATAAACAATCATCTTGAGAATAACACATCTAGCATGGAAAAATATTGGCCACCCCCTGCCGCTTCATGAGCGGTACGGGCACACAAAAAGGAAATTCATTTTGAAAAATAGAGTTGGCACATACAAATTTACTTAGAACAGCACGAAAATACCACATATAGGTAGGTATGGTGGACTCATATGGCAAAATTGGGTTTAAGGATTTTGGATGCACAAGTAGTATTTCTACTTAGTATAAATGATGGCTAGCAAATAGATTGAGAAGCAACCAACCAAGAAACAAAAATTCACATAAACAAGCATTAAGCATAACTAACACCAAATAATGCACCACAAGTAGGATGTAATTTCATTGCATAACTATTGACTTTTGTTCTTGCATAGGGAATCACAAACCTTAACACCAATATTCTTACTAAAGCATAATTACTCACCAACATAACTCACATATTACTATCATCATGTCTCAAAACTATTACAAAGAATCAAGTTTATTTTGTCCAATGATCTTCATGAAAGTTTTTATTATATCCCTCTTGAGTATCTATCACTTTGGGACTAATTTCATATACTGCAATTGCTTTTGACAAGCTCAAACAAATTTAAGTGAAGAACATGAGCATAAAAATTTTCATCTCTCAAAATAATATAAGTGAAGCATGATACGTCTCCAACGTATCTATAATTTTTGCTTGTTCCATGCTGTTATATTATCATTCTTGGATATTTTACAATCATTTCATAGCAACTTTATATCATTTTTTGGGACTAACCTATTGACATAGTGCCCAGTGCCAGTTGCTGTTTTTTGCTTTTTTTTTACTTCGCAGAATATCAGTACCAAACGGAGTCCAAACGTAGCAAAACTTTTTGGAGAATTTTTATGGACCAGAAGACACAACTTGGGCCAAAGAAGTACCAGAGGGGTGCCCCGAGGGGGGCACAACCCACCTGGGCACGCCTGGGGGCCCAGTCGCGCCCTGGTGGGTTGTGCCCACCTCGGTGGCCTCCCGCACCGCCTCTTCGCCCTATAAATTCCCAAATATTCCAGAACCCCCCAAAATAACCCTAGATCGGAAGTTCCGCCGCCGCAAGCCTCTGTAGGCACGAAAAACCAATCTAGACCATGTTTCGGCACCCTGTGGGAGGGGGAGATCATCACCGGAGGCCATCTTCATCATCCCTATGGCCACCATGATGAGGAGGGAGTAGTCCACCCTCGGGGTTGAGGGTTTGTACCAGTAGCTATGTGTTTAATCTCTCTCTCTCTCTCTCGTGTTCTTGATGGCACGGTCTTGATGTATCGCGGGCTTTGTTAATATAGTTGGATCATATGGTGTTTTCCCCTCTCTATCTTATTATGATGAATTGAGTTTTCCCTTTGAGATTTCGTTTTATCGGATTGAATACTTTTATGGATTTGAGAGCACTTGATGTATGTCTTGCTATGAATACCCATGGTGACAATGGGGTATCATATTGATTCACTTGATATGTGTTTTGGCACTCAACTCGCGGATTCCCGAGGTGACATTGGGGTAATCTATGCATAGGGGTTGATGCACGTTCTTGTCTTTGTTTCTACGGTAGAAATATTGGGGCAATCTTTGAGGTTCTTTGTGTTGGATTGAGTATTATGAATCTGAAATTGTTTGATGCATATCGCATAATCAGCTCACGGATACTCGCGGTGACATTGGAGTATCTAGGTGACATTAGAGTTGGTTGATGTGTATCATATGGTGTTATTTTAGTACGAACTCTTGGTGAGATCGATCGGAAAGAATAGCTTGGTATTATTTTAGTACGAACTCTAGGATAGATTGATTGGAAAGAATAGCTTTGAGGTGGTTTCGTACCCTACAAACAATTTCTTCTTATGTTCTGCGCTAGATAGGAACTTTGGAGTGATTCTTCATCGCACGTTGAGGGATGGTTATATGATCCAATTATATTAGCATTGTTGAGAGATTGCACTAGCAAAAGTACGGACCCTAGGCCTCATTTTCAATCATTGCAATACCATTTGTGCTCCGTTTTTATCAATTGCTACCTTGCTGTCTTTTATTGTTCCTATTACAAAAATCAATATCTACTATCATTGCTATGCTTGTATCACCATCTCTTCGCCGAACTAGTGCACCTATATAAATTACCATTGTATTTGGTGTGTTGGGGACACAAGAGACTTTTTGTTATTTGGTTGCAGGGTTGTTTGAGAGAGGCCATCTTCATCCTACGCCTCCCATGTATTGATAAACCTTAGATCATCAACTTGAGGGAAAATTGCTACTGTCCTACAAAACTCTGCGCTTGGAGGCCCAACACGAGTCTACAAGAAGAAGTTGTGTAGTAGACATCAAAGCATGAGAGAATTTCTTCAAAAATTTACTAACTCTCAAATAAATCTAAGTGAAGCATGAGAGTATTTCTTCAAAAATATTAAAGCACATCGTGCTCAAAAAGATATAAGTGAAGCACTAGAGCAATTCCATGGCTCAAAAAAAATTTAAGTGAAGCACATAAAGCAGTTCTAACAAATCATAGCATAATTTTGGCTCTCTCAGATAGGTGTGTCCAGCAAGGATGATTATGACAAACTAAAAAGCAAAACAAGCAAATACTCATATAATACAAGACACTCCAAGCAAAAGTCATGATATGTGACGAATAAAAATATAGCTCCAAGTAAAATTATCGATGGTTGATAGAAGAAAGAGGGGATGCCTTCCGGGGCATCCCCAAGCTTAGTTGCTTGGTTCTCCTTGAATATTAACTTGGGGTTCCATGGGCAACCCCAAGCTTAGGCTCTTTTCACTCCTTATTCCTTCATCCATCGAGATCTCACCCAAAACTTGAAAACTTCAATCACACAGAACTTAACAAAACCTTCGTGAGATCCGTTATTATAATAAAACCAATATTTGCTTTAAGTACTGTTGAAAACCCATTCATATCTTGTTATTGCATTATACCTAATGTATTCTAACTTTACCATGGCTTATACCCCCCGATACAATCCATAGATTCATCAAAACAAGCACACAATGCAAAGAAAACAGAATCTGTCAAAAACAGAATAGTCTGTAAATATGTGAATTTTACTCTTACTTGTGTAACTCCATTTTTTTTGCAAAATTAGAAAAACAGAGGAAATTTATATATCAATCTTGTGTAAAAAATTAAGAAGTTTATGTCACTTTCATGAAATTAAACAATTCTTTTACTGGACACAGAAGTTTCTGTTTTTCAACAAGATCAAATCAACTATCACCCAAAGCTATCCCAAAGGCTTTACTTGGCACAAACACTAATTAAAACAGAAAAAACACAATCATAACAGAGGCATAATTGTGCAAACACTCAAGGACAGAAAGAAAAAGGCAAAAATAAATTTTATTCATTGGGTTGCCTCCCAACAAGCGCTATCGTTTTATGCCCCTAGCTAGGCATAATGCATAGATTCAAGTATTGTCATCTTTGATTTTTGATCCATAGGATGCCCTCATGATTGATTCATATGGTGGCTTAATTCTTGTTCTAGGGAAGTGTTCCATACCCTTTCTTAGTGGAAATTGAAATTTAATATTCCCTTCTTTCATATCAATCATGGCACCTATAGTTCGTAAAAATGGTCTACCAAGTATAACGGGACAATACGGATTGCAATCAATATCAAGAACAATAAAATCTATTGGCACATAGTTCCTATTTGCAAAAATAAGAACATCATTAATTCTTCCCAATGGCTTTTTAATAGTAGAATCCGCCAAGTGCAAATTAAGAGAACATTCTTCAATATTGGTAAGACCAAGCACATCACATAGAGATTTCGGGATTGTGGAAACACTAGCACCCAAATCACAGAAAGAAAAGCACTCATAATTTTTAATCTTGACTTTAATGGTAGGTTCCCATTCATCATATAATTTTCTAGGAATTGAAATCTCTAACTCCAACTTTTCTTCTAAAGCTTTCATCATGGCATCCACAATATGTTTAGTAAAAGCTTTATTTTGTTCATAGGCATGGGGTGAATTTATCATGGATTGCAACAAAGAAATACATTCAATCAAAGAGCAATTGTCATCATTAAAGACTTTGTAATCCAAAAGAGTGGGCACATCACTAGTTAAAGTTTTGGCCTCTCCAAACCCAGTTTAATCATTTTTTTCATCAAGATTTTCACCCTCCGAATCATTGGGACACCTTCTAGCTAAAGTTGACTATTCTTCAGTCCCTTTCTCATCAATTTTAATCTTACTAAACAAGGAATCAATATAAGAAACACCAATCATTTTAAGATCTTCATCATTTTTATGAAAGCAATCGGTAGAAAACGCTCTTTCTAAAAATTCTCTTTTAGCTCTAAGCATAGCAGTTCTTTTCTTACTTTCATCCATAGAAACATATAAAGCTTTAATTGATTCATTCACATCAACCTTAGGTGGAAAAAATTTAATCTTGAGATTTTCTACATCATGGGAAATTGTATCAATGCTTCTAGACATATCATCAATCTTATTCAAATTTTCTTCTATCCTAGTATTGAAAACTTTTTGAGCATTGATAAATTCTTTAATATTACTCTCAAGATCAGAGGGATTACTATTATTATTGTAAGAAGAATTACCATAGGAATTTCCATAATTATTAGAGGAATTTCTAGGAAAATGCCTAGGATTAAAATTACCTCTATAAGCATTGTTATTAAAATGGTTTCGCGAGACAAAATTCACATCTACGGGATCACTATTTTGCTCAATCAAAGTAGATAAAGGCACATCATTAATATCAATAGGAGCATTTTTACCAGCAACCAATTTCATAAGAGCATCAATTCACTCAAAGTACTAATTTCTTCAACCGAATTAACTTTTTTACTAGTAGGTGCTCTTTCGGTATGCCATTGTCAATAATTTGCCATGATATTATCTAGCAATTTAGTAGCTTCACACAAAGTAATTTCCATAAAAGTACCACCCGCGGCAGAATCTAAAAGATTTCTAGAAACAAAATTCAATCCCGCATAAAAAATTTGTATGATCATCCAAAGATTTAAACCATGAGTAGGACAATTTCTTAGCATCAATTTCATTCTTTCCTAAGATTGTGCAACATGTTCATGCTCAAGTTGCTCAAAATTCATGATTTGAGTTCTAAGGGAAATAATTTTCGTGGGCGAAAAATACTTAGTAATAAAAGCATCTTTGTACTTATCCCAAGAATCGATAGTATTGCGAGGCAAAGAAGAAAACCAAAATTTTGCACGATCCCGCAAGGAAAAAGGACACAATTTCAACTTCAGAATATCATTGTCCACATATTTTTTCTTTTGCATATCACACAATTCTACGAATGTGTTTAGATGGGAGGCGTCATCCTCATTAGGAGTACCAAAAAATTGATCTTTCATAACAAGATTTAACAAAGCGACATTAATATCACAAGATTCCGCACTAGTGGTGGGAGGAGCAATCGGAGTACTAGTAAAATCATTATTATTGGTATTGGAAAAATCACACAATTTGGTATTTTCTTGAGACATCGTGACTATGCAAACAAGATTGCAAGCAAAAAATAGATCTAACGAGAAAAAGGCGAACGAAAAAGAGAAGGCAAATAAAAAGGCAAATTTTTGTGAAGTGGGGTAGATGAAAACGATAGGCAAATGGCAAATAATGTAAATTGCAAGGAGATGAGATTTGTGATTAGGAACCTGATAGATGTTGATGATGTCTCCGCGGCAACGGCGCCAGAAATTCCTTTGACGTGGGTTGAGACTGTGTCGGTATTTCCCCAAACAGGAAGGGATGATGCAGCACAGCTATAGTAAGTATTTCCCTCAGTTGTGAAACCAAGGTATCAATCCAGGAGGAGAACCAAGCAACACTATGTAAACGGTACCTGCACACTAAGAACAAATACTTGTAACCCGACGCATAAGAGGGTTGTCAATCCCTCCTCGGTAAAAAGATAGATTAATTTGTATGAGATTGGATAAATAGATCTGAATAAAACACGAAATAAAATAAGTAAAGAAAAAGTGCAGCAAGGTATTTTTTGCTTTTTGGAATAATAGATCTAAAAACAAATATGGTAAAAGACATATCTGAAAGCAATATGATAAAAGATAGACCCAGGGGCCGTAGATTTCACTAGTGGCTTCTCTCAAGAAAATAGCATACAGTGGGTAAATGAATTACTGTTGAGCAATTGATAGAATAACAAGTAATTATGACGACATCCAAGGCAATGATCATGAATATAGGCATCACGTCCAAGATTAGTAGACCGAAATGATTCTGCATCTACTACTATTACTCCACACATCGACCGCTATCTAGCATGCATCTAGTGTATTAAGTTCATGGAGAAACAGAGTAATGCATTAAGAACGATGACATGATGTAGACAAGATCTATTCATGTAGGAATAGACCCCATATTTTTATCCTTAATAGCTATTATACATACGTGCCTCGCTACCCCTTCTGTCACTAGGTGAGGACACCGCAAGATCGAACCCATCACAAAGCTCCTCTTCCCATTGGAAGAAAAATCGATCTAGTTGGCCTAACTAAACCAAAGATTCAAAGAAGAAACACGAGGCTATAAAATAATCATGCATAAAAGTGATCAAAGAAGACTCAAATAATATTCATGGATATAGATCTGATCATAAACTCAAACTTCATCGGATCCCAACAAACACATCGCAAAAAGTCATTACATCAAATAGATCTCCAAGAGACCATTGTATTGAGAATCAAAAAGAGAGAAGAAGCCATCTAGCTACTGCCTACGGACCCATAGGTCTATGGTGAACTACTCATGCATCATCGAAGGAGCACCAATGAGGATGATGAACCCCTCCGTGATCGTGTTCCCCTCCGGCAGAGTGCCAGAATAGGGCTCTAGATTGGATCTCATGGTTCTGGAACTTGTGGCGGCTGGAATTGTGTTTCGTCGACTCCCCTAGGATTTCTGGAATATTTGGGTATTTATAGTGCTGAGAGGCGGTGGAGGAGACCCCTGTGGGCCCCACAACCCATCAGGGCACGCCAGGGGCCTCTGACGCGCCCTGGTGTCTTGTGGGCTCCACGGGCCTCCCCTCTGGTGCTTTCTTGGCTACCAAGTTGTCTTCTGGTCCAAAAAAAATCTCCAAAAAGTTTCGCTGCATTTGGACTCCGTTTGATAGCGATATTCTGCGCAGTAAAAAACAAGCAAAAAAATCAACAACTGGCACTGGGCACTATGTCAATAGGTTAGTCCCAAAGAATGATATAAAGTTGTTATAAAATGATTGTAATACATCCAAGAATGATAATATAACAGCATGGAACAATAAAAAATTATAGGTACGTTAGAGACGTATCACATGTCATAGTAGATAACTCTGTATTGAAGGTTCCTTGACATTCCTTTGATGTAGGTAAATAAAATCAGCTTCTACGCAAAAACTCAGACACAAAGCCACAAAGCCATATTGCATATAGAATAGTTGTATCATCTGCTTTCTGATTGTGATCTTGCCGGTACATTCAATGTACTGACCTACACGGCTGCAACGTCTCATGTTGCAGATATTTCTACGATGAGTAAGAGTATGGTATATGGTTACGGTCTATACTCAACTTGTTGTTGGCATTGATGGGACTCCACACCCTTGTTGATTTATTTCTGCTGTGATAAATAAGGTATACTCTGGATCTACAATATTTATTTTACATGTGATGTTATGGTATTTCATCAAAGTACTATGTGTGTCAGCATACTAATCCAGGGATGGCACATAAAGCACAGAGACTTGACCATATTGGGTCGGGTCGCTACAGATACATCCATGACATTATGGCCCAAACGAAAACTTTTTCTGTCATGGTTATGACACTTTTATGAAGATAATTGTGACAAAAACATGTATCATCATAGATGTGGTGGGATCCTACTTCTATGACAAAAAAATATAATAGGAGATGGGCTTTTTGTCTTGGTCAGGACGGTGACGCACTGGCATGACATTCTTTGGGCCATCCATGACGTAAAAAATCATGGTAGAAGTGAGGACGAGGAAATTTTCACGGAGTTCCCGATTACGGTGGGTGGTTGGGGCCGAGCGATGCAGTGTGGTTTGCGTGTTTCTCTCTCGTACGCGCGTGTGGTGCGAGCCATGTTCGCTATAACTGAACCCCAGCGAGGCATTCACTTACTGAACCCGAGCGATCCCACTGCTATGTACTGAAGCTGATCGATCGATCTCTTCGCAGCTATATGAACCCGAGTGATTGCTTTGCTGCTAACTAAACCCGCCCGACTCCTTCGCTGCTAACTGAACTCGATCGATCGTTGTAGCAACTTAATGAAGCTGATCGAATCCCCGTGTGAGACGTAGCTAGCCGGTTGGGTTGCCTCTGGATGAACAGTGCCCATTGCCGCCGCGCGCGATACGTACAACGAGTCAAGACGTGGTGAGTCCAGTTGATTGGTTGGCTATGGATGAACAGTTCACGGTGGTGGTTGGATGAACAAGACCCCGACCATGTGTAGGTCGTTGCCCCTAGATAAACAGGACGCCGTGGTAGTAGGCGGTTGCCGCAGGATGAACAGGACCCCGAGGAGGAGGCCACACCCCAGCCGGTTGGGGGTGGATGAACAGGACCCCGTGGAGGCTTGATGAATAGTAGCTGGTGGATGCTATATGAACAGTAGCCTGTGGATGGTGGAGGCTGGAGAAAGTCATGGTGGATGAACAGTAGCAGGTGGAGGCTGGAGGAAGTCGTCGGTGGATGAACAGTAGCCCGTGGAGTCTCGTTTTGCGGTACACCACACCCCCCCGATGAACAGGACCCCGTTTTGACCGTAGGCGGTAGGCGAGAAGTCTGTTTCCTCCGTTTTGCGGTACGTCGGACCCCTCTAGATGTACAGGACCCTGTTTCAACCGTAAGCAGTTGGCCAGAAGTCTGTTTCCTCCATTTTGTTGTACGCCACACCCCTCTCGATGAACAGGACCCCGTTTCCACCGTAGGCGGTCGAACAAAAGCCTGTTTACTCTGTTTTGCGGTATGCCAGACCTTGTGTCGGCTGTTCCGTCCAAGCTGGTTGGCTCCCGATGAATAGGACGCGTTCCGACTCAGTCGGTTGCCTCCCGATGAACATGATGTTGTTTCTCTGTTTCGACCTAGCCGGTTGGCTGCGGATGAACAGGAGGCCGTTGCTGCCATCCATTGCCTCACCATGTGCACGAGCCCTGGCCATGCATATGCGTGAGTACGTGTTTGAGACCTCGCCCGTATGCACGTACGTGGCTGTATTTTTTGCCCGTGGATGTAAATACGTGTACATGATTTGGACGGGACTGCCTGAACTGCTACATCGGGGGCTCTACTACGAAACATGCTACTACTTACTCGTCCACGATTCATCCTTGCAGAGAGACTGATCGACCAGTATGTATGTACACGTTCACGACTGGATAGACGACGCTACGTACCCTTCGGTCGGGAGGGTCCCAGCTGTCAGGGAGGATAAGGACGCACTTTCTTGCGTGCAAAGAAATAGATGGTGGCTCCCAGCTGTCAGGGAGGGGACTCATTTTTTTGCGAGTAATAAGGAGGCACTTCCTAGCATGCGAAGATGTAGTTGGTGGGTCCAGCTGTCAGCCTAAAGTCCTCTTCCAATGACTATCATTCGTTGACCTTGTTGACCACGCTGCGCTGAGAGAATCAAGACGGTGGACGATGGCGAGCCCTAGGGAGGGAATGACATGGAGCCAAGGAAGACAAGGCAGGTGGATGCCCACGCGGAGGGGAGTATAAGGGTTTACTGGTTCGGTTGCCGTTGCTGGAGAATAACAGGAGGTGTGGCTGAGTAGAGGGAAGGCCTGGCCAGCGGTGGGAGTAGGGTGGGGCGGTGAGGCTTACGCGGTAGCACAACCGGCCATGGGAGGCAGGAGCAGGCAGTCCCACTTGAGTTGTTTTGGCCGGCTGGAGCAAGAAGATCGAAGATTAAGGAAGCAGCACGACCATTGGATTAACATCCAACAGTAACTGTTGCTAGAATCGTTTGTTGACTAAGTTGACAAAGCCCTGCGTACAAGTCAACGTAGTAGGCCCATAAGTCAGCCTCCAACTCTGGTGGGTCTATGCTAGAAGGGGGAGGAACCATTTTTCTTGCACATAATAAGGAGGCACTTCCTTGCGTGCGAACATGTAGCTGGTGGGTCCCAGCTGTCAGGGGAAGGAAGCTTTTTTTCCTGCGTAATAAGGAGCACTTCCTGATGTAGCTGGTGGGTCCAACTTGTCAGGGGGAGGAATCACTTTTTTTTTGCGTAACAATGAGGCACTTGCTTGCATGCGACCATGGACCATGTGGGTCCCTACTGTCTGCCTCTTGACGTACATCCCTCTTTCGATGACTGTCGTTTGTTAACCATGTTGACCACGCCGCGTCGAGAGAACCAACGCTGTGGATGACGGTGAGGCCTAGGAAGGGAATGACCCGGAGCCGGCCAAGACACAACAGTGGATGCCCACGTGGAGGGGAGTACGAGGGTTGACTGGTTTGGCTGCGGGGTGAGGCTGCCATCGCCGGAGAATAATAGGAGGTGCAGGAGGGTAGTGGGATGGCCTGGCCAGTGGTGGGAGTAGGATGGGTTGGTGAGGCCTGCACGGCATTACAGCCGGTCACGGGAGGAGGGAGCAGGTTGTCTCACCGGCGCAGATCAGAGATTGAAGAAGCATGATGGCCGTTGGATGGGCATCCAATAGTCACTGCTGCTAGAATCGTGTGTTGACTATAAGTTACCAAAGCCTTGCATACACGTCAACTTAGTAGGCCAACAAGTCAGCCTCGAAATCTATGGCGTGTACAACCCATTTCCTACTTATTAATTTTTAAATTTACAGCCCATCTGCTAACTCATATAGAATTTATTGCAGCCCATTTTCCATTTTTAGAATTGCTTCCCATTTTCTGGTCACGACCAGGGTTAAAATTTTGAACAAAAAATATGCAAAATTTTCAAAATTTCACATATTTTTGCTGGGGCCCGAACTATTTTTAATCCCAAAATTAGGAGCCATATTTAAAACTAATTTCAAAATAAACTAATATTATGTTAAAATCCAATGAAATATAAAAACTCAATGAAGAACAAAAACAAAATACGAAACTAATTGCCCATTTGTTGTGTGTGTGTTTTTGGAATTTGCATCCCATTTCATATTACTTTTAAGATTAGTGCCCATTTTCTGCCCAGGCCAAATGCATCCCTCCTCGTCTTGAAAGATTTGCAGCCCAGCAAGTTGGAGAAAACAAATAGGTCTAGGTTGGGCATTCTTCAAAAAGAAATGGTGGGCTACCCATTTTCCCAAAGAAAAAACTGATGGCTTGGTCATGTTGTTAGACGGGCCACAAACACTGGACAACCCAATTTATACCCTGCTCCATCTGAACTACCAAAAAAACTACTACGAGCTACTAGATCCCAGGTGTCAGACGCTCCTTGTGCAATAATTGACTATACATTGACAATGATGTGGGTCCCAGATATCAGCAAGGTGGATCAGAGTAAAAAAATTGAGAGGTTGATCTGAATAGTAAGGAGGCACTTGCTTGCATTCGGCAGTGGACCTGGTGGGTCCCTACTATCATACTCTCAAGTACAGTCCTCTCCCGATTCACCGTGTTGACCACGTTGACAAGGCCGGACAGCGGCACTGCGACGAGCACACCAAGGTGAAGGACGACGGTAAGGCCTCGGACGGGAATGAACAGGAGCCGGGGTAGATGCGGCAGTGTGGTCGTAGGCGGATGGGAGTATGAGGGTTCACTGGTTCTGATGCGGGGTGGGCTGCCATCGCCGGAGAAGAATAAGATGTGTGGGGGAGTAGAGGGATGGCCTGGCCAGCATTTCAGGGTATGACAGGGTGGCGATGCATGCATGGCACCGCAACCAGCCGTGGAAGGCAGGAACAGGCGCTCCCGCTGGCGCAGGTTTGGTTTTGGCGACTGGATCGGTCAGATCCAAAAACTCATCATCTTGGATTATAAGAATTAATTTTATATGGCTACAACTTATTGTAAAATGAAGCCGAGCACCTTGTTCTTTTTGAGGTGTGAAGCCGAGCACATTCAGAAGCCCTGGGATAAAGTGGTGTCACCACATGTGTTGAGCTGGGTTGGGCATTCTTATGGAAAAATAATGTTGGGCCCGAACTATTTATCATAGAAAAAACACTTGGTTTCTCAAAAAACTTGTGGTACTTGGGACTGGAACGGGATACCTGGGCAGCACAATCCCTAAAACATACAAATGCTACGGAAAAAATGTGATGTTTATTACAACTTGCCGCTGATAATTGTTAGATGTTGACCACGTTGACTACGATTTGCATCGGCTTCAACCTGGCGGAGACCAGATAACAGTCTGCTGGTTACAGGAAGAAAACGATGGGAGAAAAGAGATCGGTCACTATCTTTGCCTAAGAATAATATCGACTGAATGTAACGATACTCTCATAGGAAAATAACATCCTCCGGTTAAAATTGTACTTTTAAAATCGTAAATTTAAAGAACCTTTGCATGAGCATTTAGCTTTATTTATTGATTTAGGGGACCATGAGCATGTACTTGCGCCGGATTCATGTGAGAGCCTCCCTTCCAGTTAATTACGGGCTCCTCTATTGGGCCTAAATCACAGGGCTGCATGTCCTCGACAAGTGGAAAATTTCTTTCATACGAAAAATAATAATATTTGCTACATACGGGGCACTAAAGGATCGGAGCGTGCAACGACTTCCAAAACATGGTGTTTATCGTTCTAACACCACTATTTATTCAAACAACAAATGAAATATATTACTCATTGTACATTGAAAACAACAATAGCAGCAACTAGGGCTGGGGGTGCAACAGAAGCAGTAAGCAGGCCAGAAGAGTAAAGACGGAGCTCTCTCTTCCAAATGAAACATCAGCCAACATTACAAAAGGGCTACCAAAAAAATAAGTGTATGCATCAAACTAAATAAAGATCCCACTACACCAATTGTGCGCATCTAACTAACTGGCTCAGTTAGACGTTACTATTTATTAAGCTATGGAGATTGGATGACGGCTTGAACCAGATGGGTCCCTGACGGGGGAAATTCCAGCCAGTAGGTCGAAGTCTGATACTTGCGACCCTCTCTCCTACTTTGGGCTACAGAGCATGGCGGCACATATCAGGGTATGGTGCATGGAGATATGCATGGTACACTGTGTACACACAGTTTTACCTGATGAATGAAATCGCGTTGCCATCACTAGCCCATATTTTCCAGCAAGTTCCAATTTCCTGATTTTACTTGTGATGCTTATGGTTTTCCCATTATATCTACAATATGATCTGCGTAGGTGCTTTGTGTCATACTAGCAGCAGTCCACCCTTGAAGCTAAACAACACACCAATCCTAATTCCAAAGCTTACTTGTTCAAATATGACTGTGATATGATACTGATATTAGCTAACAAACACACATTTAACCAGTCAGCTAATGCTCCCACTTGAGTTTCCAAATGCATGTGGCCACATATAAAGAGACAACAGGGAATTGCATTTCTTTGGGCGCTCTGATTCATCTTGGGTGGGCAACTAACATTGTATAGAAAGAAGCGGAATCTCCATAATATGCTTCCTCTTCTATTCTTTAACATGTTCCTTTCTGTTCTTTTTTAATAAGTATAGTATGTTCCTTGTGAGGCAGTGGAGCGGGGACATCTGCAGTCGACGGGTCTATTGGGCTGCTTTTGCTAGATGCCTTCAGCACTTCGAGTTGGTCTGCCAAAATATCCAGGAAATGTTGGGAGCTAAGTGGCCTTTCAGAGACTAGACTGATAGTAACAGTAGTGAGCCTTTAGGTGAATAATGCTGGCATGTAGGTGATCGATAGGCTTTCGATTAGTAGCGACGATACAACCCCTTTTTTCCAACCAGTTCCATTTTCTCGATTCATTTATGATGCTTATGGTATACCCCTTTTATCTACACTACAATCTGCCTAGTGGCTTTGTGTCGTACTAGCAGCACTCCATCCTTCAAGCTAAACTACATGCCACTCATATTTCAAAAGCTTACATTTAATTGGTCAGCTAATGTTACTACATGAGTTTTGAAATGCATGTGCATCACATATATAGACATGAGGAAATACTATTTCTCTGTGTGCTCTCGTTATCATGGTTTGGCAATAAACTTTCTATACAGTATATTATGAACCTATCATCTGCTAACTATCCTTACTTCTGGAGCTCCCAACAGGGAGCCTGTTTTTTGTGTAGTTGTGCCAGATTATATTAATGTACACACCAAATTACAGCACACATGGGCTCTCGCATCAGAATCCAGTGATAGTACGCAAGGGTTTACAGGGAGCCCCTATTATATTAGAATACCCTCTGTATTACAAAGATAATCTCACTACTATTTATGTTTTCACGCTTCTCAGATATTGAACATAATCACAATGAATTTGAGAATGCGCACATCATAAGAATATTGCAGAATAGTTCAATAACTAACAAACTTGGCATTAAGGAATTGAGTTCCATTATGGATGCTATGAAACCCACATGCTCCCCACCTACATATTCGTATTCAGAATATGATTCTAATGACTATTCTGAGCTAAAGGATTCAAAGGCTGATGGCCTATCATGTTCACCCAACAAGGTGCCTGTTCTAATTTGGCAACTTTTTATTAGTTGCATGTATCTCGCATAAGGTGTCTTGCATTTCTTTGCTTCGTTGCACTGACATCTGCTTAGTTTACTCATCATATATGTGAAGATCCCATGCCCATCCATTATCAATAGCTATTCCATTTGTCGTCACACCATATTTTTCCATTCAAATGTTGTTCTTGTGTATCAAACATCCAAAAGGAAGAGGGTTATTGCAGAACCTAAAGGAGTATAAGAAAAGTCCTTAAAAAAGGTGGTGGTACCGGAGAAATCAGATAGCACCCCACTTATATTGGCGATAGAACTAGCGCCACAAGACCTAGGATATCGCAACTATGCTGCTCGCTGCTTTACTCTTGTTAGTGCATGTTGTCCTGTATTGATGTACTTACATTCATATCTGGTGGATTATGTGACATCATTGTGCATTATAGCTTGCTTATCCACTGTTCACTCCAAATCATCATATCTATATTAATGCTTACATTAATGTAGAATAAACCCAATGCTTATGAAGAAGTTTAGCTCTACATTGTTCTTGTAAGTATCTGTTGTCCTTCATCATTGTACTTATATTGTCAGCTAGTTGTTCATGTACCATCACTTTGCAACTTATTTTCCCTTGCCCTCCATTTTCTACACATCAGATCTATGTTTACTCTTGCCAAAATATTGAATAAAACTAATGCCAGTGAAGTAGTTTAGCTTTGCATTGCTCTTGTTAGTGCCTTTTGCCTGTATGTTGTACTTACATTTACAGCTAGTTGATTATGTAGCATCACTCTACATCTTATCTTAAATAATCTCCATTTGTTCCTATATTATCACATCTATGTTTACTCTTAACAAAATTTAGAATAAAGATAATGCTCATGAAGAAGACTCTCTGGTAAACTTCTTGAATCTCCCCCCCATCAACATGGACAAGGGCTTTATAGAACCGGTCTTCACTACTAACGTAAGTTTGTTCTTCTCGAGCCTTCAAACTTTGTTATGTATATTTGGATAGCCATGACTGCAAATGTTGTTTATTTTTGTTGTTTGCATCAAATTGCATGTTAAAGTTTATTACGAAGAAGTTCATAAACATAACTTTGTCCTTCTCAATTTCAGTTTTTTGTTGTACAACATAGTTCCTTATTCATACCATGTAAATTAAACTAAACATAGCAAGCTATCTTCTTTAGCACTGCATGTATGCTTGTGTTCTTGATCTATAATACAGTGGTGTGGTGAAACTACCAACTCCAGCACAATGTCATATCCTGCTATGTCTTAACTATGAACAATGCCATATTATGTTAATGTCATTTAAATCGTGTCTCTTTATTTACAAATCTGAAATGGGATAAATTGATAGTACAGCCACCATTGATCCTTATACGTTGTTTAGCACTGCATGTATGCTTGTGTTATTGATCTGTAATCCAGTGGTGTGGTGAAGCTGGCCGCTCCTGCACAATGTCATTTCCTGCAATGTCTTAACTATGAACAATGCCTATTATGTTAATGCTATTTTATACTGCGTCTCTTTATTTGCCACTAAGAAATGGGATGAATTGATAGCACTGATGCTTATACGTGAAAAACCTCTTATCTGTCTAATTGTTTCTCTTTCTGGGTGACATCACTAACGCTAGGAAGAACTGCCACAATGATAGTGAGACGAACCCATTGCTTGTCCCTCTAACATATATTGCAGGGAAGAAGGCAACACATCTTGGGGATAGTGATACAACCCCAAAGTCATGTCTTGATGTAGTGCCGAAGTTACGCACTAATAGCAGTGACACAAGCTCGATGCAGTCGCCACCTGAATCTTTTCGACTTCTTCAGTCTCAAATTCAAGCAAAAAGACATGCTTCAGCTCAAATCCGACTGCAAATCCAATCTCTATGCAAGATTAACCAGAAGTACAAGATGTCTATTGATGCTATGCAGCTTGAGTTGGTGGATATAAGCATCAAACAAGCGCAGTCTCATCAGCTTGTTCAGCTTCTTGTGCTGCAGCTCCCGGACAGGGCTAAACTTTCTTGAACTATGTTGAAGTGTTGTCGGTTCTGTATATTATTCTCTCAACATGTTTATTTGCACTGGTGATGACCTTTGATGCCTAGTGTATGTAATCTGCTGTCTGGTTGCCCTTTATTATCACTGGCGGTGAACTTTGATGCCTAGTGGATGTAATATGCTGTAATTTCTTTGTTGTATGGTCTAGATTTATTCTTCGTCATGATGCTATAATTTATTTATTGTATATGCTGTCATCGCTCTCTAAAAAGGCTGTAAGCTTTGATTGGAGTGCAATGGCCAATACGTTAGGTTTATATAAAAAAATACGGTACTAAAACTGGCCGGCCCGCCAATCGCTATAAATGGGTCGGAACATGGGCCTACAATCTTCTCGGGCCATTAGCAGGCCTGGACTTAAACTGGACCACTATTAGTTTTGGGTCTTTAACAGGCCGAGTAAACCGCTTGCCTTAGGTGGGCCAGAAAAAATGGGCTTTTAACAGGCTGAGAAGTAGATTGGGCCTGAATTGTGATGAACAATTCACGAGCCAACAGAAGGCTAAAATATACATCGGGCCATGATTGGCCCAATGATATGGCGGGCCATTAACAGACAAAAATGTAGTCGGGCCTTGGTTGGCCCAATTACATGACGGGCTGGAAGCAGGCCAGATGCATAGCGGGCCAAAATTAGGACCAACTCTATCATGGGCCTTTAATGGGCCGATAGCAGGTTGGGCTAAAATGTATCCACGAAGACTATGGGCTGTTAAGAGGCCGAAAGTCACTACGGACCAGAATTAGGCCCAGATGCAGCTCGGGCCGTAAAGTGGTGAAAGTGAAACCGGGCCGATAGTGGCCCATATGTACCAAGGGCCGCTAACTGGTCGAATCTAATATCGGGCCAAACTGTTAAACGGGCCTTTAAGAGACCAAAGAGCAAATCAGGCCCTCAATGGGCCCAAAGGCACAGTGGCTGTTAACGGGCTGGATCTGATATGGGCCGTAATTTGTCCCAAATTATTACATGCTGTTAAAAGGTCGAATCTGATATGGGCCGTAATTTGGCCCAATATATGGCAGGCTTTTAACGGGCCATATCTGATATGGGCCGTAATTTAGCCAAGAACATGGTAGGCCGTTAATGGGCCAGCCCATTAGTATCTGACGAAATCTTGTGGGCCTTTTGCTGGGCCGTCTTTTTAACCTATATGGTCCTCTATTGGGCCAAGCCATGTGTAGATGTTTCATTGGCAACTCATATCCATCATCGTCTGGCTAGACACACATGACTTGCTCACGGGGTTGCTGAAAAAATGTGAATGAGAAAAGAGAACAAAACTGGTAATGAGGAAACTAGTAGAGTCATCGTGTGTTGATTCACGAGGATACCGATATATCTACCTCGGGTTTTGTAAATTATCTCGAAGCAAAATAAGGACATGGTAACTAAAGGTTTGCTCGAATATCATTACTGTATGGGGTCAATATGGATGTCCACGGTTCCGCTAATGATCATTAATCGGAAGGAGTTTTCGATCATGTCTATATTTCATGGAACCTGCAAGATCACACAATTCAGGTTCATCGATCTGTTGTGTACTAGATGGTTAGGATCTTGAGAGAAAATCACTGGAAAAGTTTTGGAAACAATAGAAATAGTTTCAAGAGAAAATCAGAAGTGTTTTAGAGTAATCCAAAGCATATAAGAGAAAACTAGATTAAAACGGATAAGCAGAAGAGTTTCAAAGGGGAAATAAATATGTAAGAGGGCTCCAGGAAAAGATCTGTTGAGTACTAGATGGTTAGGAGCTTGAGAGAAACTCACTAGAAAAGTTTTGGAGACAATAGAAATAGTTTCAAGAGAAAATCAGAAGTGTTTCGGAGTAACCCAAAGCGTGTAAGAGAAAACTAGATTAAAACGGATAAGCATAAGAATTTCAAAGGGGAAATAATTATGTAAGAGGGCTCCAAAAAATTTCCTGGAGCCCCCTAGAATTATATGGCGCCACATATGGCTGGCACTTGGCCTAGCCCAAGTGGGGCAGCCTACATGGTCCTTAAGGCCCAATAGCGGGGCACCCCCCTTGACTTGAGGGCCAAGCCCCCTTTGGCAGCTAGGGTTGTAGGGACCCACCACCTGGGGTGCCGACCATAGGAGGAACTCTTCCATATGGAGGAGATCCTAGTAGGTGCGTCGGCCCTCGGAGCTACCGTCTCGCCCAGTTGGCTAGCCCCCCTGTGTTCTATTGTAAATAGAGGGGAGGGAGAACTCCAAAGGACACAACTTTCTGGTGCCCTTGGGCTACGCCCTACCTCTCTCTCTAGTTCTCCATTGAATGAGTTATGTATGTCACAAGGCTACTCCACCCCCTTCTAGTTATCCAGTGGTGTATAGTTTTGGATGGTGAAGCGCTGCTGGAATGTGTGCAGTTCGTAGAAAGATTGTTCTTTCGGTCTTTGTTTGTGGGACCGTTCAAAGGAGAAACTTCTCGCAGTTGGGAGGTGTAAATCCTAGCTGCAGGAATCCATATGAACTCGCTTCACCAACTCTCCTCCCTGATGCATTACTTTGTGAGCGATCCAATCTATCCTTGCATCTTCATAGTTATCCTCAGAACTTGATTCGTAGGGCGGAATTTTTTGTTTTCTAAGTCCCAACAACTAGCAGGCATGCCACCTGACAAGGGAGTTGAGTTAGTCATTGAGCTAAAACCTAGAACCCCTCATGTCCATAAGCATCCTTATACGATGGGTCCCGGTGAATTAGCCGAGCTTAAGAAGCAATTTGATGATTTGCAATCAAAAGGTTAAATTGAACCCATCTCTTCTTTGTGGGGTTGCCCCACTCTTTGTGATGAAGAAAGATGGCTCTCAGTGTCTTTTCTGTTTATTACTGTTGGTGCAAAGTCTTGCCCCCTTGTGTTTTGGAAATTGTCGCCAGAAACATTCATGGACTAATTTGTTTGCTAGTGCACAAACAGAGAAATAGTCCATGCAGGCTAGAAGAGAATGCTATATTTCATGTGAAGTTCGAGGAACTTCATCAAAGAATATCTGCGTTGCAGAGAAGGATGAGCTACATTTTGCTTAGATGTATTTGCGAGAAGATTGAAGTGAAGGAGTTGCCCCCTTAAAATTATTGCTGATGAGCAGCAATATAAGTTCGGTGTTATCCGAAGAAATTGACTGGAGTCAGAAGTTGAAGACTAAGTGAAGACGTAGCATTTATTTTGTTGTTCTTCTTTCTCTCTTTTGAGTCAAAGGACCTCCGTACTATTAAGAGGGGCATAGGTGTCGGGGCACGACACCTATGGGATCCCGAGAGATCCCTTTACAATTCGGCGGGGGGAGAGGTATACGCAAAGAGCAGAACCAACGATCGACGTGGGAAGTTTTTACGCAGGTTCGGGCCGCTGATCAGCGTAAAACCCTACTCCTGCTTTGTGTTCTTATTGATGTTCTTGAGCCCAGCCTTCAGGAGCGCTCGCAATGAACAGTACGTTCAAAGAGCAGCTACGCATGCAGAATGGGCCAGAAGTTCTCCTCCTCTGTAGCAGTTGCCTTGGGCCTCCTTTTATATGCTCAAAGGGGTCACCACAGTGGCAAAATGTACATACATTGAGGTGTAAAGTAGCTACAGGGTATCATACCTAACCCCTGACGGATTAGGACAAATGCATTTAATGCATCGTGAGGTGTCCTCACTTTCTTGGGGATGGAAAAAGGGGCCATCCCATCAGCACCGCTTAAGCTCTCCTCCACTGGCGCGTTGCCACGCATCTAGAGAAGGACCCAGAATGTCAGACTTGTTACTGTGCCAAAGCGGTGGCACAGTGGCAGAATCTCGCTGGGCGCCGAAGCCTGCCGGGCACCAAGCCTTGCCGGGCGCCAAGCCTTGCCGGACGCCAAGCCTTGCCGGGCTCCAAGCCTTGCCGGACGCCAAGCCTTGCCGGGCTCCATAGGCCATCCCGGCAAGGATCTTGCCGGGGAAGCTGGCCTTCGGATTCCAGCTCTGCTTATCTGCTGATCCTCAGATCTCTGACTTGATGATTTCTTTGGTGGCTTGAATCGACCTCGAACTGTTCCCGGCAAGCCTTGCCGCGAGGATGGCTACAACTGCCCGTGCACAAGTACGGGGTACTAGTGGCCCAATACTTAGTACACCGACAGGAGCCCCCGGGCCTAGGCCATACACGAGTGCGAGGCGTTGTTGGGCTAGGCCCAAACAGTGCACGGGCACGCGTGGCAGGGGATTAACTGCTCGTAAATATCTCGTTTTACTGTGCCCCCCACTACACGCACCGAGCGCGCGACATGGGAAGCGTGCCTGAAAGGCTCCAACTGCCTCGCGCCTATAGAGGCGCATTCACATTGGGGAATAAAAGAGGCGGCCCCGCTCCTTCCCCATAAAAAGGAGAAGCCGCAGAGGCACAAGCCTATTTACCCCCCTCTTCTTCTCAATCTGGCCATCGCCTTTGCCTTCCTCCTCTCGAGCTCAGAGCGAAGCTTTTTCCTCTTCCGCCCGCTGCTTCCACGCTCGCTCCACCCCCGTCTTCCGCCCTCACAGCCGCCATGCCGCCCAAGGCCAGCAAAGGCAATGAGGCGAAAGCCGATGTTCCGGAGAGCGAACTGGTGAAGATGCGGAAGAGGCTTTTCGTCTTCCCCCCATCGCTCGATGCTGAAGCTCTGAAGGGGCGATACCAATGCATGTGGGCGAAAGAGACGCAAGCTCATCCACCACACGCGTAATTCCAGGTGCTTGTTCCAAAGGTGGATCGGACAGATACCCTTTCTTCACTGCGTATTTCTATTGCGGGCTCTGTCCCCCATTTTCCGACTTCTTCAATGATATCATGTACACATACGGCTTTCGTATTCTCGATTTCACGCCAAATGCGGTACTTTGCATGTCCATCTTTGCCCATCTCTGTGAAAACTTTGTCGGCGTGATTCCCAATTCTGCTCTTTTTCGCCATTACTTCTTCCCTCGCATCCAAAAAGGAGAGGCCCTCTCTGGTTCTATCGCCTGGATTCCAAGGGCTTGGAATAAGGAAATATACCCAGAAGGAGTTTACCGCGAAAAGTGGGACGAGTGGCGGGCTGAATGGTGCTGGATCCAGGAAGCAGATCCCCATCCGTTTTGTCTTCCCCGGCAACAGAAGGTGGTCCGCGGCAAGGATTGGAGCGATCTCGCTGCGGAGGACGAGAGGCTCACAATCGCCACCACCAGGATCCTTCGCCTGAAGGCTGCCGGGCTGACGATGGAGATGATTGGCTTCGACTTTCTCCGCCGCCGCATCGCCCCTTTGCAGAACAGGGGAAGGCCAGCTTGGGAATACAGAAACGCGGCAGATGTCATGAGATTGCGCCCCGGGCTGAACAACAATCTTACCGCTATGCAGCTTGGCGCTCTCTGTCAAAAACTATTCCAGCGCGAAGACAAGCACCGGCTGCCGGCAAGGATTGTCCCCTTGTGCAACAATTCTGCCTTGGGGTCAATCATCGCCTTCATGCCGATGTTCAACGCCCACGGTCTTGACCCGACCTGGGCCGAGCCAACCGAGGAGGAAGCGCAGAAGTTTTTTTACAACTTGACGGAGAGACCTGTCCGGCAAGAGTCAGATTTCATCCGAGCCACCACCGACCAAGAAGTAGCTTACATTGCTACTAGGGTGGAGGAGGCAAATCTTGCCGCGGAGGCCGGCAGCGTTGGCTTCATAGAGTGGGAAGCCAGCGACACAGAGGTGGTAGTGGAGGTAAAATCTGCCGGGCAGGACAAAGCTGCCGGGGAACAGAGCAGCGCAGCCGCTGAGAGCTCGTCCGGCGAGGACTCAGCCAAAGAGGAAACACAAGAAGAGCTCCCAGCTCCGAACAAGACGAAGTGTGTTCTTCGGAAGGCTGCATCTGGCATCCCGGCAAGCCAGCCTTCTTCGAGCGGCGAGGCTCCCGGCAAGAAAGTGGCCGGCAAGACTGCGCCACGGCAAGGGGCTCGTCAACAACCTGCGCGGCGCGCGAGACCCGCACCAGCGGCCACTGCTGGGGCGGCAGGGGTGTCTCGCACTACCGCACCGGAAGCTACCCCGGTGCCTGCCACAGCCAAGCGGCCTAGGACCCCTCCTTAGCCTCCCCACTCAGACATCGCAGCGGAGGTCGATTTCGACATCTCCGGCTTTAGTCCGGAGCGAGAGGAAGAAGAGTGAGTACTTTGCCACAGCCTTTATATTCCAATCTTGGATCGATCTTACTAAGTTGCTCGTATTGTCTCTGCAGTGACACAGAAACATTGCTGGAGAGGATGGTGAAGAGGTCAAAGACTTCCACGGGCGACGAGCCCCTGACAGGCTCCACGAGTGTGCCAGAGACCGTCGTCGTCAGCCCGGAGCTCAGCCCCCAGCGCAGCCCCCAGCGTAAGTTCACTGTTCTTTTTCCGCTGGCGGGTGCCGAGGCTTCCATTCTTGCCGCTGACATCCTTGGGTTCGTAGGAGAAGAACGGCAACAAGGAGAGCTGTCGGAAGACATCCCCATTGTGTCACCTTCATCGACCACTCCGCCCACAAGCACGTCCCCGGCAAGAGATCCTGTCGACGAGCCCATCCTAATTGAGGAGGAGCCGGCAGGCGCGGACTCCGGCAACCCACCCCCGCCAACCGGAGTTGCCGGGAGGGGCGAAGCCACCTCCCAACAGCCCAACGCAGGTAATCAGTTGCCTCAGAGTGCTTGTTACTTTTTCCCTTATCTCTCTGTCTTTTAGTTGCTTCAAACTTCAATCTCGATCTTATTCTGTTTTCCTCCTTCGTCCTTCAGAGTTCCCTGTGATGGAACACATGGACATCGATGTTGTCATCGAGGAGACCGCCAGGGACGCTGCTGCCGAAGCAGACAGGATCGCTACCAGCGAGGCCACCAAGGATGACACTGTCGAGGCTGGTGGTGCTCTTGACGGGGAGGCCGCCAAGACTGCACAAGAGGAACCCGCCAGGGAACCTACTGAAGGGGGCGACAGGGAGGCTGATGACCGCACTGACGGCATTTCTGCCGAAGGAGCGCCAGGCGCTGCACCGGCCACAGAGCCCCCTGCCACTGGTGAGGCGGTCACTGAAGACCAGCCGTCGACATCCGAAGGCCCCTCATCCAGCAAATACCTCAAGGTTGGCGAGAACCTGTTCGTCAACTTGCCGGGGACGGCAAGCACTGGGGTGCCAGCTGAAGGAGAAGTTTTTGAAGAAATCATTGCTGCTGCCGGGCTCGAAGTTGTTGACGACCCGAGCACTAGCAGCGGCAAATCTGAAGAGGATCAGCTCCTTCAGGGCATGGGCGAGAATTTCCGCAAGCTCCAGGCTCTCCACCGCGCCCGGAAAGATAAGGCGGATTCCAGAATGGTAGTTGTCGAGGCGGCCGAAGCAGATTTTCAAAGGCGCGTCGCACAAATGCAGGTCTGGCACGCCGAGGCCCTCCAAGAGTTGGTTGCCGGCCGGGAACAAGTGAGCCAGCAGTGGACAGAGATCCTCCTGAAGCAATCCGATATGGAGAAGGCGCATGATGAAGCTACTCAAAGGATTGCTGCCGAAGATGCCCTCCTAACGGGGCGCCGCGTTACTCTTGATGCTTATGAGGAAGATCTCACCGCACGTGAGCAGGCGCTCGCCGCCAAGCTTCGCAGCAAAGACAAAGATATCGAGAAGCTTGTCGCGCGGCGGACTCAGGAGCTGGAGCAAAAACATAAAGAGGCGCTCGAAGCTCTGACTGCAAGTCACGCCGGCAAGCTCAAGGAGGCCGTCGATGCTGCCGAAGCTGCAGAGGCTGCCAAGAACAAGCTGAGAGATAAGGTGAAGAGGCTGGAAATAGATCTCGAAGAACACGACAAGGAGCTCTCGACGCTCAAGGGTGACAGGGAAAAAACCCTCCACTCCTTGGCGGAGATGCAAGTTGCCCTGTCCAACAAAACCAAGCAGCTCTCCTCTGCGGCTGAAGACATTGCAGTTCTGGAACTGAAGCTGACCATGTTGCAGAAGTCTCTCGAGGCCGGCAGGGCTCGTGAGAAGGCTCTACTCAAGGATCTCCAAGAAGAGAGGAACCTGCTCAAGAGCGCCACCGCCGCCCAAACCGATTATGAGAAGGGGGTGGAGATCTGGACTGAACATCTCATCGCCACCGCAGAGAAGCTTACCGCAAAACTGTCAACCATGGGCCTGTCAGACTTCAGGTATTCTTCCGAGGAAAGAATATCTCCAAGTGCTAGGTTGACGATGTTCTTTGAAAGCATCATCAACGCCTTGAGGGTGCTCCAATCTAGCCGGGCGACCCAATTGGCCAACGAGACTCGCCGGCTTTGCCGGGCCGTCCTCCGCAAGGTGCTTATCAAGGTGGTGCACAGCAATCCCGGCATCGACCTCTCCAACGTGCTCGGCCATCTGCCAAGGGACGCAAATGTTGAGGCGCTTGAAGAGTGCATCGCGCCTATCCTTGAGAAGGTGGACTCCATCAAAAGGATTGAAGGCCAGCGCAGGGATTGAGTGCTCCCCCTTTTCTTGCCGTCGTCATTCCATGTAAAAGACAATTAAGTCTCAAGTTAGAATTGCGGCAACTCATGAATGTAATATAACTCACCTATGTTTAAGTTCATGCTTGCTATTTTCCTTGTCTGATTCCCTTATGTATGGAGTTCACCCTACGCTTACTGAAAAACTTGCCGGTGCGCAACCTGCCGTGAGCGCTGGGTGCGGGACTTCAGCAGCCTGCTGGAGGCGCAGCGGCCGGCAAGACTCCTTGGTGTTCTCAGTGCAGCCACTTAAATTGTTGAGCGGGCTCGAAAGAAAATAAGGGCGCGACCGATTACAACAAGGGTTCCTTCGCATGCAGATTTTCCATACAGGAGTCGGAATCGGCCAAGGAAATAACTTTGTAATAAAAGAAAAACTTGCTCTGAGCTTTTAGAACTTAGCTTTCTATCACTGTCATTCCTCCGGCAAGCGTCGATTCCGAACGTCGCCAACTGGTATTCATATCTCCCTTCCCCCCCGGCAAATGTGCACGCGAGGAATCCTTCTGTCTTTTGAGAAAAAGAAAGAAGAGAAAATAAAGACATGAAACCTTGGCGGTTCGTTAGAACTTACCGGGAGTAGGTGTCATACAACATCTTAGACAATCATGCATATATAAATATAAACATGGGAATCAATAAGGGAATGTACAACACTTAAATTTATTCATCTGCGCTCAGGGTCTGCGCCTGGCTTTGTACAAAGGATCACATGCCTTGCCAGCAAGACTTGTACAAAAGGGTGGTTGCCGGGAGCCCCCGGCAACCGCGCCTTATGGGTAGAACTTGCGAAGATGTTCGATATTCCAGGAATTGCTCACTGGAACGCCATCTTCGGTCTCCAGGCGGACAGCGCCGGGCCTGGTGACTCGTACTACCCGATAAGGGCCTTCCCACTTTGGCGTCAACTTGTTTGAATTCTTGGCAGACTGAATCCGCCGAAGAACAAGGTCGCCTTCCTCAAGGCTTCGGGCATGAACTTTGCGGCTATGATAGCGGCGCAAAGCTTGCTGGTAGCATGCAGCTCGCACAGCAGCCTGAAGACGATTCTCCTCAAGGAGCACAGCGTCATCTTGCCGCAGTTGCTCTTGCTCAAGCTCATCATAAGCGAGCACTCGAGGTGATCCGTATATGAGTTCCGTGGGGAGAACTGCTTCCGCTTCGTAGACCAGAGCGAAGGGCGTTTGGCCGGTGGCTCGATTTGGTGTCGTTCTGATTGACCAAAGAACCGCCGGCAACTCATTAATCCAGCGTCTTCCGCACTTTTTCAGCCTGTCAAAGGTTCTGGTCCTGAGACCGCGCAACACTTCAGCATTGGCCCTCTCCGCTTGGCCGTTGCTTCTCAGGTGAGCAACAAAGGCAAAACAAATCTTGCCACCAAGGTCTTGGACGTACTGCATGAAGGTGCGACTTGTGAACTGTGTGCCGTTGTCGGTGATGATCCTGTTGGGCACACCGAAATGGCAAACAATTCCCTTGAAGAACTTGACGGCTGATTGTGCTGTCACCTTCCTCACTGCTTCCACTTCTGGCCACTTTGTGAACTTGTCGATAGCAACGTACAAGTACTCAAAGCCCCCGGTAGCACGGGGGAAAGGGCCCAATATGTCGAGCCCCCAGACCGAAAATGGCCAGGAGAGAGGGATTGTCTGAAGAGCTTGAGCTGGTAGATGTGATTTCTTCGAATGAAACTGGCACGCTTCACACTTGGTTACTAGTGCAGTTGCATCCTGGAGAGCGGTGGGCCAAAAGAAACCCTGCCGGAATGCTTTCCCGGCAAGCGCTCCTGACCCTATGTGGGAGCCACATATTCCTCCATGTATCTCTGCCAACAGCTCTAGTCCATCCTCCCGAGGGATACACTTCAATTTCACACCGTTTGGTCTCTTTCTGTACAGGACGTCATCGACGAACTTGTACATAACAGACCGACGGGCTACTCTCTCTGCTTCTTCCTGTTCCTCAGGGAGTTCTCCTGTTTGAAGGAAATGGTCAATGTGCTGTGCCCACGCTGGAGCCTGAGGCTCGACAGCTAGGACTAAAGGCATCTCCTCTGCCGAGGGAACGTTCGTCTCGACAGCAAGGGCCCGAGGCCCTGCCGGAGCCTGTTGTTCCCCGGCAGGCATGTCGATCCCGGCAACTTCCTTGCCGGCGGCTCCGGGGAGCTCTGCCGGGAAGTACTGGCCAGAGTTCAACTTTCTTCTCTTTTCTTGCCACATCGATGGCGCCATGGATGGTTGAGTCAATTGTAGCACAAAAGTTCCTGGTTCCACAGACAACTTGAGGGCAGCACGCTTTGACAGGTCGTCAGCAACACTGTTCTCGGCACGAGGAACGTGCTCCATTTGCAGACCGTCAAAGCTCTCTTCCATTTCCCTCACTTCATCTATGTAGGCCTGCATCAATGGACTTTGATAACTCTTGTTAACTTGCCTGACGACAAGTTGTGAATCGCCTTTGATGACGAGCTTTTTGATACCAAGGTCTGCCGCGATCCTGAGACCGGCAAGCAAACCCTCGTATTCTGCAGTGTTGTTGGTTGAACTCTCCCGGGGAAAGTGCATTTGGACTACATACTTGAGGTACTCTTCGGTGGGTGCGACAAGCAGCACGCCAGCACCGGCGCCTTGCAGCGAAAAAGCTCCATCAAAGTACATAACCCATTGCTGATCGATTTCCTTGCCGGGGAGAGTTGTTTCCTGAGCTTCCTCGTCTGGCGTTGGGGTCCATTCTGCAATGAACTCTGCCAAGACCCTACTCTGAATCGTCGAAGTGCTTTCAAACTTGAGGCCAAAGCTGGACAACTCCAACGCCCACTCCACGATCCTGCCGGTTGCCTCTGGATTTTGCAAAATCCGTTGCAACGGAAAGCGAGTGACGACGGTGATTTCATGTGCCTGAAAGTAATGGCGCAGCTTCCTCGAGGCCATAAGGAGGCCGAAAAGCAACTTCTGCTACCAGAATACCTTGACCTAGCTCCTTGTAAAAGAGAGCTAATAAAATAGACTGGGCGCTGCACCACCTTCTTCTTCTGCACGGGTTCTTCTGTTTGCGCAGATCCTGTCTTGCCGGGATCAACACTTGCCGGGGAAGATCTTGCCATGTCATCTGGCAGTCTTGCCGCTGGTGTTGCTTCCTCATCAGCCTCTCTCTGCGCCACTAGCGCAGCACTAACCACTTGATTTGTTGCCGCCAGATACAGCAGCAACGGCTCTTGTGGTTTAGGCGCGACTAGCGTCGGTGCAGAGGAAAGGTATTTCTTCAAATCTTGCAGCGCAGCCTCCGCCTCCGGAGTCCACTTCATCGGACCTGCCTTCTTCAAAATTTTGAAGAAAGGTAGGGCGCGCTCGGCAGATTTGGAAATAAACCTGCTTAGAGCAGCAACACAGCCGGCAAGACGACGCACATCCTTGACGCGCCTCGGCGCTTCAATCTGCTCAATAGCTTTGATCTTGTCGAGGTTCGCTTCGATTCCCCGGCAAGATACAAAGAATCTGAGGAGCTTGCCAGAAGGAACACCGAACACGCACTTCTCTGGATTGAGCTTCAAGTTGATCTTGCGCAGATTGGCAAATGTTTCTTCTAAATCTTGAATGAGTGTTGCTTTATCCTTGGTTTTGACCACTATATCATCCATATACGCCTCCATATTTCTATGGAGTTGAGGCTCAAAACCAATTTGGATAGCTCTGGCAAATGTTGAACCGGCACTTTTCAACCCGAAAGGCATTCGTATAAAACAATACGTACCACATGGGGTGATAAATGCGGTCTTCTCTTCATCTTCTTTTGCCATAAAAATCTGATGATACCCTGAATAGGCATCAAGGAAGGACAGGAGATCACAACCAGTGGTGGCATCCACAATCTGGTCGATGCGCGGCAAGGGAAAGGGATCTTTTGGACAAGCTTTATTGATATCTGTATAATCGATACAAAGCCTCCATTTCCCATTCGCTTTCCGCACTACAACCGGATTGGCCAACCAGGTTGGATGAAGCACTCCTTTGACCAGTCCTGCCGCCTCCAGCTTTCTGATTTCTTCGGCAATGAATTCTTGCCGCTCCAAGGCTTGCTTCCTGACCCTTTGCTTGACGGGCCGCGCATGAGGACAGACAGCAAGGTGGTGCTCAATTACCTTCCTGGGAACACCGGGGATGTCAGACGGTTGCCATGCAAACACGTCGACATTCGCCCGCAGGAATGCAACGAGCGCGCTTTCCTATTTGTCATATAGGGTGGAACTTACGGTGAAAGTTCCTCCCGTTCCGTCCTCTCTGACGGGCACCTTCTTGGTCTCCGGCGGAGCAGCCTTGGATTTCTTGTTCTTGCCGGTGGAACTCTCTGGTACGTCCTCGACGGAAGCGCAGCACTCCGAGGAGGTGCGCTTGCCGGAGTTCGCGCCAAGGTTCTTGCCGGTCATCTTCTTCCCCCCGGGAGTTCCAGTGGCAGGAGCAGGTGCCTTGATGGTAGGTGCTGCAACTACTTCCCGGTAAAGTTGGTCGGCACAGATGAGCGCATCCTTCTTATCGGAATGGATAGTGATGACGCCCAACGGCCCAGGCATCTTCAGAACATTGTACGCGTAGTGTGATGCCGCCATGAACTTAGCCAGCGTTGGCCAACCAAGGATCCCATTGTATGACATGGGGATCTTGGTGACATTAAACACCACCTTCTCAGTCCTGAAGTTGAGCTCACTGCCAAATGTCACCGACAGCGTAATCTTGCCCTTGGGCTGGGTTCTTCCCGGATTGACCCCTTGAAACGTACCCGTTTCTTCGAGGTCCTCATTGGGAATTTGGAGCTTTTTGAGCACGTCCGGTGAGATTAAGTTTAGGCCGGCCCCGCCGTCAACTAACATTTTCGTCACCTTGAGGTTGCGAATCGTTGGCGAGACCAACAATGGCAAGCACCCGACCGCAGTTGTGCGATCAGGGTGATCCTCGGCGTCGAAAATGATAGGCGTGCTGGACCACTTCAGGGGCCTACATGCATCTGGGGATGGCTCTGCCGCATTGACCTCCCGCACCCACTGTTTGAGTTGGCGGTGGGAAGAATGCAGCGAGGCACCCCCATCGATACACATGGCCTCTGTAGCCTTCTTGAATTCTTGCTCACTAGACTCATCATCTTCCTCATCATCATCTTCTTCTTTGTCTCGGCCCCGAGCGGGCCTATCCTTTTGTTGCTTGGCCTTGCCGCGGCAACCCCCTCGGCCACCGCGCTTCTTGCCGGACCCATCAGCACCATCTTGGGCCTTCTCCTTATCTCGCCTCTCGTATTCGGCCCTCTGCTTCTCGGCAAGCTGCTCAACTTGCCGGCAGTTCTGGAGATCGTGGCCCTTGGTGCGATGGATCTTGCAATACTGCTTGCCGGAGTTCTCCGACTTGTCGGCAGCCGCCAAGGCCTGACAGGAAGGACACCCAGCAAGATCCTTGCCGGGGTCACCAACCTTAGCCTTCTTGGCGGCGACGGGGTTGTCGGACTCCTCGACAGCGAGCACGGCCTTGCCTCCGCGTTTCCTGTTCCGCCGCCGGCCTTTCCTTGACGGGGCCGTGGCGTCTTCATCTTCTGAATCGCCCGCCGCGCCAACAGCCTCGCCAGGGAGTTTCCTCCCCTCTTCAGCTCGAGCACATTTATCGGCCAAAGCGTAAAGCTCGGCAATACTCCTGACTTTGTTCATTGCCAGCTCTTCCCGCATTTTGCGGTTACGCACGTTCTAGTGGAACGGGCTAACGACAGCGGCAGGGTGAACATCAGGAATATTGTACTGCACCCGGCTAAATCTCCAGATAAACTTGCGCAGGGACTCGCCCTCCTTCTGAGGGATGATATGTAAATCGCTTTCTTGGCCAGGAGCTTGATGGCCTCCAACAAAGGCGCCAACAAATTGATGGCACAAATCTGACCAGGAAGAAATAGAATTCTCCGGCAGATGCATCAACCACGACCTGATGTTGGGTTTGAGCACCAACGGGAAGTAGTTGGCAAGTATCTTGTCATCTCGGCCACCTGCAGCCTGCACCGCAATGGTGTAGATGCTCAGGAATTCCGAGGGATGGGTCTTACCGTCATATTTCTCCGGGACCTCCGGCTTGAAGGTTCGGGAATTGGGATCCCGAGAGGTGCTCTGACTTAACGCAGCTCACGGGTGAACGCTGGAGTCCCTACCTCATAAGGCAAGTCTCCTACGTCCCATGGCGCAGGCTCGTCGACAGCCGGCCCCCCGCGCTTATCAGACTGATAACGCGCTTCCCGTCGCCGCTCGATGGTAGTTCGAGCGTCCTCCTTGCCTCGTTCCTGGAGAACTTGAAGCTGATCGTGGCGCATCCGTGGATCGGATGACGCCGTGGAAACCTCTTCACGGCGGTCGACTTGCTGGGTTGTCGGCCGCCGCTGGTGCCGCGGAGGGGAGTGCACTGTGGTTGCACCACCTCCGGTTTTCTCCACATCGGCTCGCGCCGGATCGATGGGCCTTCGCTGCGAGGGCCCTGCCTCTTGTGGCCCATCTTTGTTGGCGAAGCCGATAAGGCTCTGGATAGTAGCTCGCCACTCCTCCATCTTCTCCGGGACAGGAGGAAAATCGAGGAGCAGCTGTGCACGTGCCAAGGCTTCCGCTGGCATAGGCGGCGGTGACAGGTGCGAGGTACGTGAGGTGCTCTGACTCCTAACCATATTAGAAGGAGCACCACCACGGTCACGTGACCGCGCGCCACCTCCGCCAGCAGCTCGGTGTGCATGCTGGTCCCGCGCATCTGGGGATCGATGCGCAGAAATCTTTTCATGGGGACGCCCTGAACCACCAGCGCCATGACGTCGCTCATCATGCACGACCTGTGTAGGTCGTGAGGCTTGCGCTGGCGCGGGAGCTCCATCAGGTGCCCTCCGATCTCTGGAGTTTGTTGTGCCACCCGTAGGCAACACAGCGCCATCTCTAGATCCAGCGGCGTGCAGGTTACCACTGCCACTGCGAACGTTACCACTCGCTTGGCTCGGATCACCAGAACGCCGCGGGGGTTCTAATCCTCTTCCTTCTGCACCCACGCCGTCACCCGTACGCGAAGGCGTAGGCAAAACGGACGTGGACGGTTGCGCCGTCGCAGCGCTCTTCTTCTTGGGCGGCATGATGATGAAGAAACTGAGGCGCCGATCACTAGATCAGGTTCACGCAACCTTCAATCCCCCTACCTGGCGCGCCAAAGATGTCGGGGCACGACACCTATGGGATCCCGAGAGATCCCTTTACGATTCGGCGGGGGGAGAGGTATACGCAAAGAGCAGAACCAACGATCGATGCGGGAAGTTTTTACCCAGGTTCGGGCCGCTGATCAGCGTAAAACCCTACTCCTGCTTTGTGTTCTTATTGATGTTCTTGAGCCCAGCCTTCAGGAGCGCTCACAATGAACAGTATGTTCAAAGAGCAGCTACGCATGCAGAATGGGCCAGAAGTTCTCCTCCTCTGTAGCAGTTGCCTTGGGCCTCCTTTTATATGCTCAAAGGGGTCACCACAGTGGCAAAATGTACATACATTGAGGTGTAAAGTAGTTACAGGGTATCATACCTAACCCCTGACGGATTAGGACAAACGCATTTAATGCATCGTGAGGTGTCCTCACTTTCTTGGGGATGGAAAAAGGGGCCATCCCATCAGCACCGCTTAAGCTCTCCTCCACTAGCGCGTTGCCACGCATCCAGAGAAGGACCCAGAATGTCAGACTTGTTACTGTGCCAAAGCGGTGGCACAGTGGCAGAATCTCGCTGGGCGCCGAAGCCTGCCGAGCACCAAGCCTTGCCGGGCGCCAAGCCTTGCCGGACGCCAAGCCTTGCCAGGCTCCAAGCCTTGCCGGACGCCAAGCCTTGCCGGGCTCCACAGGCCATCCCGGCAAGGATCTTGCCGGGGAAGCTGGCCTTCGGATTCCAGCTCTGCTTATCTGCTGATCCTCAGATCTCTGACTTGATGATTTCTTTGGTGGCTTGAATCGACCTCGAACTGTTCCCGGCAAGCCTTGCCGCGAGGATGGCTACAACTGCTCGTGCACAAGTACGGGGTACTAGTGGCCCAATACTTAGTACACCGACAATAGGTTCTCGATGCTTAGCCGAAACCTATCAAAGACTAAGAGAAATCTCTTTATGCTCTAAATAATTACGTGTCAGCAGAAGACGTGTTCTTCGGTGCTGCAGGTGATATCTTTCGAACTGAGAAGTTAGAATTTCTTGTTCCGCAAGGAATGTTACTGTTGTGATCAATTTCGGACCGTTGGAATTGTGCCGTTCAGTCATTGGCTTATCTGCATGTGCAATTTGGTCATTTCCCATCAGGGAAGGTTGCAGCTATAAATAGCCACCCCACTCCAATGTTGTCTGTTGGCTACTCCGCTTAACTGAGAAGATTAATTTAGCATCCCCTCTCCGAGATATTTGAGTTTCAAATTCACTGAGAGAAAACCAAGAGCCGATACTTAGACAGTGGTTGAGCATCATAGTAGTTCTAAGCCAAGGTTCTTGTACCTATTACTCTCGAGAGCTGCACACTCTCTAGACGGATAGGTGTCGGCTTGAGTGATGAAGAGTAATTGTCTTCACCAAGCAAAGTCCTCAGCAACCAAGAGTCGTTGTGGTTTGAGAGGAAGTCCGTCGAAGGTTCGAAGATCTACCACGAGTGAAATAAACTAGAGTCTGATCAGCTCCTAGTTGAAGGTGAATAGGACGGAGAGAGGTTTTGTCGGTGTACTAAGTATTGGGCCACTAGTACCCCTTACTTGTGCACGGGCAGTTGTAGCCATCCTCGCGGCAAGGCTTGCCGGGATCAGCTCGAGGTCGATTTAAGTCATCAAGGAAATCATCAAGTCAGAGATCTGAGAATCAGCAAATAAGCAAAGCTGGTAATCGAAGGCCAGCCTCCCCGGCAAGATCCTTGCCGGGATGGCCCGTGGAGCCCGGCAAGCCTCGGCACCCGACAAGGCTTGGTTCCCAGCAAAGCTCGGCGCCCGGCAAGGATTGGTGCCCGGCAAGGATCGGCGCCTGGCGAGATTCTGCCACTATGCCACCGCTCCGGCACAGTAACAAAGCCTGACATTCTGGGTCCTTCTCTGGATGCGTGGCAACGCGCCAGTGGAGGAGAGCTTAAGCGGTGCTGATGGGATGGCCCCTTTTTCCATCCCCAAGAAAGTGAGGACACCTCACGGTGCATTAAATGCGCTTGTCCTAATCCGTCAGGGGTTAGGTATGATACCCTGTAGCTACTTTACACCTCAATGTATGTACATTTTGCCACTGTGGAGACCCCTTTGAGCATATAAAAGGAGGCCCAAGGCAACTGCTACAGAGGAGGAGAACTTCTGGCCCATTCTGCATGCGTAGCTGCTCTTTGAACGCACTGTTCATTGCGAGCGCTCCTGAAGGCTGGGCTCAAGAACATCAATAAGAACACAAAGCAGGAGTAGGGTTTTACGCTAATCTGCGGCCCGAACCTGGGTAAACACTTCCCGTGTCGATCACTGGTTCTGCTCTTTGCGTGTACCTCTCCCCCCGCCGAATCGTAAAGGGGTCTCTCGGGGATCCCATAGGTGTCGTCCCCCGACATCTTTGGCGCGCTAGGTAGGGGGATTGAGGTTTGCGTGAACCTGATATGGTGGTTGACGCCCTAGTTCCTTCATCATCTTCATCATCATGCTGCCCAAGAAGAAGAACATTGCGGCAGCACAACCGTCCGGGTCCGTTTTGCCCGCGCCTTCGCAGGCAGGCGATGGTGTGGGTGCAGAAGGAAGAGGACTGGAACCCCCGCGGCGTTCTGGTGACCCAAGCCAAGCGAGCGGTATCGTTCGCAGTGGCAGTGGTAACTTGCGCGCCGCTGGATCTAGAGATGGCGTTGTGTTGCCTACGGGTGGCACAACAAACTCTAGAGATCGAAGAGCGCCTGCTGGAGCTCCCGCGCCGGCGCGAGCCTCGCAACCTGCTCAGGTCGTGCGAGATGAGCGACATCATGGCGCTGGTGGTTCGGGGCGTCCTCACGAAAAGGTTTCTGCGCATAGATCCCAAGATGCGCGGGACCAGCATGCACACCGAGCTGCCGGCGAAGGTGGCGCGCGGTCGCGTGACCATGGCGGTGCTCCTTCTAACTTGGTTAGGAGTCAGAGCACCTCACGTACCTCGCACTTGTCGCCGCCACCTACGCCAGCGGAAGCCTTGGCACGTGCACAGCTGCTCCTCGATTTTCCTCCCGCCCCGGAGAAGATGGAGGAGTGGCGAGCTACTATCCAGAGCCTTATCGGCTTCGCTAACAAGGATGGACCGCAAGAGGCAGGGCCCTCTCAGCGGAGGCCCATCGATCCGACGCGAGCCAGTGCAGAGAAAACCGGAGGTGGTGCAACTACCGTGCACTCTCCTCCGCGGCGTCAGCAGTGGCCAACGACTCAGCAAGTCGACCGCCATGAAGAAGTTTCCACGGCGTCGTCCGATCCACGGATGCGCCGTGATCAGCGTCTGGTTCTCCAGGAACGAGGCAAGGAGGACGCTCGAACAACCATCGAGCGGCGACGGGAAGCGCGCTATCAGTCCGATAAGCGCGCGGGGCCAGTTGTCGACGAGCCCGCACTAGGGAACGTAGGAGACTTGCCTTACGAGGTAGGACCTCTAGCGTTTACCCGTGAGCTGCGGCAAGTCCAGTGGCCCAATCTCCGAACCTTCAAGCCAGAGGTCCCGGAGAAATATGACGGCAAGACCCATCCCTCGGAGTTCCTCAGCATCTACACCATTGCGGTGCAAGCTGCCGGAGGCCGAGATGACAAGATACTTGCCAACTACTTCCCGTTGGTGCTCAAACCCAACGTCAGGTCGTGGTTGATGCATCTGCCGGAGGATTCTATTTCTTGCTGGTCAGATCTGTGCCATCAGTTTGTTGGCGCCTTTGTTGGAGGCCACCAAGCTCCTGGCCAAGAAAGTGATTTGCACATCATCCCTCAGAAGGAGGGCGAGTCCCTGCGCAAGTTTATGTAGAGGTTCAGCCGGGTGCAATATAATATTCCTGATGTTCATCCTGCCGCTGTCATTAGCGCGTTCCATCAGAACGTGCGTAACCGCAGGATGCGGGAAGAGCTGGCAATGAACAAAGTCAGGAGTATTGCCGAGCTTTACACTTTGGCCGACAAGTGTGCTCGAGCTGAAGAGGGAGGAAACTCCCCGGTGAAGCTATTGGTGCGACAGGCGACTCAGAAGAAGAAGATGCCGCGGCTCCGTCAAGGAAAGGCCGGCGGCGGAATAGGAAGCGCGGAGGCAAGGCCGTGCTTGCCGTCGAGGAATCCGGCAACCCTGGCGCCGCCAGGAAGGCCAAGGTTGGCGACCCCGTCAAGGATCTTGCCGGGTGCCCTTCCTGTCAGGCCTTGGCGGCTGCCGATAAGTCAGAGAACTCCGGCAAGCAGTATTGCAAGATCCATCGCACTAAGGGCCACGATCTCCAGAACTGCCGGCAAGTTGAGCAGCTTGCCGAGAAGCAGAAGGCCGAATACGAGAGGCGAGATAAGGAGAAGGCCCAAGATGGTGCTGAGGGGTCCGGCAAGAAACGCGATGGCCGAGGAGGTCGCCGCGGCAAGGCCAAGCAGCAGAAGGATCGGCCCGCTCGGGGCCGAGATAAAGAAGGGGATGATGATGAAGAAGATGACGAGTCCAGTGAGCAGGAATTCCAGAAGGCTACGGAGGCTATGTGCATTGATGGGGGTGCCCCGCTGCATTCTTCCCACCGCCAACTTAAACAGTGGGTGCGGGAGGTTAATGCGGCAGAGCCATCCCCCGATGCATGTAGGCCTGTCAAATGGTTCAGCACGCCTATCATCTTTGACGCCGAGGATCACCCTGATCGCACAACTGCGGTCGGGTGTTTGCCATTGTTGGTTTCCCCGACAATTCGCAACCTCAAGGTGACGAAGATGTTAGTTGACGGCGGGGCCGGCCTAAACTTAATCTCACCAGATGTGCTCACAAAGCTTCAGATTCCCGATGAAGACCTCGAGGAAACGAGTACGTTTCAAGGGGTCAACCCGGGAAGAACCCAGCCTAAGGGCAAGATCACGCTACCGGTAACATTTGGCAGCGAGCTTAACTTCAGGACCGAAAAGGTGGTGTTTGATGTTGCCAAGATCCCCATGTCATACAATGGGATCCTTGGTCGGCCAGCGCTGGCTAAGTTTATGGCGGCATCACACTATGCATACAACGTCTTGAAGATGCCTGGGCCGTTGAGCGTCATCACTATCCATTCCGATAAGAAGGATGCGCTCATCTGTGCCGACCAACTTTACCGGGAAGCAGTTGCAGCACCTGCCATCAAGGCATCTGCTCCTGCCGCTGGAACTCCCGGGGAGAAGAAGACCGGCAGGAACCTTGGCGCGAACTCCGGCAAGCGCACCTCCTTGGAGTGCTGCGCTTCCGTCGAGGACGTACCAGAGAGTTCCACCGGCAAGAACAAGAAGTCCAAGGCTGCCCCGCCGGAAACCAAGAAGGTGCCTGCCAGGGAGGACGGGACGGGGGGAACTTTCAGCATAAGTTCCACCCTAGATGACAAATAGGAAAGCGCGCTCATTGCTTTCCTGCGGGCGAATGTCGACGTGTTTGCATGGCAACCGTCTGACATCCCCGGCGTTCCCGGGAAAGTGATTGAGCACCACCTTGCTATCTGCCCTCATGCGCGGCCCGTCAAGCAAAGGGTGAGGAAACAGGCTTTGGAGCGGCAAGAATTCATTGCCGAAGAAATTAAGAAGCTGGAGGCGGCAGGACTGGTCAAAGGAGTGCTTCATCCAACCTGGTTGGCCAATCCGGTTGTAGTGCGGAAAGCGAACGGGAAATGGAGGCTTTGTATCGATTATACAGATATCAATAAAGCTTGTCCAAAAGATCATTTTCCCTTGCCGCGCATCGACCAGATTGTGGATGCCACCGCTGGTTGTGATCTCCTGTCCTTCCTTGATGCCTATTCAGGGTATCATCAGATTTTTATGGCAAAGGAAGATGAAGAGAAGACCGCCTTTATCACCCCATGTGGTACGTATTGTTTTATACGAATGCCTTTCGGGTTGAAAAGTGCTGGTTCAACATTTGCCAGAGCAATCCAGATTGGTTTTGAGCCACAACTCCATAGAAATATGGAGGCGTATATGGATGATATAGTGGTCAAAACTAAGGATAAAGCAACGCTCATTCAAGACTTAGAAGAAACATTTGCGAACTTGCGCAAGATCAACTTGAAGCTCAATCCTGAGAAGTGCGTGTTCGGTGTTCCTTCCGGCAAGCTCCTCGGATTCTTCGTATCTTGCCGGGGAATCGAAGCTAACCCCGACAAGATCAGAGCCATTGAGCAAATTGAAGCGCCGAGACGCGTCAAGGATGTTCGTCGTCTTGCCGGCTGTGTTGCTGCTCTAAGCAGGTTTATTTCCAAATCTGCTGAGCGCGCCCTGCCCTTCTTCAAAATTTTGAAGAAGGTAGGTCCAATGAAATGGACTCCGGAAGCGGAGGCGGCGCTGCAAGATTTGAAGAAATACCTTTCTTCTCCGCCGACGCTAGTCGCACCTAAACCACAAGAACCGTTGCTGCTGTATCTGGCGGCGACAAATCAAGTGGTTAGTGCTGCGCTGGTGGCGCAGAGGGAAGCTGATGAGGAGGCAACATCAGCGGCAGGACCGCCAGATGACGTGGCAAGATCTTCCCCGGCAAGGGTTGATCGCGGCAAGACAGGATCTGCGCAAACAGAAGAGCCCGTGCAGAAGAAAAAGGTGGTGCAATGCCCAGTTTATTTTGTTAGCTCCCTTTTACAGGGGGCTAGGTCAAGATATTCTGGTGTGCAGAAGTTGCTTTTCGGCCTCCTTATGGCCTCAAGAAAGCTGCGCCATTATTTTTAAGCACATGAGATCACCGTCGTCACTCGCTTTCCGTTGCAACGGATTTTGCAAAATCCGGAGGCAACCGGCAGGATCGTGGAGTGGGCATTGGAGCTGTCCAGCTTTGGTCTTAAGTTTGAAAGTACTTCCACAATTCAGAGCAGGGCCTTGGCGGAGTTCATTGCAGAATGGACCCCGACGCCAGACGAAGAAGTTCAAGAAACAAGTCTCCCCGGCAAGGAAATCGATCAGCAATGGGTTATGTACTTTGACGGGGCTTTTTCGCTGCAAGGCGCCGGTGCTGGTGTGCTGCTTGTCGCACCCACCGGAGAGCACCTCAAGTATGTAGTCCAAATGCATTTTCCCCGGGAGAGTTCAACCAACAACACTGCAGAGTACGAAGGTTTGCTTGCCGGTCTTAGGATCGCGGTAGACCTTGGTATTAAAAAGCTCATTATCAAAGGTGATTCACAGCTTGTCGTCAGGCAGGTCAACAAGAACTATCAAAGTCCATTGATGCAGGCCTACGTAGATGAAGTGAGGAAATTGGAAGAGCGCTTTGACGGTCTCCAAATGGAGCATGTCCCTCGTGCCGAGAACAGCGTTGCTGACGACCTGTCAAAGCATGCTGCCCTCAAGTTGCCTGTGGAACCAGGAACTTTTGTGCTCCAATTGACTCAACCATCCGTGGCGCCATCGATGCGGCAAGAAAAGATAAGAAAGTTGAACTCTGGCCAGTACTTCCCAGCAGAGCTCCCTGGAGCCGCCGGCAAGGAAGTTGCCGGGATCGACACGCCTGCCGGGGAACAACAGGCTCCGGCAGGGCCTCAGGCCCTTGCTGTCGAGACAAATGTTCCCCCGGCGGACGAGATGCCTTTAGTCCTAGTTGTCGAGCCTCAGGCTCCAGCATGGGCGCAGCACATTGTCCATTTCCTTCAGACAGGTGAACTCCCTGAGGAACAAGAAGAAGCGGAGAGAGTAGCCCGTCGGTCTGTTATGTACAAGTTCGTCGATGACGTCCTGTACAGAAAGAGACCAAACGGTGTGAAATTGAAGTGCATTTCTCGGGAGGATGGACTACAGCTGTTGGCAGAGATTCATGGGGGCATATGTGGTTCTCACATAGGGTCAAGAGCGCTTGCCAGAAAAGCATTCCGGCAAGGTTTCTTTTGGCCCACCGCCCTCCAGGATGCGACTGCACTGTAACCAGGTGTGAAGCGTGCCAGTTTCATTCGAAGAAATTACATCAGCCAGCTCAAGCTCTTCAAACAATCCCTCTCTCCTGGCCATTTTTGGTCTGGGGGCTCGACATACTGGGCCCCTTCCCCCGTGCTGCCGGGGGCTTTGAGTACTTGTACGTTGCTATCGACAAGTTCACAAAGTGGTCGGAGGTGGAAGCAGTGAGGAAGGTGACAGCGCAGTCGGCTGTCAAGTTCTTCAAAGGAATTGTTTGCTGTTTTCGTGTGCCTAACAGGATCATCACCGACAACGGCACACAGTTCACAAGTCGCACCTTCATGCAGTACGTCCAAGACCTTGGCGGCAAGATTTGTTTTGCCTCTGTTGCTCACCCGAGAAGCAACGGCCAAGCGGAGAGGGCCAATGCTGAAGTGCTGCGCGGTCTCAGGACCAGAACTTTTGACAGGCTGAAAAAGTGCGGAAGACGCTGGATTATTGAGTTGCCGGCGGTTCTTTGGTCCATCAGAACGACACCAAATCGAGCCACCGGCCAGACGCCCTTCGCTCTAGTGTATGGAGCGGAAGCAGTTCTCCCCACGGAACTCATATACGGATCTCCTCGAGTGCTCGCTTATGATGAGCTTGAGCAAGAGCAACTGCGGCAAGATAACGCTGTGCTCCTTGAGGAGAATCGTCTTCAGGCTGTTGTGTGAGCTGCACGCTACCAGCAAGCTTTGCGCCGCTATCATAGCCGCAAAGTTCATGCCCGAAGCCTTGAGGAAGGCGACCTTGTTCTTCGACGGATTCAGTCCGCCAAGAATTCAAACAAGTTGATGCCAAAGTGGGAAGGCCCTTATCGGGTAGTATGAGTCACCAGGCCTGGCACTGTCCGCCTGGAGACCGAGGATGGCGTTCCAGTGAGTAATTCCTGGAATATCGAACATCTTCGCAAGTTCTATCCATAAGGCGCGGTTGCCGGGGGCTCCCGGCAACCACCTTTTTGTACAAGTCTTGCCGGCAAGGCATGTGATCCTTTGTACAAAACCAGGCGTAGACCCTGAGCACAGATGAATAAATTTAAGTGTTGTACATTTCCTTATTGATTCTCAAGTTCACATTCATATATGCATGTTTATTACAAAGTTATTTCCTTGGACGATTCCGACTCTTGTATGGAAAATCTGCACGCGAAGGAACCCTTGTTGTAATCAGTTGCGCCCTTATTTTGTTTCGAGTCCGCTCAACAATTTAAGTGGCTGCACTGAGAACGCCAAGGAGTCTTGCCGGCCGCTGCGCCTCCGGCAGGCTGCTGAAGTCCCGCACCCAGCGCTCGCGGCAGGTTGCGCGCCGGCAAGTTTTTCAGTAAGCGTAGGATGAACTCCATACATAAAGGAATCAGACAAGGAAAGTAGCTAGCATGAGCCTAAACATAGTTAAAATATATTACATCCATGAGTTTCCGCAGTCCTAACTCGAGACTTAACTATCTTTTACATGAGATGATGGCGGCAAGAATAAAAGGGAAGCACTCAATCCCTGCGCTGGCCTTCGATCCTTTTGATGGAGTCCACCTTCTCAAGGATCGGCGCGATGCACTTCTCAAGCGCCTCAACATTTGCATCCTTGGGCAGGTGGCCAAGTGCGCTGGAGAGGTCAATGCCGGGATTGCTGTGCACCACTTTGAGGAGCACCTTGCGAAGGACGGCCCGGCAAAGCCGGCGAGAATCGTTCACCAGTTGGGTCGCCCGGCTGGACTGGAGCACCCTCAACGCGTTGATGATGCTTTCAAAGAACATCGTCAATCTCGCGCTTGGGGATATTCTTTCCTCGGAAGAATATCTAAAGTTCGACAAGCCCATGGTTGACAGTTCTGCGGTAAGCTTCTCCGCGGCAGCAATGAGACGACCAGTCCAGATCTCCACTCCCTTCTCGTACTCGTTCTGGGCAGCGGCGGCGCTCTTGAGCAGGTTCCTCTCTCCTTGGAGATCCTTGAGTAGAGCCTTCTCACGGGCCCTGCCGGCCTCGAGAGATTTCTGCAGCGTGGTCAGCTTCAGCTCCAGAACCGCAATATCATCAGCCGCAGAGGAGAGCTGCTTGGTCTTGTCGGACAGGGCGACTTGCATCTCGGCCAAGGAGTGGAGGGTTTTTTCCCTGTCCCCCTTGAGCGTCGAGAGCTCCTTGCCATGCTCTTCGAGATCTGTCTCCAGCCTCTTCACTTTGTCGCTCAGCTCGTTCCTGGCGGCCTCTGCAACTTCGGCAGCATTGACGGCCTCTTTGAGCTTGCCGCCGTGACTTGCAGTTAGAGCTTCGAGCGCCTCCTTGTGCTTCTGCTCCAGCTCCTGGGTCCGCCGCGCGACAAGATTTTCAATGTCTTCACCCTTGCTGCGAAGCTTGGCGGCGAGCGCCTGCTCACGAGCAGTGAGATCTTCCTCATGAGCATCAAGAGCAACGCGGCGCCCCGTCAGGAGGGCATCTTCGGCAGCAATCCTTTGAACAGCTTCATCATGCACCTTCTCCATGTCTGATTGCTTCAGGAGCATCTCATTCCACTGCTGGCTCACTTGTTCCCGGCCGGCAACCAACTCGTGGAGGGCCTCGGTGTGCCAGATCTGCATTTGTGTGACGCGCCTTTGGAAATCTGCTTCGGCCGCCTCAACAACTGCCATTCTGGAGTCCGCCTTGTCTTTCCGGGCGTGATGGAGAGCCTGGAGTTTGTGGAAGTTCTCGCCCATGGCCTGAAGGAGCCGATCCTCTTCAGACTTGCCACTGCTAGTGCTGGGATCGTCAACAACTTCGAGCCCGGCAGCGGCAATAATTTCCTCAAAAACTTCTCCTTCGGCTGGTGCCCTAGCGCTTGCCGTCCCCGGCAAGTTGATGAACAGGTTCTCGCCAACCTTGAGGTACTTGCTGGATGAGGGCTCGTCAGATGTTGATGGCTGGTCTTCAGTGGCCGCCTCACCAGTGGCAGGGGGCTCCGCGGCCGATGCAGCGCCTGGCGCTCCTGCGGCAGGAATGCCGTCAGTATGGTCCCCAGCCTCCCTGTCGCCCTCTTCAGCAGGTTCTTCCGCGATTTCCTTTTGTGCTGTCTTGGTGGCCTCCCCGTCAAGAGCATCACCGGCCCCGGCAACATCATCCTTGGTGGCCTCGCTGGCAGTGATCCTGGCCGCTTCGGCAGCAGCATCCCAGGCGGTCTCCTCGATGATGGCGTCGACATCCATATGTTCCATCGCAGAGAACTCTGAAGGGTGAAGGAGGAAGTCAGAATAAGATCGAGTTTTTAAATTTTGAAGTGATCAAGGATAAAGAAGTAAGGGGAAAAGAATAACTAGCACTCTGAGGCGATCGAGTACCTGCGTCGGGCTGTCAAGAGGTGGCTTCGCCTCTCCCGGCAACCCCGGTTGCCGGGGGTGGGTTGCCGGAGTCCGTGCTTGTCGGCTCTTCCTCAATCCGGATGGGCTCGTCGGCAGGATCTCTTGCCGGAGATGTGCTTGTGGGCGGAGCGGTCGATGAAGGAGGCACAATGGGGCAATCTTCTCCTTGTTGCCGTTCTTCTCCTGCGAACCCGAAGATATTAGCGACAAGAATGGAAGCCTCGGCACCAGCCAACAGGAAAAAGGGACAATAAACTTACGCTGGGGGCTGCGTTGAGGACTAGGCTCCGGGCTCATGATGACGGTCTCTGGCACGCTAGTGGAGCCTGCCGGGGGCTCGTCGCCCGTAGAAGTCCTTGACCTCTTCGCCATTCTCTCCAGCAAGGTTTCTCTGTCACTGCAGAAACAATACAAGTAAGTCAGTAAGACTGACGCAGATTGGAAGGTGGAAGTTGTGACAGGTACTCACTCTTCTTCCTCTCGCTCCGGACTAAAGCCGGAGATGTCGAAGTCGACCTCCGTTGCGGCGTCTGAGTGGGGAGGCGGAGGAGGGGTCCTGGGCCGCTTGGCTATGGCAGGCGCCGGGGCAGCTTCTGGCACGGTTGTACGAGACCCTCCTGCCGCTCCGGCGGTGGCCGCTGGTGTGGGTCTCGCGTGCCGCGCGGGCTGTTGACGGGCCCCCTGCCGCGGTCCGGCCTTGCCGGCCACTTTCTTGCCGGGGGATTCGCCGCTCGATGTAGGCTGGCTTGCCGGGACGCCCGATGCGGCTTTCCGAAGGACACGCTTTGTCTTCTTCGGGGGCGAGGGCTCTTCTTGCGTCTCCTCCTCGGCCGTGTCGTCGCCGGATGAGCTTTCGGCAACTGCGCCGCCTTCTTCCCTGGCAACCTTGCTCTCCTCGGCAGGTTTTGCCTCCACCACCACCTCTGCATCGTTGGCTTCCCACTCTGTGAAGCCAACACTGCCGGCCTCGGCGGCAAGATTCGCTTCCTCCACTCTGGTAGCAATGTATGCTACCTCCTGATCTGTGGTGGTGCGAATAAGATCTGACTCTTGCCGAACAGGCTTCTCTGTCAGATTGTCGAAGAATTTCTGTGCTTCTTCCTCGCTTGGCTCGACCCAGGTCGGGTCAAGGCCGTGGGCATTGAACATCGGCAAGAAGGCAATGATCGACCCCAGTGCAGAGTTATTGCACAAGGGGACGATCCTTGCCGGCAGCCGGTGCTTGTCTTCGCGCTGGAATAACTTCTGGCGGAGAGCGCCAAGCTGCATAATAGTCAAGTTGTTGTTCAGCCCGGGGCGCAGCCTCATGACATCCGCTGCATTCTTATACTCCCAGGCTGGCCTCCCCCTATTCTGCAGAGGGGCGATGCGGCGGCGGAGGAAGTCGAAGTCGATCATCTCCATTGTCAGCCCGGCAGCCTTCAAGCGGAGGATCCTGGTAGTGGCGATTGTGAGCTTCTCGTCTTCCGCGGCGAGATCGCCCCAATCCTTGCCGCGGACCACCTTCTGTCGCCGGGGATGGCAAAAAGGATGAGGATCTGCTTCCTGGATCCAGCACCATTTGGCCCGCCACTCGTCCCACTTTTCGCGGTAAACTCCACCTGGGTATATCTCTTTGTTCCAGGCCCTTGGAATCCAAGCAATAGATCCAGAGAGAGCCTCTCCCTTTTGGATTCGAGGATAGAAATAGTGGCGGAAAAGAGCATAATTGGGGATCACGCCGGTGAAATTTTCACAAAGATGGGCAAAGATCGACATGCAAAATACGGCATTCGGCGTGAAATCAAGAAGGCGGAAGCCATATGTATACATGATGTCGTTGAAGAAATCGGAAAAAGGTGGACAGAGCCCGCAATAAAAGTACGCAGTGAAGAAGGGGTATCTGTCCGATCCGCCTTTGGAACTAGCACCTGGGATTACGCGTGTGGCGGGGTGAGCTTGTGTTCCCTTTGCCCACATGCATTGGTATCGTCCCTTCAAGGTTTCGGCGTCGAGCGTCGGAGGGAAGATGATGAGCCTCTTCCGCATCTTCACCAGTTCGCTTTCCGGAACTTCAGCCTTCGACTCCTTGTCTGTGCCCTTGCCTTTGCTGGCCTTGGGCGGCATGGCGACTGTGGAGATGGAAGCCGGAGGACGGAGCGGGCGCGAGAGCAGCGAGCAGAAGAGAAGAAAGGTTTCGCTCTGAGCTCGAGCAGAGGAAGGCGATGGCGATGGCCAGATTGGGAAGAAGAGGGGGGTGAATAGGTATGCGCCTCCACGACTTCTCCTTTTTATGGGGACAGAGCGGGGCCACCTTGTTTATCCCCCAATATGAATGCGCCTCTATGGGCGCAAAACAGTTTGCAGCCTTTTTGGCACACTTCCCACATCGCGCGCTCCGTGCGCGTAGTGGGGGCACAGTAAAACAAGATCTTTACGAGCAATTAATTCCCTGCCACGCGTGCCCGTGCACTGTTTGGGCCTAGCCCAACAACGCCTCGCACTCGTGTGTGGCCCAGGCCCGCGGGCTCCTGTCGGTGTACTAAGTATTGGGCCACTAGTACCCCTTACTTGTGCACGGGCAGTTGTAGCCGTCCTCGCGGCAAGGCTTGCCGGGATCAGCTCGAGGTCGATTTAAGTCATCAAGGAAATCATCAAGTCAGAGATCTGAGAATCAGCAAATAAGCAAAGCTGGTAATCGAAGGCCAGCCTCCCCGGCAAGATCCTTGCCGGGATGGCCCGTGGAGCCCGGCAAGCCTCGGCACCCGACAAGGCTTGGTTCCCAGGAAAGCTCGGCACCCGGCAAGCCCTGGCGCCCGGCAAGGAGTGGTGCCCGGCAAGGATCGACGCCTGGCGAGATTCTGCCACTATGCCACCGCTCCGACATAGTAACAAAGCCTGACATTCTGGGTCCTTCTCTGGATGCGTGGCAACGCGCCAGTGGAGGAGAGCTTAAGCGGTGCTGATGGGATGGCCCCTTTTTCCATCCCCAAGAAAGTGAGGACACCTAAACGGACACCTCACGATGCATTAAATGCGCTTGTCCTAATCCGTCACGGGTTAGGTATGATACCCTGTAGCTACTTTACACCTCAATGTATGTACATTTTGCCACTGTGGAGACCCCTTTGAGCATATAAAAGGAGGCCCAAGGCAACTGCTACAGAGGAGGAGAACTTCTGGCCCATTCTGCATGCGTAGCTGCTCTTTGAACGCACTGTTCATTGCGAGCGCTCCTGAAGGCTGGGCTCAAGAACATCAATAAGAACACAAAGCAGGAGTAGGGTTTTATGCTGATCTGCGGCCCGAACCTGGGTAAAAACTTCCCGCGTCGATCACTGGTTCTGCTCTTTGCGTGTACCTCTCCCCCCGCCAAATCGTAAAGGGGTCTCTCGGGGATCCCATAGGTGTCGTCCCCCGACAGGTTTGCTCATGTGTTCAATCACAAGTCCCTCCAACCAGACGTAGTCCTTTGGCAGAAGGGCGAACTCGCCTACCAAATCCTTCTTTCACCATCGAGCACCATTGGTTCACTTCTCTTTACTGCATTCCCTTTAGCATTTTACTTTCGTGCTCAGTGTCGATATATATATATATATATATATATATATGATCTTAGTACCGCTTCTTATGTTTTAGCCTGTGTATCTTTCGCAATCATCACTGTTTTCCCTATTAGCTTTGCCTTCATATCTTTGTTGTCATTCTTCCATGCTACTTCATCTGATAGCTTACAACATCACCATTGTTATCGTCAAGCCCGTGATCTATTATGCTCAAATGATTATAGCTTCTTACCTCGAAAGATTTTCTCCTCACTGAAGTGCACGTTCATTATTGTCTTATCTAAACGTATTTTGTTGCTGTGTTTGCGTGCAATTCAAAACACTTGCAAGAATTTTTTAATCTCCCATTCACCCCCCTCTAGTCGATATACTCGGTCTTAACAATTGGTATCAGAGAAGGTTCTCCCTGTCTCTGTTTATTAAAGGTCTAACAAGCTTCGAGTTTTGGGTATGTCGTATGCAGGTAGATCCTCACGCTTTGAAAGGTTTCTGTAGGATCGAAAGTAGGTCTAGAGGGGGGTGATTAGACTACTTGGCCAAATAAAAATCTAACCTTTTACCAATTTTAGTTGTGGGCAGATTTTAGCAATTGGCATAAGTCAAGCAATCAAACAACACATGCAATTCTAAGTGTGTAGCAGCGGAAAGTAAAACATTGCATATGAAGGTAAACGGAAGGGTTTAGAGAGTGCAAACGCAATGATGACACGGAGATTTTTGGCGTGGTTCTGATAGGTGGTGCTATCGTACATCCACGTTGATGGAGACTTCAACCCACGAAGGGTAACGGTTGCGCGAGTCCACGGAGGGCTCCACCCATGAAGGGTCCACAAAGAAGCAACCTTGTCTATCCCACCATGGCCATCGCCCACAAAGGACTTGCCTCACTCGGGTAGATCTTCACAAAGTAGGTGATCTCCTTGCCCTTACAAACTTCTTGGTTCAACTCCACAATCTTGTCGGAGGCTCCCAAGCGACACCTAACCAATCTAGGAGACACCACTCTCCAAAAGGTAATAGATGTTGTGTTGATGATGAACTCCTTGCTCTTGTGCTTCAAATGATAGTCTCCCCAACACTCAACTCTCTCTCACAGATTTGGATATGGTGGAGAGATGATTTGAGTGGAAAGCAACTTGGGGAAGGCTAGAAATCAAGATTCTTGTGGTAGGATTGGTATATCTTGATCTCAACACATGAGTAGGTGGTTCTCTCTCAGAAAATGTATGCTGGAAGTGTAGGCACATTCTGATGGCTCTCTCACATATGGAGAAGGGGGTGGAGGGGTATATATAGCCTCCACACAAAATCCAACCGTTACACACATTTGACCCAACTCGGTCAGACCGAATAGCAGAACTCGGCGATGGCCAGATTGGGAAGAAGAGGGGGGTGAATAGGTATGCGCCTCCACGACTTCTCCTTTTTATGGGGAAAGAGCGGGGCCACCTTGTTTATCCACCAATATGAATGCGCCTCTGTGGGCGCGAAACAGTTTGCAGCCTTTTTGGCACACTTCCCACATCGCGCGCTCCGTGCACGTAGTGGGGGCACAGTAAAACAAGATCTTTACGAGCAGTTAATTCCCTGCCACGCGTGCCCGTGCACTGTTTGGGCCTAGCCCAACAACTCCTCGCACTCGTGTGTGGCCCAGGCCCGTGGGCTCCTGTCGGTGTACTAAGTATTGGGCCACTAGTACCCCTTACTTGTGCACGGGCAGTTGTAGCCGTCCTCGTGGCAAGGCTTGCCGGGATCAGCTCGAGGTCGATTTAAGTCATCAAGGAAATCATCAAGTCAGAGATCTGAGAATCAGCAAATAAGCAAAGCTGGTAATCGAAGGCCAGCCTCCCCGGCAAGATCCTTGCCGGGATGGCCCGTGGAGCCCGGCAAGCCTCGGCACCCGACAAGGCTTGGTTCCCAGGAAAGCTCGGCACCCGGCAAGCCCTGGCGCCCGGCAAGGATTGGTGCCCGGCAAGGATCGGCGCCTGGCGAGATTCTGCCACTATGCCACCGCTCCGGCATAGTAACAAAGCCTGACATTCTGGGTCCTTCTCTGGATGCGTGGCAACGCGCCAGTGGAGGAGAGCTTAAGCGGTGCTGATGGGATGGCCCCTTTTTCCATCCCCAAGAAAGTGAGGACACCTAAACGGACACCTCACGGTGCATTAAATGCGCTTGTCCTAATCCGTCAGGGGTTAGATATGATACCCTGTAGCTACTTTACACCTCAATGTATGTACATTTTGCCACTGTGGAGACCCCTTTGAGCATATAAAAGGAGGCCCAAGGCAACTGCTACAGAGGAGGAGAACTTCTGGCCCATTCTGCATGCGTAGCTGCTCTTTGAACGCACTATTCATTGCGAGCGCTCCTGAAGGCTGGGCTCAAGAACATCAATAAGAACACAAAGCAGGAGTAGGGTTTTACGCTGATCTGCGGCCCGAACCTGGGTAAAAACTTCCCGCGTCGATTACTGGTTCTGCTCTTTGCGTGTACCTCTCCCCCCGCCGAATCGTAAAGGGGTCTCTCGGGGATCCCATAGGTGTCGTCCCCCGACAGGTTTGCTCATGTGTTCAATCACAAGTCCCTCCAACCAGACGTAGTCCTTTGGCAGAAGGGCGAACTCGCCTACCAAATCCTTCTTTCACCATCGAGCACCATTGGTTCACTTCTCTTTACTGCATTCCCTTTAGCATTTTACTTTCGTGCTCAGTGTCGATAGATATATATATATATATGATCTTAGTACCGCTTCTTATGTTTTAGCCTGTGTATCTTTCGCAATCATCACTGTTTTCCCTGTTAGCTTTGCCTTCATATCTTTGTTGTCATTCTTCCATGCTACTTCATCTGATAGCTTACAACATCACCATTGTTATCGTCAAGCCCGTGATCTATTATGCTCAAATGATTATAGCTTCTTACCTCGAAAGATTTTCTCCTCACTGAAGTGCACGTTCATTATTGTCTTATCTAAACGTATTCTGTTGCTGTGTTTGCGTGCAATTCAAAACACTTGCAAGAATTTTTTAATCTCCCATTCACCCCCCTCTAGTCGATATACTCGGTCCTAACAATTGGTATCAGAGAAGGTTCTCCCTGTCTCTGTTTATTAAAGGTCTAACAAGCTTCGAGTTTTGGGTATGTCGTATGCAGGTAGATCCTCACGCTTTGAAAGGTTTCTGTAGGATCGAAAGTAGGTCTAGAGGGGGGTGATTAGACTACTTGGCCAAATAAAAATCTAACCTTTTACCAATTTTAGTTGTGGGCAGATTTTAGCAATTGGCATAAGTCAAGCAATCAAACAACACATGCAATTCTAAGAGTGTAGCAGCGGAAAGTAAAACATTGCATATGAAGGTAAACGGAAGGGTTTGGAGAGTGCAAACGCAATGATGACACGGAGATTTTTGGCGTGGTTCCGATAGGTGGTGCTATCGTACATCCACGTTGATGGAGACTTCAACCCACGAAGGGTAACGGTTGCGCGAGTCCATGGAGGGCTCCACCCATGAAGGGTCCACGAAGAAGCAACCTTGTCTATCCCACCATGGCCATCGCCCACAAAGGACTTGCCTCACTCGGGTAGATCTTCACAAAGTAGGTGATCTCCTTGCCCTTACAAACTTCTTGGTTCAACTCCACAATCTTGTCGGAGGCTCCCAAGCGACACCTAACCAATCTAGGAGACACCACTCTCCAAAAGGTAATAGATGTTGTGTTGATGATGAACTCCTTGCTCTTGTGCTTCAAATGATAGTCTCCCCAACACTCAACTCTCTCTCACAGATTTGGATATGGTGGAGAGATGATTTGAGTGGAAAGCAACTTGGGGAAGGCTAGAAATCAAGATTCTTGTGGTAGGATTGGTATATCTTGATCTCAACACATGAGTAGGTGGTTCTCTCTCAGAAAATGTATGCTGGAAGTGTAGGCACGTTCTGATGGCTCTCTCACATATGGAGAAGGGGGTGGAGGGGTATATATAGCCTCCACACAAAATCCAACCGTTACACACATTTGACCCAACTCGGTCAGACCGAATAGCAGAACTCGGTGAGATCGATTTAGTTCAAAATGTGAATGTTAGGAATCTCGGTGAGACGACTGGAACAACTCGGTGGGACCGATGTGCTAGGGCTTAGGGCAAACATCAACTCGGTGGCACCGATTGCATCAACTCAGTGAGATCGAAGTGAAGCAATAAGGTAACAGAGAAAATGTCAAGCTAACTCGGTGTGACCGATCGCTGTTTCAGTGAGACCGAAATAATTGCAACAGGAAATAGAGAGTTTGCAAGGCCATCTCGGTGAGACCAAGATCCGTATCGGTGTGACCGAACTATTAGGGTTTCTGGCAGTGGCTATGTCATATGAACTCGGTGGCTCCGGATAGGATGATTCGGTGGGGCCGAGTTTGACTTTGGGTTTTGGACATATTTGGAATGAGAAAGTGGTTGAGGGCTTTGGAGCAATATCACTAAGCACCTTGAGCAAGCAAGACATTAAGCAACACCTCATCCCCTTTTAATAGTATTGGCTTTCCTATGGACTCAATGTGATCTTGGATCACTAAAATAGAAATGAAGAGTCTTGAGCTTATGCCAATATGTGTCCGTAGCATTTTGAGGGGTCCACATCTCTAGTCCATGCCATGTCATTCATTGAACTTTCTGAAATATTAAACTTGAATGGATATTAGTTCAATGAGCTATATGTTGTTATGAATTACCAAAACCACCCGGGGATTAGTTGCACTTTCAGTTTCCTATCTTCGATGGAAATTATTATGTCTACTGGCAAGGTAGAATGAAAATCAGACTTCAAGAGATCAGCGCTGAGCTATGGCAAATTGTGGAAAATGGATATACCATGCAACACCCAAAGACACCCACTCCTATGGATGAAGCAAACATTCAGCTGAATGCACAAGCGAAAGATATCATCTGCGACAGCATCTCCAGAGATACTTTCATTAGGTTCCAAAATCTTGATACGACCAAAGAAGATGCCATCAAACATGTTCATTAAGTAGTTATCATCAGAACGAAAGCACATACTGATATTCTTTGTGCAATGTTCGCTCACTCCCGAAGTCTTTGAAAGGAAAGTGCCATGGAGCTCACTCATCGTCTAACCAATATTGTTGAAAGACTACATCAACGGGGAGTGAAAGACATCACCAAAAAAGATGTGGTCAACAAACTGCTCAGTTCTCTTGATGCAACATTTGACTCCGTCATATCTGAAATCAAGCAAAGACCTGATTTTGAAGAACGTCACTACATTGAAATCATGACACTACTGACCATTCATGAAGAAAATATGGAACATGAAAATGGGCAACCAGAGTCTTCTTCGGAGAGTGAAGGAGAAATTCTTAAACATTATGATAGTTCCCAAGAAGAATAAGATGTCGTGAGTCAACACTCAGTCACAAGGGAACTCCAAATGCTCATAGAAAGGCTCAATAAACTCAGGAGACGGAATTTGTATCTCACCAATGCTGACAAAGATGAACCATCTGAATCCTCGAGAAGATTACCTCTGAAAGAAATGAAGTGTTACAAGTGAAAGCATTATGGTCATTTCATTGCTGATTGCCCTAACTGGGAAATGAGTGCAAAACCAAGCAGTAGGTGGCGCTCTCTTCATTGCATTGGATTCACTCGCATGAACTGTCATACTAAGCTCACAAAAAAATGAACCATCCACATCCTCTTCAAAGAGACCAGTAACTAACGCGCGAGCCAAAGGAATCATCGAATCAAATATGAAGAGAATGTCTCAGCTGGCTGGTGTGTGTGCTGGAATCACAATGGACTCCAAAGATGAAATATATGAATCCGAATCAGATGATGAAGAGTTATATAGCGGTTTGGGCAGAGGAACTGCATTCGTCGCTCATGAATCATCCGAACAGTCACTTACAATCAGACATCGAAGATGATGCTTCAAGTGATGATGAATCCACCACACTCTGTCTCATGGCAAAAACCTCAAGGGAATAGGTATCATCAAAATATCGAAAATCCATGACTGAATTCTCTTCGGAAAACATTGCCTATGCTAAACTTGTCAAGATTGCTAAATCTCAACAAGATAAACTTAAAAAGCTTGAGAAAAATCTAAGGAAATCTGAAGGATTACTAGTCAAAAAGATGGAGAAAATTCAAGAGTTAACCGAAGAGCATGATGCTCTTTCTTCAACTATCGATGATTTATCCAATCGCTATAATTCTCTTGCTAATGGCTTCAAGAGTTTATCAAATAAAATCCTTAACAAGAACCAAGAACTCAAGTCACTAAAAGAGTCTTATAACATGCTTGTGAATGAAAACGCTTGTCTCTTCGCTGAGCAATCTGAAAAACCTCCTGATGATTTTGTGCCTCCATGTCTAAAATGCTTAAGGCTTTGCAATGTTGTTTCCACTGCAGAAACATTCAATGCTATCATCGAGAATGTTGCAACTACTACAAATGATATCTCTAACCCCTCTTCCAAGGAATTTGTTGCAATCTCTGACAAAAATTCCAGGTTAAAGAACTTGCTTGAGACAGGCATGCTCAGAAGCCTAAAAGGGCATCAGACTCTGTGTGATGTTCTGAAGAAGTCACTTCTGCACAAAACCCCCAGAAAGGAGGGTTTAGATTTCGAGAAGAAACTCAATGTTGATAGAACTTACTAGACTCCTAAGCAATATCCTCAAACAAGTTGGGTTCTTGCTAAAAGCAAAACCATCGAACCTGCACTTCTGGCTGGATATGACTGTCCCATTCTCGTTGACAAAAATGAGTCAGATGACTCGAACTACAAATTCTTCAAACAACAGAATGGTAAGGTATTTGCTCAGTATGTCGGCACTAACTACAGGGTAGAATCACCCAAGAAGCAAATATGGGTGATGAAGTGCCTGATTAAAAAGCTGTCTGTCACAGCTAACCTGACCTTGCAGGACAGTTCACTTCGAAGGAGTAAAAACCACTCACAGAACAATGCTATTGTTCCCTCCAAGGAAAACTTGTTGAACTCTCGACAGAAGGAGTACATGCATACTTCCTCAAACCATTATGGTCATGTCTCTGGAAACAATTTCAATGCTTACTCGTATGATTACACTTGTACTACACATATGAGCTACAAAGGACAACAACGGAAGAAGGTTTCTGCATCTTCGAGGCAATTGAGGTCTCCACATACCACATAAGTGTGGGTTGTGAAAATGAACTAACTCTTTCTCAAAGGAACTCTCTCTCTCAGGGTTTCTCCTTGCAGATCCTAAGCCCTGAGACTATTTGTTGTTGGTATTTTGCTCTCGATTTATTTATTTTCGCCCTGTGTTTTGTGTTTCAACTGATAAGCGACCCACTCAGAGCTATCCCGTTAGTTTTCCTTCTTCTAGATGTGTGCTTTGTTTTGGACCCTATTTTTTGTGCATGCTTGTGACCCTATTTTCCCTCGCATCTACCCTCTACACAAGTGTCTCATGGCATCTAGTTTTGGAGAGAATTCTGAGTCATAGGAAGAACTACCTCAAATTTCGCCAAGTTCTGGGCGAAAGAAAATGAGAGGAGGAGGAAAACCTTCTAAGCCACACAGGGCTCTGAAGAAAAAGAAGGTTTGTGAGTCTAAAGGAGTTGTAGAAGAGATCCCAAGAGCTGTCAGTCAACCTGAGGATGAAATGGTCACTAACACCCTCACTTTATTCTCTGATGGAAATCCTTAGAAGGAATCCTAAGAAGGGTGGTGGTGGCAGAGAGAATAACACCACTGCTAAAATGTCTGATCCAGAAAACTACAAAACCCCATCTGGACATGAATCAACTACTGGTGGCAACAACAGGCAGGAAAGGATTCGTCACCATTGGGCGGGCAAGTGGTATAGATGTGAAAATGTTTGTAAGAAGTATCGGTATTTATTCGCATTCTCTCCTCCATAGAATGATTGCATTGCTGAAGGCTGCATTAATGAAGGCGAGGAGGAAGTGTCGGGGTACGACACCTATGGGATCCCGAGAGACCCCTTTATGATTCGGCGGGGGAGAGGTATACGCAAACAGCAGAACCAATGATCAACGCGGGAAGTTTTTACCCAGGTTCGGGCCGCTAATCAGCGTAAAACCCTACTCCCGCTTTGTGTTCTTATTGATGTTCTTGTGCCCAACCTTCAGGAGCGCTCGCAATGAACAGTACGTTCAAAGAGCAGCTACGCATGCAGGATGGGCCAGAAGTTCTCCTCCCCTGTAGCAGTTGCCTTGGGCCTCCTTTTATATGCTCAAAGGGGGCTCCACAGTGGCAGAATGTACATACATTGAGGTGTAAAGTAGCTACAGGGTATCATACCTAACCCCTGACGGATTAGGACAAGCGCATTTAATGCACCGTGAGGTGTCCGTTTAGGTGTCCTCACTTTCTTGGGGATGGAAAAAGGAGCCATCCCATCAGCACCGCTTAAGCTCTCCTCCACTGGCACATCGCCACGCAACCAGGGAAGGACCCAGAATGTCAGACTTGTTACTGTGCCAAAGCGATGGCACAGTGGCAGAATCTCGCCAGGCGCCGATCCTTGCCGGGCACCAAGCCTTGCCGGGCGCCAGGCCTTGCCGGGCGCCAAGCCTTGCCGGGCTCCACAGGCTATCCCGGCAAGGATCTTGCCGGGAAGGCTGGCCTTCGGACCCCAGCTTTGCTTATCTGCTGATCCTCAGATCTCTGACTTGATGATTTCCTTGATGGCTTGAATTGACCTCGAGCTGTTCCCGGCAAGCCTTGCCGCAAGGATGGCTACAACTGCCCGTGCACAAGTACAGGGTACTAGTGGCCCAATACTTAGTACACCGACAGGAGCCCCCGGGCCTAGGCCATACACGAGTGCGAGGCGTTGTTGGGCTAGGCCCAAACAGTGCACGGGCACGCGTGGCAGGGGATTAACTGCTCGTAAATATATTGTTTTACTGTGCCCCCCACTATGCGCACGGAGCGCGCGATGTGGGAAGCGTGCCAAAAAGGCTGCAACTGCCTTGCGCCTATAGAGGCACATTCACATTGGGGAATAAAAGAGGCACAAACCTATTTACCCCCCTCTTCTTTTCAATCTGGCCATCGCCATCGCCTTCCTCCTCTCGAGCTCAGAGCGAAACCTTTTCCTCTTCCGCCCGCTGCTCCCACGCTTGCTCCACCCCCAGCTTCCGTCCTCACAGTCGCCATGCTGCCCAAGGCCAGCAAAGGCAAGGGCAAGGAGGCGAAAGCCGAAGTCCCGAAGAGCGAACTGGCGAAGATGCGGAAGAGGCTCATCGTCTTCCGTCCGACGCTCGATGCTGAAGCTCTGAAGGGGCGATATCAATGCATGTGGGCGAAGGGAACGCAAGCTCACCCCGCCACACGCGTAATACCAGGTGCTTGCTCCAAAGGTGGATCGGACAGATATCCTTTCTTCACTGTATATTTCTATTGCGGGCTCTGTCCCCCTTTTTCTGACTTCTTCAATGACATCATGTACACATACGGCTTCCGTCTTCTTGATTTCACGCCGAATGCAGTACTTTGCATGTCTATCTTTGCCCATCTCTGTGAGAATTTTGTTGGCGTGATCCCCAATTCTGCTCTTTTTCGCCATTATTTCTTCCCTCGTATCCAAAAAGGAGAGGCTCTCTTTGGTTCTATTGCCTAGATTCCAAGGGCTTGGAATAAAGAAATATACCCAGAGGGAGTTTACGGCGAAAAGTGGGACGAGTGGCGGGCTGAATGGTGCTGGATCCAGGAAGCAGATCCCCATCCTTTTTGTCATCCCCGGCAACAGAAGGTGGTCCGCGGCAAGGATTGGAGCGATCTCGCTGCGGAAGACGAGAGGCTCACAATCGCCACCACCAGGATTCTCCGCCTGAAGGCTGCCGGATTGACAATGGAGATGATCGGCTTCGACTTTCTCCGCCGCCGCATCGCCCCTCTGCAGAACAGGGGAAGGCCAGCTTGGGAATACAAGAACACGGCAGATATCATGAGATTGCGCCCTGGGCTGAACAACAATCTGACCGCTATGCAGCTTGGCACTCTCCATCAGAAGTTATTCCAGCGCGAAGACAAGCACCGGCTGCCGGCAAGGATTGTCCACTTGTGCAACAACTCTGCCTTGGGGTCAATCATTGCCTTCCTGCCGATGTTTAATGCCCACGGCCTTGACCGGACTTGGGCCGAGCCAAGCGAGGAGGAAGCGCAGAAGTTCTTTGACAGCTTGATGGAGAGGCTTGTCCGGCAAGAGTCAGATTTCATCCGAGCCACCACCGACCAAGAAGTAGCTTATATTGCTACTAGGGTGGAAGAGGCAAATCTTGCTGCGGAGGCCGACAGCATCGGCTTCACAGAGTGGGAAGCTAGCGACACAGAGGTGGTAGTGGAGGTAAAGCCTGCCGGGGAGGGCGAGGTTGCCGGGGAGGAGAGCGGCGCAGCCGCTGAGAGCTCGTCCGGCGAGGACACGGCCGAAGAAGAAGAGACGCGAGAAGAGCCCCCACCCCCGAAGAAGAAGACGAAGCGTGTTCTTCGGAAGGCTGTATCTGCCATCCCGGCAAGCCAGCCCTCTTCGAGCGGCGAAGCCCCCGGCAAGAAAGTGGCCGCCAAGACTGGACCGAGGCAGGGGGCTCGTCAACAGCCCGCACGGCGCGCGAGACCCACACCAGCGGCCACTGCTGGGGCGGCAGGAGGGTCTCGTACCACCGCACCGGAAGCTGCCCCGGCGCCTGCCACAGCCAAGCGGCCTAGGACTCCTCTGCCTCCCCACTCAGACACTGCAACGGAGGTCGATTTCGACATCTCCGGCTTCAGTCCGGAGCGAGAGGAAGAAGAGTGAGTACTTTGCCACAGCTTTTACCTTCCAATCTTGCATCAATCTTACTGACTTGCTTGTATTGTCTCTGCAGTGACACAGAAACCTTGCTGGAGAGGATGGCGAAGAGGTCAAGGACTTCTACGGGCGACGAGCCCCCGGCAGGCTCGACTAGCGTGCCAGAAACCGTCATTGTGAGCCCGGAGTCTAATCCTCAACCCAGCCCCCAGCGCAGCCCCCAACACAGCCCCCAGCGTAAGTTTATTGTTCTTTTTCCGCTGGCGGGTGCCGAGGCTTTCATTCTTGCCTGCTGATATCTTTGGGTTCATAGGAGAAGAACGGCAACAAGGAGAAGACATCCCCATTGTGCCTCCTTCATCGACCGCTCCGCCCACAAGCACGTCCCCGGCAAGAGATCCCACCGACGAGCCCATCCTAACTGAGGGGGAGCCGGCAAGCATGAACACCGGCAACCCTCCCCCGGCAACCGAAGTTGCCGGGAAGGGCGAGGCCACCTCCCAACAGCTCGACGCAGGTAATCGATTGCCTCAGAGTGCTTGTTATTCTTTTCCTTATCTCTCTGTCTTTAGTCGCTTCAAACTCCAATCTCGATCTTATTCTGTTTTCCTCCTTCGCCCTTCAGAGTTCCCTGTGATGGAACACATGGACGTCGACGTTGTGATCGAGGAGACCGCCAGGGATGCCGCCGCCGAAGCAGACAGGATCGCTGCCAGCGAGGCCACCAAGGATGACATTGTCGAGGCTGGTGGTGCTCTTGACGGGGAGGCCGCCAAGACAGCACAAGAGGAAACCGCCGAAGAACCTGCTGAAGGGGAGGCTGAGGACCGCACTGACAGCATTCCTGCCGCAGGAGCGCCAGGCGCTGCACCGGCCACAGAGCCCCCTGTCACTGGTGAGGCGGCCACTGAAGACCAGCCATCAACATCTGAAGGCCCCTCATCCAGCAAGTACCTCAAGGTTGGCGAGAACCTGTTCGTCAACTTGCCGGGGACGGCAAGCGCTGGGGCACCAGTCGAAGGAGAAGTTTTCGAAGAAATCATCACTGCTGCCGGGCTTGAAGTTGTCGACGATCCCGGCACTAGTAGAGGCAAATCTGAAGAGGATCAGCTCCTTCAGGCCATGGGCGAGAATTTCCGCAAACTCCAGGCTCTCCATCGCGCCCGGAAAGACAAAGCGAACTCCAGAATGGCAGTTGTTGAGGCGGTCGAAGCAGATTTCCAAAGGCGCGTCGCACAAATGCAGATCTGGCACGCCGAGGCCCTCCAAGAGTTGGTTGCCGGCCGGGAACAAGTGAGCCAGCAGTGGAATGAGATCCTCCTGAAGCAATCCGATATGGAGAAGGTGCATGATGAAGCTGTTCAAAGGATTGCTGCCGAAGATGCCCTCCTGACGGGGCGCCGCGTTGCTCTTGATGCTCATGAGGAAGATCTCACTGCTCGTGAGCAGGCGCTCGCCACCAAGCTTCGCAGCAAGGATGAGGATATCGAAAATCTTGTCACGCGGCGGACCCAGGAGCTAGAGCAAAAACATAAGGAGGCGCTCGAAGCTCTGACTGCAAGTTACGCCGGCAAGCTCAAGGAGGCCGTCGATGCTGCCGAAGCTGCAGAGGCCGCCAAGAACGAGCTGAACGACAAAGTGAAGAGGCTGGAAACAGATCTCGAAGAGCACGGCAAGGAGCTCTCGACGCTCAAGGGGGACAGGGAAAAAACCCTCCACTCCTTGGCGGAGATGCAAGTTGCCCTGTCCGACAAGACCAAGCAGCTCTCCTCTGTGGCTGATAATATTGCGGTTCTGGAGCTGAAGCTGACCACGCTGCAGAAGTCTCTCGAGGCCGGCAAGGCCCGTGAGAAGGCTCTACTCAAGGATCTCCAAGGAGAGAGGAACCTGCTCAAGAGCGCCGCCGCTGCCCAAAACGAGTACGAGAAGGGAGTGGAGATCTGGACTGGCCGTCTCATCGCCACCGCGGAGAAGCTTACCGCAGAACTGTCAACCATGGGCTTGTCGAACTTCAAGTATTCTTCCGAGGAAAGAATATCTCCAAGTGCCAGGTTGACGATGTTCTTTGAAAGCATCATCAACGCGTTGAGGGTGCTCCAGTCTAGCCGGGCGACCCAACTGGCGAATGAGACTCGCCGGCTTTGCCGGGCCGTCCTCCGCAAGGTGCTCATCAAGGTGGTGCACAGCAATCCTGGCATCGACCTCTCCAACGCGCTCGGCCATCTGCCAAAGGATGCAAATGTTGAGGCGCTTGAAGAGTGCATCGCGCCTATCCTTGAGAAGGTGGACTCCATCAGAAGGATCGAAGGCCAGCGCAGGGATTGAGTGCTTCTCCCTTTTTCTTGCTGTCGTCACCTCATGTAAAAGACAATTAAGTCTCAAGTTAGAATTGCGGCAACTCATGGATGTAATACAATTTGACTATGTTTAGGTTCATGCTTGCTATTTTCCTTGTCTGATTCCTTCATGTATGGAGTTCATCCTACGCTTATTGAAAAACTTGCCGGCGCGCAACCTGCCACGAGCGCTTGGTGCGGGACTTCAGCAGCCTGCTGGAGGCGCAGCGGCCGGCAAGACTCCTTGGTGTTCTCAGTGCAGCCACTTAAATCGCTGAGCGGGCTCGAAACAAAATAAAGGCGCGACCGATTACAACAAAGGTTCCTTCGCGTGCAGTTTTTCCATACAAGAGTCAGAATCGTCCAAGGAAATAACTTTGTAATAAAAGAAAAACTTGCTCTGAGTTTTTAAGACTTAGCTTCATGTCTTTGTTCTTCCTCCGGCAAGCGTCGATTCCGAACGTCGCCAACTGGCATTCATATCTCCCTTCCCCCCCCCCCCCCCGGCAAATGTGCACGCGAGGAATCCTTCTGTCTTTTGAGAAAAAGAAAGAAGAGAAAATAAAGACATGAAACCTTGGAGGTTCGTTAGAACTTACCGGGATTAGGTGTCATACAACATCTTAGACAAACATGCATATATATAAATATGAACATGGGAATCAATAAGGGAATGTACAACACTTAAATTTATTCATCTGTGCTCAGGGTCTGCGCCTGGCTTTGTACAAAGGATCACATGCCTTGCCGGCAAGACTTGTACAAAAGGATGGTTGCCGGGAGCCCCCGGCAACTGCGCCTTATGGGTAGAACTTGCGAAGATGTTCGATATTCCAGGAATTACTCACTGGAATGCCATCTTCGGTCTCCAGGCGGATAGCGCCAGGCCTGGTGACTCGTACTACCCGATAAGGGCCTTCCCACTTCGGCGTCAACTTGTTTGAATTCTTGGCGGATTGAATCCGTCGAAGAACAAGGTCGCCCTCCTCAGGGCTTCGGGCATGAACCTTGCGGCTATGGTAGCGGCGCAAAGCTTGCTGGTAGCATGCAGCTCGCACAGCAGCCTGAAGACGATTCTCCTCAAGGAGCACAGCATCATCTTGCCGCAGTTGCTCTTGCTCGAGCTCATCATAAGCGAGCACTCGAGGAGATCAGTATATGAGTTCCGTGGGGAGAACTACTTCCGCTCCGTAGACCAGAGCGAAGGGCGTCTGGCCGGTGGCTCGATTTGGTGTCGTTCTGATTGACCAAAGAACCGCCGGCAACTCATCAATCTAGCGTCTTCCACACTTTTTCATCTTGTCAAAGGTTCTGGTCCTGAGACCGCGCAGCACTTCAGCATTGGCCCTCTCCGCTTGGCCGTTGCTTCTTGGGTGAGCAACAGAGGCAAAACAAATCTTGCCGCCAAGGTCTTGGACGTACTGCATGAAGGTGCGACTTGTCAACTGCGTGCCGTTGTCGGTGATGATCCTGTTGGGCACACCGAAACGGCAAACAATTCCCTTGAAGAACTTGACAGCTGACTGTGTTGTCACCTTCCTCACTGCTTCCACCTCCGGCCACTTTGTGAACTTGTCGATAGCAACGTACAAGTACTCAAAGCCCCGGTAGCATGGGGGAAAGGGCCCAGTATGTCGAGCCCCCAGACCGAAAATGGCCAGGAGAGAGGGATTGTCTGAAGAGCTTGAGCTGGCTGATGTAATTTCCTCGAATGAAACTGGCATGCTTCACACTTGGTTACTAGTGCAGTCGCATCCTGGAGGGCGGTAGGCCAAAAGAAACCTTGCCGGAATGCTTTCCCAGCAAGCGCTCTTGACCCTATGTGAGAACCACATATGCCCCCATGTATTTCTGCCAACAGCTCTAGTCCATCCTCCCGAGGAATGCACTTCAATTTCACACCGTTTGGTCTCTTTCTGTACAGGACGTCATCGACGAACTTGTACATAACAGACCGACGGGCTACTCTCTCTGCTTCTTCCTGTTCCTCAGGGAGTTCACCTGTCTGAAGGAAATGGACAATGTGCTGCACGCATGCTGGAGCGTGAGGCTCGACGGCTAGGACTAAAGGCATCTCCTCCGCCGGGGGAACGTTTGTCTTGACAGCAAGGGCCTGAGGCCGTGCCGGAGCCTGTTGTTCCCCGGCAGGCGTATCGATCCTGGCAACTTCCTTGCCGGCAGCTCCGGGGAGCTCTGCCGGGAAGTACTGGCCAGAGTTCAACTTTCTTCTCTTTTCTTGCCGCATCGATGGCGCCACGGACGGTTGAGTCAATTGAAGCACAAAAGTTCCTGGTTCCACAGGCAACTTGAGGGCGGCACGCTTTGACAGGTCGTCAGCAATATTGTTCTCGGCACGAGGAACGTGCTCCATCTGCAGACCGTCAAAGCGCTCTTCCAATTTCCTCACTTCATCTACGTAGGCCTGCATCAATGGACTTTGATAACTCTTGTTAACTTGCCTGACGACAAGTTGTGAATCGCCTTTGATGATGAGCTTTCTGATACCAAGGTCTGCCGCGATCCTGAGACCGGCAAGCAAACCCTCATATTCTGCAGTGTTGTTGGTTGAACTCTCCCGGGGAAAGTGCATTTGGACTACGTACTTGAGGTGCTCTCCGGTGGGTGCGACAAGCAGCACGCCAGCACCGGCGCCTTGCAGCGAGAAAGCCCCGTCAAAGTACATAACCCATTGCTGATCGATTTCCTTGCCGGGGAGGGTTGTTTCTTGAACTTCTTCATCTGGCGTCAGGGTCCACTCTGCAATGAACTCCGCCAAGGCCCTGCTCTGAATCATCGAAGTGCTTTCAAACTTAAGGCCAAAGCTGGACAACTCCAACGCCCACTCCAAGATCCTGCCGGTTGCCTCTGGATTTTGCAAAATCCGTTGCAACGGAAAGCAAGTGACGACGGTGATCTCATGTGCCTGAAAATAATGGCGCAGCTTCCTCGAGGCCATAAGTAGGCCGAAAAGCAACTTCTGCACACCAGAATATCTTGACCTAGCCCCTTGTAAAAGAGAGCTAACAAAATAAACTGGGCGCTGCACCACCTTCTTCTTCTGCATGGGTTCTTCTGTTTGCGCAGATCCTGTCTTGCCGGGATCAACCCTTGCCGGGCAAGATCTTGCCGCGTCATCTGGCGGTCCTGCCGCTGGTGTTTCTTCCTCATCAGCTTCTCTCTGTGCCACTAGCGCAGCGCTAACCACTTGATTTGTTGCTGCCAGATACAGCAGCAACGGCTCTTGTGGTTTAGGCGCGACTAGCGTCGGCGGAGAGGAAAGGTATTTCTTCAAATCTTGCAGCGCACCCTCCGCCTCCGGAGTCCATTTCATCGGACCTGCCTTCTTCAAAATTTTGAAGAAGGGCAGGGCGCGCTCAGCAGATTTGGAAATAAACCTGCTTAGAGCAGCAACACAGCCGGCAAGACGACGCACATCCTTGACGCGTCTCGGCGCTTCAATTTGCACAATAGCTTTGATCTTGTCGGGGTTCGCCTCGATTCCCCGGCAAGATACAAAGAATTCGAGGAGCTTGCCGGAAGGAACACCGAACACGCACTTCTCAGGATTGAGCTTCAAATTGATCTTGCGCAAGTTTGCAAATGTTTCTTCTAAGTATTGAATGAGCGTTGCTTTGTCTTTGGTTTTGACCACTATATCATCCATATACGCCTCCATATTTCTATGGAGTTGTGACTCAAAACCAATCTGGATTGCTCTGGCAAATGTTGAACCAGCACTTTTCAACCCGAAAGGCATTCGTATAAAACAATACGTACCACATGGGGTGATAAAGGCGGTCTTCTCTTCATCTTCCTTTGCCATAAAAATCTGATGATACCCTGAATAGGCATCAAGGAAGGATAGGAGATCACAACCAGCGGTGGCATCCACAATCTGGTTGATGCGCGGCAAGGGAAAGGGATCTTTTGGACAAGCTTTATTGATATCTGTATAATTGATACAAAGCCTCCATTTCCCATTCGCTTTCTGCACCACAACCGGATTGGCCAACCAGGTTGGGTGAAGCACTCCTTTGACCAGTCCTGCCGCCTCCAGCTTCTTAATTTCTTCGGCAATGAATTCTTGCCGCTCCAAGGCCTGCTTCCTGACCATTTGCTTGACGGGCCGCACATGAGGACAGACAGTAAGGTGGTGCTCAATTACCTTCCTGGGAACACCAGGGATGTCAGACGGTTGCCATGCAAACACGTCGACATTCGCCCGCAGGAAAGCAACGAGCGCGCTTTCCTATTTGTCATCTAGGGTGGAACTTATGGTGAAAGTTCCCCCCGTTCCATCCTCCCTGGCGGGCACCTTCTTGGTCTCCGGCGGAGCAGCCTTGGACTTCTTGTTCTTGCCGGTGGGACTCTCTTTTACGTCCTCGACGGAAGCGCAGCACTCCGAGGATGTGCGCTTGCCGGAGTTCGCGCCAAGGTTCCTGCCGGTCTTCTTCTTCCCTCCGGGAGTTCCAGCGGCAGGAGCAGATGCCTTGACGGCAGGTGCTGCAACTGCTTCCCGGTAAAGTTGGTCGGCACAGATGAGCGCATCCTTCTTGTCAGAATGGATAGTGATGACGCCCAACGGGCCAGGCATCTTCAAGACGTTGTACGCGTAGTGTGATGCCGCCATAAACTTAGCCAGCACTGGCCGACCAAGGATCCCATTGTATGACATGGGGATCTTGGCGACATCAAACACCACCTTCTCGGTCCTGAAGTTAAGCTCGCTGCCAAATGTTACCGGCAGCGTAATCTTTTCCTTAGGCTAGGTTCTTCCCGGGTTGACCCCTTGAAACGTACCCGTTTCCTCGAGGTCCTCGTCGGGAATCTGGAGCTTTCTGAGCACATCCGGTGAGATTAAGTTTAGGCTGGCCCCATCGTCAACTAACATCTTTGTCACCTTGAGGTTGCGAATCGTTGGCGAGACCAACAATGGCAAGCACCCGACCGCAGTTGTGCGATCAGGGTGATCCTCGGCGTCGAAAATGATAGGCGTGCTGGACCACTTCAGGGGCCTACACGCATCTGGGGATGGCTCTGCTGCATTGACCTCCCGCACCCACTGTTTGAGTTGGCGGTGGGAGGAATGTAGCGAGGCACCCCCATCAATGCACATGGCCTCCGTAGCCTTCTGGAATTCTTGCTCACTGGATTCATCATCTTCATCATCATCATCTCCTTCTTTGTCTCGGCCCCGAGCGGGCCGATCCTTTTGCTGCTTGGCCTTGCCGCGGCGACCCCCTCGGCCACCACGCTTCTTGCCGGACCCCTCAGCACCATCTTGGGCCTTGTCACTATCTCGCCTCTCGTATTCGGCCCTCTACTTCTCGGCAAGCTGCTCGACTTGCCGGCAGTTCTGGAGATCGTGGCCCTTGGTGCGATGGATCTTGCAATACTGCTTGCCGGAGTTCTCCGACTTGTCGGCATCCGCCAAGGCCTGACAGGAAGGACACCCGGCAAGATCCTTACCGGGGTCGCCAACCTTGGCCTTCTTAGCGGCGCCGGGGTTGTCGGATTCCTCGACAGCAAGCACGGCCTTGCCTCTGCGCTTCCTGTTCCGCCGCCGACCTTTCCTTGATGGGGCCGCGGCGTCTTCATCTTCGGACTCGCCCGCCGCGCCAACAGCCTCACCAAGGAGTTTCCTCCCCTCTTCAGCTCGAGCACACTTGTCAGCCAGAGCGTAAAACTCGGCAATACTCCTGACTTTGTTCATTGCCAGTTCTTCCCGCATCTTGCGGTTACGCACGTTCTGGTGAAACGCGCTAACAACAGCGGCAGGATGAACGTCAGGAATATTGTACTGCACCCGGCTAAATCTCTGGATAAACTTGCGCAGGGACTCGCCCTCCTTCTGAGGGATGATGTGCAGATCGCTCTCTTGGCCAGGAGCTTGGTGGCCTCCAACGAAGGCGCCAACAAACTGATGGCACAAATCTGACCAGAAAGAAATAGAATTCTCCGGCAGATGCATCAACCACGACCTGACGTTGGGCTTGAGCACCAACGGGAAGTAGTTGGCAAGTATCTTGTCATCTCGGCCCCCGGTAGCCTGCACCGCAATGGTGTAGATGCTCAGGAACTCCGAGGGATGGGTCTTTCCGTCATACTTCTCCGAGACCTCTGGCTTAAAGGTTCGGGAATTGGGCCACCGGACTTGCCGCAGCTCACGGGTAAACGCTGGAGTTCCTACCTCATAAGGCAAGTCTCCTACGTCCCCTGGCGCAGGCTCGTCAACAGCCGGCCCCGCGCGCTTATCAGATTGATAGCGCGCTTCCCGTCGCCGCTCGATGGTAGTTCGAGCGTCCTCCTTGCCTCGCTCCTGGAGAACTTGATGCTGATCGTGGCGCATCCTTGGATCGGACGACGCCGTGGAAACTTCTTCATGGCGGTTGACTTGCTGAGTTGTCGGCCGCCGCTGGTGCCGCGGAGGGGAGTGCACTGTGGTTGCACCACCTCCGGTTTTCTCTACATCGGCTCGCGCCGGATCGATGGGCCTCCGCTGCGAGGGCCCTGCCTCTTGCGATCCATCTTTGTTGGCGAAGCCGATGAGGCTCTGGATGGTAGCTCGCCACTCCTCCATCTTCTCCGGGGTAGGAGGAAAATCGAGGAGCAGCTGCACACGTGCCAAGGCTTCCGCTGGCGTAGGTGGCGGCGACAAGTGCGAGGTACGTGAGGTGCTCTGACTCCTAACCATGTTAGAAGGAGCACCACCACGGTCACGCGACCGTGTGCCACCTCCGCCGGCAGCTCGGTGTGCATGCTGGTCCCGCGCATCTTGGGATCTATGCGCAGAAACCTTTTCATGGGGACGCCCTGAACCACTAGCGCCATGACGTCGCTCATCATGCACGACCTGGGTAGGTCGTGAGGCTTGCGCCGGCGCGGGAGCTCCAGCAGGTGCCCTCCGATCTCTGGAGTTCGTTGTGCCACCCATAGGCAACACAACGCCATCTCTAGATCCAGCGGCGTGCAGGTTACCACTGCCACTGCGAACGATACCTCTCGCTTGGCTCGGATCACCAGAACGCCGCGGGGGTTCTAGTCCTCTTCCTTCTGCACCCACGCCGTCGCCAGTACGCGAAGGTGTAGGCAAAACGGACGCGGACGGTTGCGCTGTCGCAGCGCTCTTCTTCTTGGGTGGCATGCTGATGAAGATGATGAAGAAACCTAGGCGCCGAGCACTAGATCAGGTTCACGCAACCTTCAATCCCCTACCTGGCGCTCCAAAGATGTCGGGGTACGACACCTATGGGATCCCGAGAGACCCCTTTACGATTCGGCGGGGGGAGAGGTATATGCAAAGAGCAGAACCAATGATCGACGCGGGAAGTTTTTACCCTGGTTCGGGCCGCTAATCAGCGTAAAACCCTACTCCTGCTTTGTGTTCTTATTGATGTTCTTGTGCCCAGCCTTCAGGAGCGCTCGCAATGAACAGTACGTTCAAAGAGCAGCTACGCATGCAGGATGGGCCAGAAGTTCTCCTCCCCTGTAGCAGTTGCCTTGGGCCTCCTTTTATATGCTCAAAGGGGGCTCCACAGTGGCAAAATGTACATACATTGAGGTGTAAAGTAGCTATAGGGTATCATACCTAACCCCTGACGGATTAGGACAAGCGCATTTAATGCACCGTGAGGTGTCCGTTTAGGTGTCATCACTTTCTTGGGGATGGAAAAAGGAGCCATCCCATCAGCACCGCTTAAGCTCTCCTCCACTGGCACGTCGCCACGCAACCAGGGAAGGACCCAGAATGTCAGACTTGTTACTGTGCTAAAGCGGTGGCACAGTGGCAGAATCTCGCCAGGCGCCGATCCTTGCCGGGCACCAAGCCTTGCCGGGCGCCAGGCCTTGCCGGGCGCCAGGCCTTGCCGGGCTCCACAGGCTATCCCGGCAAGGATCTTGCCGGGAAGGCTGGCCTTCGGACCCCAGCTTTGCTTATCTGCTGATCCTCAGATCTCTGACTTGATGATTTCCTTGATGGCTTGAATTGACCTCGAGCTGTTCCCGGCAAGCCTTGCCGCGAGGATGGCTACAACTGCCCGTGCACAAGTACGGGGTACTAGTGGCCCAATACTTAGTGCACCGACAGGAAGTGAGGCCACTTCAACCTCCGAATGCTCGTCCTGATTCACTCAAGACCATCGTAGACTTTCCAAAGGAAGTCAAGAAGAGAGCAAAGGCTAATGCCAAGCGTGAAGCAAAAGAGGCCAAGGCCAAGCAAGCACTTACCAAGCAAGATGTGCAGAAGAAGAAAGAATTTGCGTCTGCTTCCAAAGCAAGCAAGTCGAAGAAGTCTATTTCTCCTTCTGCACCTCAAAAGAAAACTGTCACCAAGAGAACAAAGAAGGTTGTCTCTGACTCATTGATGACCCACAAGTATAGGGAACCACGACAGTCTTCGATGGTAGTATTTCACCCAAATTTATTGATTCGACACAAGGGGAGCCAAAGAATATTTATGAGCTTTAGCAATTGAGTTTTCAATTCAACCATACTTGGAGAACTAAATATCTGCAACAAAGTGTTTAGTAGCACAGTAATATTGTAGTTTAATAGCAGTGGTAACAGTAGTAACAGTAACAGGAACAATAATAGTAGCAGTTTTTTAGTGATTGTAATAGCAGCAACAACAGTAGTAACTTATAGCAAAGATCAATATCAAAAAAGTGTATGCATTGTATTAGTGATGGATATTTGTGTTGGATGACGTTCATCATGTAACAGTCACAACCTAGAGTGATACACAATATCTCCAATTCATCAATTCAATGTAGGCATGTATTCTGTATATAGTCATCCGTGCTTATGATAAGAACTTGCATGACATCTTTTGTCCTACCCTCCCATGACAGTGAGATCCATAAGGAAATTAAGGGATATTAAGGCCTCCTTTTAATGCAGAACTAGAACAAAGCATTAACACATAGTGAATACAAGAACTCCTCAAATTACAGTCATCTCGAGAGAGTATCGCAATTGTTGTCACTTTGGGGTCTACGGATCAGAACAATAACGAGTGCATACAACTAGCAGATATGATCAAGAACTCAAATATATTCATGAAGACATAGAGGGTTCACATCTGAAATCATGGCACTCGGTCCCTAGTGACAAGCATTAAGCATAGGAAATTCATAGCAACATCAATCCCAGAACATAGTGGATACTAGGGATCATGCCCTAACAAATTGACTCAATTACATGATAAATATCATCCAATTCCATCACCGTCCAGCAAGCCTACGAAGGAATTACTCACTCTCGATGGTGAGCATCATTGAATTGTTGAAGAAGAAGGGTTGGTGGTGATGATGGCAACGAACCCCCCCCCCCTCTCCAAAGCCCCGAACGAACTCCAGAACATCCCTCCCGATGAAGAACAATAGTTGGCGGCGGCTACGTATCATAAAATGTGATGAAACTTCTTCTCTTATTTTTTTGTTGGGGAAACAAAATTTATAGAGTTGGAATTAGGTCAGACGGCCGCCTGTGGGCCCCCGCCGATGGATCTTCATTCCGGTATTTTTTATTTATTCAGTAAAAAATCTCCGCAAAGTTTCGTCCAATTCCGAGAACTTTTATTTCTACACAAAAACAACACCATGATAGTGATACATCTCCAATGTATCTATAATTTATTATTATTTCATGCTATTATATTATCAATCTTAGATGCTTTATAAGCTATTTTATATCATTTTTGGGACTAACCTATTAACCTAGTGCCCAGTGCCAGTTCCTGTTTTTGCTTGTTTATGGCTTTTCAGAAAATTAGTACCAAACAAAGTCCAAACACGATGAAACTTTATGGTGATTTTTTCTGGACCAAAAGGGACTCTAGAAGCATCACGAGGAGCCCAGAACATCATACGAGAGGGCCACGAGCTCACCACGTGTGCCCCTTGAGCTCGTGGACCCATTGTAGCTCCGTTTGACTTAATTCCAACTCTATAAATTCCTAAATATTCCCAAACCAACTGAGAGCCACCCGAAAAACTTTTTCTGCCACTACAAGATTTTGTTCTTCTGCGATCCCATCTGGAGGCCTTTTTCGGTACTCTCCCAGAGGGGGAATCGATCACGGAGGGCTTCTACATCATCCTTGCTGCCTTTCGATGATGTGTGAGTAGTTTACCACACACATACACATCCATAGCTAGTAGCTAGATGCCATATTCTCTCTCTTTGATCTTCAATACCATGTTCTCCTCGATCTTCTTGGAGTTCTATTCGATGTAATCTTCTTTTGTGGTGTGTTAGTTGTGATCCAATGAATTTTGGTTTATGATCAGATTATTCATTGGAAGTAATTGAGTCTTTTCTGAACTTTATTATGCATGATTTTTATAGATTTGTATTTCTCTTCGACCTATCCGTTTGGTTTGGCCAACTAGATTGATTTATCTTCAATGGGGGAGGTGCTTTGTAATGGGTTCAATCTTGCGGTGCTCTATATCCCAGTGACTAAAGGGAACAATACATGTATTTGTATTGTTGCCATTAATGGTAAAATGATGGGATTTATTCATATGGATTGGGTTTACTTTGTCTACATCGTGTTATCTTACTTAAGGCATTACTCTGTTTGTCATGAACTTAATACCATAGATGCATGCTGGAAAGCGGTTGATTGGTAGAGTAATAGTAGTAGATGTAGGCAGGAGTCGATCTACTTGTCTTGGATGTGATACCTATATACATGATCATTGCCATGAATACGTCGTAAGGATGCGCTTTTCTATCAATTGCCCAACAGTAATGTGTTCACCCACCGTATGCTATGTGTTCGAGAGAGAAGCCTCTAGTGAAAACTATGGCCCCCGGGTCTACCTTTATCATATTGCTAAAATCCAAAAATACTTCGCTACAATTTATTTAATTTAATTTTACTTTACAATTTATCTATCTATCACTATCAGAATTAATCCTTGGAAGTATCGAGTTCAAGGGGATTGACAACCCTCTTGCCCGCGTTGGGTTGAAGTATTTGCTTTTGTGTGTGTAGGTGCTGCATAGGGGAGTTTGCTTGGTTCTCCTATTGGTTCAATAACCTTGGTTCTTACTGAGGGAAATTCTTATCTCTACTGTACTGCGTCACCCCTCCTCTTTGGGGAAATCCCAACGCAGTTTACAAGTACGATGTAGAATTTAGGGTGCCGTTGCCGGGGAGACATCATCAAATTCTCGTCATGTTCCTACATACAAACTATCATCTACTTGCTCTACTTTTTATTTAGATTTTTATTTGCCTCTCTTTTCCATCTCCCCCACTTCTCATAATAAGAAAATAAAAAACAAAAAATATTTACTTTGTTGGTTTGCTTGCTTGCTTGCTGCTATGGCTAGTTCTTCGCTTGTTGCTTGTACCCCTGAGAATGAAGTGCTTAATTTTAAACAAAGGGGGGAGAAAGTTTTAAAGATGCTTAGTATAGGATCTGCGATGCTCAAAATAGATCAACTCTTAAGCAATCTACCGTTGTTCTTCTTTGCAACTTTTATGTGGGCGTTACTACTTGGTATAGGTTTGTGCTTGACACTATTACCGAAGGGAATTTGTTGAGTAGTCACCATATGGATGCTTTCAATGTCATGGGAAATTTAGTAGTATCACCACCTATTACTATCAATGAAATGGCTTTGACTTTGGAACATGTTATGCAAACATTGGAAGCTATTGAAAACAAAATGCCTACCATTGAACATATTGAAAATCTAGATAAAAAGATCCATAATCAAGTAACTCAATTTGGCTCAAAGGTAGGAATTACATTATAGATGTTAAGGGAGAAAGAACCCATAGTTAATGAGAGAATAAAACAAAGTCCTTCTACAATTGATTAGTTTAGGTTTAGGTTTCTTTTCTTAGGTTTTCTGCTCTTTTCTTTCTTTCTGTCTTTCTTTTGTTGGGTTTGATACGTCTCCAGCGTATCCATAATTTTTGATTGTTCCATGCTGTTATATCATCAATCTTGGATGTTTTACATACATTTACTAGCAACTTTATATTATTTTTTGGGACTAACCTATTAACTTAGTGCCCAGTTCTAGTTGCTGTTTTTTGCTTGTTTTTTTACTTTGCAGAATATCAATACCAAACGACGTCAAAATGCCACGAAACTTTTTGGAGATTTTTTTTCTGGCAAGAAGAGACCCTGGAAGCTTTTGGAGGCCACGAGAAGAGGTCCGTGGGGCCCACTAGGCACCAGGACGTGCCAGAGGCCCCCAGTGCACCCTGGTGGGTAGTGGGGCCCTCGGGCACCGCTTTGACCTACCTCCACCTCTATAAATACTCTAAAATCCCCTAAACCCTAGGGGAGTCGACGAAACACTTTTTCCACCGCTGCAAGTTCCAGAACCACGAGATCCAATCTAGAGGCCTTTTCTGGTACTCTATCGGAGGGGGCAACGATCACGGACGGGTTCTTCATCATCCTTGTTGCCCCTCCGATGATACATGAGTAGTTTACCACAGACCTACGGGTTTGTAGTTAGTAGCTAGATGACTTCTTCTATCTTTTTGATCTTCAATACAATGTTCTCCTTGATGTTCTTGGAAATCTATTTGATGTAACTCTTTTTTGCGGTGTGTTTGTTGGGATTCGATGAATTGTGAGTTTATGATCAGATCTATCCATGAATATTATTTGAGTCTTCTCTAAACTCTTTTATGCATGATTGTTATAGCCTCGTATTTCTTCTCCGATTTATATGTTTGGTTTGGCCAACTAGATTGATTTATCTTGCCATGGGAAGAGGTGCTTTGTCTTGGGTTTGATCTTGCGGAGCTCAATCTCAGTGAAAGAAAGAGACATGACACACATGTCTCGTTGCTATTATGGGTAACAAGATGGGGTTTATTCATACGTGAGTTTATCTTGTCTACATCATGTCATCTTTCTTAATGCATTACTCTGTTTTTCCATGAACTTAATACACTAGATGCATGCTGGATAGCGGTCGATGTGTGGAGTAATAGTAGCAAATGCAGAATTGTTTTGGTCTACTAATCTTGGACGTGATGCCTATATACATGATCATTGCCTTGGATATCGTCATAATTATTTGCTTTTCTATCAATTGCCCAACAGTAATTTGTTTACCCACCATATGGTATTTTCTCGAGAGAAGCCTCTAGTGAAAACTATGGCTCCAGGGTCTATTTCCTATCATATATTAAAACCAAAAATACCTTGCTGCAACTTTCTTTTATTTATTTTATTTTGTATTTTTGTTATATCTATTTATGAAAACCTATAGAATTTAATCTATCACAATACCGTTGAGGGATTGGCAACCCCTTCACGCGTTGGGTTGCAAGTATTTGTTGTTTGTGTTCAGGATCTATTTACATAGTGTTGCTTGGTTCTCCTACTGGATTGATAACCTTGGTTTCATAACTAAGGGAAATACTTACCTCTGTTGTGTTGCATCATCCTCTCCTCTCCGGGGAAATACCAACGCAGATTACTGATGGCTCGTGTTCGCGGCAGTATTTTCCCTGAAGAGGAAGGGATAATGCAGCACAGCTACGGTAGGTATTTCCCTCAGTGATGAGACCAAGGTTATCGAACCAGTAGGAGAACCATGCAACACTATGTAAACGGTACCTACACACAAAGAATAAATACTTGCAACCCGACGCGTAATAGGGGTTGTCAATCCCTCCGGGTAAAAGATAGATAAATTTCTAGTGTAAGAGGGGTTGGATAAATAGATCTCGCGGAAACGCGAAATAAAATAAATAACAAAAAATTGCAGCAAGGTATTTTTGGGTTTTTGGAATAATAGATCTGAAAATAAAAGAGGCAAATAATAGATCAGAAAGCAAATATGATAAAGAATAGACCCAGGGGCCGTAGATTTCACTAGTGGCTTCTCTCGAGAAAAATAGCATACGACGGGTAAACAAACTACTGGTGGGCACTTGATAGAACTTCAAATAATTATGACAATATCCAGGCAATGATCATTATATAGGCATCACGTCCAAGATTAGTAGACTGACTCCTGCCTGAATCTACTACTATTACTCCACACATCGACCGCTATCCAACATGCATCTAGTGTATTAAGTTCATGGAGAAACGGAGTAAGGCAATAAGAACGATGACATGATGTAGACAAGATCTATTCATGTAGGAATAGACCCCATCTTGTTATCCTTAATAGCAACGATACATACGTGTCATGTCCCTTTCTGTCACTGGGATTGAGCACCGTAAGATCGAACCCATCACAAAGCACCTCTTCCCATGGCAAGAAAAATCGATGTAGTTGGCCTAACTAAACCAAAGATTCGAAGAAGAAATACGAGGCTATAAGCAATCATGCATATAAGAGATCAAAACTCAAATAACTTTCATGGATAAAATAGATCTGATCATAAATTTAAAGTTCATCGGATCCCAACAAACACACCGCAAAAAGAGTTACATCAAATAGATCTCCAAGATACCATTGTATTGAGAATCAAAAGAGAGAGAGGAAGCCATCTAGCTACTGCCTACGGACCCGTACACTACTGCAGGATGCTGCTAACGTGACACTACGATCAGAGACCCTTGGAAGAAACTGTGTGCGATGCATTCATCCCAAACGGTGATGTAAAAAAACGTCAAAAAGGATGCAAAATGTTTGCGATGAAGGATACATCAAACATGGTTCAGATTTTAGTTGCGTGTGCGATGCGCGGCATACGGTTCAGTTCAATTAACTGTTTGTGATGAGGCAAAACAAAAGAAACGGGCAGCCAGATGAAGGCGTGTGAGATATACGGCATACAGTTCACTCGGATAAACTATTTGTGACGAGGCGGAACAACAGAAACGGGCAGCCAGATGAAGGTGTGTGTGATATACGGCATATAGTTCACTCGGATGAACTGTTTGTGATTAGGCAACACAAAAGAAACGGTCAGCCAGATCAAGGTGTGTGCGATATACGGCATACGGTTCACTCAGATGAACTATTTTTGATTAGGCAACGCAACAGAAACGGTTCAGCCAGATCAAGGTGTGTGCAATGGCGGGCATACAGTTCATTCCGATAAACTATTTGTGTTGAGCCAAGAGAACAGAAACATTTCACATAAACAAGATGTGTGTAATACGCGACAAACATCCAATTACATAGGTGGCTAGTACACACATGACATTTCCACACACCAAAGTAAACTATTACATGCATAATTAACTAGGATAAACGATCATCTGATCATCATCTACTTCTTGTGCTAGCTCGATGTTCCTTCTATGCTAAGTTTCCATTAATTGATGGCGTTTAATGAACACGCCATCGTTTCCCGCCATTTCCTCACCGGTTTCCCGCCACCCAGCGATATTGCGCATAAACCTAGGCGGCGCGCGACGCACGGAGACAACAAGCGCAGCCTGTAGCACATCCACCTTTTCCAAGCATGCCAACCCACCAAAGCGCCGCCTCTGCCATCAACCTCGTCGACGAGGAAAACGAGAAGGCGCCATGGCCCGTCGAGGCCGAGGCGCTCCCCGGCAACACGATGGATGACGCCGTGATGCTCGTCATCGCTAGGGTTGAGCAGACCCTTGGCGCATGGCGCTTCAGTGCCGCGGATCAAGATTGGCATGTCAGCGCCGAGAGGCTGCAGCTCGCCGCACAACATGATTGATGGCGCACCGCAGAGCAAGCTAGGCGCGTCCGCGCCGATAGGCTGCGGCTCGCCACACGGCGAGACCGTTGGAGCGCCGCAGAGCGAGAGCACGGCGCACCGCATAGCAAGAGCGGATCCATCGGCGCTTGCCTGCTGTCGACTGGGCGTCGCAGCTGGGTACACGTCCCGTAAGTACCCCCATTCCTCGCCAGGAGTGGGTAGAGGCCCTCTGTGCCGTACTTGCACCAGAGGTCGGCCGCGCCGTACATGCACCGGACGCCCGCCGCGCCGTTTGCATGGGTCGCGCCATTCGCCTTGTCCGTGGCCCACTCGATGCCAATGCGCTGGTCGCTAGGCTCGACCGCCTCCTTGGCCCAGGTGTCCACCTGGGCGCAGTAGAGGAACATGGCCGTCGCATCCTCGAGCAGGTGCTCTCCAATGAAATAGCCAACTTGGAGCGTGAGATCGCGCTCCAGATATACCGCGAGCGTGTCGACCGCTTGGACGAACGCCTGCACGAGTTCAGGCAGAGCCAAGAGCTACCGTAGGAAGGGCTGCTGGTCATGGTCTCATGGACGCGTTTTATTTTGTTGAGTCATTTCGACGTGGATCGCTATGTATTCACAGCAATCATAATATTGCTCTATTTATTGCTCTGTTTCAATGTGTGTACTCTATTTTCCATTCTTATATGTTCTGTTTCAATGTGTGTATATATGCGTTCCATTTTGTATATGTGGATGATAACAGCTAGATAAAAATTAGTATACAAAAACAGATAGAAAATGGAATTCATAATATATATATTAATTGTTCATTAGTTCATCACAAAATATATATAATATCATCACATATACGTGATGATACTTAACTACTAGGTACAATGCATAAAATTAAAAACGAACAATACTAAAACTAATAATCCCTCCTGGGGGCAGTATTCCGGCAGCCCCTCGCCAACAGCTCCCTGGTGCGCGGCGTCTTCCCAGCACGGAGGCAGTACTCCGCCTCCTCCGCCTCGCAGCGCTTGACGTACCGATCTGCCTCTTGCTGGCGGACGAGCGCGAACGATCTTGCCATTTCGTTGGCGCCCACCGGAGCTCCTCGTCGGTGGCACGCTGGAGCTTATCGGCCCACCTCCATACAGCGATGAGGCGCCTAGCACCTTTGACCTTCCTCGCGAAGTACCCATCTTCGTACACCTCCTCCGCACGACGACGTGCCCGCCCCCAAAGCTCCACCGCCTCCTTTTTCCAGGCGGCATCACGGGCTTCACAGGCCGCCTAGTACCTGGCTTCCTCCTCCGCCATCTCCTTCTTGAACGCCACTTGCCTGGCTTTCTCAGCCGGTGGCAGCAACTTCCACAGACAAAGATTGTACTGGCCCCAAAACCAATCCAAAGTTGGGGGGTCCAGCGCAACCTCATCCGACGGCGTGTAGGGGTCCTCCTCGTCGCTGCTCTTCGACTGGCCATCCTCGGGGGGCGGCAACTCCTCGTCGGCGCGTGGGCAGATCGGCGGCGCCATGGCAGAGATTTGAGAGAGAGAAAGAGAGGGCAAGTGAGGGGAGGACGTAGATGAGAATGCAGGCGGGACGACATGAGCAAGGTAGTATTTATTAGCAGTCGGAATCTAGATCGATGGGAACAGTACACACGCCGGTCGCCAGAATTTCCGAGTACTATAGTTTGAATTACACACGATTCACGCAGCAAAATCCATGTGTGAACTTAGTAGCTGACGGTTTCCAATACAGAACCGTGTCTGATTAATAACCCGCGCCACTCACCTTCCAAACCTCGAGGCGCTAAATAGAGTGCCAATCGTGTGGGGGCCGGTTGTCTTGCCAGATCTTTACATTTCTTTTTTGAACACCAGATATTTACATCGTCTGATGATTTTTTAATTTTTTGGAATATAAATGCCATGGCACTCCATGCTTGTGTTCAAGCTGGGACACCAATATGTTTGAAAATTCATTCCAATTTACTGTACATGGAATTAACTCGCACACAAGTACACAAATATATTTTTTCAAACCGTTATGGTTAGCCGCTGCATGTAGATGTAGTTCAAATTTGGATTACAGTCATTAAATGGCTAGAAAATCACTTAAATGTCTTAAAAAGGTCAAATAACCCCTGAAATTTGCCAAAATTTGACATGACAGTTGTATTAGTGCACATTAACTGTAGAATTTTTTTAAAGCCCATAAGAGGAAGCTATCGCCTGTTTGTCATCAAACATGCATTGTTCCCTTTCGAAACCACGAGCCTTCTAGTGAGTTGCTCCGGTTTGTGAGGGGTGTGTGTCCAAACTTTCGTCAAACAAGCCAATTATTTTACCACATCATCTTGGTGGCATGACATTGCGTCAAGCAATGTTTCATGTGTTTCTGATCATTTTTTTTATTTTTTGGAATTTGAATGGCATGGCGCTCCATACATGTGTGTCCAGACCGTGACACCAATATGTTTGAAAATTCCTTCCAATTTACTGCACATGCAATTAACTCGCACACAAGTATAAAAAAATATGATTTTTCAAACCGTTATAGTTAGCCGTTGCATGTAGATATAGTTCAAATTTGAATTACGGTCATTAAATGGCTAGAAAATCACTTAAATGTCTTTAAAAGGTCAAATGACCCCTAGAATTTTCCAAATTTTCACATGACGGTTGTATTAGTGCACGTTAAATGTAGAAAAAAATTGAAGGCCATAAGAGGAAGCTATCTCATGTTTGTCATCAAACATACATTGTTCCCTCTCGGAAACACGAGCCTTCTAGTGAGTTGCTACAGTTTGTGAGGGGTGTGTGTCCAAACTTTCGTCAAACAAGCCAATATTTTTACCACATCATCTTGGTGGCATGACATTACATCAAGCAAGGTTTCATGTTTCTCTGGTCATTTTTTAATTTTTTGGAATTAAAATGCCATGGCACTCCATGCATGTGTCCATGCCGTGACACCAATATGTTTGGAAATTCCTTCTAATTTACTGCACATGGAATTAACTCGCACACACGTACACATATATGATTTTTCAAACCATTATGGTTAGCTGTTGCATGTAGATGTAGTTTAAATTTGAATTACGGTCATTAAATGGATAGAAAATCACTTAAATGTCTTTAAAAGGTCAAATGACCCCTGAAAGTACACAAATATATTTTTTCAAACCGTTATGGTTAGCCGCTGCATGTAGATGTAGTTCAAATTTGAATTACGGTCATTAAATGGCTAGAAAATCACTTCAATGTCTTAAAAAGGTCAAATGCCCCCTGAAATTTTCCAAATTTTGACATGACAGTTGTATTAGTGCACGTTAACTGTAGAATTTTTTTGAAGCCCATAAGAGGAAGCTATCGCCCGTTCGTCATCAAACATGCATTGTTCCCTCTCGAAACCACGAGCCTTCTAGTGAGTTGCTCCGGTTTGTGAGGGGTGTGTGTCCAAACTTTCGTCAAACAGGCCAATTATTTACCACATCATCTTGGTGGCATGACATTATGTCAAGCAAGGTTTCATGTGTTTCTGATCATTTTTTTTTGGAATTTGGATGGCATGGCGCTCCATGCATGTGTGTCCAGACCGTGACACCAATATGTTTGAAAATTCCTTCCAATTTACTGCACATGGAATTAACTCGCACACAAGTACACAAAAATATGATTTTTCAAACCGTTATGGTTAGCCGTTGCATGTAGATGTAGTTTAAATTTGAATTACGGTCATTAAATGGATAGAAAATCACTTAAATGTCTTTAAAAGGTCAAATGACCCCTAGAATTTTCCAAAATTTCAAATGACAGCTGTATTAGTGCATGCTAAATGTAGAAAAAATTTGAAGGCCATAAGAGGAAGCTATCTCATGTTCGTCATCAAACATCCATTGTTCCCTCTCGGAAACACGAGCCTTCTAGTGAGTTGCTACGGTTTGTGAGGGGTGTGTGTCCAAACTTTCGTCAAACAGGCCAATATTTTTACCACATCATCTTGGTGGCATGACATTACATCAAGCAAGGTTTCATGTTTTTCTGATTATTTTTCAATTTTTTGGAATTAAAATGCCATGGCACTCCATGCATGTGTCCATGTCGTGACACCAATATGTTTGAAAATTCCTTCTAATTTACTGCACATGGAATTAATTCACACACAAGTACACAAATATGATTTTTCAAACCGTTATGGTTAGCTGTTGCATGTAGATGTAGTTTAAATTTGAATTACGATCATTAAATGGCTAGAAAATCACTTAAATATCATTAAAAGGTCAAATGACCCCTATAATTTTCCAAATTTTCACATGACAGTTGTATTAGTGCACGTTAAATGTAGAAAAAAATTGAAGGCCGTAAGAGGATGCTATCTCCCGTTCGTCATCAAACATGCATTGTTCCCTCTCGAAACCACGAGCCTTCTACTGAGTTGCTCCGGTTTGTGAGGGGTGTGTGTCCAAACTTTCGTCAAATAGGACAATTTTTTTATCACATCTTCTTGGTGGCTTGACATTACATCAAACAAGGTTTCATGTTTTTCTGATCATTTTTTAATTTTTTGGAATTAAAATGCCATGGCACTCCATGCATGTGTCCATGCTGTGACACTAATATGTTTGAAAATTCCTTCTAATTGACTGCACATGGAATTAACTCGCACACAAGTACACAAATATGATTTTTCAAACCGTTATGGTTAGTTGTTGCATGTAGATGTAGTTCAAATTTGAATTACGGTCATTAAATGGCTAGAAAATTACTTAAATGTCTTTAAAAGGTCAAATGATCCGTAGAATTTTCCAAATTTTCACATGATAGTTGTATTAGTGCACGTTAAATGTAGAAAAAAATTGAAGGTCGTAAGAGGAAGCTATCTCCCGTTCGTCATCAAACATGCATTGTTCCCTCTCGGAACCACGAGCCTTCTAGTGAGTTGCTCCGGTTTGTGAGGGGTGTGTGTCCAAAATTTCGTCAAACAGGCCAATTTTTTTACCACATCATCTTGGTGGCATGACATTACATCAAGCAAGGTTTCATATTTTTTTTGATCTTTTTTTAATTTTTTGGAATTTAAATGCCATGGCACTCCATGCATGTGTCCATGCCGTGACACCAATATGTTTGAAAATTCCTTCTAATTTACTGCACATGGAATTAACTCGCACACAAGTAAACAAATATGATTTTTCAAACCGTTATGGTTAGCTGTTGCATGTAGATGTTGTTCAAATTTGAATTACGGTCATTAAATGGCTAGAAAATCACTTAAATGTCTTTAAAAGGTCAAATGACCCCTAGAAATTTCCAAATTTTCACATGACAGTTGTATTAGTGCACGCTAAATGTAGAAAAAAATTGAAGGCCGTAAGAGGAAGCTATCTCCCATTCGTCATCAAACATGAATTGTTCCCTCTCGGAACCACGAGCTTTCTAGTGAGTTGCTCCGGTTTGTGAGGGGTGTGTGTCCAAACTTTTGTCAAACATGCCAAATTTTTTACCACATCATCTTGGTGGCATGACATTACATCCAGCAAGGTTTCATGTGTTTCTGATCTTTTTTAAATTTTTTTAAATTTAAATGCCATGGCACTCCATGCATGTGTCCAGGGCGTGAGACCAATATGTTTGAAAATTCCTTCCAATTTACTGCACATGGAATTAACTCGCACACAAGTACACAAATGTGATTTTTCAAACCATTATGGTTAGCCGTTGCATGTAGATGTAGTTCAAATTTGGATTACGGTCATTAAATGGCTAGAAAATCACTTAAATGTCTTAAAAAGGTCAAATGACCCCTGAAATTTTCCAAATATTGACAGACAGTTGTATTAGTGCACATTAACTGTAGAAGTTTTTTGAAGCCCGTAAGAGGAAGCTATCGCCCGTTCGTCATAAAAAATGGATTGTTTCCTCTCGGAACCACGAGCCTTCTAGTGAGTTTTTTCGGTTTGTGAGGGGTGTGTGTCCAAACTTTCGTCAAACATGCCAAATTTTTTACCACATCATCTTGGTGGCACGACATTACATCAAGCAAGGTTTCATGTGTTTTTGATATTTTTTTAATTTTTTGGAATTTAAATGCCATGGCACTCCAAGCTTAATTGTGTCATAGCCGTGAGACCAATATGTTTGAAAATTCCTTCCAATTTACTGCACATGGAATTAACTCGCACACAAGTACACAAAATATGACTTTTCAAACCATTATGGTTAGCTGTTGCATGTACATGTAGTTCAAATTTGAATTACGTTCATTAAATGGCTAGAAAATCACTTAAATGTCTTAAAAGGTCAAATGACCCTTGAAATTTTCCAAAATTTGACATGACAGTTGTATTAGTTGTAACATCCCAATTTTCAATTTGGATGTTTCTAAATAGATCATTCATATGCATCCATGATTTATGCATTTTGCCCTTCATTTCTTTTATTTGAATTTTGATCCAAGGAACTTTATGCAATTCAAGGACCGAAAGAGAGAATTGGAAGTTTCCTTAAATCCAATTTTTGAAAATTCTTTAAATTCAAAATTTGGAGTTTGGATCAAATTTGGTTTCACTAAATTCATCTCCTTTATTTCCAACAATAAAATAAAGAGAGAAGATAAAATGACTTCTTCAAAAAAATAGAGGGGAATTATTAGAAATTGAATTTAAAATCAAAATATATTTATTAGATTTTATTTACAACTTATTTTGATGCAAATTTTATTAGAATAGCAAAATTATTTATTTATAAAAATTTGCATTTTATGCCAGATAAAAGTTTACAAGGTCATATATAAGACCATATATTTATGTGAATTTTTCTGGTATTTTTAGAATTTCTTTTAGTGTGTTTTTTCTGCTTTTCAGTTTTTCTAAAAAGAAAACAATCACCTGCGCCCAGCCCAGCCAGCCCATGCAGCGGCCAGACCAGGCGCAGCCAGCGTAGGCAGCGAGGGCCAGCGAGGCCGAGCGCCCCTTGTGAAAAAAAGGGCCGCGCCCCACACCCGTTCACTCGCTCGCTCTCCCTCTCCCTCACATAACCCTCTCTCTCCCCTGGCGTTGGACCCCACCTCTTCTTCTTGCTCCCCACGAACAGAAACGTACGCGTACATGCTCCCGACGCCGCTTCATTTCCAATTTCTAGAAATCTTATCTCCAGCCAACCTCACGTCCAAGGAAGTTGTCCTATAAATAGCCACGACTCTCCTTGACCGATTTAGTCGAAATCCCTCGCCAAAACCACCTCTAGACGACGCACTCGACGTTCCAATCTCACCTCAGAAGCCGTAGTTCATCGTCAGATTCCGACGCCGGTGAGCCATCCCGAGCCTTCTCCTTTTGTATGTTGACTTCCCTCGATCCCTACCGTCGTTTTGACAAGGTCTCGCGCTCCCTCTCCATCTACAGAGGCCACCCCAACCACGTCGTCTTCACCGGAGCACCCAGAGTACGCGAGCTTCATCGCTTGGTTTTGTCACCGTTCGTCGTCGCTGATCTTCACCGACTCCACCACCGGACAAGCCACTCTCCACCGCATCTCCTAGACACCTCTGCCGCCACCCACGATCGCTGGAGCCGCCGCCACCACCACGCCAGAGCCGCCCCAGTGTACGTTCGTTTCTCTGTACGCTTCAGTTCGTTTCAGTTAAAAAAAACCGTTTTCCTTACGGATCGGCTGCCCTCTCCTAAACTAGCAGCAAACACCCGCCCATCCAACCAGAGAGTGCCACTTGTCACCGGCCGAAATTAGTTTTTTTCTTCAGAAAAATCTTTATTTCAGATTTCTGTCAGATTTTTCTTTTAGCATATCTTTAAATCTATAGATCCAAATTAGGTGATTCTTTTTCCTAATAGTTAATAAAAATCCCCTCTATCCAGAGAACCAAATTAAAAATATTTTTGAAAAGTTTTAAAATTTAAATTCAAACATATCTGAATTCAAACTTCTTTAGGCCATAACTCGAGTTCCGTAACTCCGTTTTGGGTGATTCTTTTTGCAAATCGAAGCTTGTAACATGTACCTTCTGTTAAATCCAAAATCTTATAATTTGCTTCTGTTAAAATTTTGTTCTGTTCAGAAACTTTATTTGGTTGTTTTTGAAGTTTTCCGAAGTCTTTTCTTTGTTTTCTTTTTGATTCTTCTTGCTTGATTTCTTATGTGTGTCAATGCTTGCTTCGTTAGATCATCCGGAGTGTGAGGCTTGGTACTACAAATCTTTAGAGTTCAACGATCATCAGCAAGGCAAGTTCACACTTTGATCATACTTTTCAATACCCAGTTTTTACTATGCATTAGTTACACCCTCAAAGATTGCATGAGTAGGATTGGGAACATGTGGTTATGCTATGTAGTTCATGTGGTAGGAACCTATGACCTTTGATCACCCCGGGAATATTCATTATGTCATATATTGCTTAGCCATGCTCGTAGACGGGGATTGGTATGTGTGATCCATGCAAGTTGTGAGAGATAATAATTTTGGGTAAACTTAAGGTGGCAACTTTAATACACATCAGGGTTGATTGTTTGGGGCACCTGGAGAAACCAGTGCTTGCCCAAGGGGATCCCGGAGTACCCGTGTGATTACCCTAGGTCCGCCACCCAGGCTCAAAGGGATCATATGATACTTCATGCCTAGAAACTTCAGTGTGCAGCCACAAGGCGTTATGGGCTCTGGCATAGTTGAGTAAGTTGTGTGACCTCTTTTCGTGGTAGACTAGCTGATGTAGGGGAAAGTAGGTGTACCGGTCTACCCAAGGTTTAGAGGAAATACTTCAGAAAGGCTATGTCTCGATCTTTCGATCATGGAGGTGGTCGAGTCTTGTGGGGAAAAGTGCGCAAACCTCTGCAGAGTGTACAAACTAATCATGATTAGCCGTGTCCCCGGTTATGGACAAATTTCAGTATCTAGAAGTGATTTATTGGTTGATCTCATCACTTTACTTAATAAATGAATTGGGTTATAAATAATTTTGGGTTAAGGGATTGAGTTGGAGGAACCACCTCAATATTGGCATAAACTTGGTAGTAATTAAAAATGTATTCCTTTGTTGTAGGGTAAAGTTTGCTTTATGCAAAAATTAAACTTAGAGCCTCCACCAGCTAAATTTGCATATAGAGATAGTCTTTTTCATTATTATTCTATGGTGTGAAATTGCCAGCATATTCCATGTGCTGACCTACATGGCTGCAATGTCTCATGTTGCAGACTTCTCCGACGAGGATTAAGGTGCGATAGGTCGTTGTTCTGCACTCAGTTTGCCGTGGACTTGGATGGACTCATTCATCTTCGAAGCTTCTGCAGTTATCTTATTTAGTTGGCCTTCAGCCATATTTATGTGATAAATACTCTTTTGAGGACCTCGATGTAATAAGTGTGTGATTGAACTCTGTTATAATTCCTCGAGTACTGTGTGTGTCAGCATACCGATCCAGGGATGACACTTAAGCACAGAGACTTCAATCTATTTGGGTCGGGTCGCTACAAGATGGTATCAGAGCACACGCTGACTGTAGGACGCGACCACTAGGAAATGGAAAGCCATAGGAAGAAAATTCTATTTTATTACTTCCTTATATATCTGTTGGTCTATACTCTTCTCTATTCATTTCTATCTCTTCTCTACTTCAATAAAATAGTTGTTGAACCCCATCACCTAGTTGCTCAGCCAGATGAGACCATGACCTATGAAGACAACACTGACGAAGAAGAAGCTAGAATTGACATTGATTTGACGAGATTTAGTTCAGACCACCACTACCAAGTTGAGTCCAACTAATGATTTACGGTAGTATGAAGAGATCATATCTCTTGTGGATATGACCTTACCTGTAGGTTTTACTTGTGTGGTGTGATCTGTGTGAATTGCTTGATTTGGAGTTTCCTTGCTATCATAAGCATATGGGTAGTGATTTCCCTCATTAGGCCCTTATTCTATTCTAATTTCTCATCCACCCTAAACCAATCAGATGCCTCCGAGACGTGACCCGAAATTCCCACCAGAACTTACCCAGTTGATCTAGAACCAGAATGCCCTCATGCAGATGCTCCTCCAGAACCAGAACCAGAACAACAACAACCCACCGCCACCACCCCCGGTCGACAACCTTACCAGTTTCCTGAGGTTGAACCCACCCGTGTTCTCTAGCAACACGAAGCCGATCGTCGCAGATGACTGGCTTCACAAGATCGGAAGGGAGCTGACCACCATAGGATGCACTGACGCTGAGAAGGTGCGCTTTGCCGCACATCAACTGGATGGACCAGCAGCTTCGTGGTGGGAGAATTACACCACCACATTCCACATAGCCAATGTGACTTGGGATCAGTTCCAGCAGGTGTTCCGTACCGCACATGTTTCAGTCGGAGCTATGAGTCTGAAGAAGCGTGAGTTCCGCAACTTACACCAGGGAAATCGTTCTGTTGGTGATTATGTGGAGGAACTCAACAAGTTATCCAGGTATGCTCCCAGAGACATGGCTGATGATGCTGCTAAGCAGGAGAAATTTCTGGACGGACTAAACGATGATCTAGGAATTCAGTTGACCATGGCTACCTTTAACAATTATCAAGAGTTGGTCGACAAGGCTCTCATTCTGGAAGGCAAGCAGCAGCAGGTGGAGAATCACAAGAGGAAGTACGGACAGGGAGAGCACAACTCTAGAGTTCAGCAGAAGCCCCGCTATACCCCGTACTCGGGAAATTCTAGATCAGGACCTAACAAGTATGGTGGACACAATCACCATAACCATGGAGGACATTCTCTTCATGGAGGAAATGGACAAAACCATAATGGCCATAGGAATGGCAATGGGAATAGAGGAAACGACAATCAGCATCACTCCAACCCCGCTACACTGGCAAAGAAGGATCTGAGCCACATTACATGCTTCAAGTGCGGGAAAACTGGACACTACACCACCGATTGCCCTGAGGCCAAGAACGGGAACGGGAATGGAAGCTCTGGAGGCAAGAAGCCCAATCCCTTCACCAGAGGTCAGGTGAACCACGTGGATGTGGAGGAAGTTTATAACCAGCCTGAAGCCGTTGTTGGTAAGTTCTTGGTTAATTCATTTACAGCCCTTGTTCCTTTTGACACTGGTGCATCGCATTCATTCATATCAAGGGGGTTTGTGGATAAGTTTAAGTTGCCGACCGTAGCCCTTAAAACACCCATGTTAGTGAGTTCCCCAGGAGCAGAGTCTATGGCTAGTCGGGGATATTTTCAGTTGCCATTGACCATAGGGAGACACGTTTTCCCCACAAACCTCATCATCCTAGAATCACAAGGATTTGACGTAATTCTAGGCATGGACTGGTTATCCAAGTATGAAGGAAATATTGATTGTGCCAGTAAGTCGATTCTTCTCACCACCCGAGATGGAAAACGGATCAAGTATGTGTCGAGGCATACGCCAAGGAGGACTCAGATGAATTCTCTTTTGGGAGTTGTTCAGGAGGAAGTACCAGTTGTGAAGGATTATCCCAATGTTTTCCCAAAGGAATTGCCCGGCACGCCACCGGATCGAGACATTGAGTTTTTGATTGAGCTATTGCCAGGCACAGGACCGATATCCAAGAGACCGTATCGGATGCCCGCCAATGATTTGGAGGAAATTAAGAAACAAATTAAGGAATTTTTGGAGAAAGGGTATATCCGACCGAGTTCATCACCTTGGGGAGCCCCAGTTCTTTTAGTGGAAAAGAAGGACGGAACCTTGAGAATGGTTGTGGATTACCGTTCGTTGAACGAGGTGATCATCAAGAACAAGTACCCCTTACCGATGATTAATGACCTGTTTGATCAGTTAGTCGGAGCTAGTGTTTTCTCCAAGATCGATCTTTGCTCAGGATATCACCAGTTGAAGATCCAAGAGCAGGACATACCCAAGACATCCTTTACCACGAGATATGGGCTTTATGAGTACATGGTCATGTCTTTTGGTTTGACTAACGCCCCTGCCTATTTCATGAGCATGATGAACAAGGTATTCATGAAGTTTTTGGATAAGTTCGTCGTCGTGTTCATTGATGATATACTGGTTTACTCGAAGAATGAAGAAGAACACAAGGAACATTTACGCTTGGTACTGGAGAAGCTCAGAGAACATCAGTTATACGCCAAGTTCAGTGAGTGCGAATTTTGGTTGAAGGAAGTCAGATTTCTCGGACATGTTATATCAGGGGAAGGAATAGCAGTGGATCCTTCGAAGGTTGAAGCCATCACCGAATGGAAGGCACCCACCTCAGTCGGAGAGATTCGCAGTTTCCTTGGACTTGCAGGATATTACCGGAGGTTTATTGAGCATTTCTCCAAGATCGCGAAGCCCATGACGGAGTTATTGAAGAAAGACACTAAGTTTGTTTGGACCAACGAATGTGAGGCCAGTTTCTAGGAGCTGAAGGGATGTTTGGTCACAGCCCCAGTGCTAATTCTTCTGAATATACGCAAGGATTTTCAAGTGTATTGCGACGCTTCACGTCAGGGACTTGGAGGTGTTCTTATACAAGAAGGAAAAGTGGTATCCTATACCTCGCGTCAACTTCGACCTCACGAGGTGAACTACGCAACGCATGATTTGGAGTTAGCAGCCATAGTGCACGCGCTCAAGACCTGGAGACATTTTCTTATCGAAAATAGGTACGATGTTTACACGGATCATAAGAGTTTGAAATACATCTTCATGCAGAGGGAGTTGAACCTCAGGCAGAGGAGATGGTTGGAGCTCATAAAGGATTATGACATGAAATTGCACTATCACCCAGGAAAGGCCAATGTTGTGGAAGATGCATTGAGCCATAAGAGCTATGTTAATACCCTCACAGCAGGAGGATTTCCTCAGGAGTTAATTGATCTCAGAGATCTCCGATTGGAGATAGTACCACGAGGTTTTGTTGCCGCAATGGAAATTCAATCCACTTTGTTGGGAAAGATCCGAGAAGCCCAGAAGTTAGACAAAGGTATTGCGGAGATAAAGGGAAGGATGAATCAAGGAAAGGCAGAAGGATTTCATGAGGATAAACACGGAACCTTATGGTTTGAGAAGCATATTTATGTGCCCAATGACCCAGAGATCAGGAAGTTGATTCTTCGGGAGGCTCATGATTCACCGTAATCGATACACCCAGGCAACACCAAGATGTATTTGGACCTAAAGGAAAGTTTCTGGTGGACAGGTATGAAGAAGGATATTGCCAAATATGTAGCAGTATGTGTTGTGTGTCAGAGGGTTAAAGCAGAGCACCAGAAACCAGCAGGATTACTTCAGCCTTTGCCGATACGCGATTGGAAGTGGGACAAGCTTGGCATGGACTTCATTACAGGATTACCCAGGACCCGATCAGGTTATGATTCTATTTGGGTAGTGGTTGATCGCTTGACCAAGGTAGCTCACTTCATCCCCGTGAAAACCACTTATACGAGCGCTAAGTTAGCCAAGATATACATGACCAGGATCGTATGTCTGCATGGAGCTCCGAGGACCATCGTATCAGATAGAGGAACACAGTTTACCTCGAAGATTTGGAATCAATTACACAAAACTTTGGGAACCAGGCTGGAGTTCAGTACATCTTTTCATCCGCAGACAGATGGGCAGACGAAGAGAGTCAATCAGATTCTGGAGGACATGTTGAGAGTTTGTGCGCTAGATTACGGATCTAGTTGGGATGATAATTTACCTTACGCAGAGTTCTCATACAACAACAGCTACCAGACCAGCTTGAAGATGGCCCCTTTCGAAGCTTTTTACGGAAGGAGGTGCTGGACACCACTTATCTGGGATGAAGTTGGAGACCGTAAATTATTCGGACCACATTTAGTTAGAGATTCAGAGGAGAAAGTCAAGTTGATACGTAACAGACTCAAGATAGCCCAGTCTAGGCAGAAGAGTTATGCCGATACTAAATGCAAGGAGGTAACTTATGAAGTAGTAGACAGAGCATATCTTTGTGTGTCACCACTTCGAGGAGTTAAATGATTTGGAGTCAAAGGAAAGTTAGCACCACGGTTTGTGGGGTCGTACAGAGTTTTAGAATGCATGGGTGAAGTTGCCTACAAGTTGGAATTACCCGAAGCCTTGTCAGGAGTTCATGATGTGTTTCACGTCTCCTAGTTGAACAAGTGCCATGCAGAGATGGCCGATATTCCTTTGAGAGATACAGTTGGATAGTGATCTGACCTATGAGGAGAAGCCCGTCAAGATTCTCGAGACTGCAAGCAGGGTTACCCGCAGCAAGGTCATCAAGTTTTGCAAGGTTCGGTGGAGTCATCATACTGAGGAAGAAGCCACCTGCGAATGAGAAGAAGAGCTCCGACATGACCACCCACTCCTTTTCGCTAGCCAACCCGAATCTCGAGGGCGAGATTCACCTTAAGGGGGGTAGGTTTGTAACATCCCAATTTTCAATTTGGATGTTTATAAATAGATCATTCATATGCATCCATGATTTATGCATTTTGCCCTTCATTTCTTTTATTTGAATTTTGATCCAAGGAACTCTATGCAATTCAAGGACTGAAAGAGAGAATTGGAAGTTTCCTTAAATCCAATTTTTGAAAATTCTTTAAATTCAAAATTTGGAGTTTGGATCAAATTTGGTTTCACTAAATTCATTTCCTTTATTTCCAACAATAAAATAAAGAGAGAAGATAAAATGACTTCTTCAAAAAAATAGAGGGGAATTATTGGAAATTGAATTCGAAATCAAAATATATTTATTAGATTTTAATTACAACTTATTTTGATGCAAATTTTATTAGAATAGCAAAAATATTTATTTATAAAAATTTGCATTTTAGGCTAGATAAAAGTTCAGAAGGTCATATATAAGACCATATATTTATGTGAATTTTTCTGGTATTTTTAGAATTTCTTTTAGTGTGTTTTTCTGCGTTTCAGTTTTTCTGAAAAGAAAACAATCACCTGCGCCCAGCCCAGCCAGCCCATGCAGCGGCCAGACCAGGTGCAGCCAGCATAGGCAGCGAGGGCCAGCGAGGCCGAGCGCCCCTTGTGAAAAAAAGGGTCGCGCCCCACACCCGTCCGCTCGCTCGCTCTCCCTCTCCCTCACGTAACCCTCTTTCTCCCCTGGCATTGGACCCCACCTCTTCTTCTTCCTCCCCATGAACAGAAACGTACGCGTACATGAGAAACGTACGCGTACATGCTCCTGACGCCGCTTAGTTTCCAATTCCTGGAAATCTTAACTCCAGCCAACCTCACGTCCAAGGAAGATGTCCTATAAATAGCCATGACTCTCCTTGACCGATTCAGTCGAAATCGCCAAAACCACGTCTAGACGACGCACTCGACGTTCCAATCTCGCCTCAGAAACCACAGTTCATCGTCAGATTCCGACGCCGGTGAGCCAGCCCGAGCCTTCTCCTTTTGTATGTTGACTTCCTTCGATCCCTACCGTCATTTTGACAAGGTCTCGCGCTCCCTCTCCATCTACAGAGGCCACCCCGGCCACATCGTCTTCACCGGAGCACCCGGAGTACGCGAGCTTCATCGCTTGGTTTTGTTGCCGTTCGTCATCGCCGATCTTCATTGACTCCACCACCGGACGAGCCACTCTCCACCGCATGTCCTAGACACCTCCGCTGCCACCCATGATCACCGGATCCGCCGCCACCACCACGCCAGAGCCGCCCCAGTGTACGTTCATTTCTCTGTACGCTTCAGTTCGTTTCAGTTAAAAAAACATTTTCCTTACGGTTCGGCCGCCCTCTCCTAAACTAGCAGCAAACACCCGCCCAACCAACCAGAGAGCGCCACTTGTCGCTGGCCGAAATTAGTGTTTTTTCAGAAAAATCTTTATTTCAGATTTCTGTCAGATTTTTCTTTTAGCATATCTTTAAGGGGCAATTCCAGTTCTGCCCCTAACTAGAACCCACTACTCAGTTTTGCCCCTAGTTTTCGGGTATGCTCAGTTTTGCCCCTCTGCCGTCAAGTCACCGTATAGAAATGCCCTTCCGTGCCTTTACCGTCTGGTCAAAGGGCTTTGACCGTCTGGTGAACAGTATCAAAAAAATCTAAAATTTTGTGGGATCAAAGATACTCAGGTGCGCAAGGTGCGTGCAAATTTTCGTGCTGTTTGGACATTCCAGGTGCTCGTGGCAAAGGAAAATAGTAAATCTGTATGCCTGTGAACAGTAAATTCGAAAAAAATAGCAATAAAATTCGAAAAAATATGAAATTTTTTGGCATCCAAGATGCTCGGGTGCGCAAGGTGTGTGCAAATTTTTGTTGTGGTTAAACATTGTAGGAGCTTGTGGAGAAAAAAACAAAATTTGGCTCAGAAAAAAACTTTGAAAAATGCACTATTTTGTTTTTTTTTGCTAGAGCTCCTCGCATGTCATTTGATCACAAAAACTTGCAAGCACCTTGCATACCCAAGCCTATTTGATGCCAAAAAATTTCATATTTTTTTGAATTTTCTTGCTATTTTTTTCGAATTTACTGTTCATAGGCGTACAGATTTACTATTTTCCTTTGCCACGAGCTCCTGGAATGTCCAAACAGCATGAAAATTTGCATGCACCTTGCGCACCTGAGTATCTTTGATCCCACAAAATTTCAGATTTTTTTGATACTGTTCACCAGACGGTCAAAGCCCTTTGACCGGACGGTAAAGGCACGGAAGGGCATTTCTATAAGGTGACTTGACGGTAGAGGGGCAAAACTGAGCATACCCAAAAACTAGGGGCAAAACTGAGTAGTGGGTTCCAGTTAGGGGCATAGATGTAAATGTCCTATCTTTAAATCTATAGATCCAACTTAGTTGATTCTTTTTCCTACTAGTTCATAAAAATCCCCTCTATCCAGAGAACCAAACGAAAAATATTTTTGAAAGTTTTAAAATTTGAATTCAAACATATCTGAATTGAAACTTATTTAGGCCATAACTCGAGTTCCGTAACTCCGTTTTGGATGATTCTTTTTGCAAATCGAAGCTTGTAACATGTACTATTAGAGACAAAATCTTATAATTTTTCTTTTGTTAAAATTTTGTTCTGTTTAGAAAGTTTATTTGGTTGTTTTTGAAGTTTTCCGAAGTCTTTTCTTTGTTTTCTTTTTGATTCTTCTTGCTTGATTTCTTATGTGTGTCAATGCTTGCTTCGTTAGATCATCCGGAGTGCGAGGCTTGCTACTAGGAATCTTCAGAGTTCAACGATCGTCAGCAAGGCAAGTTCACACTTTGATCATACTTTTCAATACCCAGTTTTTACTATGCATTAGTTCACCCTCAAAGATTGCATGAGTAGGATTGGGAACATGTGGTCATGCTATGTAGTTCATGTGGTAGGAACCTATGACCTTTGATCACCCCGGGAATATTCGTTATGTCATATATTGCTTAGCCATGCTCGGAGACGGGGATTGGTATGTGTGATCCATGCAAGTTGCGAGAGATAATAATTTTGGGTAAACTTAAGGTGGCAACTTTAATACACATCTGGTTGGATTGTTTGGGGCACCTGGAGAAACCAGTGCTTGCCCAAGGGGATCCTGGAGTACCCGTGTGATTACCCTAGGTCTGCCACCCAGGCTCAAAGGGATCATATGATATTTCATGCCTAGAAACTTCCGTGTGCAGCCACAAGCCATTATGGGCTCTGGCATAGTTGAGTAAGTTGTGTGACCTCTTTCCGTGGTAGACTAGCTAATATAGGAGAAAGTAGGTGTACCGGTCTACCCAGGGTTTAGAGGAAATACTTCAGAAAGGCTATGTCTCAATCTTCCGATCATGGAGGTGGTCGAGTCTTGTGGGGAAAAGTGCGCAAACCTCTGCAGAGTGTACAAACTAATCATGATTAGCCGTGTCCCCGGTTATGGTCAAATTTGAGTATCTAGAAGTGATTTATTGGTTGATCTCATCACTTTACTTAATTAATGAATTGGGTAATAAATAATTTTGGGTTAAGGGATTGAGTTGGAGGAACCACCTCAATATTGGCATAAACTTGGTAGTAATTAAAAATGTATTCCTTTGTTGTAGGGTAAAATTTGCTTTATGCAAAAATTAAACTTAGAGCCTCCACCAGCTAAATTTGCATATAGAGATAGTCTTTTTCATTATTATTCTATGGTGTGACATTGCTAGCATATTCCGGACCTAAACGGCTGCAACGTTTCATGTTGCAGACTTTTCCGACGAGGATTAAGGTGCGATAGGTCGTTGTTTTGCACTCAGTTTGCCGTGGAGTTGGATGGACTCATTCATCTTTGAAGCTTCCGCAGTTATTTTATTTAGTTGGCCTTCAGCCATATTTATGTAATAAATACTCTTTTGAGGACCTTGATGTAATAAGTTTGTGATTAAACTCTGTTATAATTCCTCGAGTACTGTGTGTGTGAGCATACCGATCCAGGGATGACACTTAAGCACAGAGACTTTGATCCATTTTGGTCGGGTCGCTACATTAGTACTACAAATTTTCTCGTACATTTAAAACACCATCCGTTGCCACTTTACTCCAAATTCATCTTTCACAGCTAATAAAAAATATCAACAACATCACACACAGTTTTTTGTAGGAACCGTTTGCAATGAAAATTCGTGGGTCTATTTAAGTCTTCCTCCTTAAGCTTCGCCGGCTCGTCTGCTCCAGTGCCGGCAACCCCCGAATCCACGAATCCTGATCCCCATTCTTGCAACCCCTTCTTGCAAAGATGACGCCATGGAAATGCTTCGTGAAGGCCCGTACGGTGGCCGCGTCCTCCCCGAGCGCCGCCGCCTGCACCGAGAGCGCGGTCGCCTAAGCCGAGAGTGCCGCCGCATCCGCATTGAGCGCGGCCGCATCCGCCGAGAGGGCGTCTGCGGCAGCCGATAGGGCAGCTGCAGCAGCCAAGACGGCTGCAGCTACTGCTGCAACGGCAGCTGCAAATGCCGAGAGCGCTCGAGCTGCCGTCCGTGCCGCCGATGTCACCCTTGCCCAGGTCGAGGCCATCCATGCCAAGATCGAGGACGCACACGCCAAGATATTCCAGGCCACCTCGGAATCTAGCATGCAACCCACATCCAAAAAGGTGGTGGTGGCCATGGAGCACCTGCTTCCTCATGAGATTGCCGAGCGGGAGCTGGAGATGTAGGAGGCGGCGAAGATCGAGGAGCGCCGGGAGGAGGAGTTGCGCGTGGCCGAGGTCGAGGTAGGGAAGAGTCTGTCCATCGAGGAATCGGCGGTGGAGTACCAACGCGAGCTCTGGCGCAGCCACTACTAGGAGTACTACAACCTTGAGGGCGGCGCCAAGAACGAGGACGAGGACGCGGTCGACTTCAGCAGGGGGGACGTGGAGTCCACCAACGGCGGCATGTCGCCAGGACAAGTCATCGACGTCTCATCTCACACCGGCGATGCATAGGCCGGCGCGGCGGCGGCTTTGTTTAAATTATACGTACTTAGGCTTTGTTTTTAATGCTGGTCTTTCGTTAGAGCAATGTTTAGGTCAACTGGCTCTATTTAATTACTAAAATTGCTCGATTCGGTAAGTGTGGTCTGTGTGCTGTACGCTCTTTTGTGTGCCCAAATTAGCAAGCGATGTTAAATTATGCAATGATGTGGATGAGGACAGTACCCAGGGAAATTTCCACCAAAATTTGAATTATCAAACTCATCACATGCACGTAAATCAAAAGAATTGTTTGCGATGCACACAATCGTTCAAAGTGAATGGTGTCTGGCGGCACCGCGCACAAAGTTTCCCTCCACATTTCGAAATTTTTGGCCTACCGCCAAAATATCTACCCCCGCCCCCCTTCCCCACCCCCTTTTCTCCCCGACCACAAGTCATATTTCCCCTATTCCCTTCTTCCTTCCTTCCTTCCTAAGCTATAGCCGCTTCCTCGCTCTCGCCGTCTCGCATCCTACCGCCGAGGTCGCCATGGTCTTCTTCAATGACCTCTCCAGCGGTTCCTCCTCCTCCGACGACTCCTTCACCACCCGGGTATGCCTCTCTTCTCTCTCTCGGGCTATGACTTGGAATGAAGGATTTTAACCCGGCGATCGATTTGAGTCATTTCTTCCTCTTGTAGCTCCCTAGGACCATCGGTTGCAACGAATGGAGCGGGGTGGCTGAAGATCTATCTGCTCGTTGTCACCATCAATCTCCATGCGTGAAGCTAGTTGCGTTTGAATCTGTGGACAGTGGGAGGAAGTTTTTGGCATGTGCAGAGAAGGTTAGCCCCACTTTCGTTGTTACAAATCTTTTGTTAGATGTGATTCAGACACTGTCACGGTCCCAACCCATTCGTACCACACCTTCAACCAAACGCATCCTAAGACAGTGTCACAGTTTGTACCTAGTATCTAAAAATGTTGCCATCTCATCAGCGGTGCCATTAGAAAATTATTTGGCACTGCTTCACCAGTTTGTGCAGCCAACTTTGGTCCACACATCCGAGCAACCAAGCAGTAAAATACTAAATCTTTATGGCACGAAGGAACTGGGCATCGGAGCAACTAGGTGCTCCGGAGTCTGGGTCCCTGATTTTTTTCCGCTACATCGGCTCGCCAGTGCAGGGCACCGGTGCGAAATGTAGCAACAGTTGTCTTTACACCGGTTTTGGCATACATAGCGAACGGCCTTAGTGTTATTAGTTCTATGTTACTAAATTTGTGCATGTACACACCTGTTAGTATCAATTTGCTGTCATCCAAACACTATCGCTATGCTGTTGCAGTTATATTTAGCGTCCTCATAAAATGTTCAATTTGTTATTTATAGTACATGAGTAAGAACTTGTAGCATTGTTGTAGTTAATTATAGCTTCTGATGTTTCAGAATTTGGTTGTTGTCTCAGTAGCAATTAATTCATTTGCACATTGATCTTTTTGAGAAGATATGCCATAATTAACCTGTTTCTTCAGTTCTTCAAAATAAGTATTGGTGATTTTCTATGTTCCTATAAACCCATTTCCCCTACAATTGTTACTGATCTAGTTTTAAATATTATAGGATGAACGGAAGTGTTCTTACCTAGAGTGGGTTGATCAAGAGTGGCAACAATCTTTGAAGATGTGCCTAGCAAATCTCTGGAGCATGTATGAGGAAGAGAATAGAGGTAGGCTTAGAGAAGGTGTTGTCAATGCTGAAGAATATTTGAAGATGCGGGATAAAAAGAGGAAGGTGGAGAATGAGCTCAGATTTTTTAAATCAGACTTTGCTAAGATGGTGTTAGCGAAGGAGGAGGCACTTTCCCAGTTGGCCGGTGCAAAACAGGTTCTTACTGAACTGAAAGTAGAGGTGGATAAGACGAGCCTGGATGATCTCGATTAGGGAAATGAATATATTGTTCTTATGAAGCTGAACTAGCTATATGTTGTACTGTGCTGTTTTCAGGTAGCTATCGTACTGTGATGTTAAAATATATTTATATGCCTGATATGAAATTGGCAAGCAACTGTTCGATATGAAATGTGAATTTGCGTAATACTGAAATTATTAATTGTAAACTAATAAACCTGCTAAATGGGTCATGGAACTTTGCAAACGGTTCTAGCAGTAAAAGCGCTTGTGATGGATAGCCCAATGCCACACAGTTTTCTTCATCAAATCGTGTGTGATGTAGTTGAATAAAAGCAAATGGTTAACCGAGGCAGAGCATGTGTGATAGTTACACCTATCACACACGAGCCTATACATAAAACTGTGTGGGATGTACATACGAACGGAAACGTTTTCCCTATATTGACTGTGTGGGATGTACATACGAAAGGAAACATTTTCCCTGGATTGAATGTCTGGGATGTACATAAGAACGGAAACGTATTCCTTGGATTGACTGTGTGGAATGTACATAACAAACGGAAATGTTTGTTTGGGACTGACCGTGTGGGATGTACTTACGACCGGAACCGATTGGGCCTGTATAATCGTATTTGATCGCTCGCTGGTCGCACACAACCTCATTTTGCCGAGCGTGTGTGCCAGGAGAACCTATCCCTGATGGTTTCTAGGTCATGTGGGAAGGACCCCCCCTATCGCAGTCACTCACTAGGCGACAGTTCAGAACGTCGTTGCGGAAAGGGGTTAAAAACCGTTTGTATAGCACCTCGCTGTACCAGTGGTAGGTCTACAATGAACTACTCACGCATCATCGGAGAGGCACCAATGAGGATGTTGAACCCCTCCGTGATGGTGTCTAGATTGGATCTAGTGGTTCTGGACCTTGCGGCGGCTAGAATTGTGTTTCATCGACTCCCCGAGGGTTTTTGGATTTTTGGGGTATTTATAGAGCATAGAGGCAGTACGGGAGGCCACCGAGGTGGGCACAACCCACCAGGGCGCGCCTAGGCCCCCAAGCGTGCCCAGGTGGGTTGTGCCCCCCTCGGGGCACCCCTCTAGTACTTCTTCGGCCCAAGTTGTTCCTTCTGGTCCAAAAAAATCTCCAAAAAGTTTTGCTGCATTTGGACTCCGTTTGGTATTGATTTTCCGCAAAGTAAAAAACAAGCAAAAAACATCAACTGGCACTGGGCACTATGTCAATAGGTTAGTCCCAAAAAATGATATAAAGTTGCTATAAAATGATTGTAAAACATCCAAGAATGATAATATAACAGCATGGAACAAGCAAAAATTATAGATACGTTGGAGACATATCAATTACATGTAACAGGAAGAATTTCTGGCGCCGTTGCCGGGGATACATCATCAACATCTATCAAGTACCTACGCATAAACTCTCATCTCCTAGAAATTACTTCATTTTCCATTTGCCATTCATTTTCATCTCCCCCACTTCTATTTTTTTTTACAAAAATATTTTTCGTTTGCCTTTTTCTTGTTTGATCTTTTTTTTGCTTGTGATATTGTTTGCTTCTTTGCTTGCTTTGAAACTATCATCATGAGCGATTTTTGTATGGCAGAAACGGATGATGGTAGAACTCCTAAAATTGGACGTTCCACTAATCTTGATGCTAAAAGTTTTGTTTTGGGACAAGGGAATGTTATATGAAAAGGTGCCATACAAGAATTCTTTAATTGTGATGGAACTTTGACTTTTGATGATGCTCCTATACCTAAAAGAACTAAAACTTATGCAGAAGCTATTTCAGCACTTGTTCTTAAATTTGAGAAAGATTTATTCATACCCATCCTACCTTGCAAAGATTGTTTTATGAGCTACCTGTTATAAAGGATCCTACAGCTAAGAAGATAGCTACCCTTGTCCTTATGAATGAGTTTGATTACATAGTGCGGGTAGCTAAGGAGATCTTTGATTTTTATGGTATGAACCATGAAAAACCGGTAATAGATGAGATCCTCTACAATAGTGATTATCTATTAAGACATTTGCTTGGCAATGACCGCATCTTTGATGAGAACCTTAAAAGGGGAAGTTCCCGTTTTAGATATGATCCAACAAATTTTCAATGATGTTAATCAACAATATTCTTGGATTGTAGCCGGTAATCAAAGGGGATATGCAAATGGACAACTGATAATGCTAAAATTTCTTTGGATGATGTGTTTCATGTTTTATTTGAAAAGCCTCCTTATGAAAACACATCTATGGAAAATAAAAAGAAAGATGACAATACTTGAATCTATGCATTATGCCTAGCTAGGGGTGTAAAACAATAGCACTTGTTGGGAGGCAACCCAATAGTTATGCTTTATTTTTTTGTTTCTTTTCTGTTTTTCAATAAATATGCAATTATGCTACCGTTATGATTGCGTTTTCATGTTTTAATTAGTGTTTGTGCCAAGTAAAGCCTTTAGGATTATGTTGGATGATAGTTGACTTGATCCTGTTGGAAAACAGAAGGTTTCACGTCCAGTAGCAGAATTGTTAAAATTTCTGGAGCATGGAAAAATTCTGAATTTTTTACACATGATTGATATACAAATTTCCCACATCGTCCTTAGTTTTCAGAATTTTTTGAGTTACATAAGTATGAGCTTAATTCAGTTTTTTACAGACTGTTCTATTTTTGTTGCATTCTGTGCCTATTTTGATGACTCTATGGATTGTATCGGGGGGTATAAGCCATGGTAAAGTTAGAATACAGTAGGTATAATGCAATAACAAAATATGAATGAGTTTACAAAAGTACTTATAGTAGTGAATTGTTTTTCTTATACTAATGGATCTCACGAAGGTTTTGTTAAGTTTTGTGTGGTTGAAGTTTCAAGTTTTGGGTGAGATCACGATGGATGAAGGAATAAGGAGTGGCAAGAGCCTAAGCTTGGGGATGCCCGAGGCACACCAAGGTAATATTCAAGGACTCCCAAGCAACTAAGCTTGGGGATGCCCCGGAAGGCATCCCCTCTTTCTTCTAACGACCATCGGTAATTTTACTTGGAGCTATATTTTTATTCGTCACATATCATGAGTTTTTCTTGGAGCGCCTTGTATTATATGAGTCTTTGCTTGTTTTTATTTTTAGTTTGTCACAATCATCCTTGCTGGACACACCTATTTGAGAGAGCCATAATGATATAATGATTTCTTAGAATTGCTCTATGTGCTTCACTTAAATTTTTTGAGCTAGAGAATTGCTCTAGTGCTTCACTTATATCTTTTTTAGCACGGTCTTGGTCTAATTTTTGAAGAAATACTCTCATGCTTCACTTAGATTATTTTGAGAGTAATTAAATTTTGAAGAAATGCTCTCATGCTTCACTTATATTATTTTTAGAGTTGAAAATTTTGAAGAAATATTTATGCTCTCATGCTTCACTTAAATCTTTTTGAGAGTTAAGAATGGTAATGGTAATTTGCACAAGATGTGAATTTGGTCCCAAAGTGATAGATATCCAAGAGGGATATAATAAAAACATTCATGAAGATCATTGGATATTATAAACTTGATTCCTTGCGATAGTTTTGCGATATGGAGATAGTAATATGTGAGTCATGTTGGTGAGTAATTATGCTTTAGTAAGAATATTGGTGTTAAGGTTTGTGATTCCCTATGCAAGCACGAAAGTCAAATAGTTATGCAACGAAGGTACATCCTATTTGTGGTGCATTATTCAGTGTTAGTTATGTTTAATGCTCGCTTATGATCGTTTTTGTTCCTTGGTTGGTCGCTTCTCAATCTATTTGCTAGCCTTCATTTATACTAAGCGGGAATGCTGCTTGTGCATCCAACTCCCTAAACCAAAGTTGTGCCAAATGAGTCCACCATACCTACTAATATGCAGTATTTCCATGCCATTCAAAGTAAATTTGTAAGTGCCAACTCTAATTTTCAAAATGACTTACCTTTTTGTGTGCCCGTACCGCTCATGAAGCGGCAGGGGGTGGCCAATATTTTCCATGCTAGGTATGTTATTCTCAAGATGAGTGTTTATTCACTTGTCATTTCATGAGAGTGTGGCAGGTAATAGGGATGCCTAGTCTCACAATAAAAAAAATACTTTTATGTTGTTCATAATAAATTCCTTGGAAAGTGTTGGTATGGAAGGCATCCGTGGATAAGGCTAGCCATGGATTGTGAAAGAATGGTGAAAAGGAAATAAACTTTATTTTATGTTTGGGAACCGCCTATGATTTATCTAGCATGGAAGATATTGGGAATTCTCAGTCATTTTCATTGACAGGAAAAGCATGCCTCTCAAAACAATTTTATCTCTCAATCTAAGCTATGAGATCTGGCACCTCTACAAATCTCTACTTCCCTCTGCGAAGGGCCTCTCTATTTACTTTTATGAAATTTTTATTTTTATTGAGTCTCCATCTTCTCTTATAAAGGACCAACTAGGGAACCCTATTATCATACTTGTGCATTGGATGTAGCTAATATTTGAGTGTGTTTCATGAATGGATCAATGATTGAGCATAATGGGCTAGGGATAGCTTTCTTTAGCGTTGATATTTTGAAAGACATGGTTGCTTGTTGATATGCTTGAGTATTGATGTCTTCATGTCAAATTATAGACTATTGCTTTGAATTATTTAAAGTCCAAATATCCATGCTATAAAAGAAAAGAATATGTGATGAACATGATAGGCAGCATTCCACATCAAAAATTCTATTTTTATCATTTACCTACTCGAGGACGAGCACGAATTAAGCTTGGGGATGCTGATACGTCTCCAACGTATCTATAATTTTTGATTGTTCCATGTTGTTATATTATCAATATTGGATGTTTTATACACATTTACTAGCAACTTTATATCATTTTTTGGGACTAACCTATTAACTTAGTGCACAATGCCAGTTGTTGTTTTTTGCTTGTTTTTTTACTTTGCAGAAAATCAATACCAAACGAAGTCCAAATGCCACAAAACTTTTTGGAGATTTTTTTCTGGCAAGAAGAGACCCTGGAAGCTTCTGGAGGCCACGAGAAGAGGCCCATGGGGCCCACTAGGCACCAGGGCATGCCAGAGGCCCCCGGCACGCCCTGCTGGGTAGTGGGGCCCTGCTATTAAGGGTAACAAGATGGGGTTTATTCATACGTGAGTTTATCTTATCTACAGCATGTCATCTTTCTTAATGCATTACTTCATTTTTCCATGAAGTTAATACACTAGATGCATGCTGGATAGCAGTCGATGTGTGGAGTAATAGTAGTAGATGCAAAATCGTTTCGGTCTACTAATCTTGGACGTGATGCCTATATGTTGGGAAACGTAGCATGCAATTTCAAAAAAAATCCTACGCTCACGCAAGATATATCTAGGAGATGCATAGCAACAAGGAGGGAGAGCGTGTCTATGTACCCTCGTAGACCGAAAGCGGAAGTGTTTGACAACGCGGTTGATGTAGTCGAACTTCTTCCCGTTCCGATCGATCAAGCACCGAACATACGGCACCTCCGAGTTCTGCACACGTTCAGCTCGATGGCGTCCCTCAAACTCTTGATCCAGCAAAGTGTCGAGGAAGTAGATGGGCTCCATCAGCACGACGGCGTGGTGACGGTGTTGGTGAAGTGATCCGCGCAGGGCTTCGCCTAAGCACCGCGAGAATATGACCGAGGGTGTAATCTGTGGAGGGGGCGCCGCACACGGCTAACAGTTGATATTGTGTGTTCTAGGCGCCCCCTCCCCATGTATATATAGGTGGGAGAGGGAGGGGAGCAGCAAGGGGGCGCCCCAAGTAGGAGGAATCCTACATGGGGTCCTCCCCAATTCGGCCTTCCCCCCTTCCATAAGTGCCGGAGGGGGAAGGAAAGAGCAGGGAGGAGGGAAGGAAGGGGGAGGCCGAATCCCTCTCCTTCCTTCTCTCTTCCCCTCTTTCCTTCTCCTCTGGTTCGTCCAATATGAGGGGTGCAGCAGCCCCTGCTGGCTGCTGTGTTTCCCCTCTTGGCCCATTAGGCCCATATCTTTTGTTGGGGTGCCCGGAACCCCTTCCGGTGACCCGATATGTACCCGGTACCCTCCGGAACACTTCCGGTGTCCGAATACTATCGTCCCATATATCAATCATTACCTCTCGACCATTTCGAGACTCCTCGTCATGTCCGTGATCTTATCCGGGACTCCGAACTACATTCGGTCACCAAATCACATAACTCATATAATACTAAATTGTCATCGAACGTTAAGCGTGCGGACCCTACGGGTTCGAGAACTATGTAGACATGACCGAGACACCTCTCCGGTCAATAATCAATAGTGGAACCTGGATGCTCATATTGGCTCCTACATATTCTACGAAGATCTTTATCGGTCGAACCGTTATGACAACATACGTTATTCCCTTTGTCCATCGGTATGTTACTTGCCCGAGATTCGATCGTCGGTATCTTCATACCTAGTTCAATCTCGTTACCGGCAAGTCTCTTTACTCATTTCATAATACATCATCATGTAACTAACTCATTAGTCACTTTGCTTGCAAGGCTTCTTATGATGTGCATTACCGAGAGGGCCCAGAGATACCTCTACGATACTCGGAGTGACAAATCCTAATCTCGATCTATGCCAACCCAACAAACACCTTTTGAGATACCTATATAGAATCTTTATGATCACCCAGTTACGTTGTGACGTTTGATAGCACACAAGGTATTCCTCCGGTATTCCGGAGTTGCATAATCTCATAGTCGAAGGAATATGTATTTGACATGAGGAAAGCAATAGCAATAAAACTGAACGATCAATATGCTAAGCTAACGGATGGGTGTTGTCCATCACATCATTCTCCTAATGATGTGATCCCATTATGAAATGACAACTCATGTCCATGGTCAGGAAACCTTAACCATCTTTGATCAACGAGCTAGTCAAGTAGAGGCTCACTAGGGACATAGTGTTTGCCTATGTATTCACACATGTATTTAGGTTTCCGATCAATACAATTCTAACATGAATAATAAACATTTATCATGAATAAGGAAATATAAAATAACAACTTTATTATTGCCTCTAGGGCATATTTCCTTCAGCCTCCCACTTGCACTAGAGTCAGTAATCTAGTTCACATCGTCATGTGATTAACACCCATAGTTCACATCGCCATGTGACCAATACCCAAAGAGTTTACTAGAGTCAATAATCTAGTTCACATCGCTATATCATTAACACCCAAAGAGTACTAAGGTGTGATCATGTTTTGTTTGTGAGAGAGGCTTAGTCAACGGGTCTGCCACATTCAGAGCCGTATGTATTTTGCAAATTTCTATGTCTATAATACTCTGCATGGAGCTACTCTAGTTAATTGCTCCCACTTTCAATATGTATCCAGATTGAGACTCAGAGTCAACCGAATTGGTGTCAAAGCTTGCATCGGCGTAACCCTTTATGCCGAACTCTTTATTACCTCCATAACCGAGAAATATCTCCTTAGTCTTCTTAGGTAACTAAGGATAATTTTGATCGCTGTCTAGTGATCTACTCCTGGATCACTATTGTACCCCTTGCCAAACTTATGGCAAGGTACACAACAGGTCTGGTACACAGCATGGCATACTTTATAGAACCTATGGCTGAGGCATAGGGAATGATTTTTCATTCTCTTTCTATCTTCTGCCATGGTCGGGCTTTGAGTCTTACTCAACTTCACACTTTACAATACAGGCTAGAACTCCTTCTTTGATTGATCCATTTTGAACTCCTTCAAAATCTTGTCAAGGTGTGTGCTTTGTGAAAGTCCTATTAAGCGTCTCGATCTATCTCTATAGATCTTGATGCCCAATACATAAGTAGCTTTACCGAGGTCTTTTATTGAAAAACTTTTATTCAAGTATCCTTTTATGCTATCCAGAAATTCTACATCATTTCCAATCAACAATATGTCATCCACATATAATATTAGAAATGCTATAGAGCTCCCACTCACTTTCTTGTAAATACAGGCTTCTCCGAAAGTCTGTATAAAACCATATGCTTTGATCACCTCATCAAAGCGTATATTCCAACTCCGAGATGCTTGCACCAGTCCATAGATGGATCGCTGGAGCTTGCACACTTTGTTAGCACCTTTAGGATCGACAAAACCTTCTGGTTGCATCATATACAATTCTTCTTTAATAAATCCATTAAGGAATGCAATTTTGACGTCCATTTGCCAGATTTCATAATCATAAAATGCGGCAATTGCTAACATGATTCGGACAGACTTAAGCATCGCTACGGGTGAGAAAGTCTCATCGTAGTCAACTCCTTGAACTTGTCGAAAACCTTTTGCGACAAGTCGAGCTTTGTAGATAGTAACATTACCACCAGCGTCAGTCTTCTTCTTGAAGATCCATTTATTTTCTATGGCTCACCGATCATCAGGCAAATCTACCAAAGTCCACACTTTGTTCTCATACATGGATCCTATCTCGGATTTCATGGCCTCAAGCCATTTTTCGGAATCTGGGCTCATCATAGCTTCTTCATAGTTCATAGGTTCACCATGGTCTAGTAACATGACTTCCAAAATAGGATTACCGTACCACTCTATTGCAGATCGTGCTTTGGTTGATCTACAAGGTTCTGTAGTAACTTGATCTGAAGTTTCATGATCATCATCATTAGTTTCCTCTTTAGTTGGTGTAGGCATCACAGGAACGGTTTTCTGTGATGAGCTACTTTCCAATTCGAGAGAAGGTACAATTACGTCATCAAGTTCTACTTTCCTCCCACTCACTTCTTTCAAGAGAAACTCCTTCTCTAGAAAGGTTCCATTCTTGGCAACAAAGATCTTGCCTTCGGATCTTTGGTAGAAGGTGTACCCAATTGTTTCCTTAGGGTATCCTATGAAGACGCACTTCTTTGATTTGGGTTCGAGCTTATCAGGCTGAAGCCTTTTGACATAAGTGTCGCAACCCAAACTTTAAGAAACGACAGCTTAGGTTTCTTGCCAAACCACAGTTCATACGGTGTCGTCTCAACGGATTTAGACGGTGCCCTATTTAACGTGAATGCGGCTGTCTCTAATGCATAACCCCAAAACGATAATGGTAAATTGGTAAGAGACATCATAGATCGCACCATATCTAATAAAGTACGGTTACGACGTTCGGACACACCATTACGCTGTGGTGTTCCAGGTGGCGTGAGTTGTGAAACTATTCCACATTGTTTTAAATGAAGGCCAAACTCGTAACTCAAATATTCGCCTCCGCGATCAGATCATAGAAACTTTATTTTCTTGTTACGATGATTCTCCACTTCACTCTGAAATTCTTTGAACTTTTCAAATGTTTCAGACTTGTGTTTCATCAAGTAGATATACCCATATCTGCTCAAATCATCTGTGAAGGTCAGAAAATAACGATACCTGCCGCGTGCCTCAACACTCATTGGACCGCATACATCGGTATGTATTACTTCCAATAAGTCATTGGCTCGCTCCATTGTTCCGGAGAACGGAGTTTTAGTCATCTTGCCTATGAGGCATGGTTCGCAAGTATCAAATGATTCATAATCAAGTGATTCCAAAAGTCCATCCGCATGGAGTTTCTTCATGCGCTTTACACCAATATGACCAAAACGGCAGTGCCACAAGTATGTTGCATTATCATTATCAGCTTTGCATCTTTTGGCATCAATATTATGAATGTGTATTACTACGATCGAGATTCAATAAACCATTTACATTGGGTGTATGACCATAGAAGGTTTTATTTATGTAAACAGAACAACAATTATTCTCTGACTTGAATGAATAACCGTATTGCAATAAACATGATCCATTCATATTCATGCTCAACGCAAACACCAAATAATATTTATTTAGGTTCAACACTAATCCCGAAGGTAGAGGGAGTATGCGATGCTGATCTTATCAACCTTGGAATCACTTCCAACACACATCGTCACCTCGCCCTTAACTAGTCTCTGTTCATTTTGCAACTCATGTTTCGAGTTACTAATCTTATCAACTGAACTGGTATCAAATACCCATGGGCTACTATGAACACTAGTAAAGTACACATCAATAACATGTATATCAAATATACCTTTGTTCACTTTGCCATCCTTCTTATCCGCCAAGTATTTGGGGCAGTTCCGCTTCCAGTGACCATTCCCTTTGCAGTAGAATCACTCAGTTTCAGGCTTGGGTCCAGCTTTGGGCTTCTTCCCGGGAGTGGCAACTTGCTTGTCATTCTTCTTGAAGTTCCCTTTCTTTCCCTTGCCCTTTTTCTTGAAACTAGTGGTCTTGTTAACCATCAACACTTGATGCTCTTTCTTGATTTCTACGTTCACTGATTTCAGCATCGCGAAGAGCTCGGGAATCATTTTCGTCATCCGTTGCATATTATAGTTCATCATGAAGTTCTAGTAGCTTGGTGATAGTGGCTAGAGAACTCTGTCAATCACTATCTTATCTTGGAAGATTAACTCCCACTTGATTCACGCGATTGTACTACCTAGACATTCTGAGCATATGCTCACTGGCTGAGCTATTCTCCTCCATCTTGTAGGCAAAGTACTTGTCAGAGGTCTCATACCTCTCAACACGGGCATGAGTCTGAAATACCAATTTCAGCTCTTGGAACATCTCATATGCTCCGTGGCGTTCAAAACGTCTTTGCAGCCCCGATTCTAAGCCGTAAAGTATGGCGCACTAAACTATCAAGTAGTCATCATACCGAGCTTGCCAAACGTTCATAACGTCTGCATCTGGTCCTACAATAGGTCTGTCACCTAGCGGTGCATCAAGGACATAATTCTTCTGTGCAGCAATGAGGATAATCCTCAGATCACGGACCCAGTCTGCATCATTGCTACTATCATCTTTCAACTTATTTTTCTCTAGGAACATATCAAAAATAAACAAGGAGCTACATCACGAGCTATTGATCTACAACATAATTTGCAAATACTATCAGGACTAAGTTCATGATAAATTAAGTTCAATTAATCAAATTACTTAAGAACTAGAACTCCCACTTAGATAGACATCCCTCAAGTCATCTAAATGATACGTGATCCAAATCAACTAAACCATGTCCAATCATCACGTGAGATGGAGTAGTCATCAATGGTGAACATCGCTATGTTGATCATATCTACTATATGATTCACGTTCGACCTTTCGGTCTCCAGTGTTCCGAGGCCATGTCTGTACATGCCAGGCTCGTGAAGTTTAACCCGAGTATTCCGCATGTGCAATACTGTCTTGCACCCATTGTATTTGAACGTAGAGTCTATCACACCCGATCATCACGTGGTGTCTCAACACGACGAACTGTCGCAACGGTGCATACTCAGGGAGAACACTTATACCTTGAAATTTAGTGAAGGGATCATCTTATAATGCTACCGCCGTACTAAGCAAAATAAGATGCATAAAAGATAAACATCACATGCAATCAAAATATGTGACATGATATGTCTATCATCATCTTGTGCTTTTGATCTCCATCTCCAAAGCATCGTCATGATCTCCATCGTCACCGGCTCGACACCTTGATCTCCATCATTGCGTCGTGGTCGTCTCGCCAACTATTGCTTCTACAACTATCGCTAACGCATAGTGATAAAGTAAAGCAATTACATGGTGTTTGCATTTCATACAATAAAGAGACAACCATAAGGCTCCTGCCGGTTGCCAATAACTTTTACAAAACAAGATCATCTCATACAATAATGTATATCACATCATGTCTTGACCATATCACATCACAACATGCCCTGCAAAAACAAGTTAGACGTCCTCTACTTTGTTGTTGCAAGTTTTACGTGGCTGCTACGGGCTTCTAGCAAGAACCGTTCTTACCTACGCATCAAAACCACAATGGTGATTTATCAAATTTGTTGTTTTAACCTTCAACAAGGACTGGCTGCAGTTAAATTCGATTCAACTAAAGTAGGAGAAACAGACACCTGCCAGCCACCTTTATGCAAAACTAGTTGCATGTCTGTTGGTGGAACCGGTCTCATGAACGTGGTCATGTAAGGTTGGTCCGGGCCGCTTCATCCAACAATACCGCCGAATCAAAATAAGACATTGGTGGTAAGCAGTATGACGATCACCGCTCACATCTCTTTGTGTTCTACTCGTGCATATCATCTACGCACAGACCTGGCTCGGATGCCACTGTTGGGAAACGTAGCACGCAATTTCAAAAAAAATCCTATGCTCACGCAAGATCTATCTAGGAGATGCATAGCAACAAGGGGGGGGGGAGAGTGTGTATACGTACTCTCGTAGACCGAAAGCAGAAGCGTTTGACAACGCGGTTGATGTAGTCGAACTTCTTCTCGTTCCTACCGATCAAGCACCGAACGTACGGCACCTCCGAGTTCTACACATGTTCAGCTCGATGATGTTCCTCGAACTCTTGATCCAATAAAGTGTCGAGGAAGTAGATGAGTTCCGTCAGCACGACGGCGTGGTGATGGTGATGGTGAAGTGATCCGTGTAGGGCTTCGCCTAAGCACCGCGAGAATATGACCGAGGGTGTAATATGTGGAGGGGGGCGCCGCACACGTCTAACAGTTGATGTTGTGTGTTCTAGGCGCCCCCTCCCCATGTATATATAGGTGGGAGAGGGAGGGGAGCAGCAAGGGGGCGCCCCAAGTAGGAGGAAACCTACTTGGGGTCCTCCCCAATTCGGCCTCCCTCCCTTCCATAAGTGTCGGAGGGAGAAGAAAAGAGGAGGGAGGAGGGAAGGAAGGGGGAGGCCGAATCCCTCCCCTTCCTTATCTCTTCCCCTCTTTCCTTCTCCTCTAGTTCGGCCCATATGCGGGGCGCAGCAGCCCCTGCTGGCTGCTGCATTTCCCCTCTTGGCCCATTAGGCCCATATCTTTTGCTGGGGTACCCGGAACCCCTTCCGGTGACCCGATATGTACCCGGTACCCTCCGGAACACTTCCGGTGTCCGAATACTATCGTCCCATATATCAATCTTTACCTCTCGACCATTTCGAGACTCCTCGTCATGTCCATGATCTCATCCGGGACTCCGAACTACATTCGGTCACCAAATCACATAACTCATATAATACTAAATCGTCATCGAACGTTAAGCGTGCGGACCCTACGGGTTCGAGAACTATGTAGACATAACCGAGACACCGCTCCAGTCAATAACCAATAGTGGAACCTAGATGCTCATATTGGCTCCTACATATTCTACGAACATCTTTATCGGTCGAACTGTTATGACAACATATGTTATTCCCTTTGTCCATCGGTATGTTACTTGCCCGAGATTCGATCGTCGGTATCTTCATACCTAGTTCAATCTCATTACCGGCAAGTCTCTTTACTCGTTCCGTAATACATCATATGTAACTAACTCATTACTCACTTTGCTTGCAAGGCTTCTTATGATGTGCATTACCGAGAGGGCCCAGAGATACCTCTCCGATACTCGGAGTGACAAATCCTAATCTCGATCTATGCCAACCCAACAAACACCTTCGGAGATACCTATAGAGCATATTTATGATCACCCAGTTAATTTGTGACATTTGATAGCACACAAGGTATTCCTCTGGTATTCGGGAGTTGCATAATCTCATAGTCGAAGGAATATGTATTTGACATGAAGAAAGCAATAGTAATAAAACTGAATGATCAATATGCTAAGCTAACGGATGGGTCTTGTCCATCACATCATTCTCCTAATGATGTGATCCCATTATCAAATGACAACTCATGTCCATGGTCAGGAAACCTTAACCATCTTTGATCAACGAGCTAGTCAAGTAGAGGCTCACTAGGGACATAGTGTTTGTCTATGTATTCACACATGTATTTAGGTTTCCGATCAATACAATTCTAGCATGAATAATAAACATTTATCATGAATAAGGAAATATAAAATAACAACTTTATTATTGCCTCTAGGGAATATTTCCTTCACTATATACATGATCATTGCCTTGGATATCGTCATAATTATTTGCTTTTCTATCAATTGCCCAACAGTAATTTGTTTACCCACCGTACGCTATTTTCTCGAGAGAAGCCTCTAGTGAAAACTCTGGGGCCCGGGTCTATTTCCTGTCATATATTACAACCAAAAATACCTTCACTACAGGAATCAGGAACTTTGCCGTCAGCCATGGCGGCTGGCAAAGGCATGCCTGGCCTTTGCCGTCCGCCAGCAGACGGCAATAGGTTCGGCTGAATGAGCTACGACAAAGGCTTCTTTGCCGTCCGCTGGCGGACGGCAAAGATGAAATGGTCTTTGTCGTCCGCCAGCAGACGGCAAAGGACCTGGACGGCAGACGTGTTAGCTACAGGCTGTTAGTGGGTTAACGGCGTGCTTTGCCATCTGCTGGCAGACGGCAAAGACCTTTGCATATTTGCTGTCTGCTGGCAGACGGCAAAGACCTTTGCATATTTGCCGTCTGCCAGCGGACGGCATAGCAGTCCACGTGGCAGCACCTGGGGGGTGGCCTATTTGATTTCTTTGCCGTCCGCTGGCTGATGGCAAAGATGCAATGGTCTTTGCCGTCTGCCAGCTGACGGCAAAGCATCCAAATAGCCAGCCTATTTCCCCAGGTTGCATAGGTAGCTGACACGTGGCATATTTGCCGTCTACTGGTTGATGGCAAAGCTCTTTATCGTTTACCAGCAGACAAGAAAGAGCCTGTATAGCCCCTGTTTTTTCTGATTTTTCTTAAATTCATTCAATTTAACAGATATATATATATATATACACACACACGCACACATTTGAAAATACTTTCGACAAGCATACCAACACATATACATACCAAATCATATCCCTGCCGTATGGATATGATCATCCAACACATATACATAGTAAATCAAAAGTCCATATGCAACATATATAGCTAGCCAACATATCCAACAACAAGCATACAATGGTTTCATCCATACCTACATATATAGGTAGCAAGTTTCACATTGTTCATCCTACAAAATCAAAACAAGAAGGAAGCATAAAGAGAAGAGTAGACTCCATCAATGCAAGCTTCCTCATCTAAAGCAAATCTGCAAATTGGGAAAGAAGAAAGTTAGAAGAAGAAGAAGAAGAAGAAGAAGAAGAAGACTAGTTAGAAGAAGAAGAAGAAGAAGAAGAAGAAGAAGAAGAAGAAGAAGAAGAAGAAGAAGAAGAAAAAGAAGAAGAAGAAGAAGAAGAAGATTTTTTTTCTTCTCTTTCTTTTTCTCCTCTCCTCTTCTTTATCTTCTTCTTCTTCTAACTAAGGTAGGTAAAAATGCCATTTTATTGCTAAGCTAGGAAAAAATGCTAAGTGTAGGTCATTTTAGAGCTAAGCTAGGTAAATAGGTCATTTTGGAGCTTAGTAAGGTTATTATGTCATTTTCGAGGAAAATAAGCTAAGTCTATATCATTTTGGAGGTAACAAAGATTATCATGCCATTTTTGACCTAAGTATGCTAAGTATGTCATAAATGAACTGAAGAAGCTAAGAAAACTTACCCTCATCACAACAAATGTGATGAAGATCACAACTAAGGTAACAATTGATCCAACGGCATAATGATACCAAGCCTCATTATCAATGGCATGTTTTCTAATCTTCTTAAGCTTTAGGCGCATTGCATCCATCTTCAAGTGCATTGCATTCATCTTCATCTTGTGATCATCGAAGACATCGGCAACATACAACTCCAATGTCATCTTCTCTTCTTCAATTCTTTTAATTTTTTCTTTCAAATACTCATTTTCTTTTTCAACTAAATTTAACTTCTCCACAAGAGGGTCGGTTTCAAATTCCGGTTCACATACCTCCTAGATTAAATGATCTCTATGTCAACTTGATGGCCATAATTGTCATAAATGCGAAATGCAACAAATAGTTATGAAAGAGAATTTACCACATCCGAATCATAAAGCGGGCGAGGGCCGACGGGGACGGACATCAAGACCATGGCACTATGTATAAGAAACAATCATACAAAGTAAGAAAATTATACGTACCAACTATATAAATCATACAATCATACAAGTAACTATATAAATCAAGTACAACATAAAAAATTGAATACCTAATAATAATCTGGATCGTCGGGTTCAATAAATGCTCCGGGATCAATAAATGCATCATCATCAACACTATCGGTAATGACGTGCTCATCATCATCATTAATAAATGCATCATCATGTGGAAGGCCACCTTTACGTAATCGGTCAAGCATTGACAGGTCATCCGCAGCAGTAACCTCTTCTAGTTCAGGCTCTTCTTGTTCCGGCTCAGGGGTGAAGTCGGGTTCACTGTCGCTGTCTACTTCAATATTCTGGGGTGAAGTAGAGCGGTTCTTTAAACGTTTTTTGGAAAGACATGTTTCTTGGAAGAATTCTCCTTCATATGTGTCTGGGTTAATGTGAGGTTCATAATCCTCTTCATTGGGGGGAGGTGGTCTAACACGTGGCGGCACTTCATAAACGACATCACAACCATTGAGATTTGGATCACTTTGACAGGCCCACGGTAGATAGAAAACTTGGGTTGCCTATTGAGCCATAATATAGACATCGGGAACATCCAAATGGGTGCTTTGTTTGATTTCCACTAGCCCTAAGTGTTCATGAGTCCTTCTAGTCTCCTTCGGCTGGAACCAATAACATTTGAAGACTACGACGTTTGGTGGGTTTGCACCATAGAATTGAAGTTCATAAATTGCTTCAACTCTTCCATAATACTCGGTATCTCCTTCGCCGATAGAAGAGACACAACAATTTGTAGACTTTCGGTCGGCCATAGATAGCTCTTTGCCATAGGTATGAAAGCGATACCCGTTGATGTCGTATTTGTCAAATGAATGGACCTTAAAGTAAAAACCATTAGTGACTTGTCTCAATTCAGCGTCCATTAACTCTGAATTAGCCTACAAGTTTAATACGAAAGGGGTTGTTGCCTTAGCCACAAATTAGACGAAGAAATGAAATGGTCTAATGGAAATTACCGTTTGTTTGAACCAAGAGATGAAACCGGGATAGACGCCTCCATGCTTTGCCAGAAGCTCATACTCTTTGACGGAATCCTTTTGGATCACCACAACATACGAGAATTTGGCGACGTATCGACTGTATCAAATTTATCCGGGAATAAGAGCAGTTCAAAGGAATTAGAAGTTGCGAAAAAATGTACCGAGAACTTACTCGATGTACGTCCGCACTTCTGTTAGGTTGGTGAAGATATACAACGAAATGATCTGCCATTCTTTGAAATCCAACGTTAAGGAATTAGAAGCACCGGCTGGTGCGAGATCCCCTTTGAATAGGCTGAGGTTGGATCCACCCTTTTTAGGGTCGTCAGCATTGTACCGAGGCTTCGGATTATGCAAATGACAATTTTTGGCTTCGTAGTGTGCTGTCACGAAGTTTGCCGCCTCCTCAGTAATGAATGCCTCAGCCATCGATGCTTCAATTCTACGTTTATTTTTACATTTTGCTCATAGCGTCTTCTGCATCCTCTCATTGGTGTAGCACCAACGATTTTGCACGCCCCCCCCCCCAATCTTGCCTCGGTTGGGAGATGCAAAATCAAGTGCTGCATTGGATTAAAGGAGCCCGGTGGAAAGATCTTCTCTAACTTGCAGATCAACTCCGGCACCAACTCTTCCATTTCTTCTAGCAGGCCAGGCGATAGTTCTTTCGCACAAAGAACACGGAAGAAATAGCTCAGCTCTGCCAGTACTAGCCATTCATACTCAGGGATGAAGCCACACAACATCACCGGCATTACCCGCTCAATCCATATGTGCCAATCATGACTCTTGAGACCAAATATCTTCAATTTATCAAGACTCGCTCCCCTCTTTAGATTCGCTGCATACCCATCGGGGAACATCAACTGCTGTTGCACCCACAAGATAATTTCCCTCATAGCTAGCCTTCCAAGATTGAACCATGCCTTTGGCTTCGTCCATTTCTACTTTCCTTTCGGTTCTTTCATGTTTTGTAACAGCCTATCACATAGCGCCTCTAGATCGACTCTAGCCTTAGTATTATCCTTTGACTTCCCATCTATGTCGAACAATGTACCAAAAAGTGCCTCGGCGATATTCTTCTCAGTGTGCATCACGTCGATGTTGTGTGGGCAAAGGAGGTCTTCGAAGTAAGGCAGATCCCACAAGCATGTCTTGTGAGTCCAGGCGTGTTTCGAATTATACCCCTTGAAATACCCTGGATGCTCTGGATCTGGCTCAAGAGCGTTTAACTGATCTAGGGTCTCTTGGCCTGTCAACGCAGGTGGTGCAGAGTTTTTGACAACTCTACCTCTGATGAAGTTCTTCTTGTCTTTCCTGAACTTATGGCGAGGATCCAGGAACTGTCTATGCATGTCGAAGAAAGAAAACTTGCGACCGGCCTAAAGCCAATGAAACTCAAGAGCTCCCTTGCATGTGGGGCACGGGAACCTTCCATGCACACACCAGCTAACGAATAGCGCATACGCCGGCAAGTCATGCGTCGAGTACATGTACCAGACACACATTATGAAGCTCCGTTTGCTAAAGGCGTCGTATGTCTTGAACCCATTATCCCAGGCTTCTTGCAATTCGTCCTTCAGCGGCTGCATGTACACACTCATATTCTTCCCCGGATAGTTGGGCCCTGGAATTATCAACGTCACGAAAATGTTCTTTCTTTGCATAATCTGTCCGGGGGGGAGATTGAGTGGAAAGACAAATACGGGCCAACAACTGTATTGGGCTGCTGACATACCAAACACACTGAACCCATCCGTGCTAATGCCGACTCGAGGATGCCTCGGATCTGCCGCTTTGTCATCAGGTGATGCATCGAAGTTCTTCCATGCTTCACCGTCCGATGTGTGCACCATCATCAGCTTCCCATCTGCATCTAGTTGGGTTCTTTTGCCCGTTTTGTGCCATGTCATCTGTCTCACCGTCTCTTCGACCATGAAAAGACGTTGAAATCTTGGTACGATTGGCATATACCGAAGAACATTTACAGGGATTTTGGTCTGCGTCTTCTCACCCATACCGTTGTCTACCACAACATACCTGGATGACTTGCAAATGGGACAATAGTTCAAGTCTGCATACTGAAGCCTAAATAAGGCACATCCTTTCTCACAGGCATGTATCTTCTCATAGGGCATCTTAAGAGCACGGAGGATTTTGTCTGACTGGTACAGGTTTGCAGGTAGTACATGGCCTTTGGGTAGAAAACGTCCAAATTCTGTCATCATTGTGTCATAGCATTCTCTGCCCAAGTTGAATTGAGCCTTCAGAGCCATTATTTGTGAGATGGCATCCAGCTGACAAAGCTCAGTGTGCTCGTGCAGAGGACGTTTTGAAGACTCCAACATTTCATTGAAGGCCTTTGCAGATTCCTCCATCTCATCGTTCGAGTCCCGAGCATCATCAAAGTCTTGCACCATGTCTTGCATCCCGGTACCATGCTCGTCGGTGCGACGATGAAGCACCTCAGCTCTGGCACGTTGGGCAGACTCGCCATGAAATGTCCACACCGTATAATCTGGCATGAAACCCCACTTCTGCAGGTGTTTGACCATTTCATCCTCTGTCCTCTTGTGCCAATTGTTGCACCCGGCACAGGGGCACCATGTTGTCCTCTGGCCATTTGCAAATGCGGCTCTCAGAAAACCCTTGGTTTTTGTTAACCATTCAATGGTCATGTCTTTCCGACTAGTGTGACCGGTGTACATCCATGCACGATCAGTCATCTTGCCTAGCTAATGGACACATAAGAAATATATATATATATATATATATATATATATATATATATATATATCTCAGCATGTATATATATTCATCAGTTAATGGAGTTTGTCACTTTTATTACGTCCATGGAACCTAGACGCTAATAGGTAAAGATAGGTCCTAATCCCACCCGAGTATGTGTAGATTGGGTTCATTTTCCCATGCTCTGCTCCGGATCCGACGCAAAATTTCGGCAGCACCTCCCCGCTGTTCTCCTGATACACGTCTCGGCAATAAGCAGAGAGGATGTGTACCCGGAGAACAACAGGGAGGCACCGATGAAATTCTGCATCGGATCCGGAGCAGAGCATATGGGAAAATGAACCCAATCTACACATATACTCGGGCTGTCCATGGATAACGGTGGACAATTCGAAAGAATCAGGGTTATAAATATGCAAATGCAAGCATATTTATAGATGTAACCCTTTCGAATGGGAGACGCATAGTGGTCACGCATACTGATGATTGAAGACACCTATAGCTAGCAAGTCTCATCGGCACGAAGACCGGAACAGAGCAAATGAAGGGGGGAGGAGGAGATGTCATTTGTGCTCACCCACAAACGCAGGGGCAGAGCTCGTCGAACACTAGACCCTCGCAGCGACGAAAAAACTGCACATTTAAATCGAAAGATGAGTAACATAGCAATTTTGTTTTTTCCGTCGACCTAACTAAATATTTACAATAGGACGAGCGGGTTAGGGGGTTCCTTGGCGTCGATGGAACCCTAAATAGCAAGTGTCATCGGTGCGAGATACATGTGGGGCTCGGCGTTGAACACTAGATCCACATCCCACAAGTGAAGCCGAAGCCCGGCGTCCCGCAACAATAGTTCTGGTGGCCGATGACGGTCGAGCACTTTGGCGAATTTGTCTGGTAGCCTTGGAGATGAGGATTACAGCCAAGTTTTGAAATTTTCAAACAACCAAACCGACTTGAGTCAGTTTGGGTGTTTCAAGTTTCAACACTTGCCTTTTAATCGTCATCGCAGAGGCTGCCAGACAAATTCGCAATGGTGTTCGACCGCCATCGATGCCGAGAACTGTTGCTGTGGGACGCCGGACACCGACGTCACTTGTGGGACGTGGATGTAGTGTTCGACACCGACGGCCACATGTATCTCGCACCAACGATACTTGCTATTTAGGGTTCCAACGACAATGAGGAACCCCCTAACCCGCTCGACCCGGTTTCGTCGGTGATGCACCCCTAATCTTCTTCTTCCTCCTCCTCCTCTTCTTCTTCTTCCTCTTCTTCTTCTTCTTCTTCTTCTTCTTCTTCTTCTTCTTCTTCTTCTTCTTCTTCTTCTTCTTCTTCTTCTTCTTCTTCTTCTTCTTCTTCTTCTTCTTCTTCTTCTTTTTCATCTTTCTTCTTTCTTCTTAACCTAAACTAAACTTAATAAACTTAACCTAAACTAAACTAAATCTAAACCTAAAAAATAGAAACAAAACCTAAACAAAACCAAGCCTAAATTAAACTAAACCTAACTAAACTAAATCTAAAAAAAGAAAAAAAAGAAAAAAAGGGATGTCTCACCTTCAGGCGCGGCAGGGGGTGCCGGATGGAGGAGGGGGGCCGGGGCGGGGCGCCGAGACAGCACTAATAAAATCACGCGCCAACTTCATCGCAAAAACTAGAGGCTCTATGTGCATGCTTCGGGAATCACAAATCTATAAATCATATTTTACTAACCCACAATCACCAATAGTACACCACATTACTACCACTAATATCGCAAAACTATTGCCTGGAATCAAACATATATATTTAGTGATCTACATGATTTTTTTATTATATCCCCTTGAATAACTATCCTTTATGGACTAGTCTTATAACTTGTGCAAAATTGCCATATTCGATTTATTAGACTCTCAAAAGATTTAAGTGAAGCATGAGAGTGCAACTATTTCTTTAAAATATAACCACTGTCGTGCTCTAAAAGATATAAATGAGCACTAGAGCAACTGCCTAGCTCAAAAGATATAAGTGAAGCACATAGAGTATTTAAACAAATCGCGAACAAATGCGTGCCCCTATAAGGTGTGTCTAGTAAACAATGATTGTGAAAATCAAACACTATGGCACAAGACGCTCCAAGCAAAATTCATACCTGTGATGAATAAAAAAATATAGCTCCAAGTAATATACGATAGGATGTAGAAGAAAAGAGGGGATGCCTTTCTAGGCATCCACAAGCTTAGACCTTCGCTCTTCCTTGAATATTACCTTGGGGTGCCTTGGGCATCCCCAAGCTTAGGGTCTTTCCGTCCGTATTCCTTCATACATCTGATCTCACCCAAAACTTGAAAAATCAGCACAAAAATAACAGAAAAACTCGGGAGATCGTTAGTATAAAAGCAAATCATAAATTTAGGTACTGTTATGAACCCATTCATATTTATTCTGCATAATACCTACTGTATTCTAACTTCTCCATGACTTATAAACCCGCATAAAATCCATAGCAGATCAAGACAAGCGAACTATGCAATAGAAAACAGAATTTGTCTAAAGCAGTAGTCTGTAATGATATGAACCAAACACTATACTTCTATAACTCCAAAAACTCTAAAAAAATTAGGACAACGTGGAAAGTTATATATCAATAATGTGTAAAATTTCAGAATTTTATAATGTTCCATTGAATTATAGTATTCCAGCATTGGGCCAAAAGTTTCTGTTTTTCACAGAATCAAGCCAACTATCAACCAAATCATCCCAAAGGCTTTATTAGCACAACAATAATTAAAAAATAAAAAATAATCATAATAGTAGCGATAAATGTGTCAACACTCCCAAAACAAAAAGAAAAACTTTAAGATTACTATTGGTTGCCTCCCATAATCGCTATTGTTTTATGCCCCTAGCTAGACTAAGACATCGTTTCAAGTATATATCATCTTTGTTTCCAATTCCTCAATTACACATACATGCTTCCTAGGATACTTATCATGCAAGTTTTTTATAATAACACTCCTAGGGACAACATTGAGGAAATTGTTTTCAAAGTGGGTTCCTTTATCAATCATAAATTTGGGATGCACACTAATTCATTAAGATCTTCTCCTTTACTAGATGTGGCACCTTATTCTTAGGAACATACCAAGTTAGGGTTTTATTAGGAGGAGTCTCTTGATAGTTTTAAGGAAGAAAAAAGCGGAAACCAAATTATTAATAATTTCTTCCAACATTTTTTTATCTAAAACAGTAGGGTAAAAACCCCACTACACTTTTATAAATTAAGGAATAGGACAAAGTCTCAACAGTTACATAGCTTGATCTAAGCCCATAAAAGAAAAGAAAAGAAAGAACCCTGTTACTTGTAATCTGCGTTGGAATTTCCCAAAGAGGAGAGGATGCTACAGCCACAACAGAGGTAAGTAGTTCCCTCAGTTATGAACCAAGGTTATCATCCAGTAGGGAACCCAGCAACACTATGTAAAAATCACCTGCACACAAACAAACAAATACTTGCAACTGACGCGTGAAGGGTTTGTCAATCCCTCAATGCTATGAGATAGATTAAAATGTATAGGTTTGATAATAGAATCTAACACAAAATACAAAATAAAATAAATAAAAGGAAATTGTAGCAAGCACTACTGGAATAGGATCTTTGCCTACCTAGTTCTTGCCGTCAGTTAGCTGACGGCAAATGAGGTCTTTGCCATCAGCATACAGAAAGTGACGGCAAAAGAAAGAGCGGACGGCAAAGACGGTTGTTGCCGTCAGCTGTTCTTGTCGTCCGCTAGTGGACGGCATAGAACTTTGCGTCGCTAGCGGACGGCAAAGAGGGAGGGTGGCGTACAAGCGGGGGCCTCCTAACGGCCACTTTCTTTGCCGTCAGCTAGTGGACGGCAAAGAATCTTTTTCCGGGCTAGCTGACGGCAAAGAAAGTGGCCAATAAACGTCCGTTAGCTAGGCTATTTGCCGTCCGCTAGCAGACGGCAAAGAGCTGTGACCTAAAAATAATAGCCGCCAGCCCCACGTCCTCTCTCTCTCCCTTTTTCCCTTCTCATCACACACGAGTTGCCCCCGCCGCTGCGCCGCCCTGCCTCGCCACCCCGGCCGCCCGCTGCCCCCGTGCCCCGCCCGCCCCGCCGCCCGCCCGGTTGGCCGGCCGCCCTCCCCACCGCCCAGCCGCCCGGCGCCCAAGAGCCGCCCCACCCGCCGCCCCGAGGCGGCCCCGGGACCGACACGGCCCCCCCGGA